>PHFN01000022.1:0-1457496 GCA_002796735.1 Alternaria brassicicola | reverse complement strand
ACCCTAACCTAACCCTAACCCTAACCCTAACCCTAACCCTAACCCTAACCCTAACCCTAACCCTAACCCTAACCCTAACCCTAACCCTAACCCTAACCCTAACCCTAACCCTAACCCTAACCCTAACCCTAACCCTAATAATATACCCTATACTATTATATTGTTCTACTAAACGTGCTAGTACACTCCCGTCTATCGCACTCGCTTATCTCCCCAAGAACTAACCTTAGGTTATCCAAGGACGACCTTTACACCTTCTAGAGGCTACGTCTTAGCGGGATACCTGTTACGTGATCCCTTGCGCCCCGCGCGGATTATTACCCGTCAACGTGGGTATAGTTAACCTTTAATCCACCCTCCTCGTCAAGGAGAGATTCCTTCGTGTTACCTGTAACAGCATATAGTATGTATAGTGTACCTAGTAGAAACAAGGCTAATATAGCCTGCTACTTATACAACGCAATCTACAAAGACTACCACAGTACTACTAGGCATCTCCTACCGTCCTCCTCTCCCACAGATACTCGTAGTCCTCTATCGCGTCCCTTACAAACCGCGCCAAATCCTCCGCATCCTCCTCGCCAAACTCCTCAACCCACTTTGCCTTCTCCCCCTCCAAAGTCTTCCCCTTGGCCGCCAGCCCCGGTTTAATCCCCTTACTAGCATTGATCGTGCTCAGAAACCTTGCTCTGAGCGGATCTTCATCAGTCTTTTCTTCCCACTCATATTGCACTGCATCTGCATCTAGCCCCGTCTGGTCGCACAACTGCCTGACGGCAGCGGGATTTGACATGATGTCATCGGCATCAATGACGCGGGGGGTGATGCCAGATTTAGGCCCGTGTTTGGCGTACCAATCGTATAGCGCGCGGGAGGGTCGGAGGGTCAAGGTGGTGCGGCAGTAGAGGGAGCGGGGGCGTGCATCAGATTTCCAGTCTTTTTGCGCACGGAGCATGGAGGGGAACATCAGGACGGGGTGGCGGATCTGAAAGATGGGTTGCAGGGAGAGGAGGAGGGTGTCTGGGACGGATGTGGGGTTTGTGTGCACTTTGTTTGCATTTGGGGGTTCATTGCGTTGGTGGACGGTGAGGGAGGGGGGGTTGTCGTCTGGGTAGATAAATGAGAACATTTTGTCGGGACCGGAGAGGAAGATTGTGTGCTCTTTAACGAAGGTCTTCTTGCCCTGTTGTCTCTGTTAGTAAGACGTGAATGCGAGGATTGGAGTTGGAGTTGGAGTTGTGATGTGCATCCATAGATGGGCCGACCCGAGCGCGCCGTTCCACAGCAGGATCGCGACAACGTCTGGTGCGGTTGTGGCGCAGCCTCATCCATACATCTCCCACCCCTGCGCTCTAGGCCTCCCTAATCTCTCTCCTTCCTTTCCTCTATTTTCCTTCTTCTAGAAGTATAAACTTACATTCTTCTCGCAATCATCCAACTCATCCTCCAACTTCCCAAAGGCTAGCCGGAAACTCTCATACAACTTCTCCCGCTCTTCCTCCGACCAGTCACTCAGCTTGCCCTTTTCAAGTTCCATCAGCGTAGCGAAACCAGCTTCGAAGAGTTTGTAGCCTGAGCTCTGGTGGCCAGGCTGCTTGGACATCATAGTCTGGAAGAGATTGGATGCTGAGCGGGGGTGCGTGAGAAGGTAGACTCCTCGGCATCGAGGTGCGTCGCCGTTGGGCTGCTGTGGTTGAAGTGTGCCCGGCATGTCTGGCAAAGTCAAAATATGGATCACTATCGATGGTAGGGAAGAGAATTCTTGTTCGAAAATCCCTTTTATAGTAGAAGGAATCAGGCAGCAGAATCTGGTAAAGGTGAGGACCTTCTTCACACTTATGCGCTTACAGAACAGGTCTATTTCCGCCCCTCAGCCACCTACCGGTGTATTTTTGTACAATTGATCATCACGCTCCATCACGTCGGTTACGTACTGCTCAAATACCCGAGCCCCTCTTCCTCCCCAACAGTCTCACTTGCCTGCCTTCCCACCTTCCACGGTAGGCGTAACTCCGAACCCGGCTGCCGACATCCCCGATAGGCGCCAGATAGATGGAGACACTTCCATTGACATGGCGTTAGACTATTGCTGCAGCACGTTTGTCAAGGGCCAACGATCCACTTAGCACTGCACGTAAAGCTTCATTAGCCCCGCACGAGGGGGGCGTAAAGTGACTACGTTCGCTCGCGTCAACGGCCGACAGCCCAATGTCACGCTATCGGCCGATGCAAGAACCGTAGATCCCGGACGGGTGACGCAATTTAGTGTTCCTGATAGTCAAGGCAAACTGTGAACGGTCAGGCGATTCTGCCGGTTGATACGTGGCAGAAGATGGTATAAAGCTTGGATTGTGTTGAGGGGTATCAATAACTAATCTCTGACATGTCCACATCAAACAAGCCTCCGAACTGCATGCGAGCCTGTCCAAAGCAGTAACCATCACCATACCGCATTGAGCGCGGCCGATATCATCGCGTTCCACCATGGCGGGCGGAGGGTGCTGACGCCAAGCTTAGATACGCTAGAATCATACAACCTGGACGCCTGGTGTGGCCAACAGTCTCGGGGCCATGCATGTGCATTATCTCCTACCCCGTCGACCATAGGTTGCCTCTGTTTGCATCGGTTAAAGGGCAGTGCTGGAGTGCTGAAGCGCGGAGCAGGTCCACACTATTCACCGGCGTAGACACGGCTTCGTCGCTCGGGCGGTAAGCGTGGAAAAGGGAATTGCCTGTCATGGAATGCATCAGCGTTGTTTAAACAAACACTGACTCTGTCCAAACATGTGCTTCATTCAGCCTTCTGCTTTGTGATGTCCATGCCCATGCTCGTGATGTCCATTGAGATGCAGAATCCGTTTCATACCGTCTACGCTCTTCTCTAGATGAGGGTGCCGCGCAATGAAGCCTCCTTGGTGTCCATTGGATGCAGCTCCAGAGACGGAACGCTTCTTACCAGCAAGAGGCTCGGGCGCTCCAACCCTTGGAGGCCATTCGTCCGTGTCCTTCCAGCCTTGTACCAGCGCCTTGGTCATGTCTGCGAGGTTGATGGGGACGGAGGGTGTGCGCGATGAGACTACGATCTTCTGGAAGATATCTTTGTATGCTTTCGGGGTAATCGATGCACGAATTGGGTTGTCGGCAAGCAGTGGCGTGGCGACGGGGACGAGGTCAAACGTGTCTGGCGTTGTGCTTATGATGGAGTGCGCTTCGGAGCCGGTGGGGGTGACGGCGTGCTCTTCAGAAGAGTAACCCGCTGCAGAAGATGGGCGATTTGCGTGTCTTTGTCGGTTCGTGCCGTACTTCCTGACGCTCGCTGCGCCTGTCCACACGTCGCGTCGCTCCACCCAAATTCTTAAACCCTCATTGTCCTTCATTTCGCGCTCCAGGCGCTCTTTGCGACGCCTTCTGCGCGCCTCTCTGGTGTTTGACACTGCATCACCAATGCTGTCTGGGTTGTCGAATCTGTACGGACCGGCGCCTTCGTCTTCTCGATCCGAATCGCCAGATTCCGACTCGCCGTAATAGCGTTCGCGAAAATCGGCAGCGTCGCGCACCTCCTCATCCGAGGCCGACCACACTGCGGGCACGTCGGGATACTCCCAGTCGTTGCGAAGCCGCTCTTCGAGATACCGCCGAGATGCCCGCGCGGCAGAAAGATTGTTTTCCATGGTTGAAACGTGAGCGCAGCGCTGATCGTGCGTAGGGTGGGTGGAACAGTGGAGACTGTAAGCGGGGGCCAGGCTGACTGTCAAACTACAAGCCGTGCCTGGGCTGGCGCGCGACCGACTTTCGAGCACTGAATCGGAGAATACCAAGACCAGTGACGTACGCAACGATCAGATCTTGGTCACTGCCACACCAACAAAGTCAAACGGTCGCGCTGAGTGAAGATGATGATCTCTTACGTGCGGGGTACTAGTGGGTAGAATATTAAAGTCCAATAAGCGAGTTAGAGGTGGGCATGAGAAGCAAGGCCGGAAGTGGCCGCAAGAGAGAGAGAGAGTTGGGCGCGAAGAGAGTGGGACAAAAGCTTGAGTGCGATTTGCACAAACAGCATCGCTGACGTCGAGCGGACGCAAATGCAGGGCATGTGAAATGGCGGGGCGACACCTTGCCCAAGCGAGCAAGCGCTCTGTCATCACACTTTCACTCTTGCACGGGCCTTTCACACGACCCGACAGCGTAGTCGGACATCAACAGGCAACACGGAGGAGTCAAGCTCCGCAGGCACGACAATCTGTTCATGTCATGCCTGCAGCACATTCGCTCGACTATAAATTTGCGATCAAGTTACATTAGTCTTGAGCGTACCAAAATGCTACGCCTACGAGGAAAAGAATGTGAGGCAGTCGTGTTCAGCACGTAAGACAAGCAAGACGTCTTCGGCGGACCAATTCATTACATAGGTACTACTTTCAGTATTCAACCATGTTTCCACAAAGTATGTAAACCATGTAGACTCACTCTGTAGATACGCCGTGCATAACACATGCACTCAGCACAAGTACCACCATGCCCACCATGCCAAATCAAACCATAGTATACATGTTGAAACTCCAAGTCCACGTTCGGTGCATCTCCTCTGACTCGTCGCCAATCAGCATCTCACTTCTTTCCCTTAGGTGCTACCTTCGCCTTCACCTTAGTCTTCGTCTCTTCCTCCTCCATATCATCCTCCATCTCCTCATCATCGTCCTTCTTCTTCTTCTTTCCGCCCTTCTTCGCTGCGGCTTTCTTGGGCGCCGCCTTCTTCTTAGGCTGCTTGACATATTTGTCTTTCGACAGATCAACATCCTCCTCCTCATCCTTGACTTCTTCGACAACCTCGCCATCATCCGACTCATCAATCGCTTCTTCAAGATCCGGTTTCTCTTTTGCTTGTTTGCCTTTCGGTGCCGTAACGGATGATGCCTTCATGAAGGGGAGGGGGTGGGATTGTTGGTTGTATCTGTCGTCTTATTAGCACTGCTTTTGAACGAAAAAAATGACGACAAGGGAGGTGGGTAAAACAACTCACAGTCTCGTAAAGGTAGCCTTGGTCTGACTCTCAATCTTGACCTTCTCCTGATCCATTGGTCCGACGCCCAACTCCATAATCGCATCAAAGTCATCTTTAGTAAGATAATAACTATCCATCAGCTCGATAACAGCCGGAACAGCGTCTTTGCCTTCCTTCTGCAGCTTGTGAACCAAGTCGTGCCAGAGAAGCGGCACATACTGCTGCCGAACCTCGTGTCGATCGCCAGAAGAGCGTAACCGCATATGTGCTTGGATCTCCTTGATCATGCGACTGAGTTTGTTAGTCGTGCTGTTCTTTCCCAGCCACGATGTGAAGCGCGTTCCGTTTCCAGCTGTGCTGCCAGAAACGAAGCTGGCGGGTCGGACGAAGCTAAAGACGGCGTGGGTAGGCATCAAACTCCACTGTTGCTGAGAGCCGTGAATCATGCGATCGACGAGATCACCGTCACTGATACTGTCGGCTGCTTGCGATACCAATTCGAGGTTCTTCAGGTTCTTCTCTTTGCCGGCATAGGGCCCGGACAACATGGGATTTGTCCCGAGGTAATTCTCCTGCAACATCAACGGACTGAACTCGTGGTCGTTGAAGTAGAGTTCAATCTTCTCGTTGAGCGTGGCTTTGCTGCTCGAGGCAAACATGCCGCCACCGAGAATCTTCTGTGTAATATCCCATGGCTTCAAGATGACATGCTTCTCCCAGTTCTTAGACATCGTCTTGCCCTTGTCAAAATCCATGGCTTCCTGGTCGAGTTTGGCGGTGGAGATCATGTTGACAACCTGACGAATGTCGGAATGGCTGCCTTCGATGAGTGCGTTGACAACGGTCGGAGGCAGCTTCAAGCCTTCTCGGTAGGCAATGGTCATGACGCGTGATCGTACCTGGTCGACGGTGGGACGTCGGAAGGGCAAGTCGAAAGTAACATAATCGAACGGCTTCATCTTCGGCAGCTTCCTGTCGTTACAGATGAGGATCATGGGGACTTCGGTTTTCTTGCATACGGCTGCGAGTGCACCAACACCACCGCGGTCGCCTGCAGACATGCCATCGACTTCGTCCATGATGAGAACGAGCTTCTTCTTTGATCCCTCGACCTTCTTTCCGTCTCCAGCAAAATAACCGTGGAGTGAGTTGGTGCTGAGGACGCCACGGAGGCCATCTTCGATGAGTTTCTTACTCCGCGTATCACTGGCGTTCCTCTCCACAATGTCATAGCCTTCGAGCTTTGCGACAAGATGCGCGGCGGTAGTCTTGCCGATACCAGGTGGACCATGCAGGATGATTGCGCGGAACACTCCGCTGCCATCCTTGCCAGCCAGCTTGAAACCGGTCTTCAGGTGCTTTGGGAAGGCTTGTAGCCAGCGTTGTATCTTTTCGACTGTTGCTTTGTTGCCACATATCTGACTGAGAGATGTAGGTGCATACTTGGTAGTCCATAATCGCGAGTCTACAGTGGAGCCTGCACTGGGGGCAGCAGCTGAAACTGCCGAACCCGTTTTCTTGCTGGCTGCCGCAGCTGCCGCCGCCTGCTCCTTTTGACGCCTCTTCTCCTCTTGTTCAAGCTCTGCAGCTTGCTTCTCGATCTTCTCTTGCTCCTTGCGCTGCTTCTCAGCGTACTCAGCTTGAGCCTTGCTGTCACCCTTGTTGCCGGCTGCCGTCAGCTTCTCAATGAGCTGTGTCAATCCGTCCTCGTCAATCGTCTTGATGTTCATATCTCGGATCTTTTGCAGTTTGCTTGGGCCAGCATCTGTGCCTAGCACAACATAGCTAGTTTTCTTGCTTGGGGCGCCAGTGACTTTTCCGCCATGTCGTTTGACCAGCTCTTGGCCTTCTGTCCGACCCCATCTCTGCAGTACGCCAGTAAAGACAAATGTCAAACCTGCAAGACATGTATCCGAGCCCTGTGGCATATCGCCAGATGAACCGCCAGTAGGCGCAGCCTCGCCACGGCCTGCATTTGCTTGCCAGTTGAACTTGGCGTTTTCATCCTTGGGTGGAGGCGTGGGCGCACGCACTGTAGGAATGCTGTCATAGATGGCCTGGATATCTGCACTGTCTTCGACGTCTTCCTTCTTCGCCTTCTTCTTCGCTGGCGACTTTGCTGGAGTGGCTTTCTTCGCTGCTTTCTTCTTGGGCTTCTCGTCCTCTTCCTCTTCTTCCTCCTCATCTGATATGGGTGACTTCCGCTTCTTGCTTGCAGTCGACGTCTTCTTTGGCTTACCCTTGAGCGCTTGCTCATCTTCGTCAGGTTCGACAAAGTCGTCTTCCACGTCTATATCCTTCATGTCGACATCGTCGTCTTCCGGATCGAAATCGTCGTCTTTGATCGCCTTTTGCTGCTTAGCAGGCGCTTTCGGTGTTCCGCGATGAGGCAGCTTCATAGGTATATCATCTTCGCTCTCCGATGCTTCCTTGTAGTCATCTCTTCCCTTGCCCTTGATGTTGTCTTCGAAGATGTCGTCTGCGTCGTCCAGGTCATCGTCGGGGAACTCATCTTCGTCGTCACGCTCGGCATAGGATGTGACGGATTTCTTTGCGCGACCAGTTGTTTTCGCATTGGATGCAGGGGCAGCCGTCTTTGAAGCTTTCCCATTTGCCTTCGCGGGTGCTTTCTTTGGTGTTGCAGCAGGCTTGTCCGCAGCTTTCTTGACTGGTTCGGTTCGCTTGGGCTTGTTTGAGCTGGCAAAGAAGTCTGATGTGGTGGTCTCTTCGAGTACGGGTTCTGGGGTCGGTTCGCGCTTGACTTTCTTTGCGGCTGGCTTCTTTGGTGTCGCTTTCTTCGGCCTGTGCAGTGTCAGCCTTGACGTAACCAACAGAATGAGGGTTGATTACCTTGCCTCTTCTTCATCGTCGTCGTCAGAGTCTTCTACAACCCGACTTGCGCGTCCCTTCTTTTTGGGTGCGGCCTTCTTTGGCGCAGGCTCATCCTTCTTTGCATCCTGGCTACCTTTTGGAGGACCACCGCCAAAGAAGCTGCGAATGTCAGCCGGCATCTTGATGATACAAAACGCGTACGATTAGCGACGTTGAACGTATCGCGTTTGCAGACAAGTGTTGAGCCCAACAATGGGTGGAGATGGGGTTTGGGTGGATTGATGAACGCAAGGCGCCGTTGACGTGCACGACGCGACTTCGCGCGGTCATTAGGCAATTAGGCAGTAGACGCATTGACGCCACACACCCCCGCATGCGCCACGGCAGCCACAGCTTGGCACCAGAACTTCAACACCAAAGTTACCGAACAGTGCAAGTCCGACATCACATCACAACGCCATGCCGCCACCAAGGATACCACAAAGCCTGATGGCTCAATTCAGCCGGCTAAACCTCTCCGCATCACGGCCAACACGTGCGACCATCAAACCCACGTCCCGCCAACTCTGCTAACACCTCAAAGTACTTCAGCAAACATGCCTACCCAAACCCCAGTCTATATCCCCCTCGAGCCTCTCCTCCGCCCGCCTCTTCTCCACGACCCGCCCCCTCCTCAGCTATCTCGCCCCCAAAGCTGGTGAATCCCGCAAGTCGCGAAAAGGCCGCTGTCACGTCCCCACGGGCGGCTCCATGCGCGGCACAACCGTAGTCTGGGGCGACTACGGCCTGCGCATGCGCGACCACGACCGACGCATATCCTCCCAACAACTCCGCATTGCCGAGGAAACCATCAGGAAACGTCTTCGTGGCATGAAATTCCGACTCTACATGCGCATCGCTGCCAACATTGGTGTATATACGTCTGGTAATGATGTGCGTATGGGAAAGGGAAAGGGCAGTTTTGATCGCTGGACGGCGAGGGTGGCGGTTAGTAAGATTATCTTTGAGATTCAGGGGGATTTGCATGAGCAGGTTGTTAAGGACGCGTTTAGGCTTGCGGGGAATAAGTTGCCCGGCTTATATGAGTTTGTGAAGAAGGGAGATGCGCCGGTCATGGGACTTACAAAGGTGGGATTGAATGGAATTACGGAGGAGGATCTGAAGAGGCCGAGGAGGAAGGAGCCGCTTGAGCAGACGGCGGCGAGGTTGCCTGATGCGAGTGCATCTGCACCTGCGAATGGACCGAGAGTGCAGATGTAGATGGAGCATCCCGTCTTCTAGATCAAACTCTCAACAAAATACACTCTGACAATTGATGGGTATGTAGAAAACAACCAACTTGAAAGCCATTCCAGCTGCGCACTCCCTCACGCCTTGTACAACGTATCCAAAAAACCCTTGGCCAGATCCACAACAACACTCTTGTTAGGCAAGCTTCCAGCCACACCATACAACGCTGCGGTGTCACCTTTGACGGCACCCTTTGCGCCTTTTCCTTCGGCAATACGCTTCCTCTCTGCATCCCTAACCTCCTCAGTAACCTCTACAAGATCCTCAATCAATTTATCCACCACGGCAACAATCGGCAGCGTAACCGCCACATGAATCGCAGGTGGACTCTGCAGGGCATTCAAATGCCAGCCTTTGCCACTCATGCCATCCGCAATATCATAGATATCCAGCGTGTTAGATAGGAAAGCTACGACGGAGACTTTGGGTTGTCCAATGACTTTGAGATCAGGGGAGAGTTGTGGGTTTTCCCGAATAGCCGATTCAATCTTCTTCATACCGCCGACGATCTTGTGACACGCATCTAGATACCCGTTGCTACCTTGCTTGACGAGACTAGCCCAGCAGCCTGCGATGAGAGCACCGGGACGGGAGCCGGCGATGGAAGGAGATGCGTAGACGCCGCCGGACCAGTCGGGTGAGATGAAGTATTGGTACTTTCGATATACATCTGATCGGTAAAGCACGGTCGAGTTGCCCTTGGGTGCGAAACCGTACTTGTGTGTGTCACAGGATATGCTTGTTACGCCTGGCAGACGGAAGTCAAAGGGGTCAAAGTCGAAGCCCGCTTTGGGTAGCATAGGGATGATGAAGGAGCCCAGGCAGCAATCTACATGTAGCGGGATCTTCTTCTTAACAGCAAGTTTGCTGAGACCAGAGATGTCGTCGATGATGCCGTGGGGGAAGTTGGGGGCGGAGCCGACGAGCAAGACGGTGTTTGGGTTAATAAGGCGGGAGACGGAGGGGAGCCGGACTTTGTAGCTTGGGGCTTTGCAGGCTACGAGGTGCATTTTGATCTTGAAGTATTCGCATGCTTTGCGGAAGGCTGTGTGTGCGGTTTCGGGTAGGATCATCTCTGGGGACGTGACGCCGCGCTCGTGGTACGCTTTGTTGCGGGCGGAGAGGCAGGCCATGAGGATGGATTCTGTGCCGCCGGATGTAGTTACACCGGCTGCATCGTCGGGCGCGTTGAAGAGGGAGAGCACCATGGCTACGACCTCGGCTTCCATCTTCCTTACACCAGGAAATACATCAGGGTGGATGGGGTTCGCCACAGTGAACTTGCCAAACGCCTCCGTCTGCAGTCTGATCAACTCGTCCCCACCGTGGTAAACCGCCCCGCTAACTCTGCCATCTTCCCATCGGGTGTGGTCCATGTCGGCCAGCTCACTCAGCTTCTTGCGCACCTCCTCCTCGCTCCATCCTTCACTGGGCAGGCTTGTGATGCGCTCGACGCCGGGTCCGCTCGGAACAAGTTTGCGTTCGAGTTTCAAGAGTGATTCAGATACTTGTGCCTGTACTTTGTCGCGCACACCGGGAAGTCGAAGGAAGATACCGTAGAGGTAGCGTCGGATGCTGATGTAGGCATCGCTGATGGAGCCGAAGATGCCGCGACCTTTGAGCTGGTAAAAGGTGATGCGTGTCCAGCGGAAAAGGAATAGGATGAAGATGATGTTGCGCAAGCTGGAGGCCTTGCGTTAGTATACTGCGCATTCAGTCATCGTCATCGCACCTACACATCTATGTTGAAGGCGACGAGCTGGCCATTGGCGGAGCTCTTCCGCGCATTGAAGGTATCGCGTAGACTAACGGGCAATCGCGAGGAGCCAGGCATCGTGGGCTCGTTGTGGTCACAGTTTAGGCCGACGCCAGGAGCATGCTGCAGTAATAGGAACGCGAGTGCTGGGTCGCCGGGTTGGCGCACTGATTAAGCATTGCGAAGAGGGCTTGCCATGTACGTCAAGCGTGGTCTATCACATGTCGCATCGCTAATGTTCTCGGGATGCCGAGGAAGCCGTCTCCGATTGCGTGAGTGGGGCAACACCACTTTGGGAAACGACATCACCAAAACAGTGATTAGAATGCATGATTCAATGTAGTAACAGTCAAATTATGCATTGTTGCGAACACGATTGGACGTTCGCCGAGTTGCCTGCATGCAGTCCCTCCTCTCGCAGCCAGCCATCCTTGGAGTCAGCGAAGGAGCTGTCTCGCCCTCGCATCACGACCACGGTCATGTTGAAGATTACTAAGCTGGTTGCAGAGGATGCCAAGGCGCTGAAAGAGCATAGGTGATGATGATCGAGATTCGGTTGAAGCAAAAATTTGGTCGCTGACGATACTGATGTTTGCACACACGTCCAGGTATCGAGTCAAGGCTCTAAGGACCAAAAGGTTGTAGTCGCAATCCGCAAACAGTTAATAATCATATTTGCGGAGACATTCCGATATCGAGCGCCAACCAACCGACAATGTCCAGAAGTATGTGAGGGGTAAGTCTTGTCTTTGAGCTGTGTTAGGGAGTATCAATACAAAGGGTCGTACAGCCAGTGGTTGTTGAGCGATATCATGACGAATCCAGGGTTGCGCTCCACAACAATTCACCGCCACATGCATCAAAGATGTCGAACCCTTGCCCATATACGCTCGTCGACGACGAGGCAATATGCAAAGGGGTCTGATATCGACGTATCCTGGCTTCCATGAAAGTGTAATGCTACAACGCAATAACCAACAAGCCAAAACGATACACCCTTGCCTTCCCCAAGCTCGCTTTTGCGTTTGTAGCCTCTGTCCTGCCTGACTCTCCTGTCCTTGATCCATCTTGCTTTGGTGGACTGGTATCTTTCTTCTCTCCATTTATCCATTCCATCATTGAAGAGCCATCTATTTGAAATGGCAACGAGGTCACGATGTCGAAGCGATAGCCTCCAAAGACGGAGCATCAAAGTACGCACGAATATGCACCAGATCACACAGTTACATCCATTGACTCTTTACAAGCAGAACTCCTTTGTCTCATCCGACCCAAGCTCTTCGACATGCACACAACAAGTTCCTACTATCAAGGTCACTGCAGACTGCAGTGGCAAAGACAAGGCTGTTAACGACTACAATACATGCACACCTATTGCCGATGCTTTCATGCCTCAGAGAACATCGAGGCCTTCCACAGAATCAGGTTCCATCACCACCAAGCCGGATCTCTCCCATATGCCGACTGCCACGCCCACAGCGGGTCCTTGCACCACATCAACCCCCTCATTTCCATCCCCACAAACCTCCACCGCCAACGTCCCCATCCCAAAGAAGGTCTACACTCCCACACCAGCCCGTGGATACCGTTTCACCGTAGACGATGGGGGCTACAATTCAGAGACCTCATCTGTGTATACTGTGCGTCCGATTAAGCACGAGATGTACGTGTCTGGTTCCTCTTCGCCGCGGAGAGATAACCCCAAGGCCAATGGGTTGAATGAAGGTGGCAAGGGTAGCCTCGAGGTGCCGACCCCGAAGAAGAAGCCGGTATTCGATGTTGTTGCTGAGTATCATGGGTTGAAGTTGTGTCGGGTTAGTGATGCGGTGCCTTATCGTGAGTATTCCTACTTGGAGTTCTATAGGAGAGGGAAGAGATGGCACAGGGTTCACGCTCTTGGCAAAGCATATTCACGTTTCTGACAATGTCTTTCAGTACTCGGCACCCGCAACTTGCTCACCCGTCTCGCCTCTATAACCGAAGACTCTCTACACCATACCCCATCCGTCTTCTCCTTCAACAACATCTCCCCCACCTCCTTGTCCTCCTCTTCTACACAGACATACACCCCCCTCGACCTCTCTCTCATGGCCATTCTATACTCCCTCCGCGACCCCGCCTCTGCTCGCCAGCGTACAGGAAACTGGTGCCCCCAAGGTCTAACGACACGCAACGACAGCCTCATTTTGTACGAGCATACCGCATCTAATGGCCCCGAACAAGCCTCTGTCTCGCTGAGTAGGTTTGTAGACATGGCACAGACGTGGCTATCGATCCGCAACCCAGCGAATGTATCAGGCGACCCACCCAACGCCCTCACCTCCTGGACAGACATCATCAGTAAGAAGCTCCGCAAAGCCGACGTTGACATTAGCAAAATCGACACGAAGCTCTATCTTGACTTGACGACTGTGCTCGAGGGTGACGCGCTGGAACGCCGGATGGGTGAAATCGCCCAGTGGAGTCGGACCGGACATTTGGATAGACGGTATGCCGTGTGGTGTGAGCACGTCGAGGCTAAGAAACGCGGTGCACCAGTAGTAAGTGTCGCCCCAGAATACAAAACAACTGCATGTAAAACATACACTAACTTTGCACACCAAACATCCAGACACAAACCTCCGTCACCACCACCACGGCCGGCAGCAACCAAACGCCCACCCGCACAGACGGTCTCTACTCCAAACGCTTCACGCACAAGCCCCTCATATCTGAAGACGAGAAAGGTGAGCGGCGAACGGACAAGGCTGCTAGAGCATTCGAGTTGGCCACCGCCGCCGCTCTTGGGACTCGGAGAAAAGAGAGGGCAGAGAAGAAGGCAGGGGTTCTGGACGGTGTGACTAGACGGTGGGTGAACAGGAAGAAGAGGAACACGGCCATCTTTGTCGTGTTCATCGTGTTGGTGTTGGGGCCATTGGTGGGCGCGTTGCTTTGGGCTATGGTAATGCACAAGTTCGATTGGACACCTGGGGCGGGGGAAGGATACTGATGATGATGATCAAGTGTTGGTTGGTGTCTGGTCTACATGAGTGAGGACAGGACGGTGGTCAGTCAGTCAACTGGGGGCGTTGGTAGTGGCGGCCTCGGACTTTGACCTTTTGCACTTCTACATGGCTAACGCTGGGTAATCTTTGGATGACAGGAAAGAGCTACATGGCAGATAGTGAGGTCTGGAAAGCACATGTATACTTCGTAGTAGCTTTGCCCTGTTCCGTAGCTATACCCAGTGTATTATTCTACAGCCCCTGAACTTCTGCGACGCGACCACGTTCATTTGTACAATCGCTGAGACTTGACCAAGACCGAACCGACGTTCACGCAACATCTCTTACCGACTATGCTTACCAATAACACGCGAAAGAGTGCGCATCCCAGCACACATACCAAGCTCTATCCTTGCAATTGCGTACCTCTAGCGCTGACCGACAACCATACCTTATCTCCGACTACACCAAGCCTAATCCTTGCACCCACATGTGTGCCAACGTGAACCTCGAGCGCTACATAACCTCATCTCCGAGGCGAGTGGGCACGCAGAGTCCCGTGCTTTCCGCTCCGCTGCACACCCCGACTCTACTGCTTTCCCTTGGCTTTACACACTACTGAGGGTACCGTCCAGAACCAGCCTGTTCTAGATTTTGCTCGCGTGTCTTTAGTAGTCGTGTTGGTGTGTTTTGGTGGGAATAGTACCCGAAGATTCTCATTTCGCTAGGCTGCGGCTTACCAAGCCACTACGGGAGGAGCGATGACTATCCGGGGAACAGGTGATGTCCATGATGCTGGACGATGCTTTGAAAACAGATGAAAGAGGATAGCTCGTCGAGAAGGTTCAAGCGGTCCGTTGAACCCTCTCTCTCTCTGGCTCGCTCGAAATACTACATCCTACACTAATCTCCGCAAACAAAACAAAACAAGATAAAAAAGAAAAGAAGCAAAGAGCTGGAAATCTACCTTGTCGATTCTCCCAAACGCTACGTATACGCATCGCGCTGAACAAGATGAGCAAGACAAGTACAGAGGTGCCTTTCAAAAGTTCTTGCTGACAGGGGTGTCTTGATTACTACCGAAGTAATGCCGAAGCCTCGACAGATCTGTCCCTCCTACCCTCCTTATACTCATTGCCACCATCAAGTTTAATAATTTCTTAAATATGAAATGGAATCCTCTCTATCCAAGCTTGTATTTGTAGTTGTGGGAGATCTCTCCAAGCCTCCTGCCATACCTTTAATGCCTCTGCCCTGTTTTTTAGAGCACCTTTCCTCGTTGTTCTCCTTTTCAACTATAACCAGGCTAGCTCAATAGCGTTAAGGTCTAGTAAATTGCCACACTAGAGGAGCTTCTCCACGCTCTCCCTTTCGTATACTAGACGTTAGGCATAGTAAGCATGTAAAGGAGCCTTGTCTTCTTGAACAAGAGTACCTAGCCTCTCTCTCTAGCACTCCTTAGCAAAGGGGAGAAGCTTTAGGATAAGAACTTAAGTCTAGTAACGCCACCAGTCAATCCCACTACTACCGCCATCACGAGTTAGCTTGCCAGTCTCTTTTATCTATCTCTATTAAGGAGATCTGCCAGGCTTATTTCTTAATCCTATCCTCTTTACGCCTGTTATAAGCTCCCACTCCTCTCTTATAATTAGCTCTAAGACCTCGTTTATCTTTGCAATCTAAAGAGCTGCCTCTCTCTTCTCCTAAGCTGTCTTAGGCCTCTAGACATAACAAGGGCCCTTATAATTATAAGAAAAGCAGCCCTAGAACATAAACTTAGAGTACCCCTTCCACCTCTCCTAGATAACAGATTTTGTAAATGCCTTATCTGCTTTTCTCCAGACGCGATAGCCACCACGACAGTAGTTAAGCACAACAGAGGTCTTGTTAGACCAGATAACGTTCTTCTAATCCTCTAGAGTCTAGTCTCTGTAGGCAAGACACCAATTAAGCCTCTCCTGCCTTATCTTCTTTGTTAACCTAGGCTTCCTTGTTAGCTTCGTCTTCTTGTAACTAGCTGCTTTAAGGACTCGCCACACTATAGTGGAGGACACGTTGTAGCCGTAAACACTAAGATCACCAGCTATATCAGCACAGCTCTTCTCTCGTCCATACCTATCGTGGCGTACTTTCTTAAGGGCAGCTTCGTGGACAGCTTCTTGCTTTCGAGGGCGACCAGCACGAGGAGCGTCTTCAAGGTGCTCTGAGAGAAGCTTAATCATAGGTGCATTTGGCTCAAAGCCTCGCTAGCAGGCTCTACTATAGATTGCGTCAATCGTACGTGGTGAAATGCCTGTAATTGCGCTGATTTGGGTAGTTGATTTGCCACCAAAAGGTGACTTTAAAGTGACAATCAAGGCACGAGTAGAGAGATCTGTGTTTGGAGCCATGATATATCCAGAAACACCAAAAGATTGAGTATACTGGCCATCTCCAGCTTCAAAAAAAATCTGATATTTGCCAAGAGAGTCGGGCCGATAACCCAGCCGCTAACGTGACGCTAGCAAGAACTTTTGAAAGGCACCTCTGTAACGACGCCCACTAGCTCACCCTACCCTATTCTTAGCACTGCATCCCTTTTCTTCTTCCCTTGCTCTCTTTTCTTTTCTTTTTCTTCCGCAAAAAAGGTCCAGAACATCAAACTACGCCAGCGCCATTGCCATGCCATGTCACTTCCCAGCTTAACCGCATCCACTAGGCCCCCCGGAGAAAAGCCCCCCATGCCTCCATCCCAGTCCGCTATTGGCTGCTCGCACCAGCCATGTCTAATTTGCCCTGCAGTACGATGACGACGCTCGCGCATGTGCGATTTTGGTAGTTCGCGGCTGGACGTTCGCGTGCTAAGGGGGGGCTCGAGCTCTGCCGGATAGTGAGTTTGGTATGTTTTCTAGGTCAGGGGGCCGGGGGCCAGGCAGGATAGTGCTGCAGGTAACCGTGGTAAAGCAAAGACCGGATAACCGTATTTCACCACTAGGCTTGGCGGGGAAAGAGGCAACAGTTTGAAAAATTTGATTAAACGTGGCGGCTATCAGACCCTTGATGTTGATGTTTCTGCGAGAAGAAGGAGAGGAAGAAAAAGAGAAAAAAAAAGCCTGCTGTGGCACGTTATCCCCAGCTCTACTTGGGTTGCAGATACAGGCGAGGCGAGGGTCTTCACGAAACACGAAACGAGAAAAAAAAAACTACATGCGACAAACATGCGTTTGAAAAGATGGGTGTTGCTACACTTTCCACCTTGCCCCATCTAACCCATTACCCGATACGGTGCTTACCACATCGTATCTTGACATCTCGGCGGTTCTCATCTCACACCCGTCACGTCATAGCGTGCAGGTTTGGACGGAACCAAAAAAAAACCAGACACGGCTGAGCGGTGTACGTGTGGAAATTATTCTAGTTTCTAAATCTTTCTTGGAACTTGCATGTCTCGCGTGGAAGGTGGAAAATGGCGCAAGATCAACAACCGTGCGCAAAGTATTCGTCATGTGTGGCTGTGGGTTCGTCCCGCTGCTGCGATCGGCAGACGATCTCGTCATGTGGTCAAGTCACAACGGTGATGGCGAGGCCATGATCCTGTCTATATGCACATGGTTGGACTTGGATATTGGTCCAAGATTGTAGTAATAAATATATATATAGAGTGTGATAATAGTAGTAGTATAATATAGTAGATGGAATGCTATGCAGTAATTGTCGTCCAGGACAATGGTAATGGTATCATAGAAGAGAAAACACCGAGAAATGCCCATGGTAATGCTGTAAACGCCCCCCTCCCCCCTCTGTACAGTTCGTAGTCATGCCTCGTGGTTCCGTTTCAAGTGTGTTCATGAACTGTCCTCACTAATCGTAGCGTCGCTCGTAGACGAAGTGGATGAGGTCTTGTTGTCCGAGGGCAGCGGTCCCAGTGTCCACCGCCAATCCCTGGTCCGCTTCCGTCGACCAGCAACGGGTGTTTCGGGGGCGGAGTCGCTGTCATCTTCCGAGGAGGATGAATCCCGCTTCTCGCCTGTGCGCGGCGATTTCCTGGGTGGGCTCTCCACTGAAGAAGCAGTGCTGGCGATGGAGAGTTGGAGGGGCGATATACTGGTGTTGGACATGACACTGGCCTTGAGACTAAGCGAGGGTTTCTCCACCGAAGCCTCGGAGTCTGTTGTTGAGCAGGTAGATGGACTAGGCGTGAGGGAGGACAGGGTTGAACTTGACGAGTCGAGATCGGAGTGTGCGAGGGTGTATTTGGTGGTTGTGATGTCCTCTTCTAGTGGTGTGCGGAAGGAGACGCGCTTCTCGGCGGGGAACATGGGCCGGTTCGAGGCCATCTTGCGTGGTATTATGGCGCGGGCGGGACTGTTGGAGAGGATGGAAGCGAGGTTGTGGGGCTGCTTGTAGGGGATTGAGATGGTGGCCGAGTCGTTGGAGGCAGATGTGTGGGTTGACGAGAGGGTGGAGGCTGAGCTCGGTGTGGACGCGCTGTTGACGCTGTTGACGCTGTCAAAGGCGGGTTGGTCGCTCTCAATGGAGAGCTGGGGTCGGGAGGGGCGTTGGAGGGCGGGGGCCGTGGCTGGGCGTTCATAGGCGTTGGAAAAGGTGTTGCGGACTGTTGGCGATACGGCACTGAGTGTCTCGAGACGCAGACTGGCGCCTTTGCCTAGGATGCGTGGTTGCTCGGTGTTGATGGAGAGCTTGGGCCGGGGCGGGGCCTGGCGCGGGGGTATTATAGGCAGCTGGGCCGTCATGCTGGACATGGCAGATGATGGCGAGTACGAGGGCGTGGTCGAGGGGTGTGACGGCTGCAGCGTGGACAGCATCATGTGTAGAGGAGGACGCGTGTGTATGGCGTGTGTGGGACGTGTGCCGGCGAGGTAGGCAGATGATGATGGTGATGGTGTGGGTGGGGGAGCCGGGTCGACTTATTTGCAGTCGGTCACTACGCAACAAAGGCAAGACAAGACGGGCGGGCGGGTGCGACGAGGGGAGGGGCAGGCCGGTATGTATTAACACTGGCAGACTTGGGAGCTGCAGCATGCCACCAACCGTCCTGGTGGATCCGCAGCGGCGCGCATCCCAACGCGCGGAGGGGTGCACTTGAACACGAAGCGCCTGGCTGGGGCTTGCTCCCAAAATAATCCCACACCAAATCCGATCCAAAGATAGATGCAGGGTGGCAAGGGCGTGTCGAGCTGCAGCCCGAGAGTGCGTGCCTGTCGTGATTGGCCAGCCGTCGTCGTGGCCGCTTGGCACCTGTGTGGGCGTTTCGACGCCCCGGCCACACATGTCGCGCCTTCACGCGCGCTTCATCAGTCGGCGGCATCTCCACTGCACGCCGTCCGCTGAAACATTTCTGCTGCTGCTGCTGCTTCTTCACATGCCCTCGGCCCTTTACATGCCCTCTCCTCCCATGAAGCAACTGAAACGACAGCTCGACTCTGTCATAATCCACTTTGTTCGTAAGCACCCACGCACAGCCTTCACGCCTTGGTCGCCCTACGTAAACTCGGCCGCACCAACCATCGGTGCTGTCGGAATGTTACGGCCCTCCTTCACAACATGCTAACTCACCTCTCGTATCGCTTCTAGGACTATGTAGGCACTTTGTTAACCCCGTGCGGCCAAGTTTTGCCATGCAATTTGACTAACGTGTAACCCGTTTGCGCCGTCTCCACAGGACTGCTTCTACGCCAGCGTATTTGAACATGAGGACCCAGCATTACGAAGCTTGCCACTGGCTGTCCAGCAGAAACAGATAGTCGTCACATGCAACTACGAGGCCCGCCGACGCGTACGATCCTAGTCCAGCCTCATCTCCCTCATCCGCCCTATTGACTCTCTTCCCCCCTCCAGGGCCTGCACAAGTTGCAGCTGATTCACCAAGCCAAGAAAATCTGTCCAGATCTCGTCATCGTCCTCGGTGAAGATCTTACCCGCTTCCGGAATGCCTCCAAACAACTCTACGCTTTCCTGCGATCGTTTTCATGGAACTCGCGCTGCGAACGGTTAGGCTTTGATGAGGTGGGTTGGCTCGCCCGGGCCCTTCGCTTCCGTATCCTCGTGTCCCAATGCCGCTACACTCCTCAATCTCCATTCTAGTCGTCTTCCACTCATCTTCCCTGTCGTAAATCTCCAAAATCTTCTCACCGTCATCTTACACGACGAGTCATGCTAAGTCGCGGATCCAGGTGTTTTTAGATGTCACCGATATCATCGATTACAACGTCAGCATCCTCAACGCTAGCCATCTTGACAAGGCCTTTTTTTGTCTTGCCAAGGATGACCCCACACGCGGGTTTCCTTACGATGCGACGCGGCTGACGGGTCATCTATACCCCAAAACGGCCACGCAAGACCTAGGTAAGCTGCACACCATGGCCGTATGGCGTATACCATGTGGCGTAGCCGAGTTGCTTGTGCGGGATCGGCAAACAGCAAGGCTGACGTGTGTCGTTGCCGAATCCTCACGGCTACTGGGACAAGCAACCATGTCCGTGCTACTACCACCAACAGTATGCAGTTCGACTATGCGAAATCACATCGTGTGCGCTACGAGATGCAATGCATAGCCGGAACTTTGAAGAACTAATCGCATTACAGGAACCACTTCGCCAGATCTGCTGCATCTCCGACTGACTCTAGGAAGCCATCTTGCACACTACATACGAACCACACTAGAAGAGGAAAAGGGATATACAGCTACTGTCGGCATCTCCACGAACAAGCTCCTGGCAAAGCTAGTCGGCAACACGTACAAGCCCAATGCCCAAACCACATTAGTCCCACCGTATACCTCTGATGGACACGATGAGACCATCGACAACGTAACCGCCTTCGTCGACAAACACGAAGTCGGCAAGATTCCCGGCATAGGCTTCAAGATGGCACAGAAGCTCCGTGCCCACGTCCTCCAACGGCCGGCGAATTTCTCTCCCGGGCTCGTGTACGGCGGCACCAAGGAAACCGTTCTCGTCCAACACGTACGAACGTTCCCTGGTATAGGTCCAGAGACGCTCGAACGGTTACTAGGCGGCCCTGGTGTACCGCACGGAACCGGCACACGAGTATGGGGCTTACTGAACGGATGCGATGACGCAGAAGTGGGGCAAGCTCGCGAGATACCCCGGCAGATTAGTATCGAGGATAGTTATATGCGGTTGGATACTTTGGAGCAGGTGACCAAGGAGCTGAGGATGCTGGCGAGGCGGTTGCTCGAGAGGATGCACACAGATTTACTGGAAGAAGACGAATATGTCGACGAGGCAGCTTCAGCCTCAGCCTCAGCCCCTTCAAAACCATCCAAGCGTTGGCTCGCTCACCCCAGGACAATCCGCCTGTCGACTCGACCACGTCCACCTCGGAACCCAGATGGGAGCCGTCACCGACACTTTGCACGCATCTCCAAATCCACGCCCATGCCAACATTTGTCTTCAGCCTCGGCCGCAAAACTGACATGGATGCCGTGGTCGATAGGCTGCTGCACGACACATTGCTCCCGCTGTTTCGCAAACTCCACCCGGAGAAGCGAGGCTGGAACCTGAGTCTTGTCAATGTCGCTGCGACGAATATGGCGGATGCGGCGAGGGAGAGGGGTGGTGTGGGGAGGGATATCGGTAGGATGTTTAGGCGGCAGGATGAGGTGCTCGGGCAGTGGAAGGTGCGAGATGAGGAAGAAGAAGAGGAAAAATACACAACCGAGGAGCCTCGGCTGGAGGGATTCAGTCGAGAGATTGCACAAGAGCAACATGTTCTTGAACAAAGACATGGTTCCGAGGATGTCCCTACACCGTCACAAGACAACGCGTCTCTTGTGACTGATGTTTGGGAATCAGACGACGAAGACATGGTGCATGGTGATTCGTTCCAGTGTGACGAATGTGGAGCTGTCATGCCAACGTTTGCCATGGGCGCGCATCATCGCTGGCACGCACAGATGTAGTTGGGCCCGCCTAATTGTGGGTGTGTCGTTGTAGCAGTTTAATCAACCAAGAATCTAGAGAGAGAGAGAGAGAGAGAGAGAGAGAGAGAAACATGTACCACCATCCCCACTTGCAATGGTACCTCATCTATCCCCGCTCAACCCCCTAGCATCCTCCACCACAACCCTAGCAATCTTCTTGAGCAGGCTTTTATGATCCGCCTCCCTAAACTTGTCCCACCGATCCAACCCCTCACTCGCATCAATACTCAACGTCTCATACCCCTGCTTGATGACAGCGCTGACCTCTTGCGGACTAAGATGCTTCCTCGCTTTCCCCTTGTCGCCAAGTAGAGATTGGTAGTGACTCGACACGTTGATGAGCGTCTGCATGCTGTCCGATTGGCCCTTGAGCCCAAATGCATCTCGAAACCTGACCAGTGTATCCCCGCTCTCCACGAGCTTGTAGAAGAGGTCGTCGTAGGCGGCAGGATCCGGTAGGAAGTTTTCTCCGCTTGAAAGAGCAAATGCAAGGAGATTGACCAGTCGGCATATCATGCCGTTGGATTTGTAGTTTGATTTGATATCCGACTCGTACGTGGCGAGGAAGCGGACAAAGGAGAGCAGAGTCCGCCATAGTTCAGACCAGTGGTATGTGATGCGTGTTTTTGTTCGGCTGAGGTGGGAGAGGAGACGTAATAGGACGCCGAGGCAGAGGCTGTGGGGCGAGTTAGCGCAGGTGTTGTCGGAATGGTAGAGCAGACAAACATGTAGAAATCCACGTCCAACCTCCTCCGCAGGTTATGGCTGATGGCGTCGGACATGGTATCCAGTATGACAGCCGCAGGTACTCGTTCGCCCCTTACCACCGGCAGGTAGGGTTGTCGCTGACGACACAAGCGCACTTCCAGCTTCGACTCATCGCTGCACAACCGCTTGGCGAGCGTCTGATCCTCCACAAGTATCTGCAGCACAAAGAGGCTGAGATAGGTATACAGAGCCGCTCTCGCAGACCGGTGTGCATGCTGAAACATGTACGAGGCCAAGGAAAGATATGCGCTGAGAGGTGACGGCTTGGTCTTATCCGCTGCGCTAGATTTGACCAGGTTGAAGCAAAAGACTTTGTTCGCATTCGCAAAGTCGTAGACGGAGAGCAGTACACCGATTTCCGGGCCGGGTCTGGAAGAAGATGTTAGCTGTGAGCATGAGAACAAGGCAGCGCATTCTCAGACCACCCGCTACCTCTGGATACACACTGCCCAAGAACAATACCAAGGTACTCGAAGCCAAAGGATAATGGTGAGCACTCACAACCCAGCAAAAAGCCCTTTGGCCTCTTCAGGAGCCGACACCGGTGTCGTCGGCCTAGAACTCGGCGCAAGAGCACCCAGCCCTATGTAACTCAACGTGCTCCCCAGACTCCATCCCTCGGGCATATCGTCCTGCACAGCGACATATGCGTCCCGCAGCTTCGTACACGCATCCCCAAAGCAAGCCATCATGTCCTGTATAATGGCGTCGTTGACAAAGTCGTCCAGCCGCAGGCGATACGGATTCTGGAATTCGAATTTATTGTAGTTGGTGAGGAGGCCGAGAAGGTAGAGCGCGGGGAGTATTTGGGTGCTGGAATCGCAGTCTTGGATGTACTGTGAATTGTGTGAGTTGAGTGGCCGTGATGTGAGAAGGGGGGAATTCGCTGCTACTGGCGTACCTTCATGAGTGAGGGGAAGAGATCGCGGTGTGTAAAGTAACTCGGAAGCGCAGTCTGAAAGCCAGCGGCGGTTATGGAGAGCGCCGCTCGAACGGCCTTCAGGCGCAAAGGAACTGATGCCAGTCCGTCAGTCACATTCCCTCGTACGGTAGTCTCTCCGCAACATACCATCACGCGCGCCCCGTATAGCCGTATCCAGCGTCGCCACAAAATCCGTCATAACGGCATCCGCATCGTTCAGCCCCGTGAGCACAGCGATGATATCGGCGCTGGGATTCGTGTATTTCTTGGCAAGAGCGGCATCGAGGAAGACTGTCAAGGTCTAAGCGGTAAGCGCATGGAGATGGGTGTGTGCGTGGGCCGTGTATGGGTCAAGTACCTCGAGGGCGATTTCGTCGGCGGGCGCGCTGGCTTGCTTGACGCGACGGATGGCCTGTTGGAAGAGTTGCTGGCTATGCGCTCGCTGGTGGAGCATCTCGTCGGGCGCGACCGAGGCCAGTATGCGCTGGAGGCCGGCCGAGTCGGGGCGGTGGAGGAAGAATTCTTGCCAGAAGCCTTCGGACAGCTCGACATCTTCGTCGTCTTCCTAGGCACTGGTTAGTAGAATATTTGGGCGCAAGTGGGAGAGGACACACTTTGAACAAGGTTTCGTAGAGGGAGATGATTTTGGGTTGGAATATCGAGGGCCGCGAGTCCTGGGTTAGCGGTGATGGCTCCATGGTTTGGAGATTTCCGACTTGGGTTGGAAAATTATGGGGTGGGAGATGCAGGGTCAAGCTTCAGACAATACATGGCAGTTGCAGTCGCGTTGCGCAACATGGGGGGGCTAGGTAGCGGGCCGTTGGGCGATCAGGCGCCCATGAGCCCCACCATCGCACGTGTGAAAGTAGAAGTATGTCGTGTGGTAATGGGCAGCTAGCTAATCTTCTATACAAGATATCGTCATAGCAACTCTCCAAGTCATCTTTTCAACAAGGCACGTGTTCAACAACAACAACACCACCACCACTACTATCATGCCACCACCCCTCCTAGTCGGCATATCAGGACCCTCATCATCTGGCAAGACAACGCTCTCCCGCTTACTCCGCGACACCTTCCCGCCATCAAAGCTATTCATATTACATCTTGATGACTTTTACCTCACCGACGCCGAGATCCCAATGAAGAATGGTGTCCAAGATTGGGACTGTATAGAATCGCTCAACCTGCCTGCGCTTACCCAAGCGCTGCGACACATCAAACAGCACGGCACCAGCCCAGATTGGTTAGTTAGTCAAGAGGACCAGAATAGTGTCGGTGAACACGGGGTGCCAGAGGCTGAGATCCAGAGGTTACGGGGCGAGGTGAGCACGTGGCTGAGTGGTAAACCGGAGTGGAAAGACCGCCGCATCTGCGTCGTCGATGGCTTCCTCCTCTTCTCAGAAGATATGAAGGAGATTTGCTCCTTGTTCGATGTCAAACTTTTCCTGCGCACGAGCTACGAGACTGCGAAGAGGAGGAGGGAAGCGCGCAGTGGGTATGTGACTCTAGAAGGGTTCTGGAAAGATCCGCCGGGGTATGTCGATGATATTGTGTGGCCGAATTACGTCAAAGATCATAAGTTTCTGTTTAAGGATGGGGATGTGGATGGGGAGTTGGATGAGGGCGCTTGTAGGAGTGTGGGAATATGTGGTATGCCGAGGGAAGCTGAAGGTGATATGACAGAGTGCCTAAGATGGGCTACTGGGATATTGGGGGACGTGATCAAGGGGATGTGAGAAGGCTTTTAGAAGACTGTATTATTATGCTTGTGTGCATATCATTTTGGAGCTCTTTTGATCAAAGACACGACATACCCCAATTCCGAACCAGATTGTTGATACCCGTCAACGCCAGTGCGCCGTAAGACAATGCCTCCAAACCTACCAGCCATGCAGAAGTGATGATACACAAATGTCAAAGCGAAAAGGCCGACCTGTTCAAGCTGGAAATCACCCACCCTCCTAGGTACTAGACTTGACCTTGTCAATGTAAGCCTGTCCTGGGCTCTCGTAGGTAGGTACAAAAAATGTGTTGATCTGAGCTTCCTTGGAGAGCCACGTAGTCATCTGACTGAGCTCCTCGCGCAGGCGCGTGACAGCTTGGTGGTCCATGTTGGTCTGCGCGATGAGTTCGGGCATAGTAACTGCACGCCCACGTTAGCCTAATAGTCAGCTCCAACAAGTCGCAAACACATACCCAGAAGACGCAAGAGGTGCTCGCCGCCGTAGATGTCTGCCATTGGCTTCCCCGCAAGCTCATCAGTCGGTTGTTGAGTGCGCGACCAGATCTCGTAGAACTGCTCACGCTCGAAGCGGTACAGAAGCAGACGACCAATACTCTTGTTGAAGTACTCTTTCAGCCCTGCTATAACTTCCTCAAGAATGTCGCGCTCGATACTGGTGCGGTTGGTGTTGTCGTTGACATGCTTCATGTACTCATCTAGTATAACACCTGCAGGGTAATTTGCAGGCAGCTGTACTAGCTGCAGGTTCTTAGTGATGTTTTCCCAGTCGTCGACTAGGAGGCTCTTCAGCCTATCTGGCATGTAAATCCTGACCGCTAGCTTGTTCTGGAATGCTTCTTCCTGGAAAGGGTTAGAAAGTGGCGAAGAGGCGAGAGGTGCAGATGCTGAGGATGTTACCTTCTCAAGGTCATTGTCGCGCACCCTCTTCTGACCACGGGGTGCAGCAGTGACGGAGGTTTGGCGCTCTTCGCTCCCACGTGCAGAACCTTGCGCCTTCTTTTTTGCAGGTGCAGGCTGGGCTCTCGCAGCTCGCTGGGCAGCTAGCATCTCGTGTCTGAGATTGTTGGCCAACTCTCGGTTCTCGGGGGACAGCTTGCGAAGCCGATCCTCAGGAACCCAGTCGTCCCAGCTGCAAGGTATTAGCGACTGATCCCGACGTCAATCCACAAATCGTTGGACGCTTAGATTGGGAGTTTGGGATGTTGCGAGTATACAAATCAACGGCAGTGGTGTAGGGGGTGAGTCGGAAGAGTGAAGTGTATGCGCGGACAAACGTGACTTCTACAGTGGGAGGCGGAACGACGAGCAAGCAGAAACAAACTCGAACAAATCAGAGATACGTACGTGTTCTTCCAGCCTTTGTAGTGTACCCTATACTCGAACCCGTTCTTCTTGTCTTCCTCTACTGGTCGCGCTTCAAGTATCTTGGCCTCGTACAGTAACTCATGATGAAAACAAAAGACCTTTTCGTCTTTCTTGAAAGCAGCCTCTGAAGCTGCTGTGGGCGCCATGATTGCGATGAAATGTGATGGATTTGGTGTTGATGGATTCGGTAGTTAGAAAGGAAGCGGTAAGGGTGCTGGAGATTGCACGTCCACGTAGCGCGTTTGTGTGAGAGTGAGTGATGCAACCAGACGAAGATGCTCGGCGCCACAAAACTGAAGTTCCTGTCGCCTAGTTACTGCGAGAAAGTCGCTGAGCCTGGTAAAAAGATGGTTCAGTCGACGTTTGCTTGGAGTCGTCGAAGGCACGTCTCACGGGAGTTTTCTGGGCACGGGCCACGCACGCGTCGCGCTTTCCGATGAGCCTCCTTGGGTGATTCCGTCTCAATCACTGCCTTACCAATCACATGTATAAGCTGCGCTTCATCTGAATACAACGTCTCCCACTATAAACATGCCGTCGCAAGAGGCCAAGATCCTCAGTGACTTCCTCCTTGCCCCTGCTTCCTTGCGCGACTTCATCACCCTACGCGACTTCACCGACATCTTTCCCCGCGCCCACCGGTCCAACCCCGCTATCCAAGAGATATATCGCGAGCTTCAGAGGATACGCGACAAGGATGTCGGGCTCGTCCGTCAAGACATCATCGACGAGGTCAAGCGGTCCAAGCAGTTGAGGCGGGAGTATGCACGGGAGAGACGGCAGATAGACGATGCCACCGTCGCCGGCCTAGATCCGATTGCGCTTCAAATGGAGGAGGAGGTAACTTGTTGCATCAAAAAGACTACCGCGATCCCTGCTTACCTCATCACCAGCTCGTCGGATACCAAACCCGTAAGAAACCGCACACTCTACAGACCGTCCACTCCGACATCGAAGAAGCATGCCAAAGCCTTGAGGCTCAGATTGCAGAGATGGAGCAAGAGAACAGAAGAGCTTTGGCAGAAGTTCAAGACGCTGTGGGCGCGCTCAGTGAACTACGGCATGGCCGGTTCGCCCCATCGTCCAGCGGTGAGGGCATTGGAGAAGAAGTCACAGCAACGCTCAAGCGACTTGAGGCCGTATGCGATAAACCGGGCGGGTGAGAATAGGACAATCCTGCAGATCATGTTTCACGTACAACACCTCGAACAGTTTCGAACAGTCTGCTCGTGGTCAGGCAGTTCGGTCCTTGACTGGATGACAGACTTTGCATACGTAAATGGCAATCGCGCGCATCTATCGCTCGAGCTATAGAATACATCGGGATCCCACGCCTACGTGTTCGTTGTATCGGCTAGGCCAGCAGTATCCTGCCAAAGGTACCTATCCAGTTTCTCATTATGCAGAGCAGGCACCGTTCTCCAGCAATCCGCGATCGGGATATCTCCAGTCGGAATGAACAATTTGAAGCTGAAACGACTTCCATAACCTCGGGTCAAATAGTCGCTGGCAAAATATTGAAGCATGTCGCATAGCTTTCCGTCCAGACTAGGGTCACGACTAATGTACCAGGACATGTAGTGGAGCGCATAAGGTGGTAAGGCAGCTTCCCCGAACTGTTTATCGTTATTAGATATTGTGTCCCCTATATCTTTTCCCTTAGATGCGTATAGCAACACATGCGGAAGGACGACATGCTCCCGATTGTGAACTTCGGGCCGTTCACTCTTCAGCGCATCGACTATGCAACCCGTTGTCCAAGAAAACCACAAGTACTACAATAAGAAAACTCACCTAGTTTCCGGCTTTGGAAGATTCACCCCGCTGAATGCCATCTTTCCGCCATCCAGGTTAGCAACCCCGCGTATATCAAACTCCAGCGACCCGTGATTGGCTATACAAACCACCGCAATTAATATATGTATATGAACAGCCTCAATCCCGCAACCCGTTCGCAACTAGTTTCCGTTGCAGAGATCTGTCTATACCACGACCTCTACACGTGTCCAGATGAAGATGGGCGATTTATATCGCGTTGCAGTCCGGTCCTTTGTAGTTCATCCGTTGCCTTTCATGTACCCATCGCAAACATGACGCTTCTATCATTTCTAGCAGTGCTGGCGCACGTGGTCTGCTGGACTCCACCCGTATCCGCCTCGCTCAGAATAACAGCGGACCATCATTCCTTCGGCGGAGTCAACTATCCCCAACTCCAATTCTTCACGCCCCAACACCGCGATGACAGCATCCGTGAAATTGTCAAAAGCGGCGCTCGAGTGATTCGCTTATTTATCCGTCCAGACAACCAACACGCGGACCCAGAAGGCGAGCTGGGCGGCTTCGACAAGTCCCTGCTCGACCAATTCGACGATACATTAGCCGCTATCCACCACCTGTCAAAGGGCCAGGTGAAAGTCATCATCGCGCCCCATGATGCACATGCGCTTCGCGGCTCAAACGGCGTACCTTGCGACGCCTACTGTCAGAAACTCGACGGCGCCTTCTTAGACTTTTACAGCAGCGAAGAGTACCGCAATCTCTACAAAACCCGGCTCGAAGTCTTCTTCAAACACTACCCCTCCAAGAACTTTGACGGACGGGCCTGGGGCTCCCTATCCGAAGTCATTCTAGGCATCGACGTGCAAAACCAACCCTTTTCTGGTATCAGCCCTATCCCATCGGGCGAATCCTGGCTCTGCGATGTAGCCTCGCATTTGAAGTTTACCGTCGGGCTCGATACGACGGGCATTGCTGTCATCAGTGGTGGCGTTTCTGGACCGCAGACCGTGGGTGGCAGTGAGAATTTCCCAGACAGCATATTCGACTGCAAGGCTATTGATGTTATCGGCATCCATGGGTATTTTGACAAGATGGCGGGGAGAACGGCGGGGACGTCCTGGGCGGAAATGTTCCTGCCGGGAAACACGCTGACAGGCAGGGCGATGGGTAAGGGGAAGAAAGGGAAGGGGGGGAAGTTGTTGTTGGTGGAGGAATGGGCCTATGTGCACAACCCCGACTTTGGCTTATTCTACAAGAAGGAAGCGGTTTTCGATCAGGGGAATGCGCTGAATTATCGGGGGATACCTTGGGTAAGTTGTGTTCTTTTGTTTACCCACCTCCAGACTACTGCTCTAGGGAAAATGTTGCTTATGAACGACCATGCATACAGATATACTCCCACTTGACCACGCTCTCTGAAGGGAAAACCTCTCGCATCAACCCCATTCACCCTACCTACACCACTTGGGCCGCCCTTACAGACGTCCTCAAACGTTCCGTAACAGCCCGCAGCAACTTCAATTGGACTACGTACCTGCCCCCACCTGTCTCCATCATCCCACCCTCGCAAGACGAGCAAACAGCGCAGCACCTCTCGGCCATGCTCACCGGGTCCAACTCCCAAGAATGGCGTTTGCAACCCCTCGGTCTCTCAAATATCACGGCTATCCCGCTGAACCCTTATATCGTCGAGCAGAGCGATTGCACGTTTGGCTGCTTGGGCCATTTGTGCGACGCAGCAGACTCGTGCTCCCCAGACCTCTTGTGTAAAAACAGCGTCTGCCAAGTAAACCCTGAGACACAACCCGGGAAAGTGGGGGACAGGTGTAACAGTAAAGCAGTTTGTCAACCGCATCTACGCTGTGAAGGGGGCGAGTGTAAAGCGTGTTCTGCGCGGAAGACGATGCAGATGCAGCCTAGTAGTGAACAGACGGGGAAGAGGACGATTGCGGGCGATGAGACGGACGTACCGATTCCAAGGGGGAGGCAAGTCAGGCCCAATGACCCAGATGGACAATGTTATACGGATTCTCTACCACATCTTTTCGATATCGCCAGACTCCACCAACCATCTCCTTCTTCCTCTCCGCCATCTCTAAACATATGCCTTCCACCCTCACACCACCCATCCCCCTGTCACTCCCCCACGCACTGTTCCGCCGACGAATACTGCTCCTGGGGCTCCTGCGTACCCTGCCGATCCACAGACGCCTGCCTCGGCTCCCCCTGCCGTAGTAACAACGTGTGCAAAACGGGTTTTTGCAATGACCACGGACGGTGTGATGATGTTCCTGCGGAAAAGAAGAAGAGCTCTGGACCGGGAGGCGCGAGGGGCAACCGGAACACGCGGATTGCTGGTGTGCCAAAGGGGCATGAACGCGGGCCGGCGAAGGTAAGAGATGAGGCGATGAGGATTAACATTCCGGATGAAAAGGTTGTTGAGACTGGGGGACCGGTTGCTGCCGTGTAGAATGGTGTGGTGTAGGGGAGCCTTGATATCTGTCTGAATGGGTGTGCAAGCATTAGTGACGCTTTTACGCACCCAGCATCGAGATGGACCTCCATCTGCTCCGGAAAGGTCGTTGGCCCAACTGTGAGTGCACATCGTAGTAGTCTTCACTCACTCAGCAGCAGACGTTGTCGATAGATGAAAGCTTCAGTCTGTGATATGATAGATTCTATTACAAAGAATGAACAAGAAGTGTATACTGGTGTGGGGTATCGTAGCCTCCGTAACTCCGTTTTTGCTTCTCCCTCCCCAAATCCCTCCTGTAGATGATGCGAACAACGGAATGGGCGATCGTAATTCGTAGATATGCATGCTCATAACATGGAAACCTGACCCAGCGAACATGCCAATCTCGCCAGACCGGTCGTCACCCCTCGCCCTCTCGCTCCGTCGCAATGTCAGAAGAAACTTCGAGCTGTGATGATCCGCCTCGTGTGGCGGTAGCAGGTAGCAGTTCGCGTCCACTATGACGGACAAGTAGGACTCGTACATATTAACCGACCGCCCTTCGATACCTCTCATTCCCTTCAATCAACTCCTCCAAAAACGTTGCCGCCTCGACAAGAACCTGACTCTTGCTCAAACCGCCACCCCTTACAACAGGCACAACCTCGTTCAAATCCTTATACCCCTGCTTAATCAAATCTCTCCGCTTCTGCTCCGACAAGATATGATTGCTGCGTTTCTGTTCCTCGGTGAGATTCTCACGATGCGTCTTTTGTGTTGTAGCAGGAGTCCGCTTCTTCTTGCTGTTGTTGTCCTCCAGCATAGTAGTCAGTTTCCGCGCCTTGCCATTTCGCGCGGCCTTCTTCGGTGTGTCTTTGCTATTCCGTGCTTGGCTCTTTTTCCGCTTCTTCAGAGGGCGGTCTTCGTCTTCGTCTTCGGATGCGGAGGCGCCGGAGGAGGAGGGTGATGCGTCATGACGGGACGCGTGTGTATATGTGGTTGGACTGGTGCTTGGGCCTGGGATACCTGCTACTACTCGTAAGATGTGGTGCGAGGTCTCCTCGATATCTTGGATCGATGCCCTTGCTGCATTCTCTTCGCTTGGATGACCGTTCGGTCCGGAGTAGCCGGATGGGTTACCAAAGGAGTTGTCTGTGCCAAATGCATACGACCTCTTCAAGTCGAGCTTTTGCAGCGGCGGGCCAAATTCTGTCTGTTGCTGTTGTGGTGCGAAACGTGTATCCATTCCTAGCGTACTATGGTTGGGAACCAAAGACCCCAAGCGTTCGTGTAGAAGTCCATGTTGCGGTCCCACGGACAGAGTACCGAGATTCAGGTCGTGGGCACTATTTGCAGGGAAACCGTTGGAAGCAGTAGGCAATTCATGGAAGCTATGCGAGCGACCGTTCGTATAGGTAGGCTGTGCCTGGTTAAAGAGGGCCGTTGCTGCCTGGAGCTCATCCTCGGTATTGCCTAGGAAGTTTGCATGTAGCGATGGGGCGTATTGTTGGTCTTGGTGGAAGCTGTTCTGGAGACGAGCTTGATCCGGTATGGTACTAGTGACGCGATGGACTGTCGGTGGGGCTATAAAGTCCTCCCAGTTATTGTAGTCGTGGGCGCTCGCCTTGCTGTCAAGCGCGGCCGGCAGGGCTTGCGAGTCGGGGAGGTCAAAAGGATTCGTCAAGGAGAAGAAGTTGTCGAGCTGTTGGTTCTCCATGTCGCTGAGGATGGATTGGCCATTGTTGTCGTATGCCGAGGGTGCGTTGTCGAAAAAGTCGTTTGAGAAGGTGTCTGCTCTAGTCAGCGGAATAGCCTATGAGGAACAGTGATGACGCATACAGCCGAAAGGCGGCGGATCTTTGTCGTTCATGGCGGGACGTGGGAGGCCTCTGGCCGTAGCACCCGCGAGCCCCGCGAACGACTGACGCGACAACGTCTCCAGCTTGAGTCGTTGCGGTGGTGTTGAACAGGGCCGACCGACAGGCTACTGTCTACCGTCTATGGACTGGACCGGTTCTGATGGTGTCCGAGTCGGGATTGGCGACAAGCCTGTAGAGTGTTTGTGTGTCTGGGTGCGTCGAGATTGGTGTTGTGGAAAGCTGTTGGGAGAGTCGCGCGCGATATGACGTGAGGAACGAGCATTCGCAAAGGCCGCTGGTTGCGCAATCCGGGATGGGCAGGGGGAGTCGAACAAGATGGTGCCTATAAGCAGTCGCATGCCCGGGAGGCGCCGACTATGAATTCAGGTGATGTGCGTAGGAGTGCGAGACTCGGGCGAGAGAGTTCAAGTGGTTGCATGCGCCGTGTTGCGCGTGAGAAGTTGCACCTTCACATGCCAGATGTCTCTCCCACCTGAGCCCACTAGCGCCGAACTGCTCGCTTGCTCCTTCCCTGCCACCGATGCGCCAAGGCCTCCGAACCTTCTCAGGATGACATGCATTCACTCTCCACATCGACGTAATTCTCATCCGTCCAGTATAGCTCAGGAACCAAGACCTGACCCAACTGACACTCATTCTCTGTCTTGTAGCAGGTCCTCGACACGCATGCTCTCCCCTGATCATTCTCGTCCCTTCATCTCGGACAAACCTTCTCACCGCAAATCCGTCTCTCCGTGACCCGAGTGCGCCGAAAGGCCAAGAAAGGCAACTCCTCCGTGAGTATGTTGGCTGGCGCGCAACCATGTCGCATCATTCTGCAGCGCTCTGACATGCTGCAGTGGTGACCGACGCCTTTCTCTTCGTTGGCCGAGCCTATCGTAGTTCCCGTCCGATCACCTCTAGGTTTGGGCATGCCAGGGGTCAGTCTGGGGAAATCATGCCTGTTTCTACGCCTTATTCCCTTGCATTCAACATCTTAGACTCATAAACGATAAACTCCCCGTCTGGTTCCGCAACTTCCCCTCAGTCTGCATCGATGTAACCCTCGTGTTGTCTACTGCCTCGGCTGCACACCAGCATCCATCTACAATGGTTGCGTCCGAGAGCCCGAAGCTCGTACGACACTAGACTTGCTTCGTTTTCAAGTAGGACAAGTCTTTCCAATATCTTACTCGTAGCCATGTCTATTCTTTTCCACACTCTAGAGCTCGAAGACCACTCTGCGTCACATGGAAGCTTACGTGGGTAGTATAGTGTCACGAGCACTTATGCGCCAGCAGTACCGATTCGATAATCTGACTTCGTCACCAGTGCCATTTTTCCACCCAAGTAGTCCCACGGGATTCGGCATCGACATTTATTCTTGTCCGCAATCGCTCAGTATCAACAAGCCAGCCGTCGTGCAAGGGCCATGCCATACCTGCCTCCCGCCGGAAACATACTATGCCATCAGAACGAACCAGAACCTCCACGATGCAACGTACACCAGGGACTCGCACAAGCAACAAAACTACCTTCATCTTTGTGATACCGCTTGCACCTCGTCAACGTAGATTGCTGCTGCGACATGTAAATTGCATGCATTGACAGACCATTCAAAGGACCTGGACCCCTACCTAACCGAATCGGGTCAAAGGTGCGAATTTACCATGCACCTACAAAGTACCAAGTTTGCACCAAGCGAACACCAAGATATCCGGCCGACACCAAGATACTCAGCCATCACCAAGATACTTATGCAAATGTGACTTTGAAATACGGCCGACCCTGACCGAAATGCGTCCCAGTTACTAGCTCAAACCACCTCTTAAAGTAAGCATGATACCCGACAGAAGGAATAAATACAATCGGGCAACCCTCCCACTATCTGGAAAGTTTCTCCCCTCTTCCGTGGTCAAAATCAACATGATGGACCTTTTCGGCATCGTTATTGCTATCCTGCTCATATTTACGCTGCTACTCTGTGCATTCTGGAGTCCACCACCGCCATCACCGTTTTCGCTCCCCCCATCGCTGCCTTCGTCTCCGCCTCTTTGCCAAAAACCACAACCAGACGACATGGTCTGAACAAACTATCCCATGTCCCAGCACGACACAAATTCCATCAATATTCTGCGCCATCTGGAGAAGACCTCAACGACAATACCGAAGCTATAAGAACACGATCAGGCCCGCCATTTACGAAATGCTACGTCAAGCCCATTCAGGCCAAAAGCACGAGTCCTACCCACCAGTCTACGTCCTACTCACAGCACCGCATAACATGCACAATGAAGATGGTGCGTCGGAAAATGGACGCGGATCGATAAATACTCTCAGTAATCAGCTCAATCGCCTTTTCAAAGGAAACAAAGCTGCAACATGTCTGGAGTATAGGGACAATAATGTCCACAATCCACGACTCAGATCTCCAGACCGCACCCCAGGGAAAACACCACAGACTCAGACGTGATCGTTTCTACAATGGTTAATTCTAGTCTTAGTCACCATGCGAGTTGTTCCACCGCCATCACTCCGTCGTCGTCCATCGTCTCACATTTCAATCCGTCAATCACCAAACACTACTATTGCCCAAAAGCCTAGGCGAAACAACCACGCACGATATTCCCCCCTCGCGACCACACATCATCTTACTGCCAACGACTACCAAGCCTGCGCCTCGTAGAGAGGCTACGTCCGAGACCGCATTACGAGTAGTAAACGGCGGCCGAGACTTCTCCGCTCCATCGAGCAACAGCATATCAGAATCTTCCTTTCCAGCAACGAACAAGAACAGGACAGTAGATGTTTACGACTACATGGCTAAAATGCGGGATGAGCATTAGAGGAAGCGCAATGGGTATAAGATTTGGGTACGGAGAAGGGAACGGGAACGTTGGAGGGAAGATGGGGTGGCAAAGGCAAGGGAATGCAGAGGCACTATATGTAGGCTTTGGTAATCTGGAATGTGTACAACAAGGATATAAAGGACTCGAGCACAAGCAGCAGACGGGAATAATAATATTCTTTAGTGGACGTTTTCTTCTTGCGTCCGAATCCTCATGGTTTAAATCAGGTCGGCTAACTAATGACCTGAGACTCGACACTTGCACTTGGAAGCCGAGGCTCAAACCCAGTTTCCAATCTATCAGAGTCTTCCAATCTTGCGACCTCTCGTCTTGGTCCAGTATAGCTGCGGTGTTTGGAACAGCAATGTGGCCGGATGACAGCGCGTGTGTTTCACTGGAGCTGATCGGTCCTTGGATTCCTGGGGCGTGTGATGGCGTCGACCGGCGGTGCTCACTGTTCAACAGCCACAACGGTGTGTATTACGCGGACTAGACGAAAGCCGTGTGAGTCTTGCAGATGCCGTGGCTAGACCTACCCTCGTCTTAAGTAGCCGAGTCCCCAGCGCAATACCGGACAGGCCTCTTAAGATATCTCTTCGAAATTGCATGCCCATCGGTGTGTCGAAGCTCCCGGGCTTCCAATACCCTCCAGCCGCCTCATCCAAAGGGCATCACCACCAACGAGGAGACAACACCGAGCGCGATGATGGAAAACGGTCGGACTCCGCACATTGACGAAATGGCAGCCGAAGGCAATGGCGCCCCCCTGAGCTTCATGTCCGTCGGCCTCGCCACAACGTCTGCCGCATCAAAATACGCATACTTGACCCTCTCCCCATCCTGCAAATTCTCATTCGTAAGCACACTCGCCTCGTTCGGAAAATCCATAATGGGCACCGCCGGATAAAAGCCCTTGTTCTTGATGATGTACTGCGCCAGCGCATACAACGCGTAGCTTTCCGCATTGTTGGCCGCGTCGTACGACATTTGCGTGCTAAGGATAGCCAAGAGTTTGCTGCGCGTGGCGCCGTATGCGTACTTGAGGGTTTGGAAGCCGGTGGGGGTTTCGGGCTGTTCGTTTAGGACGCCCGCGAGGACCGACGTGTTCATGGAGCCTTCGGATGTGACGAGGAGCCATTCCGTGGTCGAGTTGTCGGGTGCGGGCGTGGGGCGCTCGACGATTGCGGTGCCAATGGAGGAGACGTGCATGACCATGCGTGCCCAGAGGGAGGCCCGGTTGTAGTATTCCATCAGGCGGTCTTTTTCCATTTGATTGTCGGCCTTCTTGTTTATGCGGCCTGTGAGGGAGTCCATGCGGAAGTAGTCCCGGCAGAAGACTATGTGGGGTTCGTTGCCGATGTTGTAGGCTGCGTGGTCGCCTTCGCGTTTGTTTCCCTTGTCGCAGAGGTCCATGGGGTCGTCGCAGCGTATGTGGATGTCGGAATTTACGGCACCTGGCCCTCCTTCTAGGACGCCGTAATTGGCCGCTCGTTGAAGATTCGTGGCTATCATGTCGGTGTAGTTGGCCGTTATCGAGGGGCCGAAGAACTCTCGTGCAGGCTGCGACGTGAGGTCAAAGGGCGTTGCGGCGGCGAATAGACTGGCCATCTCTGAGAAGCCGTCGCGAATGTCTTCTATGTCGGAGAAGTCACAGCCCTCGCCGCCAGTGAGAGCTGTGGCGTATGTAGGCCTGGCAGCGTCTTTGTCGTCGCCGATAACGCCATCTGGGCTTGCGTATGCGCGTGTTACGAGGATGGCAAGGAGTATGGGTGGGAGGTGGAAGAGTGTGTGGAGCGTGAGCATGTCGACAAAAGCCGCCGGTGACAGTTCGGTCGATCGAAATGTTAACGCGAGATGTTGGGAATTACGAGCATGGAGGTCGTGCCGATCTTTCTCGAAGCTGGAAGCAGGATGGTGTTCCTGATGCAGCAGACCGGCGTTCGTCACACGCGAACTGGGCGAAACGGGACGTACAAGCTTCAAGGATAGCCGCAGAAGAGGCTGCGTCGTTGAATAGGAACAGCAAAGCGCATGAAGGGGCGCCGGCTGCCGTCGGCAAGCGTTGCAAGGCTGATCTCCAGTTTTATGACCGTGCTAAGACGCGCCGTAACGGTTAGATCTTCCGACACGAGGTTTCTGAGACGGTAGCGTTGATGTGTGACCGACGCTGATTCATGGTGTTGAGCATCGACCTTTGAGATGAAGATGACGACGGTTCGCCGTCTACCTTGGAGATGATCCAGAAGTGAATCGTATGCTTATGAGCGCCCAGGTTTTGGAAAGCTGCTCTTCGACTGATGAGGTTCATTCGTTGGGGTGGCATCGCAAATCACTAGATGAGGCAAATCGGCTTGCTTGTGAAACGCGAAGCATGACGCCAAGACCCGGTCGTGACCACTCTCCGCCGCGGAAGCATCACCACAATTCCGTATCGTGAGCAGTGGGCAGCATCCAAAGTACATGTTATAGCCGGTTTGCCACTGCGTCCTAGACTCTGTTGGTTTGTCTTTGGGCAAGGAGATGTAGGAAACAGGCGTGGGTGGAAAGACGAATAAGCTTCAACAACGAGTCTGTGCGGTCGGCAGCATCCGCTCCCTTCTCGTATCAGGGCGGGCATGGCAGAGGACAATGTTCGTATGCAATATAGGTAACCAGTAGTCATTTTTCTAGGGTTGATGAAATGTGGGTATTGCTTCGTTGGGCATAGACCTACTGCTTTCGCGGCAGTCCGAGTCAAACTTGCGTCCCATGTAGAGATATTGTTGTCCTCACATGCGCTAGATGCACAAACACGGCCATTTAGATTAACACGCATGAGCTTGCACACATGGAGACACTGCAGCTTTTAGCGGTCCATGGGCAAGGGAAAGCACACCGACAGACCACCATACTGAGTGAACTCTCCCAGTACCGAAGAAGCGGTCGGCAAGGCGTGGAGAGGGTGTTCGCTCGGCATGCACCATCCCGCTTTCGGGCAAGCAGTCGTATGCAACTTACCGCCCTCGAATCAACGGACTGTCTCGACGACGCGCGCAGTGGAATTATCGAGTGACGCGACTGATGCGGTTGGCGAGTACTTCTGTCCATGGTAGATGAGCTGGTGAGTAAAGAGGGTGGGATCAGAGAGGATTTCTCCGCAGAGGCGCAACTGAGCAGCTCTGCTGGGCCTGGCTTCCCATATAAATACCATTGCCTGAGAGACAAGGACGCTGCGTCTCCGTGACTCAACGCGCGGAGAGACGATACGCCAAGCCTTACCCTTCTTGCTAGCATCGTCATGACCGACACCATGCCGGGCGAAGATACTACACCCCCTCAAACACCCAGTGAGTCTTGATTCGCCTGTATGGCCTAGCATGGACTCGTTCGCAAGGCTGAAGACGCTTCTCCCATGATTGCCAGCAGGCTGAGGCTGATGATGCGTGCGCCACAGCAGCCAACCCCGCCAGTCGCGCAGGCATGTCGCTGGCCGCCCTCGGACTCGACAATCGCGTGCTGAACCGCCCACTCGACGACTGGGTTCGACAACCCGACCTCTCGGCTCGATTGGTGCACTTTGACGAGGACTTTCTGCAAGGACTGGAGCAGACGGATGCCGATATTCTGTTGCCCGCGGCGAGCACAGTCAAGAGCGACTTGTCCATGGCTCCTGCCCTCCTCCATCAGTCCAACCCATCAACCCACAACCCACCCTCACTACACTCGTGCTACACTGAAGCAACGCCCACCGAAACGAGCATAAGCACCGGACTCGTCAGCCGTTTCTCCGGCGTCCCACTGCTCCAAGACAACAATGGCATACTAGAGATACCCTGCGCGCAGGTCAGAGCACCAGTCTACGAATGCGCATTCTGGTTCCTGAACTGCGACTACATCTCGCAGAACAGAGAAGAGTGGGAGACGCACTGCTCGTCGCACTTCCGCGGCGAGGAACCGCCCCAGACGGTCCAATGCCCACTGTGCGACTGGGAAGTGACTTGCGATTTGGGTCGATATGCGTGGAGCATGCGCATGCACCATTTGGCGTATGAACATGCGATGCGCGGTCAGACGCTGCGTACGTCCAGGCCAGACTTTGGCCTCTTCCAATACCTGTGGCAGAGACGGCTGATTGATGACGCGGACTTGAAGGAGCTGAAGGCCGGAAATCATAATTTGACGCATCCGCCTGGCAACTTTGTCGAGACGAACGGTCGGCGACGTGAGAGAGATGGCAGAAGACACCGGACGCAGCATGTGAGAGAGCCGCGCCGGTAGCGATGTTGCGTCGAGGTAGCTGGTATACTTCGCACGGCATCTTGCCAGCACATGTTTGTTTCTCATATTCCCTTGTTTTCCCGACGTTCCTTCTCTTTCTGCGTCCTTTTGTTTTGGTCAGAATTCGTCCGCAGAATGGCATGTACAGGACACAAAAGCATGACTCAGGCGTCTCGGATCAGGACAAAGTCTTTCTCATTTAATCTTCCCTTGGGCGCTTTACTCGAGGCACGAACACGTCACTGCAAATGATGGAGCATTGGTAGCATACCAGCAAAGATGGAAGGTGTGTGAGTATGGCTGTAATGGAATGGAAAATGTAGTGGTCCAGACTCAATGCTATCATATATCCAACCCAGCCCTCCTTCCCGACTATCCTAATCCAGCGCCCGGTGCAGCCGCGCCCTCTAGTTCTCGCTTCGCACACCTGCTCCATGGATCTGATTCGTTACATCCAGCCCAACTTTACCTGACAATGCCATCTTCCAGCCGCAGACCCGACGCGGGTCCTGTCTCGCGATCGGAACGCGTCTGCCTGGTATCCCGTGTTACCGATGCGGGCTAGCGGGTTCCACATGAGCAAGGAACAACCTCAACTGTGAAAACCACTAGTATAGTGAAGGACATGCATGTCGAAGCCGTAGCCACGCTCTTCCCAGGTCGTGTTGGATGAACTGGCAGTCCAAAAACTCCAACGGACAAGCGCGCAACCAACATCACAAGACGCAAAGCACGTCAACCTTTTGTGCATCATGTTCAAAATCGAATCACTCATCATTCATATACACATGTCTCGTAAAGCTCGTAGCCTCGTCCATTCAATCTGCGCCAGCTCTTGCCAGCCGATTCCGATTCCCCAACCATTGTACACGTATGCCCCAGCCATGACCATGTGCGCGCGCACCTAGTACACGTAGAACGTCATGTTCTCGCTGTCCTGCTCACGCAGCTGCTTGTTCTTGCGCACAAAGAGAATCTTCGCAAGCCACGCCAACAGCGCAGTCGCAACGGAGAAGGCAGCAGACGAGCTAAGCGCGATGATATATTGTGGGCCGTCGGACTTGGGCCATAGGTACGGTGTCCTGATACTGCTGTTAGCTCATGTCGCTGTGGAACATCCGAACAAGGTGGGGAGGCTTACCAGATGAACGAGGCGTTCATGACCGTGGTGACTATGCCGATAGCAACAGCCTTCTTCTCGGGTGTTTGGCCACACGTCGATCCGCACCATCCCAGGATCAGAGAATTGACACCATAGGTACCGATTGTGAAGATGATCATGGCGACGTAGCGGCCCGCAGTACCAATCTCAGCACAGGCCAATCCGAATCCAAATGTCGCAACGGCCTTGGAAATGGTAATGTGCCAAGTCCTTTCGTTGAACTTGCCAGAAGACCAAGATACAGCAATGGTGACGGCACCAGCAATGAGGTAAGGCGGGCAAGTCAGAACAAGGGTGATGGTCTGGTTGAAGCCAAGCGTCTCGACAACAGTAGGGAAGAAGTTCTTGAATCCGTTGGCCGCAAGATGCATGTGTGCCATGAAGGCGAAGATCCAAACCATGGGGTCCTTGCCAGCTTGGCGGAAACCAGCCCACACAGATGTCTCGCCCTTGTTGCCGACAGTGTCGAGGGCCATGCGGTTGGTGGCTAGATCGCGCTCTTCTTGCGTCAACCACCACGTGTTGTGCGTAAAGTCGGGGAGGAGGAAGAAGCCGACGATGGCGATGACGAATGTGACGGCCCCTTGCAGGATGAACAACCATCGCCAGCCTGTGATGCCACCGACGTCTCCGAGACCGTGGAAGATACCTGCGGCGATGAGGCCGGCAAAGGCGGTGGCAAGGATGTTTCCAGTGTAGAGGATGGCGATGCGGGTAGCGACTTCCTTGCGGGTGTAGAATGTGGAGAGGAGGTAGACCGCGCCAGGGTAGTAGGGCGCTTCTGTTACTCCGAGGAAGAAGCGGGTGAGGAGGAGGCCGGTGAAATCTTTGGAGAGTGCTGTCAGGGCGGAGACGATGGCCCAGAGCATCATGCAGGCACCCATGTACCGTGATGGGCGGGTTCGGTTCAGGAACATGTTACTGGGGATCTGTCCCAACAGGTATCCGACGAAGAGGATGCTCACGCATGTCTGGTACTGGGTGCTGGTGAGGTTCAGATCCAATTCAAGTTCGTCGAGGCGGGCCAGTGCGATGGCATTGCGGTCAAGGTAGTTGAGCCAGTACATGCTCCACAACATGGGCATGATCCATCGGTCGAGCTTCTTGACAAGCGCAATTTCTCGGGGATCAGTCTTTTCGTAGGCACCAGAGTAATCCACCTTGCCAACAATGGGCACTGGCTTCATAAGCTCCTCGTCCCGGGTCCGCGTCTGCTCGAGCATGACAATCTCATTCTTCTTGGATTCGAGCATGGTGTAGGATGTTTTGGGGGGTGGGGACGGGCTGTGAGGAGATCAAGAGGAGATATGAAATGTGTGGGGAAGAAGCCCGTTGGATCACCAAAGTGCGAGCTGGTTGATCTGGGGAAGCAACAATCCGGGGACGTGGAGTAGAACTCTTATACACTTCAAGCCCCTCCCCTCCCCCAGAATGGAGCAGGTGTTGTGGATCAGTTTCGCCCCAGACCAGCCCCAGTCACCATCTTCCGAAATCACACGACAATTGTCTAGGTACCTCCGCGCATGCATGCCTTCCAAGGCATCTAAGCGCGCTTCTTCCGGCCGCCTTGGACAGTGGTGAGGCTTGATGGCGCTGGGGGGGGAACTGGCGTCGCGGGGTCTCCGACGGCAAGTTTGCCCGCTCGCTTTGGTCTTGGAAACCGACTATCAATGTGCATTCTACCGAATGGCGGATATGCAAACATGCGGCACACAAGCTCGGAGGTTCTGCCCTAGGTGCTGGGCGCGCTTAGTGCCCAGGTGACCTTGCCGCCTCAACTGGCTTCTAACAAGGACTGGTACATCGGAGCGTGGTCTCGTGGGCCGGCTTAGAGCTGTCGGCATCGTGGACTCTCCAGTTCAGCGGAGTGTAATCGCTCGTACGTCGTCGCACAAACATAGGCAGTTCCAGAGACGAGTACAGCTTTCCCACATGCGAACTGAAGGCTTCCGCCATGCAATCGCCTCTTCCTCCTCTTCCTCCACCCTTCCGGGCTGACGTCGCGACGAGAACATACAGAACGGGACTCATGCTAGGAAGGGAACCCGCAGAATACCAAGGCTTCCTTCCTGACGCCAACGTTGCATTGATGCTTCACCATCATTACTCATGACTGGTTCCGGTGAGAAGCCCAGGCCCGACAATGTAGTCTTCGTGGGTCTTGTCGCAAAGAAAAGGCGTATTGGCAAGTTGGCAAGCCGCCAAAATCTTGGTATCGCGCCATGTTGAGCGTTTTCACAGTCTGTCAGTCCAGGCCAGCGTTGCACTTGGGGGCCAGGCCAAGTAAGCCGAGACTGGCCCAAGATCTTGACCTGGGTTGCATTGCGGGGAACAACAGAGACGGCGCGCACGCTTGTGGCACGGATGGGGTGTTGGACGTGCCTTTTTTGTTTTCCGTGCGTGGTTTATGGGTCGCGCTTAGAACACGGTGCGCTTGGATGACAGGACCCCGGGGAGGGTTTGTACATGTCATGTGGTTTAGCGCAAGGTTTTCGTCTCGAAGCGGTTGGTGCGAAGAAGGAGGCGAAAAGTCTTTCCGCTGTACAGTTGACCAATCTCAAGGCAGCCAAGCCAGTCCACCTGGCCTTGGCCGTCTTGGCGACTTGTAAGCCGTGCGACCACGCATAGTTTTCCTTGGATCGGGTCCGTTCTTCTGTAAGTGGTCACCCTAATGAGATGTGCGCCACGTCGTCGGCTCTTGGTATAGCTGCCGTTCAAGCGGTGCCTCAGGCAAAGCGGCGGTGCATCTTCCGCGCCAACGCCGCAGAGTGGAACTGCAGTGGATGTCGGTTCGTCCACGTGCCGAAGAGAATTTATCGGGTCATCCTCGTCGTCTTCGCGGCCGTGTCGACCTGGCGGGCGGGTGTGAGCGCGAAGGCAGTTCAACCGAGTGCGAAACGTCGACTACCCCATGGGGTTGTGGGGCATGCCAATCTTCCAGCGCATGGGAAAATATCGCGTGCGCGTGCTCTGTCGATCGCTACTGTAAGCGCGGCATTGTACCAGAGGATATCATCATCAACCAAAGGTGGACGTCGAGAGGATCGCTTCCTGCGACAACAGCTACTGCAACAGCGGAGAGCATCGTTACTTATGTCAACAACATGACGGCCACGGAAAAGTATCCGCAATCCTGATGCTCCAGAAGACGAGCCGACGGGGTACGCGTGCACTGAAGAGTGGGGAAGCTCTGAACGCCAAAGCCGCCCACTCCGCTCGTACGACATGGCAAGCAGGATTTGCCGATAAGAAAACTCTAGGTATTACAAACCTACAGTTTGGATATCCACGAACAGAAAGTCCAGCTCAAACAAACCCATTGACCCATTTCCACAAGCCAAACCGCTGATCCTCTCCGCTCGGATCCGGACGCGACTGTCACGGGTCTCGAAGCGCAACAGCTGGGCCTGGCATGTTGACGATACTGGCATGAAGCAAAGCTGGCGTGGTGCAGCAGCCTCGCGCCTGCGACCTATTGCTCTCACATGTGGCAAAGGCGGATTCGGAATGGTTTGTTCTCGTGGGAGATAAAAACCAGTGGGATACACGGCGGGTCGGTGCTATTCAGCGTGGTCAGCAGCAACCGGGGTCGCGCCCACCACAAATTTGATCTACTGACCCCTCTTTGACCTGCACTCCCACCACACAACAGGCAGCTTTGGATTTCAACTAGGGAATCCAATCATATTCCAAGTGTGGCCATTGCAAAGACGATTCGGGTGACAGCATAAAGTCTTTCACTCGACCAACGTTTGCACTGTTGCATAACTCACACTTTGACCAACTCTGGATCGTACAAGAACTGCTGTTGTCTAGAAACGTACGCGTATTAGTAGAAGGAAATGTGGAGATCTAGTGGAAGTCTCTGTGTATCAAGCTTAAGGATTTTATACCGAGCACTATATGGTTATTGGAGGCACAGCGTCAGCGGTTTATTTTTGACAGTTACACCCCTGTTAGTACTATATACTATGTTACAACTACTGTTAGAAGATTCTTCGATAAGGAATGCAAGGATCTACAGATAGCACTGGTCTAACTGTTAAGCTAGGTTGAGATTGATTATGCAAAGTCACCCTAGCAGATGTTTCTGGATGTCATGGTTCTAATGATAAGAGAATACTGGTACTTGAGACACTGCAGCCCTAAGGGTAGGCACGAGATTCTTCGCGTGAAGTAGAACTTTTGGGATAGCCTTAGTTAGGCGTGGGGTCTCGCACAAGCCATGGGTTTCACGGATCTAGAGGTCTCTGGTCTCAGATCTTTTGTGCACTGCGTTTGGAAGAGAGTTCTTCGGCACGAAGTATCGGTTTGGTCGTCTGGCCTACGGGCAGATATTGGAAAGTATTGCATCGAATCAGTTGGCTTTGAGGAGAAAAGATATCGAATTTTCACATACAAACGACCTGTAACAACTTGCGACCGATGGTAGTACAATTTCAACGGTAATACATATCACCACGACGGCAAGGAATGGTCAGACAAGGCAGAAGACCAAGAATATATTGCGTAGTGTTCGAGTCTGCATTATTTAACAGAAACAACGCAGCGTCGTTACAGGTCTAATATTAGTAGAATAGCCTGTCACGCGACCTAGCTCGTTACGTGCACAGACACGGTATTATTCGTTTTGATATGTCCGAGATTCGGAGAAATTCCTGATCGGGGAATTTGTAAACTTGACTATATCTAAAAAGAAAGTCGACTAGCTTCAGCACACAAATATTCTGAACATGGCGACTGCAACGATTGCAGAGCAACAGCTGAAAGCGACAAGCCTTACCCGGACTAGCTCTCAGCAATCTACTGGAACTGTTCTGCCTCGTAATGTCCATACCACTATCAATTATTATAAAGACCCTGGAGACGGTACCGAACATGCCCCAAGCCTCGCCGGGAAAAGAGCTACATTCAATCAACCTTCCGTCGACCTCGAGCATGTGGTGACAGACATTACAGGCAGTGTGGACGCTTATACCCTAGACAGTCACGGTTTTCAGCTATTTCCACATGCAAGCGAAGAGAGAGATTTCCTTGATGATGAGCGCATCAAAGCAGTTTACTACCCAGAGATCAAAAAATTGGTCTATGATATGTAAAGTTACCTTTCAGACTAAAGTTTTGAGGCTCATACAAGGTTATTAGAACTGGTGCCTCGCGTGTCCACATTTTCGATCACACAATCCGTCGACCAAACCCCACTGCTCTCGATTCGGACGATGAACGTCGACCAGTGAAACGAGCACACATTGACCAGTCCGAAGACGCTGCATTCAACCACGTCAAGCGCCACCTCGGTGAAGATGCTGAACGTCTGTCGCAAAGCCGTTTTCAAATTCTCAATATCTGGCGTCCAATCAGGACCATTTATCGGGATCCCTTTGCCGTCTGCAGCTCCCACTCAGTCCCAGACGAGGATATTCTACCAGTCAAATTGATTTATCCTGATTGGGTTGGCGAGCCCTGCACGATCCTACCAAATCGAAATCATGCCTGGTACTACAAGTATGCGCAAACCCCAGAAGAGGTCATGGTATTCAAGTGCTACGAATGGAAAAGAGATGGTAGAGCCAGACGAGTTCCACACAGCGCGTTTGTAGACGAAGAGATGGCTAACAAGGAGCCACGCCAAAGCATCGAGGTCAGAGCGCTTGTGTTTTATGAAGATGACACAGAAAGACAGTAGCAATTGATTGAACTATCTTACCAATCGCATTATATTCTATCAACTCGTGTTAGCTAGTAATAAGTTGAGGGTCTGTTCAGCACATCAGTTTTGAGCTGGCAAAATAACTGTCCTATATGGTAACATGTTTTCGCGCGTGACGATCGGCGTCGCGCAACGATCACCGAACTTCATACGGGCCATCCAGAGTTTGTTGAAGCGCTTTACATGGGTTTATTTCCTAGTGGTGACGCTAAGAGAATGTGACCTCAGCACTAGTTTCTAGCCCCGTTTCGTGGACACATGCAATGTGACCATGGGCGCGCTGAGACATGGCATGGTCTAACCTAATTAGGAATGTCTGGTCTCAGCGCAGGAACACTAAAATTCTAATCAATTCTAACTTAACCTACTATAACTATCTAAATATTAGGGATATAAAAAAGCTTTCTACTGTAAAGTTATCTACCTAAGTAAGCTCTATAACCTTGTAGTAGAAAGAATTTTTATATCTCTAATATTTAGATAGTTATAGTAGGTTGAGTGAAATCAATTCTAAATTGATTCTAATTTAATCCCTGGCCATGCCATGTCTTAGCGCGCCCATGGTCGCATGGACTGCTTCCTGCCCCCATTTCCAAATTGGTGCCCGATTGAGCGGAATCTTAGCGCAAAAACGGGCCCGTAGTTCAAGGGACCAACGATCGGTCATGTTCCTATTTTGTACAATACCCGAAGGAGGGACATGCCCCACTGGGATCTGGAACTGCTGTTTCCGAGAAACCTTTCCAGGCTGGCCGAGTGATATGTGCTTGTGTATAAGGCTGGTTAATATGACAATTCGCCATTGTCATCTTAGACCGTAACTACCTTGCTGTGAAAATGGGACAGAGTCATACGGTATCAGGCGCTATTGTAATCTTTGTAAAGCATATCCCTTCCATTCTTGTGACCCTGCGCATGCTAACATGCTTGCAAGTTGATAGGGTATATCGTCTTCCAGCTCATATACAACATTTTCTTCCATCCACTAGCCAAATTCCCTGGCCCGTTCCTCGCTCGATCAACACTGGTAAGCGTAGCAGTTAATCTCAAAACCTACTTTATTGATCTTACTAGCTATGGCGCATGTACCACTCCATGCGCGGTCACTTCCACCTTGTCATTCAAGAACAACATGAGCGATACGGTCAGTCTATCTAAAAACAAATCGTATCAAGTGGAATTTATCTTCGCTAGGCAGCGTATTCCGCGTCTCACCCAACGAATTGTCCTTCTCATCCATCCGATCGTGGAAAGACATATACGGCCACGCCACATCCGGGAAACCTATATTTATCAAAAGCGAGTTCTATGATATGTACGGTGCCGCATTTGAGTCACTCTGCATCGGTAGCGAACGCGATCCCACAAATCATTCGCGAATGAAGAAGTCTTTGTCGGCAGCGTTCTCAACAAAAGCACTAGCGGAACAAGAGAATATAATTCAGCGATGTGTTAACGAATTTGTAACGCGAATTGAAAGAGATGGTGCAAGTAAACAAGGATTGAATATGACGAAGTGGTTTGAGATGATTTCTTTTGACATATTAGGGGAGATGGCATTTGGGGAGAGTTTTGGGTGTATTGAGAACGGTATGAAGCTTATCGGCACACTACGTTCGAAGGAGTCTAACTATACCAAGGAAAGAGCAGCGCATGGTCAGATATGATCGTGGAGCATCTTTTCTACATCACGGTGCTAGATAATCTTCGAAGGATACCGTTTCTTGCGGCGCTAGGCAAAATCTTGTTGCCATGGATGACGGTCGAAGTTCGTAATCGTCATGCAAAATACAGTAGAGAAAAGGTAGCGAGGTGAGTGCTCAGATCTCTGCGTCACACGTAGAGGGCAAGACATCTAATGAGAAAAAAGGAGACTCAACAGTGAAAGTGGTCGCCAGGACTTTCTGACAAACGTTTCGGAGAAAGTCAAGGCTGGCGAATTGTCTCAAGAGGAGATGACAGCTCATGCGTCTACTTTGGTGTAGGTGAATCCATTATAACAGCCTTTTCAAATTACTTATGGAACAAATCCCAGAATTGCAGGAGGAGAAACCGTTGCGACATTCTTCGCAGGAGTAACGTACTTTCTACTCAAAAATCCCAAAGCCTATAGAAAACTCCGAGATGAGATCAGGACCAGTTTTAAATCTCCAGACAACATTACTGCCACATCGGCAATGCAACTTCCTTACCTACAAGCCGTGATATCAGAAGGACTGAGAATCTATCAACCGGGATCACAGGGCTTCCCAAGGATTTCCCCAGGGGCGATGATTGATGGTCATTGGGTTTCAAAAGGTGTAAGTAAACAGTTCTGAGATCCCGTACCGGAAAGCTAATCAAAGAGTGATAGGCGGAAGTATATACAAGCGCATGGACAGTTCTGCACGATAAGACGAACTTTCACGAACCATACACATTCAAACCCGAAAGATGGCTGGATCCTGGTTGTACGGATCATTTGAGTGCGAGCCAGCCCTTTTCTCTCGGTCCTAGAGGTTGTCTTGGGAAGAAGTAAGTTTCGTACTACCGAGTTTGAATACACTTTGGGTGCTGTTCAGCTAACAACGTTTAGCTTTGCATACTTCGAGATGAATTTGATACTAGCGAAGATGCATTTCCAATGCGATTTAGAACTTGTTGATCCTACATTAGATTGGTTAAAAAACAGCCATCTGCATGTGATGTGGTGGAAGCCTGCACTATACATTAGGTTTAAACCTGTAAATGTTAGATCACAGAGTATAGATAGCTAACGTACCTTGCGGCTTCTGTTACAAGGGATCTTAAAGTTACAATACACCTCTCTTATCGCTAGCCTTCCCGCTAGCAATTTCACTTTGATACTACAACCCTGGAAAAGTCTTCTTCATTATTTTAGTCTACGTAGGAAGCTTATCTTCTAGAAGCAAACCTAAGTTACTTACAGTAGTACGCCTCCAAGTTAAGTATAGGGTTACATAGTTCAGGTAGTATCTTCGAGAATAATTGTCCATAGAGGTTTGTTGAGTAGTCTTATTTGACATGCAGAATGCCAATTGTCTCGCTTAAGGCTCTATGCAATTCTTGAATTCTCACCATCACAGGCCTTAATGTAGCTTGGTGCTTGTTTCCATACGGTGCTCGCACTCTGTCACTCAAAATCTTCGTGAATGCTGCCAATTGCTTGACCTGCAAGACGATCAGAAAGCCGAAGATATCGCACCTTTCTTGCATGGTATCTATTCGATACCCATCTAATAAGAATACATCTTGGTTGTGAGTTTGAGATCCGTCTCTTGTCGATGAATCCTTCAGAGTCGAGGTCGCAGTATGCAGATTGTCTTCCCAATTTCTCGAGATGTCTTCCAGTATTCCCATCAATTTCTCAAGAAGCAGGATTGAAAAGGTTATGGCTCTTGAGTCGTACCAGCAATTCCTACACTGGATTGTCGATCCGCATTGCGCAAAGGTGCCTTTCACAAAATATAACGACTGCTCTGCAATACTGAGATCGTTCACCTTGGAATGATTCTGAGCTTGCTCCAATGCCCTAAGGATAAGATCTATGCACCCACATAGGGTAAGTTCCTGGATATGTAAATTGGGCCTTGTAGTGGCGCTCTCAGGTCCTTGGTCGGATGGTTGCACTGTTGGGATTAACCCAGGGCTTTTTTCTCTTGATGCAGAGGGGGAGTAGCTTCTACTCTTGGCATTTTGTGGCGTGGCTTCCACAGGGAAAAGACATTGAGCGTTGACGTTAGCTGTCTGCTCGCCGAATGCGACCGACATGACGTTCCAATCCGTTTCATCTGTCTGCAGTTAGTATCGCCTTGGTTACTGCTTACATCCATGCCAGGATGACCTGGAAATTGGGACGTAGGATGAGATGAATCTTACCTGGAAAAGTCCCAGTGTTCGTGCCACCGTCATCAGCGGTAGCTTGAGTTCCGGACGAGCCGATTGGCGACAAAGTGTCATCAGAATATGAGTCCGTAGTTACATTTAAAGCATCAAGACCAAGGATTGGATAACTCAAATCGTAGGTTGATATATGTGACATGATTGAGTCCAAGAAGGTGAGATCGGAGGACGTAGCAGGCGTTATAGCGGTTACCGCGTTCGAAGGCACATGAGAACGTACTGTGCAGCCTTCTTGGCCCACTGGATCACTTTCGTGGAACCCTGTGTCGGTATCAGGGGGAGTGAGTGTGATGACTTTGCTAGATTTCTCATGCTCCGACGTTGCCTTTGACGCATCACCCTTCTGAGACAAGATTTCACCGTGGTTCATAGGAATGCCCTCTTCTCTCTGCAAATTAACTTCATCACTGGTCTTTGCTGCAACAATCGATCGACATAAAGAGATCTTTCTTTTTTTCTGCCGTTGCGCCTGAGGAGAAGCAGAATATGTGCAAGTGACGTTTAGATCTCGACACCGATCACAACCGAATCTGTGGGCGGAGCATTTTAACTGGACCACCAAAATCAACCGTGAGTCAACTTTACACTATACTGCCTGTAATTGGCAAATCTAAGAATACTTGGGATCGGCTTACCTTCTTTGTACGACATCTGTCGCAAGCAAAATGGTTGAGTTGACTCCCAGACAGAGGTGGTAAGCTTGTATTCGATATGCAAACAATTTCGCCATCTCGTGCTTCTTTTCGGAAAGTGGCAAACATAATCTGGTGATAAAGTGAATGAACACCTCGAGAAATGCTCGACTATTCTTGAAACTTAATGTCATGCTAGTGAGAAGATTTAGCGAAAGGCCATCCATACATCGCGCATCTCTTTTAAGATTCACGGAGCTTCCGGAAGCTGATGACACACCGCCTTCTGTGAGCGGTGTGTTAGCGCAACACCACTTTCAACGATCTACAAGAAGCGCTCAGACACTTTTGGTTTCATATAGAGACTGTGGCTGGCGTGATCTGTTCCCCCGCACCCGGTGTGAACAATTCGCCGGAATCACAGATGCCTTGGCGCACCACCATTAGTACTGCAGCACCACGCAAACAACATGTAATATCGTATATTTGGGCTCAAACGGAAGCTTGGGGCTGTACAAATGTATATAAAAGCTATACATCTAGGTTTTTTTCAAGCTTTATGGCTTAAAAGAAGCGTTTAGGAGTTGTTTCTATTCTTTCTTCTTCACTAACTAGTTATTGAACTGTCTACTATGGTGTCAGGCAAAAGTAGCGTACAGTGGGGCGAGCAGGAGTCCCTGGTTACAGCTAGTACAACTTGGGATGGTATAGATCTATCTATACTTGGTATGACCTCCGGCATTAATAATAGCTTAACACCTTGTTCTTATACTATTTACTAGTAACTAGAGGTATTTAGGTGGTATCTAATCCTAAGCTTCTCTTATAATAACGCGAAGCTGATTATAGGTCCTCTGTTTTCTATCTGGGAGATCTAGGTAGTGGTTTTTGATCTAATTATGGTGTTCTATACTGCCTTAATGGGATTGGATAGGATCTATCCGATGTTGGACCGAATACGGGCCTTGGTGTCTCTACTGTTCGAACCATTTGCCTTTTACTATAGTAGATCGTTGTAATATTATAGTCTTCAAGGTATTGTGAGGGGTTAGCGCCCTGGGCTTAGGTCCTCGGTGGTACCTCGATGGTAAGCCTCACATTCCGGGTCGCGGCGGCGACCTCAAGTATCAACTACGTGAGGCAACGCACAGCTCTGTTGTCTTGTGCCAGCCTTTTAGCTACATAGACGGCGTATGTGGTTGCATGCAAGGTCTGGTAAGCCCGCCCTCTTGCAGGCATACTATTAACCTATCTTTTCGTAAACCTCTATCATACTTTCTTTGAGCCTTTGAGAGCTACTTTAAAATGGCCACAGGCAAAACAATTGTATGTGGGCCGCTAGCAGGTGTATGCTGAAGCAGGGATTCAGATCACGTGCCCGTACACGATGTGATTTATGTAAGCAACTCTCATTGGTGGTGGCATCTCGGAGCCCCACTCAGCTAGCGTCTCCACGTACAAAACATGTGCCTTTTACCAGTACGCGTCCAAAGCTTATTCTAATTTAGGAAACAAGCTCAAAATTGGTTGGGTAGTCGCTAAAAGCCCTCTACAGGCCCATTGCCGTCAGTAGGCGCGTTGATAACTACCGTGATTACTTGCCAATCTTCCCTCAACCATGTTCAGTCCTGGGTATAGCCCGTCGGCTGCCCAACATGTCCCCTTGGTGTCCCGCATCGCTAATCACCAGGAGCATTTGTCCATGCATCTTCATCCGACGAAGAAAGACGACCGTGCCTTTTCGTGACTAGTGTTGGCTTGTTCGATATAGCATGCATGTAGCAGTATTTTGAGCGTGTGCAAACATGGAAAGTCGAACAGGAAAACTCCATACTTTTGTCGAGCACGGCCACGAAATGAAAATGTTCAATTTACTCTAGTAACAATAATCAAGTAATTTGTTGCAATCACACTCGTGTATCCTAATATCTACCAGGTCATAACGCGATAGTATCTTTCCTAACATCTATTACACCTACCGTCTAACCTCAAGTTCAACATGGACCACGCTTTAATGAAACCGAAGCGGAGAGACTCCCAACGTACACTAGCGCTGAAGCCGGCGGGAATAAACCTGAAATGGAATGAGAGCGAAACGAAGGCGTAGATCTCATTGTAGATCGATGAAATTTACCGAAGCTATGCCGGATGCCTCCAAATTTGCGTCGGAGAAATGCTGGTCTAGGTCAGCGTTTATAGCGGTTGGATCGCAACTACGTCCAAAATAGAGTTTCTCCGGCCAGTGGAGCGCGGCAGTACAAAACCTTGTGAGCATAGTCGTGGAGTAATCATCTCAACGAAGTTGCGAACAAACGAGAGACATGGCCAGCCCAGATGTACTGAACGACGCCACCACCAAAAAAGATGTAGCGCTTAGTGTCATATCGCTACAGTCGTTGATCAACGGAGACGCAAGCATGGAAGCTGTGTTGTTGAAAGCATGCACTGATTTAGGGTTCTTCTACCTTGACTGCCAAGATGCGTACTCTGGGAGGATCTTGGAGGATGTTCAGGCGATGTATTCCCTGGCTACGGATTTCTATGACCTGCCACAAGAAGCGAAGTCTGAGTGGCTGGTAGATAGAGATCACGACGAGCATTTGGTCATGGGGTAAGACTAGAGGACTATCAAGCACCTGTACAGAAGTTCAAGAAGCTGACGTGATATTTTCAATCAATTAGATACAAGCCTGCAGGTCACGGGAATGGCCCTATCGAAGGTGTCAAGGACGGTTTTGAGGGACTAATGGTAATGACGCTGGGAACAATGCAGCTTTACATGCTGACAAATGTAACATAGCTTTTTGAACATCCGATCTCCAAAATATATGATCCTGCATCATTTCCAGGTCCCGAGGTTATCGCTCACCAGCTCAATCCACTCAAAAGGGCACTTGCGACCTTCCGTGGTATCAGCGTTTTACTTTTGGAAAGAATATCTGCAGTGTTAGGTTTGGATCCGTCAAAAGCTTTCCAAGGATATCATCGCGCAGGCGCTGTCTGTCCAACAGCTCTTGGTCTGCTAAAGTACACAATTGCTGACCAAGAGCCGGAGAAGATCGGTCAAATCGCGCACACAGATGCTGGTAGCCTTTCGGTCGTGTTCACAGAGGTTGCCGGTCTCCAGGTTCTGAAGCCGGAGGAAGATGAGTGGTTCTATATCGCTCCAAAGCCTGGGCACGCTGTTGTAAATGTTGGCGATGCACTCCGCTTCATCTCGGGTGGAGTTCTGCAGTCCAGTCTCCATCGCATTATTCCCCACAAAGACGAAAGATTTCGGCACAAGTACTCCATCGTGTATTTACTGAGACCAGAGATGGATGCTGAATTTATTGATAATGAAGGGCGGATGTGGAAAGGCTTAGAGTGGTAAGCTGTGCTATTGTTATACACATCCAGATTCTGACACGAGTCGTAGGACAAACAAGAAGCATGCTGTTTTTCGTGCGCCAGCAGAAGAACAAGCTCAAGGAACTTACCTCACTGGTAGAGACGGGTATGTCGGATACTGGGATCCGGAGAAGGATCAGGAAGGTGTGGTGATAGCTTAAGAACTTGTCTCTTGCCACAATTCATTCAACGACAGACTATTCGGTATAGAATCTGAAAGAACCCCTCGTCATCTAACTCTTATCGGCACGAGATATAATTGTAACCCTCATCTCTGGTTTCTGCCATAGTGTATGCATCTCAGATTGTGCATGCCAGTCTAACTGAGGGTCCAGCAACTTCAAATCGTACCTGAAGTGCAACTTTGCCAGAATTGTTCTGAGTTCCAACCAAGCCAGACTAGCAATGAGTAGTTAGTGATCAAAAGCAAAATGAGGAGTCAGAATGCTAGCTCCATACCTTTTCCCCAAGCAACTTCGTGTACCCAAGGAAAATGGCTGGCTCGCTCCCAGAGTATCCTCTCCCTCCTTTCCCATCCATCGTTCTGGATCGAACTTCCACGGGTTGAGAAAATTCTGGGAAGACATTGAAGCCGCGAATGGGTTTGTAGAGACGATGGTCTGCGATACCTTATAGTCAGCAAGAATGTTCGAAAAGATCGCTGCGTCCACTAATTCAAGCTCACTTACACCTTCTGGAATGAAATGTCCGTCAACGACATCACCTCCCTGAGGAACAACTCGTGGGAGAGGAAAAGGTAGTGGCGGGTATACCCTCATCCCTTCAAGTATTACTGCGTTCAAGTATGGCAGGGCTGTTGTCGATGCACCATTAATCTCATGGTAAAATTTGAAGGCCTCACGGATTTCTGTTTGCAACCTAAGTCCTATCTCTGGGAACTTTAGTAAGTGATAGGTTATACAAGCCAAAGCTGTTGCAGTCGTCTCGCTTCCCGCAATACTATTCCTCGTTAGTCGTCCCAATGGACCAATCAGGGATGAGACATACACAAGATCCGAGGCATGTGCCGCTAATTGAACATCGGAAATCTCGTCGTTGCCGCGACTTTGCAGCATTTTGGTCAAAAAGTCCTTTCGTCCGCTTTTTTGTTTGATTCTCCTAGCATGCATAAGCCATGAGACGTAATCAACGGGACGTTCACTGCTTTACCTTCTAATTAGATCCATGGCATATTGCTCATGCTTACGAGTGTCCTTGATGAGCTGCTTTAGCAGTCCCGAGAATGCCTTCTGGGCAAAGTATCCAACCCAAGGGAATCGCTTGAAAGTATCGGCTAATGCGCCCAATCTTAGACTTTTTACGATGATAGACACCCAGAAGTGCTCAGACCCTGAAACCATTGCGGTCAGACACTGTACGATATCTCAGGTCATTGGGAGGAGAGCTTACCAGAACTGATACCACCAAAAGACTCACCAAATGCTAGGCTCCCAATAATATCGAAAGTGGCAAGATTGAACCACATGACAATATCCATACCGTCAATTGAGGATCCTTTCTCACCAATTCGGGTGATAAAATGATCGATACTGTCGCTGATGAGCTCCTCTTGTTCTCTCAAATATTGGTTTGAGAAGACGTCACGAAGGTAACTTCTCATTTTGTCATGCTCATGTGGATCACGCTCGCTGACAATGGAATGAGCTTCTGCAGCAAAATTCCCGCCATCATAGAAATCGCTCTTAATGAAGGTCTTATGGCCAGGCCTTTTTGCATAGATATCTTTCCACGAATTGTGCGTATTGAACGAAAGCTCATTTGGGGCGACCCTAACAACTGGGCCGTATTTTTGGTGGAGCTTTAGAATCTCATAAGGTTGTCGTCCGCCCAGAAATATGCGACAATGTGAGAACTAATACACTTGTTACACGTGTACTTGATACACAGCGTGGATGAAGTACGTTACTAAATTTGGCCGTCCATGGGCCTGGAAATCTAGACAGTGGATGCCTTCGGATTTGGAAAAGTTTTACAATGGACCAAAGTATACACGTCTAACGGCGCATTAGTAATCCCGCCCTGCTAGACATGCCATATGGAACCTCACTATCGCGATGAGTAAACCGATCTTCATTACGGGGAGGCAAGCATCATTACGGATATCGAACGATAAAGATAGCCACGGATTGGGAAATTCTGTCATTGCGTCCAACATCAAGCAAGGATTACGAAGCGCTCTGGATAGACATTCGGTCGAAAGTTTGGGGTGTTAAATGTTGGACGATCCGTGTGCAGTTCCAAAAAAGGTAAGACTCCGAGACCAATCGGGTAACTCGCAGCCAATAACAAGTCTGAAAGCGGCAAGATCCATATACGAGACTACAGGTGCCAAATGATAACTACTATGTTATGGATAATTAGGATCACATCATTGAAAAATAATAAGATTATTACCGGAACGACAGAGTGGGGATCAATGACGTCGCTAAAGATCACGGAAGGAGACATACCGCAGCTTGACGGAACAGTGGCTATTATCTCAGGTGGGCACTTTCCAGTGGAACTTTCCGATGAGCAAATTCTAACACTGGTAGGAAGGCGCTTCGAATGGAATTGGCCTTGCTACAGCAAAACTGCTGGCAGCAAAGGGCGCCACAGTCTACAACCTTGATATCGACAAACCTGAAGAGACAACTCCTAGAGTTACATACATAAGATGTGACATATCTAGTTGGTCAGATCTACTTGCTGCATTCGCGATCACAGGATCACCACACATTGCTGTCGCCAATGCAGGCATTGATGAAGATGGGACATACATGACCGATTCTTATGACGACTACGGCAATTTACTGGAACCGTCCTACAAAGTCATTGACGTCAATCTTCGAGGAACTCTAAACTTCATCAAAATATCTCTTCATTTGATGAAAAAGAGTGCGATTGGTGGTAGCATCGTCATAACTTCGAGTGCAACTGCATATTTACCCGAACAGACATTGCCAGTATATAGTGGCACCAAAGCAGCTGTAAGTAAAGAGAGCATTTTCAAACACAGACAAAATTTTGGATACTGAAATATCGGCCCTCCAGTTAATCAACTACATGCGCGCAATGAGATCCCTCATTCGCGATTCCAATATCACGATCAATGCAGTTGTCCCGGCGGCGACTATTACAAAATTACTACCAATAGACTTAGCTCGCCCGATCATAGCTGCAGGACTATCTGTTAGCACATCGGAGTTTGTAGCATTAGCAGTCGCATACTCTGCCGTTGCGCAAGAGTCACGTAAAGTGCAAGGTTATGGAAAGGATGGAGGTGAATGGATACAGCGACCTGGAAGGTGGAATGGAAGGACCATTCTCACCTTAGGAGACAATTTTACCGAGCTCGAAGAGAAGCTGAGTGAGTCTCGAAGTTTTTGGTTCGGACACGAAAATCTAGAGAAGACCAAGATGCAGCAAGCCGCTACAGACTTTCGAGACGTACCGTCAGGATAGTTTTCAAGTCAGGATTATTGCTTCAATAGCGATCTTTCCAACACTCAACCAATCTACGTTTCCCATTACCAATTAGGAAATACCCATAACAGTCATCTGACGCGTCAATATACAAATTCAGGACTTCTTAATAGGGCAAGGCGCCTCGCAACACTTCCTATTTAGGTTAGCAGATTTCTATATGGAGGCCCTCGACCTCTCCACTACTTATGCACCACTTTCATTGTTGTTCAAGACCTCCCTAACCTAAAAGTACAGCCTTATTTTCGCCGACAATGTCCATGTATAACGCTACGACTTCATCGTCGACCGCGGCATTTGTCAGAAACGAGGTCCCGAAGACAATATTTCAAGCCCAAATCCACAAACGCGAGCAAGAAGTGACGGCCGAGGTTAATGATTATTTCTTGAAACACTGGCCATTTGAGGATGAAAGAGCAAGGAAGAAGTTCGTTGCGGTAGGATTTTCGCGTGTGACATGCTACTACTTTCCGCTAGCATTAGACGATAGAATAGCTCTTGCTTGTCGCTTGATCACCTTGCTGTTCCTCATTGATGGTATGTTGTCTCCTATATTTAGCGACGACTTTGCTCGACCCTGGACGCTAATTTATAGAGTGATTACAGACCGCCTCGAGTTCATGTCATTAGAAGAGGGGTCCGCGCACAACGAACATCTGATTGACATTTCACGAGGAACAACGCTACCAAAGCATGATGCTCCTGTGGAATGGATTACATATGACTTGTGGAACGACATGCGTGCTTGCGATGCTGAGCTGGCGGATGATATGAAAGAGCCGGTATTCACATTCATGAGAGCGCAAGTCGATACGAAGCGCCTTGGTGTCAAGACCTTGGGGAAATATCTGGAATACAGAGAGAGAGACGTGGGCCAAGGGTGAGTCAGTTTCTGCCACTTCGAGATCTCATCGTTCCGAGCATTACTAACGTTTTCAGATTGCTCTCTGGTCTGATCCGTTTTACAATGAAACTGAGACTTGACCAACAAGATTTGGATTCGATCAAGGACATAGAAACGAACTGTTCAAAGCATATCTCCGTTGTAAACGACATCTACAGTTGGGAGAAGGAGCTGAAAGCATCACAAGTCGGGCACGAAGAAGGTGCTGCGCTTTGCTCTGCCGTTTCTGTGCTATCGGCAGAGATGACACTGAACATACCGGCAACGAAGAGAGTCCTATGGGTCATGTGCCGAGAATGGGAATTGCGACAGGAGCAACTTGTTTTGAACAGATTGGCCTCTGAGCAATCTTGTAGCCATGACTTGAAGATGTTCATGAAAGGTCTAGAGTTACAGATGAGTGGGAATGAGGCTTGGAGCTCGACGACTCCGAGGTATCATCGTGTAGAAATGTAGTCTTTACCAAATTTGAGCACTTAATAGAACAAAAACCATACAACGATTCGCTATTTCTTATGCCCGTCTCCTACAATGGCCAAACAGTTTACTAATTTAAAGGTAGATGGCCGTCTGGTGAAAGGACCTAGTCAGAACGTTAGCATTGTATCATTACATTACAACAACGGCGGAGAATCACAAGCATAGAACCCTGCGGGTTTACTTCAAAGGCGGCCGAACAAAGTACGTAGCAAAAACCATCTGATTTGACCTCGTAGAGTATGCTCTGCTCACTACCAATCTCCCACAGCCTGTTGCCGCCCGGGTGGATGACTCGTCTTTGAAATCAAAACATCAGTATCATCATAATCCGCCAAACCATCAATCAGGATCTCATCTTTTGCATTAGCTTCCAATTTCTGGTCCAATTTCTCATCAAAAGCAGAGAGCAGATCTTCGGGTAGTTTTGCCAAGGCTTGATCGAGATCGTCAATGATATCCTGGACATCTTCAATGCCGACTGAGAAGCGAATGAAGGCCTGTCAATGATGTATCGATTAGTTTTTATCTTTTCTGTAGCAGATTCAGGAAAGGGGCCTTACGGGAGTGATTCCAGCTTCGCGCCTATCTTTCTCTGACATGATTACATGGGTCGAGTTCCATGGATGGGTTGCCAGCGTCTTAGCATCACCAACACTGCGTTGTATTAGTGCAGAACCTGGATTAGACAATATAGAACTTACTTGGTTTGATGCGAAACGACCTTGATGTAATTCATGAGCATCTTGCTGGCCACTTCACCTCCTTTTGGCCCAAACGCCAGAACGCCACCAAAGCCATTCTTCAGATATCGCTTTGCATTCTCATGATAGATGTTGCCTTCCAAGCCTAAATAATATGTAAGTTAATTGTAGTGCCCTCATCGGTCAAAAGCAGGACCATGGCTTACCAGGATAATTCACCCAAGCAATTCTGGGGTGCGCTTCCAAGAATCTTGCAACCTGCATCGTATTCTTCGCATGTCTCTCGCACCTTATACTCAACGTTTCCATGCCTATCAACAGCTGCTGGGCCGAAGCTGGGGCTAGGATAGATCCCACCTCCATCAAAATGTCAATTCGCATTGCCATAGCGAAACAAATATTTCCAAAAGATCTCCAGTAGGAGAAACTCATCGGCCCGCCTTTGTTGGACATGCGAGGAAAGCGGTCACTGGCTTTACCCCAGTCGAATGTACCGCAATCAATGATCACGCCTCCTAATGTGGTTCCGTGACCGCCCATCCACTTCGTTGCGGAATGGACGATGATATTCGCACCGAAGTCGATCGGTCGGCACCATGTTCCGCATGCGCCGAAGGTGTTGTCCACTACGAAGGGTACGTTGTTCTCATGCGCAAGATCTCCCAAGTCCTGGAGGTCAGGAACACTACATCGTGGGTTCCCAATGGTTTCAACGAAAAGCATTTTGGTCTTGTCATCGACGTACTTTTCGAATTCTTCTCTTGTCTCGCGCTTCGCCCATTTGACTGTGATGCCGAGCCGTGGCAGTAAGGACTTGAAAAGGCTGTATGTTCCTCCATACAAGTTGATTGAAGCAACAATATTGTCGCCTGCTCCTGCGAGACAGATGATCGTATTGAAAATTGCTGCTTGGCCTGAGGCGGTGGCGACGGCCGCTGTGCCACCTTCGAGAGCGGCCGCGCGCTTTTCGAATACTGCGACCGTTGGCTGTTGGCTGGATTCAGTGTCTGTTTCTGCTCTGAATCGGTGTAAGCTCTTACGTTGGAGATTCGACTGTAGAAATATCCGCCTTCTTCAGTGGAGCAGATTCTCTTAGCATGATTGCTGTCGGTGAAAACGAAGGACTTGCATTCGCGTTAGCTTTTTGTATTCCATAGTGAACCAAACACTTGAAGGCCATACATACCACGCTGTTATAAATGGGTACTGCCCGAGCATGGGTTTCCTTATCGGGCCGATGTCCTCCATGGATTTGAAGGGTATCGTATCTCAGCCCCTCGTCAAATTTATCAATTTTGTACGTTTGCAAAGGGTCATGGTTATCTGGCAGCTTAGATAAGGTAATACCGTTTGGATCGACTGTTTTGTGGTTGCTGGTTGTGCCGTTGGTCGTTGAACTATCTGTACGGCTCGTTCCGTTTGTGGCCGCAACATTGTTCTCGTCTCCAATACCTGGTGACATTTTTGGTGTAGAAGCAAATGATGGAGAATCCAAAATCTTGAGATGATCAAAGTGGTACGAAAAGGTACTACAGTTCATGGTGCTGCTAAAGAAGCTTAATTAAAGTTAGACCCGGGCTCCTTCCTCATTCTGCGAAAAGGGTGGGGCTATTCTACTTATGGTATCACACCGAGCCAATCATTGAGACTTTACCACAAGGACCTGTCAACCACAATCCGAATTGTGATCATACCACACAAAACTACGTTTTCGAATCAACTGAGGAGGTCGGCCAGGAATAATGCATTTTGCAACATACATTGCAAGGCTTCAAGCCAGCATTGACCTTCGATTGCTTGAACACGACTTTAGTCATCTATTTACATGCTGTTGTTCTCTCACCATCTTTCTCTACATTCTCAGAGAGTCGTTCAAAGGACGAAGGCAAAAGTTGATCGCAGGTATCCCGATCGTAGGAGGCAATGACGCCAAAAGTATCAAATTCAACCGTGAGAGGTTTCGAACGCAAGCGAAGGAAATGCTATTAGAAGGCTATGAGGAGGTGCGAGTGATCCTAAATCTACCGAAACGTCCGTCCCACCGCATCCTAACATTGCTCTTAGACTAATGGAGATTTCTTCTACGTCCCGAGCCCACTTGGGGAACGACTCATGATTCCATCGAAATATCTCGAGGAGCTGAAGTCCGCACCAATAGATCACGTAGATTTCGTTGCTACGTTCGTCGAAGTACGAGACTCTTAACACCGTTCTTCGATATGAACCTCTAGACTAATTTTATTCGATAGATGTTTGAAGGCAAATACACCACAATGGGAAGCCGTTCAACTCTTCACCCACGCGTCGTCAAAGCCCAATTGAACCACCATCTCGCGGACGTCATGCCTGCCGTCCAGCAGGAAATCTTTGATGCAGTGAAGGACAACTTCCCTTCGTGTGACGGTAAGTACACCCATCCGCCGTTTCCCCTCACTCTCACAAGTTGACACATGCACCAGAGTGGACGCCAATACCTGTCGTCTCAACCCTAACCCAGATTGTCGCACGCGTCTCCTCTGCCATGTTCGGCGGAACTACACTTTCACACAACAAGCCTTGGGTTGCCGCAAGCATCGCCTTCGCCATCGACGGGTTCATCGGGGCGCAGAAACTGAAGAAGTACCCCGCGCTTATGAAACCCCTAGTTGCACCTTTTATCACGGAGATTAGGAATATAGCTAAGCATTACAAAGTCGCTGAAGAGGCTGCGATACCTCTGATAGAGGGCAGGAGAAAGAAGCAGGAGAAAGCGATGGATTTACTGTATTGGATGGATGATCAAGCCAAGGGCGAAGAGAAGGATTTGAAGTTCCTTGCAGGAATATTGTTGAAAGTTTCCTTTGCAGCTATCCACACATCTGCTGCAGCTCCGGCACAACTTCTATTCGATTTATGCGAAAGACCATACATTATCCACGAACTGCGCAAGGAAATTGCCAGTGTGACAGATGAACATGGATTCATTTCGAAAGCGGGGTTCCTGAAAATGGCCAAAATGGATAGTTGGATGAAAGAAGCTCAACGCTTCAATCCGCTTCTGCTCATAACTTTCGAACGCGTATTTCATAGGCCGTATACGCTATCCTCAGGTCTCACTATTCCCGCACACACTACAATCGGCATCCCGACACAAGCCATCACCATGAACCCAGATCTATATCCTGACCCGGAGACATATGACCCATGGCGCTTTTCCAAGCTACGGGAAGAGAGTGTGGAAAATGAGGGGAAGGCGCAATATGTAGCGACGAATGCTGCGAGTATGAGCTTTGGATATGGAAGGCATGCGTGTCCTGGAAGATTCTTTGCAACGCAGGAGATTAAGGCGATCATGGCGCACATCATCATGAGCTATGATGTTAGGTATTCAGAGGGGCAGAAGAGGCCAAATAGTCTCTGTGTCGAGACGCAGTATTTACCGAGCCCAGGGGCGACGGTGGAGTTTAGAAAGAGGTGAAAGCAAAATTATTAGGAGCGGGAGGTTATGCAATCGTTGTATACTGAAGCAGCCAAAGGTGTTGGCGAAAGTAACGCAAAAGGATCACTAGTGTCTCGCTATGCTTGTAATAACATCAAGTTCAGACCCTCAAATAGCTTTCGTTGCCGCTAGCTGGTTTCTTTGATAGCTGCTCTAGTTGTGGAGATATCCTGACCCTAGCCCGTCTGGCCCGAGATGCGTCAAACCCGAACATGATGCCACATACATCGCATTGAGGTATGCTTAGCTCAACAAGCTTATGGCGAAGAGGTATTGGCTAATGCAGCGCACTGGTATGGCGTACGTTGTGATGCTCGCGCACCAATGATGTGGAAGAGAGAGTGCTGTTTGAAAAGAGGCGCGTGGTTGGATGGGTGGTTTGCAGTCGCCGGGCACGCTTGCTCTTCCCCGCCATTTTCGCGTATCCTCTCGCGTTATCGCACATTGAGATATTGCGTGCTTCAATCGTGTGGCAGAAGGAATGCGCCTGGGAGAGACGGGTGGTTGGATCCGTGATTAGATTTCTGCCGGGGCCAGCCCGCTCCTTCCGAGCCGCCCGGACTTGATGACGAACGCCATCGATGTAAAGACCGTCGCAACAGCAAGTTCTCACCGTGAACATAACACTTCGTTTCAATATAGAGCTGAACGCTAGTATAATTTCATCGCTCGTCAATGGCACGAATCCTCATCACCGGCTCTTCGGATGGTCTCGGCTTAGCCGCTGCCAAAAAACTCGTTGCAAACGGACACTCTGTTGGTATCTAATACCACAGCCCTTGATGCCGTTGGCCTGCTGACACGACGAAGTTCTCCATGCGCGCAACGCTCAACGTGCAAAAGACGCCGAATCCGCATGTCCTGGAGCTGAAAAGGTCGTGACAGGCGACCTGTCCAGCCTCTCCGAAACGAAGGTTATGGCAGAGGAGGTAAATAAGCTTGGCGCATTCGACTGTGTGATCCACAACGCCGGATTATACCAAGGCCCTTTCCGCAAGACGAGCGAAGGCATTCCTGCGCTTGCGGCTGTCAACACGCTCGCGCCATATGTACTCACTGCCTTGATCAATCGTCCCAAGCGCATAGTGTTCATGTCTTCCGAGATGCATCAAATGGGCTCGCCCAGCTTGGATGACGTTCTTTGGGTCAACCGTGGTGAGAGCGAATACAGCGAAAATGCCGCCTACTGCGCGAGCAAGCTGCACAACATCCTGCTCGCCAAAGCGTTCGCCCGCAGATGGCCTGCCGTGAAGAGCAACGCATTGGACCCTGGCTGGGTGGCTACCAAGATGGGCGGAACTTCGGCGCCTGGGAGCGCGGATGCGGCTGTCGAGAGCTATGTCATGCTTGCTGAAGGAGAAGACGAGAAGGCTAAGAAGAGCGGGAGTTATTTTCACCCGAGCAAGCGGGAAGGCATTCCTCACAAAGCAACAGGGGATGAGAAGACACAAGATAGGCTACTAGACATCTGCGCTGACTTCTCTGGAGTACAAATTCCATGAAGTTCGTCACCAGACAATTCACATGGCATGGGTGTGCCCAGTAGAGCGATAATTAAAAGGCTGCGGATGCGACCATAACATAGGATGCCCCGTTGATGCTAAGAATATTTGAGAGCAAAATCACGTGACGGGGCACGGTTGTGCTTGGCGCCCAACCACCAGCACTCGGAATCACATGTCCTTTCAGCATCCTGGACTTCTCACGACACGCGAATGCTCCCATGACCGTTGCCGCAACCCCCACATGCGCTTTGCGATGCGTAGCTCCAGGTTGCAGGGCCTTCCACGAAGGTGAAAGCGCCATCACTACCCCCGCTCGATCACTCTGCATCACAAAGCCGCATCACGAGCAATCGTATCCAGCATGCACAACAGCTACCCTACGCCGAGTAGCATGCCAGACTGGAGATGGTGCTTGATCATGCGCAATCACCTCACAACGTCTAGGGCTCGGTCCGCGTGTAGCGTTAATTTCCCGGCCGTAGTCCCGAACGGACAAAGGGGCCGAGGATCAATATTGCAAAATGGATAATATCCACGATCTCCATGCCGGTGTTTCTATTCTCTCCTCTGGCACGGGGCACATTGGGGCAACCTGACCATGCGATACGAAGTGAGCATGATAATCGAAATGTCCTCTTATCTCTTGCGACATCCATGCTCACGCTACAGGCTTGGTCTTCGTACAAATATAATGGGCATCATCGCTGGGATTCCACAAGCGTTTTTCCACACTCGTTCACTTTCCTCACAATGGGCAAGTTCTCTTTTGCCGTTGCGGCCCTCGTATTGGGTGCGCAAGTCGCCATCTCAACACCGGTACATCCACGACTCCACGCGAATGCCATCGTACAACGAGCACCAAACGACACGTCAGCAGCCAGCGGCATTCTTGCCGGCGCCTACATCGTCGAATTCGCGAATGACAAGGAGACGCCAGAAACTTTTTACGCGTCCCTTGCGGCAAACGGAGTGCAGGTCGAACCTCGCATGGATCTTAGCTTTCGTTTCTTCAAAGGCGTCTCATTCCAGCTCAAGAACTCCAGCTCAAACTCAAGTGGTTGGGACTTCTTGCGTCAGATGAAGGCACAACCACAGGTGGAGAACATATGGCCAACCCGTATCACGACGCGTTCGGTCCAGGAACGTATTGCAGTACCTTCGCAGCAAAAACACATCAAGCGCCAAACTACATCGGAGGACACCTTCACTCCTCATGTCATGACGCAGATTGACAGGCTACATGCAGAGGGGGTGACGGGCAAAGGCTTCCGTGTCGCTATCATTGACAGCGGCGTCGACTATACCCATCCAGCGCTGGGCGGCTGCTTCGGTCCCGGCTGTTTGGTAGAAGTTGGATACGATTTCTCGGGCGATAACTACATTCCAGGCACGTCATTACCGGAGCCCGATGGTGATCCCATGGACGACTGCGTTGGACATGGCACCCACGTCGCAGGCACCATTGCCGCTCAGCTTGAGGGCAACAAGTATGGATTCACAGGTGCTGCTCCCGGAGCAAAGCTCGGTGCATACCGAATGTGGGGCTGCCCAGCGACATCTACCAACGAAATTGAGCTCATGGCATTCGCTCGTGCTGTCGAGGATGGAGCAGATATCATTTCGTACTCTAATGGCGACGCCTCAGGGTGGGCACAGGACGTGCGCGCAACCATCATCTCTCGCATCGTTGATTCGGGCATACCTGTTGTCATTTCCGAGGGCAACGACGGCGGTCTGGGTCTCTTTTATGCCTCCACTCCAGCAACGGGGAGTAGCATCACGGGCACAGGAGCGGTCTCCAACACGCAGCTCCCTACGTTCCTCCAGCGGGGCTCTTACCAGACTGGTTCCAACACTACCGTGAATGGCACGACCGAGTTCAGCTTCCTGATGGGTGTCCCCAAGTTCACTACTGATGTTACGCTTCCGCTGTGGTCCGCGGCCGATGTCAACGACGCTTGTGAGCCGTTGCCCGATGACACGCCCGATCTCAGCCAGCGCATTGTGCTTTTGGAGTTCAAGGATTCGCGAGCAACGCGATGTTACCCGCAAGACCAGGGTGCTAACCTCGCAGCAAAGGGTGCGCGGTTTATGGTGTACTATGAGCGTAGCAACACTACGATGCGCGATGAGTCATACGTCTACGCCGACGGAATTGAGGGAGTGATAAAGGCCGTACCGTTCGTTGCTGAGCATTGGATGTCTCTGCTTTCCCAAGGAGCTGACGTCTCCGTGACGATTCCAGCTAACGGTTCCAATTCCCACCTCGAGCTGCTCGAAAACGACAACCATGGGGGATATGTCGCAGGTGATGTGACTAGCTGGGGCCCAAGCTGGGAGCTCAGCATGACTCCACAACTTGTATCGCCCGGAGCGGACATCCTGAGCACTTACCCGACGGCTTTGGGTAGTTACTCCGTAATGACCGGCACGAGTATGGCAACACCATTAGTCGCAGGCATCTACGCATTGCTTGGTGAAGTGTACGGCAAGCTGGAACCGAAGCGCCTCCGTAAGATCCTCATGCATACCTCCAAGCCACTCGCCTGGCACGATGGCAAGACTGCGCATTCCGACATCCTCGCCCCAGTCGCGCAACAAGGCGCTGGAATCGTGCAAGCCTGGAACGCTGCTCATACCACCCTCGAGATTGATGTCGATAGTCTAATGCTCAACGACACAGAGCATTTCATCAGTGCCCACACATTCAGCGTCACGAATACTGGCTCAACTGACGAGGTCCTCGATTTGGGCCATCGTAAAGCCGTCACCATGTATACCATGGACCCCCAAGCCAATGTTCTGCGCGTAGGCTTGTTCCCCAACGCCATCGCAGAATCATGGGCTACCGTTTCCTTTTCTTCTGACCGCATCAATGTTCCTGCCGGCCAATCTACGAACGTGACTATCAAGTTTGCACCGCCAGTTGGTCTCAACGCAACATTGTTGCCTGTGTATAGCGGCTTCGTTACCCTAGGAGATAAGCTTGTTCTCCCATACCTCGGCGTCGAAGGTAGCATGCGCAGTGTCCCCGTACTTACACCGGAGAGCGTTTACCTTGCGCAAGGATTTGTACCCGCCCCCACGAACGCATCTTACACCATCCCACGACCAGATCCTCAGAACCCACCCATGACTGACCGCGGTGACATGATCGCGACGCCGAACGTGTACATCCGCCCCACAGTCGGGACGTCTTTGCTGCGTGTGGAAGTTCTGCAAGGAGACAAGGTATTGGGAGCATTGGCTGGCTTCCCACAAACGTACATTGCGCGAGCCGAGATGCGCGCATATTTCAACGGGTTACTGGCGGACGGAACGGTGCTCGATGAAGGCTCGTACCGGATGAGACTGAGTGCGCTGCGCATCTTTGGTGACGAGAAGCGCAAGGAGGATTGGGATATTATTGAGACGACTGCTTTCGCGGTAAAGTACGCATCGCAGTAGAAATCATGTGATGGTGGGGGGCCAAAGGATCGTAGTCCTTGCACATGTTCCCACTAAGCTTTTTCAGCTGTAGCCGCCTGGACCGGTGTAGGCATCACCTAAAGCCAAGCGGCTCTACCATGTCTCCAGGATACTACATTCGTCTTAGTGGTGTGCATTTCGCGTAAAAAGCATGTACTTGAAGTCGCCAAGGTTTGCCGCAGCAGAACGTAGGTAAGCCTTGCGAGCCGGGTCATCATTCCCCGCCAAGACCTCCAGAACTGTACGTTTTACCAGCAGACGGCGCGAAGGATTTTGTGTTCATACTGCGTGTACCCTCACACCCAGCCTCACTGTCCACGACGACTGAAACAGCACTGCCCACGTTATATCAAGAACAGTTTCCTTCTTCATGTATATAAATCGAATCTTACACGAACCCTATCTCCTATACTACACATACATTCACTTTGCGGCGGCAGTAGCTCTCTCAGTTCTGTTTGGCATCCTCACAATCGCACACCTGGCTCAAGCAATCTCGTATTGCAATGGCTTCTGCTGGGCCATCATCCTGGCCTCTCTTTGCGAAGCGGGCGCCTATGCTTTCCGTGCTCTTGGCTCCAAGGACCAGATCTTGATCTTGGTAGCTCCCGTCTGCGTTAACGCCTTCGCATACATAGTCTTCGCCCGGATGGTCTACTTCTCTTCGCCCACACGCAAATTCTGGTTCCTCTCATCTTCTGTCCTCGCTCTCGTTTTCGTTACACTCGACATTGCTTCTTTGGTCGTTCAGCTTGTCGGCGGTGGAATGGCCGGTCCAAGTGCAAGTGCGGAAGCACAAAGGGAAGGGCTTGGACATATACATGGGCGGTATCGGCATGCCGGAAGGCTTCATCGTTGCGTTCATGGGCTTGGTTATCAAGTTCTATCGGGATTAGCTCTGGGCAGAGAGAGGCGGATGTTTGGCCGTGGACAAGATTGCCGGCTGGAAGTGGTTGATTTGGGCGCTCTACGGCTGTTTGCTGGCCATCACCATTCGCATCGTCTACCGCCTCGCCAAGTTCTCTGGTGGTCTTGGCCACAGCAACCCACTTCCGAGTAATGAGCCCCTCCTGTATGTTCTCGAGTCGACGCCAATGTTGTTGGCCATTCTCGCGTGGAACATTGTCCACCCTGGTCGCTTGATTTGCGGCAAAGACGCAAAGATGCCGCGCTCGTGGCTGTCTCGCCACTTCTGCTGCTGCTACTGCTGCTGCTGTGGTAAACGTCGCTGCGACAAGTGCAATACCAAGCTTGGCCGCGCCGGAGCTTACTACCACTGCTTCGAAGATCACATGGAGCTGCAGAACAACTAAGAGATACGCTCTAGATACCCCGTTGTTTCAGCCCAGTATTGGCATTGTCAGGCCTAGCTGACGATATATACTATCCTGCACCATGATCAGTAGTCTACTGATCATACGTACCTTTTTGGGCTGCCTGGCGTAGTGGTGCAGGGCTGCATTCTGACATCTTCACTGCCGATTTCAAGTCGTGCCACCACTGATATCCGTAGCCAAATTCGTCCCAGCCGCAACTCACTATATCAGCGGCGTGATGGTGACGCAGCTTAACATCACATCTCCACAAGTCATCGGAGAGACCATTGTCATCATTAGCGCCTCGCTGCTACCGGCCCTCCAGGAACTCCCTGGCATCAAGGATGTGCCAGGAGCGTATTAATTGGTTGTTTATGCTGGCCAGCTCGCGTATGCAGAGGCGTACAAGTACGTGGACTATGTGAGCATCGTATTTGGAGGAGTTAGTATCATCGCGACGTGCTTCTTGAGTGATATCTCCAAGTACATGGACGACCATGTCGCTGTGGTGATGCACTGAGCTGCCTCAGGAACTTGAAACACGTCTGTCTGGAGTGTGGACAAAGTGAATATGCAACCGAGGTCCATGATGATTGAAGCATATTTCAGCGCTTGCGCATTGTCAAAACTCGGCGTGCTGCATGCCTCTTGGTGTTCGATCCATTTTTTTGCTACCTGCACCTAGACTTGGCCGCATTTGCGGCGCTGTACGGCCACAGCCATAAGCGTGCCTAGGTCGACGTGCGTCATAGCTGTCGACCAACTCTTCGGATATCGTAACGCTCTTCCCTTGCGCACCCTCTTGAAGCATTTGCTCGATATAGTACGGTAGCGGTCCAATCACACCCATTCCGTCAGTCAGGAGTCCAACCCAAAAGCTACTGACCCTCCAACATGTTGCGTGCACTTTCCCAACAGCCAAACGATGTCGAATGGAATGCAGCAAATCACGATCAGATGTCCGGTACTCAAAGAACCCTAGAACCGGGGACCTCGAACAATAAACGCAAGCGGCAAAGCGACTGTTTCTGTGCACCGCAAATGTTCGGCGGTGGTATATACCTGCCGGACCCATCAACCTATGACCCGATTGAGATCTTGCTCAACACCTATGACCGGAGCGAGAGGGACGAACTAGTCAAGATGTGGCGAGACAACAAGCTGAGCGAGCTGAACTTTGTTGGCGTTGTGGTAAGTACTGCACCCATATATGGTTTTGCATCGTTGACCATTGTCAAGTCCGCACTGTTGGCCGGCGTCCTCACCTCGACGGGTAGTTGGCCCAACATTCTCACGACTGGAAAACCGTCTCCGTGGTACGTTCGAACATCGTGGTACTGCGGCATCATCATTTCACTCTTGTCCATCATCAGCGCTGCCGACCAAACTGTGCGTTTACACCGGCTTTCGTCTCACCGCGATGGCCTGGCCAATCTTCACAAGCTCCTTTGTAAGGGAAGCATCTGGAAATCAACAGGTCGACGTACGCTTAGTTACCTCCAAATCCTAACGTGGCAGATGCCAGTCATGTTTCTCATCACAGCAACGATATGTATGGTTGTAGGTATGTTTCTGTTGGTGTGGAGTGCAACGGCACATTTGACTGATGTGCGGAGCTGGGATGACCAAAACAAGGTATTATTTCAAGTAATGTACTTCTCGAGGGTTCCGGCGCTGACTTGACGATAGGTTGCGGTCATATTCACGGCCTTTGCGAGTCTTTCCATTATCCTATTCTTCGTGGGTCAGATTTCCCTGTACTGTCCAATCAGAGAGTAGAGATGCGGAATCTCTTGCAAACGGGTTTCAATGGTGTAGGATTGAGCATGGTGGCTCTCCTTCCGATCCGTATGACATGCATCAAGTTAAGGATATATGTCGTCGAACAGCAACGGCTAGGCTTGCGCTATCATGCACAGCCGGAGGTTAGGCCTGCAACAAATTCGGATTCGCACCCAACATTCGTTGTGATGATGACGATGGGTGCGAAGGCGATGGAGAATATTGTTGATAGTTGTGGGATCGCCGCAGATGGCGATGACAGTGCCAAGCCATATTTTAACGCTACTCCTCTTTTGTACGAGGGTGTTTCTGGCCAACCTCGAGATTTGCCCCCCAACTCCCGAGGTCGTCCCTTCATCGCATCATGCATCACGTGAGCCCGCGTACAGCCCGCGTCGTATCTGGCTCATGTCCCAGTAGACGATTGGTTGCTGCCTGGGACGTCAGGCTGCCATGGCCTATCAACATGTCTCCCGTCTCCCAAAGGGGGCACGGCGCGTTGTTGCCTAGCCTAACCCTCGTTCGCGTCAACACGCCACACCTCCGCAGCTTGCCATTCATCCTGGCGAAGGCTGCCACCTTCTAGTATGTGACAATATCCCACTGGAGATGCAAATACAAAACCTCCATCTGCTTCGTCTTTTTAGTTTCTTCTGTCGCTTCATACCACGAACTTTCATTGCAACGAACACGCTTTCCATCACCCCACAAGCTTTTTTCCAACTATGGCGATGCAGGACCAGACATGGCCGTTAATAAACCTTCCTTCGGTCCCAGTCAGCCATGCTGACTGGATTGCACATGTCGCTGCCCATCCAGAGGCACCCATGCGCGACCTGATCGAACCATACAAGGCGTACGATTCCAAGCTACGCGAGGTATTCGCCCAGCAACCCGCACACCCAGCCATTGCGATACCCAACGTCCTTCCCATATTTGCAGGTCGCGAGCACGAACTCAAGGTACGCGCTCGCAATCTTGCCGAAGAATCCAAGGCTGAGCGCGAACGCTATCTCATGCCCCTCGACAAGGCAGACCGCAAGCCGACTGGCTCTCCAGCAGTCGTGCAATCGCTCAATGAATTTCGTACCAACTTCCAGCTCTTTTCCGAGTCATCTCTCGTAGACATGGACTGGTCCAATGTGGTAGTCGCGGGTAGTGCCGTTGTGACCTCCTTGCTACCCGTTCCGGATAAGTACAATGGCTCGAAGCGCGCCCTGCGCGAGTACTATCATCAGCAATTGGCTCCAGCTTCCGATGTCGATCTCTTTCTCTACGACCTCACTGAAGAGCAGGCGGTTGAGAAGATCAAGCAGATTGAAAAACGTATCAAGGACTCTATCCTGACCGAGACAACCACCGTTCGGACCAAGAACGCAATCACTATCGCTTCGCAGTACCCGACTCGACACGTTCAGATCGTCTTGCGCATTTACAGATCCATCTCCGAGATTCTTACAGGCTTCGATGTTGACTGCTCTTGTGCCGCATACGATGGCAAGCAAGTCTATGCCAGCCCCCGAGCGCTCGCTGCATACATGACCCAAATCAACACCATCGACTTGACCCGCCGTTCACCATCATACGAGAATCGCCTATCCAAGTATGCACGCCGGGGGTTCGAAGTGTACTGGCCGCTCCTTGATCGTTCGCGTATCGACCCGACGCTGTTTGAACGCTCATTCGGTCGTACTCTCGGGCTGGCCCGGTTACTGGTTCTTGAGAAATTGCCGAACAGCACCGATCGTGACTCCTATGTTGACCAACGCCGTGCTGAACGTGGTAGACCAGCCATCAACCGGTGGGCTGCACGGAAGCTGAAGGGCGACATCAAGCAACAGCATGATGAAGACGTTGCCGAATGGGTCGAAACCGACGAGATTAGCGACTACCATACCTTCACGATCCCATACGGGCCCAAATACCACGCTCGGAAGATTGAGAGGTTATTGTACGCAAAGGACTTGCTACTAAACGCCGAGTGGAACCGGCCCCAGGAGCGGGAGACCACGCTGCATCGCCACCCTGCTTTCTTCGGAAATGCAATAGACGTGATAGGAGACTGCTGTGGCTACTGCCCTGAGCCCGCCACACCCGAAGACGAAGAGATCGCAGCTGAAGAGGGCAAGATCTATGTATCAGGCACTTTGTCTTTCATCAAAGATAATCCTGGACGGCAAGCGATTGGTTCTTTCCACCCTCTTACCGATGATGACTGGACTGAGATGGCCTATGTTGGAAATACGGCACGACTTTGCCAAGCCATCGTTGAAGGAGATCTCGAGCATGTGCAGGATTGGCTAAGCCAAGAGGGTGCTGATCCCAACCGACGAGACTACACCGGGCGTACTCCACTGCATTTAGCGGTCACAACCTCAAATACGCAGGTCGTCCAAGCTCTCATCGATGCAGGAGCTCGCATTATCGCTCGCCTTTTCGACGGTAAAACCGCCCTCCACCTTGCTGCTATGCGCGGTGAAGTGGAGATGGTCAGGGCTCTGCTCACCAAGAGCGAGGCCAACGAAGAGGAAGAAGCGGAGAGAAAGTCTTTCAAGAAGAAGAACCAGACCCAACCGGAAGCCCTGAGTAGTACGGATACCAACGACCCCGATGAGCAGACGGACGAAAACGACAGTGAAGAAGAAGACAGTGAAGACGAAGACATTGATATGCTTGACGAAGAATCTGAGCATGCCGATGCGACTACTGAAGGCTCTGTGATCAAGATCGATGGCAAGAAGTCGCAAAATCACGATAATCTCCCAGATGACGCGAACGACGACGAACCTGATGTCTACGATGTGAACGTAATCGCCTGGGATGCACCGGTATCGGCACTCCATCTAGCCATCGCGAACGGCCACACAGATGTTGTGAAGGTCCTTGTTCAGGACTTTGGGGCGGATGTATTGTTGCCAGTCAAGCTTGTCCATGACCACAACAAGTCCCCGCGTGCGGCGATCCTGCCGTTGGTTCTCGCATTACAGCTCTCGCCTACTAAAGCCGAGGAAATGACCATATTGCTCATTAGTCTTGGTGCATCACCGGCTCAGGGCGATCTCGACCATGTTACGGCATTGCACTACTTTGCCGCGCATGGCGTGGATCTGCTCAAAACCATGATAGCGGCGAACCGGCCTGCTTCACAGCAAGCCATCGGTCACCTCTCATTGAGTGGCTATCCGCATATTCCATCTGCAAACAGCCCTTTAACGATGGCCATCGCACATGGAGACGTCACTGGCGTCAACGCGCTTCTAGAACTCGGAGCAAAGCCCGAGATTGACTTCGCTACCTACATTGCCTCTGCAAAGAGCAAGTGGAGTCGTATGCGCGATGACGCCGAACGTAATCAGCTGGACTTTAGGCGGAACATCGAGCAGCCTGTATTTGCTGCAGTTCGTTCTGAGGTAATATCAATCGTGTTACAGCTTCTGGATGCCGGAGCAGACATCAACAGTCTCACTCCCAAAGCCTGGAGCGCGTTGAGTAAGAGTAACAATGACCACGACAATAACACAGGTACTCTCTTGGATATTGTTCGTTTTACCACAAGGAAACTGCGCACCTTCATCGAACTGGGAAAAGTGGATGGTCAGGACGGATGGCTGTACTCTGGCGGCTGGGTGGATCAGCTCCGCTATCAATATAATGCGCACCATCTCTTCGCACCGATACCTCTGAAGGAAGATGCTGATTATCTCCAAGAGTTCGAGCTGGGTACCTATGCTCATTGGATGGTCGCAAACCAGATCGAAACTGCCAAGAAGACTTACGAACAAGACTTGAAGGGCCACGAAGAGTGGAAGAAGTCTCAGAAAGAACCCGAGGGTACAGATGAGAAGAAGGCAGCTGTTCAATCTCTGCTGACCGATTTTGAGGCGTTGGAGATTGAGCTACTGAAACGAAACGCAAAGACCTTCAAAGAACTTCATCCAGCTATTGAACTCAATGTACCTCGACCATACCAGTACAACTATGGTAGCAACTGCAATCAAGACCCGCCAAAGCCGTGGAGTCCGGTACTCACCTTCCGAGTCTCTGATTTGACCGACGAACGACGGGCCGCCTACCTCAGGCTGTTCCAAGCTTGCTGGAATGCCGACCTTCCGACGATCAAGGAGCTGACCTTGACGATCTGGGGCGAGAACCAGAGTCCCCTGAAAATCGCAGTTCAAGACTCGCAAAATTTCTCACCATTCTCTATCGCCATCTTCCGAAAGCATTATGGCATTGCCCTAGCAATCCTGGAAATCGCTCATGCCCAACACGCACCTGAAGAGAAGCCGATGGTTAAGCACAGCCTACAGCCACGCGATGAAGATGATAGCAGTGATGGTGGCGAGGACGATTTTCAGATATATGCTGAGATTGTGGACGACCGTTTTACTATCGAGAATATTGGAGAGGTGCAGAACCAGGTAAAGAGCAATGTAACACCACTCCAGCTGATGTTGTGGAATTGCCCGGTTTCCGATTTCCTCGGTCACCACAATGCGTTCGCACCATCCTGGTTTGAGCCTTCAAAGCTCTCTGGCAGCCTTCGTGGTAGACAGTATCTGGGCAGGCCTGGGGGGAATGGTCATACATATGATGCATCGCAGCCGACTCGGCAAGAGATGTCTCCAGTTGAGAAACCGGGTGACCTATTTCAATGGTCGATTTACCTGGACGATGCCAATTTGCTGCAGTTCTTGATCGCTAGGGCCGAAGAGTACACGCAACACAGCATCAAACCTGACGAGCAAACGGCTCCTAAATTTTTCCGCTTCCCTGAAGAAGATTTCTTGTACGCGATCCGTCTTGGTCGGACCCGCTTATTAGAGATCATCATTAAGAACACTGGAGCGGGTATTCCCTTGGACGATCTGGTGAAGAAGAGCGGCATCGAGATACCTGTGAAACCAAAGCACTACCAGGGCCTGTCAGTGCACGGAAAGAAGCGAGCGGACTGGGCAAACGAAGGGAGAGAGGTCCAGTCGAAAGCAGTTGGGGCGCAGCACCCGCCCTTACTGTATGCTGCTCGGTATGGAAGCCTGGCAAGCGTCGAATGGTTCAAAAGTGACACAGCTTTGCGCTGCTATGCAGAATTCGCGGATAAGCATCGAGACGACATCCGCATTCAGAACCTAGCGAAGACTCAAGGCGGCTTGCAGTCGTCCATTGCCAAGTGGCTTGACCTACGCTCACACCTGTTACTTCATTCAGTGGTTCTTGGCAAGACAAACGAAGACTCATTGGCTCTTCTCCGACAACTATGCAACACTCACCCCAAGGCCCTTGAGCACCGTTCTGCCAGCGGCATGACACCCTTGCAGCTTGCTTTTTCCCTGCATCGTATCGAGATGGTCAAGGTTCTTCTAGAAGCTGGTGCTGACCAGACCGCACGCGACAACACCGGAGCGAATATCGTTCACTCCATCTTCAACAACATTAACCGCCAGCACAAGGGCATCGAACAGGCCCGGGAGTTGCTCGGCCTCGTCGATACTCGGCTTCTCTCCAGCCTCTTCACCGAGCGCACGACCGATATGCCTGGCGCAGCTACGCCTCTTGCGCGCTGGCTTTACGTCGCCACCGTTGGCAGCGCAATCACGCCTTATCATGAGGAACTTCTCAGGCTGATACTTGAGTTTAGCAAGGGCGAAGACCTCAGTATCGTAAATGGCGAAGGTGATACGCCCATGCACAGCATTGTGAGGCACGGTGCCGACACGCTTCTACGCATCCTTCTTCAATGTCGTCCCGACCTTCTTTTCCGCGAAAACGCATCAGGACGTACGCCGTTCGAAATGGCCGAGGACACATATCTATCTAAAAATGTCTTCAGCGACCCTCCGTCGCTATTGGCTTCAGGCCATTCACACTTTTATTCAAGACGTCGCCGCCGCGGCTGCGGACAACGCAACATCAGTGTGCTTGTACGAGAACCGAAGACATTCCTCGGAGAACCTGAAGACAATCGCCCGGGCGAAGAGAAGGTGTTGCAGGTCTGCAGGGAGTTTGCAGAGAAGAGTCAAGGACAGAAGAGGAAGCTTGTTAGTCTGGTCGAAGCAAACGAAGTCGCCAAGAGATTGGCGTCCCGTAAACGGAGTGGTTCGATGGGGGATAAGGGAGACGAGGAGGAAAAGGACGACAACGACGAAGATCGCGTTGCAGGCGACGAGGTCAACGCCTGGTTGCAAGATGCAATCCGTGCAGATCACTAGTACCTGACTAGTGCCTGTCGGCTAGTTGCATGGTTCGTGTGGCTAGGTTTACGTGATACTGAGGGCCTGGGGTAGAGCGCCGTTTCTAGCGAGGCCCTTTCTTGAAACCGCGATAAAAACATTGTCCGGCTACCACAGAATCCGCCGTCTGAATGCGAATGCGATGGAAGGCTATCACACGGTGGTTTAAAGCATACTTGAGTAGCATGTAGTTCTGATAAATCTCGATAACCGTTGTACGCTCTCCCAGTCTTCGAATTCTCCTGTAGGCTTGTATTGTTGTATATCAGTAACCACATCAGACCATCAATTGTCGTCGCGAGAACGAACAAGTACCCACAGGGTAAGTCACACTGGAACGTAATACTATGATTTATTTTGTTATTGAACTTGGCGGAAACGATCATCTTAACCCGTCCATCTCCAAGCTCACATTATCCGCTCTCGAACCATACACGCCCCCATCCAAAATCCACTGCTCATTGTCGTCATTATCATCTTGTACGCGTCGCCAAGTCTGTTTTCTCTCGCCTCCACGTCCGCTCTCCTTCCCTCTACTCTCTCCGACTTTAATCGTCGGCCTTATCAAGCCGCCCAGCAGCGGGTTCTTGCTAAACGCTCCACTACCAGCCGACAGCGTATTCCCATCTCTCGGCCGTTGCTGCACAGGCTCAGGCGATTCGTCTTCGCTCTCTGGTGTAGCCGGCCTCTCGGTGGCAGCCATGCGCCTGACGAGCTTCTTGCCGGAAAGATCAATACTCGCAACCACCTTCTTCTTCTCGTACTCTGGGCGCGCATTCCAATCTTGCTCTCTTAGTGCCTTTTGCTGCCGCTTGAGTTGCATGGCACGTTCCTGCGGGCTAGCCCACATGCTCAGCCCCGCCGTCGTCGTCTCAAAGTCAGCAGCTTCGTCGTGGACCTGAGTTCGTTTGGCGTTCTGGGCCTGGAAGGCAAGAAGCTTGTCTCTGTGCTGTTTGGCTTTTGCGAGTTTCTCGTTCTCAGACTCGACGTCGGAGGCGGGGTTTGAGGATACGGGGGTTGTGGCGCGGGGCGTGGAGAAGGGGCGGGGTGCGAGGGAGACGTCGGCGCGCTTTTGGCCCGCGTTGTTGGCGGCCATTTTCTCTTTTCCGCGCTCTTCGCGGAGGACTCGTACCATGGATTGGATGTCTTGGGCGCTAAATAGGGCGGAGTTGCAGAATGTGCATGGGCCGATGCCTTCTTTTACACAGATGATCTTTCCGCAGTTCAGACAGTTGGGTGCTGCTTCGAGCAATGGATGTCTGGTAGCCATGCAATTACACTTTCGCTTGCTGTTGTCTTGTGGGGCAAGGGTAGGGTTTGTCTGGATCTCGAGCGCCCTGATTGCAGACTCCAGGTCATTCAGTGCCGTAGAGGCACCGTGCATAGGCGTTCCGCCGGTGACGTTGACCTTCGCCTTTGCCTTTGGTTTCGTGTCTGAAATCAGTTGGCCTGGAAGTTTCTTCGACGCTGGTGGAGCAGGTGAGACAGCGCGAGATTTGGGGGTTGATGTCCCCGATGACGTATTGGTGTTGAAGGTTGGCAATTGTAACCCATCAGGCTGTTCCAAGCCGAATTTGGCAGCCTTTGACTTTGAGCTACCTGCCATGTAGTCTTGTTCATCTTTCTTGAGGTATGCACCAGATACGTTCCCATAGTTCTCTGGCTGCCGTGGTGGCGGAAGTTTGTTCAACCCAGGCTTCTTCTTCTTTGGCTTGGCCCTGGGTACTTCTGAGACGCTATTGGATGCTTGGGTCGGACCAGAACCGCTGGAAGCTTTTGGTCTCCTCCGGTTATTAAACGAAGTGATGAATTCGAGTGCTTGCGGGCTGTCTCCCAGTAGGTTCTGCAGATGATCCGCTGACTCTTTGTGTGATAGTGATTCTGTGTAGGAGATTATCTGCTTCAGCGACTCCTCGTCAAGAGGCAGAAGCTTCGACAGCTGTGGCACTGCCCAAGTTGGGAGATCCATATTCTGTTACTGGAATTGTGGTTGTGAACGTCAGAATAGTTCGTTGGCTGTGATTCATCACTCAGAGCTAGTGGCTGTGGCGCAAGTGCTTGTGGCTGGTGAAGCGGGCCGTGCTCCAAAGTTCACATGGAATTCGCAGCTGCGCGGGGAGCTGCCATCACAGTCCTCATACACCTTGTTGCACTTTCACCATGGCTACCGACGTCGCACTCGATACCACTATTGTATGCCCACCTTTTCGTACTAGAAAGAATCTTGCTAACCGGAGCAGGGCACCATCGTCGTCGAACTCTACCACGACCACGCGCCCAAAACATGCAAAAACTTCTCGACGCTCGCGCAGCGCAACTACTTCAACGGCCTGATCTTCCACCGTATAATACCAAACTTCATGATACAAGGAGGCGATCCCACCGGTACTGGTCGAGGCGGTGAATCCATCTATGGCGAGAAGTTTGAAGACGAAATCACTCCCCAGCTCAAGCACACGGGCGCGGGTATTCTCAGCATGGCCAATTCCGGTCCCAATACCAACGGCTCGCAGTTCTTCATTACACTGGCACCGACTCCGTGGTTGGATGGCAAGCACACCATCTTTGGGAGGGTCAAGAGCGGGATGCAGATTGTGAAGAAGCTGGGGTTGGTCAAGACAGACAAGGAAGATCGCCCTGTGGAAGAGGTCAAGATTGTCAAGGCATACCTGGTTGATGACGGAGCTTTCGCGATGCAGCGGTACTAGCTCGCTACGAGAAGGTCAGTTAGACGCAGATCCGGTCGCGCGAGTGAGCGTGTGAATGCGACACAGCGCTCAGACGTGAGTTTCTCATTATGAAGATTTAGAATAAATGCTCATATGTTCAGCTAGTTCAGAGCTCCGTTCGGATGGATCAACACCTTCGTATACCCCTCGATCCTCTTGTCAAACTTCTCGTATGCCGTCGGCGCCTCGTCGATATTGATTTCGTGCGACACAACGAAGCTCGGCTTGGCCTTGCCCGATACGATCATGTCCCGCAGATACCTGTTGTACGCCTTCACGTTACACTGCCCAGTGCCGAGATGCAGACCCTGACGTTGTTAGCTGTGGGTGCACAACTACAAGACATGGACATACCTTTTCGAATAGCTTGCCGAATGAGATCAGAATCTGACCCTTCTTGCTCTGCTCATCCGGCGCTCCTGGATCGGCTGGCACGTACAATCCTGGAATACCCAGGCCTCCAGTCGGCCGAGTTACCATGATCAATTGGTCCAGGACAACGTTCGGCTTCTCTTTGCTGCCTGACGCGTCCACGGCCTGGTAGCCAACTGCGTCGACCGCGCGATCTACCATACCGTCGTTGAGTTTGATGATCTGTTCAACGGGATCGCTCTTTCTGAAGTCGATGGGTATGCAGCCAATCTTCTCCGCAGCTTGCAGCCGCTCAGGCACTGTGTCGACTACGAACACCTTGCTGGCGCCTCGTAGAATGCCGCTATAGGCTGCCATCAAGCCAACAGGACCCGCACCGAACACCGCGACGCTTTCGCCAGACTGGAACCCAGCGAGCACCAATCCATGCCATCCTGTCGGGAATATGTCTGCTAAGAGTATAAAGTCGGCTTCGTGCTCAGTGCCTTTGGGTAACTTCAGCGCATTGAAGTCGGCGAACGGAACCCGGAGGTATTGCGCTTGGCCACCTTGATAGGGTCCCATAGCCACATAGCCATAAGCTCCGCCAGCGAAACCTGGGTTCACTCTGCCCGGTCGTTAGGATTTCTGGTTCATGTCCCTGCTGGAGACTCGACTTACCCCGTACAGAAAGCTGTCTTGCCTTCCTCGCAGTTGCGACATCTACCATCGGCGACATTCTGACAACCATGATATCAGACTTGTCACTCACATGCGACGCTTTCTAGTTTACTCACAAATGGTAGCACAATCCTGTCGCCCTTCTCTAACAGCGTCACGCCCGATCCGACTTCAATAATGGTACCCATGTTCTCATGACCAAACACAAGACCAGCTTCCGCTGCCGTACGGCCTTGATACATGTGCAAGTCTGAACCGCATATCGCAGCCGTTGTGACTTTTACAATCACATCGTCGGGGTGCTGGATCTTGGGCAGCTCGACATCCTTGACCGAAACCTTGAATGGCCCTTCGTAATGCACCGCCTTCATCTTATTGCCAGACATGTTTGAGTGGTATCGCGCGTGTCGTGTTCAAGTTCGAAGAATGAGAAGCCTGTTTCGACAAGAAGTGGTGTACGCGCGTATGTTGGGAAGAGAAGGGAATAGATGGCGCGTCAAGCCTTGCCTGTACTGGACCCGGGTTGGATTGGAACCAATGTATGACGACCCCTCATCTCTCGGTACTTGCAGGAGTTGGGACGTGAGCGTCATTATTGAGGGGCTGACAGCGGATGCTGGCCGATCGCGTGTGGGGTAAATGTTCCGAATCGGAAGATGCTTTTGGAAGCTAGCGCGTGGAAATGATTGGATAGCGAGCAGCGGATATTTATCATCACAGAACATGTCAGTGATGTGAACAATTCATGGATGTGAGCTTTGAGATGATGAATTCCTATTACATCTAATGACAACAGGATGATGATCATGGTGCTATGCTACAACAGGAAGAATGTCGCTTGCGCGGCCCAAGTGGACCATGATCTTGCCTGCCGTCCTCAAGGTCGTTTTAAAGCTGTTTGCATGTGGAGGCGAGAATCTCAGAGCGCGTTGCTAGTGCAGTGTCGTCGGCATTTTCTTCCCCAGGAACCAACAGACCTCCTCCTACAGTCGGCGTAGGATCCCTTGGGTCGAAAATGAAATATAATGATATTTCTCTCCAGTCACCTGTTCGTTTGACAAACACACTTTCCACCAGATCCAGTTGACTAAACATGGGCAGTAGTTGTTTCGGTGTATCCTACGTCTTCATTGTATCACCCAACCCCATTTCTTCCTAATGCACCATACTATCCGCGCGAGACTCCCAGTCCAGCGCGAGCGATCCCGTGCCCCATAATTGCTGGCCAAAGTTATGAGATGCGCATTGGTGTCGCAGCAGCCACCATGTCGCTTTATGGGTCTTTCAAGGGAGCTCACTGCATAGAACTCAAGAGCCTCCTAGCGTGGCAAAGGTCTCTGGTCACCAGCCTTGTTGTTGTATCCACTCCACTCCTGCTTTCTTGTCTTCTTCCTCATTTCCGGCGGCTTACGAAGAGGCAGTTGTAGCCACATGACGCGTAAGTTTGGGCACTGACCAACGCGAAGAGGAAGTTGCAACCGTATAGACATCTTACAGGTATCGTACCTGTGGCGGCTTGACCTTGAGCGAGGAACGGATGGTAGATATCTGCTGGAACACGGTGTACACATCTTGGTAAATTGAAGACATGATCCGATTGTTCGTCAGACAAATTTCGCCCATGGTGGATACCTCCCACGAACTGTAATTGCTCGCGCCGAACTGCTTGAACAGACCTTTCTTGTGCAGGTTGTTGAATTTGCAGAGTGTGTCTTCAAAGGGTGCCGGGAAGAATCAAGGGTGGTGTTAGGGCGGAGGGGAGAAGCTTTGATCCATACTAGCTGTTATTGAGACGAGAAGAGCTGTTTAACTAGTACAGCAAAGTATCCTAGTAACGTAGTTTATATACTTCTCGATCTAGCCATTTCGTCAAAACTGTTGTCATGTAGCCTCACCACAATTTTCAAGTTATAATCTGCCATGATCACCTTACTGCTCAACTATCCCAGTCTTGACCTTCACGCCAGCACCCATCTCAACCAGCTTCGCCTTGAGCTCTTCCAACTCCTGCTTCGCATGCTTAGCCTTGGCGGTCTGAGCACTCTCTTGCTTAAGCTCTTGCCGTAGATACTGGACACCTGAAGACAACTTGGTGTTTCGCGAATCCATATCAGCCAGTTGGCGCCTGACTTCCTCATCCACAACGGTCTTAGACTTCGCATTCGGAAGCTCTTGCTCCAGCCTCTTCGACCTCCGCCGTCAAGAGTTGCGTCGCATCTCCTAAGCGTTGCCATGTCCATGTTCTTGTCATTTCCGGTCTTTGTGCAAACGAGCTCATGCTTCAGCTTCTCAATCTCCATAGTCAACATGGCCATGTCAATCTCTTTGCCGTCGACAATGCTGCGGTGATGGTTTTCGAGCTCTTGAAGCAGAGCGTCCATAGCTTCGTTTGTACGCGCTCTCGCGTTGCGCATCTAATCAATGTTAGTTGACGCATACACTTCGTATGACGACTTACACGACCGGGTCCGTGGAGCATACCACGAGTTCCTTGGACACCGTCTCGTGGTGGATCCGTGTAGTCGTTTTTAGAAGTGAACGCCATGGTCTTGGACGATTCTTTGGTGATGTGTTGATGAAGAGGTGGGAGAGAGATATCGAAAGAGAAATGAGAGAAATGAGAGAGGAAATACGAAGCTCGTCGCTTCAGTTTAACCTCTTCGCAGTAAAGGCGAGGGTGTTGGACAGATCCGATGTATATGAAGCGTTCGCACACGAGATACTGTAGCAACACCATCACCTACTATGCAAAGTACAATCTGTGTATCGGGACGAGCGCGAAATTATTAGCAGCCACCTTCACGGTTTGTGATTGAAGGCGATACGGGGTAGTGTAGTTCATGTCAATATGTTGCACTTTGGTGTGAGTGTTGCCGGTACATGTTTAACCACTTCATCTACTACAAGGCATACACTGCTCAACATTCCTTTGCTGCCGTTGTAATTGTGGCTTGGGTTCCTAGCCCAGATAAGTCCAAGGATCTCGAACTTCTGAGTATGGTGTTTAGATCTTGCGTTAATGTGCCTTGAGATATAAAACTTGTTCTGAAACTAAGAGAAACAATAGGACGTCAACCCTAGGTAGAGCTGACCTCGACTAAATTGATACAATATGACGTGGTAGAACACAATCCAAAGTAGTTAACTTGGGCACTACTGTACACAGCCAACCATTTATCAAGCTACCACTAATATACATTTTGCACACAAAAGGTCCTTGACGATGCCAACAAGCACACATGTGCTCGTCGTCTCCTCGGTGCTCGGCGATTTCTTTCTACTTTTACACGTGAATTATTTCCATTTTCACTTACCGTAGAAGGCCTTCTAGGAGTGTCGCTTCTATGTTCCGACGTATTATGTATCTCTAGTAAGTTGCTAAATCTTTTAGACGATACCAAATATCACTGGAAGGGTATCTATCTTATAGGTCGCTTGACGTGTACTACAAGACTGTATAAAGGCAGCCTAGCAACCTTTCCGGCATCCTTAGCGCATAGACTGGCTTGGATTTCTGCTATCGATAGCACTGTAACGATGTGTCCATGCTTAGGACCCTCTTCACTAGAATACGTCTAAGCACATTCCCAGGCCATCTAGCTTTCATTAAAGTTTAGGATACGATAGGAGAAAACGCTTCCCTAGACTGCCCATCCACGAAGATGCAAAGCCTCAAAGTGCCAAATCATATGAATCTCTACTAAACGCTAGAATCCGCGGTGTTCAACTAAACCAGTTAGGCGACATGAGAAGCCTGTAGAAATAAAAATTAAACAAGCTTTCCTAATCTTTAACCTCGAGACAGGGCGGACGGTATTTTCTGCAAAGGCTTCGGAAATTTTCCTTACAATCTCTACTTGTAAAGCAGCTACGGTTACGCACGCATTGGCAGAAGAGCGGTCTTGACCTCCCAGTCGACCGTCTTGCTGCCTAGTTGCCACCGCATTAGCAAGATGATGGCGCAGAATCGGCATGTCTTGGCACGAAACACCATCCACAAAAAAGATTTACATCGACAAACATTCCAACGTGTATCGTCCATGAACTTTGATGGCGTGAGTCCAGCCGCATTAAACCTGAAGCCGTCATTCACAACCGCTTTTCCTCTTCCAATCATGACTATACCAACTGATATAAATTTACAAACAACGCATACAAACATTGTCACAGATACAATGCGTGTAGCGTCTGGTGTTTTCGCAGTTCAGCCTCCAGAAGCTTCCAACAACGTGGCTTGCACGTCCCACACAACCAACTAAATCACTGAGCCCAAAGACATCAACCCCTCATTCAACCTGCTCAGCCTCCTCCTAACCTTCTCCACCCTGCCTCCAGCTACCTCTCCCCTAGCTCCCTCCTTTACCTCCACATCCCACACCTTCCTACTACCCTCCCTAGCGAACCTCCTCCTCCACCTCCCTATATAGTTGACAGCCGCCTGCCTCGCCCAGATGCACCACCACATACGCCGTGCCCACTGCACCAGCTCACCATCCGTCGCACCGGCATACTTCGCATCCGTCCACTGCATGACGAAATCCTTGGCGCGCGGTTCAGCAGCGAGGGCGAGGGACCCAGAGGTAGATTCGAAGAGCGTCCAGCGGAAAAGGCAGACAAGTTTAGCTGGGGGCGACATGTTGGCTGGTGGCGGGTGGGGTATGAATGGAACTGGTGGTGTGCGGGGGAGGGCATCAATATAGACTGGTGTATCTTGGGAGTGGGTGGAAGACAAGGGAGGGAAGAATGACGAGGCGGGTGAGGAGGGCGCGGTAGATGTGGTGGCAGTGGATAGACTGGGTGTGAGGGGTGGTGTCGCACGCGGTGTCATCTCGCTGGTTACTCCGGGTTCGAGGTCGAGAGTCACGAGCTGGGGGTGTTTGCTGATGATGGTAGGTTGGGGGACGTTGCTGGTCCATCCATCTGTGCCTGTTGGAATGGCGTTGATGATGAGATCTCGCAGTCTCTGCTCCTCGTTTTCCTTGACCCAGGCAGCGCGCTTGGTGTAGTATTCAGATGCGACGTGAGGGAACATGGTGAAGACTTTGTCGCGAACCGCTGCCTAATGATCGGTATACGAGGTCAGTATTGCCTCACGTGCAGTTCGTTCAGGAACACTACTTACCCGGGTACGCTTGTACCATGCTTCGAGACCTTTGTTGACGTGCTCGTTGGTTCTACCATCGTGTTGTTTGATCCCGGGAGTACGCTGAATGGGACGGTAGCCAGGGTAATGCTCGGGTATCCATTCTTTCAGAAAGGCTGTCCAGTACGGCGCACGATCCTCAAGCCGTTCGTTGTACTTTTCCTCTGATAGTCGTGCGGCGAAGTGACCTGGGTGGAAGAGCCACGAGCTGGCGAGATGTTCGTAGACTAACACACGATTAGCTGGTGTTGCGTAGCACATTAGGTTTGTGACTCACTTCCATCCTTGGTCTTGAAACCAGCGTTCAGAATCCTCCGGTCCAAGCCCACGATTCGCAGCGCATCTGTCGGGTCCTTGCTGATCCAGGTCATACTACCAGAAAAGCTCCTCTCTTCAAGCTCTTCCACGCGGATATGTATACCTTTAAAGTCAATGGTAAGACCCAGTGGCTTGATCATACTGCCAATCATCTTGCTGTTGCTTGCATAGTTGAGCTCGAAGTGGCACCAGCGGAACAGCTCAGGCTTAAAGCAGATCTTGACGTCGATCTGGATGAAGTAATTCTCCTCGCCACGAGGAGCATCAATGGCAAAGTACATGCAATCTGGGGTGAGATAGCCCCGGCGCCCGTGGGCGGTACCGAGAACTTGTTTTATGAGACCGACTGTGCTTTGCCAGGGAAAGTCGTCGATCGTGGTGTTGTTTCGAAAGTGCAGAGGCTCGCAGACTAGAAAATCGACGTCGCCGTAGTCATCCTGCTGTTGTTAGAAAGAGGATGTGATGGAACATTCAATCATACCTTGCCAGGCATCTCAGCTGGCACAACGACTTGCGCGAAGATGGTCTGCAACGCAGCGGTTGCCTGTACTTTGACCTTGTTGTAGACGGTTGGGGAGATGCGCGGACAGTATAAGCCTTTGAAGGCACGGCCACCCATCTTGTGCGGTAAATGATGGAAGAGGTGACAGGGTTGTTTGAACTTTCCTAGATGGTAGATGATGATCGACTTGAAGTGGCAGGTGGATAATATAGAGGATCAGAATATGCCAGCAATCACGATGCACTTGGCATTGAAATGCCATGCTGTGCAACGTTTAAACGGAGTACGGGCAGAGCAGGTGAGAGACGCTCAGACGCATAGCGAGTGCTCAAGTAGACAAAGACCACAAGCCAACACACCGCTTCCTAAGGGATATCTGTTGTCGCCAATCTTACCTTTACCTTGAGTGTCAGATAGCAATCGTGAGACGCGATACATGGAATCGTCTTGACTGTGCCATCTTCACCACTCAAGCGCCAGTTTCGTGAGTTCCGTGACTTGAGCTGTACAGCTGCACGCTGGATATGTCGACATAGCGCGAAGGCAGATGTGCTTGCTCCAATCGAAAGAAAGTTCTTCTGCGACCTTTAGTGTTACTGGACATATCTCGGCATCTGCGCTTCTCAGGACAGAGTACGCCTCGTCGGCAGCCTTGCAGCCTGCCATGTCCAGCCTCAGGTGCAGCGCATCTTTGCGGCGTTGAGGAAATGGTTGGACGAGGCTGCCCTACACCACATTCACCATGGCGGCGCAGTAATGCCACAGGCGCTAACTGTGAATACTTATCAGCACCACCAGCACAACGACAACGCAACCATTCCGCAACATGGCAATGGCACGTCTCCAAGCAATCCTCGCCTGTCTCCCCTGCGGCGCTGCCTCACCCAAAGACGACGCCCACCCAGACGAAAAAGCCGCCCTCCTCTTCCCCACCTCATCCAACCCCTACGTAACCGCCGAGGCCGCCAACAATGTAGTCACAACCCTCCTCACAACCTCCCTCCACGGCCCCGCCCTAAAAATGCACCTCGACGCCCTCGTCGGCACGCGAAGCTGGCGCACCACCATGGCCGCATACGTCCTGGAGCACCTCACCACCGCCCTACAAGCATCGCACGAGAAACTCGGTCCCACGATGCGCGCAGCCTACCACGGCGCGTGGCAAGCAGCGCAAAGCACCAACGGTTTCGCCAGCGAGCATCCCGTCATGTGCACCGTCATTGCCCTGGGCGTCCTCGCCGTCATCGCGCCGTACATGTTGGAAGCGCTCGGTTTCGCAGAGTTGGGGCCTGTCCAAGGTACGTGATGCTCATTTGTTGGTTGCGACGGAAACAAAGAAAATATACGTCGTGTTTTCCGCGGGAATTTCAAAAGAAAAAAGCAAAGTAAAGGAGATGGGGGGGAACCATGGAATTGCAAAACTCTATCAAGGCAAGGCGGTTTGCTCGTTGCGGAAACTGATGCGAGCTATGCAGGTACCTTTGCTTCGTCGTGGCAGGCGACCTACGCTGGGCTTGTACCGAAGCGCTCGCTCTTTGCCTTCCTGCAGCGTCTAGGCATGGTGAAGTGGCATTGGGTGTTCCCGTAGAATCTCGTCCAATGCCTGACACTCCTCCCAGCGTGCAGGGAGATTTTCCCAGGAAAGCGGGGGAAAGCAACCAAATGCAGAACGGGGGTACTGGAGGAGCCAATGTACTATGTAGCTGCAGACCGAAGGATTCTGTTCATCTCGCGAATCTTGCTTACGTGCATGCCTGACATGAGGTGCCTGTATCATTTCCTGCCCAGCGTCCCGAAAGCCCAGTCCGCGCATGTCATCGCAATCTCCCCCACGACGTCGCAACGTCGTCCCAGCAATGGGAAACCCAACAGAATGCAAAAATGGAAGATTTGTTTCGAGACAACGCAACGGTTGCCGTCCCGCAGGAGAGCAACTGCAAACAAGGTTCATCCCAATGGAAACACAGACGTGAACTGAAGCGCACCGTGTGTGGGACCAAAGGGGAAGATTTGCGGAGAAGCCATCGAGGCCGCGTAGTCTGTCTCTCTCTCTCTCTCTCTCTCTCTCTCTCCTTACGCGCCCACGCTAAAACCATCAAACCAGACCATTTCCTCCGCGCCCGTCCACTAGTCCCGCCAAGACGACATGTCACGGGACAAACTCTACCTCCTACCCCACGCGCACTGACGGGCTCGTCGCGGGAGAGGCTCATTGGCCAACTCGCCCAACGTCTTTTCCTAGTCTCCTTGCACACGGTGCTCATCCGCGCATCGCCATCGCCATCGCCATCGCCATCGCCATGCGACAACGGCTTTACGCCTTTGGCCTGAAACACGATACTCGCCGCCCAGCGCCCGCGCCCATACACGCCGCACACTCCATCAGAGTGCTTTGGGCGGCATGGTGCGACGCTGTCATTGCATGCAGCGGCGACGGGCGTGATGGTGGTGGTGGTGGTGAGGAACCACGGCCGTGGGACCTCGAGTATATCGGCACAGGCCTGGCGACTCGGCAGAAGGAAAGCTTGGCCCGTGATGGTGATTTGAAACGCGCCTGTCCGCTTGGGGAAGCAGTCTTCTTCGGTACCGCCATGCATCATGGTTTGAGGGGCTACGTAGTCGTCAAGACTGGTAACGAGCAGGCAGAAGCCGCAGATCAGAAAGTCGTCTTGTTCGGTACCGACGTCGACGTGGAAAATGGCGTGCCAGACGTGCAGACGTACTCGCTCGACGCCGCACAAGCACGCATCACGCATGTGGAGATGGATAGTGAGGCGTGTGTGTGGCTTTACACCCAGTCACGCGCTGCCGTCGGGGAGTCGGTCATGCGCTTTGCAGACTTGTCCCGTTTCCGGCAGTACCTGGCGGCTGGGTCGATTGACGCTGCAGCACAAGTCACGCCCCTCCCGTACTCATCTCGCGACCCACCACAGTGCGTCGCGAACGCTACCACAACTACGGCTGTAGACGACGGCATGCGTGTTTGGACCTCGACTAGGGATCCACGATACCCGAAATGCTTGGGCCGCTCGTATCAAGGCGGGTTCGACATTGCTCCCTTGCCTTACCTGTCCGAGTCGTGCGTCACAAAGATAGCGGCTGGCGGTTACATGAGCGCGGCGGTGAGTTTGGACGGGGAACTGTTTCTTTGGGGTCAGGCGTGTCCTGGGTCGGAAGGAGAACTGGACGTGCTCAAGGCTGATGGGAGCGGTGGAGAGCATGAGTTAGTGACGGGAGTGGGTGTTGATGGTGAACAAGATGATCTTGTCAAGTGCTTGGATGTGAGAATAGATGGGCAGGAGGCGAAGGTGTATGATGTAGCGGTCGGTCATGGACATGTTTTGGTGGCTGCTGAAGTGTGCGGAACTGGAGGAGAGACTAAGAGGGTTCTATTCGCAGCTGGGGATAATAGTAGAAATCAGCTGGGGTTGGGGTCTGATGCAGCCTTCAAGGAGACGTTTGAAGAGATTACATCTTTGCGAGGCAAGCGAATTGCTCACTTGGCAGCAGCTGGATGGACAAGCTATGTCGTATCACTTGAGGGGTAGCTGTATAATAATGTACACTTTGACCACTCAGTAAGCTGCCACACTGGGGATGCAGATACAAGGGAGACGGTGACCAACGGGACGCATCATGTCCGAAAACAGCGGCATACCAGACTCGTTCAGCAGAGACACCCACAGCCACGCAATGGACCTCGACAGCCGTATGCCACAAGTCTCAACCGCCGTGCAGGGCCCGGCTCGACATTGAAGGTCGGGGCCTCGGCGTCGACCTGCCCATCGTGGATGCTTACCGTTGGTTGTGATGGCGGCACAAGTCCGCCGCGCTCAACAGCAATGGCCGTGGTGACGGTAATAGACGCGGCCCTGCTCGGGTCCCCGGGAGGAGGAAGAACTAGTCGAGGGCTCTGTAAGGGCTGAGAGGCTTTGGAGGCGGACTTGGATCTGCGAGTAGTAAGGCGGGTGAGCCGGCGCGGCAGAATGCGTTCGAACAGGGGGCGCAGGTGAGGACAGCATGCTACGATAATGCCAGTACTTATCTGGGCGATTGCCCACATCAAGGTGGTACCTATACCATATGTTACGTCGCCCTGATAGGCCACATCGACGAGTGAGTCGACGCGAAAGCCACCGATGAATATGTTGCTACGTTTGTTAGTCTCGGTGGATTAGTAGTACAAGTGCTTCTGATCGCACAATAATCCAAAAGCGAACATGACCGACACGGCCAGCTTGTGGGACAGTCGCAGCTTCAAGTGCCAGACCACATAGTGTGGCAGGCTCCAGATGAGCGCATCCAAAACCACGCCCACTACTGCTATGCACACGACACAAGGCTTGAGACGAAAGCAGTGCCTCGGGTTCTCAAAAGGTATCATGTAGTTGTACTTGAGCGGCCGGCAATGGAGCGTTATGGCGACGACGGACCCAAGGCCCAAGGCAATCGCTGTGATGATGCAAAAGTGTGCTGTGAGTCGGATTAACCAACCACCATGTACCGGAAGTGCCCGGAGGCCCAAGGTTCAACAATACCACCGTGTCTGAGCCAGCTGTACGTCTTGGTGTACAAGGTTCGGATAAAGAAGATGAGGATTGCGCATCGGGTCAAGGCGATACTGATGGCCATGGGAAGCCGGAAGAGCCATAGTATCTGCATGCGTAAGCTCTTTCCGGGCAGACGGAACCATGGTCCTACTATGAGCGTGCGCCTGAGGTCTGCCATGGTGGCTGTCACTACGTGCTGACGGACAAGACCAGCAGCCATCGCTTCGTCGCATTAGCCGTGGCAGATGACTGTAGATGCGAGTGACTTGCAAACTATGAACATGGCCATGACGACATATAGGAAGAGCTGGCCCCTGTAGTCAGACAGTGCACACGCTTTCGCCATAGGGTTCGGCCGTACCAAAGCAAGCACCAGGAGAGTATCGTCGATAGTCCACGGCAGTAGCCGTGACCGCTTTGCGCAGAAGCGAGCAAGGAGAAAAAGCAGAGGTAGCACCGACAGAATCACAAGGCCCGCAACATATTTGCCGAATAGCATGGATCGTTCGGATCGTGCCGACTGAAAGAGAAGAAGGAAAAAGAACGGGCGGAGTACCTGGAAGTCGGTTCAGGATGCGGCCGTGCGCATTACAAGATGGGATAGGGCGATGCAAAGCTAGATGGGCGAATAGGTCTCGGAATAGACTGAAAGGTGGTGGTAGTGGTGGTGATGATGAGGGTGATGAATCGAAGACGCAGGTCCGTCACACGATGGCATGTCTTATGCGGAGATGCAGCCGGCGGGGGTGGTGAAACACATGGGCGACACAACAAACGCAAGAGCGGTGCTGCTTACAAAGTGAAGCAACCCGGGAAGCCGCCGTGGGGAAGCCAAGCTCGAGCATGAGGGGGGGGGTGAATTGGGTTTCTGGCACCCCTTTACGGTAGCGACAAGGACAAAGTTCGGTTGCTGGGCCGGATGTCGCAGGCGTCAGGAGCAGGTGGTTGTTCGGGCAAATGCTCGACTACCGTGCACCTCGGATTGCTGCATCTGCAATGCAAGGATTAGCTGATGATGTCAATTGTGGAAAGAATGTTGCGGTGTTGATGGCGGGGGGTGGTGGCCAGAGCTGTAAACAGCCTGACATGTCGTGACTGCCCAAGTGGGATGCGAGGCTCGGGTGGGGGCTAGTGCCGAGGTCAGGGCAGACGAAGCCTCACCAGACGGCGAGAAAAGCAAGCTGAGGGGAGGGATTGTCACGGTTGGGCGCGAGAGGGTTCTGTAAGGCGTCGTCCAAGTTACCAGCACGTCGCACAATGCAGGACCAAGTGAACTGTCCAGTGCAACGGGTTTCAACAGCGTGCCTCGATTGTGCGGCAGCCTGGACGCCACATTCGGACCTATCGACGCCCTCACGGCACGGGATATCCGACACAAGGCACCAGCTCGGAGGTATGACTCTGGACGTCTCTGGAAGGTATACAACAACTCTATCGCGAATGTCGAGTTTCGAGATGCGAGTGCTTTGCTCAGCCTCGGACCAGTGTCGCGTCTGTTGGTCGGGCCGACCGTGTTCTTTTTTCGGCGTACCTGCTTTAGCACGGGGGTTATTGACATGGCTCGGACAATTCTGAACTACGCCCGTACTGGCATCAGTTTTTTTTATAGAGTTTTTTCTTCTTTTTGCCCTTCTTTTCTTTTCGCATGCGCAATCCATACATCACGACGAGAGCACGTTTGCAATGCAACGGTACCCGCAGATGCAGTAGGATTCTCCGCTTGCGCGGCCAGCGCTGATCCATGGCACTTACATGCTAGCCACGCTGACTGCAGTCCAGTCGGAACTGGTGGTCGGGCCAAACGCATCACTGGCAGGGCTGATCAGGCATTAGAGAAACACTTCAGAAAAGGCAAAAAGCAAGGGTAGCGTCGATCATCGTGACCACCACGCTCCACTGCACCACCTCACGCAAACAGGCCTCGTTTGAAGTGGGTACGATGGTTCACGCAGGCTGTCGCGGCACTGCTGGACATGGCCTCCCACAGCTCTAAGAGGCTGTCAAGTTTTCTCACCATCAAGCGCTACGACGCGAACTACCCCCCAAGGCAAACTGGGCAATCCGGTGCTGCTCGCCACAACGGCAGCACGACGGCGCGCATGACTGGCGGTGCGCCCTCGGTTCGCTGATTGGGCGGTTGTGCGAAACGCGAGCGGGATCCGGCAGATGGGTGCACGCCATCCAGGGGGGCAGAGGGAGGGGAGGCCCAGCGTAGTTCATCCTCCTTGCGCTGCGCTGTTCCAAGGGCCGTGCAAGACCCACCCCATGTCGGTGGTTCAAGGCTGTAAACGTCATGTGCGCGTCGAAGCAGCCTGCCAACTCGTACTCCTCAGCTTGGGCCCCATATCATTTCTTGCTGAGCTAGGGCTGCCTCGGGGGGTGGGAAGCGAGAAGGGGCCACTAATGCCATGCTGATCTGATGCGTCGACCGTTTTTCCGGCTTCAAAGTAGCCTTGCCATCTGTTTTACACCCGCCGGCTCTCTTTTTACTTTTGCTTTCGACAAGCCATCATCGTTGCAACATCCGGAACCCTCCCCCCCCCCTTGAGACTGCACTGTGTATTTAGCCTTCTACGCTTCCTCCTCTCGACTTGCTCCGCGGCTCCTGCGGCCATGAACTAGCACAAAACACCCGCGATATCCGGACTGATACATGCACACCATGGAAAACCGACAGTCTTCGCCATCTCCTCGCCGGGCGAGCCCACGACACAGCATGCAGAGACAAAGAAGCAACTCGTTCCCCATTGTTGAGGCTCTGGGCTGCTCCACGCCCGAAGCCCTCCTCATCCTGGCAGAGGGCAGAGCCGCAGTCCGCAAACGCCGGGCTCGACGCAACCAGTCGGTCGACGATGAGGTCAACCGCCTCTTCAACCCCCAAGACCACATCAAGTTCCTCCAAGGCCTTGCAGCCCTGCCCACGCCTCAGGATCAACCATCGCCCTTTGATCCAAAATACTCCATGCACTCCCGCGTGCCCTCCGATGCCACTGATCACAGCACTTCGACCGTAGTGCCGCACGTGAACCATGGGGAGCCTCGGAATCTCTCACCAACGCTAGGCGACTATTCCGCCAACCTTGCCGCTTTCATCAAGAACCAACTCAAGTCCATACCAACTTACCAATCTGACCACCGCCCCACCTCGTCCCTCTCTCCCCGCTCATGTCCGGAACTATCGTTTCCCACGCAAACCCCTTCGTCACCAAACCCGGCGACACGGCGACAAGTCGAGGGACCCAGGGCAATTGAAATCCCGCCCGTGCGACCGCCGATGAAGAGTCAATTCTCAGCCTGGAGCTCAACCGACGACGACGACACGGACGACGAGGCGCCTCCCCTCCCGGAATACGCCTTGCCCACATCCGCACCAAACTCCAAGGGAAGCAAGTACACCCCCTCCATCCTACGCTACTACGAAACCTCGCACAACAACTCGTCGTTTCTATTTTCGTCCACCCCGCTAGAGGAAGCGTCCGAGCCAGAGCCTACTACGGCTAAAGCCTTCAAGTTTCCTGACCCGTCAGCACTGCCTCGCTCCTCACCCGTTGAGCAAGACGAGGATGATGACGATGATGATGACGACGACGACGACGACGACGACGACGACAACGAACACGAACACGACTACCCCTCTTCGTCCTGCCCCTCTCAACCTCAGCTCACCTCCACGTCAGCGCCCTCGTACACGTCGTCTTCGGTGTCGAGCTCAAGCTACTTTGACTGCAAACGTCCCGTCACCATCACCCCACAGATGAAGGAGCGTATCATTGCAGCTGTCACGCCCCCGCATCCATACAACAAGAGGCTTACTGCCGTGTCGCCCTGGGAGGGCAACGCCTTCTCCCATGTGCACGACGTGTACGTTGAGTCGCAGCACCGCGTCAATGTCGACGGCATGTCTTTTGATATGCTCCGCGACTTGAACGTCTCCAGCAGACTTACACCTTGCTGATCGCACCACCATCACCACTACCATCATCATTACTTGTTTCCAATCTCCTTGTCTTACCAGCGTGTGCGTTTGGGGGTGTTGTCGTCGTTGTCATCGGAGCTGTGGCTCAGCCGGTCTAGCCACACGCACTGTTCTTCCCTATACTTGCTTCTCCCATGTCTTTTGCTCCCACATATATCCCTTTTGTAATCCGGGCTCCGGGCGTTTCAAGCATACCACTAACCTTTTTCTTTACATCGTTTTGGCTTTGGCTGCGGTTGTGGCTCGCTTTGGCGTACATTGTTTTTGTCGTTTCTTTCCTTTGTTCTCTTCTCCTACGAACATGCATTTTTCTTGCTATTCACCACATTTTCAAGCACATGACGAGTGTACGCGATACACGAATTCCATTCATTACTCCCGCGAGAGAGAGGAAGGATTCTATGGAGAGACTTGCACATCGGGCTTTGTAGTGTAGCTATACAAGGGGGTACATGTTAGCGACGGCAGAGCAGAATGCAAGGACAGACGGACAGGTGGCACAATTTGATTTGGGCAGTTTAGCTTGCGGAAAGAAACACGCAGCATACATGTCATACACACCACAATACACAAAACACTTTCGGTAGCACTACACAAAAATAATGTTTGCGCCCATTTTGCTTTTCCACTGCACCTTGTTCTTGTCAACCTGCGTGGTGGTGAGGCTACTATTATCCTTGAAAGCTACCGTACCAGGTACCTGGGTTGAGCAGGAAGGGATCTGAATCATGACACGACGGCAGTGTGAGCGGCGGTATTTTGATTAGTAGAGTCGGAGCGGTGTAGAAGGGGGGGGGATATGCAAGGTCCCGCTCGTGCAGGCGGCGTGTGTCGATCTGGAGACGGGCTGGACTGCATGCATGTCGATCGTGGGGGGGCGGATTGGAGAGGCAACGTCATGTTTGATTGGTTTGCGCATGCGAAGGGTTTTGCTGAGGAACGCGATTGTCCGCGTCGCGAGAGCAAACATCACACGCGCAGTTGTGTCGAGGTGCAAGTGAATTGGCTTTGCGGTGTTTTCTCGTTGTTTTCACACTTACCCACGTTGCGCGCCTCTGTGGCTGGATGGGGTGTATAGGCCACGTTGTGGGTAGAGAGTTGCAGCCTTGGGTTCACCAGAGCGGCCCTCAACCAACCACCCATTGTCCACTTTCTCGACGCGACCTCATTGTCACATACATGTGCTTCCGCCGCGCATGACGAGCCAAGACAATACAGCACCCAACATCTGTTCAACATGGCCGACTCGGAGCCCAGCCTCGTAGCCCTTGGCCTCGGAAACGCTGCCTATGCCTTCTCCAAGATCGAATCGCTCCTCCCAGTCTACTTGCACATGATACTCGCATCCCTCTTCCCCATATACGCCGCCGCCCACGCCTCCCTCACACGCCCCTCGACGGCCGCGAAGCCCACGAAGAAAGCAAGGAAAAAGACACAGCACGAAACTGGAGACGACGACACCGACAGCGAGGATGAAGACGGAGAAGCCGAATTCGAAATGGAGGGTCTCTCCCCCCGCCACATCATCCTCTTCCCCCTCTTTGCAGGCATTTCCCTGGCGACGCTGTACTTTCTCATAAAATGGCTCGACGACCCCGCCATCATAAGCAAAGCCCTCAACGCCTACTTTGCCCTTTTCGGCGTCGTGGCTGTAACAACTTTGGTCAGCGACGTCCTCGATATCGGCCACTCGATCATATTCCCGCGTCGACATGCCCTCGGAGGCACGCTCTACCACGTCAACGGGAACGACAACAAGGCGGTCCCAGTCGCAGGCAACATGGGCACCAGCCAAGCCCTCACAACGCCGCTCCCAGGCTTCCTCGCACGCATGCCTCTTCCTGCCTCCACGACACAATGGCTCTGGGCGGACCGCGCCATGCCGAGCAATAAATGGACGGTAAAACTGCACATGGACCGCGCCCTCGTCGGCAAGCTCAAGATCAGTGCCCACACGGTGGTTGGTGCCATCACGGCGCTGTCTACACTTTTCTACTTTAATCTCGTCGACAAGACGTGGTATCTGACCAACTTGCTGGGCTTCAGCTTTGCGTACGGGTCCATCCAGATGATTTCGCCCACGACGTTTGCCACGGGCAGTGCGATTCTAGTCGGCCTTTTCTTTTACGATATCTACATGGTGTTTTTTACGTACGGCTCCCTCCAACTCCATTCCAAAGACTTGCTAACACAACCCTGCAGACCGCTCATGGTAACCGTAGCGTCCTCCCTCGACGTCCCCATCAAACTCATGTTTCCGAAACCCGGTTCTGCAACCTCGCCCACGGGCAAGAACACTGCTGCCATGCTCGGTTTGGGCGATATTGTGATACCAGGCCTGATGATTGGTCTGGCACTGCGCTTCGACCTCTACCTGTTCTATCTCCGCCGCCAGAAGCGCGTCCCAGCAAAGATTGAAGGGGGAGAAGAGGGCGAGGTGGTCAAGGCAGAATACTACCCGCTTGCGGGTCGGTGGAGCGACCGTTTCTGGACGCATTCGTTGTTGGGGAGGCCGTTGTGGAGTTCCACTTGTACTGCTACTACCCGTGGTACAAACACTGAACAGGGCGAAAAGGCCAAGGAAGAGCCGCCATTTACCTTTCCCAAGGTCTACTTCAACGCTGCGCTTGTGGGTTACGTGGGCGGGCTGATCGCTACGTTGTGCGCACTCCACCTCATGAATCACGCGCAGCCTGCCCTTCTCTGGCTGGTGCCCGGTGTACTGATTAGTCTGTGGGGCACGGCGCTCGTGCGGGGCGAGGTGGGACTGATGTGGAATTACAGCGAGGAGATTGTCGAGGAACAAGGAAAAGATGGGGACAAGGACAGGGACGAGGGCGAGAAGACGAGGACTCAACACCGGCTCAGGGACGGAGATGATGAAGCGGGCAAGCGGGGGACTGGCACGTCGCGCAGGCCGGAACGAGAAGTTTTTTCCTTTTCCATCGAGGCGCCGCGAAGAGCAAAGAAGACGGTCGGCGAGGGGCGTCGTACGGCTGCGCTTGCTGATGGCGAGGCACAGGTTGTGGGAAACGGGACAGTTGGGGCGGGATTTTCCTCGTCGACTACTGCCCGTCGGGATGTCGATGTTGAGCCTGCGGGGAAGCGTCTGAGAGTGAGGTAGCTGAGGTGGTTGTTGTGAGCGAGGGAGGTTTACGTTGGGGTGATTGCATAGCGATGGAGTTTTTTGAAAAAGGGATATGGACCTAGGGTGTGTGGATGTGAATTATATATATCCTTGCACTGGATTAGATGACATACTGTTGTCGTTGCGCTTCGTCATGTTCCTGTGTAGACGCTCGAGAGCGGTCTTTGCATCTCGTCGAGTAGCAGAATGTGGGTATAAAGTATGGGGATATGAACGTCGTGTACGCCGTTGTCAGCGGGTCTTGAACTACCCACCATCTCCCTCCATCCTCTCCGCACCCTGCGTATCAACACATGACCTCCCCGCCATGTCCGCCTCGGCCCTCAACCCCAGCAGAAAAGCAGTCGACAGCTCCACGGCGGGGGAATCCACGCCAAAACACTTGACCGCAGTGTCGAGCTCCTTGGCCGCACACCCAACCGCGCGGTCCAACCGCCCATGTCTCCTCCACCCCACGGCAGCATCATGGTACGCCAGCCCGAGCGCCTCCCCGACGAGCCCTTCTTCCCGGAGTAACCTGGCCAACTCGAGCGCCGCCCTCGGCACAGGCGCCCGCCACAGCTGGCGCCGCCCCGTCCGGATCCGCGCGTCGAGCACAACCATGCGTGTGCGCCGGGCGTCGCTCCCGGGGACGTCGCCCCCGCACGCGGGACACGCGCACGTGAAGCCGTAGGCGGAGAGTTTGGCACGGCGGGCGGCGCTGACTTGGTACGGGCGCTCGTAGCTCAGGGTGATTTGCGTGGCGGCTGGTATGCAGACAATGGCATGCACGGTGATTTGGCGCAGCCGCGCGTTCCACGCAAAACTCGCGTTGGGGACGCACGAGTGGTTGAAGCGCGCGGCGCGGGGGCAGATTGATGTTTGGCTGCCGGTTTGCCACGCGTTGGAGTTGAAGATGTCGATGACGTGGGCGTCGGCGTCGGCGTCGTTGGTGTGGGCTTTTTGCGCGTAGAGCGTGAGGTATTGGTCTTGCTGGGTGGGATCGAGAGCTGCGAATGCTGTTGTTACGGCGGCGTTTGTGCGTGGTTCTGCGACGCTGAATAGGGGGGTTTCGCGGAGGAGAAGGGTCCCGGGGGGGATGGTGGTCGTTGCGAAGCAGCCTAGGCCTTGGCCTGGAGAGGGTCGGACGGCGTATAGCTTGTCCATTGCGGCTTTGATCGATAATCGGGGTGGGTAGGCGCTGCTGCGAGTCTTCTTCAATCTGTAGTCCGGGGTAGGGATTTCGATAGTATGGCTGCTGCGATGGTGCAGACTGGATCTGGTAGATGCATGGTGTTGGACGTGGATGTGGTGAAAGTGCCAGTGTCGCCCGCGCGGTTGGTGTAGAAGTGAATGGCAACTCGAGGCAACAAGTCTTCTGCCGCTTTGTCACCCATTCCCAAAGGCCGTGCGACGCGATATGCGCGCTAGTGGGATGACGTCACGCGACGCTGCCCCACTCTTGTTCTTCTGGTCGTGCATATCTAGGTATGGCTTTTTCGTTCATCACGAGTGTATAATAGTTTCGAAATATACATTGAGGTCAGTGCCGCTATTCGTTTGTGCCTTGTGGAGGCGGCACTTCGAGAGTAGACTTTTTTGTTGTTTGTTTTTCCTCCTTTCCATCATATTCTCTTCATCTTCGCTTCATCTTCGCTTCATCTTCGCTTCATCGTCTCGCGCCGCACTGTCGAGCTGCCGGAATACCAGCAGTGATGGTGTTCGACGCGAGCCGAGCGACCAAAGCGTACCAAGAGCTGTTGTTCCGAGTCGCCTGGCCGCCGTCATATGCGGTTTGGACGCTAATATCGCCCTCGTGGAAGCAGGACATGTTAGCTACGGCAATATCCCTCAAATTACGAACTCAGTAGTATGTGGCATCATGGCAAACACACATCGTCCTTTAAACTTCCTATGTACTGTTAGTTACTGTCAAGTCTTCCCACCACCCTGTTGTAAAAGCGCTTCTCGCCGCTGTCTCATCCTCGTTTCTTCCGCCTCTAGCCACTCAACCTCTCTCTTCCTTTGGGCCTCCACATGCGGCGAAACCTGTAGAGCCTGCATAGCAGTATCATCCGTCCTCGCCACCAGCGTCGTTTCCTCCATCCCCCAAGTCCGTCTGTCGTTCACCCCAACCACCCCATGCTCGTCCGCCGACCCATGTTGCTCCACCCCAGCATACGGCAACTCACCCGGCCGATCCTCGGCCTTGAGCTCATGCGCTCCACCTATCGCGTGTTTATACGAGTGCGAGCGATCGAGCTCCTGGGTGAGGCCGTTGCCAGATATTTCTTGGTATTGGGTTTGGTACGCACCGGTTGTTGGGGCCGTGTGGCTCGGGTCGAGAACTATTTTGTCGCCATCGCCTTCTCTTCTCGCTAGCTCTTCGTCGGCAAGGGTCGCGGTGGGAGGTTGCGTTCTTTGCTTTTTGCGACGCCAGAAGTGCCAGCTGCCGATTGAAAGGGCGATGATGAGAACGCAGCAGATTGTTATGCCGGCGATTGCGCCGCCGCCTATGCTTGGGCTGAAAGTGTCGGAGTAGACCTTGCCAGATAACGTGGCTGAGTATGTTTCACTGCTAGGTGTAGATGCTTCGCTGCTTTGCGATATTGTAGTTGGCTGTGTTGGTAAAACCTTGGTTGACGTAGCGGTAGCCGCAGACTGGAGAGAACTCCAAGCGGACTCGAGGACTGGAGCTGTTGGTTCTGGTGGGAGAGGTTTTCCGACGGAAGGAAAGGAATGAGTAACGACTTGAGCGGTGAGAGTCCTTACCGAAGCAGTGATGACGCTTGTGGTGAGTGGGGCTACAATATCAGTCATATTCTCTGGACTTTAGGCAGCGTCTCCAGAGTTGCGGTAACTAGACGTCAATCTAGTGAGTGACATCCAGCAAGACATGCAAGTGTAACAAGAGAGCTAAAGAACTGCGATAACCAAATGAAGAGAAGGCGTGGAACATGCACTACCGATACAGCCCAATCGCTCTATTTATCTCGCTGCTGCAATACTTTACCCAAGTAAACCCGCTAAACCTGGTCAAATCCATCCAATGTCAAAACGACTCTACATCTCGGACCCCACCTGTGCGACATACACTTCGAATCAGCGTGCGTTGAAGTATTGGGAGGCGCATATAACGGGGGGTCAAAGACGCCACCGCCGCTCAGCCTGGCGAACGGCCTAGGACGTGGCTGCACACCAACATCGATTCCGGCTCTAGACAGTAGTAGCAGTACATGAAGCCTGCATGCTGTGCCGCGACACGAAGACATCCACAGCCTGAGCGAGCGAGTTGCGAGTGCGAACGCTGTTGCACGACCGAGCTGACTAGCACGCATTCTTCCGCCATAAAAGGTAAATATCTAGGAAGCGAGCTGACTGCGCATTCTAAAGGTTAAGTAACAAATCTCATGACATCTTCGCATAATCGCCTCATGCATCGTCTTCGGGAGTCGAGAAACGGTGCTTTTTCTCTTACATTCCCGTCAGGTCTTCCCACGCCCTTTAGTTGAAAGCGTCTCGCGCGTGATAATCGCACTCCGCTTCTTCCTTTCCCCATTCTTGTTGTAGATTTTCGGCGCTTCCTCTGTTTAAACCACACAGATTAGCTGTAATCTAGCCTGTCCGAACGCCGGTCAGGAAACCTCGGGTAAATGATGATTTTGGCACAAAAGTCGCAGCCTTGGACGGTCGCGCCGCCCGAGTGTATGCTTTAGATACTCACTGTTGATGTATATAGCTAATCGCTGCATCTATGTGAGTTGTGCGCCGTGTAATTACGAATGGGATCTGCATGGACAGGTTGTTATAGAACACTGTATTTGGAGGGGTTTTCAACTACTGCGGTGGGAGGCGTACGTTCTGTATGTGGGACGCTAGCGATGGTCGTTCCACCAAGACAGGACAGAATAGCTTGATAAAAACTGCTATTTATGTACCTACATAGTAAGCAAGAGATGTTGGCTAGGATCTATCCGAACTAAGACCGGATAGCCGCTCCATGTACAGAATTTTGGCTGGATACTATAGTAGAAGAGCTCGGTAAAAGGCCAGGTGGAATAAAATCAACTGGTCCGTTGGAATATTGTGCTTTCCTTGTGCCCCTCTGTGCTACCTTAGGCTTACCGGTTGGAAACGTATATGGCACGCAAATTACGTACTTGGGTAGCCAGATCTCTCGACAATGAGTACCGCCTGGCTGACATACACACCCCTCACGCTTATATCTTCCCGTCATTACTACCTGTGCAAATGTCGATGACAACCCTTTCGCTAAATCCAGCCGTGAAGCTCTTCCCTATATCTACCTACCTCTATGCATCTTCTCCAGATGAGCGGTGCGAATTCCTTCAGCCTTGTCGAGCGCTTCGACGATGAGATTACGAAATATGCTATCCTCTCACATACCTGGGGGCAGAGCGACGACGAAGTCACGTACCAGTACCTACACAGCAACATAGCTAAAGGGAAGAAGCGTTATAGTAAGCTTATGTTCTGCGGAAAACAAGCCAGAATGGACGGACTGCATATACTTCTGGGTCGACACTTGCTGTATCAATAAGAAAAACAGCACTGAGCTCTCAGAAGCAATCAATTCAATGTTTTGATGGTACCAAAAGTCAACCAGTTGCTACTCATATCTATCGGATGTTGTATCAAATGACCAAAACAACATTGAGACCGGCTCGGACGGCCAGGGTCCGTGCAAACGAGCCTTTGGCGAGAGCAAATGGTTTACCCGAAGTTGGACACTTGAGGAGCTCCTTGCGCCAAGACCTGTTGGGTTCTTCTCTGCGGACTGTAAATTCCTAGGGAAAAGAGAAGACCTTGTCGAGGACATTGTTGATATCGCCGGAATTCCCACGGAAGTACTTCGTTAACAACGCCGTATCTCTGGCTTCGGCGCCAACCAACGCATGACCTGGCCCGCAATCGCGAAGCCAGACGCGAGGAAGATTATGCGTATTCGCTCTTAGGGATATGCAATGTTAACATACCACCTATATACGGAGAAGGGCGTGAGCAAGCTTTCAAGACGTTGCGTAGAGCAATTAGAGAAAGTGAAGAGGATGATGATTATTTTTTGCATTCTCACGAGGGCTTGATGGGTCCTTTTACAAAGAGAAAATCTCTATTCTCGGCCTAGGGCGGTACACAGTGCAACAACTTTGGATATGGCATGCAAATAAATGGCAATGTTACAGGGCCAGTTTATTTCAGATAGATCTGGCTCAAGGATATCGGGGCTAAAAAGTGTTCATATACCAGCCGTATGTATTGGCTTCTGGTGCTTACATCTTAACGTAGGAACATCCCAGGAGGTGAATACATCATCCCACCCACCACGACGAAGACGAGGTACTTTGATACATCGATATGCGTTGCCACAAAATACTCTCCTCTGCGATAGGGCAAAGATAAATTAGTACCTCATAACCTACACGTCGACGGACAGTCATCGGCCTTGCCAAATAGGTCGTGTGAGTGTCGAATCACCGAAGAGGATGCGTTTGTAGCGCAGTCAAGTGAGCAAGGCTGTGTATGCCTGACGTACCACTAGCCCATTTGAAGAAGACACCTTGTATTCCAAAAGAAAAAGTCTTTCGTCATGGTGCTGCAGATTGCAGTGTGGCAACGCCACTGTGCCGCAAAGAGAGGGACTGCGCCGCGCGCTTATTAACCGCTTAGTACATATTTGGTCTCTTCGAAGTAGTAGGATGCGTGTTTGGAAGGACCGGCTTCGATCTTGTAGAAGCCGGATCTTAGATGTGCGGGTAAGTAGGTGGTTTGTGTGCTAATGCTGGTTGTTGTGTTAGATCGCCAGAGAGCACCTTGAAGAAATGAAGGGAGGACTACGTGTGGAAATCTGTTACAGGTGCATTGCAGCCTTGTGGGAGTAGGATAAATTCGTGGCCTGCTACGTTGATAACGGTGAGGAGAACTAGGCTTCCAGACTCTGTACGGGTGATGCGATGGGAGGACTGTTGTGCGAGGAAGGTTGAGCTTACTGATTGAATCAATTTATGTATTTTAGAATAAAGGAAAGATGCACAGGTGACATTCGGTTGGGAAACGGTATATGTAGCATGTGATAAAGGGCCATAATTATGTTGCCCTAATTGGGTAAGCTGTGCCTGACTGCTCAGGTAAGCCTTACACCCCCGCATTCTCCAAACCACGTAATAAAGGAACCAGTTAAATTTGGAGGACAACGAACGGAAAGCGGATGCAAGCGGCACTAGCTAGCGTATGGCTTTGGTACGAAGAAGCTCGTTCCTCATGAGTTGTATCCGAAATACTAAAAATTACCCGAGATATACACTGGGTTATTTTCTTGATCAATTCCAGTCGTAGGGTAACAAGTATACAAGTCACATGGAAGGCGACTACCGTGGCTACTGCGTATCCAGAAAACTTGGCTTTTCATAATACTCAGCCAGTTACACGAGGTCTGCCAAAAACTTTCCTTGCGGCCAGTCGCCTGCTGCATCTTTAACGGTTATACTTCCAATCAAAAGCTACATATCTGTAGGCTCCAGGTCAAACTCTTAACATGAACACCACTCGCGTCATGAAACACTGTCATCATTGTATTGCTGATTTTGTGGTCTTTGCCATTGGGTGTCGATATCGTCACCGTCTCTACCGGAGATCAGAACCAGGCGGTAGTCTGGGCAGTTTACTCGCCGCGACACTACTATCGCTACGAGCAAGAAGTGAAAAGGCGGGACGGACAGGAAGCTGGACCGAAAGAAGAAGCCGACGTTAACCTTTTGTTCTGATTCAAATATTGGCACAGTTTAGAATGTGTAGTAGTCCCAGTAGAACAAGCGATAACAACCGATCGAACGAACTCATAGGCTAGAAGCCAAAAGGTTGAGTATTGTAGATTCATAAGATTGGAGTGTTGGTCTTGTCCAAGGCAACTTTAACTTTTACAATACTACATGTATCGCGTGACTGCATTCTTCAACGCAGCTCAGGCTGTTCTCTGAAACTAACCAGCGGCATTTCCTCCATCCCAAGCATCTCGGAAATATCCTTTGCAACCTCATCCCAGAAAGCGCAATTCTTCGTCGAGCTCTGCGGGTCATTGTTCACCTTGAAGAATGACTTACCGAGAGGAAACAATCGCCCCATCATCAACGAATTCGTCAGCTCGTTGCCGTCATCCACGGTGGGCTCCCACTTGGGCCCGTACGGATAATCGGAATTGGGATCACCATTCAGCGCGTGTGACACATAGTACTTCTGGTACGTCGGGGCAAAACGATACCAGATAGCATCGGCGAGATCGAGAAGGAATTTGGGGACCTCTTCTGTCGCGTACTTGATCAACTCGCTCACAGCGATGTTTCTGTGCCATATGATGGCGAACATGTCGAAGCCGTGCTTCGCAGGGGGCATTTCAAACTTCGCGGTGTAGACTGGGGATGTTTTGTGGAAAGCGTTGTAGATCTGGCGCTTGTTGCAGACAAAGGTGGAATCGCGCAATACGTTCCTCATGCGCTTCTTCTGCTTGAAGTCGAAGAGCTTGGCGGGGTATTTCTCCTCAATCTTCAGTCTTATGGAGGCAAGCGCGTCGCCGGGGAAGGCATAGCCCAGGAACTGGGTGAAGTCTTCTTTGGTGTCGACCCAGTCAGCAAGGAATAGGCTGACTTCGTCTTGGTCGTGGGAAACGATGATGGAGCTGCAGTTGTTGTGTTTTCCTATATCGAGTTTAGCTATCCTGCTGCTAGACGACATGTTCAAGTAGCACACATACCTTTGCTCAAGAGAGCGGCTGGAAGCTCTGGCACGAGGTCTCCGTCCACGGCCGGGCCAAATGGAAACATGCCTAGTTTGGTTGCTGCGGTGACTACTTCCTGGTTGGCTCTGGTCAAGTCGTCCACGTTGGCCTTTCTCAGACACTCAAGCGCATCCGAAGAAGAACACTTCGCCTTGGTCGTGAAGTTGTGAAACGTCTCTTCTAGAGCTCCCGCCCGGTCGAAACCCCATTGGAATGCCGGGCTCCACATAGCTGCCCTCAGGAACAGCGGTGCTTCCTCCGTCCTGCTTCCTCCATATGCAGTCAGATGGTGGAGGATGGACCCTGCACCCGCGGAGAGACCCCATGCGTTCACGCTATCCTTGTCCCCACCTACCTGCCCAATATACCGCTGAACCCAGTCTAGAAGCAGGCGCTGATCGTGTAAACCAGCGTTGGGTTGTGCCTTTTCCTCCATGGTCGAACCAGCTAAGAAGCCAAAGGCTCCCATTCTGTAGTTTCCCGTCACCCAGATTATGCCGTCATCAGCCATATCACGGATGCCTTGGCCGTCGTAAGCGCGGAAGAGGCCCTTGTCTAAATCGAACTCTAGATCCTTTGAACCGAAGATGTATGCTCCTCCATAGATCCATACGATAACAGGAAGCGACTGTTCTTCTTCGAGTGCCCACGAGGGAACATAGACATCGAGGAAGAGGCAGTCCTCAGCTTGAGTGCTGCTGTTTCCAAGAGGCTCAAAGGTAGCATTGGCTTTGGGATCTGCCTGGATACAACTCGGCCCGTAGCTGCTGTTCTGAACTTGGTTGGCGTCTTCAATCGCTTCGGGATATCTTGGAGCTGCGAAGCGCAAGTTATCCACGGGAGCTTGGCCGAAGCGGACATTCTTAAAAATGGTCGTCTTTGACATTGCAACAGGAGATTGTTAGTTGAAACAGTTGACTTGATTCCACAGTGTCATAGGGGCACTCGACTTACCTTGCCATCTTCGCCATAAGGCTGCCCTTCCCAGGTTCCCCATGGAAGAGTCAGTTTTGGAGCTGCGTCCGCCGTCCGTAGTTGTGCCCGGTGGGCATCAATTGGCACAGCCAATGAGGCAGCCAGAAGTAAAACTGCTGGGCCAAGCATTGTTCCAGCTTCGAATAGAAAAGATTCTTGGTTGAAGCGAGGATGGGGTGTTCCATGACCAGCGGGTGACCGCTCTTTATACATGGCTCAGCTGTTACTACCGCGATAGTCTAGTCCTTAGTTCGTGCAGGCGTCTTCCTTTTTCTGCGACATGTCGTATGCGTGCATGTGAGTGAAGTTGCTTATTTGATAGCAGCCTCTGTATTCCGTCGAAGCGACCAGAGCCTTGGAAGGCTAGACGAGAAGATTATGTGGAGTTACTCGTGATCGCCCGGACGCGTATGATCTACCGGTGCCAGTAGTGGAGCGGTCCGCTGCCGATGCGCTCGTGTCGTTGGACGATCTGCGCAGACCAGAAATCGAAAAAGCAAGTCTTGTGCAAACTAGTCAAGAAAGCCCAATACCTGTATCCGTATATTTGCCCGCTCATCATCTCCTCCGCGAAACGCAATTAGGCTTAGCTTTCCTCGCAACCACATGTCGGCCACACTCAAGCTAGAGCCATAGTTCACCGTTACTCTTAGCCACCGGAGCAGGCGTTTTGCAGCGGGGACGTATGTGGCTGTCTACTGACAAACTGCACCTGTCTTTACCATATGGTTTGTTACATGTCTGGTTGTTGCGTCCGCTTACTCATTTAATTAATCTCTCACCCTTGCGAAGACTATGTTTTCTTTGCGCAGTCTTGTTAATTGTATTGTTTGGATGAACGTACTGGTGCTGAAAAACACGGGCACAACGTTGTCAAGTGACACTGTATTCAATATAGCGATGCTATAGTGTGTCCCCCAAACACCTGGTTTCACTGCATGCAGCTGTATATACAACTCTTTCGATTCAGTAATTGAAGCTAAAGCCTTGACTCTCATTCTTGTTAGCTGTATATTCATAGACATCTACGGATCATATCGGCAGTAACAGCAACAGGGTAGATAGTGAAAGTTTTCCACGCCCTCCCTCTTACCTCTCCTTCCTCATCCATCCCCTGGTCTTCATGAATACATGATCACCACCACCATCATGTCGAAAAAAAAAGGCAAGTAACAAAAGAGCAGTAAAGATACCACCTCTCTTCTATATCTTATCCAACCCCCTTTCCTTCCCAGTCCCCTCACCCTCCGCTCCGCTTTCACACCCTACGCCCCCACCCCCAAAACAGCAACTCCCCCACCCCTCAAATCACACCCCAGCCCCCTACTCCGCGGCCCCACGAACCCCTGCCTCTGCCTGCCCGTCCTCCCCCTCCCCAACCAATTATACTTCAACTCCTTATTCAGCCTCCCCATCTTCTCCTGCGCATCATCTCCACTCTGCAGACTCACCAACACAGACACACACTGCAGCATCCGCCCCACCGTCTCGGTAACTTTGGTGCTATCCATGGGCGTCTGGCGGAGCGACGACGGGACGGTGCCGTGCGAGTAAGGCGACGAGGTGGGAGGCGGGTGGAGATGCGATGTCGTTGGGTGGAGCGGGTGGAGCGGGTGCGAGTGCGGGTGTTGGGATGGGTTGGACGAAAAGGACCCGGCGGATGTGTTGCTCGTGGCTCTGCTCCGTGTGCTCGCGGCAAAGGTCGAAGACGTGATACTCGTCGTCGACTCGAGATACCCGACGCTACTCTGCGACGTCGAGTTGAGACTTCCCAGTTGCATTTCACCGCCACTGCTACCGGCCGTACCCGGTCTTTGTTGCTGTTGCTGCTGTTGTTGCTGTTGTCCTGACATGACGCCATCAGGAATCGGACTCGGACTTTCCAACCCGGCATTCAAATTCTCCAAACTCAATCTCGAGAAAATCGCCATGAGCGCTTCATATCTCGGTAGAATAACAATATCCCGGAACATGAGCAGAGTAATCCTGCGGACTTCCAATTCACCCAAGATGGGTATATTGTGATGTTCCGGACTCTTGGTGTTCATTTCATCCGGCAGCATGACGCCCCAGAACTCTGCTGCTTGGGCACTCGTCATGATGCCGCTGCCTCGGAACTCGAGGTCCAGCGGTAGGAACACGGCTTGCAGAAAGGGTAGGATAGTGGTAAAGACCACGAGCCACATCTCCACCAGATGGGGGATGAGGCGGTCGTCAGGCACATGACGCAGTGTTTGGTCGAGCGACCCGAAACCTGTTTGCAGGAGCTCGTTCAGGTCTTCGATGAGGATGATGGGAGAGCGTTTGTGGATGCAGCGTTTGATGTGAACGGTGACGAGGGCGTTGAAGTCTTCGACTGGGGGCCGGGGATCCTCACCCTCGAAGATAAGAAGGACCCTTGCTTTCAGCAACGGCCAGGCGTCGTCCGGGGATAGGCCGTTGATGCCAAAGGAGCTGCCTAGATGCAGCATCTCTGTTGTGTGAGATATTGTTTGGGCGGGCGTGGCCATGCTGGGCGTTGTCGTTATACTACTGGATAGGGATGGCCATTCTGATCTCTCGGTGCTAAAGGACTGATTCCGTTCCCGGTATGGGGGTTCTAGTTGGGCGTCTAGGAACGCAGCGGCCTTTTCCTCCTTCTTCGCTCGGCGTAAATGGCGTCCACCGTGTCTGAGGTCCAAGCCAGTCACCGAATTCGCAAACGAACTCGAATGTCCTGGCGACGACGGCGCAACAAAGGAATAGAGTGGCTCGGGAGCGCTAGGATTTGTTGGTTTAGAGTTACTGCTGGCTGATGACAATGGAAGAGCGAAGCCATCCTGATCCTTCAACTTGTGTTTTTGCCGCGACAAAAAGTGATGTTTGTGCTTCTCCTCTTTCCTCTCCGGAAGGGAGTCGTTGCGTGGGGGGACTAGTGTAGATGTCGATGCGTTGGCCGAAGAGTAGAGCGAAGCGTTACTGCTGTTGGTCGCGGAATCAACCAAACTCGTCGTCGACCCCGCCATCATCATGCGATTCAGCGCCTGCGAGCTATGAATGCCGATGCCCATCTTGCCTGGCGATGGCAGTGCCTGATCCTTGCCACCCAGCCGATTATCAACCTTGATGTTCTTGGGCTTGGACGAAAACAGCTTTCCACCTATCCTGCTCTTCCCCTCCTTGGGCTTCTGCAGTTGTGGCGGCTCGGGCGTCGACGACGCTGGCTTGGGTGATGCGTGTGGCTGTGGCTGTGGTTGTAGTGATTGTTGCTGTCCCTCAATACCAGGAGAGTTCAGCGGACTGCGTGGAAAAACCGCATTGGCCGCACTCGTCGCCGCCATCCTGCCTCCCACAACCCCGTTCGAATACGTCATGCCGTTGGTCCTGAATGTGACCTGCGCCTGGGTCGGCATCGGCGGCGGACTCATGGGCTGGCCTCGGCCAGTAGGCGCAGCTTCGCTCGGGGCGGGTATCGTGGTGGAGCGCTTGCGGTTATGCTGGGAATTCGAGGCATAGGCGGCCTGAGCTGCAATCTGCGAGGCGCCAAGATGACTCTGCGAGGCCATGGTGGTATCTCGGTCTCGTATAGAGCCCTCCTTCATGGAACTCAGGCTCGGCTCAAAGTAGCCCTGTGAGCGTTGGCGTGGGCGGTGCCCTAGATGCGTGCCAATGTGACCGGAGCTTTGTGTTGCATCGCGCACAATCCCTGGACGCGAGTAGTTGTGCGCAGGAGTGGCACGCGGGTCTGCTGATGTCGGCGACTTTAGGGACGAGGGCGAGAGTATCGAGGTGGGCAGGGGAGAGCGCCGTTGTTGTTGCTGCAGCGTCGCCTGGGAGCCGTCGGAGTCGGAGTCGGAGTCGTCGAGCGAAGGGCGTCGAATCGAGGGGGTGAGTGGAGGTGGTGAAGAGGGAGCCATCGTGTGCCGTCGCACTGCAGACAAGCCCGTAGTACTGCGTCCGTTGCTTTTGCGATGGCGTGGCTGTTGCAGGGACAAGGTATAGAAGCGGTGGCTGAAGGCTAGGTGGAGTGTATGTGTGGAGAAGTGAATATGCAGATATACGGGCAAAGTGAAGAAAATATGCTCCTAGTCGTATTCAACCCCTCATGGCCCGCATGAAGAATCCTAGCAGGTGCAGCGCTATCCAAACATCGAGTCAAGTCGTCGGTACAAGAGCTGACGTCCATGCAGCTGCCACGGCAAGGAAGATGCGCCGTCGATTGATCGGCACATGGTGGCCGTGCTGGCTCCACCCGCTTAACTCCGCCCCACCCTGCATTCCATCTTCAACCCATTCCTCATCGTCCCAGACTACAAACTACACACCCACCAGTCTACATACACCTAGACGAGACACCATCAAACACCCAGCAAGATTAAACAAACACTCCGCCAAGATGCCTTCCTTGACAGCAACATACACATCGCCGACCTCCCCACCACAAACCTTCACCTCCGAGCTCCCCGCACTAGCATCACCACCCTCAACAACCGACCGCGTCGCCTACCTCGCCTCCCTCTCCTCCTCGCTCAAGACCCTGCAAAAAGATGTCAACGGATTCCTCACGCAAAAAATGGCCGACGACAAAGCCGCTGACGACGCAAAAGACGAAGAGACATACGGAGAAGAGGTTGTTGATGAAGAATGAATACACGTGCGCGCATATCAACATAACCTTCTCGACAACGACAAAACATCCTACCGCCACCCACTTCCCCCAGTCCCACCCGCCGACCTCCTCCCACTCACCACGCCCACGCCCACGCCCGCCCCCGCCCCCGACCCCATACCAACACTCCCCCTCATACACCCACTATGCACCACACTATTATCCGGAAAGATGCGAATCGCACTCCCCCCAAACCTCTTATGACAAACCGCACAATGTCTATCTTCATCAATAACAACCCTACGATTCAAACCCCCAGGAACAGCCCTGCCATAGACATCCCGCCTCTTCTCTGGGCCGAGCAACACGGCCGACTCGACGGCCACCTTCTCCACGCCCCTCAACTGCGCGACGATTCGTTCTTCGTTCAGAAGCGAGTTGGCGTTGCGTATGCGGCCGAAGAAGTATGATTCGAGGTCTTTGACCGGGAGCGTGGGCGGAATCAAGTCCAGCGTAGTGGCCGCAGGCAGTCTTGCACCGTGTTTTGAGAGAAGATCGAGAGCGGGGGGCCAATTGGGCTGGTGGGGTGGTGGCGGCTGCAGGTAGAGCGAGAGGAGGACGTGGTAGATTGATAACTCGGTGTCTTCGATTGAGCCGCGGGGGACTGGGGATTGAGACAAGTTGGGAGAGGTGGGTATGGTAGGTGGTGCGGTGTAGACTTGGTTGCAGTATCTGTTGGTCAGTATTGTTAGTTGGTTTCGATTTGAAGGGGAGGGACGAGAGAGAACAATGAAACAGAGTAGAATGAGAGACTTACTCCTCAGCTTTCTGGTAGTCCTTCAACTGGAAGACGTAAATCGCCAGCGCTTGCTTGTGCGAGCCCATCTTGCTCAGCACAATAGCTCTCGCTTCGTAGTAATCCGGATCTGTCATCTCCATTAGCATACCATCACCAACCCCATCCTACGACTCCTTCTTCTTTCTTCAAAGATGTACATACCGTTCCCAGGAAGCTGCTGAAAGACGCGATATCTATTATACTGCGCATTCCCCTTTTTGAGAAAAACCTCCAACCTGCCCTTCCACTCCATCTTCTCCCCATCGTCTTTAAACTCTCCACTCTTCAACCTCTCCAGCAGCAGATCCACGAGCCGCTGATGAAAGTCCACATTGAGATCATTCAGCTCTTCGATAATGTGCTCCAGATACCTGACCGCAAGCCTAGTATCAATCTTCTGCAGAAAGTCCAAGACACGGTCCCGCGGCAGCGTCTCCGCATTCTCCGTGTCAGCGAGGAAGACTTCCATGCCAAGCGCCGGCTCAGTCCGAAGCGGCCATTCCGCATACTCGAGGATGAGATCGATGAGCTCCGGGGGCAGCGCTTGCAAGTAGCCCACAGTACGCTGCGGGCCTTGTAACGCAGGACTGGCCTCTTCATCCGCCTCGTTTTTGCCGAACTTCTCGAGCAACTCCAACGCCTGCCGATGCAGCTTCTTGCCATGCAGGAAATCAATCAAATCGGCATACCGCCCCGTCTCGTAGAGCTTCTCCTGCACGACATCTGGTTCGCAGAAATTCGGTAGCCGGAAGAGGGAGCCGGCGACACTGGGGTTCGCAATCATGTACGCGCGGAAGAGTGTCGTGTCGACTAGCTGAGCGACGTCGAGGAGCTTGGCCTTCCAGTCTATGGGAGACTGCAGTGATGACTCTTCAATGAAGAAGTGAAATGGTGGTTTTTCGGCTTCGAGCTGACTGCCGCTGGGTGTAGGGAGGGGTTCTTTCAGATTCCCTTCCGTATCAATATACCGCTTAATCTGTACGCGACATTGGGTAAGAAAAGACTGCAGCGCACGGACAGAGTCTTTGAATTCCTTCTCCGCGGCGGCGGCTTTGTCTGGTTGAGTGGAGGGGTCAGTCGGTCGCTTACGGACGCCGGCTACTTCCATGGTGTCGTCTTTGGCCGAGTTGGTGCGAATGGAGGCCGCGTCTGAATCGACCTTTTTGTGTCCTCCAACGCCGAAACGACCCATCATTGACCGTCCAATATTGGCTACAGGGGCAGGTGTGCTTTCTTCCTGTTCTTTCGCGGCCTTCTCTCCGTTCGTTTCTTCCTCATCTGCCACGCTTCCGTCGCCCTTTACGCTCTCTTCTGGCGCCAGGTTGCCAGCGATGGATCTGGGGTACATTGCAATGACACGCTCCGGTGGTGCTTTTGCGTCGACGAAGAGTTCCATGGCTTCGCGGTACTTCTTCTGGTCGAACAAGGCTTGGGCCTTTAATATCTGTATCTCCCGTACCCTACCTTCCTTGTCAAGGAGCAGAGTGTCTTCCAGCATATTGAGGAGACTGAGCGATTCATCATAGCGCCCATTAGCAACCAGCTCATCAATCTGTGTCTCGTAGCTCTGCGCCCCCATCCGCCATATCGATCGATCGCTCGCGACGAGGAAGCCCTTGCCGGCGTGTGCTAAACTAATATTCGGCTGCGGCACGTGGAGGAAACTGACATTGGGTAGTGAGATCATCTGTAGCAAGCTCAGCGTGTCCGGGTTCCTCACTTCCAGACTGCCCTTGGACGGCGGCAGCAGCGTAAGCATGTATGGGTAGGAATAGGCAATAGTCTCGGGAGCAGAGTGCCAGGGTACCTGTCGCTTCTCGAGGGCGTTGCCGTCCGTGTCGATGAACAAGCTGTTGACGTCTTTCGCTAGCAGCATTTCGCCCTCTCCAAGTCGTGTCGCGAGCGGTTTGGGCACCCAGCTGCCCATGCCCATGTATCCCATGCCTGACGATGACACAGCACCGAAGCGTGCTCCGCCCTGACTGCCATTCTCTGCCAACGCGCCTGGCTTGATGATATCTTGAACCTCCTGCGTCTCGATATCGACCATGACGAAGCCGGGGTCCATGCCGGCGACAATCTTCGTCCCTGTCGCCCATGTCAGGCTCTTGACGGAAGCAATGAGCGACATTTCCACCGCGTCGCCCGTCAACTCCATATCCTGCCATGTCCACAGTATAATCTTCCGCTTCACGGCCACAGCCAAATGGCTCACAATGGATGGTATGCCCGTCGAGGGATCCTTGACGATATTGCTTGCCGCTGCGAACGTAGTCGCACCCCGTGTCTTCTCTAGCTTCTCCTGCAATTGGTACGTTTGTATGTCGTGTATCGAGACATAGTTATCTGACAGCGAGACGAGAATATTCGCCTCCTTGATAATCGCCAGTTGCTGTATCGGCCGTCGTGAAAACTTCTCCTCTTCGCGCAGGAGGTCGGCGGGTCTGGCCTTTGTCGTCGCAGCTTCGTCTTCGCCGTTCTGGTCGCCGTTGTGCTTGCGATCGGCTTCTACATCCTCAATCTGGTCGTTTACACGGTAGATACGCAGGGAGCCCGTGTTCAAGCCCACGAGTACGCGGTCGCCTGGTCGTGTTAGTAAGCCTGAGCAACGATAGAGTCGGTTGCCGTACCATAGGCGAGGATGGATTCGATCCTCGATTTGTCGCGCTGCTTGAGCTCGACGATGGGTCGGGCGGTGAATGCAGAGAGCATTGCGGCTATTGTGTCGACTTGGACTTCATGGGGGCATGATCAAGTCGCTATGCGACGGTCGTCGTACACAGGGAAAGCTCCATGGGCACTGAGATGCGCCTAGAGGTCGCCGGGCCATCGTCATTGCCGCGGAGCTTTGGCCAGGGTCCAGCCACGTGCAGCCACATCACTCTGCCACGACTATCACCGACACTCATCATCACGTTTGTAAATGGTGTTTCGAGATCAGATGCTGTGCATTGATAATCTATCTAATCTACCTAAGGCGCTCGCCCGATTAATGGGCAGTTCGAGCGGGTAACAGAATGAGAGTGGGTATTGCTGGATGAGCGAGTGTGTACTAACTTCAAACATGACTGTGGAATACAGGACAAGGGGAGATGTTTGAAATTTCTACCGTTGGCCCATCGTGCGTAACGTTCCGGCAAGGCCGTCTCCCTCATTTTCACGCCCATTGACACACCACTCGAGTGGGTTCTCTGGGCCATCCAGCACCACCATCTTCCCAGGAAACGAATGTGTAACAACAGGTCCCGGGCGCCAAGCGCCTCACAGGATCAACTCAAGCGGCGGTTCTCTAAAAGAAAAGAACACTGCGGAAACCAACCCTTCATCCAGAGGGGACGAGGATGCTTCCACCCGTACAAACAAACACAAAAATGTCGGCTTTCAACGTCAACATATCTTCCCCGTCTCCTCCCAACGCTCCTCGCATAGCACTGGAAAGAAAGGAAGACAGGAGGAAAGCAACAACGCTTGTTACCAATCAGCACATCAACCTCTCCCTATTCTCCCTCCCAAACAACAGCCACAAACAACGGGTGCAGAGCATACAAAAAGCCAGAAGTGGGCCGGTGGGATAACGGGAGTAGGAGAGGTGTGGCGAATGAGCGAGTCATGTCCAACATATTGCCGGTTCATGTCCAGCAAACACAACACTACCCCCCATTGCGGCCTTGAGCTACAATCATTATGCACACCAAGAGGTCGCCTGTGCAGCGCGCCAAGCGGGCAAGCCAACAGCGAGGCGGGGTGCAGCGGCGATACAGCGTCGAGGTGCGGAATGAAGAGCAAGGGAAACGGGGAGTAGGAGGGCGGGACAGAGGATCAGGCGTAAGGGACCTCGGGAACAGACATACTCAAGGAGATATACACAAACCTCATCATTTGATGGAAAGACATCTGCAGAAACAAACACACATGACATCTCAGGTAGCAAGGAGATGGCATGGAGAGTTGAGGGGGCAGTTGTCTGCAGAGCTTCACTGTCAAACTTTTCGCGATGAGGGGATATCAATCCAACGCGCAGCCCGCAAGAGAGAGCAATGACACAAGACGAATAAACACAAAGAAAATTTACATAGTTGGGGTATATTGAGAGAAAAATGTAAAGAATCAAAACACCAACACATGCAGAAGCGGAGAAGCAAGCTTCGTCAACGCGGTGAAACATGTGCCAGATTCCCTTCTCCAGAGAGCGTGTTATCGCATCATCATGAAAGAAGGGGAAAAGAAAACTTCAAACGCAAGGTTCGGTCTGAGCAATTACGGCTCATCGCAGGTCGGTCAGAGTCGGTATGATTGTCTAGTAGTAAGACCAGTCGTTGACCGGTTGACGCAGAAGGCAAGCCGAAAGGTCAGGTGGTTGGCGGACTGGCTTACAAGTGTTTTTCGACAAATATGGATCTTTAGATGAACGGGTTTAGCTGCTGCTTTTCCTGCGGATAGGGCGACTGAGCGTATAGACTGGAGTCGGAGAACGGGCCGGTGCGGTCGTCGGCTGGGGAGGGTTCGGCGAGCTGGCCATGGCTGCTTGTACGTAGGTGCCCCGGACGTGCCGAATCGGTCACCGCACGTGCACCAACTTGGCCGACCTTCTCTGTTGCTGGCGTGATATCATCGCCGTGTTCGAATGTCGAAAAGGGTCGGGGTGCGAGCGTATAAGGCGCTGCTTTGTTGACGTTGTAGTCGTTGGGCACGTACTGTGGTGGGGCGGTGGTGGGATAATTGGCGCCGGGCTTGGGCTCGTGGTCGAGGGCGGGGTTTACGACATATGGGTTCAGTGCGCGTTCTGGGTCGTCACGGCGGAAGAGATGGGTCGAAGCGTAGACAAGGCCGCCGAGGGCGATGAAGAGCCATATGAGGATCAAGGCGGTGGAGATGAGCGCTTCGGTTTGAATACCGCTCATCAGCTTATCGATGACGCGTTCGACGGCTTCGGTAATCTCGTCCTTTGCTTTGCCGTTTGGGTCAGCGAGTAGTTGGCTGGCAGAGTCTGAGTCGCTTTTCTCAGCAAGGGCACCAAGAGAGAATGTGTCGTTTGCGACGCTAGGGAACTGGACGTGCGCGTGCTCTTGGGCCCAAGTGAGGCCACTTTGGAAAGCGGCGATCTCCAGGCCGATCAAGCAGTTGAGAACTTCCTTGATCGGGTCGTAAAGTACAGTGCCACCGAATGTATCGTTGAGCGTGGTGCTCATCTGATCCACAAACGCGTTGAGAGTATTATTGACTGCCGTCGTACTAGTGTTCACCCAGCGGACAATGTCGTCGTTGATGCCACCGTCCAAGTCACCAAAGGCACTGTTGACCCCGTTAGACCATGACATGGACGCATTGTTGAGCGATGTAACGACTTTTTCGGCAAAGTCAGTGACCTGATCCGTGAGCTCTGGGGTCTTGTCTTCGATGGCCTTGAGCAAAAGGTATTGACAGAAGCAGGCGAAGAGCCCAGCGATGCCCAGGGAGATCAAGAACATCATGGGGATGGAGGTGGCGTAGGCCCAGGCCCAGCGCATGACAGCCTGTCGACGAGCTGAGCCAAAGCGCCTGCCGAACCACAAGCCGATGCCAGAAGATGTTGGGCGGGACGCGAGATAGACGACGTCCATGGCTTCGTGGCCCTCTGCGAAGAGAGCAGCACGTTCTTGCATCTTCCGGTAGCGGCGCATCTCCATCCACGCCATCGGGACGCAAACAAGGATGGCGGCGACAATGAGCACACCGAGAGCAATCTTTCGTGCGTTGTAAGCCAACTCAATCAAATCGTCAAAGAAGGAGTTGATGGAGTTGCCGTCGGAGCAAAAGGTAAGTGCTTCCTTTTGCGGCACGGGCAGGACTGAGCGGTCAAACTCGAATGACTCCATGCCACGGATCAACTTCTTGACCTCTTCAAAAGGCACGCGGAGGACGTTGTCCGTGAAATTCTTCACCTCTTCAAAAGTTGGAATGGACTGATTGAGCTTCTGGAGATTCTCGGTCATCTCAGGAGGCATCTCGAGTGACTTGAGCTTTTTGATCTGGTCGTCCAAATTGATGGTTGGCTTGTCGAATCCCGGAAGGTTGAAGTTGATCTTGTCTATGATGGAGTTGATGCCGTCGGAAACGGACTTGACGGCGTCGCCCATCTCGTCGGTGACGGAGTTGATGGTCTCGTTTAGCTTTTTGTTAACAGCGTCGCCGATTTCCACAGCGGCGTGAAGGCTGCCACTGACGGCGAGGGTGATGAGGCAGAGGTAGGTACTTGTCATCATGTTGATGACGAAGAGGATAATCTCTTCGACACCAGTGACGCTCATTTCGAGCATCGTCATGAGGCCACTGACTGCCTTTTCGATGCCGAAAGCAGTCAGTTCGTTGACGCCCTTGGACATGTAGTGGGGCATGGAGGCCATGGAGCTGCCAATGTTCTCGACTTGGGTGCAAGCACTGAGGGCTTCCCGGCGGGCGGAAACGAGGCTTGAGTCGGTGCTTGCGATGGCAATGAGTAGTCGCACAAGGACGAGGAGCAGCAGAATCGTCCAGCGGTTGATCCATATCTGTGAGAGCCTAGCTCGAAGGCCGAGGTATGGTTTGAAGTTTGGTGTCTGGTTTATTGTAGGTCGTGGTGCATCTTGCGGTGGGTAGTAGTCTCGCATCTCATGACTATCGCCAGCGGACATAGATGGAGGCACAGGTGGGAAGAGTTGCTGTTGGTTCGCGGAGGAAGCCATGGCGAAGTTGTATGGCTGTGAAACGTGGTCTGACTGGTGTATTAGAGTCCGAGGTTCAGGCGTGGTGGATGCAAGGAAGCGCGGTGGTAGAAGTAGGCCAGCTAGTTCATGAAGATCTTCCAGAGATGGGGTGCGAGGCAGGAAAAGTATTAGGCAAAAGGACTGCAATGTGAAGACAATAGACAACAATAGGAAAACCCAACGCTCCGTACAATGCAATAAGAAAAGGCGGTAGTGAAGCAGGCAAGGTGACGGAGAGTGGAGCGGGGAAAGACGCTGTGAATATCTACTTCACGTCGACCAGGAATAAAATGAGTGGATTCCACGTACCGCGAGAGAAGCGAGGACCAGTTGCAGGCCTCCTCACCAGGTACCAATGATACCTCGAGAAGAGGCCTGCACGACCAGCTAGTTTCAGCAGGGCATACAAGATCGTGAGGCTCAAGTTGGAACACAGCGATGCGAGGTAAGGTGGTGGCCCGAATAGGCGCCCGCAGAAGTGGAGCAAGCCACTCCCGACCAGTCAGCCCGGTCAGCTGTAGAAGGCCCAAAACAAGACGCTAAAACAGAACAGATGGACAGCGTCTGCTATTCTGGGCCGGTTTGTCGTCGAGTGGTTGTCGCAAGTTGAGCCGGGTGTCCTTTGTTCCACGGCTTGCGCCCATTGGCATGCGTTTCTCCCGCAGTCGGGCGAGGCAGGCGGATGCACTACCCCGTGACATGTGGCATCGTCGCAGGATCGTAGGGTTGTCGAGCGCAAGGGAACACGGCCCTCTGGACGTCGGTCGATGGCAGAGGAGGTGCTCAAAGCTCCGGGAGATGCGCGACGGCGCCATTATGTAGCATCCTGTCGCCGCACGGCTGTGCGAAAGGCCTGTGGCGCCCTTGGTGCCCTGTTTTCTGCAGCTAGCAAAGACGTCATGCCCAGTGCAGTCTTGTGCAGCTGTCAGAACAACCACCTCCATGCCGTGGATTTCTCCCCACCGCTCCATCAGAGATGGGGCATTCAACCAGGTTTCAAAATAAGCACCCATAATCAGCCCAGGCGCCGTCAAGGTCGAGTGTGAAGATGCATGGACCAGGAATTTGCATCATGGCGCCAAGTCTCGTGCGATGCGTGGCGGCGGCGTAGCGCCCGTGACACGCGGCCCATGCGTCGATCGCTCCTGTCCAATCAAGCGCCTTTTCCTTTTGGCGCTCAAACACGTGTCGCCGTCGTCCTAACTTCATCTCGACTCTGTCTCGAAACATTCTCCCGTCCTGCATCGACGCCAACGACGGTTACCCGCTCTCTTGGAATTCCTAGTGACGGCTGTTTGCATATATTGACACGAACACTCCTGCTTACGAATGCGTCTTCCGTATCACACTCTTCCGGAGCTCAGTGCAGCCGACTTGCATCGACATTACGACTTCGCCGCTACAGCCAGCTGTTCCTACGTCCTATCGTTCTTTCTGACCTTTATTTTGCTGTTCGGCAGGTTATTGGCGTGCCGGGGCTGATGGACGCATAGCACTCGGTTTGGAAAGTGTATACTACACAATCTACACTTCCAACATCGGAACTTGGCCCCACGAGATACACTAGACAGCCATGGTTGCAATCGTAGTCTGCACTTCCAAGCTCCATGAAATCCACTACCTTGACGGATGACCGAGCACGGCTGGAGTGATCGCATTTAGTGCTCTTTGTAGTGGCGTTTCTGACAATGATTCTGGCAAGACAGTCCAAGTCGACAAACCTCAACAGCAGTGACTTCCTTGCGTCAGACGCGCCTGCATCATTTCTAACGCACTTTCCTTTCATCACCTGTAGACTGACATACACAAAACTTTCTCTAGTCCATCCCCTAGCTCTGTCCTCTTCACGTCATCATTTTTCCATACCCTCCTTTCCGTCTCTTGTCTCTGGTTTCTGTCCACTTGGCGTCTCCTCTACAGCGCTGGTCGCTACCCACCATTCGTTCTCGTTATCCATCTCCTGCGTCCGGATTATCCCTTTGGTGCGAAGAGTGGTGAGGTGAACGCGAGCTTCCAGCACGTTCCGGGTCTGTCCGCCATGAGCTTGTACGTCGCCTCTGTAGCGCGCCCACGCAGGCCATGCTCTGTGACGATAACCTTATTCTACCCTACCGACTGACGTGTATCTCTTGTTTACCCACTCCACTTTACCCACTCGTTCACTTCTTTTGCGCCAAACTGCTTCCGGAATCTCTGAACTGCTCGACCTTTGCACACTCGAATGTGACGTAAATTTGTTAACGAATCGCAATTCAGATTAGATTCCTGCTTTTCAATCCACCACACCTTTTCCGAGCCAGCTTGAATCATCACCTCACGTCTTTTTGTTCATCCCGGAGAACGCGCAGCCGAAGATACCGCGTATACTTTGCACCTTTACCGTTCTTCCGACATCGTAACGTACCCTCGCCTCCGCACCGCTTAATACACCGCTGGTTGAACAGGCGGACACGGACTTGAGTCCCTGTGACCGATATCGCAGGCTGCCACTGAAAGTGCAATAGCTTCAATCACATAGAACGTATCTTCTGCTTCTCGCATCCCCGTTATCAGTAGGCAGCCCTCATGACAACTACGACATTTACTAGGCAGCCCTCAGCTCTACAATAACTCGACTTCATGTGGCAAACCCTCTAGTCAGGACATCCTCACACACATCACGACGATCCTGCTCGTAAGTTTCTTCACCGAAGCAGTCAAGTCTATCTCCGTCGCTCACTTTGGATCCTAGACTTCAAGCGCTCGATATACCATCCAGACGCCTCACCATCTTCTCAGGCGTCCTCTGAACCCGCACTTTGCGAGGCCCGGATTCTCAGGTACGTGGCAAAAACACTACATTTCCGCTCAGCGTTCTTCCGAGGCGGTGTCGAACTAGAGCGGTCTCTATTGGTTCTCTTGAGAAGGGCAGAACACCCGCGCTATCTATCTCACCCCGCGCACCATGTGTTCGGGCAGCAAATTCGAATCGATCAAAACCCCGCAGGCGGTGACGCGGTTGCTATGGCCCGTTCCAGCGCATTGGAGTGAAACATTGCTGATGGTTATCGGTGCATAGCTGGAATACCTAGACCATTCTAGTCCTTAACTACCGCTTGGCCTCTTGCCGCTGTCGACTCTTGGGTATATCAGACTTGGCCAGCGCAGTCTCAACACACTAGCCTCCTCAACCACCTCCAACAAGTTCTCTACACACTACATACCCACGCAAAGTTGAGCGACATTGGCCCCTGCCCTCAAGAGTGTAAACGTATTGCACAGTCTCGGCTTCTATATTCTCTTCCCTAGCACCCACAGCAGGTATCGCTCAATGTCACCTTCGATGGTCAACCCCATCAAAATCATAGCTGGCGCCTCAGTCGCGACCCCCCTCAAAGTCCAGGCGCCTGTCCCAGCGAACGTTGAAGCTGCATCCCCAAAGACCGACACCAGTGGTGACACCTTTCATGATGATGAGAGCTCCGACATTCGCTCCAGTGGCGATGGCGTCCCAACTCCCCACAGTCCCACTAGCCCAGAGAGCCTCAATTTCAACGGCTTGTCCATCGCTGGTGGCGGTGCTGCCCTCCGCAAGAACAGCGTAGACCGATATAACAACCCCTTCCTGCGCATGCAGAAGCAACACAACGAGCCCAGTGCTTACGGTACTCCTAGTCGTGACTTTCGCGGCCATCGTCAGCTAGGAGCGCCATACAACGGCCGAGGGGGCGGAGGCTTCCGCCAGTCACGTACCTGGATGTCTCCAGATGCCCAGGTGCAGCAGGAGTTCCTCATGGTCCGCAACGCAATGCGCCGCCTGTTCAAGAACTCCGACATCGCCAAGTGGAAGCTCAGCGACTACGTTGCTCACAAAGAGGCCATGTTAGCATCTCAGGCCAACAAGCTCGCAACCACGGTCAAGAACAAGGAAGAAGCCCCAGCCACATCTTCTCCGATCCCCTCGGATATTCAAAAGGTTCTTACTAGATGCGGTATCGAAGGCAACTTTGAGGATGTGAGAAACTTTGGCCGTGTTCTTGGTGAGCAAACCATTTGGTGCAATGACTGGGCGAACGGCAAGGACGAGATCGCTCCCTGGCCTTCCATGGCGGAGATGAAGTGGGAAGGAGACGATCGAGCCAAGACGGGGGTGGGTCGCTTCCTTCCTCTTCCCCGTGAGGAGGGCCCTCCAGGCCTCATGTGGAACCAGCTCCCTGTCATCGAGCAGTACCCCATCGACCAAGTCTGCAAGATCCCTACTATGGAAGATGTCTACCTCCCTGTCGACTATGACATCGAGCCAAACCACGGGTACCTCTGGAGCAAGGAGCTGGAGCAGGACATTGACGCCTTTTTGGAGTCATAGCGACCTGCTCTCTCACACGCACAAAGCCTACGACTACAACCCTTCCGCTTCCACGCCACGGTTTACAGGCCAGATTCCACCTCTGGAGTTACGCATCGATTTGGCTCGCGTCCAGCTTCCAATGTGACTATTAGCTACTACACCTGTCACTGACCTATTTTTGTGGCCAAGTCGATCTTCCTTCGGCAAAACACCGGGCACGGATTGCCATTGTCACCTATATGTTCTGGGATACAGTTATTCGCGTCCTTGGGCTTGCGTTACGACACGACACGACACGACATGGCACGGCGCGACACATGCACAACGTCTCCCCTCCCATGATGACGTCCACACGGAACATAGTCTCTTCACTACTTTTTGATACCCCGGCCGTTACGGCTTGCGTTGCTGGCCTCCACTCGAATGGAGCGCCTTTTACACACCTTGAGTTCACGTGCACTGCTTGCGTTGCTTTACCCTCTTCCTGCGAATCTTTGCAAAATGAACAGTCACTGAAGGGGATGGGATTGGGATTCTTGTCTTGGAGCTGAACGCGTTCGGTTCCATTGTCTTTGTGCGTTCTTCCAATACCATCTTCTAGTTACTCTCCTCCCAAAAGAAAAAGTGCTTTGACATCCCTGCTTGCCAGCTCTCCAATATGTGATGTTGTGACTGGTGTTCCCACATGCGATTTCGGGCTCGTTACGAGATGCCACAACCGCTCTTGTTGTTGCTACCCAATCCGCAGGCGCGTCCGCCTAGATCCAGTCTTGCGCCCCAATGTTTCTAGTCTCGTTCATCGTTTGCATTGCCGCAAGACAGCAGAGCACATCGCGCCAAGTACCCTGTTGTCGGGCCCTGAGATGATGATTGCATCACTTTCCATTGGCTATCACTGTCCCCATCACACATCTCAGCAAGTCCAACTGCCACCGCCTGCTCGGAGAAGTCGCACTCTCCCCGGACTGCTGCGTACGTCGAACCTCAAAAACATACAACCCGTCCACCTCTGTGGCCATGTTTTAAGCCTAGCCATTGACGCCATGAGCTACGCAAATTGGCTTTGTTGAATAAACGTTGATGGGAAGGTCATGCACTTGTCGGTACGGTGATGATGACAACAGCTGTTGATAATGCGGCCGCTTTGGGGGCTTCGGGGTCTGACATGCTACCGGCATGCGTATTTGACCGTGGGGCAAGGCCGAAAGTCTAGATATGGAAGCTTGTTATGACAAAGAGCAAGTGTGTTACAGGAGAAAAGAGAGATTGTGCAGTTCGTATTAGAGGGCATTGCATACTTGATATACCACCCTCTGTGTACACAATTCAAGTTTCCCTCTTCTCGCTGCATTCCAGTCTCCCATTAGGACCGCATCATAGCGCCACGACGAGTATATTGGCCTGATCGGGTGCCTTACCGCGAGGCGACCATCATCCGCTAATCCAAACCCGGCGGCGATCATGATACCCTGCCAACACATCACCGCATCTTGCAAGATCGATAGCACAAGGGTCATCTCCGCACCGCATACTCATTCCTCCCCAAGCACACCTCGCGGCTGGCTAAAAACATCCCCACGACACATGCTCACCTCACGGCCTGGGGCTTCTTCTCCTCACCCTCCAAATCCTTGGTCATGTGCAGAATCTTGATGCCCTCCCCATTAGGACACTTTACTACATCCACCCTCCCACTTCGCTCATACCCACATCTCTCATACAACGCCACCCCACTCAACGTAGCCCCCATTTCCAAGCGCGTAAACCCCTCCGTCTCACCTTCCTTGCCCTCCCTTGCCCGCGCCTCACAGTACCGCATCATCATGGTACCCAGACCGCGGCGCGCATACTCTGGGGCCGTGAAGATGGCACGGATACTCGCGCGGTCAAGGGCTGGATCGCGCTTCTCCGGCATACGCAGCGGCGAGGGCGCGGAATCCCCGCCGTACAGCGTTTTGCGAAAGGACCAGCCGCCACAGGCACAGATTGTGGATGGCGAGGACACGGGGTGGAGAATGTAGTATGTTCTGCATTCACATGGTTAACTACGCGTGCGGTTTGGTATCGTTTGGTACCGGGTTCTGCTGGTTGATGACGGACGCCTTATGGTCTTGGGGGCTGGGTACGTACTGGTCGTGGATCAAAACGGAGTCGGGGCCGAAGAGGTAGCCGATTGATCCTTCGAGCTCGGCTTGCGTGTAGTACCCCTTTCCCAAGCTGCGGAGAGAGGACCCGATTGCTTGTTGCAGAGCAGGTATGTCGGCGGGGGTTGCGGGTCGGAAGGTGTATTGGTGGGTTGCTTCCTGGGCCTTTGCGTCGGCGATGGGATCGTGCATTTTGATGGATGAAGTTCAGCTTGTGGTTTTCTCCAGGGTTCGATATGAGTTTGTAAGACTTTCTCGCTCGGTATTATGTAGGTATCTGGGTAGCATGGTCGTCGTTCTATTCGGCCCAACGATACGCTACTGTTATCGCGAGGCTTGGGGGATCTGCTTCCCGACGGAAACCATCCTTGCTCACAAAAGCTGGCACCTTCGTATCGTCGCGGGGTCGATAACGCGTATTCATGTTTAAATTGGCGATACATGGGACTGTGCATGTGTACACAGCATCTGTCTTGTCGTTGCCGTGCATCTCGTAGAGTTTGCCGGATGGTGCGCTTTGATCACCGGTTGATGCCGTGACCCTGAGATTGCCGTCTTCGGCATCTTCTCCTTACTTCCAACAACGCGACACCCCAAACGAGCTCACGCGCAACCAGCCAGCATCAATTCCGAGTGTAAACGCGACCTCTTCCTGAGATGAACTTTAGACTAAACGACCTGGACCGAGGGGCAACAGCATGCGCTCTGCATTCGGGCAAATGTCGTTTTGAAAAGCGAAAGCGAGTGTCGACATGTTCATCACAACCAACGGCCTTTCCCGTTCGAGTCATATCGTCAGAGCTTGAGGAGGGGGACGACTTGTTGGTGAAGACGAGGCGTGAGGTTCGAAACGGCCGCGTCTTTGCATGCGAGTCATCCCGTAGTGGCGGATGATGCGGCTGAATGGGGTTACACAGCGATCATGCGTCGATCTCAAGAATATTGACAACGCCCTGCCATGACTGGAGCTGTACCCTTTGCCTTTTACTTCCCAGGCTTCTCTATTATCCGATTTTGCAGGATGGGTACAAAGGATGGGCTCGTGCATTGAGGCTGCTACGACGATCAATACGTTGTGGACAGATTGTACTGACAATGTCTGCAGCGCGCTGGTCATGAACCGCCAACAACGTAGGCGAAGTTCCCCGTACTAGCTCGGACTTACAGTATCGCGTACGCCAAACACGCTCATCTATTGGGGTACCATCGGGAACGAATTCCTCTCATCGCCAGACTTTACGGGTTAAAGACAACATGGCATGGTTCCCAGGCTCGGAGGATTCCGTTTACAACGGTGAAGATGCAAAGTTGGTGCTGCCAGTGTTTGGCCATCTTTGATGCGCCTGTGCGTTTTGTGCCATATTCGGTGCTGAAACGGCTAAGAGCGTCAGGCGCCCGTACTCTAAACCAAAACAAGACACGGTCCATGACGGGACGCTCCCGTGATGTTGATCAACCCTATACCACGTTGTGAGTACGCGAGAGCTTATTTCCGCTCGGAATGGTTCTCAGAGACGAGCATAGCCTTTGGCATACAGGGCAGCGCGACATTGTTCGACATGGTCCCTTCTTCTCGGGCAGTGAGGTCGCATGATATCAGGCCCGAATCTCGCAGTGCGTGCGATGAAGTCATTACGTTATTGCGAGACCACCATTTGCTCGTCACCTCAACTTCTTACACTGACAGCTCCGAGACGGATGTCGCTACGGCCAATAATGCACAGCATTGTCTACTGCATACCGAGGCACGACAGGCACGTTACGAAGGTCCCAGGTACACCCTGGCGCGAATCGCTGCTCTGTTGCAAGACCAGCCGGGGTGACTAAAAAGAAACGTCCAAGCGCATGAAAGTGACACCTTTTTGTCGGTAGTCGGACGATTTCGAGGTTCTAAGTGGTTGACAGCATAGAATGTTTGAGGCGTAGAGGCTCCATATGGAACTAGTATCCTTCTGTACCCCACCTCCGCCATGACTCTCGAGAGAACACCACCTAGTTGGGAGTAGCAGTTGCATGACTGGGGCGTCCCCTCCCTGCAATACATCAATGCAGAATTGACCAATGCTGCGTCTAGTAACGAAACACCTTCCTCGGCTGCCATCTCACTTGACGGCCGTTCCCCCTCGGGGCTGACTCGATTGATACATTGGCGGGGCCTTGGGCGATTCCCTTGCTCGCATACGCGATCATCGTCATGGTTAGATGAGTTTTGTTCCAAGTCTGGCCGAATAGTCTGAGGTTATAAGAAGGTAGGACGCCAGCTCCCGTTGAACATCATCAGTCGACACTGTCACCAACACCACTGGCCCGGTGCTTACATTCGTTATCGTCTTCTTCGCTCCTTCTTCGCGCTTTTGTCAATATTAGACTTTGATTTCATCACATTCTCAACAAAGCAATAAACCATCAGCACCATGCACGCCCAATCGATTCTCATTGCTACCCTTGCTGGTTTCGCTGCTGCCGCTCCTTTGGAAAACCGCCAGCTCTTCGGTGGCACCGGTTCCAGCTCGAGTGAGTTCAGCCAAGGTGGCTGCAGAGATATCCTCTTCGCCTTCGCCCGTGGCTCCACCGAGATCGGCAACATGGGATCCGTAGTTGGACCTCCCACCTCGGATGGCCTCAAGAGAGAGTTTGGTCGTGACGCAGTCGCCACCGAGGGCATCCCCTACGCCGCCTCACTCGGCACCAACGCCATCCCCGGCGGCACCGACACACGCTCCAGTAATTTCCTCAGGGACACCCTCATCAGCATGGCTCAGCAGTGCCCAGACTCGGTCATCGTATCCTCTGGCTACAGCCAAGGCGCAGCCGTCAACCACCGTGCCATTGAAGACCTCGACCCTGCCATCATGGACCAAATCGCTGGTGTCGTGACCTATGGTGACACGCAGAAGCTTCAGGACAGGGACCAGATCCCCAACTTCCCCAAGGAAAAGGTCAAGATCATCTGCCAGCCTGGCGATGCCGTGTGCATGGGTACGCTGACCATTTTGCCTGCTCACCTGACGTATGGGACTCGGGCGAACGAGGGCGTGCAGTTCTTGGCTCAGCAGATCAGGGGTGCGCAGGCGAAGATCAAGGCCAGGAATGCGAAGCGCGAGGCTGAGAGGGCAGTGGCGGCTGTTGCTGAGGATGTTGAGCGTGCTGCCAAGGAGATTGTGGCATGAGTTGAATGTTTCCGTTCAAGGGTGGTGTCTGGATACTTGGGTGGCTGGATCACTTTGTTCTTGTCTGGTCGCGTGGAAAAGTCTAGAATTTTTCTCTACTCTCCTTTATACCCTTTGGTTATACGTTTTATATCTTGCGAATTCATGGAATTGCGGCCCAGTACAGTTTTACGCATTTTGTGATTTGCATTGAGTGCTGTGTGGCTATGGATAGTGAAGATAACAAGGAAATGGCACATTAATTTGCGGAGACTAGAAAGAGACTGAGGCAGGGAAGTGCGAATTAAGCTGTGGTGACAGATCGACCCGTTGGAGGGCTTGGGGGGATGCCTCGACAAGAATATTTCCTATATAGGCAACTTCCGATGAGGTGTTGATTGCAGTCCCGTCGACTGCCCCGACTGCCCCGACAGCCCCTCACTACCCGCCCCGCTTTGGATACACCACCGTAACAGCTCCACGCTTCGGTCCCAGCCTAGGACGTCGTCGATCCACAGCAAGAAAACGAGGTACACCAATTCCATGGACTCTTTGCAGCATTTTCTTCAGAAGAGGTTGCTTTCCTTTTCTCGATGTGTTCTGCGAGACATTACCGTACAGCTCCGAAGCTAACACTCGGTGCATTTCAAACCACGACTACAATGGTGTATGAGCAACTATGTCCAATGATTGCACTCCAAACACAAGGAGACCTTGCTACCAGGGAACAATACCCCGTGCTCCAACCAGACGAATCACCAGCGGTCACTTCTGCCCCGCCACCCAGCCGTAGAATTCGGAGGTCACGCCGTACGACGTGCCTGCTAGCCGTGTACACGTGTCAGTGATGCAGATGGATGCAGCAGAGTAGCATGTTCCCTCGACCATGGATTGAGCACTTTTTGGCGACCATTCACGTCAAGTCCTGTTACTGTTACCCCATGACACAGTGAGCCAGAAGCGGCATCTCGAGGCGTGGATGGAACCAATCATCATCATGGTACGCAGCATGAGAGGAAAAGAACCGAACCGGCACGAACTGATGGCTAGGCAGTCTGACTACGGTGGAGTTACGCAGTAGCTCATGGACCATGATTCGCCAGAGAAGTAGACGTTCTACCTTGGAGTGGCATATGCTCTCTCCTACCTCTAGCACGCCAAAGGGGATCTATAATACTATACCACCCACCCATCAAAAGCCGCAACACCAGAAACACCACCAGAATGCCATCCCCTGCCCCCTCCCCAGAAGAAGCCCTCCGCCGCCAAACCGAAGCGCGCGCCGCCGTCACCGCATCTCTCGCCAGCGTCGGCGCTTCGGTCGACAACGAGATGCGCACGCGAACAGCGGACCTGCACGCCAACTCGGCCGCCATCGCAAAGCAAGAACAAGAGTTGGCGAAACAGACGGCGGCGCTGGCGAAACAAGCGGCCGAGTGGGATAAGCTGTTGCAGGGGGGCACGAAGAAGCTGAATGAGGTGGGGGATATCCAGAATTGGGCGGAGATGATTGAGAGGGATTTGTTGGTGTTGGAGGAAACGGTGAGGCTGGTTGATGAGGGGAAGGCAGGGAGGGGTGGGGTGGGGGGAGGGGAGAGGGGAGGGAATGCGAGTGCGACGGGTGGGTGGTTTGGGAGGTAGGGTTGGGAGTTGTCATTGTGGTTTCTTGAGGTGTTCGCATGGACAGTGTCTTGCTCACGCTGTTCTCATGATTTACGACGTGCTATCGAATAGTATATAATATCGTTTTCAACCTCGCTGACTGATGGGATGCAGTGCGCTTTGGTGGCATGGCATGTGGCGTGATGGCTGCCCAGATGCTATCCCGAGGCAAGTCCAAAGGCGATCCTAGGACGACGTGGTCGCCATGAGTGTGGTATGAGTGTGATATAAGTGTGTGATATGCTCCCGTGCACCTACATGTCCCTATCGTCTAGAGAGTCACTGACGACAGCGCGTCGTTTTCGTGACGCTCTAAGCTCGGATCAGCGGGCACGGACCACGTCTCCATCATTGCGGAAACTGCGACTTGCAGTGCTTCCCAGCTTCCAGCTACAAGCTCCAACAACAACTTCACCTCCCCCACGCGCTCTGCCACCGCCGTAGAGACTCCCGCGAATTGACCTTTGGCACCCGCACCCAGCCAAACAACGACCCGCTAGCTGTCCAAGATCCGCGCCTGCACCGTGGTATCTAACAGCGACCTACCCACCCACGCCCTCTTCTCCGCCAGCCCGCCAGCTCGCCCACCCGCCCGCTCACACGCATTGCCTACATTTCGCTGCAACCGCTTATGTGCGTGTGGAGACGACGCCAACATACATCACCCAAAACCCCGCTTTTCGCTCCACTAAAGACGTAGCAGCCACTTTGGGTTTCTGCGCTTCCGGTAAAGGCAGTCGCAGCCTGGCTCCAGACAGCCGCCTCCCACGCCACGACCCTCTCGCCGTGCTATCCGACCGCCTTCGCACCACCACGGCTCGCTAGAGACCAGCTTCCTAGAGCTTGCATGTGAGCAAGCTTCGTCTTCCGAGCGCCCGGCGCAAACATGAAGATCAAGAAACAGGCTACCTCACGACATGAGTCGACTCTGGTAAGTCGGCGTCCTGTTGTACCCCGCGCCCCTACTGACACACCACCGTAGTCGTCGATGATAGCAGACTTTGTGAAGGCGACCGAATTGATACCGCTCTTCCAGCTGCCCGCACATCTGGCCTCCTTCCCTAGGCACTGGCCCTTTCCCCGCGGTGACGCATACCACTGGATCCCCGCCCTGAATCGCTTCGACCACATCCTCGAGCTGTTCAACAAGGAGTATGGCCTGGTGGACGGACCGCAGACACAGCCCTTCGAGCGCCGATTACTGCTCAAGGGCGATGCTGAGCAAGGAAGCGCCAGCGCGGAGCAGACCACGACCGACGCCGTCCTGGATACCCTGCACGTAGCACGGGATGGCGATCGCGAGCTAATCGAGCAGATTCTCAACTTCACGCGCACGCTCTTGGAAAACTGCGGCAACCGTAGTCTGTACTCTAGCAGCGAGCGCCTGGACAAGCTGCTAAACACGACTTCGACATCCCTCCTCAAGGCTACGCTTCGCCTAGGCCATCGCCTCGCCCAGCGCTATGCTGCCGCACGCATGCGCCTGGCCCCGGCCACGCTACACCCGTCCCTTCTCTCCAGCCACTACAACATCAACCTCGACAAGGTCCAGAAGCTGGCTAGCCCATTCGCAAAAGGCCCCGCTACGCCAGCACCAGTCTTTGGCACACCGGCAGCCAAGGGCAAGGACCGCGCCGGCAGTACTGATAGGGTCAGCCCGTCTGACCTAGTCGCCATGTACTCTCTGTCCGAAGCATCCATGAAGCAGGAGTTTGGAGGCGTCCTTGTCTCGTACTACGAGCCCACTCCCTCGTCCGAAGCAGAGACCAGCAAACCGGCAGCCACAGACGCACCCGCGCCCACGACACCGACTCCCGTACGAAGGACGTCGAGCATGGGTCCCAACCGAACACCAAGACAACCTCAGCCTGCGCCCGCCACCGATTCGCCGAGCACACCCGTCTTCACGCCCGGACAACCCAGCAGTAGGACGAACGGGCCCAAGATTTTCGAGCTGTCTGCGGAAAAGGTCTCCAGAACCGACGTGCACGACCTGATCAAGGAAGGACTCGCAAGCTTGCCGGAAACAGTTCACTATGAGTTCCTTCATAAGCTTCGCACCGCAAAGATGTTCCACGAGGGACGCGCAGGACGCGACAGCGCAGTCGCAGTCCGACTTCTATCCATTGCGAACATTGGTTATGTGCACATTGAGAAGGAGTTCATGGCAAAGCTGGGCCAGCAGGATGCAGACGAGCCCCGCCGGTTGCAACTTGCCTACCAACTTTCCGAGCTGGTTCATCCGCCAGGCAATGGCGAGACTGGCATCTCGATGCAACTGCAGACCTACACCATGAGCGCCCTCGAGGCTCTTGCCAAGCACAAATCGAAGGCGCCTGATGTCTGCACCGCCCTCAGTGTCAACGTTAACCACGGTGTACTGTTCTACGTTGTGCGCAAGCTCGTCGCTGGACTTGGCGAGGAGACTGGTAACCCTGACGATATCGAAGAAGATGAATGGCGCGATGCTTTGTTCTCCCTCTTGAACACGCTACCTACTTCTCAAACGCGCACTGGTGAGCAGATGGTGGCCGCTGGTCTTTTGGAGATTCTGGTCGATGTCCTCCAGCTGCGTACCGCAAAAGCAGAACGCAATCACCCCAAGATTCTCAACTTCCTTGACACCTTTGTCTATAATTTGCGCGACGCCTTCTCAGCCCTCGTGGCCGCGAAGGGACTCGAAATCATCGCTGACCTGATGCAATATGAGGTCGACATTTCCAAGAAGCTCGCAGAGGAGGACAAGGGTATGCCCAAAGAGTACAAGACGCAGCTTACTGATTATCAAATCCCCTTCTACCATCAGCAGAGCCTACGCTGGCTGTTCAAGTTCCTCAACCACATGATGTCGCACACAGGCGGAAACTTCGATCGCCTAATGCGAAACTTGCTTGACTCACAACAGCTGCTTAGTAGCTTGCGCACTGTGCTATCCAATGCCAAGACGTTTGGGTCAACTGTCTGGAGTATGGCTGTCACGATCCTTACCAGCTTCATCAACAATGAACCCACTAGCTACCAGGTCATCGCCGAGGCGGGTCTCAGCGACGCGTTCCTGGAGACTGTGGCGGGAGAGCCCGCTTCAGAAGCGATTGCTGCAGCCAACGCCGACGTGAGTGCTTCGACACCGTCTACATATCCTCCACGACAAGGTGGAAAGCCACTTGCCGAGGGTATTCTGCCTGTCGCCGAAGCCATTTCGACCCTGCCCCCGGCCTTTGACGGCATTTGCTTGGCTGAGGCTGGTATGAAGCTATTCCAGTCATCGACCGCCCTGCAGCGATTCTTCGAGATCTTCGAGAGCCCTGCTCACATCAAAGCACTCGACGCTGATACCGAGATGCCTACCTTGATCGGAAACTCTTTCGATGAGCTAGTGCGCCATCACCCACCTTTGAAGTCACGTGTTCTTTCATGTCTCAGCGAACTGATTGCGCGTGTGGTTCAGCTTTGCGCCGAGAAGGCTGAGAAGGAGGGTGTGGGGGCCAAGCTTTGGTGCGAGGACGCTGCTGGCAAGCTTACCGTCGCGGGCGGCCGTCAAGCGCTTTCTGGATCACGCTCGCAGCCGAATGCAGCTCAAGCATCGGAATCTGCAAGTACTGATGTGGAAATGAAGGATGCGGATGAGACTGCTAACGAATCCGTCGCTTACGATCAAGTCACTGAGACCGAGGACAGCACCAAGGGCCCTACTACTGGTCAATACATTCGCGTACTCTGCCGCTTCCTCTCTGGATTCTTCTCAAACCACGCCATGTGCGCTGCATACGTCGAGCTTGACGGTGTAGACTCTATCCTCGACATTTCTAGTCTTGCCTGCTTGGACCCAAAGGCAGGTGAATACCGCAGCATGTGCGAGCAGTTTGGTCATGTCGTCCAAGTGCTCGTCGAGCAGAAGCCGCATATCGCAGTGCCATCACTGATCAAGCGTACACAAATGGCTCTGGAGCGCTTGCAGCCCCTCCTTGACCACACTGGCAAGCAAGCTTTCTTCGCACCCTTCACGAGCTCTGGCACTTGGCAGAACACTGAGCATTTGCAGCGAGGTACGCAATACGTCAAAGCATTAGTGTCTGCCCATACTCTTGTTGGAGCCATGACTTTGACCTTCCAGAGCCAGATGTACACTACTCGCTCTGCTCATAACGTGTCCAGCCAAATCAACCTTGCCGATATGTACGCACGTCTCGTGGATAGCCTCGGAAAGCTGCATCGAAGCTGTGTTTGGGAGGAGTTGTTGCTACAGCGTAACATGCCTACAGAGTGGGAGAAGGAGACTCGTATCACTAGCTCGGGTTTTGGAAATGATGAAGCCGACAACGTATTTCGCATTGGAAACAGTGCTACCGAATCACCAAGCAACGGGGACGCTACTGCTTCAGGACCAACTTCTGAAAATACTGTCGCGAGCCAGAACAGTGCTCGGTTCAAGAATACGCAAACTCTCCGCAACCTCCTTAGTAGGATACCTACCGAAGTTGCGCCGTTCTTCCAGTCGCTTGGTAAATTGCTCTTGTTCCGCCGCAGTCTGGAGGCTTACCAGAGGCAATGTGCTACGGTTGTGTCGGATCAACTTGCCCAGGCCGTTATTGATCAGCTCGAGTACGAGGGTCCAAAGGATTCGGAGATTATCGAAGACCGCTATGCGTATTGGATCGTCATTCTCACGTCCCTGTCACAGCTTATCGTTGAACCAAACCTGGACCGATCTCAAGCATTGACGCTGTTACTCGTATCCTTCCGTAACCTGGGTGGGTTCGATGTCCTTGCGGACATTCTCAACCAATTCTACCAGTCAGCGCTTGAGATTACCCAGAAGCCTGCGGAAGACACCAACGAGAAGTCGAAGCGACTGCTCAACCTGTCCCTCGGAGGTATCAAGATCATCTTGGCCTTTTTCGCTCAGATTATCAACTTCAAAGTAATCTCAGAGTCGCCGCAGACGTCATCGATGCAAACTCGGCCGGATCGCGATCGAGAGCGGTCTGACTACTTCTTGACTGCACAGTTCCTCGTCGAGCTACGTTACGCCGTCATCGTACCAGTCGAGAAGATTTGGAGCTCGGATATGATTGACAAAGCAACTACGTCGATTGTGAAGACTTCTATCAATATACTCAAATCAGTTCTTGAATGCGAAGGTGAACATGGAGCTTACAAGAGCATCGACAAGATTCCAAAGCGTAGCAAGCCCATCATCAAGCCTTGGTCTGCTCGGAACGGAGACCACTTGCCACGTCTGAAGGAAAATGGACACGAGGAGAGCCTTGCTGAAGAAGCCTTGTATCGCTGCTGTGACAACTTCAACATGGCGAACGAGTACTGCAAGAACCAAGCCCGCCCAGGGGCTTCAAGGAATCCTATCCCGCAATACGAGATTCAAGCGCGTGGCCCGCCATCCGCCTCACCAAGCCGAGCTGAAGTAGTAGTCCCCGAGCATCCAGACGACGCTAGTATGACATCGAGCGAAGAGACGCGAGATGAAGATGGGTCTGCGCATCCCGAGACACAGTCTGGTCAGATGGAAGACGCCGACACTTCTACTGCAGAGTCGGAGGCGCCTACGTCCACTACACCCGTACCAGGTGATCAGCCAAGTCAAACACCCACTGCGCCGCAGGATGCTCTTGCGTATCAGAAACGGATGGCCAACGGCAACTCGACACAGCTTGTTGCCCTAGACCAGTTGGATGAGCAGCGATCTAAGCTCCGTGAGAAGCTCGTTGAGCAAGCTCTCGATGTGCTCAACTCGCACGAGGACGTTACCTTTGAGCTTGCCGATCTTATCTCGGCCGCCGTTTTAAAAGCACCAAACCCGCCTGAGATGCGGGCTGAGATTGGTATGATGCTTGTACAGTCTCTCATGTCACTGCAGGGGAACGACGACTTCCGAAATCAGAGCAAGAAGATAGCAGCTTCAGCACATCTTTTGGCCTTGATCCTCCAGGAGAAGGATTTCTACGACGTCATTGTTGAACAGCTGAAGCAACACTTCACCACGCTGTTGGGCTTCATCAAGATCTTCCCAGATCAATCTGCCGAAGACTCATCACCTTGGATCGGCCAAGTCTTACTTATCGTCGAACGACTACTGGCTGAGGATCAACTTCCGCACCAAATCCAGTGGACCCCGCCAACAGAAGAGTCAACGGAAGAGACCACGGTTGATGAGCTACCCCAACCTATCGTCAGTGTTGAAGAAAAGGATTCGCTGTTCAATGCAATCATCGAGATGTTGCCTCGCATTGGGAAAGATGAGTCGCTAGCTCTGTCTGTGACACGTGTACTCGCTATGCTCACTCGCACGCGCAAGATCGCCACACGTCTGGCAGAGAAGCGCAACGTCCAGCGGCTATTCCTCATGGTAAAGCAGCTTGCAGGCATCACCAACGAGGGCTTGCGTAGCGCGTTCATGATCGTTCTCCGTCACATGATTGAAGACGACGAAATGATTCGACAGATTATGCGTACCGAGATCCAGCAGATGTTTGAGTCGCGCGATAGAAGACAGACGGACACTACTGGCTACACTCGCCAGATGTACGCGCTAGCAATACGCGCACCTGAGATTTTCGTTGAAGTCACCAACGAGAAGCTTCAGCTGAAGGGCTTTGACCCTAATCAACGACCACAGACTCTGATGCTGAAGAAGACTGAGCCATCTCCAGCGGATGGGACAAGCATCGTGGAATCTTCAGAGATCACTGCTGAAGCCGACAAGCCAAAGGAATCAAGTGAGGCGCCGAAACAGCCGTTCCTTGAGCGAACAAAGACGTCGGATCTCAAGGTCCCAGTTGTTGAGAACCCTGACGGCGTCATTCACTACCTTCTCTGCGAACTGCTAGCTTACAAGGAAGCTGAGGACAAGCCTGAGCCCGCCAAGCCTAAAGAGAGTGCACCTGAAGGGCAGGCCAGCAAAGAGTCGAGCTCAGATGCCGCCGCTGCCACCCCGGCTGCTGCGCCTGCAGAGTCTGCGAAGCCTGAGAAGCCCGTGTTCAAGGCTGAAGAACACCCGATCTACATCTATCGCTGCTTCATCTTGAAGTGTCTCGCCGAGCTTCTGCAGAGTTATAACCGCACAAAGATTGAGTTCATCAACTTCTCCAGGAAGGCCGATCCTTACACTGTTACCCCATCGAAGCCTCGCTCGGGTGTACTGAACTACCTTCTCAACAACGTTGTTCCTATTGGCAACTTGAATCATGAAGGTGATCTCGCATTCAAAAAGAAGCTAGCGACATCGAACTGCGCAATCGACGTCATCGTGTCGCTCTGCAACAAGACTGGAGAGTTCACCCTGCCCAAGACCGACGTGCCGATATCGCCATATGTTGAGACTGAGCCAGACTTGCTGTTCGTACGCAAGTTTGTCCTTGAGCATGCCCTGAAGGCTTTCAAAGACGCCAATGCTTCGGACGAACCACTCGATATGAAGTATTCTCGTCTGCTGAGCATCGCCGACATCTTCTCCAGGATGGTATCGCAACGTCCAAATGGCGAGATGCTTACTCAGAACGCCGATTTGACTCCTAACCTGAAGCAGATGGCAAAGATCATGTACGAGAAGAACTTTGTCACTATCCTGACAACGGCAATTTCGGACATTGACCTCAACTTCCCTAACGCTAAGCGCGTGGTCAAATACATCTTGAAGCCTCTGAAGTGGCTTTGCTACGTCGCCATGGACCTGAGTATGCACTACGATACTTCTTCCGCCCCAGACTCCGCCGACGAATATGAAATCTCGACCGCATCCGACGACGACCTCATCGGCAACGAGCGCGAAGAGACGCCTGATTTGTTCCGCAATTCCACACTCGGAATGTTCGAAGCCCATGAGTCAGAATCTGACGAAGATTCTGAAGACGAAGAAGGTGAAGAGATGATGTACGACGATCCTTATGCGGACGACATGGAGTACGATGAAGGCGATATTGGTGATGACGATGTTGTCTCTGATGATGATGAAGAGATCTTGGAGATGGATATCGATGGCATGGGTCCAATTGAAGGTCTTCCGGGCGACGTCGACGTTGAGATTGAACTTGACGATGATGGCAATGCCATGGGCTCTGACGATGACTCGGAAGACGAAGACGAAGACGATGAGGATGACGACGATGACGACATGGACGATATGGATGATGACGGTGACGACGGCATGGATGACATGGAAGAGGCCATGGACGCTATGGAGGAAATCACAGGTGACGATGAAAACGCCAGCCTCGCCGAAGACCAAGAAGATGACTGGAGTGATGATGATCAAGACGACTTCCCTGGCGGCCCCAACGGAGATGCTAACATGCCTCCGGGCGCGCTTGGCTTCGTCCTTGATCCTCCTCAGCTTCTTGAACAGATGCGTCAACAAGGTGGGGATCTTGAGGGTTTCCTGGACGATAACATGGAAGAAGAAGGTCCGTTGCTTCATAGGTTAGAACAACGCTTGGAAAACCCGCTAACTGAGCTAGATATGGATGAGGAGGAGGAAGAGTACGACGAGGAAATTCACTACGATCCTGGAATGGAGGACGACGACGACGCCATGCCGGAAATTGGATGGGGCGGTGGCTGGGAAGACCCTCAGCCGCCTACCGTTCGACATACCCACCGCCTCAGCCCATGGATGTTCCCCGCAGGTCCGGGCGACCGCATTCTTGTGCCAGCTTACCGCTCACATCGCCCAGGTGCTGGTCCCCGTGTCACCGATGATGGCATCAACCCCCTGCTTCAGCGAGGCGGCCGCTCAGCTGGACGAGATGGTCTACCGCGCAACGAAGGCAACAGCGACTGGGTTCACGCCATTGAAGGTCGCGGTCCCCGTGTCTTTAGCCAAAATGACAGTCCTGTCTCGTTCATCAGCAACCTGTTGAACGCGATGAGTTCCGGCGCCGGCGCCGGCGGCCCTACACTACACCAGCATGGAGGGGCACTGCATCTTTCTTTCAACAATTCCATGGGCATGCCGCCATTCGATAGTGGCATGCGCCGCGATATCGCCCGTATGCGAGAGACTTACACATCACGCACTGCTCGCGAAGATCCACACTCTGCAGTATCATTCGTCAAGGCATACACAAGCCAGCGCTGGCAGGAAGAGGCACGCATCCTGTACGGCCCTGCTGCGATCGAGAAGAGCAACCGGGTCATCAACTCCATCCTAAAAGTCATGGTTCCGCCTGCGATGGAAGCCGCGAAGAAGCGCCTAGAAGAGCGCCAGGCCGAAGTCGCGCGCAAGCTCAAGGAAGAGCAGGAACAGAAGGAACAGAAGGAGCGTGAAGAACGCGAGAAGCGTGAGGCACAAGAAAAGGAAGATCGTGAGCGACAGGAACGTGAAGCTGCTGAAGCTGCGAGCCGTGCTCAAGAACAACCTGCAGAAGGCGAACCAAAGATGGAGCCTGAGACTGCACCTGAAGCTCAAGCAATGGAGGGTGTCGAAGGCGGACAGTCTTCAGCCTCTGCGGAAACCGCCGGCGCGGAGCCGGCGCCCGCGGAACCTGCTGGGCCTCCTCCATCGCGTATCACGACCATGATTAGAGGACACGAGTACGACATTACAGACTTGGGTATCGACACTGAGTACCTGGACGCTCTTCCCGAGGATCTACGTGAGGAGGTCTTGATGCAACAGGTGGCTGAGCGTAGAGCAGAACAACGGGCTCAAGCACGACGACAAGAACAGCAACAGCAGCAGTCACAAGCCCCAGCACAAGGACAAACCCCGGCTGCGCCTGAAGAAGCAGGACCAGCAGGTGAACTACCTACAGATATCAACGCAGATTTCCTAGCAGCACTCCCAGCAGAGATTCGGGAGGAGCTGCTTGCGCAAGAAGCACAAGAACGTCGACGCCGAGAGCGCGAAGAGAACCGCCGTCGCAACCAAGCCAGCGCCGGTGCTCCTGCTCCACAGGCGGAAGACATGGACCCTGCAAGCTTCTTCGCGTCTTTGGACCCTACCCTACGAGCTGCTGTGCTCATGGATACAGACGAGGATATCTTGCGCCAGCTTCCACCTGAGCTGTCTGCGGAAGCACGAGCAATGGGGGGTGATCGTCGGCTACACCAGTTCAACGACTTCGGCTATAGACGTGGTGACCGCCGCGCCCAGCCGGATGATCCGTCGCAGAAGAAGAAGGCCCGCCCTTGTGTACAAATGCTCGACAAGGCCGGCGTTGCGACGCTCCTTAGACTCATGTTCATCCCACAACAGGGAAGCGCCAAGGGTAGTCTTAGCTCTATCCTACGCTATGTCTGTGAAAACCGTCAAAACCGCGCGGAGGTCATCAGCATCCTACTTTCCATTCTTCAGGATGGCAGCGCTGATGTCAACGCTGTCGAGAAGAGCTTTGCCCAACTATCCATTCGAGCCAAGCAGCCTCAGCAGCCAGCGGACAAGACCCCAAAGATCTCTCGCAAGAACGGCGCCTTGTCGATTAACGCGGATGTCTCTCCACTCATGGTCGTTCAGCAGTGTCTCAACACACTTACGCAATTGACTGAGAAGAACCCAGCTGTCTGGCAATTCTTCTTGACTGAACACGAGACTGGCGTTGGTTTCAAGAATCGTGCCAATCGAAAGGGCAAGGCCAAGGAGACGAAGGCGAATAGGTATCCGGTCAACGCTCTTCTTACCTTACTGGACCGCAAGCTCATCGTGGAGAGCTCTACCATTATGGAACAACTGACGACATTGCTGAAGGTGATCACGGCACCGTTGCAGGTTCTCAAGAAGGAGAAGGCTGCCGAAGAGGCGAAGGAGGCTGAGACTTCTGCCGAAGGTCAAACCACTGAGAACCAGCCTGCTGATACCGCAACCACGGAAGCTCGTCCCGAAGGCCAACATACTGAGATGACGACTGCTCCCGAAAATGCTGCTCAGCCTGAAACCGTTACCACTGAGGGCGAGGGTAGCACTTCCAAGACTGACGAGTCAAAGGCCGAAGACGAAAAGGCGAAGAAGCACCGCTCACTTACACCACCAGATGTGCCTGAAGCCAACCTTCGGCTTGTCGCCAAGATTCTGGCTGCTCGGGAATGCAATAGCAAGGTCTTCCAAGAGACATTGTCGGTCATCAGCAACCTCTCGCCAATTCCAGGTGCTAAGGAGATCTTCGGCCAAGAATTGCTTGGTATTGCCAAGGATCTGGCCAGCTCCACCCTGGAGGACCTTGCCAGCTTGACGGTTCAAGTCTCAAAGGCAAGCTCGCCTACTGATGTCCAAGGCATCGCACTTGCCAAGTTCTCTCCAGCAAGCTCCGACCAGACTAAGCTGCTGAGAGCCTTGACAGCACTTGACTATCTCTTTGACCCGTCGCGCGACAACAGAGACAAGCCTGAATCTGCCGCAGAGGCACTTGAGCCGGCTCAGAAGGAAGATATCCTCCTGACCCTATACGAGGATCGTGCTTTCGCGCCCCTTTGGGAGAAGCTTAGCGAGTGCCTCGCCGTCATTCGTCAGCGCGGCAACATGCTCAATATTGCTACCACGCTGCTTCCACTCATTGAGAGTCTTATGGTGGTGTGCAAGAACACAACACTCAAGGAGATGCCTTTGTCCAAGATGCTTCCCAAGGAGTTCGCCCTATCTAGCCCACCGCCCGAAAGCAGGATGGAGAATCTGTTCTTCAACTTCACTGAAGAGCACCGCAAGATCCTCAACGACCTTGTCCGCCAAAACCCCAAGTTAATGAGCGGCACATTCTCCCTTTTGGTGAAGAACTCCAAGGTGCTGGAATTCGACAACAAGCGCAACTACTTCAACCGAAAGCTTCATGCCAGAGGCGGAGACCGACAAGCACATCCACCTCTGCAGCTCTCTGTGCGTCGAGATCAAGTCTTCCTAGACTCGTTCAAGTCGCTGTACTTCAAGTCGGCTGATGAGATGAAGTTTGGCAAGCTCAGCATCCGCTTCCACGGTGAGGAAGGTGTTGACGCTGGAGGTGTGACCCGCGAATGGTTCCAGTCCATCTCACGCCAAATGTTCAACGCTGACTACGCTCTCTTTGTACCCGTTGCTTCCGATCGCACCACGTTCCACCCCAATCGTCTCAGTTCCATCAACCCTGAGCATCTGATGTTCTTCAAGTTTATTGGTCGCATCATCGGCAAAGCACTCTATGAGGGTCGCGTTCTGGACTGCCATTTCAGTCGAGCGGTCTACAAGCAAATCATGGGTAAACAGGTTAGCCTCAAGGACATGGAGACGCTTGACCTGGAGTACTACAAGTCACTGGAGTGGATGATCCACAACGAGATTACGGATATTATTACGGAAACCTTTTCAGTGGAAGTCGAAGCCTTTGGTGAGATGCAGACTGTCGACCTTATCGAGAACGGGCGTAACATTCCGGTCACCGAAGACAACAAGCACGAGTACGTTCGTCTCATCACAGAGCACCGTCTTGTAGGCGCTGTGCAAGAGCAGCTTGAGAACTTCCTCAAGGGCTTCCACGACATCGTCCCGGCCGAACTTGTCTCCATTTTCAGCGAACAAGAGCTCGAACTTCTCATCTCTGGTCTACCTGACATCAACGTGGACGACTGGAAGAACAACACCGAGTACCACAACTATACGGCCGCCTCACCCCAGATTCAGTGGTTCTGGCGCGCTGTCCGAACCTTTGAGAAGGAAGAGCAGGCCAAATTGCTGCAATTCGTTACTGGAACCAGTAAGGTGCCGCTCAACGGTTTCAAGGAGCTCGAGGGCATGAACGGCTTCTCCAAGTTCAACATCCATCGCGATTACGGTAGCAAGGATCGTCTGCCGTCTAGTCATACTTGCTTCAACCGTAAGTTTATCCCACCTACCTAATCTTTTTGATGACGCAAAAATTAACAATGAAACAGAACTTGACCTCCCCGAGTATGAGACGTACGAGGATCTCCGCAAGGCCCTTTACACCGCCATGACGGCCGGTGGCGAGTACTTTGGCTTCGCCTAGACCACCTCGCTCGCTTGCTTTCACGGGCCTTTGCTAGACGACGGGCCTGCCTTACTCACGATAGCGACTTTTCGAATTACATATTACGAACTCTCTTTGCATTGCCAGGCGCAGGGAAGTATGTACGGGATATACCCCAAGGTGGGGAATGATGAGGCGAAGGGAAGGAGCATTACGTAGATGGAGAGAGGATTGTACGAGTATTAAAATTGGAGGGTTTGCAGTGGGTTATGATGTTTACGAGATCAGATTATGACGAAGGCCTGGTAGGAGTGCATCGAGCAGATGGGAGAGGGAGACTGGGAGTGCAGGCCCATGTCTTTGTTCGACCTTGATGAGAGGCTACGACTACCAGGTGGGGAGAGATGGGTATTTCTTTCGAAGTTTTTCTTCTAAGGAGTGAATGCCATTGTTTGGTGGTACGTAGATAGTCTATTATTTCGTTCTTTACTCAACTTGTGTCTTCTTTTGTCTGTGAAGTTGGGAGTTGTAGATGTCTCGCGAGAGTCGCGTAGCAGATGGTCTATTGATTTCCCATCGGCTAGCGTGTTACGCGATGTAGCTACGTTGGGGATGGCTAGGGTAATCGTTTATACTTTACAGCGCATCTAGTAATGCATGGACCGGAGGTTCAGTCACTCATTCCCTTCTTCCTTTGTAGTCTCCAGATATGTCTCTCTTTTTCTCTCCTCGCTCATGCTTTCCCAACTCCTCATTTACCCGTTCTCATTATCGGCAACATGGTAAGCCCTATTGTGTTGTGTCCACGTAGATGCAGGATACCAAAAGCGAGAAAGGCAGAGATGATTGACGGGGACTGGTAACGCATCCAAAACCAAGTCAGCAGCGACCAGGTAGTTCCCACCGAGTGGAGAAGTAATCAACATAGAGGATGGACATTGCTGGGACTCAAGTCGCCATAGATTGAACCCAGGAGAGCGCGGCAAGCGACAAAACGAGATATGACCGCTACGGGAGGTCTCTGTAAGCTAGGCACGAGAGTCTAGCCTTATCATCTAGGTAGGAATCCAATTTAGAGATCCAAGGATCTTGCTGATGAGCTGAGGCGGAAAGTCCATGCACGAAAAGCAGAGGCAGAAGATGGCCTAACCGTAGTTGTAAACGCTAGTGAGGGTTGATGCGGAGGTCATCTAGCATATTGTCACCAAAGAGCTTGCGGGCTGTTCCCTCGGTCGAGTTACAACGCGGAGAATAGTAAGCAAGTCTAGATAGCAATGCGTTTGTCAACCTGTGACACGTCCGCGTAAACAGGATATGCTTTTTAGATGGTGCTGTGTACCTTTTGCTCAAGACGCTTCTTCTCCTCCGTCTTCTTCTCTCACACAGAGTTTGGGTCGTAGCGATGGATGCTTTGCGTGAGACTCTACGGGTGTGTAGTGGCTTTACACAAGGCCTGTGGAGATGAGAGTGGTGCCATCTTTGCGTTTGGTACTGGGAGTGTGGACTGGAGGGGTGCTGTTGTTGGCGCTTTGAGTAGTATCGCGTAGGGCTTTGCTATCAACAGGATAGTTGCCAGCGGCGTTTTCCATATTTGAACGTGATGTATTTCGTGACAGTAGCTAAAGTGCTTAGTTGTTAGACGTTTTGGGGGTGTGTTGGGGGATGTCCTTACATGGTATTAATGAACACCCGTCGACTCGTGCGATAGCCATCTCATGTACAAAGCTTCTGGACTTGCGACTTCTTGGAGGACAAGTTCCGCAATTTGGCTAGCATTGTGATGCACCATGACCGTATACACACCAACTACGAATCCACATCAGAGCTGCTTTGGGTGGTCTGAAAGTATCCCAAAAGGAGCTTGAGAGGCGTGGTACTGAGAAGCACGTGCCTGCTGATTATTCAAACTACCTCCCGACTTGGGACAATTTGAAGAGACAAGAGTGAGCATGTTCATACTTCCAGTGATACTGGAGACTACCAGGGCGTTCAAACATCCACCATGGACCTTTTCGAGCACACTGAGCACGGAAAAGATGCGACCAACCCTCAACAATATTACAGCAAACAGCGGCGCTCAATTCCACGGCGTCCAGCTAATCAAGTCAACCGATGCCAGCAAGGATAAACTCGCACTCCTTGCCGCCCAGAAAATACTCGTAGCGCTCCGCGATCGGGACTTCGCAAACATCCGTCGAAGACGCACTCGATTTCAACGGTTACATTGGTCGGCACCACATCCGATCTACATCCGGAGCTCCTGAGAGCTATCCCGGGGTTCACCTCGTCTATCAACGTACAGATGACACCACCGCGCGAGACTTCTTCGAAGAGCAAACGAACTCAATTACCTGGGCATTCGAACGTGACGTATGAGAAACAGTCATTCAGAACCCCCTTCTTGTGTCTTCTCGATGGACCAGCTGCAGAAGGCGATACTTTGTTTGTGAATCAGGCGGCAACGTATAATAGACTCTCGCCAGAGTACAGGAAGCGCTTGCACAGTCTGACAGTCGTCCAATAAGGCAAGCTCTAGTCCAAGATGGCACGTTGCGAAAATGTACCAATGCCATTCCATCCGTCGAGCAAGCCGACAACAGCAAGAACAGAGGTGGCACCGTCCGTTGCGATGCAGTGACTTCGATCCACCCGCTTGTACGAACACACGCTGCGATAATCGAGAAAGCGCTCTTCGTGAGCCCTCCAGTTTAGTCAACGCATCGTGGGCTTCGAGAAGGGGGGAGTCGGATCTCCTACTCGATTTCCTGTACGATCATACCGCAAAGCATCCAGGCTTCGAGGCACGCGTCAGACGGGCGCCGGGTACAGTGGCAGTTTGGGATCATCGCGCTACAGCGTATAGTGCGCTTCTCCGACTGGGACGGTGGCGCGCGCAGGCATATGGCGAGGATTACGCGGTAAGCCAAAGGTTCTTATAAGACCGAAGTTGAGGAGTGGAAGACTGCTGACGGTGGGTATTAGTAGAGTTAGCGCGGGATAAAGTTCAATGTTCTTGTTGAGTTCAGGAGTTTTGACATTTCTTGTGGTGATCATGCGCCAGTTACGTGTCCGGGAGGTACACATCTTGTTCTCAGACGCCATTAGAGGATCCACGGGCATGTTGTCTTGGGTCATAACATGACAAACAGGGTAGCAGATAGCCCGGTGATAGTATTGGGATTCTTCCTAATGATGTCGTAATGCGATTTGAACAAATGGCGAGGTTGGGAAAAGAAAGGAGTAGCGCGCGGATTGATGCGTCATAGTTACTGCGGAGAGAAGTCTGCGAATACGGACACGTCGAACACATTCGGCAGCTCCAATAGGATGCACTAAACGGTCAATATTAGAGTAAGAGATGGCATCATAGAAAATTTCTAGGTTCGAGACGGGTGTCAGCTCGGCAAAAAGCCGATGGCTCACTAGGCGCGTGTAACTCCCGCGCGCTCATAGCGCGCCTTTCACCACGTCGATGCCAACGCGTATAGACCAAGCTAAATATCTGCCTTATCTGTCTCAAGCTCCAAGTTTTTCATCAGCAGCCCTTCTCTAGACAGGAATCCAACGTCGGCCCTGACCACCATCACACTCTCAGAGAATTCATCATCCTCCTTAGCCTTGCTCTCACGGTCGAGCATCTCAGCCATAAGACTGCTATCTCCATCAAAATCTTCTCTGAACTTGATCTCGCACCTTTTGCAGAGCCGTAGGCCACATCCGTCAATCTCCAGCTCTGCATCGTCAATCGAGAAAAGAGACCCTTGGCGTGCGCAGCAGGTGAAAGCGGCAGGGGAAAAGCACATTGAACACCAGCGCTGAAGTTGCTGTTGGATCCCCGTTGATGTTTCGGAAGCGTCTACGAGGTCAGCGAATGCCTCGTCGAACCTTGAGACTGCGTCGTTGGGGAACATGTGCTGCATGTCATGTTCTTCGCAAGCCATGATCTGCGCCCTGCCTGATAGAATTGTTAGCGAACTGATACCCGAAGCATGCTAGTCTTACAATGACCCTGGTGAATGGAACTTACCAATCGTGCAATTCTGGCACATAGTCGTCAGCCCATCGTTGTTCTCCGCATGACCGCCGCCAACCTCTGTATAACCATGTCCGCCATACCAACAGATGACATGAACCTCTTTCTCGAACAATCCAGTGAACCCGAACAAAGGAAGATCGCAAAAGTTGCAGTCCGAAGTATCTTCGATCACGCCGAACTGAATAGGATGCGCAAAGCTGGTCTTGATCTTTATTAGCTTACCCCTGTGACCATCGTTATCTTCCATCTCAATTTCGGGGGTGGGCGAGCGTGACACCACCTGCACATCTTCCCCGTACAAATCATCTAGATCTTCTAGATCTTGCTTGGTGAAATAGTCATGACCTGGCACAGCGACTTCGGGTGCATCACCTTCTGTCGGTCCCTTCGGTTTGGCCTTCTTCTCCTCAACGACCTTCGGGATTTCGTAAAAGGTGCAGCCAATGTTGTGCTTTTTGCAGTGTTTACATGGCGGCTTATCCTTCTTCTTCTTCAAGCTGCAGCGCTTCTTTTCTTGTCGGCAGTTTGTACACTGTATGTGTAGTCGATCCTCGGTATAGATCACCTCGTCGATGATGATTCTTTCAGCACGGTAACCCACCGGCGGAAGCGTTTCGCATATGTGTTCGTTCTCCGCGCAATGGTCACAGATAGCTTGATCAGGCTCGCCTTCGAAAGAGCAGTAATTGATGCCATCTTCAACACATTGCTTACAGCGGCCTTTCTCCGTAGGTGTGATGATGGGTTCGCAGTCCTGATCTAGATCGCAGCAGTACTGACACGGGTATGTACCGCCCACTACCATAGAGCAATCTGTTCCGTATATGCGACAGGAGATGCAGCCTCGCGCTACTGGATGGCCTGTCAGATCCTCAACCTCGGAACGGGGATCTTGAATCGGAAGCTGCATGTGGCGATTGGGCGTATTGCGGCGGAAGAATGTGCGATACTCTTCTAGCTCGCGCTCAGCTTCAGAATCAATGTCTGACCAACTCTCTGGCCAGTTTTCTTCATCTTCAGTGATGTTCTTCACGTTGCCAAACCTTTCGATGCGCAGTTTGACAATGCACTTCATGATTACCTCTTTGGGTGCACGCTGCCGGCCTTTTTTGAACCGCTGTGCAGCTTTGGCGGCTCTTGCTGCCTTTACCATTTTGAGCTTTAGTGGTTTGTTCTGCGTCTCATTCGCGGGATCGAAGTTGCCAGACTCATCTTGATCGACATACGTGTAAGCAGTCTTCCTATCGATGCCTTGACGCAACTCATAGGCTGGCTGGTAAAAGTTAGTATGTGACTGCTATGTCGGTCATGGACTCGTCGCGCTTACCTGAGTATCGGCGGGAATGACAATCTCGCCGTCGGATGGTGCTGGTGATTCTTTGGGGGACATGCACCCTACATCGGGGCATCCAAATCCGAAACCAAGATTGAACGGCTTCTCGGATGGGCCGCCTTCCGTCTCTTGCTGTTCGAGATCAAGACTGGACATGCGGTTGCCGATGTTTTGTCTCGAAACTCCAATTTCATGTGAGTCGTCAACCTGATCTATAAGGCGGTCTTCAGGCAGTTGTTCGAAAATATCGTCATACTGGGGTTCTTCGACCTCATCTGTTGGGCCCCCAAAAAGAGACTGTCGTAGCCTCTTGCTTCTTGCATTTGCCTCATCCTCGCCATCATCAACTCTCGTCGAATTTTTCTTTTCCAGGGAAGAGATCCGAGCCTGGTGAGCAGGCCAGGAGCGGTCGAACGCTTCAGGAGCACCGTCGTAATCGGAGAATCCTTTCTCAAGCATATTGCAATTCATGTTTTCGTGAGCCAGATTTTGGTCGTGCACGCCAGAGTCAATGCTGGCTTCCGGAGCATGGTAAACAGCTTCCATCGGCTCATGGTCGTTTCCCAAATCGTTGTTATTGGCATCGTTATCAGTTGCGCTTTCTTCGGCATCAATAATATACGGAAGATCAAAGTCGAATCCGACTTCAGGCCTAGGCGGCAAGTTGTCGCGCATCGATGCACCCATGATCATCTGAAAGTGTGGCTGTAGGTAGACGAAGGGTTGTATCAGGTGAATTCGTAGGTCGTAGGCTAGCAATGCTGTAGCGACAAGATAGGTTTGCGACAGACACCGGAATCGCTACATTCGTAATGTGGGGTAAAGGTGAGACTCGCATCAGCAGATAGGAAATCGTGGCAAGCGTCAAAACCCCAGTGAGGGCCGGAAAGGTTCGCTGGTAAACTTGAAAGGTAAAACAGAAGGGTTGTGAGGGTGTCTGGAGAAGGGTGGGGAGGATATGCGGAAGTTTATCCAATGATATTGCCATGCGTGAGAACCGAGCTGGGCGGTGATAAAGTTCGGCGAGACAAGAGAGCACCGACTCAGGAAGTCTACTAAGTACGGTTGGAGAATCTAGTAAGAGGGTGTCGAGAACTTCGCATCGCGAGTGGGAATATTGAGGGGCGGAACGGTAAGTTCGCGGCGACGTTTAGGAAGCTTTCGAAAGACGATACGAAAGAGAGATGTGGAATAAGGAAGCAACCGCTGGGTATTCAAGATTCTAGTGGCAACTGTGATTGGCGGTTAGAGTAATGCTTTCGACTCTCGTTGCTGTGTCGAGCTGCCAGGATATGTAAAGATTGATCATCGTCTGTGCAATGCTAGCATTGGGCACTCGTCTAGAATCCATGAAGAATTCGACGGAACAACACAAGGATATTTTGGTCAAATGAACAGTTTCTTTGCGAGCTTGTAGATCCCTTCTTGTCGTGTCTACTTCATGTCAATCGTAGCTGTGCTCGATGCTCTGCTCTGCATCAAGGCTCGGACATGATCTTCTAGACAGGGATACGGATACCAATACCCCGATGGCATTTTAAGACCGACAGCCATATCAGCAGGTAAGTCCTGACAAAACGGGACAGTGCTAGGAATGCGATTATAGTATGGCGGTAACATGTAGAGCAGCAGCAAGTCCAGTTTAAGCGTGGAGACAAGATGAAAATCTGTACAGGTCAGCCAGGAAACGATGATAAGCTTCTAGGCCGCTGTCTCTGTCTGGCGAGCTCGAAGACGAAGGAAAGAAGGTGTGTGGATCTGGAGCTCGTCCTAATCCTTAGTCATCATAGCGCTAACACGGACCTCTCCATCGAAATAACCCGCGCTCTTTCTTAGAGCTCTGCCTTTCCTCGCAAAGCTCCTCCATCAATGAAGCTCGACGGCGCTTCATACCGCCCTTTGTGGGCACCATGGCGCGATCGATGAGGCTGTTTCTGGTCCGGCATGGGGAGACAGTCGACAATGTCGCTCAACTCTAGTAAGCATCTCGTGAGCAGTCGCAGCCGTTCCTTGCTAACTATTACAGTGCCGGTAGTAAAGATTCAGCGCTTACCAATCACGGCTACCAACAGGCCACCCGCCTGGGTCTGCACTTCAAGTCCCTCGGCTTGACATTCACCCACCTCTTCTCGTCGCACCTCCAGCGGGCCGTGAAAACGGCCAGCAAGATCCGAGAGGCTCAGTTGACGCCGATAAGCGATGGCATCCACGCGAAAGCGGTACCCGATGTCATACAGCTGCCGGTGCTGATGGAGAAAGACTTCGGTTCGATGGAAGGGAAGAAATTCCACCATCGGCCGGAGAACAAGGACACGACGAGCTTCGCGGACGCCGAGTCGAAAGACAGCATGGCGCATCGAGCCGACTCATTCCTTGATGAGCATCTCTTGCCGCTACTCGGTGAAGCATCGAAAGATGCTGACCTTGTGGTTGCGATAGTCTCGCATGGGATTTTTCTCTCTACCCTTTGGAAGCGCCTTCTTTCGCGCCTTCCGCACAGAAGCGTTGCGCTCTCCTCAGAGCTCCAAGCAACAGCGCGACCAACGCTCGAGCATCTGGGCGGTTGGTCCAACACTGGCTATCTTGAGTTGCACATGACGAGAATAGAACGTGTTGACCCCAATATCACTGCGGACGTACCTGTGGTATCTACGCCAGAACCTTGCTCACTTGTTAGGATGTCGGCTACGGACGGAGGTCTGGGCGAGGTCAAGGTACCACAAGCCGCGACCGAACATGGTCCTGCACGCCAGCAGGTTTCACAATTGCCCATCCGGGCAGCTGTTACAGCCTCGCCGACCATCACACCGCGCATTGCCAAAGGATGGTCCTCTACTATTCTTGCTATCAATGGTAAAGATCATCTCCGCGGCATCAAACGCACCCGCGGCGGTATCGGAAGCTCCCGCTACGATGCATCGCAAAGTAGCATCAAGATCTTCTTCAAGCGTTGCAAAACTGTATGAAGTTATCAGTGGTATGTCTACACATCTTTTCAATTCCCCATGCAATGATGAAAAAACCTTTTAATCACAGACCTGATCGGAATTTAATGTCGACCAAAAATTGTACCAACTGCTGTCTGATTTGCATTCAACTTGTTTTATCCTTCTACCGCCTTGTTCTGAGAGCTTCGCTAACTGAAGAGGTTATAGATCTTGTGCAGTGCGTCCACTCAGCGCCATGCGTTTCGTGCTAGAATTAAATCAATATAAATCATTCCATTGTACACATCCCATCATCGTGACTCCACCCCACAGCATCGTCAAGGCCAAACACTTCATCTTACATCTAGGACTTCATGGCACGTCCAGCCAAGGCGAGGCGGTCCACGCTCTGTCGCTTTCCGCGCGCTGCGCTGGCGGTGAGATATTCACGATTCGGCCCTACATATTCTGGTCAGTGCCACGGCGATTTGCGGGTTCTGTATCCATGGGTAGGTACAACGCGTCGCGCGGGTATCACGAAGCCTTGTCGTGCTGGCTACCAGGTGTTGACGTGGCGAAGGCCCGTGCGACACCCGCCTTCTCTGCCCAGCTTCATCGTCGCATCGCTCACTGCAGTGTCGCAGCATCTCGACCGCCATCGCATGCATGCAAAAAGGATATACCGGAAAGTTTCAGATCGTTGCTGTTGGCACGGTACATAGGTTGTGCGGGTGCACAGCGCCACACCGAACGTTGTTGTGCGACAAGCATGCTTTTTCGTAAGATTGGCCGCTGGTGGCTGGCGACCGGCCACCTAGGTTTCTGGGCAGGGTCGATATCAGCCCCCCAGTTTTCATACATATGAACATAGGGCTGGTGCTGCTCAGAATAGTTCTTTCAACGCTTTGTGTTTGTCCATCAGCAATCTTTTTGTTCCTGTCGCTGTCGGATCTTCTTGGGATCTGTCTCTGGCGAATAGCAGCACGTCATTCTTTGCGCGATCACAGTCCACATTCGTTCAACATGAGGAGCAGTTCTACCGTAATTGTGCTAAATGCACTGTCGATGGGTGTTCTCGGTGGTATAATACCAGGACCATACTATGTCAACAGCAGTAAGTAGATGGCATGATGGCTTGGATGATTGCGATATACTGACCTTGATAGCTACCACTGCTGGAACACCACGGCCACACGTACATGCTCCTGGACTACCAATACCGCCAACTATCTTGTCGGCATTAACACCAAAGCCCAGTACAGCCATCATCGCCCCCTATCCGACTTCATCGTCAAATATATCCGTTGTCGATGCCTCTCCCTCTTTATCAACTGCATATGCAGTCTCCAGCCCCTCGCCAGAAGCATCAGTAGTGACACCTTCAGTATCAGGGTCGTTCAATGTTACCGCACAGAACGCTACCTCCGCCTACGCGCCAGCAACCGTCACCTCGTCTTTCTCAATTCCGACTTCAGAGTATCCACCCGTGGTAGTAGTGGTCGTCGCCGAAACCGTGTATGCAACAGCACAGCCAAGTCCGTTAGTTGCTTCGAATGTGACGCTTCCTACAGTATCGACATCGGATTGTTCTACAACTCTTCCAGCATCCGCAACCCAGAGCTCTCTCAGTGTTGTTTCCTCGTCTGCTGTTGTTACCAGCATCCTTCCTGGCCCAGCCCTAGCTGCAATTGGCAAAGCCGATGAGCTAGCCGGCTCTACAATAGATCTTGGCCTTCTGTCCTCGATCCTCCTCTCTGACATAATTCAAAGATCGATTGCGACGACCACCACGACCACTACAACCACTGTTGTTTTTACTCCCACTCCCCTAGTACCTTCTCCGTCAGACATCGACTCAAGTATATCGACGACGACGACAACGACCGTGGTTGTACTCCCAACTATATCTTCATCCACATCAGCAGCCTCGCCGACCTCGACATCAACAAGTGATTTGGTTGTGCCTTCATCATCGGCAGCAGACTCGGCCTCTACTATCCTCTCAACAGTCACCGTCACATCCTCAACACCATCCTCAACACCGTCATCTCCATCCAGCGCCGAATCCAACACGGAATTCCCCACCGCCCCACCATTCTCATACAACCCCTCCGCCTCCCGTGGCTCTGCTTCCCCCATCTCACGACCTACACCCAAACCTTCCAGCGCGAACGTCGCCGGCTCGACGCTCAGCACATCCGCAAGACCTACCTCAACAGGCATATCACAGTATGGCACCGGCGTACCGCCTGCGCCCAGCGCAGCGGGGGCCTCTGGTGTCTTGAACGAAAGGAATAAAGAGAGGGTATGGTGGGTTGCTTTCTTCGTTCCTTTCTTGCTCATGGCATAGCCCTTTAACCTTTTCAACCCTTTTTGTTCTTCACAAGCAAGACGTTGTTACGAGGAAAGTCGACGACCTTTACGATTCTTATGTTTATTATTATGAGAGTATTAGTTTAATGTTTGCATGTTTAATTCTAGTTGGGGTCCGAAGATGTTAAGAGGAGGATATACCAGGTTCACGATTTACAGGGCGTTTATAGAAGAGTAGGGGTTTGCAGACGTAATTTCTGTTTAGAGATGGCTTGAGGTGATGTTGGCACAATGCATGTCACCCTACGGATGAGGGAGATAAAGAGAGCATGGTGATTAGCCTTGGTTGGCGTCGAGGTTTAATCGGATATTATATAATGTACAATGAATGTTGTAACTCAAGTACACTTGCCCTCTACAGATTTGCGACGTCATTGCCTTGACAACTAGCGCAAAGGTGCGGCATGGCTCACGGATCTGATCCCTAGTTTCCGGAGGAGCAACCAACAGTACATCAAACTATCTCTGAAAGGTTTGATGACTGAGATGATCCGGGGGTGAGGTGCGGAGAGCGTTGTTGGTTGAAGATCAGAAGCGGGGAAGAAGTGCCTTGGCTAGCGCAAGCCACGATTTATTCCGTCAATCAAACCTCGGACTCTGCACACTCTCCATGACCTTCTTCACTTCGATGCAAGGTATCAAGTCGAAAATAACGCGTTTCCAAGAAGAGGATATTTGCAACGAGCCTCTAGATCTGTACAGGGGACACATTCATAGATCTAACACACATTTACACGCAGCCCAACCCCCTTGGCGTAACCTCGCTTGGGAAACATGCATCGATCGTCGCCCATTGAGCCGGTACCTCAATATACAATGAGCGCCTCGGGGAAACATTGTCCGCAGTACATCATGGAGGCTGCATGCATTCCTTCCAACGGCTCGTAGACCCTGGGGAGAACCTATAAGACTCATGGTACATTGTCTAGATCCTAGTATCCGGGCGAGATTGCACTTTCAATTCATATCAATATGCGGCAGTCCTTCTTCGGCTCAGCCTCCCTACTTGTTGGGTGCGCTCTACTCCTTCCCAGTAGTGCACTCGATTTGGTTCGCAGACAACAAGCCGCCAATGCAACCTACAAGGATGCTTCCGCCCCAGTCGAGGACAGAGTAGCAGACCTTCTTTCCCGTATGACCATTGAGGAAAAGACTGCTCAGCTCATCCAGGGAGACATCTCGAACTGGATCAATGTCACTACCAATGTCGTCAACGAGACTGGTCTCGAATGGAACTTCCGCGTCCGCGCGGGTCAGTTCTACGTCGGCTATCCGATACCTGCGGAGTGGATCAGCAATGGCATCAAGATTGGCCAGGACTACCTTCTACATAACACGACGTTGGGAATCCCAGCCATGGTTCAGACCGAAGCTATTCACGGCTTACTCGTGGGTAATGCAACCATCTACAACAGTCCGATCGGGCAGGCATGCTCGTGGGATCCGCAGCTGATACACGACATGGCCTTGGCGATTGCGAAGGAGTCGGCGCCTCTTGGTATCAATCAACTGTTCGCGCCACTCGCAGACTTGGCACGTGAGCTGCGGTTTGGAAGAGTAGAAGAGACGTACGGCGAAGATGGTTTCCTAGCCGGCGAGATGGCATACGAGTATGTTATGGCAGTACAAAGTTTAAATGTTAGTGCTACAGTCAAGCACTTTGCCGGTTTCAGTGCGCCAGAGCAAGGTCTGAACACTGGGCCAGTCCATGGAGGTGAGCGGGAGCTACGGACCACGTGGTTGCCTCCTTTTCACCGCTCTATCATGGACGCAGGCGCTTGGAACATCATGGGTGCTTACCACTCTTACGACGGAATACCGTCGATCGCCGATGGCCATATGCAAGAGACCATTCTACGCGAGGAATGGGGCTACAAGTACTGGCTGACTTCGGATGCGGGAGCCACAGACAGGCTTTGCTGCAACTTCAAGCTGTGCCGATGCAAGACCGAAGACACGCCAATCGACAGCGAAGCAGTCACACTCATGGCCCTGCCAAACGGTAACGATGTGGAGATGGGTGGAGGTTCATACAGCTATGCAAACATCCCCCGCTTGGTTGAAGAAGGCAAGCTGGACATTGAGATCGTCGACAGAGCCGTAAGCCGTCAGCTTCGAGCGAAATTCGAAATGGGTCTGTTCGAAAACCCATACCAAGGTCTGTCGACAAACGCGACTGAGTCGATTATCCACCCCGAAGAACATGTCCAGCTTGCTAGAACGCTCGAGGCTGATTCCATTGTCTTGCTCGAGAACAAGAACAGCACCCTGCCCCTCTCCAAGTCTGCTAACATCGCCGTCATCGGCCCCATGGCGAACATCACTAATCTCGGCGATTACGTGGTTTACCGCTCCCAGTACAACCCTACCAACGTTACTCCGTTGCAAGGTATTCAAGGTGCCTCCAACGGCACAGTAACGTACGCCCTAGGGTGCGAGCGCTGGTCAAACGACCAGTCCGGCTTCCCCGATGCCATCGCTGCGGCTGAAGCTGCTGATGTCGCAGTAGTCGTCGTCGGTACCTGGTCGCGTGACCAGCAAGAGCTCTGGCAAGGTCTGAATGCCACGACTGGTGAACATGTAGACGTCGCGTCACTCAACCTCGTCGGCGCCATGGGCGAGCTCGTCCAAGCCATCATCGAGACCGGCAAACCTACCATTGTCGTATACTCTTCCGGAAAGCCCATCACTGAACCTTGGATCTCCGACAACGCAGCTGCGCTCCTCCAGCAGTTTTACCCTGGCGAGCAGGGTGGAAATGGACTGGCTGACGTCCTCTTCGGCGATGTCACACCTTCCGGCAAACTTTCTGTCTCCTTCCCGTACGATGTTGGTACACTGCCAGTCTACTATGACTACCTTAACTCTGGCCGCGCTACCGACGCTGGAGCTATCCTACCAAACGGCACCCTACAGTTCGGCCACCAATACGTTCTCAACAGCCCTCAGCCACTATACGAGTTCGGCTACGGTCTCTCCTACGCAAACTTCACTTACTCCAACGTCACACTGTCGAAGACGGAAGTCAGCGCGAGTGACAAGATCACCGCGACTGTGAGTGTGACAAACGAGTCACCTGTGGATGGCAAGGAAGTAGTGCAAGTTTACGTCCAGGACGTCTTCGCTAGTGTTGTGGTGCCGAACAAAGAGCTCAAGGGCTTCAAGAAGGTTATGATCAAGGCTGGTGAGACGGTGGATGTTAGTGTAGAGCTAGATGTTGCGAAGTGGGGGTTGTGGGATAGGAAGATGAAGTATGTGGTTGAGAAGGGAGATTTTATTGTGCACGTTGGGGCGAGTTCAATGGATCTGAGGGGGAATGGGACTGTAACTGTGGTTTGAAGCCGCGCATGCCATCGTAGTTAGGGTCGAGAAAGGACAGCTCGTGCTCATTCAGTTTCACGTGATCGCGCTCGTCACTGTACGAAGGAGCTCGTTTTTATTGAGTTCTACCCTGAAAAGACCCATGTTCTACCCCACCAAAATGTCGTCTGATGGAAACTTCGCAACTGTGTTTTGCTGATATGTGAAAGACTTTCTGCGCTTCATGTTGGCATATTTACGTTGTTGTGGTGGTCAAACAGGTCAGGAACAAGGTGGGATGGAAATGTTGGGGTGCCTCGGTTATGTGGGCGGTTACAACTCAATAAAAACGAGCTCCTTCGTAGGTGAGAGACGATAACACAAGCTAAGGAAGGCCCGTGCCAAAGCAAACAGACGTTACCCACGGACTCTCTACCTTGTTTTTCTTCTATTTATCCAACGTGTGTTTTGGGTTACATACTCTCTATTTCCAGCCGTCTTGGCCGGATGGTAAATCGAGTTGTCCATCCTGCGCTGCGCATCATCCACACATCAAGCTATGTCTTTCAGCATTGCACAAGATCGATGGGAGGCGGATGGAGATGACTGCGACTCCAGCTACGTCTCTGACAACGACGATGACCACCTGGATCTGAACACGGATCTCATCGGCGTTCGCCGTGCTACCAAGGATCTCAACATAGTGAATGAGTACAGGCCTCGCTGGACATGCAAAGAAGCCTTCCGCGAGTCGTATCAAAATTGGTGAGTGTATCCACTGGCAGTCTCAGAAAACCAGTTTCTAACCAGCGACAGGAGAGACGGCATCCTGAGATCTTTCGGCCTTGATCAGTCACAGTTCTGTCCCAAGTATACCGAGAAGAATCGAGACATACTCATCGAGGTGCGCCATCCGGATACCGAAGATCTTCTTGGGTTCATCCAGTTTAAATCTGATAAGGATGGATATTGTGTAGGAGGTCTGAAGATAGTCAACTTCAAAGCCACTCTCAGGTACGGCAACTTGGGCACTGGAGCGACAACCAAGGCCCATGATCATGGACAGACTGGACAACATGGCGATGGTATGAAGCTCTCTGCCCTTGTTTATCGACGCAACAATTACAACGTTCGCTACGAAAGTGGTGGATTCAAGTGGAGATTCTTGTACAAGAAAGGTAGCTTAGCCTGCTCACTCAGTCGCATCGATGAGAAGAGCTTGAAGAAGATGAAGCAGAAGGCCAAGGACCGGTCCAGGAGTCATATCTCCCATCCCTGGGAAGATGTGTGCTTAGTCATTGCCGCCCCCGGAAAAGCTCGCAATATCAGAGGGGTCGAGCAAACGAGCGAACAACTCAATATTGCCGAGTTCAAGAACTGGATCACCGTCACGATCGACATTAATCCGCCAAAAGACATCATCCGCACGATTCATGGTGATCTTATTCGCGACCCTGAATACCAAGGACGTATGTACCTACGTGGTCTCCTGCTGCCACGCGGCGGAACAAACGGAGACAAGTACACTTATGGATATAACTTCGTTAGAGGAAGCACCAGCTCCGATCGTGATGCGCTTTCTGGCGTGGGCGAAGAAAGCAGACGCATCTCCGCCATCTGGTCAGCTGCAATACGGGCAGATGAGTCGAGCGATTCTGAACTAGTGTCGGACTACACCGATCTGCTTTTGAGTTACATCAACAAGAAGGGTGACGTAATGATGAATACCTACAAAGGAGAAGATGAGCTAATGCCCGGCGATATCGCTAGGAGGGTCTGGGCGAAGATGCTGACGCTTAACAAGGACAATGAAGGCCGGACAGCCTTTTACTATCCGGCTGGCGAGGGAAAAGATGTAAGCGAATGAGATCTGATGAAGCATATTTGACTGACCCTACGTCCCAGGAGGTTTACATCATAGAGAAGAGTTTGCGCAAGAATCCCGTTCCGATCAATCCCGACTTATGGAGGATCCTGAGGAAATACCGCCTTTGCAAAACACCTAAAGATGAGTTGCTTCATCGTTTCAAGTCTGCAGAAGAAGTACAAGTAACCGACAACGGCTTTGCGAGACACATGTCCAGAATGCTGGAATGCCTCCTAATGTCCTCGCCATCAACCAAACATGTGGAGCTTACCTTTGTCAATGGCGAGCACTTGGACATTGATGCCGGCTTTGCAACAACCTGGAAAGTTCACAACAAGTGGCTTTCTTGGGAAGGCGCACATGAGCAAACTTTCTGTGAAGAGAACCAGTCAGCAGAATCTGGACCTTTTTCCTGCGATCATGCAGTCCTGCAGCTCTGGGATATAATGATCTCTCAGCTCATGGCCACTGGAGATTATCCTCAAGTCGTGACTGAGGAACGCTGGCTCAAGAGCATGGCAAGAAGTCGCTTGTCGCAAATGCCTAGGTCGGTTGAGTGCAATCCAACACTGAAGAAAGGCGAGCTTCTGGTCACTTGGGAGTCTACAGACTCACATAGACACAAGCACAGGGCGGTCGAGGTTGTTTTGCATCGATTTGAATGTGGCCGACTCCTAGGAGATCATCTATACTGCAATGGCAAGTACCTCAATTTAATTGGGCATTGGTGGTGAATTAACAGCGAACAGAACGGTCGTGCTCCTGCCCATACCTGGTATCGCAAGCTGTCAGCGATGGCGTCACTTTCTCAAGTCTTGACATCAACACCCGCTACTGCCCTTTTGTTTCTAGGGATGTTGATGGGGCTTTTATTGCTGTACCCCCGATGTGGGTGAAGCCTCTTGACGAAGACGCTGTTGATCTACAAACTCCCGAAGCGGATGCTAAACCTGCACTGGGTAGGTCACATAGTCTCGCTCCTTTGATACCTAGATGCTTTACTAACATGGTCAGCCTTGGTGGAGACTGGCTTATACCCTGCTGCTGCAAATACAAACACACCGTGCGGCAACTACCAGCCTCCCCATGTCGACAGCGATGATGGTGAAATGGAAGAGGACAACTGTCTCTATCAACCACCAAGTATTAGTCCACCTCCATCAGTTCCAGTGGCTCCACCAACTCCGCCAGCGCCGCTGAGCACAACACCCCGACCGATGCGCAGCAAGCCGGTACTGGTGAGCTTGACAACACGACCCAAGGAAGAGTCTTACGGTTAGCACATCTTAATGCATTATAACATCCCTTAAACTGACTTGTTGCAAGTTCTCGGCACCAAGATTGAGCACAAGTCGCTTGATTGGGGTGGTAACTTTCCTGGAAGCCACGACTTTTACCGAACTCGCGACGACCCAGATCAGGAGATATACATACTGAAGCCGAAAATTAGCGCGGAGAAATCGAGTCGCAAGAGAGTGCAGTCCGAAGCCAAAGACCGTGGTAATTCGAAGAAATCGCGGACCAGCCAGGCGGCGGATCAGAGGGACCACCCGGTGTACATCGTTCTTTCAAGCTCAGAATCAGAAGACGATCAAGAGATACGCAAAGTTCGTGATCATTCTGCCGCCCGCAGTAGACTATCGAGTACAACTCCACGACCGGAAAGGGGTATAACTTATCGCTACTGAATTGGTAGTGCGGCGACGACGGTGAGGTAGCTTGCAAACCGCCCGCATGAAGAACCACATGGGGCACACCAGCGGGTTGTTATTGGACGGCTTCTATACTAGGTCGGCCAATCTACCGTGTCCACGCAATGGGGACTCGAGGCGTCGTCCTGTAGGGCGTTAGGCTACGCGATCAGCTCTAGCCTGTCGTTACTGCATCGATTTTTCACTTGCGTATGCGTCTATTGCTTCAATAAGCTTCTCCTTGGCGTTAGCAATCAAACTCTTGAAATTAGTCCTCAAAAGGTGTCACAGCAAATGGGTGTCTTGAAAGCCAAAGCCAAGCTACTACATCTCAAACTCACCACTACAGGCTGAATGTTTCCTATTGAGTTTCCCCTAAGCTTCAGCGTCGCTTCAGATCTCAACGTGATGTCAATTCACACTTTAGATTCACTCGTCGTGCCGCATGGCTGAATCGGGTTAGCACATTACGACCACTAGCTCGCTTAGAAGCGGCGACCTTTGAAGCCGTCACGATAGTCGCAATCGTCGGTGACGACTGCGCAGTTTTTTCAGACGTGGATTCTAGCAGATAAACCGTCGAGAAACCACCTGTCATGTCCAATTGGAGCCATGGCAGCCGGCGGAGAGGGTATCGGAAAGGCGAGCGAGCTTGCCCGTCGCAAAGTCTTGCTCAATCAGGAAACAACCTCCACGAATGCCCCGCGCCTAGTCTACAGCGACCACAACGAAGTGGCCGAAAACGGCCCACTATTTCTCTTGGCCGTTTGCGATGCGAGCGATGGGTATAGTAAAAGTGATGATATAAATACGCAGTGCGATGGTCAAGAACGTTATCGCTGCATCAAATCTCTTGACTTTATGCTTTGCGACAATAAGCCCGTTATCCAGAACAGCATGGCAGCGAGCAAGCCCTCATATCTCATCGTTGGCGCCGGCGTCTTCGGGATTTCGACTGCGTATCATCTCATCAAGAAGTACCCGGACCGACAAGTCACAGTTGTTGACCAAGATGCTTGGGACGCCGATAACCGCGTAGCAGCCTCGTGGGATTGGAACAAAGTCGTGCGCGCCGACTACGACGATGTCATCTACTGCAGACTCGCACTAGAGGCACAAGATGTATTCAAGGAGGATCCGTTATGGCAGCCATACTTCCACGAGACTGGTATCTTCTGGGTCTGTCGTTCAGACTACGCACAAGACGTCATCGACAACTACGAGAAGCTTGGACGCGAGGCAGACTTGAAATCAGTCACCGTTGAAGAGGCGAAGAAGTTGTTTGGCGGGCTTTTCGAGGATGCAAACTATGATGGCGCAAAGAGTGTGCTTGTCAACAAGACGAGTGGTTGGGCACAGGCTGGGGATGCGCTACGAGCAGTCACCAAGTGGTCGATTGCAAAAGGCGTCAAGTACGTTACAGAGAAGGTCGAAAGCCTTGACTTCGACAACACTGGCCGGTGCATAGGTGTCAACACCGAGCAAGGCAGCACCATCAAAGCCTCACATACCATCCTGTCAACCGGCGCTTACACCGCGAAGCTTCTCGAGCAGGCCGCTAAGAAAAGCGGGAATCCAGACCTCCGTTCTGGATCGAGAATTGTTGCTGGTGGTATCACGACCGGTATGACGACTCTCGACGAGAAGTCGTATGAGAGATTCAAGGACATGCCTGTTGGTGTACAGGGCTACACAGCCGCATACGGACCCTTCATTGGCAGCTTACCGCCTACCAAGGACCGCGAGCTCAAGTGGTGGGGAGAGAAGATCTTCAAGAACACCCACGAAGTACTACCTGGTCGCTTCGTTTCTGCACCACCATCTGGAAAGGATTACAACCAATGGGATGTTCCTGGTCCGTTGAAGCTGGATATCTCTCACGCTAATGATGTGTTCTACGGCAAGAAGGGCGCAAACTGGAAGATGGACAAGCACCGTATCTGCTGGTAAGTCTTATAATCACATACTATCACTTGGTTAGTACTAATGATACGCAGGGACGCATTCACAACTTCCTCCGACTTCATCATCTCGCCTCATGCCGGCGCCAAGGGACTCTACGTCGCAACATGCGGCTCTTTCCACGGCTACAAGTTCTTCCCCGTTCTCGGCAAGTACGTCGTACAGATGCTGGAAGGCGAGCTAGAACCAGAGCTCAAGGAGAAGTGGGCGTGGGATCGCGAGAGGCCGGCGCCTAGCCTCAATCCTGACTGGCCTAGGTTTGAGATGGCGGACTTGCTGGACCAGTGGCCAAAGGCCAAGTTGTAAGATGAGGTTACGAGGACGAGGATGATAGTAATGAATAGATGCTACATATTCGCAAGGCGTCTAGGGTGGCGTTTACTTGTCTTTTGGATAGTGGACACTATGAACGATGATGATCCTATGTTAAGTTAATTCTCTTTTATACGCTCACAACGTTAGCCTCTAATTCCCTCTCGATTTTATCTACCCACTCTTGCATGAGTACTAAATAGTCTGTAATGTCGTTTATACGGCTCTTGTAGTACCGTCTTTGTTTCTCATCAAGCGTCCTGAATCTATCTGTGCCCCAGGTTGGATCTAGAATTGTTCTTCGGCCTAGGTAAGTATGCTTTAGGTCCCTCAGTGAGCCCATGACGTGATTTTACATTTGTTGGAGGGTTTCCTCTTGAATTGTCATAGCCACGAGGAACTTTGTATGCTTGCGAACTGCGATATGTGAGCAAGCACACAAAGTGAGTATCTCGACCCAACAGAGCACAGACAACACCCACTCTACACGTTGCACGCCGAACTCTTATCGTCTCGGCCACAACACTAATCCCACACCCGTTCCAGATAACTCCCGCCATGTCCACAGACAACGACGCAATCAATAAACTCACCCACGCTATCCTCAACTTCAAACACTTCTACTTTAGTAAATGAAACTTATCGCAGTACGATCAAAGCATCCAGAGAGGACAAATATCGAGGACTAAGCCTGTCAACAAGAGTTGCGATAGGGTGATTGCGAATCATATGCAGGACATGATAGAGTGGGCGCGCGAGATCGATTCTGAATGGGCTACTGGGAACATTGGGGGGAGAGGCACTACCTGGTACCGGCCGGTGGATGTCAGAAAGCGCATGTAAATATTGCGAGCAGGGCACCCATTGAGTGAGGCAAAGCCAGTGGTTCAGTGTTTTGTGGCATATACATGTTCATTTAATTCATATTTACATCGAAGTGTGGCACCTGCAATAGGTGCTAGCCAGTTCTCGTTTCCTCCTCTTCGCGCCCAAGAAGCGTTTAAGCAGTGAGTTTGCTCTTGATAAAGGTAAGAGCCTGGTTGCCGTAGATGCTGACGTATTGCTGGTGGTGGTTGGCGTCGTTTCCGTTGCAGCAGTATGGGTCCTGGGAGTCGCAGTAGCTCTGGATGATGCTGGTGCTGGCGGGTGCGCAGGTGAAACCAGCAGGGCGGGCGGCGAACTGAAGTATCCGTTAGCAAAAGTGCTGGTAGATGAGAGAGTGGTAAACTTACGCCTTGGGCCTTGCAGGTACCAACGTTGTAGGGGAGACCGTTGCGGTTGTGTGGGTCGCCCATGAAGATTGCCGCCTTGACGGCTGCGAGGGCATTGCCGGTCAAAGTGGCACCAGCACCGCCGCAAACAGCGTTGTCCATGATTTGACCTCCCTACAGATAGTTAGTGTCCGACGCCCTTGTAGTTTATGGACATCATCCTTACCTGAGAGTATCCGATGAGGACTATCTGGGTGCTAGGGCACTTCTGGTTGTACGCTGTAACAGCTTTGACAACAGCTGCAGTACCTTGTGAAGCGGAGTTGTCGTAGGAAACGCCTCCGCAGGACGAGCCTCCACCACAGGCTGGGTATACAATGGCCTCGGAGCCCGCGCCAGGGAAGGCAGATTTGACTGAGTTTACAAGCCCGGAGGCAGTACCGTAGCCATTGCTTTGAGGTACAGTGGTCTCACGAGCTCCGAAGATGTAAACCTTGGGGCAACTCTGGCGCTCGGCGAGCTCAACGGGGCCAGCAGCGGCGAGGCCGGCAAAGAGTGCTGCTGCGGAGAACTTCATAGTGACGTAGAAGAAAGTGGGTATTGTGCTTCGAATTGAGTTGAGATGTCAAGGAAGTGTGGTGATCAAGTCTGGGCGGCGGGTGAATGTGTTTATAAACAAAGTGTCATCTGTCCACCGTGGCTGTTCTTTAGGCAGAATCAGTCGTCTCGTCTATACATCGTGTCATATCGGTGGGGTGCAAAGTAGTGCTTTGCTTTGTCCTGCTGCACAGATGGTCCTTTCATCCGTCTTCGCAATTTATCTGAGTAGTCTTGTGATGAAGATCGGACAGGGATTATTGCCGTAGCTCGCTGTTTCATGCAGAACCAAGCTTCGGCCGTCTGGGGCACATATGGATCCTGGTGTCTTCGGGAGAAAAGTGACCAAGCGAGCAAATAGAAAGCGGTAACGTATGGAACTCTCGGTACATTGTGCGATTGTTAGATGGATGGCGCCGCGACCGCGTCGTCAGACGATGTAGCGGCGTGGAGCCGAACCGTCCCGGCTAAATGGGAGTTCTCAAGAAGCTTGGGTTTGCAGGTTGACATTCTGGGGTAAAATGCTTATTCCTGTGAGCCTCAATGCTAGAATACTGTACCTGATGATGGATGAGGCATAGCCTCTGGATGTGCGTGAAGAGCGTAGATCGAGTATAGGGTCAAGAAAATCGATAGTACCGAGAGGCTACGTGGCCCTCACCGCCCCTTCATGATCCTCACAGTGTTCGCACATGGACTCGACAGTGTTGGAAGCAGACCATATCGTCCTAGTGCGACCTGAAGGCGATTTGAAGTCGGTCTGGTCGCGCGGAGCGATAGAAAGCTCTCCTGATAATGAAACAATTATAGGGCAGGTCTGTCCAACTGCCATGTTTCAAACCCCGGCTAGCCCTCCACTACCCAAAGTAGGAGCAGCTCAAAAAAAACGCGTTCAACAGGCGCATAAGAGACATTTAAACAGGGAGACCTTGTGATGTGATAGGAGATGTGTGTTGTGGCATAATGCAGGTGCAGCAGGAGATACTGTTGCGTGGTGACGTCATAGGCCATTGCCACAATTGGCTCTTGTATCACGCTACGCCTAGCTAAGGACTTTTGATGGACTACTACCAGAAACTCCATCTTGAAACATCTCAGCGTCATTGCTTAATGGACTTTACAGCTATTTTTCGTTGCGCTTCAGCCTGTAAATGAAATTACTGCTTCGTGGGGACGAAGGGTCACAACTGGCAACGTGCTTTACCAGCCGTTGCCAACGAACAGCTCGCGAGGCCGGAGCTCATCATGAGGCGTAACAATCAACACGACGATTGGGTTCATGTGAGAATATTGTCTACATTGGGCGGGAATCAAGTTCCTCCGCGATGGAAGGCTGAAGGAGGAGCGCGGGGTACCCAAGGTGGGGGAGCAAGACTCAGCCTTCTTGCTCAAGACACGCAATCTCTTCGCTCACTTCGTCCACTTCTAACTTGTACCAACTTGAGCCAGGTATTGCAGTATGTCACTGCGAGATAGTGTTAGCGAAAGTCTCCCAGATCCCACTGTCGGCAAACATGGCACATCAAGCGACTCAGGCGGCATTTCGAGCCCGGCGGACGGAACAGAGACGCGGCTTGATATCATGAAGAGCTGGATCAAATCATGCGACAAACACCACGGATCATGTTGCCGTATACCCAAAGCAGATGCTAGCATATGGCCAATGTGGATCATCGACGTTGTGGACGGATGTATAGTTGAGGGCGACATTGCTGACCGTTGTCTCACACTGAGCTACGTGTGGGGTGGCGTACAAACGTTGCAGGCAACTACTGCCAACGTCGAGCGACTCAGGCAGCCTGGAAGTCTCGCTTCAGAGGAGCTTGTTTTACCCAAGACAATACGACAGGCTCTGGAGATTACACGACTGCTTGGGGAACGATATATCTGGATAGATCAACTATCGATTTTGCAAGATGAAAACGAACACAAACAGGCCCAGATCGAGCATATGGCGGAAATATATGCAAATTCGTATTTGACTTTTATTGCTGTCACGGGTGACACAGCAGATTTTGGCCTGGTTGAGGACGTCAATCAAACGATGAATCAGACCACCTTCAACGTCAAATGCCGCGAAGATCTATCTGACGCGCAAAATTACATTCAATATTCAAGCACATGGATTCATCGAGGATGGTAAGCGGCATATAGTACACAACATAACTACATATCTATTTGCTGACTGTTCACGTGCTCCATATTAGGACTTTTCAAGAAAATGCATTCGCGGCGCGTTGTATACTTCTTAGAATTTGTAGCAAACTATGATGATTTTGGCCATGATTGCCCCAAATGCTTACTTTGGGAATGTCAACAAGTTGAGTGGCATGAGCTGCTCGGCGCAGTAACAAATGAAACAGACAGGCGTCCCGACACATGTCCAGGCCGATTCGATGGCCTAAATGACCAAAGAACCTGGCCCGACTTCCACCAATACACCAGGCTTGTCGACTCATACACATGGAGAGACTTCACCTATGACTCCGATGTTGTTCCAGCATTTGCAGGTGCCGCGACTCTAACTGCAAAGTCGTTCCGTGGTGGAGTCTTATACGGTCTTCCCGTACTGTGTTTTGACATTGCACTGTTATGGAATCCTGATTGTTATTCGTCGATGCGAGAGTCCGATGCAGCAGCTGATGAGAGCAATCGACCGCCGAGTTGGTCTTGGATGAGCTGGCACGGAGATTTGGATCTTTTTCTCTGGTCTTTTGCCTCCTCAACAACACGATTCTGAGAATCTTCAACTATGGTCATCTCTTCGATCATCCAATGGTACTACTTTGGCGCAGAGAGCGCCTTGATTGCAATCGAAAGCGATTATCACAAGTACAAGCATTTTGTCCAAGACGGCGAAAGCACCCCACCTCCAGGATGGAGTCGAAACAAACATCCCGTTTATGATACATTCTGTTACGTCCCACTATACGCCCCTGGATCTTGGTTCCGTTTTCCAGTCCCACTTGTGGATCCGTCGTGTTCAGAGATACCGATGCCGACGCCGATTTCGAATCGAATCGCATGCCAGACTGAGCGCGCTTACCATTATATAACCGCGCTGAGTACCGATAGGAGGGGCCGGACATATTCGCTCATCCTTGATGCCGAAGAATCTTACTCGGGTATCATGCCTCTAACCAGAAATGCACTTGAATCATGTTTCAGGACATCCGAGGCAGATGTGGAGCCAAGGATTGAATTGATTGCGATATCAACTGGCAGCATAGAAGAATCTGACGGTCATTATGTAGGTTCGTTCCAAGAGTATAGCCGCCCAGAACATCGAAATGTCGACGGCATATACGAATTCTACAATGTTCTTTGGATTGAGTGGACAGATGGCGTTGCCTACAGAAAAGGTCTTGGTAGAGTGACTAAAGCGGCATGGGAGGCGGCTGATCGGGAAATCATTGATGTAATACTGGAGTGATGAGCAGGTTCGTTACGACCTGGATAATGGCTACAACCTTCTAGACATTTGTCGCAACCAACGGGTTCAGCGCTGAACCGGGATATGGTAAAGAAAGAGACCGACATGAACATTGGATGATCATGTTTTACGATAGGCAATCTCGTTATGGTAATTCCTACGGGCTATAGCCCCACTTCAGCTGATACCAGAGCATACCCTCGCTTTCAGTAATACATTGCTCATTTCAGCATGCTCTCCCCACTCATCGCCGTACTTGATCAGGCCTGGAAATGCACAGAACAGAAACGTGCGATCAACATCCATGTTCGTATCATCTTCCATGGCGGGATCGACATCATTAACAGCTTCCATTGTTCGGTCATCGAACTGCATGCTGCTGTCTTGACAGCGAAAGAAGAGTAGCTGGTAGCGCGCCTTTTGCAGAGCGAGTGTTCGTTGCAGACTGACTGCGTCCTTCAATATCCCAGCCAGCGTTGACTGTGCGCTTGGCGCAAGGCTTACTGAAGTCAGCGTGAAGAGTCTGTGGCTGATCTCTCCGGTGAGTCGGTGTATCGAAGCTTCATTTTGTTTTTGGATTTCCCCATTTGCTTCGCTGCGCTCGAGAATTTGTATTGTGGCCTGCACCCACTCTCGATATACGGTACCAAGGTGTTGTGCGTGCTGAGCGAACGGTCGTAGCGCTGCAAACGGGCTTGTGCTAGGCAGCCCAAACACGATCGGACTATCGAAGATCTGCGTAAGCGATGTCGAGACGATGGCTTGATACAACGCAAGCTTATCCGTACTCTTTACACAAGACCTGTACTGTGAATTCAATACGTGAAGTACATTTTCAGTCTCTTTCGGAAGGTTGTCAAGGTTCAGCCTTGATCGCCTGAAGTTCGAGACTGTCCATTCGCGCACCCGGTTTGCAAGCTGCGAGAATGACTCTGCGAGCTCGCTGTCCGTGATTTGCGAATCCACACGCGTGAGTGAAGATATGCTGGACTTTAATGCCAGGAGCTGCTGGAGCCTCTCTTGTGATTCCTTTTCCGTGGCATGGAGTCGCAGTCGCAGATCGTCCGCTTCCCCCTTCGACTGCGATGCGATTTGTTTCTCGAGTTGTGCAAGTCGGTAACGTAATTCAGAGTTCTGGCGCAGAACGTCTTCTCCCCCTTTCTGTACGTCTTCCGGCACCTCGTTGTATCTTCGGGGGTCACTCGACCCGGCAGCCGGCGCTCCGTCCGCGTTCGAGCCCGCCTCAGCAAGTTGCTGCCTGAGCTCCTCAATTGTGTCCTGATCTGCTTGTCTGGAATGTCTCAGTCTCGACAGATCTTCTCTAGCCAATTCCTGTTCCTCTTTCGCAATAGCCAGGGCTCTTTCAAGGTCTGCGACCCTATGTGCCGTTTGCGTGTCTAGAGTGTCGTTGCCTGGTGCCGGCATATTTGATCTATTGGCAAACTCATTGCTGGATGCTAAAGGTGCAGTATCTCCCGAGAGATCTACTACACCTCCACTTTTACGCTTCAGCATATCATTGAAGGGGTATCTGCGTCGGTGGACTTCGTCTTTCCTAGCATTTGGAGCAGCGACAGCGGCTTTCGGTGGAGTGACTACGGTATTTGCGGAGGTCTTGGTCGATCTCGATATTAATCTCGTGCCGCGCTTCACGCTGAGGCGGTGAGTAGATTCTGCAGATGTTAATATATACTAAAGTCGTTGGCTTGACGTGCTGACACTTACCAGAACTCTTTCGTTCGGTCATAGTTGAGCCCGGGGCGCGTTCCGATTTAGGGTCGCATCGGAACGAACTTCAAAGACGTGCTTCACCAGAACCAAACTTCAACCCCCCTTTCGAAGAATATCAACATCGGATGGCTTCATGTGGGATGACACGAGTACGCCTGGGAGGGTAGAATCCTGCAGCCTTGCGCGAGCTGATGATCGTCAACCAGGGCCTGCAGCTGGGCGTCCTCGAGAGCAGTAGATTGCGCGCTATTCCAGGCTTCGACATCACATTGCGCTTTTCGCCGGTGCCTGGATCATCCAATGTTATTCAGGCAAACACATTCATGACCTCGACGTCTTCCCTGCGCCAACGAACACGCCCATGATACCCCCGTGCATTTTGGTAGGATTCAGCCCCGCGGTCTGACCCACGCGACAACTACGCGATCTACCAGAGCCATCAACATAAGCACCGCGGTCAACACCACGAGGAACGACGATGAACCATTCATTTCTGAACCGAGGGAGTAGCATCCCTTATACTTTCAACCCTGGAAGCAATGCGACTGTCGACATAAACAGCGTACCCGAGATAGGTAGTACTACGAAGGACAAATTAGTTGTTGGCGTTGATTTTGGAACCACCTACAGCGGTTGGTAGCAACTGTTCCATGATATGCGACGGATGCGATCGGACGCTGAAGCTCGATAGGTGTGGCTGCTGTATACAGTGCGACCCCTGACGACATCGACATCATCAAGACATGGCCTGGCGGGAACGGTATGTTCTCCTTGGGGTATATGGATACTGCGGCCCTCCAAACTGACATACACGGCCAGGTATCACGTCCGACAAAGTACCCACGGAAATTGGTTACAGCGAACCGCCCTCCCGTAACGGCTCAATCTCCTCGCTCGACGCGTCCGCGAAACCCGCGCAAAACAAAAAATGGGGATTTCAATTCAAGCCAGAGGAGACGCGTCTCCGATGTATAAAGCTATTCCTCGACCGGAATCAGAAGCTACCGCACTTTGTATCCCCGCTCGAAACCGCTGCGCAATTACGAAAGTTTGAAAAGACAGTCATGGAAGCAGTTTCCGACTATCTATCGCAGATATACAAGCATACAATGGAAACATTGACGCGGAGATACGGAGAGACATTCATAAGCTTGACAAAGGTTGAATTTGTCTTGACAGTACCGGCCGTGTGGTCAGATTCAGCAAAGGATGCGACGCTAAAGGCTGCGGAAAAGGCTGGCATGGGCAACAGACACGAGCTGAAGCTCATATCAGAGCCTGAGGCTGCGGCGGTATATACCCTCAAGGCGATACAACCAAACCATTTGAAGATGGGCGACAACTTCATCGTCTGCGATGCTGGCGGCGGCACTGTCGATTTGATAGCCTACAAAATCACCCAGCTCCATCCTCTCCGTGTCGAGGAATCTGCGGTCGGGACCGGCGGTCTCTGTGGCTCGACGTTCATCAATTACCGGTTCGAAGATCATGTCAAGCAGCGCATTGGCAGCGAACGATACAACTGGATGCGCGAGAAGAAGGTCAAGACTTGGAACATGGGCTTGAAGTATTTCGAGGAGTTTGTGAAGCGCAACTTCAACGAAGAAGAACACAACGAGGTCAACATACCCTTCCCAGGTTTACCGGACGATGAGGAAGCAGGGCTGGACTCTGGGTTCCTTGTCATGAGCGCGGAGCAGGTCAAAGAATTGTTCGATCCGGTGGTTCAAGAAGTCATAGATCTGGTAGAGGGCCAGGTCCAGAGCATCAGAGCAAAGGGAGGTCTCGTGTGCGGAATTGTTCTCGTGGGAGGCTTCGGGCAGAGCAATTACCTCTACGGCCGGATGAAGTCTCACTTCAACAACGCACCTCCGCCTCCCTACACAGAACGGCCAACACACGCCGTCACGTTGAACGCTTCACAGGCAGTTGAGATATACCACCCCATACATGCATGGACAGCGGTAGTCAGAGGCGCAGTACTGCGCGGACTGGAAGGCAATATGGTCATCAGCAGAAGAAGTCGCTGGCACTATGGAACCAGCTACGCGACAGTCTTCGATGAGGCCAAGCATCCGATATCCGACCGATACTGGAGTCCGCTCTGGGAGCGATGGATGGTCTCCGATCGTATGCAATGGCACATCGCAAAGGTAGGCGACTCCTCTCCGCTGTCAAGTTCATCCTACAACATACTTACCTCTCACTCAGGGCGCACAAGTCTCTGAAAATCGCCCGATATCCTTCCACTACACGCGTAACTTCCGCCCGGGTCAGTCCCTCATCGTAGAAGACGACCTCATAGCCTGCGACTCCGACACGGCGCCCGACTCCTTCAAGAAGGGACTCATCAACGTTTGCACACTTACTACGGACCTGAACACGGTGCCGAAGAGCCTGTTTACGCGGTTGACGACAACCAAAGGGGTCGAGTTTGATAATCTGGATTTTACACTTGATATGCGGTGTGAGAGTGCGGGCTTGGTGTTTGAGTTGAAGGTGGATGGAGTAAGATATGGAGGGGTTAGTGCAAAGTTCCATTGAAGAGATATGGTAGAGAGGAAGAGAGGGGCGAGGATGTTTGTGCAAGATGGATTTGGATAGCCATCGAAGCGAACATGACGGTAGCCAATCGCTCAAAAAAAATATGTTGAAATCATGCCGGCATTGTGACGGGATTGTCGTGTGATGTTCTGTTCCGTGAGAGAATTCTGGTACCATGTATCGCGCATTTTGTATCGACTGATGCTTGAGGTGGATGGTAGAGGTCGTACAGTTTGTATTCCTTTTGTCGACACCTCATAGATGTATATCGTATCCTGTTTGAAGAGGTAGCATAAATGTTTCTTGGAAGTAGCTTGAACACAGGGATGCGAGCATGCGCCGTTCCATAGTTGCCGTGTTTCGTTGCTCATGCACGTTGCCAAGAGAAGGAGCATCATGTTTTTTCTTTCGCAAGATGACAACAGGAACTCGCACTTGGTCTATCATTAGGGCCTTTGGAAGCGAAAAGTGTAGGTTTGGGTGGCGTTGACGGTAGCCTTGATGGGCTGTACGGATTGCCCAGAGGTGGCGCGAGCCAGGGAGTGAGCTGACTGAAGGAGACCAACAATAGATAATCTATGACTATTGCATTGTCGGCAAAGTTGCCATGTAATCGATTCAGCGGCTTGGGCAGCGTGTGCTCGAAACAAAAAGTCGAGGGTGTGGCCAAGTCATGGGGTTAGGTTTGCGTACGTACTCTATCTGAGAACCTTGGTGAAGTTGGGCAACAGAAGCAGCGTGGAAGCCATCTAGGTTCCCACGTATTGGGATACGGACACAAGGCTCGTTATGGATAGAGAACCGATGCTATTTTTTGAGTATACATTCAACGCATAAGCTGGGTATCAAACCTTGGCACAACACGCGTCGGACAATGGAGTATCCGTGTGGTGCTCGTGGGGCAAGCGCGATATAAATCCAGGGGGTGGGGAAGCCGGGAAACCTAATTTTGTACTGTAGAATTGTAGTCGTAAGAGATTGTTTAGTAACAGATTAGAAATCTGCCCATCGGTCAGCATGCTAGGATTATCATGTACCCTGGTTAGATGCACGTTTACACTCCAAGCTAAAGACACGTGGACGATTTTAGGTTGATACACTTCCGGGAAAGGCCATCTTGGCCGCACCATGTTGTTGTTGTTGTTTTCACCACATTACGCCGGGTGAACAGCTTCCCGGGGACCTGTACACTCGCACACTTGACAGCATTCGGAGATCCTAACGCGCAACTAAAGACGCAATCATGTGTGGGTTTGGCGATCCGTCTAGTATTCAAAGGGGCGCGCTTAGTAGTGGAACCCCGCATTTGGGTTCCATGTGTGAAGATCGTTAGTAGCGATTCTGTATCAACGATCGCTCGGGAGATAACCCGCCTGTAAGATCTCGAGGGTGATGGGTGGAGACTGCCATGGAGATTGAGTGAGATTGGTGGCGTGATAACTTGCAAGTACTGCCAGGTTTGCATGGCGTTTAGAAACAAGACGAAGAAATACCCACGCAAAGGAAGTGATCGCTTGTGGGGCCTTTCAGGCGCACACATCGAAGGGGTTTCGCTAGTACTTAGATCTGTCCTTGCGTAGTGGAGCTGTACGGTACTGAATGCGGTAATTTGGGCGAATCATGGCTCTCGGATGCTTGCCCGCCCACAACTGCCGCAAATCAGATCTGAAGCTCTACCAGTGGCACGGGCAAATCTCCCGGCCAAGGCTGATGGGGAAATATTCCTTCTGATTCCCTCGAATCATCACGTACGGGCTCAGCATTGGGATGTCTGTCTCCTGAGCATTGCTCCAAGATGCAAGCGATCAATGATCCAGAGTCCCTAGAGATTCTGCCGAGTCAAGCACAGTGCATAGCTAGCCAACGATTTGCCTTTTCGCACATCCACTGTCACTATCCGCTGATGATGTAAAGTTGTGAAATTAGCGTATCATGACGACGGGCCGATACAGGCGATGCGCCTCTTTGATTCGAGGTACACAAGCCTCAGGGTCTGCGTAGAGAAGCATACCATGTATATCATAGATGGAATAGTGTCCCTGTTGGCGGCATAATAGATTTCTAGTATTCCTGTATCATTACTCAGATATCTCTCTCTCGCCTCTGACGAGAGATTTATGACAAAGTCGGTAGGATGCTTAGTTGGGGGAGAATTGTACTTGGTACATGTACCAGCTACACTTGCCAGCAAGTGAGGCTGCTTGCCCGCTAGAGCAACTAGTATACCGGCTTTCTATCTAGATCAAGAAAGGCGTCCCCAATGGAACCAAACTTTAACCACAAGGCGATGCGATGGACAACTCGCCAAGGCACGATCGGCTATGAAAGCTGTACGGAGTACCCTCCGCAACATTCTGGCTGATCAATGCACAAAGGTTTGATGGTTCGGCTGTTGATATCGGAGGCTGAAGGGCATTTGCCAACGTCGAAGGGTGTCTAGAAGTGTGCGATCGGCGATGTTTTCGTGATTCTCAGGCGCGCTATTGTGCAGCTGTCAACGTGTCGCGCCGATTCTCCTGAAGATCTTCGACTGAGTTTACCAAAGCGGACACTAGTCAACGTGGTGTTAATCCCCGGTGCTCTGGTAAAGGGAACCGCCATGGTGGGCAGGCAGCTTGGCAACAAGACTAGACATCCTTGTATGCGCAAGAAAAGGTGGTGACTGCCAAGCTAAGATGGGCTTGGTGTTGAGTAGGGTGTGAGGGCCTCAGCAAAACCGAAACAGCGAACAACGTCCATCCCAACGACGCGTCGGTTCGATGCAAGGGGATCGGGTTGGTAGCTGTTGGTCAGGCGGAACCACATGTGGTGGTCCTTGGGCAGCTACGCACATTGTCATGAACGGCCGAAGCTTCTGTGGCCTACCCAAAGTTTGCGCAAAATGTCCTTACTCTGGGCGACGCTTTTGTCCTCGATGCTCAGGGCTTCCAGGTGTGGTTGTATGACTAGCGTATCCCCGAATATTTGGCCGTATCTAACTCTTGAGGGTGCGAATGCGCGAACCACTTGGCCGACAAATATCGCGTAAGTGCTTTCAAAGCAACTGAGCCAGTGTACGATGCGGATGGATGCAAGGGTGATGTTGGAGCCACACACACACACACACACACACACACACACACACACCCATCCCCAAGAGGCCCAAGGATACCGTAGTACAGCAGTTGTCGATGGTTCTGACGCATCTGGGCTTGTGCAAGTGACATCCATAACACAAGGCCAACGTGGGGGTACTGCGTAGTTGCACTGCTATAGGAAGGAAGTTCCGACGCTGCGTGACGTTGATTTGGAGAGGTTGGTGCTCTGGCCAGATAGCGAGCTTGGAACTGCCGGTCATGTCCGCTGCCACCTGCTTCGAGAGGTTAGCAGTCGTCTTGTCGATGAGGATGGTGTATCGCAGGTTGGAGACAGGGCGGTGGTGTATCTTGATATCGCGCCGGCGGCGGGCGTCACGGCGGCCAATCAGTGCATGTGCAGACGCAATGAGGGTCACGTGAAGGGTGAAGGCCGCGCGGGGTTGTTGGTGTGCGCTTGGACGCTCCAGTTGGCAGGCGCGAGCTGCTGTCCCAGGAAGGGAAGTTGCGATTAAGCGAGCCAAAGGTGGCGAGGGGAAAGGCAAAATGCAAGCCTCGCACGAGCGTTCGTGGACGGATGAAGCGCCGCCCTTCGCCTGTCCTGCGGCGCAAACACCAACTACTGATCACCATCCTATCCCAGACTCCTGGAGTCCAGGACAGCCGGCCCTCCGCCGTATCGATCGGTTCATGTCCGGTGCGTTTCAGATACACTACCGTAATGCAATTTAGCCAGAATACACGACTGGAGTTGGCGCACGACTGTGCCGACTACGCATCCACCAGCCTAGGGACTGCAACTCGGACGACAAGTAGTACCGATAACCAGGTCGAAAGGCGTCAAGTCGACACTACCCTCCAACCATGTGCGAAGCTAACATAGGCTGTCGGCACCGGCAGGGCGCAGTGCTGACCATGAACACGATGGGCATGCGGACACATGGAAGAAATGAAAACGGGGAACGTAGGATACCTTGCCCTGCTCTCTGGGCAACGGAGGCTCCCTGGGTAAAAGAAATGCCCTCAACGCCTCACTATGCATGCGCCACGGCGGACTGGTGGGGGGCGGTTGAAGACGCTGCGCAGGTGCCGTCGGGAAACAGTAAGCCTGCTGGACACTTGTCTGAGCACAGAAAATTCGAGACGAATCGATTGGCCTGAAGCACTTTTGTATCAGATCGGTCTTCCACGTGCAATCGCCCGTCTGGGTCAACGCCCGCACTATTGGAGTGCAAGTCATGCAGCGACCATAGCCAGAGCGCTGGGTCAGGCCTCAGGCGCATTAACCGACGACCGGCGGCCATCACGTACTGCAATCCATCTTGGCCAGTGACATACTCGCTTGACAGCGCTTGTGCAACGCAACTGTGGAATCGCTGATTGTCCTCAATCACGATGACGCGAGTGGAGATTGGTCGAGCTTTTCCCAGGGCCCTGCTAGCGAAATGACCTGTGTGGAGAAGGACGCGCTGTTGCAGCCAATTTGTCGCAGGATAGCATACCATGACAGCGCCAGCAGTTCACGTCGGCGTCATCCCCTGTACCACGCTTCGAGACCACCTCCAACGACCGTGAGCATCCGGGGATCATCGTAGTGGGCATTCGCTACCGGGCAGGTCGCGTCACGACCTTTGCGCATTGGGCCTTCATCTGCGCAAACCAAACCCTACCAGTCTCCAGTCTGCGTCAGCTCTCTCGCTCAGGCAGTCCGGCCCTGTCTCCATCGAGGCCTTTATCGCCGGCCTCGCCATCTTAGGTCCGGACACTGTTGAATCCCACCCTGGCCCAACCTGGCTCAATCACGCTTCCCCGACGGCCTTCGTACGCACAGAGCCATGCTATATTAACCTCACGGCTTGCATACTGCTGCAGTATGCTGCCTTGTATAGGCCCCTTGCATACAGGACCAGAAATCGCGAGCAGGCATACATCACAACCATCTTCACCAATCGCAGGCCACCAATACAGTGGCTTGACTAGACCTTCAAAGCAGCAAGCAAGAGCGACGCAAGTGGATCGCGCCGCCGCTGACGCTAGGCGGCTACCGCTGGCTGTCATCGCATCACACCGTCGAGACGTGACAGGCAAAGGATCCCAAACAGCGACTGTGCGAAGGGTCCGAGCCATCAAGTCATGACGCTCGGACTTGCTGGCTTGCACACCAATCCATCCCGCACATCACTTGGTCCAAGCGGGCCCACCAACAGCAACCTAGTCGCTTGGCCTCGAGAAGATGATCTTGTGCTTGTGAGGAAGGAGGATTGATGAACCCTGTGAAATGCTGAGGTGCAAGAGGCGCTCCAACGCAGCAACCTTGTTGTGTAGTAGCGCGGATATACTTCGCCACTTTTAATCATCCACTCATTCAATCGAACAGCGGCGTGTAGATTTCTACAGCACATCCAGTCCCTACTTCTTTTCGTATGTACGCGGGCTTTTGCTTTTGGCGCCTGCTGTTTCCGAAGATTGCAATGTGCCCCCGCTAACGAACGGCCGTGGTAACGACTAGCTGTCACTGTCGGTGCGCAACTGCTTCACCATTGCTTTCTGCTACTTGGTCATTTACCTGGATCTTGACTATCATTGCCTGTTGGCCCCTGCTGTCAGTGCGCCTCCGAGGCATTGATTAGATCGAGAATCCCATGGTACGGTAGATCAGCAAGTGTCCCGTCGACTTCTCCCGCGAGCAACATCTTGTAGTGCCGGCCCCAGCGTTTGAGAAGTTGCCCTGTTTGACACCCCAGGTATGTACACTGTTTAGCTTCTTGTCCATCAGGATGGATCTCTGTGGGGCCTTGTTGAACTTTAAACATTAAATGCTCATACTCTTAGGTCCTTCAATGCGCTACGCATGACCCTGTGTTGATATTCGGGTTTTGCGACAACAGTGCGCCTCACATGGCTGTGGGTACAGATCGCCGTGCGAAGAAGACGGCATCTAGATTAGAGCAATCGTTGCTTTTGCAGCCCGTTCAAGACACCATGTCCTTCACGCCCCTGGACCACAACTCTGGGTTTGGTCATTCCCATGCCGCCGACACAGCTTCCACACCAAGCCCCACAAATCGATTCGAATCCGTTCACGATTCCTCCACTGGTCAGGAACGTGCTACTCAACCTCACCATCATTCGAACAAGAAGAGACGCTCCTCCAAAAGCAGTAAACCAGCAGAGCTCCGCAAGTCCTCTTCCACTCCACACATGCGCCACCTAGCACTTGCGAATCCCGGTGACCTGTCGCCAACAAGTAATAAGCCGCGGAATAAGTTGGGATATCATAGAACTTCGGTCGCATGCGGTGAGTTAACAAGTGGTATATCATGGTTGTGGGCTTCTTGATCACTGACTGGCGTGGGTAGGACATTGCAGACGCAGAAAGATACGATGTCTCCTAGCTCCCGACGATCCTGCAGGCCGTTGCTCCAACTGCATTCGGCTGAAAAAAGAATGCAACTTCTACCCAGTCGAGCACAACCCGGATATGCCGCAGGCTCCAACTATCTCGTCCAAGTCGAGTAGTGCAGTACAACCAGCTACACCAATCGCTACTTCGCCTCGCGATAGCGATGCTACGGGTGAGTTTCGCACACCGTTTTCTGGACGTGCGTCAAACGGACAGCCTCCAAGCTTTGGATATCATGGCGAACATGATAGCGACCCTCATCACGCGCCTGTCTCCAGTGGCCGTAGGTATTCTGCCGTTTCAGGTTGGCAAATGCTGACAAACAAAGTTCCAGTACAACACCCCTCCTATCCGTACCCTCCTCCTATAGAAACACAGTGGCCAACCGCGAACGGCTTCTTACCTTCATCCACCGTAGCTGAGAGCCCCTCATGGCGTAACTCGCCTTCGACAGTAAACTCAGCATATGGCAGTGAGTCAAACGTTTCGGGTGGTCACACTCCAGCCGCAATGAGTACGAGCTCGACCATGTCCTATGGTCATCAAGACTCTCACTGGGGTCAGCAACCGCCATTTCAACCGCCAACGCGCTCGATGTCATACGGTAACATCGAAGGACTTGCTCAGCAATATTCTGGTCAAGGTCTGGGCATCCAGCAGGAAAACTACCGACGGACGTCTCCATATCCATATGCGACCACCATAGACACGAACCCTTCAACCATCCACGCGACCACAGTAGGCGGATCTACGCCGGCGCCCCTATCTGCACCCGTCGTTCCGAATCACTCTTATTATCCAGCTCCCTGGTCATCATACGATGCAATGCCGAACCACGGTCCACCAATGCCTTCATCTGGACGATCTATGAGTGCGCAGTGGTATGCAGAGCAGGGACACCTAGATCGGGTGCAAGAGGAGGTTACCCCGTCGATGGCATACCACCATCAGGGCTTACAACAGTTCTACTCCGGAGCATAGGCGGATTAGACTAGCAAGTCTGTTTGCAATTATACAACTTCTGCAGCGTCGTAAGAAGCTGTACATTCGAGACCCACGCACCCGTCATGGAGGCACCTGGAACGGTTTCTCCACTGCCTCGGCAACTTTTTGATGCGAATGTTCATCATCGAAAATCATCATTCTTGGAGTTATTGGGCGTGAAACGACTGGAATTACGATACAGGTGTCGGAGATCACGCTTTTCCCCTGGACTAATTCCTGATCTTGGGCGTTATTGGCATTGCGATTGTGTATATTTCTATAGGCACTCCGTCAGGGGTGGCGGTTTTTTTTTCATGTCCTCTAAACTTTTGCTTCGGAAGCCTTCATCTTCCAATTTCGGCGATTCTGCTTTATATTTCCAATCGCCATTTCACACCGTCTATCACTTGCACAAACAGCACCGATCGGACTACATCTAGAGGAACGCGACATGTAGCTTCTGATCACGCCTCAAGCACGTGTGCCGAATTCGATACCCACATACCAACTTTTCGCCACTTGACCACATGAACACCTCGGCACGTTCGTGACACCAGTTTCCTGTCGTTCACGATCCGGCGTCCGTGCAAGGATGCGTTACTCACAAGGTTTCATGGAGAACGCGGAGTGACTAACGCGAAACTTCTTGTCGAAATTTACACTGGGCACTATGCAAGGTACAATCAGGTTCGGGACAAGGCACTTTCTTACTGCAGTGCCAATACTGCTCTAGATGCCCCCCAGTCATCATATTGGCCCCAAGTTGAACATCAAGCATGCTTCCAACGCTGAGCGAAGGTAGACACACTTGGATCACGTCATGGCTGGGACAATGACATACGCCTCTACACGTCCACATTCGTCAAGTCACCACGGAAGTCTGAGGCTCCGTAATCTCCGGTACAGTCTATCTCATTTACACTCTCCATGTCGGTACCAGCAATGCAAAGACGGTGAATATTTGTGTCAATCACATCATGCATGGAGATCACGGGCCGGCTATCAGCGAATGACATTGCGTCAGAGCCGTATGGTACATGCGATTACCAAGCAACACAATTAAAGATATCATCGTATCCTCACACGCATCAACGACCTATAAAACCGGTTGTCATTACCCCGGTCCTCTATCCCAGCGACGCCATGTATAATTTCAGATGTTACCAGCGGTCAACAAAGTTTCCCATGACATCTAAGCCATTGTGCAAGCGACGCTGGTATCCCAGGAGCCGGAATAACTTTCTCCTCCCAACTCAAACCTGCGGACATTGCGCAGGCGCCCAGACCTCCTGTCCAGACTTCTTGAGACTGTCGTATCCAACTCGAGTATCCGAGCCTCGGTCATTCAAAGTGGCTATTGGTCCACTTTTCTCTAGTCGTTTCTCCAGGACACATGAAGCTTGGACTCACCGTAGTCCTCCTTCAATTCCGGATCTTGAGACATGGCTGCAGAATCAACGGAAATTGCTTTTGTCCTATTTCCCGTTTTCCTTGGACGACTTTTTCCCCGCTACCACACAGCTGGGAAGGAGGCCCGTCGACGTTTGCTCCGGAATGGCCCTTGATTCTTTCCGACCATTTTTTTTCTCTTTCGCTGATCCCTAGACTAGGCTGAATCATGGGCCATCAAAAACCTCGGTTATTAGTCCTTTCGGCGTTCTTACCACTAGTGTGGAGGTGTGTCTGTACGAACTAAATCGGACCAAGAGGGTAAGGTGGGCACTGGACTCAACGCATGGATGCGATGCAAAGAGGTGCATTTTCTACCTATTCCCAGTAGCGGCTACTGCAGCTGCGCTCAAGGGTCTACGTGGAGAAACGTGCGTAAAAAATTGCTAGTTCGCAGTGAACACGTTAGTCGTACCAAGCCCAGCTACGTACGCGAGCTGGTGTTCAACATGTTCGCGAGTTTCAGCGAGACTGCGAACCACTCGGCAGCTGCAAATCTCATGCGCTCGGATTTTTACTGTTACACAAATGTACGCGCATGCCACTGCAGCCCTATGCGTGGACGACGTATGTGCTGCACGACGTTACATCATTTGCTGGTGATACAAGTTCCGGATTTCTGCGAGGACTCGGAGGCGTATCTAGGCATCCAATCGCACATTTCTCACACGCAGAAAACTGGAGCCATGGTGGGTTTGTCCTGTCACAGCTAGGCGTTGCTGTCGGGTTGTCTTCCGTCGCTAGTACTGTATCCACCCTGATTCTCATCATCTTCGATCTGTCTGTCCGCACGTCACATCCTACCACGACTACCAACTTCTTAGCGTCGTAAAAGCCGGCCGACGCCGTGTGACAGTTATCGGCATCCGACCCCTGCAACTGATGGTTGCAACGAGTGTCGTAATCGCAGTCGCATTTGCGCGCTTCTGCAGGGCAACCAACATGCATGCCAAGTTGGGAACGCTACCTTCCACATCGCTCAACTTACTCAACAGTCAGAGTCTCTGGGCTGTTACTCATGGAAAATTCACGCGTTCAAAGCCGCGGACATGGACCCTGTCAGGTCCGCTTATCCATGCTTCCTGTCAATCATTGAGTGCGCACCGTACCTCCCGTTCCGCTTGATCTTGACGCCATTTCGATGATCCAGGCCAACTTTGCGAACACCAAGCATCAACACATGCAGCCACCCTTGCCATGTATGCTGAGAGGCTTCAGAGACAAATACAACGAGTCGGAAAGCATGCAACCACTACATTTTTCGTCTCCAACCAATAGCCTCTCCCTCACATCGCTGATCCAACCTTTACGACTGTCAAACAATCTAAACTGCATACTAACAGAGCGGCGTGACTTGCACGCAATGCGCCTATCGTGCACCGCGCCGCAAGGCCACACCTGCAACGTTAGCCGTCCACCGTCCACGTCCACCTGTACATCCTTTTATCCGATCCGGGTAGGATTCCCGAACTACGCCACAATCGCACATGAAGTAGACCAACAGCACGCACGACATGCATCAGGCAAGCACAGTCAAGGCTGCTGCTTTGCATCCGCTCCAGACGCATCAGGCGCGTTCCGATCTGTTCGTTTTGCCGGCCTAGCATCATCACATACATGTACGTGGCATGCACTCCGGGCTCTTGGCTTCACGCATGGCGCATTACGCAGACTTACTTTTGCGTGCCATGGGACCGAGGCTTTGGGCTGTTGGAGAGCGAGGCGGTCTGCGGAGGACCTGCATGGTGTTTGCACATGTATATGCGGCGACGACGTGCATCAGCCGTTTATCGTGATAACACGGCCGAACCATCATGTACGTAGGATAGCAAGTGTACAAGTTATTGGATGGATTACAGCATTCTCGGTCCACGTGAATGTTATCACGTGAAAAACCGTCTACAACGGGAGTCTTCTTGACATGGCACAACGCTTCTGCGAGGTGACGGAATCACTATGTAGATCTTCAGCTCTCTAGTTATGTGGAATATCGCGCAGTTCCTCTCCATTCTTGCCTATAATACCTCGCATCTTGGATATCGGTAACGAATCACCCCTAGTGCATATTACCCCAACGGCTCGACGTTGAAAAGAAGATCCGAATAGTACAACACACTAGCAGACATCTGACAGCGCTTGATGTGGGCTGAAGACTACATACTCTCCGACAGACTGCACCCGTAGCCAATGTTTACGTTTGAGCCAACAGCCCACGCTTCCTAATCTCTATAGATCCGTAAAGGCTTGTTTGGATGGTAAGACGGAGTCGTGAAAGGAAATAGTAGCTTCCTTGCATATCTACCAACGCGTCTTCGTGACCAGGACCTTGCAAGCGCTTGGTGATGCGTGCTATCGAGTTGGCTTGGGTGTCACTGGGAGTGGTGCTAAGGAATACAGACACAACATGATACGCACGTGAGCAGTAACTTCCAGAGCACCCACTCGAATGGGATGAGATTGTAGACTAACCAGACCTGATGCAAGTAGAACGCGTGCACAGTCAAGATTTTGCCACACACTGGAACATACCTAGGTAGGCTTAGGATGAGAGCTAGTACACTTCGTAGTACCTTTTTAGGAGCTCGTACCGTATCTCCTAGCTTGTACTGTAGTACTATATCGGAGCTTGGAGGTTCTTCTGAATCAGTACTTTCGTCAGCGCACTGCTTCCAAACATCAGCGTGGTAGATCATCTGAAAATAGGCACAAAGGGGGTAGGTACTATGTAAGAGGGTTTTCAAAAGATGAATAATATATTCATTCGGGATATGTTCCGTTCCATGTTTGACCTCGGAAGTTCAACAGCGTGGAAAAGGTGTGTCTCACCTAAGAAAGCCTTTAGCGGATCTGGTGTTCGACTATCTGGTCAAGTCTGTGAACGAAGAGGGCAGGTTGTTACATTACAGACACTTGCATTCATCTTAACAGGTTCGCAAGATGTGTTTGTCGCGTCTCGCATCTTGACTGAGTGTCGCAGTAGCCATCTGGTTTTTTCTTGCCCCAAAAAGGGCACTGCAACATAATCAGCTCGAACCTTAAAGGCATGAAGTGGCAGTCTAACAGCGCTCGGAGCAAACATTCGGGCATTTCGACGCTTTCCTAAACAACTACACAGGAGTACAAAAAGGAAAACGAAGCATATGTCGTCGAACTCAGAATAAGACATCAGAACAAGGCAGCAGAAGGAGCAAAAAAGAAAGCACTAGACAAAGTGATACAACAAAGACTAAGAAAGGAATGCGGTCAAAAAAGAATGCTTAGAAATATGTCCATCACCGCTACTACCCTTATTCGGACAATAACATCAAAGGGCAAAAAAAGGAGATTTCTCAAGCCCGACGTGGGGGTCTATAGAATGTTAGGATTGAGTATCAAAGGGAAGCTGTGCGAAGTACTAACCGAACCCACAACCTTGAGATAACCAATCGAGTCTTTAGGACGTGAAAGCTAAGAGTCTCACGCTCTACCGATTGAGCTAGCCGGGCGATTGGAAGTAATCTGATGATTGATGAAAGTTTCTCTGATTTATTTTATTATAAACTTGGGGTTTTACATGGGAAAAGAGCTCTAGGATATCGTCTTTCTTTTTCTTGAAACATCTTGGTGGTAGGTAAAGTTTGGTTGCAAAGTGGGGTAGAAGAAGAAAAATCTGCAGTGCGCCGGATCCGAAAAACCTCCCGGATCAGACCAACCCAAAACATTGCTACACCCCTCCAGCACGGCCGATGTCGCACAAAGGCTCGCTAAGAAGCTAGAGTACGGGCCCTAGTAACATCTTAGGCCAACCTGTGGTACAGATTTGCATACATCTTGCTACGTTGTCTGTACCTGTTGGACTTTTCGCGTTACAACGACAGTGGTCTTCTTCGCGCAACCGAACTACAAGCTTGTTTGCTGTTGCCTGCGATACTTGTTACCCCTAAATTGTGTAATGCCGATAACTCGACTGCATTTCGTCTTTGTGATAAAGCTTCGGACTTGCCTACGAAATCTCCAGGTACACGCTGAGCTCAACCATGTCCACAAAGGACGCCAACATTGACTGCATGTATGGTCTGAGATGAGAGTGTATTCTCGTCAAGCTATATATCATTTCATTATATCCGCAGGTTCTTCTTCTCAATTGAGCCGTCCTGGCTAACATAACGCAATCATATCCAGAGGGGTTTCATCGTATCGTAATGTACAATCTATGCGTACGATCAATATCAGAGGTTATATCTGCAGGCATAAAGTCTCAATGCTCACGCAAAGGAGCCAAACTCCTTCTATAATACCATGTTCGCGCTGCGAATTTCTGTAATCTTCTCAACATGAGCATGATGTTTCCTGAAACAATCGAACACAGCAACTCAAAAGTTCATTCCGTCCCAGTTGTTTTGCGGTGGTGCTTCGTATTGGCCTTGCCGTAACCTGTCATTCTCCTCAATTAGCGCATCCCTCTCTTTCTCAATACTCTGAATATATTCAATTGCCGATGACAAAATCATCGCTTTGCTCGGTTTCGGTTGCCCTATCGCACCAGCCTCGTCATTCTGCCTCAGAATCGGCACCGACCTTCTCAGTCTCTCCAACTCCGAGTTGAGTCCTTCTCGATACTTGCGCTCAACCTGATTATGCGGTAAACGTTTTGAGCGCTGATACTTTGTAGTAGTTGGAGAGGTCGTGATTTGATTGTCGGTACCACTGCGGTCCATCTTCGGTCGACCCCGCTTCCTCGTGGGCCGTTTAGGAGTAGATGATTCAGATGCAGAGGTCGGCGACGATGGGGATTCGCGCTTTAGCATGTGGGGTGACAGGGAGGGCGATATGAGCGGTTGCGGCGCGTCTCCACCGAGCGACGAGGGTTGAGACGTTGTGCTTGTGGGGGAGAAGCTCTCTGATTCGTTCGGCTGTAGTTGCCTGGTATTTATCGCGAAGCTAAATGGATATTGCTCGGGTTGACTGGAATGTGTATTGAATGTTTGCGTCATAGGTTGGTCGTTGCTTCTAGACGGGACGTTTGTCGCTGGGAATGTCGGATTGAAGGTCTCTTGTACTTTCAATGTCGTGTTGGATGCACCCTCGACGGACGTGAGGGTGTGATCAAAGAATGAGTCGGAGTCGAAAAAGGTGTTCAACGAGTAGTCTGGAACTGGCTCGCTAAGGTAGGGATTATTGAAGTAGTTTGTGTACGGCATGGTATTTTGTGGTGGAGAACGTTCGGTTTGTTCGGTCTTGGTTCCCTGCGCATTACTCCGGAAGTTCATCAAGACTTTGTCGACTCGTGTACTGATGAAGGTATTCGTTGGTGTATGGCGATTGATGTATCGGCGTCGCTCGGGATGACCAAGGCATTAATATTATAAGGATACGAGAACGTAATTGTATCGACGATTCGAGAAATGCACAGCCAACAGAGTAGGTAATAGGTCCCTGTGACTTGCTAAGAATCCACCACTAAGGTCGACCAGGTTCCGGTGTAGTGGCTCAGTCAAGTCAAGATGCTTCCAGTAGCTGTACGGTAAACCCAAAATCGCAAGTCAGATGTGGATCCATGTATTCCTCAACCATTATTGGCACGGCTAACTAAGCCTTCCGCTTCCGCGAGCTTCACTGAAACATTTGATGCTCAGCCAGGAGATTGAAGTTTTAAGAAAACTGCGAGGGTCGAACGATAGGCACCTCATCGGCGCAGTCCGATGGGAGCAGCATGTCGTGTAGTCTCGGGACGAGCTCCACTGCGCCGAAAGTCGCTTCCCGTGTATCCTCCGAGCCCGAGATTCCGGGATCGCTTTCAGTTCCCTCCGCAGAAACAGCAGTCTTCGTTTACGTGCGTGTAACCTAATGTTACCCTGTTAATCCTAGCTCAAGGCCCAAATTGCGGTACCAGGCCGTAGTCAATAGAGCGGTGATGAAGGATCCTGCTTGCTTTCGCTTTTACGCGGCAAGCTCGGGACAGAACGCATAAACCCTCTTTGGTTCCGGATAGCCTTCCTCGAAGTGTGATCACTGCGTCGCGTCGTTAGCAGATATCATGGCTGTATCAGAATCCACAGGTTGCTGTTAGCGAAGAATCTCCAGCTCATGTCTTCGTTGTTACTGATGAACATGAGATGTGTTTCGGCGTAGATCAGCGCTTTCAAGTGCGCAAATCAAGTTACTGACCCCTTGCAAGGTATTACGTCGCTGTGCGTTAACCGAAGACGGTCGAGGTTCTATCCGAACGCCTGTTATGGTACCGCATATGGATACCACAGTATGCCAACGGGCGTTCCCGCTATTCGTAGAGATACAGGGGAATAGTCCGGGCTTAACAAGAGAAGTCGAAAAGTCGTTTCGCTGCGCATCTGCAACATGTGGCGGTGTTGCAATTGGCACAAGGCGCCTCGTGAAAATGGCGTGATACTGGTCCGACACGACCCAAAGTGGTAAGTTTAGGAGAGGTAAGACAAGGATACCCATAACTCGTGTTTGTCGCAACCTTTCGTACCCGCCGTGTGTGCACCATGGTTTCTCATGGCCCTGTATACATGCAACTTCTTCATGGACGCTGTCAACGCGTCGAGAGTGAAAGCAAGTGGTGGCATAAGTGCGCTGTCGAAACGGTAAGCAAGATGGGATATTCCCAAACGACAATACCTCGGTATTCACATCGCGACACAACGATAATGAGGGTCTCCTTCACTAGCCAAGGTAGTGTTGTTGTCTACACATGGCTGAGTTGCTGGTTGTTGGTCGCAGCACTTGCGGTTTATCAAGGATGCCACCTTACAACCCCACTACCCCTCAGAGCGCCAACTGCCCAAGCGTAAAGCTCCAATCGTTCGCCATGTCAACCCCATCTACCAGGCCGACCCACGTCAAGACTCGGTTTCTCATCATCTCCGATACTCATTCTACTTCTCCTTCCGACAATGCCGCAAATAATGAGACTTCCTTCCGCCCGCCACTACCCAGGGCAGATGTGCTCCTCCACTGTGGCGACCTGACTATGATCGGTCATTTAGAAGAGTATGAAAAGACTCTAGATATGCTGGAGAGTATCGATGCGGATCTGAGACTCGTGATAGCTGGTAACCATGATATCACTCTGGATGAAGAGTACTATGCCAGAAAAGGTGAAAACATGCACAGGGGCAGACACGACAAAGACCTACCTGCTAAGGCGAGAGATATGTGGAAGGGCGAGCGAGCTAAGAAAGCTGGTGTAATTTATCTTGAAGAAGGAACGCATACTTTTCAGCTACAAAACGGGGCGAACCTCAGGGTAGGCGCATTGGAATCATTCAACTCTATTGGAAACTAACAACTTCCAGGTCTACGCATCCCCTTACCAACCAGAATTCTGCGACTATGCCTTCCCGTACTTTCGCAATGAAGACCGCTACAACCCTTCTCACCACTGCACGCCGAATACCAAACCTATCGCCGAAAACCCTGTCCCAAACTTCCCCAACATCGATATCATGATGACCCACGGACCGCCTATGGGTGTTATGGACGCGACAACAACGGGAGCGCACGTCGGTTGCGAACACCTACTACGAGCTGCTCGGCGCTGCAAGCCCAAACTTCATTGCTTTGGGCATATACACGAGGGCTGGGGTGCGCAGAAAGTGCGATGGAATAACAACAGTCAACTAGATGTCAAGATTGAAGAGCATATCCAATTCGCTGATGCTGTAGCTCTTGATTGGGAAGCGATGAGGAATGAGAGGGCAGCGAGCGTTGATATCGGTCAGGGTAGCGATACTGCGGTTGAATTTGGACGAGAGACACTGATGGTCAACGCCAGTATCATGAACGTACGGTATAAGCCGTGGAATGCGCCATGGCTTGTGGATCTGGATCTTGAGAAGGCATAAGGAGCTTCTCCGTACGAGATGTGAGTGTAGAGATTCAGGATTTAGTGCCAATCACACACAACAGTAGGTATTGATAAGATGAACTGACCCGCAGTCTTGTAACGTATGGTCATTGCGGTCATCAGCCGTTGGTCGGGCTAACTCTTATCTATAGAAGAATATACTACAACGAGCTTCCCCGTTTCTTCCCGCCGCTCTTATTCTGTTTGTCCTTTTCGCATGCCCAGCATCTACCCTCCCTAACAACAGCTTTCAATACCTCAACCTCAATCTTCCTATCTCTTCCGTCTATCATTGTGAAAGCGCCGCCTTGCTCGATCAACTCAGGTACGTGTTGGAAACTATGTTGTTCGTCAAGGAGTGGTACGATGGCGGACAACCGGTATCTCGAGAAGACTGTGCCAAATGGACCAGAGGTAGAGGATGCAGGTAAGATTGAGTGAGGTGCGGGTTGGATGACGGTAGGAAAGGCGGAGTAGAAGGGACAGTCGGGTGAATGAATTATAGATATGTAAGTGTGGGAACACGCTGTATACGTCAGACGGCGTTGGATGCACATATCTTATCCTGAATTTGGATAATGGTGTATGCGCCATCTAGGTATGGCTGAACAAGGTCTTATATGTGGAGGAAGTCAGTTATCAACGACCCTGGAGGATTATTGTATCACATTTGGTCTCCAAACAAAGGGCTATGTGAACCGTCGCAAGCTTGTCCTCAGTTGTGATGTTTTCGCACTGGTCAAAAGGGCTGCTCCTTCTCACCTGGCAATCTTCGATATCAAGGAGTAATTCACCACACTTAGCTCAGTACCTTCACAACTATAGCAAGACTATCGCCCGTTCCCCGTTTGAGGAATTGATACTAAGACGTAGCCCGAACATATACGCTGTCTTCCTATCACCAGCATGACAGCGTAGATCACAACGAACACCTTCAAGAAGATTTTCGATAATACACAACCTAAAAGGCGAGCCTTCTGATGCGTGATGCGCGAAAGGTAGACTCGAACTAAGTGGAAGCGATGATCAAAACGTGACAGCGCGTGCGGGTCGATCTCCCGTACCAGTGATGCAATCATGACCAGCACCGTTCGAGGCCCTCTTCAACGCGTCGAAAACGCAGTTTCCATGTGCAATCCCTTCATTTCAGATCTCACTCTTGTTTGATTCGCTAAACTAGACTTTAAATGTCTTGAATCCGAACACAAAGTTTCGCCATGTCATTGAGAGTCCCACACGTCACATTGACGCGCTTTGCATCGCGGTGCTCATACCGTGACGTCAGGCCGTTTGCCCGCTATATCACGAACTCTGTACCACGACCTTTCCCCTCTGCACTTTCTGCACTCCCAAATCGTATGCAATCAATTCAACGCACGAAACAAATTTCAAATCAACTTCAATCACCTAATCAGCAACGCAACTACGCAAACATGGCTCCTACCAACAACCCCGAACTCAAGATGGACCAGGTCTTTCCTGTCAAGGACAAGGTCGCCTTGGTCACTGGTGGCGGTTCGGGAATCGGTCTCATGATTACACAGACTCTTGCTGTCAACGGAGCCAAGGTCTACATCGTCGGACGAACAGAGGAGAAGCTTGAGAAGGTTGTTGAAGCACATGGCCAGAACATTGCAGGTCAGGTAAGTTCTCGACAAACTCAATGCATGTGAGACATACACTAATATCCTACCTTAGATCATTCCTATTGTGGGAGATGTCAGCACCAAGGAGGGTGTATCGAAGATCAAGAAGGAGATCGAGTCAAAAGAGAAGTGCGTGTGCATCCTCGTCAACAACGCCGGTATCGCGCCAGGCAAGACCGAGGTGAAGGGAAGCGCTGAAGAGCTCGTCGACAAGCTCTTTGACGGCACAACGGAGCAAGAGTGGCTCGATGTCTACCAGACCAACGTCGTCGGCCCCTTCCTTATGAGCACCGCCTTCCTCCCTCTCCTCCAAAAGTCCACCGAGTCGCACCCAGGCTACTCAGGCACCATCATCAACATCTCCTCCATCTCCGGCCACATCCGCATCTCACAAGGACACTTTGCCTACAACTCTAGCAAGGGTGCCGCGATACATTTGAACAAGATGCTCGCATCCGAGATTGCTAAGAATGGCATCAAGGTCCGCGTCAACTCCATCGCTCCTGGTGTCTTCCCTTCAGAGATGACCACCCAGGAAAGTAGAGACGACAACCAGAAGAGCGAAATGCCCAAGGAGCACAAGGAGGGTCTCCCTGCGCAACGACCTGGAAAGGACCAGGATATGGCTGCGGCTATTCTGTTTGCTGTTGGCTGCCAGTACCTCAATGGCCAGACTATTACCGTTGATGGTGGCTACGCGATTCAGGTCGGTAACTAAGCGTGCTGCCAGACAGGCGTCGTAATGTCTTATGCTTTCTTCTACTTTGCTCGGACATGAGCTTTATGATGTATGATATATGACATCCATAGGTTTACAGGCCACAACTCAGACGTTGTTACCTGTCTGAGAATGGATGGATGAATGAACAAAACTCTTAATGACCAAGACTTGCTACATTGATATCGCGTGCTATCGATGTAGCCTATTGATTTGTGCAGAAGTTGGTATTCCTCATATCTATCTCTTTATCCAGTTGTTTTGTTTGAATGCTCAGGTATGAAAAAATATATATATACAGACGTAAAGTATCGTGCTAGGTGTGAAAACTATATATGAGAAACAGTATACATGTGAAGAAATCCTTGGTCTGCCATGCCGGGACTTGCCGTACTCTATCCGAAATAAAATATGTTGATAAAAGCCAAAGATGCAAATCTTCCTCATTCAGACCCCGACTGTTCCTCTTCCGATTGCTCCACCTCCGCATCACTAACCACATCACTCAACACATCGCTCTCAGCGTCGCTCAGCCCACTACTCTGAGCGTCACTCTCATAGTCATCCACAACCTTCTTCCTGCCCTTGGGCTTCTTCGCACTTCCTCCTTTGATCGGGCTCGCTCCAACATTCTTGCGACCACCGGTCCTCTGAACAAGGTGATCTATCGGGCAACCCTCATCCCAGCCTTCGCTACTTTCGCCTGTTATAGCACGACACCGAGGACAACTCTTTCCATGCTTGATCAACAGCTGGTGTAGCGGGTACTTGAGATGATCCGGAACTCTAACTTCGCAATGCGCATACGTCGAGTTGCGTGTCGGGCCGGCAAAAGTACCTTTCTTGCCGGGTGGAAGGCCTGCGGGGTCGCCTGGGGGTGGCACCCAGCCCAACCATTGGCAAAGACGGAAGACGTGAGTATCGACGGCGAAGGAGGGTCGTTGGAGGCAGAAGAGAAGCACGCAGGACGCCGTCTTCGGACCGATGCCGGGGTACTTTGTCAGCGCATTGAAAGCGTCGTCATTGGAGAGTAAGTGAAGATGGTCCAACGAAACAATGTTCTGATCCGCCTTCTCGACTTCCGCGTGTTTCTCTCCTTCCGCCTCGTTCGCAGAACCCGGTGCCTTGTCTGACGAAGACAGAAGCTCGTCGCGTCGTGCTTGGTTCTCTTCCCAGACCATCTGCAGAATCTTCTTAATGTCCTTGCTTTTCACATCTGCGAGTCCACCGCTTTTGATTGCTTCGAATATCTCCTTCTGGTCCGCTTGTCGCACTTTGTTCCAATCGACGCTGCCTTTGCCAATGCCTTCCTTCAGAACACCGAACTTGGCGACAAGACCGGCGAATGCGCGAGACGAGTTGGTGCCGGATGTCGCGGCCGAGAGTCGTGTTCGGATGAGGGCATCGAGGACGGAGGGTACCTCTCCACAACCCGAAACCTCTAAAGATGGTGCGGGTATTGTCTTAGGTGCTTCGACCTTGCCATGGACTTTCGAAAGTAGACGTGTCACCTCTTCGCATTCTTCGGCTGTAGGGTGGGGGTAGTTTGGGTATGGTGTCTGACCAGGAGTAAGGCCATAACCACCTGTCTTGGCTTTGCTCTTCTTTTTTGGCGACGCGTCGGTGGTAGTAGTCGCTTTAGCAACGAGATCATCGACTTCTTCTTTCATTGGCTTGGTGGCCTTTGCAGACTTCCTAGGCTTCTTCACTAAAACCTTACTCTCGTCTTGCTCATTCTTGACGGGAAGATCTGGAATAGCACCGAGGTTGTGTGGGAGTTCATTGGTATCTTCTTGTTTTACTGCAGACTTCTTGGCACGTTTGGTGCTCTTGGGTGTGACAGGAACTTTCTTGGAAGTCGCGTCCGGCGAATCTTCGACCTTTACTGCTTTCCTCTTTCGCTTGTTACCCGCTTCTGGAATAGTTGGAGGACTCGACGGTTGTACTGGCTCGTGATCAATGGCTGGCGCTTGCACAGTTTCGGCCCTGGCGGAGCTCCTTGTTGTTCGTGCCATACGTGGTATAGTGGAGATAGCGAGTCGATTCGATTTGATCGTCAAGAGGCTTGGGCGCAATGCCAGTAGTCGCTTATAAGGAGGTTTGAAAGCAATGGTGGTGAGATGATACTAAACAAACGAATCGGGCATGGGTGATATAAGGGGATCTTCTGAGGTGTCTTGTGAGCTGCAAACGTCAAGCGTGTGAAGGTGACAGAAAAGGGGAGACTATGAGTGAATGGGGGAGGCAAGTATCATGACATCAATGACGATGATTGAAGCTTTGGCCCTTGTCCCTGCCTTAGCGCGCATCAGGAAGACGCGCCGAGGTTCACTTTGGCGGGAGTCCGTCACCTCTGATCAGAGCTACCCCACGTACCTCTATCGATACCTACATACAACTTCAGACGACTTCATCATGTCGCACAAGGCGCCCTTGGTTGTTCCCGCACTCAAGCGTCATACTGCTACTATCATCGTGGCGCATGGGCTGGGCGACAGCGGGGCTGGCTGGTAAGGGCGCGCAACATGCTTAACATGTGGAAGCTGAAAAGCATAGGATATTCCTCGCGGAGAACTGGCGCAGGCGAAGCAAATTTGAGGAAGTCTCGTTCATCTTCCCCAATGCTCCGAGCATTCCAATCACGTTGGTTCGTCAACTATGACCGATCACGAGTACACAGCATGGGCGCTGATATGCGACTCCACAGAACATGGGCATGCGCATGCCAGGATGGTACGATCTCAAATCACTTAGCACTCTTGACGACCGGGAGGAAGACGAACGGGGCATCATCGACTCTCAGAAGTACTTTCACTCCCTCATTGACCAGGAGGTCGCAAAGGGCATACCCGCAAACCGCATAGTCATTGGAGGCTTTTCGCAAGGCGGAGCCATGTCACTACTGTCCGGTGTGACATACAAAGACCAGTTGGGAGGCATCTTCGCTCTGAGCAGCTATCTCCTGCTGCGAAAGAAGATCAGAGACATGATTCCGACCGAGAACCCCAACCAGAAGACACCCATCTTCATGGGCCACGGCGACGCTGATCAAGTTGTTGCGCACAAGTGGGGAGCGCTGAGCGCTGAGGAGCTGGAGAAGCACGGATTCAAGGTCGACTTCCGGACTTACAAGTAAGTCATGAATGAAAGAGATTGAACGCATTACTGACAAAGTGCAGGAACTTGGTGCATTCCGCCGACCCTGATGAGATTGATCACCTCGAGTCCTATCTTAACCAGCAAATTCCTCCCCTCGGCGACAAGTCGGAGCTCTGACTCTCTTCCTCACCACCGCTCTTCTCGACTGAAGCAACGACAGCCCTGGTGCTTATGATTGCATTGGCCATTGCTTGGTTTGCATGGTACAAGCGCGATGCTATACTGAAACCGCATGACGATACGGAATGGCGCAGCTTTGAACAGCAATAGAAGACGCATATACTAGAATGACTTGGACATGATGTATACATCAGTTGCAACATGGTAGCATTGGTCTTGCTTTTACGCGAGTGCTGCTAAATTCTTGGTGAGCAAATCATAGTGAAATTTATATCCTTCACTTCGTTACCGCCACTCAACTGAAACCTGTAGCACATACAAATAATCAGACGTTGTCACTTCGCATTTGCCTCTTCATTCCCATCACGCCCATCTGCTTGTTCCCGCTAGTTCGATGTTGGTGGGTGAGGCATGCAGAATTTCATTGTCGCCCCACCTCCCACCCCACCACCCATCACCAAACATCGCAAACACTACTTTTATATTATTACCATTTCTTCAACCCACCATCAAAGTCCGATATGGTCTAGTGGCTAGGATTTGCCGCTCTCATCTGCAGAGTCAGTTCACTGCACAGTGCCGGCAAGGCCCGGGTTCGGTAAGTTCACTTGTAACAGTGCATGTTCGACTCGTCATTCTAACAATCAAACAGATTCCCGGTGTCGGAAACAACCATCTTTTTTGCTGTGTGCTTGGAGCTGGTTGAGGCAAGGCATTGAGAAGCCAAGGTGAAAACTCTTGGAAGATTTTTTTGGTTGAGCCTCGGTGACAGTACCATCCGAGAATCTCAAAAGCAGAAACGCCGCGTGTACTCGAAGCGACATCTTTTTTTTTGACTTGCATTGTGCGTTGATGCAGGTCTTGATACTCTACTTACATGCTATGCATCTAGGTTTTGTTGCTAGGGGAACTTGTAGGGTTCCGCCCGCATACATGCGCGACACAATGCTTACTGTCATGTTGCATGAAATACAGTCCTCAAGCCTCGGCTACAGTGGATATATGGCTTTGAACAGTTACTATAATAATCGCACTGCGTGTATCCTCCTTAGCCATGACAATGCGTCTCGTAATGCTCCTGCCACGGACATCACGTTTCCGATGCACCTGCTCTGAACTCTTTTTTCCCCACGCCAAGTTCTCCATCATAGTATCTTGATGCAGTGCAGGTCTTCTATCGATACCTATGTTTGGTGCTCGCTACACTCGGCCAGTGTCAATCAGGCGTCCAACAACGTCACACGCTGCCAACGGGTTGCGCCGGCAGCGAGCTTGCAGCACTCGTACGGGTTATCGGGGCTTCGAGCCAGGACCCGCCTGTCAGCTAAGCTCACGCCTCAAAGCTTTGTACCACTGCACAGGAGAAGAGTCAGGGGTTGTATGGTGTCTGTCAAGCTAGTCAGTTTTTAGCGAGTGCTTAATCTCTTAGGGCTGGCCTCCCCCTTCCTCGGCGCCCGACCTTTGCAAACCCATACCCGCGTTCTAGCTCACAGCAAAAGCACCCATCGAGCGCTCAACGGTTTCTGCAATCGTTGTTTCCATGACGCCGTAATCCCCGACGATCCAGTAGGTCACAGCATATCGATCAACATGCACGGCAGCCGAAACCCACAATCACGACCCAAGGTCAGCGTTTGATCTTCGCGTAGCAATGCCGACCTTCCGAATCAGTTCTGGCCGAAACATGTCATTGGTAAATTTCCGAACCAGCATCCTTTGGGAAGACATCGCATCCGTGCGTTCAGGCATGAGCGCCGTATTTGATGAGCGCCTCAGCGCTGGCGCACGTGTAGCGCCGGCCTAGGGATGCCCTCCAGCCTCTGTCCATGTGGACATGTACGAGCGCCGTAAGGCGACGAGCTTGATTGGATGCGTGGGCCATGGGTCAATACGAGAGGGGCTATTATTAAAGAAGCTGGGCTGCTGCCGTGGAAGTATTTCCTTTCATCACAAGTATCGCAAGGTCTTTTTGCAGTCTCAACTCACATCACTTTCCCGTCGTCCTCTTGATTCGACAGTCACTCGCTTCAAGCCAATTGCTCGAATAGCTTAATCATAGTCATAATGCGCTTCTCCGCCTTTGCCCTCTTGTCCCTTGTGTCAGTTGCCTTTGCTGGTAACTGCGGACCTAAGAATGGAAACGCCAAGTGTGCTGCCAACTCGTGCTGTAAGTCTTGCACATTGTCTTGGTCTCGAACCCCCCTCCCTTGCTCACATCACATTACAGGCTCCCAGTATGGCTGGTGCGGAACCACCGTCGACCACTGCGACGCAAACACGTGCCTCCAACCCTTCTCCGGCGCCTCCTCCTCATGCAAGCCCACGCAAACTACAATGAAGACTAGCGCAACCAAGCCAGGCACCTCCCGCGCCACCACCTTCCCCGCCGTCGTCCCCGAGATTGACGTCTGCGGCCACGCCCAAGGCGGCGTAACCTGCCCCGGTGCCGGTGCCGACGGCTTCTTCTACCGCTGCTGCTCCTCCGCCGGCCACTGCGGCCCCAAGAACGACATCCAGGACCAGGCTCTCTACTGCGGCTCCGGCTGCCAGGCTGGTTTCGGAAAGTGCGACACGCAAAAGGCGCCTGCTGAGCCTACTGCACCCAAGGGTACCTCTGGTGCTGGAGAGACTTGCGGCCCCATTGTCAACAAGAAGTGTGCTGCTGGTCTTTGCTGCTCTGGTTCCAACTTTTGTGGCTCCGGTGAGGACTTTTGTGGCAAGGCCAACTGGTGCCAGAGCAAGTGGGGAAAGTGCAACTAAGAAGTTGGACTGGAAGAGGACTTGGGAAAGTTGGAGGCAATGGATAGACTAGAGTACCGAAAGACACCAGTCTTGTGGGGGGAAATGTAAAGATATGAGAACTACAGACCACTTTCACTCGTGCCAAGATCACGTTTGACATGTGATGGACCTTTAGAGTATCGGCATCATCTCGAATTGATGTGCTAATCGATGATGCAGCCAGTTGGAACAATGCTAGGCCAAATCAGACGAGACGATATAACAAAACAGATTACTCACCATTTGACTGCGCAGGACCAAGACTAACAACAACGGATTGATCGAAATAAAATCTATACTGGCAAATACAACATATATGCTCACTAAACTCATCAAACAACATCCGATATCCCATTTCCTCCCAGCCCCCCAGTCAAACTCTTCATTCTCCTCCCCAGCAAATCATCCTCACTCGCCAAGCTAACCAAGCTCTTCCTACGGCTTCCTCTATCACTCCTTGCAGCCCTGCCCCTGCTTCTTGCCCCAGGCACGTTGTTCTGCTGGTGAGGCGGACTCCTCTTCCCCTTGTTCAACACCGTCATCTCCAACGGTCTATCTTCCTCGGCTGAACTCGCCGTGCCAGTTCTGCGATGATGCCTCTTCCGTTGATGTTGCGGAGACGTAAGCCCATCGATAGCATCAGCCAGTCCCACCGTCCCAAAATAATCCTCTCCCTTCTCCCTCAGACTCCTTGCAGGCGCAAGGGCAATAGGCGTGTACCCCGGCGTCTCCACGCCCTCCCCATACCTCCTCCCACCATCCGTCGTCGTCGTGTCTTCAAAAGCCTCAGCAATCCACTTGCTGCATCGGAAAATGTACTTCCAGCCCTCTGGAAACACGCCTACAAACTGTAGGAACCCATGACTGATACCAGGTACAAGATCAACATTGACCCATTCCTCCTCCCTGAATACGCCCCTCGCCCAATCTAATCCAAGCTCTCTGGCTGCAACCCACTCGGCGCGTTTCGCCTGGCGTAACCGCCCCGCAAAAATCACCGTATCGTCAACCAAAGGGTCGCGCTCACCGGTCAACATCCAGGTGCGGGGGAACTTTGCCAAGAGCGTCTCTGGGGCAAGCAGGGGCGAGAGGAGGTAGTCGGTTGAGAAGTCTGGGCGGTGGTGCGGGCCGATGTAGAGGATGATCATTGCGCGCATCATTTCGGGGGTGAGGATGCGGTCGTTGAAGTAGGATATCATGCTTGACATTGCGAGGCGGGTTTTTATGGCTGTGGCGGGGGGTGCTGGGACGCCGGGGGTGGAGGGTTGGGTTGGGAGAGGTGTAGGTGGCATACTCGCGTTTGCGGGGGTTGTCTGGCCAGGAGTTTGGTGGAGGGTGGTGTCGCTGGTGTCTAGTAGGGCGAGCGAGTTGCTGTCCTGGCCGGTGTGTGCTGCCGAGAGGTTGATCATGGTTTGGGGAGATGTGTGTAGGCCATCAGTCTTTGGCATAGATCCATTGGCCATGCTCACTTTGTTGCGCTCGTCCTCACTATCAGAATCATCAGAGCCATACGGTGTGTTTGGCGCAAGTTGTCTGTAGTCGTCGCTCTTGTGCCGTAAAATAGGTCGATTCGTCTTCCTCACTCGTCGATCACGAATGAGGGCCATTTGCTCGTCCGTCATCCAGTTGCCAATATTCATGTCCAGCGCTGGGTAGATCAGCACCACCCCAATCGGAGGTGGTATCGCAGATTCACCCTGCCACCTTCGCGTCTCAGTCGAGCCACTCTGCAGTATCATGAGCACCATGGCCGTGGCCAAGTTCCCACCAGCCGAATCGCCCGAAACAACTACCTTGGGCTCTACTTCTCCCGATAGGCCCATGCAAGTTCCTCTCGACGCGATAATCATGTGGTATACGTCGTAGCACTCGTTCAGCGCATACGGATACGGGTGCTCAGGTGCCTTCTTGTAGTCCAGACTCAGGACAGGCAGGCCCGTCTTGCCAGCCCAGCCCATGAGCTTGTCGTCATGGTTCCGCGGGTTCATAGCAACAAAACCACCTCCAGGTATATCCAAGACGACTTTGTCCTGCTTCTTCAGTGCGCTCCGCGGGCCGTTGAAGTACAGCCATGCTGCCACGGGTTCTCTGTACGAACTAGCCTTCGGCCGTGGTATGCGGATCTGACGCGGCGGATACACCATCAGTCTCGGTCGCATCATACTCGTCAGCGCACCCAGATAGGGTGTCGTTCCTTTGTTCCAGGCCACGCGCAGATGATCGACGGTGAGCGTCGCTCTAATCTTTCTGACTTTCTCGTCCGCCTGCTCCGCACATATCATGTAGTAGATGCTGAAGACGATGGACAGCAGATCCCTCACGCCTTTCCGCTTTATCCGCATAGCAGACCAGAAGCCCGCGTCCAGCGCAGTCGTAACCCATGTAGCGCGGAAGTAGGAGCGCGAGTAGAGGCTTGCGAGGGGCTCCGGGCACTCGAGGCCCACAAGCTTGCCGAAGTTGCGGGCAACATAGAGGTAGAGGAGCGTTATGAGGACGGATTGCCAGACGGTGAGTTTCTTGGAGAGCAAGGCGGACATGCGGCGGAGGATTGGTGGGCCATGGCGGTCGCCTCTGTAGGTTTGTTAGCAGGTGCTGGTGCTGTAGTGAGGATGTGTATGGAGACTTGCCTGTAGAGGTAGAAGGACCAAAAGGATACTACCGCCAATACCTGTATCTTCCTAAACTGCACCGAAGGCCGGCCCAATACATGATCTATCATGGCTGGAGCTCTTTGCTAGCACAAAGAGCTGTGTTGGACCCGGATACTACAGTCGCAGGTTTGTGGTGCGTCATGAAAGGCGTCAAGCCAGGGCTCCACGTTGGTCGCAAGCTTGTCGGCGTAAGCATGTGAATGCCAGAGGGCCTAGTCGTTACGCAAACCTGGGGTGGAGCTTCCGTCTGGGGTATCGAGAAAGTAATAGAACAGCGGCGCAATGCGCATGGTCAGCAACCCGCCCTCTGTCCATGACTACAGCAATAGCCGTTCAAGCCGTCGACAAGCGCGGCGAATTAGCTGTATTGAGGCTCTGTGGTTGGGTGAGGGTCTGGCATGTGACAGGTTACGGAGGATGGGTGCGTGCCATGTGAAAGCCGCGCTATGACATCTTCTCGGCTTGGTTGCGTTCGTTCCGAGGAGCTGAACCACGCTAGCGGCACCAGCCCTCGCCGCAGTCCAACGCATAGCTTCACACGTGCCTTTGTCATGTGCGGAAGAGATGTTGCATGCGAGACAGCTTTGCTAGTCAAAAGCCTACGCGCGCCGAGCCACTCACCACTTGCGCAACCCAAACAATACACATGCGAAAACATGTTCTCGGACAAGAGTTGCCACGAATACAAGGAACTTATGCGTCCAAGCACAAAAACAAAGTAACCAGTCACACACGCGTCATTTCCCATGATATCCATCACGAAGCTATGTTATACATCATGCTCACATGTGCAAGCCATGACCTCGATCATTTCGATCCAGTATGAAAAGACCGTAACAGCACCAACAATGCCAAGCCTACCACAACTCCACCAGAAGGCATCATACCCCAAATCGAATCGAAGAACAGAAGAAACAACCCCTCAACCCTTGACCCACTCGCCCACCTCAAACCCCACCCTCCTCAGATCCGCCTCAGCATACCTCCCCTCCTTACTCTTCCAAACCGTCAAACACCTAACTCCATCATCCATCTCGGGTTTACACCCCGTCTGCCCGTCCTTCGGCTCAAAGCTCCGGACATAAAGCGTAAGATCAGGTCCTACCATTCCCCGCCAAAGCGTCGCCATCCACTGCCAGTGGTCCGTCGGGCTGTACGCGTCTTGAATGGGGATGTGGGACGCGTATGCGACAGAGGCCTGGAGTTGGAAGGTGGGGAGGATGATGACAGGTTTGATGGCTGTTGAGGGCAGGGGGGAGTCGGGCGGTGTGACGGAGTCTTTGCGGGTAGATGTGGTGACGGCGATGGTGGAGGGTTTGTCGGATACGGTGGTGTCTTCTGGGGTGGAGGTGGGGGAAGTGGGTGTGGTGATGTATTTGATCATTTCCTTGCTCTTGCCGTGCCACTCTTTGATCAAATCGAGATAATCCTCAAAGGTGACTTGCTTGTCGTCATTGCTGGGAGCTTGGGGTGGCTCGGCAATCTGGGGGTTGTACTCTTTTTGCTTGATGAGGTACTCTTTGAGCCATTCCGAGAGTTCCTTGACTGCAGCCAGATCGTCGCCTTCAATGGCAATGATCGCTCCACGATTAGCTCGGTACGATGGGCTTGCGGAGCCGGGTTCTCTGTAAGGAGGCGTTATACGTCCAAGCAACTTGATCTTGTTAGAATACGGAAACGCACTGAGCACCTCTTCCACGCTTCTAGGGCTTCCCTCATGTTGCAAAGGGCCCAGCTCAACCATCGAGTTCCGCTGTAACTCACGAGGAGTGCGCGGAGGAGCCATGGTTGCACTGTGCGGTGGTACATGGATAGGTGGCAAAGACTCCCTCCGATGAGCATACTGCGTCGGCGCATAGTACGGTCCTTCGTGTCTACGACCATTACTCTTTGACGGAGGCGGCCCGTAGTCAAATCGACGCTTCTTGTTCGGTGTTAGAGGGCTGTACATCATAGAGTCTGCGTGCATCGCTGAAGTAACTTGGATGTTACTGGGGCCTGATGGGCCTGGGCCTCGGCGAAGGACCGGCGACTGTATGCTGAGGTTACTCATCACAGGTAGGTAGCGGGTTGTTGGCGTGAGACCTTCCGAGATATTGGGAGGCGGCAGAGTTGGTGTGCCAGAAGCGTCGAGGAAAGGACTGGTGGGCGTTCTGAGACTGCGACCACCACACTTGTGGCAACGATACTTGTCGACTGTAGTATGCTGACCAGTAGGGTTCAAGGGTGAAGATCCTGGCTTGCCAACACGACGCGGTTGGTAACGATAGTCAGGGTACTGCTCCTGGTGCCTAGCCTTTTCTTCCTTGGGTCTCATGTTAGCAAAAAGAGAATAAAGAGAAACACAGATCGCTACTAACCTGCGCAAGATCCTGCCAAATCTTCTTCTGCTCTTCACCTTCACCTTTCCACTGTTCACCGATAATCTTGGAAATATCAGGGTTATTGAGACCAGGGTTACGAGCAGTAATAGCCTGCTGATGGTGCTGCCGGTAAAGGATAAATGCTATAAAAAAGAGTGATCAGCAGGCTGAGCGAGAACCGTTGCAGAAAAAGGCTCTTGTCTTTGTTTGGATCAATGATCTGAGTCACATTCCCTAATCAGGGAAGAGACGTATCCAGACGACAAAGGAATAATCTTGAACTCACCATTCCGTGGGCGTGGTATTTTCGGCTCTGATTGGCAAAGACAGACATGACCCGAAAAGTCTGGAGAGCCCCCAGCAGTTGCAGAAGTGGCACTCGGAGGAGGTCTATCGTCAGTCGGACTGTCGCAGTCTTCTCTGCCTGCAACATCAACAAGCGAAGCAAGTCTCTTCCTTGTAACCCGAGGCGAAGATGAAGCAGGGGACATGGGCTGCTCTTCCTTCTTGGTGCGCTCAGCAGTAGGATTAGAAGTAGGAGCAGGGTGTGTCTCGTGGATCCGACTGCTCTTGCGCAGGTTCCTCGAAGGCTTTGCATCATCCATTGGAGACTCTAGAGAATTGTCGCCGACCTGCATGTTTGACTTGACGTAGCGCCGAGGCACGTGGAAGAAGATAGCGACAGGAGGCTGGGAAGGAGGTAAAGTCCGAACAATCGGTGGCAACACTCGACTTGCTAGCATTTTCGAGAATTAGCGACGAAGCGGCTGATCTAATGAGCTTCGCTAGAAGAAGATGCGGTTCATTGTCCCGGTCGGACAGGAAGGGAGGAGCCGCGTTGGACTAACCATACAACATTCTGTTGCTTCCTTTGAATGCATTATCCGGTACGTGGAATTGGAGACTTTGCGCTTTGACGGTGAAGCCGCTGCGATCCAGTAAAATGATTGTTCCGGTCAGATGTAGCCGATCTTCGCAGAGTGTTTCTTTGTTCTTGTCACGCCGAGACACGCTCCACCAACCCACAAGACAGAACAGCATTCCTGTGCCCACTACGCAAGGGGCTCCAACAATGCAACACGTCTTTCACGATATTGGAAGTGGCCTATTCTCAGGGTCTGCGCAGTCATACTGCGCATTGCGTCCATATGCCGTCCCCCGAAGCGAGGCGCAATCTATGCCGTGTCGTTGGGGAGTATTAAGCCTTACGAAGCCTTGGCCAAGTTCTAGACAGTGTCTCTACCACAGTGTACTAGAAACCTGGGGGAAATTTCAGGTTGAAGTTCTGTCCTGCTTGTTCCCTAGGTTTCCCGTTGTCGTCGGAGCCCTGCGTCTCGCGCTCGGTATTGACAGTTTGGTTTTCGCGTACAAGGCTGGCGGCTTGCTTTCCGATTAGCTCATGGGCAGGCCCGCTAAGTTGAACGTTGTCCCTGTTACCTAGTTAGGCTGAGACAATGCATTTGTATGGTCATTGACTTACCAAAATAAGTGTGCGGCTGGAGCGGAGCATTTCTGCATGTCGGATGTTTGCACATCAATGCCACTACCTCGCTGCGGCACAAGACATGGCTGTTCAATTTGCTCAAAAAGAGGCGCTTGTTTGCCGACGCCAGCTGCATCTGACATCTGTTTCGAATGGAGCTGCTTGGCGCGAACTTCCTGCATGATCAAGTCATTCGGTCCTGGCATGTAGACGACACCCTTGTTCCATTGGGAAGCAGTCCGAACCAAGACAGTATTCCAGTACGCCCACAAAAATACCATTCGGTGCTGAGTTACCGCAAAGTCGGCCTCTCGCATCGCTTTCTTCTGCAACTGGAACTGGGGCAAAAAGGTAGCGTCAATCATCTTCGGTATGACGACTTTCGGTCGGTTCGCAATGTGGTCGGCTAGCATATCAAGATTGAGAAACATCGTTGCAATGCTCTTGTCAACCGCGGACATGGCGGCGCTCTTCTCCAATGTCGAGTATTCCAACAGATCCCACAAGCCGAAGAAGACTGTGAAGAAAGTCCACTCGTCCCCTTTTCGCAAACGTTGTGGAATGACCCGTCGCCCTTTGTCGTAGGTGATATACTGTTTCATTTGTGTCTTGAAGTCAAACGAAATTGGTATTGTCTCGTTACTTTTGGCGGCGCCGCCCTTCGCTTCTGTGTAAACATCTGCGTCAACCAACGACCCGATATGTGCAGCGGCAGCCGGCTTGGAGTGTGCGAAGTTGTCGATGGTGTCACATGCGAGCTGAAGTGTGTCAGATCGTGTCTTTATATGCGTTCATGACTCTTACTAACCTCCTTGCATAGTGTCTCTACCCACAAGTCACCTCGATCAGCGTCGCGGGCAACGACCGCAGACAGCGCAGGCGACGAGACGCGGTAGCTTCCAGTGTCGGACCAATCATTACCAAAAACTACTATGCGATGCGCGCTACCGTGCCATACTGTATGGACGGTGTCTTCGAAGTCGGCAGAGTGAATCCAGGTGAAGTACAAGATCATGAAGATAGCGAGAGCCGCACATACGTGCAGCCTCGAGACGAACCTCATCGTGTCGCAGGGTTAGCTAGATGATAGTTCAGGAAACGTGATAGTGAGGTATTAGCAATGCGACGCGCTCAAGCAAATGGAAGCAAATAGTGGGCAACCTTTGTGAAAGTATAGGCTGCTAACCGCGGGAACTTCCAATGTCAACAGGGCTGGGCATAAAGGAACATGACGACGCCGATGCAGTGCGAGCCTTGCTGTGGATGTTAACCCCGGGAAGACATGGGTCAGAAACGTCTGCTACGTCCGAAAGCGGATACACGTCGCGTGCGCGTTGCAGACAGCACTATCAACTTACGATTAGCAGTTGGTGAAAGAACTCTTCACTTGCATGCATATTGCGCGGCCTCTTCTAACGACATTCTCTTTTTCTTCCTCAACGCCACAACGCCGCCTATACACTGTACCGCGTACACAAATGCGTGGGTTCGAGGTTTGACAGCACGGAACGTACGGCCGTTCGGCATCGTGCGCCCCACTTCCGTGGCGTAATCTGTGGAGCGTAGTCGAACACCTTACGCGTATAATTTTAGCTGACGAATATCAGTGGAGGATATACGATGCTCAGGTGTGAAGCCACAGATGCAACAATGTGCTATGCCTATAACGTGCGAAGTGCTTATCCTGCCCGTTGTATACGATCTGGGTCTGGGGGTGTCAAGCCGCTTACTGTGCCGACTATTCGCTCATCTTCAGGTGCGCGAACCTCGCCATCAAGTTATCCCTTGTTGCACCGTTATCATCAATCCACTGTGCTACGATGAATGCCTGATCTGCCCATTTCTTAGTCGCATCGTCGTTCTCTTGCAGATAGTAATCCACAGCACGGTTAAAGACGGTGCTTGCAAGCCACTCGAGCTCTGTCCTAGGGTAGCATTCAGTTTCCTTGTTGCAATCGTCAGCCGGGTCTGCAGTATCTTGATGCTCTGCAGGACCAGAAGACGGTGGCGGTGTGTCCAATCCAGATATCGTGATGATAGGGTAAAAGGTCTAATGGGGCTTTAAGAATGTGTCGGAGGAGCAAGGGGACTGAGAACTTACGCCTTGTTGCGTCGCCGCGATGTACGTTACTTGCTCGATACATTGGAGACTGGTTTCCTCGTCATGCTCAATTGAAAGATTGAATAGGCACCGAAGCCAACGGGCCAGCTTCGTGATGTCGCGGCCTGGTTGTCGACAAGTTAAAGTAATGATCTTTTGGAGGACAGACAACACTTCTGCGAACCTTGTCAATCTACTTTCCTTCTCACTCCGTTGACCAACTTACTTTTCTGGTACTTGGTGTCTAGCTCCGCTTTCACGATGCAGGCATGTATGACCAGGACGAGATCTGCCAACGTTTCGTAACGGTCTGGGCTCTTGTACTTCCAGCACTGGTCGAAAAGCTCGTCGAGTTCATCCCATTTCTGAAGCTTGAGCACAGCTTCGAGTTCCAGTTTGACGACTTGGAAGTGTTTGGAAATGATGTCGGCTTGAGATGTTCCACTTAGTTTGTCTATACCTTCCGATGCAGCGCATCGGAATCCTTGGCTGTGCTTGCGGGCTTCGAGGTAGTAATGAATCTGCAGTAGTCAGCTATCGATCATGTTGATTGTATATACAACTCACGCTTTGCTCAGTGTTGTCTTCTGCGCGCGCCAGGGTGGTGTAGGTACAAGCAGCGAGGAACTCGCAAAACACCAATCGGAGGCAAAGACCACCATGTGCATCTGGTTGAGTCTTCTCCTTGAGAAGTCTGATGAACTCAGTACAGCAGCTGAGCAACCTGACTAAAAGTTCTGGCGGCATATCCGCGCAATACTTTAGCGATATGTTGTAAGCATTCTTGGAAAACCACTCAAACTCCACGGTTGTAAACAATTCCTTAGCCGGTGTGCTCGGCCTGGTACGAGATGCTTTGGCTTGAGCGCATGCTCCCTGGAAGACATTGCAAATCTGTCCCAAGACGCCAGTGTCGATGCCGCCGTCCTTGGTAAGTTCAGACTCTAGCATGCGAGCAGTGGACCGCAATAATGCAGGAAGATGTATCCCTGCTGATGCACTATGCTCGTACTTCTCAAGAACTTTTTCGAGAGCACTAATAGCCTGTCTCTTGTTTCCCGCACTCTGTGCCTCCATAACGCAAGCGTAAAGTAAGGTAGCATCTTTCGCGGAACTCCGACAGACATGATCAAGACATTGAGCCGCAAAGTCCTGGTCACCGCATCGGAGACCGACCTTGTACATCAGGTATCTCGTCACCGGTTCATCTCTACCACTGTCAGGCATCTTATTATACACATCTCTCGCAGCATCGTAGTCCTGTCTCGCTAACGCACACTGTATGATCTTCCTCGCGACTTTGGCTTTATTCTGAGCTCCCGCTTTTTCGAAGATAGCATGAAGGCACATCCGACACCAAGCCTCTGCAATGTTGTATTTTTCCTGGCTAGACGCAGCCTCTACCCTCTTCCACAACAGAGTCTGCGCAGCATGTGTAGCAGAAGCAGAGAGCCGAGTCTTGGAGTTCTGTAAGACGGTATCAAAGAGCCTTTGAACTTGCTCGAGCATCTTGTCTGAGAAACTGTCGTTTGTGCCAATCCAGATACGTGTGATGACAGCCTTTTCGATCCACGATTGGTTTTCTTCCCGCAATAGTCGAACGTCGATTAAATCGTCGAGGACGTTACAGGCGGTGACATTACTATGATCCTTCAGCTTGTGTATGTAGTGCATAATGGTCTTGAAATTTGTATCGTTCAGCACGACGATGCGTATCATGCGCAAAAGGACGTTGTAGAATTCGGCTGTGTCAATGGTTTGGGCCTCGTATAGCAGCTCGATCTTCAGCAAGGAGACTATCATCTTGTCTCCAAAGTCGGTTTCCATCAACTTCACCATTTGCCATGCCTTGTCTTGGGCATCTGGTGTCTTTGTTTTCATGTATGCCTTGACTGGTAGTACTGTTAGCTAGAGTATTCTGGCTATGGAGAGTGAGTACGCCTACCAAGGCTCTGCATGATGCTAAGCCTCAGCTCTCCGATCTCCGGACTGAACATATCCAGGTCCTGCTCTCCAAGGAAATCGTATGCGCGCTCTAGCCATCGAGCAGCGACTTCATAATCGCGCTTCGCCAGGGCAGCTTTTCCAATCTCGTACAGTAGATCAGCAAGCTGCTCAGTCGTGGTAGAGTTGAAACTTTTGCCAAGCTCTTTACACTTCCTGAACATGTGCTCTGCCATGTCCATGCGATCATTGCGCCATGCCTGTGCATGCGTCAGTTCGATGGCCCGTCTCGGAGGTATCGCACGTGATAGAAAGCTCACCAGAATTGTCCGCACAGCAAAATATTGAGCCCTTAGTCCGTCCGCAAGCTCCCCGTCTCTCTCATTCACACCCTCACCCCTCTTACTCAAAACATCCTCATACTCAGCCGCGCGCTCAAGGACCTTCATTGCAACGCCCAGCTCATTTCCTTCGATACAAACTCTCGCCGCTTTCAGCGCAACCTTGATAAGGCGGATACAGCTCTTGCGTTGTCTTCCTTTCGGACCTTGCCCACTAGCTGAATCGAGCAGCAGGAACGCGTAGGCACGCAGGAAGGACAGAATGTGATTCTTGTGCGCTGTCGCATCTTTCGACTGGGTATCGCTGCCGGTGTCGTTGCGCCGCAAGCGTGTGGCTTGATTCCACAGCTCTGTTCCTAGTTTATCGAGTTCGTCTTGCTTTGCGGTAAGGGCGGAAGAGGCTTGAAGAGGTAGCCCACGGATCTGCGTTTGGAAATCGCTGACAAGTGATGCGTCGTTGCCGGCGCTGAGGCGTTTGCTGAGCGTTGAGGCGAATGCTGGGAAAAAGTGAGTACGAACGGGCAAGGGCAGGTGTGAAGCATGCAGATAGCACTCACCCAGGACGGCCTTCAACTTCTTCTCGCGCTCTGCTTTTGCTGCCGATTGCGCAGGCGGCATGTTGGACGTAAGATGACAATATGGAGTATGCGGAGAGATGTGAAGGGTGGAGGTCTGGAAAGTGAGGTCGCGACTGCCATTCTCAAAGATGACTTCACACGCACGTGCAAGAATTTGGGAAGAGCAACACACAAATGCGATTCAAAACAAGGTAGAAAAAAATCTGATAAACCTGGATACAAGGGGAAGCAATAGGATATACATGTTGAAGTAAAGCCTGTGGATATCGCCGCAGTTTCCATTACGTTTCCACCGTATGTGCGCACTTGTTGTTGGCAGGTGCATCGAGACACCCAAGCCTGGCATAGTCGCAACGTCGACTCATTATACAATACAGTCTTACACCACCCGTGCTAGATGAAATCGCCGCGAGGCTTTTACGATGCCGGTAGCGAGCCTGATGTGGCTTCGGTGATGGGAAGGAAGTTGCCCACAATTAACGCAGGTCTGAAAACAGTCAGTCTAGGTTCGTAAGCAAATCTCAATCGCCACTTACATATTCCAAGCGTCACGCTTAACGGTGAACGAAAAGCAGCATCGTATCTCAGGGTCTTTAGAGTGCGGGTCTGGGTTCTTCAGGGAGCAGCTTGTCAAGATAGCTTTCTGCGTGTGGTCGAATGCAATGGCGCCGAATTTCTCCCAATAGGATACCAGAGACGGTTCGGCGATGATATCGTGCAGAGCGATATTGCCCTTGGTTTTGTTAGCCGGCTCTATGCTCAAGCAATGGCGATTCTGGTGCTTACGTCTCGCAACTTTGACACCGGTACGTGGATGAGCCGCGCCATTTCCTTGTTGCCTCGATATATCTCGCCTGTTCTTCTCCAGCAGCACGCGGGTATAGCCATGCTTGCGAAGACGCGGTCGTACTCCATCAAGCTCTTGTCGAACCACATCTCAATGCGCACTAGATCTACATCGGTCAAGCTCTGCATTCGCTCACGGAACTTGGGTCGGAAGCGATCTAGCTGGCGCAGTACTCGAATGCGAGATGCCTGTTGTAGGTTCTGCTCCATGTACTGGTTTAGTCTGGCATAGCCCTTGACGTAGTTGAAGGGCTTCAGAAGCCCTGCATCTACTTTGGCCTTGAGTAGCTTGTTCATACGCTCTTCAGGACTGTCGTTCCCAGCAGGATCGGCAGCTGTGACAAGATATCTTTCTCTGGCCTTGTCAATGCGAGCCCCGCTTGCCTGTCGTGATACAGCATTACCGGCAGCATTTTGCGCGGGAGGCGGAAGTAATTGAGGTGGTCTTGACGTGTTTGAAGAGTAGGCAGAATTGCTGTTCAAAGATCCCATCTGGTTCATGAGTGAAGCATCGGAGAAGAGGCTGTGGAAGTCATTGCCTCCATAAAACGCACCGTCATCCATGAGGCTGTTGTTGAGGAAGTCGTTGAGCAGGTTGTACTCATTGCTAACTTCTGAGGTGTTGAACATATATGAAGGATGGAACTGCATGTCCTGAAGATTATTCCGAGAAGAGAGCAAACCATCGTAGCCCAAGACTTCAGGAGTGTCAGTGACGATTACGACGTGGAGCTGAGAGGAAGTGTAACTTACAAGGCTGACTACCAGCCGTCAAAGCAGGCAATTGTGGCGCGGATACGGGGTCAGGTTGGGTACCGGACGTTGTGCTGGCATCTCTATTAGGAGGTACTGGATGCGCCGCCAGGTTAAGCCCTGCATCCGGGACTGGTGGAGCGGCCGTCGATGCGGCATCGGAGGGAGTTGACTCGAGCTGAGTGGGCTGATTTGGTCCATCGCCATTCTCTGGCTCAGACTTGGACTTTTTAACACCCTCACGCGGCTCGTCGTGACACAGGTGTCCGATATTTCGTTTTACACAGCGTGTGCATGGTCGCTCCTACATTGGGCGAAAGCACGATCAGCTTGCGAACAGATGATGCCATTTCCAGTGCACTTACAAGATCGCAGGTCATGTGCTGGTTGATTTCAGTCAGCAAGCAGGAAAGGTGGTCTTACATGCAAGTACATGACAGGTATCGAATGCTGGGGATATGGGTGTAGCTTACCGAACGTCTGCAGTAGATGCACGCTACGCCGAAGCATATAGGTTAGCCAGGTTGCAGACGCCTTCACGGCTACACAGCGTCGACGGCTTACCATGATTTACTTTTCTACGCTTCTTTGGCGGCTTCGTGGGCGCCTCAGGGTTGATCGCATTGGGTTTGCTCTTTGCAGGTGAATGGCTCTTGGACACGTCATTATCTGGAGCAACTTTGTCCTTGTCCGCTTCTTTGGGTTCGGTCATGTTGACTGGCGAAGCTCCATTTGATCGTCGTGCAGCCTCCGTCATCAAGTGCGGGTAGTGGGTCGGGGGTCGGTGTCAGAGCCGGGTGCTTTTCTTGGAGACGCGCAGGTGCATGTGTGTTACGACAGGGGTCTCGTCGCGCACTGAAGCAGCGAAAAGAGCAAAGAAGGTCGAAACGCGCCAGGAACACGTTCTTTGGTGACACGGCAGAGCCTGTAATCGCGGCAGACGAGTGGCGGAGATGTGGTTCCAGAGGCACCGGGGGACAGGTGAATGTCTGCGGTCGCGTGCTTTGCCGAACCGAACCTTGGAAGGAAGATCCCGGGGGGGTCTCAGGACACCCAGTAGCGAACAAGTGCGCCGCCAGAACGTTTTGGCGGATAGCTTGACAGTTGCCCGGCGCGAGACGCTGATGATCCCTGGTAGTTTACTCGAATAGCGGCGTGTTTGACATGCTGAAGTTCGCACGAGTTTCACATAGAAGGGTTGTAGCTGCCGAAGTGGCTCCGCGCTGCCGAGAGGCACTGCCCACGTGGTGGGGCCAATCACTTCCTAGTACTGCTACACTACATACATGGACTCCGGCCGCAAATGCACGTTTTCCGATGACCGTACTGTCGGAATCGCAGTTCTAAAGCTGGGATTAGAGTAATATACGTGAATGGTGTCGCTGCCAACTCCCGCCAGCCGCCCCTCTTGGAACAGCCTCGTACGGGCCTCGTCACCAAGCTCATGGCTCGCACAGAGCTCTCTTCAAAGTATTGAATTTACGCCGATGCCCTCCAACGCCATACACCTGCCTTGATATCCATCCCAGGACCGTAATCACCACACCCGCCCAGAGCCCAACCCATACGCCGAGCCATGCATGCCCATAGAGAGAACAAGAGCTGCCACAGAACCTGCATATCGATTGATTCAGAGGACAGCATACTGCGTGGCACCAGCGTGCCTAAACAAGACATCGTCTAGTGCTGCGTGCGCGTCCCTCATCACCGTATCGAGACCCTCTACTTGTGTATGGTTGCCCTGCATACTCTCCAGGCTCCGCCGCAATTGGCCAAGCACTGGCGCAACGTCGTCGTCGGGCGTATCGAGTAGGGAGAGGGCTGCTGGTTCTGATCGCTTCAAGCGTATATCGTCTGGACCGTCTCTATCGGTCGTCGTATCGCCTTGGTCTTGAAGTAAGGGGTGGAGCTACAGCAGGTTAGCAATGCATTCAGCTCGACTAGAATAGACGGACACGCACCCGGCCATGCTTCTTCTGGTGTTTCCACTCGGTCCTCCAACTCTTGACGTTCTTCTTCAGATCGTCCAGGTTGTCTTCGTCCTTCTTCAGCAAGTGCTGAGCAATCTTGACCTGTTCGCTGAGCAGCTGTTTTGCATGTCGGGCTGTTGTAACCTCTCGTGATATTTGAGCATTGCGCTCTGTGAGCTTGTCGATGTTGAAATGGATATCTTTGGCCTGAGGAGGTATCCGCGACTCCGCCAGCTGGCGCGCCAGTTTGCGTACGAGGGGATTGAGCGTATTGTGTGCGGCCATGATTCTGCGCTCGTCTCGCTGTGTCTCGGCGATGTCCTTTTTCGCATTCCGTACCACTATCGTTATCTGCTCCAAGACCTGAGGCGGTAATTGTGGCCATGTGTCCATCTGCTCCTGCGGTATTCTCTTCGTCTTGGCCTCCAACTGCGTGTACTGCTTGCGCGACTCGGCTTCGGCTTCGGCTTGAGCGGTTTCGTCGGATTTGCGTTTTTGAGGTTTTGTTGGTCGTGTTGGCGCTGAATCAGCTATCGAGAGCTCATCCTCGACTTCTTCTTGTGCCTGTTGCTGCCTGGGTCTGCCTTTCTTCGCTGCAGGCTTCGTCTTGGACTTCACAACTGCGCCAGAATTGCGGCTGCCAGGAGGCCGCCCTCGCCTTTTCTTTCCATTCGCACCGCTGAGACGCGCCTAGACATGGTCAGTATGTGCATCTGACAGCCGGATGGTGATGCTTACCATGACGTTGGGGTGGAGTTGAGACGCGTCGGGTTAGTGTTGACACTCGCGTCTGGTGGGGAAGGGGCCGAGTAGCGTGGGCGCCTCTTCACGTGCGGACCCTCACACTTCACTTTCCACATCACCATGAACCGAACCAACTACTAAATCTACGTGACTATATTCCGCACACAAACTCAGGACCATTTGATTTCAGAATGTATAAGACATCTGTGCATCTATGCTCAATACGTCACTATCACTCAGAACTGAGAGAAGAATTTCCAAACCTCGCCAGGTGTGAAGCTCTGCGGTCCAACATCATTGCCTGTGTCTCCAGGGAGCGCAACATGGTTTCCATTGAAATCAGTCCATTGCGTCGGCAGCCATGAAGTCTGACCGCGGACGTCCAAGTACGATCCCACCTTCTATGTTCAACTCCATTACAACTTCCACACTCATAACTTCATGAGTCGAACTCCTTGGTATAGTAGGAATTGATTGCTGTCTTTGTCTGCCAAATAAGAAAACCAAGACTTCTATACAATCCAGAGAAGGTCATTCTCCATACCCATACCTTCACACCCAATGGACATGCTACAAGCCGCATTTTCACAGTTCACAGTTATTTCAGGCAGGTGATTCCAAGAGTATCTCGCCCGCCTGAGTATGACAGTAATAGCCTTCACTTCCCCGTTCGACCAATGGATACTCGTCCACGAACTCCCCATCGGAGAATTGTCTTCCTACGGCTCAAACTACCCCATCTACTACGTCATGGGAGGAACATGCTATAGCGGCTGGAGTGGTGTATTCTAGGGCGGTCCATATCAAGTCAAAGAAAGACAGCAGATATAACGCAGGTAGACATATCTCAGACTTTGTGCTGTGCAAGCCGTCTTTTAGATGGTCAAAGTCATGGCATGGACTACAAAGAAGCTCGAGTCAGGGCAAGGTCCACTGAAGCTTCTCGACCAGTCACACCGCTTGCGCATATAGCTCGTGAGGCTCCGTGTGGAGATGTGACATGGAGACGTTTTAGCTAATGGCATTGATTGATTCTTATGGTAGTGTATTGAATCGGAGCTCTAGAATGTCAGAGGTGTTGGATGGTCCGATGTTGACGCTATGGTGTATGATTTAGCGACGAGGTCCACCTCCGATTTTGAGATCAGTGCTCTGTTGTTCTGGTACCTATACATACAACTCTCGACATCGCCATCTGTGGTGGTCACGGGAGGCGCTGTAAGCTCGCAGTTGGACATTAGCGTAAAGATATTAGGAGCGACAAGGCCTGCTAAGAATGTTTTCTTGCGGATGCTTGAATTGTGTTGGTTTGCGCTGCCGGTTCTGCCCGAGACAGCCCTCAACCCGCGTGTGAGGACCCCGGGTCTCCAGGAAGATCCACCCAACAGGACGGCCTGGAGAACACGGGAAGACGAGGCTGGAGCGGAATATATCGGACGGCGTACTTTAGTGAGATATGTTCCCTCTGCACTATGTACCGGCTCGTCCGAAAACGGTATGGGCGCCGAATCAAGCGCTGACCCGATGGCAAGGGGAATTGGCTTTTCACACCAACCCAACCCTGTACTCCCATCCCCATGGACGCATGGACATTCCGGTCTTGGGGTTTTGCAACTCGCGTCGTTTCTTGACACATCACGAGGGCACTCGACGTCATGGTGCGCTGGTGTTTACTAGCCGAGTGCACAAAGTTTGGTATCGGTTGGGCGTTCGAGAAGCTGGTAGCCGGGGACACCAGAGCTGGTCGCGAACGTTGAGTTATACGCCACTTCCGCATGTTCCGCAATGCTTGTCTTCATATCGAACTCGATGCTCTTGGAATCAGCATTCGCGACGTCTTGTCGTGGTATTGAAAGACTGCTTAGACACGAATACACGCGCAACCTTCCACACCTGACCGGAGAGTATCTCGGCAGGAAGATTGGATCCAACCGCAGAGCCGCATGTGGGCCGCTAGAAGCTTCTTTGCAGCCAAGCTCCACCAAGACGGTCGGTCCTTTGCTTGTTCATCTCCACCCGCCTTAACTTTTTCTGGGCAGCCCATGGTAAGTCTGCAACAACCGGCCATGCACCAGTGCCTACTACCCCGGCATTGCGATCCGCGCGAGACAAATTTTTTACCGCGTTTGTGCCTTGGAGACTCCACGCGTACGTCACGTCACGTTGATAGTGGGATGAGGAGCACCATGCGGAGGTTCTCCATGGGCATAAGTCGTCTCCACTGGGGTTTATAAAGGGCGGAGATGCGTCCGTTTAGGAGGGATTGCGAGATACCAGCCTTTTTGCTGCAGACTTTCTCCCTCTCTCTTCCACTTTTCTCCCCTGCTGATCTCTTGTTGATCGCTGCCCATCATGGATGAGAAGGATACCAAGGTCGTGGAGATGAACGATACGTCGTCGCCGCGACAAACACTACAAAATGAGAAGGTCGATAACATCCAGGTCGCTCCTACGCCACACTACTCCGCACCCAAGGCCAAAACTGAACAACTCGAAGATGCGAGAGGATGGGAATCTGAGAACCTAATCCAGGATCTTGAGAAGGAGTTGGAGCAGGCCAACTACAAGAAGGGCTTCCTGGATATCGAGTTCAAGGACCCCAAGCATTTCACGTGGATGATTGTCGCTTTCGCATCTATGGGTGGTCTGCTGTCTGGCTTGGACCAATCACTCATTTCTGGTGCTAACCTTACACTCCCTGATGACCTCAACCTCACTGCCCAGCAAAACTCCCTCGTCAACTCTGGTATGCCACTAGGAGCCGTTGCGGGTGCCTTCCTCATCTCGCCATGCAACGAATACTTTGGTCGCCGCTGGGCTATCATCATCTCCTGTATCCTCTACACCATTGGTGGTGCGCTCGAAGCCGGATCGATGAACTACAGCATGATTGTTGCCGCCCGTGTCATCCTCGGTGCCGGTGTCGGTCTCGAAGGCGGTACCGTCCCCGTCTACGTCGCCGAGACTGTCGAAAGCAGACTCCGTGGTAACCTCGTTTCCCTCTACCAGTTCAACATTGCCCTCGGAGAAGTTCTTGGCTACGCCGTTGCCGCCATGTTCATCACTGTACCAGGCAACTGGCGCTACATCCTTGGTTCCTCGCTCGTCTTCTCCACTATCATGGGTATCGGTATCCTCTTCATGCCTGAATCTCCTAGGTACCTTATGCACAAGGGCAAGCCTCTCGAGGCATTCAAGGTCTGGAAGCGCATTCGCGGTACTGCTACCCACGAGGCTCGCGAGGAGTTCTTCGTCATGAAGGTCAGCACTGAGATGGAAGAGGCCGAAGTGGCTGCTGGACGCACAAACCGCTTCCCATGGATGGACTTCTTTACTAAGCCGCGTGCTCGCCGTGCTATCATCTACGCAAACATTATGATCTTCCTCGGCCAGTTTACGGGCATCAACGCCATCATGTACTACGTAAGTGTCGATGTATGAAATTCATGTGAGACATACGCTGACTTAGTACTTTCACCATCAGATGTCCGTGCTCATGAATCAAGTCGGCTTCGACAAGATCACCGCCAACTACATGGCTCTTGTTGGAGGCGGATCTCTTCTCCTCGGTACCATCCCCGCCATCTTCCTCATGGAAACCTGTGGTCGTCGTTTCTGGGCCATTGCCATGTTGCCTGGTTTCCTCGTCGGTCTCGTCCTCGTCGGTGTATCGTATCAGATCGAATCTTTGAGCGGTACCCTCGGTACCTACTTCACCGGTCTCATCCTGTACGAACTGTTCTTCGGTTCCTACGCCGCGTTGACCTGGGTCATTCCCTCTGAGGTCTACCCCACTTACCTTCGTTCCTACGGAATGACCACCTCGACCGGATGGCTCTTCCTGTCTTCCTTCATCGTCACCTACAACTTCACTGGCATGCAAAACGCCTTCACCAAGACGGGCCTTTCGCTGGGTTTCTACGGCGGCATCGCCGTGTTGGGCTGGTTCTACCAGATCTTCTTCATGCCTGAGACCAAAGATCTGACGCTCGAGGAGATTGACCAGTTGTTCCAGCAGCCTACTCGACAGCTTGTTGCGCAGAACGCCAAGAGCTCGTGGCAGGTCACCAAGGACTTGTGCCACTTTAGGTTCAAGAAGGTGTTCATCGACAACAACAGGAGGCGCGGACGCGAAGAGTAATGGGGACGGAGAGTTGCAGAAAAGAACAAAGAGCTGGTATTTGATTGTTCCACATACGAGGGCGAGTACTCCTATCTATATAGGAGGGAGAAAGTCGGGAGGTACGCTAGTGGGTGAATTACTTGATTGGATGCCTAACCAACAAGAGTTTCTAGGAAAGTTTTTTTTTGAGCCCATGTCTGCATCTTGGGTTGCAGGCAGGTATCTATTATGATGAGTGTCCGAATTATGAGCGCGTGTATGGCAAAGGAAATGGACGGAGGATATGATAATTACTATATACCCACAAGGCACGTTTTGAGTTTAAACTATTCTTCTTATTCAACATGGTTACGTGAGGACCTTGTCATGAATTGTCAGAGTACGTTTGATACCAATGGAATTCTCAGCAACATTCCGCGCACAATTGCCCTTCTAGCTTCTGATCCCGGGAGAAAATATACCAAGACTTGCATGTTTCCAAAGATTACTCCTCGCATCTAGTTTACGCTTGTATTCCGTTATTTTTATTTTTTTTTTGATCTCGACGACGACCAAACCCTCACATATCCGTTCGTCCATTCCATACGCACACCATCACCCCACTGTGTGCAACTTACCTTGTCTCAAAAAGAAGATTTCCATCACGTCGGAACAAGGAGCAGCGATTACTGCAAGCATGTTCCGGACATTTATACGTAGTGTTGGAGTTGGATTCTCGGTCAGACATATCCAAGACAGTCACAGCGTCTTCACCGGAGCTTGAGACGAAACGCACACACTCCTCTTACTACTCACCAATGACCAAAACACAATGTTCGTACTGTCTCATACTGTCTCTCTCTTCATCTACAAAGGAAAAGGCATCGTCGTCCTTGCTCATTCGTATCCATCCATCCACAATCTACATCTGAAAGTCAAACTTCAGTCGCTACCAACACCAAAATTACAGATAACCACCCTCGCTAGAACCTGCAGCGCCAACACACACCTAATCCTATCCTATCCCATCATTCCTGTCATCATCCTCCTGGAACCTCCGCTCTCCAGACCGAAGAACCACACATATCCATTCTACCTACCCACCCACCAACCAATCCATACATGCACCACATCACCAATACCGCAACAATGATACCAGGAACCTTCATCCCCATGGACGGCCCCACCATGATCCATAGTAGTAGCGCCCCCTCCACCAACAACATCCCTCGCACCCTCATCCTCTTTGCTTTCGCAATCGCGATGAGTAGTGTATGGGTTTTAGCTGAAGCGGTTACAACCTCGGGCTGGGGTAACGAGACTAGTACTGGTGCGTTTCCACACATCTTCAATCAATTCTGGCATATGTCGTGACTTGGAATAAGAGAAAAGAAACTAACATTCCTGTTCGTGTGTTAGGCAAGGTCATCGCCCAGCAGCCAGCTACTGTCGAAGATGATACTGGCGCTGAGAGTGCTTCCGCAGTGGCTCCGAGCACCGGCGACGTGCGCGAAGTCATCGATACTGCATAGACTGCGTAGCTAGGCGACCAGGAAATAGTACGGAGGAAGTTACACTGGAATGGAAAGTAGTAGTTGTATCGAAGTGGACGTGTGGAAAGAGACTTGCGCAGAACGGGAGAGATTAGTGTTGGGAAGAGAGAAGATGATCAATGTAGTAGGAGTCATCAGCGTGTTCGCCTCGCTGAGAGTGTTGATAGTGGGGCTGTGAAATAATGGCATAGAACCGGTATTGTAGTCCTGTTGGGCCGTTCCTTGTTCGAGGGAGAAATTGGGTTTGAAGAAATGTAGTAGTTTTGTGATGTGCACACTCAGAGCGTCCCCATTCGCATTGCTTCGTGAAGTCTGGAATCCACCAACCTTTACGATAGTAAAAGTACCGATGCCACAGCCTGACAACTTGGGCAACGTGGCGAGACGGTTCTCATCCAAGCAAAAGGCAAACAATGTAGGAGCCTAGGATGATTTTTGTTCAGAACACCGACGTACTTGCCTGCATCAGAGTGCATACCACACCCAACAACAGACGATCACGACCGCCTAACGCGACATTACACTCGACTCTCAACGGATGCGTACAGCGGCATTTCCGTCTGCAGGATCGTTTGAATCGGGAACGGGACGAAATTGGGGCCCGCAAGTGTTGTGGAGGAAGTGGAGGGTTCCACGGAGATCGACAGAGATCGACATCAAAGATGACTTCTGCGGAGTCGATGACATAGCGCATGTGTAATATATCCTACCCGGAGCAGGGCGAGGAAATAGATTTACAGCGGGTATAGCGGGTTTGCGGGTCGGCAGCGCTCATGTGCACTGTTGTGTGAGGTGATCGAGATGGGTGTTTAGGTCATCGGCTCTTCGTTTCGAGTTGCGTGGAGGCTTCTAGGTTGAACTTGAGTCATGCGGAAGAGGGCGTGGTGGCATGTTTTGCCGAACAGAGTATGCCGGTGGCTAGGGAATAATGTCGCTCGCAGTATCTCCTAAGTTTCCGGTCGTTCATCTGGTGCGGTCGAAAAGCCGATGCTCTCACTGGCAGACTCTCGATCCGTCTTTCATGTCCCAGCTCTTCCCTGTCATGCATACCAACATATTCGATTCTTCTCCCGTGCTTGATTAGTCTAATCAACCGCGATGGTTATCCGATCCTGTTTCTACCACATCTCATTTCCCATTCTTCAGCGCCTCTTCTTTCGCCTTCCGGCGCTCAGCAATCTGGCCCATCTTCCTTTCCATTTCGTTTTTCTTGAGTACTAATTCGGCGCGCGCGACTTCGAGCTGTGCAATTCGTTCTTCTGGTGTGGCCTCGAGGATTTGTCGTTTTTGCTATAAGAGCCAACATCAGTATGTGAAGATAGGGTGGACAATAGCAGCAAACAAATGTCCAAGCTCTGAGATACGAAAATTGGCTAAACATACCTGCTTTATATCCTGTTGTCCTTTCAATCCTGCACCGTAGATCGTTCCAGTAATTGTGATAGCGGCGACAGCACCCGTCATGATCCACCTCCGGACAGTCTGGAGGGTCGCCATATCTTGTAGGGGTCCAGAAGAAGAATATTTCGATACGGTGAGGTGTCAATGGCGGTACGTAGTCATGTTGCGATGGCAAGAATATTGGCCTAGGAAAAGTTGACGAGTTTTGGTGGAGGTTCCGATCGCAAGCCGCCAAGACCGTTTGGCCGCGGGAGTCCCACCCAGAAAGCCAGTGCGACGCGCTCCCCCCACATGCAACTCCAGTACAACACAATACAAACAGCAGCGTCTAAAACCTACGGCCGCTTCCAATCCTGAATCAACATCCTCGCCAAGGAAACGACTAGATCAGCACAATGTCGGGTATACCGCGCTCCCACACTCCGGCCGGCGGTTCGCGCCTCAGCACCGTTCCCTCGCAGAAGCCACGCCAGCTCTCACACCTACAAGCGCAACTCGCGCAGTTGACAGCGAACATGGCGGATCTAGAAAGTCTGATGCGTATGACGGCTGGCCAGGCGCAGGATATGCGTGGTCTGGGTGGCTATGCGGGTGCCATGTGAGTTGCGACACTGCGTCAATCCATCAGACACGGGACGAGCTGGAAGAATCAAGCCTCTGAAACTGGATGTGTACTGATATGCTTGCAACAGGTTCATGGCAGCGAGCAAAGTTCTGGGCGAAGAGACGGTCAAGGGTGGAGGGGGTGATAGGGAGGGGCAAGAGGGAGATAAATGAGGCTGTAGAGATTGTGCAGCATATCCCAACCCTACCTCGAGTGTAACCACGATACGAGCCTATGATACGACGAGCCACGGAGATGCAACGATAATATCTACACAAGACAATCTTCGTGGGAGATATGGGGAGAGCAGGTGCTGGTATCCCCAGAAGATGCGATACCCCCGTCAGCAAGCGACGAATCGGGACGGTAGCAGGAGCATGCCTCGAGGCTGAGGCGTCCATAGTCTTCAGAGATAGGCCACGCTACAGGACATGTGTATTGGTCATGGACCCTCGACGCGTCGTGATGTACGGTGTAGCCTATCCAGCAATGTACTCAGATACGGCAATTTAATATAGTCTCGATCCTCCCCATCACAATGCGGCGTCCTTGCGGCTCCACGTGCTTGACAATCACTCGAAACAACCACTCCGACAACTCGGACAACTCAGTTGGCCGACGGCGAGACATTTCATATCAAAAAGCACAGATATCTCCGGCCCCCAGCCTTCCCCAGACAAGGGAGCACACCTACCCAAACCGTCCATATCAAAGCCCCCTCATTCGCCGCGCTCCAAACCATCCGTTATCCGCACTCTCGACGAATGACCTGCCCTCCGCAAAAAAGGTACATGCCTGTTCCATTGCGGTGCCTGCATCAGATAAGCGGTTACCGGGAGATAGTACTGATGGCTATCTCTTGCTTCTCCTAGCGACGAATTGTCCACGATAGGAAGGCCAGCATGCACCAGACCGACGCACGTTACTACGCTACCCCGTATGCCATTGGCTTGTTTCCAGTGCGAGACGTTGGCAAGCTTTGTGAGGCTCAAAGGGGCATGTGCATGATGACCACTAAGAGTCGCGCTATCAGTCGCGTAATGATAACGAGGGGATGGTCTCACTGCGGCGTACCGCAGCTTCCTATCTATGCGTTTTCTCGGTCTGAGCGTGTGCTTAAGTAGAGGCGTGGTCCTCGTTACTACTGTGAAGTTGGGGATGGTTTTGTGTTGGACTACTTTCCGGATTCTTGGACGACTCGATTCTCCTCCGCTGTTCTTTCCCTGTTTGGAATGCCAAGACCAGGATACCTCGAACAAGACCTTACCTACCTGGGATGGATGGATGGATGATGGATGACTGGTGATGATGATGATGATGATGATGATGATGATGATGATGGAAGGGTGATGAGGGATTAATGGCGGTCCGGGATTGCCTACCTTTGTTCGTTACACCTCGTTGCGGTCCAACCTCAAGCATGAGGCTATTCACACATTCACGCCATACGCCGAGCCACGCAACACTCGGCCACCCATGCAAGCCCAGCAACTACACGGCCCGAGACGTCGAGTACCACCGTCATACGTCATTCCATTTACGCAGCATCGGATGCAAAAAGCCTTGATCGCTACAAGACCTTGTAGTGACATGCTGCGCTGCGCTGACCAACACAACCGGCCGGTACTATACACAAAAACAGAAGACAAGCACGCGAGTCCCTCGGCGCCAGCAAGCGAAAGCACGGAAGCAAGCACACGAGCAGGACCCTTTTCCCGTCCGTCATCTCCTAACCCACGATCGCCCCGTTTCTCCATGGCCAACCGTCGTGTGCCCAACTGTGGATCGTCGTTCTTTTCCCCAAGAGCGGTGTCGAGGGAAGCGACCAGGAAATTTCCCCCGAATTATCGAATATACGACGCCTAAATGAATCACGTACACGGACCCCCACGCCTATCCCGCGTTTTCGTATCAGAAGGGATACGCGACCAACCTTGCCCACCAGCAGCCAATGTTTCAACTCGACCGAAAAAAGACGTGCATCCGTCCTGGTCCCTTGTGAGAAGGGGGGCTGTGTTGTTACATTGTTAGCGGGTTGGGCGGTTGGGTAGTTCCGCATGTGGAGTGGGGTTTCTGGTATTGCAGTCACTTGCTACTGCACCAGGCACGCAATAGCGGATATTGCGTGCTTTGAGCAAACGAACATTGCCGCGGTTCCCTGGGGCATGCACTAGAGATGCGAAACAGTAGCGACATCGGACTGTCGTCGCCTGGAAGAAAATTGGGGTATAGCAAGACCACAGAAAGCAGAATAGCATGGTAAAATTGCAAGCGTGTTGAACGACATCTGCATCTGTAGCGTGGCCCAAGTCGGCAACGCGGTGACAAGCGAGGTTAGAGCAAACGGAGTCGGATTTAGCAGAGGATCTAGGCGCCACATCCCTGCTGATTGCGCTGCATGCAAGTCAAATACAAGTGGCTTTGGAGGCTTGCATGAGACAGGGAATCACAGCTTAGGCCGCTTGACTCTTTGGGGCAACGAAGCGTGGGGTCGTGCTGCTGCTCAATAGTGGGCAAACCTTGTCTATGCATGGTGGTTCTGTCATTGACGAGTAGGTAGATACTGGGGCGGGGTGTTGTTCCTTTGGGGTAGATGCATAACCACAAGATTAGTTGTACATGTACGTCCGTACCCTTGTGCTTCTTCTCACCTTTTGACATGTGAAAGTCCACCAATTTGGTCAACAGGGATCTAGCCGATCGTTTCCAGGTTAGCGGACGCGCGACATCAAACATTGGTGTTCGCGGCTGGTACTAGATAGATCGCAGGCCGAAGTAATGCCACGGTCTGGCTCGCGAGTGGGTAGATCAACATGTCCCTGGACCCTTTACTCTGGTGGGCAACCCGGTGGGTACAACAGTTCGACCTGGAAAAAGCAACGTGCTGCATGAAGAGAGAGAGTCCACCAATTACCAGCACCCTGTTCGCTGATAATAAGAAGGTTTGCGGCTAAACCTGACGTTCGGTTGGGGGACCGAGTGCGAGAGAGAAAGCAACGGCGTCCGATCCACAGGTATCGCATAAGGTGCCTCGAGATCGTTGGGACTGCTGTTGTTGGTGAAGCTTAAACATGCAACGTAGGCAGTTGTCAGTCGGATAGTAGGTTCAAGACTCCGTCTAGAAGACTCATCCCGTCGGGTCTTCCCAGTCTCGATGCGGCCCTAGAGATGGTTCGAGATCCTGAGCAGCAACATGCGCATAGTTCTAGAAGAAGAGATACACCCGCCGACAGCGGCTACAAGCTGCCTGTTGTTCTCGACTTTACAGTTTGGTCGTCTCCACCGTCCGCGTCGCCGTTGATTCTTGCATGGTCCTGGTATTTACCAGCCGTGCGGGTACAACAGCGGAACCGCAGAACAGTGCTCATGTTACGGCCTCCAGGCAGGAATTGGTATAGGGTCACACGGCGTATAAAGAAGTGGAATCTGAAGCTTTGTATCGATGCCTGTCTGGGAAGAGAAGCCGCTGCCCAACGGCGTCGGCTGCACTGTTGCCGTTGTTGAGTGCGCCATAACCTGCGTTTATCTTTTGGTATCGGCAGGCGTTGTCGGATGAGACTAAAAGCGCAGTTCACTCTCCGCCACGTGCCTTGGCGCTACGGGCGGTGGATCCGTCGTCGCACAAGCCCGTGGATAGCTGTGGGCCTGGTAAACAAAGACCCTGAGATTGTGAGGCCATCGGGAAATCTAGGAAAGGAAGTGCCGAAATGCAACGACGCGTTCGGCACCATTCGGGTGAGATACTCCACAGTCGGGTAAACGCTGGAGATGGGTAGGTAGTGTAGACGCGGTGAAAGCCCTTTTTTTTTGGTGTTGGTCACAAGACACGACAAATTACTGTACAAGCACCATGCAGTCGGCTAACAAGCTTCCCGTTGACGGTGCGGTGAGGCACACTTGCCCTATGTTGTGAATTGCAGCCACAGCCACTGCCTGGCCGACTACAGAGTGGTGCCTGGTCGACTACGGAGTAGCGTGCTTCCATTACCACAAAGTAGCGTAGGCATACAAAACCGGCTTGTTTGCTAGGCGCTGTAGACGGTCAAAAGGAGCGGGTAGGTAATGCATCTGAGCCAATGGAGACGGACTGTTCGTTTGCGTAAGCTTTTGCCGGCAGGTGTTGTTGGTGGGTCGTGGTCGTGCAGCAGAACATGTCAAGAGGGAACACATTGGTGAGTCGTGAGCAAAGTGACGTCCCGGGATCAGCGCTGTGCAGATGTCATGGTAGTCGTCTTGTTCTAGTTGTCGTTTGAGCTCTTGTCGAACCGACATACCAAGGGTGTCATGTTTTTTGTTGTTGTTGCTTTTTTTGGTGTTCTGCGGTTGATGCGCAGCACTGTACTCCTGTGAGGGAAGTGGGCAGCCCGATAAATTGGCCGCGAATATTTCGACCTCCGAGACTCTGTCCGGGGTTCCCAAGTATTCTGGCAGCACGGTTCAGGCGGTCTCGATAGGAGCAAGGGCGTGCATGCTAAGCGGCAAAGGCAAGGCCAGCCTTGTCCCGTTCCGCCCACACTGCACATGGCCTCGTCGACGGGTGTCGGTCCATGGCATCTCAGGTGGTGTTGCAAGCGGGTCCTCTGAGCGGCAAAACGCGTCAGGTAGGCGTGTCGTGTGCTTGAGGACACTGCTTCTCCGCGTCGCGCACTTGACGACACTGTGGAGAGGGGACTGGCGCACTTGGAGGGTAGGGCAACGCCCTAGGCTGCGCGTCCAGGCATAGCCCAGGCGAGCGAGTCTGGCTGCACGTGTGATTCGTGTCCGAGAGTGCATGGTGGGGGCAGCGTGGGTGCCGAACGCTCCGCACACTGCATCTCATTCTTCTCACCAAGGCCCAGCGTCACGACTCACGACCCGCCCAGTGCCACCGGCTGCCCGTCGTCTGCTGGAGCCCGCATCGCTGCAATTCAATTATTGCGCCGCTCACTGGTCCCGGGAGCGCGAGCAATTCGAGCCCTGTTCCGCGTGGAGGAGGACAGGACCAGCCATCCAATATCTATCCAGTGACCCACGACAACTAGACTATCCAGCAGCAACTCACGCCTGGGCTTCTAGAAGCTTACTGTTGCTGTTGTTGTTATTGTTATTATTACTAGCACACATCGCCTTGGTGCAGTCTGCCTATTCAGCTCTCGGGCCCTACTTCGGCTGTAGTTGCAGCTGAGGTCCGCAGCTAACGTGGGGTGCGCCCGTCCGATTCAGAGCACGCGCCGACCCAGCTACATCATCGCCTTCCTTTGAGAGAGAGGCACACTCACCATTACTGTCGCCCACCACAGAGGGCACCCACCCCCCCGACTGAAGATCCATGGACTTTGCAACACCAGAGGCCGCCATGGAGGCACAGTCGGCCCAGGATACTTCCAGGAGGGGCATGCTCCAGGATGCCATATTCCCAGCATTTGGCAACGATGCGGGCACGCCCGAGGTGGAATCGCCAGAAGAACTGCAGAAGAACGATCCGCTAGGCACGCAAATCTGGAAGTTGTATTCGCGGGCAAAGACGCAGCTTCCCAATGCAGAGCGCATGGAGAACCTGACATGGCGGATGATGGCCATGAACATGCGTCGTGCCGAGATGGATCGCATTAAAGGGTACGCATGCCGCCATTTGCTTTTGCGTCGCTACCATGCAGACTGTCCGCGACCAGCCTCAGCTAATTGTGATTCTTTGTCGAGTAGGCCCGCTTCGGATGCGCAAAGCACTGAAATGATGCCACCGCCGCCGCCAACGCCAACGACGACGTCAAGTTTGAGCGCAAGACCGCCGCCGCCAAGATCCGCACCGAGCGGCATCGCCCAGCAGTTGAGAAAGTCGCAGGACCGGCAGGCGCAGGTACAGCACAACTCACCCCAGGACGCCATGAACCTGGACGATTTTATATTTCCCTCGTCCATCGGCAGTCCTGCAGGCCTATCGCCCGAATTGTCGAATGAGGATGCGGCTCCGTTTGATGCATCTGCCCCAGCGATACCGATAAGAAAGCCGCATCTAGCCAACGACCATAACCTCTCCCTCGCCCGCGCATCCGCGCCCTCAGTACCTCCTACTATCCACAGAGAGGATGAATTTGGCTACGTCCCGCGACACGTTCGCAAGACCAGCATCGACGAGCGACGGGTGAGTTTCTTATCTCTTTGCCCGTCCCACATGCCGACAGAGCCTCACTAACCTCTTATCAGCCCCCCAAGCGGCGTGCAGAAGCCTCTCCTCTGGTCCCTCCCGTCAGCAGTATCATGATACCGACCGACGCCCAGGCCGAGGCCGACCTGCACCAGTACTCGCTCGACAACCACTCCATGCAGCCCCCCACCTTCCCCGCCTCACGGGCACAGGTCCCCTTCTCCATAGACACCTTCTCTATGCACGACGACCCTGGCATACACTCCGCCGGGCCCTACCAGCAGGCCTTCTCGGGCTTCTCCCCCGTCGGCTCGCCCCTCATGAATCACAACGCCTTCAACTCCAACATGTTCAACCAACACTCCATGGCTTCCTCCCTCAACTCTACCGACTACTACTCTCCGCCCAGCTCCGCCTTCCCCTCCACCGTCTCCACTCCACAGCCCGTACCCGAGGACAACCAGATGTACTTTGACAGGAGTGGCATGGACATTCGCAACTCACACGGCGGCGCCTCGTACGGACCCCACCGACCCTCCAACCTGTCATCTTCCATGCAGCCCCAGTTCATCTTCAACCCTGGAGCCGGTGGTCACGACACCGTCTTCAGTCCTGTGACGAGCGCTAGCTCTTCACTGCCATTCTCGGCCTCGTCGTTTGGTCAGTCAAGTCACGTCGACCCGTCTCAAGTACTCCACAACCATCTGCCCTTGCGACAGCAGCACGAGATGCAGATGGGGCATCAGGAGAACATGTTCACCTTTGGTGCAGATTCAGACGCCGAGGATGACGAAGGAAGCGCGTTTGCTGACCGTACTATGCCATCACAGGATTACTCGCACATGGAGGACGGGTCACTTGATTTCAACAATGGCTACCAGTGGGAGACGAATCTTTCGAATCAGTTCAACCCCATGCAGGCGCGATATCCGGCTGGGCCCCCACGCAAGACGGTTACAATTGGCGGCACCGAAATGGTGCACTCACCGCAAGATCACTGGAGCCCTGGGGGCAGTCTTGGGCGGACGCATGGGTCCGCTGCCTCTGTAAGCGACATACGCAATCGAGGGAGCGATCCACGACGCCAGAAAATACCCCGCACTAGCTCAACTCCCAACGCTGCTGGGATGCTGCACCAGGGCATGCACGGCCTAGTTTCCTCGCCCAATTCACCGCCAGAGTCGGGCTTTAGTTCTGCAGCCCCATCACGACCTCAGAGTCCAGGTGGCCCAAAACAAGGCGAGGGCGGTGCCCCCACCACCTGCACCAACTGCTTTACCCAGACGACGCCTTTGTGGCGGCGCAACCCTGAGGGACACCCGCTTTGCAATGCATGCGGCTTATTCTTGAAACTACACGGCGTTGTTCGGCCCCTGTCGCTCAAAACCGACGTCATCAAAAAGCGCAATCGGGGTAGCGGCAATGCACCTGTAGGCACAACATCGACGCGATCCTCCAAGAAATCGTCCCGAAAGAACTCGATCGCGCATACTCCGGTTACGACACCCACGTCCCACAAGGCGGCCGAGTCGGAGTCTCCAAAATCCACCGGCTCTGGTGGAGGAGCCTCCGGTACCATGTCGCATAGTACCACTCCGACATCTTCGAAACCGAGCGGTGTAGTTCCAATTGCTCCGGGTCCGCCAAAGTCCAACAGCTCCGTAAACTTGGCTCAGCTTCGTGGTGTTGCTGTTGCGCCGAAGCGTGTTCGTGGCCAAAGCAAAACCGAGTCACAGGAGCTGGAAATGGCGGATGCGGACGATACGAATGGAAGAGCGCCTTTGCGCAGGAAGGACACTGCCATTGCGAGCCCCAGTCCTTTCCCAGGTCAGAATCTTGGTGCTCTTCCCATGGGTGCTATGGGCCAAGGCTTGCAATCGTCTGGTCCTGCTGAATGGGTGAGTAGTTTTCCCCCCGAAGACAAAAGGCCAAACAAATACTAACGATTGTCTCTTAGGAATGGTTGACTATGAGCTTGTGATCCCAGCAAATCCTTGCACACATTCCTCATCGCCATCCACATGCCCAACCCCAAACACTCGTCTGAGGCCCTTTGGGGCTAATTACGACCTACGTCTGTTTTGCTTCCACGATGTCGCTTGGTGTCCGGAGTTTTTTTTTTTCTTCTTTTTTTTCTCGAGCATGATCATGCTAGGCCTTTTCGCTTGTGTCATCGTACAAATGTTCTTTTTTTTTCCGCCTTGATACCTCGACCCCTCTCGCGATGCGATTTGCTTTGCAACTATAGACGCGGTCTGGCTTCCTTGTTCTGTTTTTTGTGACATACCCTGTTTTGTTTGCCTTTATCGACTTGCTAGCAGAAGATGGAGGAGGCAGGCGCTCCATCGAAAGCTGCAAACAATCGCTCTAATATCTGACACGAAGACGTCGGTATCACTTCTTCGGTGTGGGGTTCCGTTTTCCGCTGCATGAGCTTATGATAGATATCCTGTACTAGGGGTCTGGGCCGTCCCCGCGATGCATAGAAAAAGGTGGTTACGCATCTTTCATGGTGCTGAGTTCGACTCTGTTTTAGCGCTCTGCTCTCTTTTCCAGTGGGACGAATCTAAGTGGCGCACACGAAGTTTCCCATACACAAAGGAAAGCACACAGGCAAGAGGCTTGTGTATACAAGGAGACCATGGGCGTGTTATATATTTTGTGATATCCTTGATGATGGAATAGTTATGGCGCAACATGGAGGGAACCAGCGAATGACAGCCTTTTTCACGACCTTTGATCTGAGTGTGTTTGCTTGTGATGCCGTAACGCGTGATCTTTTGTTGATACGCCGAGCTCTTGAAACAAGAAGACGAGAGAAATCGCCCGGAATATTGTTTCCGAAACCCCACCAGCTCTTCTTTGCATGCTTAGCATACGTCACACTTGGCTAAAAACGCGGAGCATGCTCCCTCCACGTTGTCTCTTTAATCAGCACTATTCTGTTTGCAACCAGCACAACATCAATCAAGTGTATAAACTAGCAATCGCAATTCCTACCAAGTCGTCGCAGCCACCATGCCGAGAGCTCTCTTGCTGGTCGCCGATGGATCCGAGGAGATTGAATTCGTCACTCCATACGATGGTACGTTGGCGCCTTAACTTCTTTCCCACACTTGTATGCAGGCTATCCAACGACGATTGCTACTTGGTTGGTGTCATTGTTTGCACCTAGCTGGCTGCGCCGTCATTCATGGGCACTTCTCATAGTCGTGCAGTTCTAACCCGCGCGGGTTTCGAAGTAAAATCCGCTGGTGTATCACTCGAGAATGAAGTCTATGCACAGTAAGTTTGCCATGCCCTCCCTTCCTTTCTTCCTTTACACATGCTCTGGTCTTCTTCCCATCTCTGCACGCACTCGAGTCTGGGTGAGTCTTCTCGGGGCTCCTTTGGCTTTTTTTTTGGATTCCTGGCAATAGCGTTTCTTCTAAACATCAAATAGAAGAAGCTAAGAGTATATCCTAGCATGTCGCGTAACATCCGCATCCTACCCGACTACCAAAAGCTCTTATCCGTGCCCTCGCAAACAGCACACGACTACTTCGACATATTGATCCTCCCCGGCGGCGCACCAGGAGCAAAGACGTTTTGCGAAACTGATTCTGTCCTGGAACTTGTCCACAATTTCCGTAAAGCGGGGAAATGGGTTGCGGCGATTTGCGCGGCGACGACGGCGCTTGTTGCTGCAGAGGAGAAGCTTGGCGGGGGCAAGACTAGGGTTACTAGTCACCCAAGTGTGAAGGAGGAGGTTGCCAAGGCAGGGTGGCAGTACAGTGAGGAGAGGGTTGTGGTTGATGGCAAGGTTGTTACGAGTCGGGGACCGGGGACTGCGATGCTTTTTGCGCTCACTATTGTGGATGTGCTTTGTGGCAAGGAGAAGAGAGATGAGGTTGCTGGGCCGATGGTTGTTGCTGAGACGCTGTGAGGGAGGGTACGTGTAGTGTGATTGAGTGCGTGCTGTTTGGTGGAACTTGCGCGGTGTCACAACGTACGGTGAGTAGAGGATAGGGGATGTGGTGAAAGGGGTGATTCTCTCGAACATGGCAAGCATGAGATTTATTCACGCACGTCAAAACCCGTCGTGTGTTCCTGTTGTCTGCTAGGCAAGATGAATACGGCGATAGTCAAGAGGAATTTCGCGATTTTACTCCAGAGCCGCTCGCTCGCTCGAAGCTAATGTACAGAGTGCCAGCCTGTAGTTTTTACGATACACCTTACTACTGTGCTTGACTTTACAGTGATCCCCGGCATGAATGCAAGTATGTTGTTAGCCGGCGGTGTGGTAACGATTGATGACAGCGCTTGTCTCGGATGAGTAACTTGTAATCAGATGTTCGGACCGACGATGATATCTAGAACCATTGGCGAGACGGGGAGAAGATGAAAGTGCTTGGGGTTTGCAGAGATGGACGGACCGTGCTAAAACTATACAACGTTATGGAGGACGGCGTCTAGAAAACAACACGTCGTCCATCTATGAAGACTGTTGTTCCAGAGTCATGGCTGCAGCACACGTCTGATGGTGGATCTTACGACGACTGAGAGATGGAGGAACCAACTCGACCACAAGGTGCAACTTTTGTCATGAGTGCGAGAGCCTAGGCATCGGTTTGAGGCATAGGCGGTGGCTTAAACCCTCGGATTGATTGTTGAATACGCGGAATATGGCGAGGCGAGGTGGGGCGGGGCGGAGGTCGTACAGGCCAGCACTGTCCTGCGGTCGTTGCGTGGCACAAGACCGGCATCACCATGGCGGTGCGCAGATGGTTGTAGTAGTCGGTGATGGGTGTGGCTACGTGCCCAGCTCGACGCGTGGAGATGTTCGGCAAAGGGCCTATGTGTGGACGACGGCTGGCTAACAATGGCAAGTTCTCCGTGGATTTACTGCTGCAAAGTCGAACTGGGGTGGTGTCAGCTAGCGGCTCAGGCAACCAGGTCTCGACCTCCGTCACCCTGGAGTGTGCGTCGTGAGGAAGGAAATTTGCTTGTGGAGTAGATGCATGTCTGGTCCCGTTTGGAAGTTTTGTTCCCCCGTTGGTAGTACAGCAAACCCCGCAAAGGAATGTACGGTAACCGAGACGATCGGACGGCGGAAGAGGCGTCAGCCGCATGTCAGGGTCCAGCATGCTCCTTTCATCTAACGACATGGTTGCACAAACACCTTCTCTTGCGCACACGGCCACGACTGATGACGGCAGCTGCAGACTGTTGCCGCCGGGACGCACGCGTGTGACATGTCGCTAGAGCAGGGGAAAGCTCCATTCCAGGCGGCCACACAAGCGTCACTAGAGGCTGCGTTGTTGGTCGCTTCGGGCGCAATGCAAAAACCTTGATTGGATGGCTCCAAGCAAATTGGTCTGCACAAGTGCGGGAGCTGGAAGCCAAGGTGCCACTCCGAAATGCAGCGGTACGACTTGGCCCAGCGATCGGCGAGGCCCTTGCCTGTAAGACACTAGCAGTCGACTGGCGACTGTGTCGCTAGCAGCCACACCAGTAGCATCCCCAGAATAGCCGGTTACGACACTGGCCGTATAGACCGTATGGACCGTATGGACCGTACAGCGCAGATCGGGCCACGGACCCTGATCGTGTGGACTGGGCGACTGTTAGTAACAAAAAAGGACGACCACGTTGGGTCTTCGCCCGGGGCCGACACCACTTGTCTACCTTCCCGTTGCCGATATCATCACCAAGGTTGGCAGGATTGCATCTAGTGTCTCCTTGACCGCTCATCTCGAACATGGCCAGCAAGCTTGAAAACATCACCGTCTCCGCGACGCCTCCCACACAGCAGTCCACGGCCATGGACACTCTGAATCTCGCGCAGTTGACGCACACGTTGCAGACTGCAGCCATAGCTGCACTCATCTTCGCAATATGCGCCTATGTTCCCAAACTCAAGCGCAAAGCCCAGCTGGGAAGTATTCCGACCCTCAACGGCCTCCAGGCTGGAGAAAAGCAGCGACAAGCATTCCTCTCGTCTGCCAAGAAGATGTATGAAGATGGATACACCCAGGTAAGCCACCCATAGCCGTGTGAGAATACTCTGCTTACACCACCGTTAGTTCAAAAACTCGGTATACAGAATCGCAGCAGAGGGAGGCGAAGAAAATGTTGTCGTGCCTCTAAGTCTCCTTCCAGAGCTACGAAAACTCTCCGACGATGTCCTCAGCTTCCCCGAAGCTATCAAGGATGCAAGTAGACACTCCATTGACGCCGCATCCCAACAATACTAATTGCTTACAGAGCATGGAAGCCAAACACACCAGACTAGCGGTTGAGGGAGCTACAGTCGTACATTCGATCAAGTCTGACCTCACACCAGCGCTAAGTAAGTCTGACAGGAACGCTGCTTACGAGCTAACGAAGCTAACATGATGCTAGCTCGGCTGAACCCCGTCATCTGCTCAGAAGTCGACGCTGCATTGCGAGAGTACATGCCACCGTGCGAGGACTGGACCGAAGTCTACATCAATCAGAAACTCGTCGATGTTGTCGCAAAAGTCTCCGGTCGCATCTTCGTCGGACCAGAGCTATGCCAGAACCCAGAGTATCTCGACCTCGGATCCAATTACACCATTGATCTCATGAGTGCCGTCACAGCTCTCAAGAAGGTCCGTCCATGGTTGAAGCCCTTCCTGGCACCTCGCCTTCCAGAAGTTGTCCAGCTCCGCAAGCGCGAGAAGCAGCTCACCGACTTTCTGCGTCCGATCGTAGAGGAGAGAATGACCGCCAAGTCAAAGGACCCCAACTGGCAAGCGCCGGACGACATGCTGCAGTGGATGATTACACGATCTGACGGCAAGCATTCAATCGACAAGATTGCTCATTTTCAACTCGGACTCATCTTCGCTGCCATCCACACTACAACTATGACCGCCACAAACATCCTGTACACACTCGCCGTCACACCAGAGTACATTGACCCTATCCGTGAAGAGGTCCGCAACGCCATGGCCAATAACGGTGGAACCATTACCTCTCGCGCTTTGCAACAGATGGAGAAACTCGATAGCTACATGAAGGAGGTTACTCGCTTCTACCCTCCAGGCGTCAGTAAGTAAAACTTCACTGACCTCTGAGAATACGGCAACTAACCTCCGTCCTAGCATCCTTCACCCGCCGCGTCCTCAAAGGCATAACCCTCAGCAACGGACAATACATCCCCGCAGGCGTTCTCATCGAAGTCCCCGCCGCAGCCATCTACCTTGACAGCGAATACTACCCCTTGTCTTCCGAATTCGACGGTCTTCGCTCCTACAAGCTGCGCTCCAGCGGCAAAGCAACCGACATTGCACGCAACCAATTCGTCACCATCAACGAGACTAATCTGGGTTTTGGCTACGGACGGCATGCGTGCCCTGGTCGCTTCTTCGCAGCCAACGAGATTAAGATGATCCTCGCGCGGCTGGTTCTAGAGTACGATATCAAGATGCCCAACGATGAAACGGAGAGGCACCCGCAGATTGAGATGGGGAGGCAGAGTATGCCGCATCCGGGGAAAACGTTGGCGTTTAAAAAGGTGCAGATTTGAACTTTTTCGTTTGAGATGGGATTGTGGCATCCACAACGGGTGAGCGGCTGAGTGATTAGAAAGACTCGTAGCAAGACCACATCCTATAACATGCACGTTGAAGACACAAGCGCTAGATTGCAAAGACGTCAAGTTGAGCGTCGTGTGATCCACTGGTATATAGAATATGCTTCTCTTTTATTCACATTCGTTGACTCCGGTATTTCTGGAAGAGCAGATACATCCATTTCCTGTCCACTAATCTTCGCAACAAGCTGCTCACCCGTTTCAAACACGATACCCGTAGGCCTGAGCTGGACATGCAGGCTGACCACCTCTTCAGGCTCCATCTCTTCTTCGCGCCTTGGCGAAAGCGTATTCCATGTTCCGTCCGAAAGAGACTTGTGGATGCATCTGCTTTGAAGAGGTGGGCGTGCATGTCTAGGTCGTCATGACCGGGTGCTGCGCTATCGGTGACTAGAGTGGAGTTCGGTTTTCCTTGAATTCAGTGGGCGAATGTTCTGCCCGAGGGCATCGCGAAATTTGATCTCAACTGAGCCGACCTTGGACGGGGCCATAGTAAAGGAGTTCTTTCGGTATGCTTGTTTGTCCGAAGCTGTTGTTTGAACGTCGTACAATCGTTGTTGGCGTGCTCGGCTGGATACCTTTGGACATCCTCATCACATCAGGCTTGGTGATATGCAGCCCAACTTGAGCAAAGGAGACGAGGTCGGTATATTTTTGTTCGCCAAAACCCTAGATCAGGGTTCCATTACGGCATACGCACATGCTTGGAACATGCGCTGCGGGGGGAGTTGAGAATCTTGAGATGGGTATGCTAGGTACACACCTTCATACCTTCAAAACAGCAGCCACATAGTATGAACTTTCCGACTCAGATCATTACAACAGTCTCTTCGTCTGTGTTCCGATATTGCCCTTGTTGCTTCCACTCGCAGGCTAGAAGTTACCGGTGGCATACACAAAAGACCACTGGCGCATCCAGCCATCTGGAGTACCGCATGTGATTGGCCTTCCTGCCAGGCCGGAAGCCCATTAGTGTGCTTGGAAGCGTTGTAGTAAAGATTGTAATGTTCTATACTAAACACCGTCAGTAGTAATAAAGAAGAAAAAACAGAATGCCGTCATCGATCTGAGGGTGTGCTAGCGCAAAAATGCTAGGTAGCAACAACGCCTGCTTCTCCGCTACTCACTTTCTTTTGAAACATCTCAGTCTACTATATCTAACGCTAAACTGTACAAGTCCTTATGGAAAGCAGATACGCGCTGCAAGGCAGTCCTACTAACGTGCGAGGAATTAGCGAACAGCTCCCACGTAACACTATCCCACCGGACGTGTACAACCATCGCGGCGATGAGCTATACCTTGGTCAAAGGATGCATTTCCATTTTCAAGAAACCCTTGCTGTCAAAGTACCCAAGGTACCGGGTGCAATTTCCATAGGGTAACCCCACCTTATGCACGATCATGCACATGGCACCGGGAACTTGACCTCGATAGGCGACGCACTATCTTCTCCTTACCGATAAGCAACGTGTGGTGTCGCATTTGGACGTGTCATGCACCAACACTCGGCTTCTGAGCCAGCCAATTGCGTGCCGTCAATTTTGTAGGAAACGCCTTGTTCTGGTGGAGATGTCTTGGTGCTGGTGGTCTTTTGGCCGAGGCTCAAGGAAAGAGTTGGCTTTGATACGTTGACTATTTGCGTGTGTGTTGAAGTCGCTGACTGACGTTCGGACAAAGTACGATAGTCTTGCGCCAGGTGACGTGGTGTAAAACATTGGTGTACTGAATGTCTGGGGAGACGCAAAAGGAAGGCGTACATCTAACTGTGAGGGTGTAGGGTCGTCCTTTGCCCCACAAGTTACAAGGCCCAATATAGGTGGTCTTGCCGACTCGTTACTGGTTAGCGTCGTTGGATCGAGGAGTAGACTCCAAACATCGGCATTCAAGTGCGAGCTAGTCTTGTATGAGTTGCTGTGGACAAGTCTTTTCTCCACACGTGGTCGAAATGACCTTGTATCGCAACAAAAAGCACTGGCTAGCACTTCTTAGAATGCATAATGAGTAGGTACATCTAGCGCAACACCTCACTTATGCAGCACTTGTATCGTGGTGATCGTGGAGGTAGGTCGTCGAGCAGGTCTGAGTACCAATAGAGATTTTCATTGTTCAAGGGATATAAGCGTCGTTGGTCTGACACCTCTAATCAAGCCACAATGTTGACAGTAGCTATAACTCGACACCAGCATAGCTCTGCTGGCAAGCTGGTTTGTAAACTCCGAGGCGTCCAGGTGGAATAACACTATTTGTCCAATCATCAGTCAACCATCCTTCCCCGTGCCGCACCTTCTCGAAGGCGCACCTGCGACCCGTCACCAAGGTTCAGCCGTGTGATGGGGTGCTCCTTGATCTCGGAATACGGTTTGGACATTGGACCACCACGACAAGCGCCAGCCTGTAGTGCATTACGGGCCGCAGTCCAGCGGTGTAGGTGGAGAGAGAGAGAGAGAGCAGCTCCGAACGAGGGGACGGCAAAAGAAAGAAAGAAAGGTCATGCCAACAAGTATGATTTGCCGTCTTCGCTTCCTGGAGCGGCTAGCGCGAACCACTCAGTGACAGGTCGCCCCCTCATATCCCACGCAGCAATAACCATCCCACTCACAGTTATTGCACACTGTGTCAGCAAGAAACAAAGCATCAATGTAACAGTGTATCGGTACTAACGAACAAAAGAAGATAACAACGAACCGCGATGTTGGAGCAGCAAGTAAGCACGCACGCCACGCGAACCAACACTCCGGGACATCGCTCACGCCCGCGTCTTCAGCCGCACAGACATGCACTGTGGCCCTCCTTCCTTGGACCTATGCCGTCATCGAAGCAAAGCCTTTCTCGTAAAACCGCCGTGTAAAAGAAGGGATATGTGACGCCGCGCGGTAAGGATGGGAGATGCAAGATGAGGTTTAGAGAGCGGCCTGTGCAACACGAAGCTGCATCCTAACGTCTTTGCTTTTTGCCTCGTCTCGATCCGAACGATATTTCAAATTGATGTCTACGTCGAGTTCCATGTCAAGGGGTAGTTTAGCCACTTGTTCCTTCTCTTCTTTTTCTCCTCTCCTCCCCTCTTCTTTTTCTCCTCTCCTCCCCTCTTCTTTTTCTCCTCTCCTCCCCTCTTCTTTTTCTCCTCTCCTCCCCTCTTCTTTTTCTCCTCTCCTCCCCTCTTCTTTTTCTCCTCTCCTCCCCTCTTCTTTTTCTCCTCTCCTCCCCTCTTCTTTTTCTCCTCTCCTCCCCTCTTCTTTTTCTCCTCTCCTCCCCTCTTCTTTCCTTGCCGCCCTTGTTCCCGAGTGCGTCTCTCATACCATCGGCGCACTTTCTTCTTCCTCTTCCTCTTCTTCTTCTTCGTCAAGTGCCATCGTCGAAGTCGTTACGCTAGCTCAGCCTCGAGGGTTGCGCCATCGATATCCTGTAGTTATATCCGGGCTTGGGGTTGCTCTCTGGTGTGACTACAAAGGCTGTATGTGGATGCAATAAGCAACTTTCCGATCGGATCTAACCGAACTGCGTTTGCTGGGATGTTACCGCAAGACTGTTAAGCGGTGGTGTCGAGACTGTTTACGATTAGATCAGAAAGCCATACAAAAAGATCCCATCGCTGCTTCAACGAGCATTACAATACCACCCAAAACTCTCCATCGACCCAGCGTAGAGGTCTGGTGCAATCAACATTTGCAACAAATACACTGCAGCGACTTGCCTCGTCCCGTTGTTCGAACCACTCAACGACTCTTTCACACTCGATACGACCGCGTCCTCCACATCCTGAACATGTGCTACATTGTCTACACCATACACGTGTGTAACCACTGGATACCCCAACCCCAACCAAACAACGGCCCAATACTACGCATATGCGAAGAAGCAGAAAAGCTACGGCTCGGCCACCCCTGCCCAGAGACACAAAGAGAGCACAAAGTCATGAACCGAAGTCAAGGCATGTGTACAGGCTGCATGTGGAAGAAAGTCAGCAAATAGACAGACTGCACCATGGGTCGATAAACGTTTGATAAAAGCGGGGACCTTTTTTTTGTGGGGGTTTCAAAGACAAAGATCAAGACAGCCGCGGTTGAAATGAAAACGGGTGGCAGAATGATGTGGAGATGGGATATGGGAAGAGAACAGGATTGATGGGTGGAGAAGGGCCGAATCCACTTTTCCTGCTCGTCTGGCTTCTGAGAGGAGGGCTGCAGGAGGACGGCGCTTCATTCTTGAGAGAGAGAGAGTGTGTGTGGGACAAGGCCGCCGAAACAAGGCCGGGGTGAACACCCACCTTCCCAACAGGAACCGATTGCGAGGCGGCGAGAGCAAATACACGTGCATTGCGCTCCGGTGCATGCACGATACGGCCCGTGTCTCGGTCCGATCATGTCGGATTTGCCATTTCTCTGGGGAGCTTTCCGTCTTTCGGTGGCGTAAGGGAGTTTCGGAATACGAATGTACCCTGGAGGTTTGTGTTACCTACGTCGGATTCTGGGGTGAGGGGAGGGGAGGGGAGGGGAGGGGAGGGGTAGTCGGGTGCTAGATGTAATAATATCAATAACAAGGTATTTACACTGTGTTTCATAGACTACTATTGTGGTGTCAATGTCCGGTGTCATGTCTCAACCTCCAAAATATGTCTTGCGCACAAATCAATGCTTAAAGAATCTGCCTACGTACACTATTCAAGATAGTCTTGGGTGCGGGTCAATTCCACCCGTCACTGCGATGTACCTTCCAAGGGAAGCCAAGACAAGCAAAGCCTTTCAAGCACTGACCGTTCGTTACAAATCTCGGAATCGATTCATCGGTTCCAGGTGACTTCGTCTTGGCCCCAGACGCCGCGTGTTGTCAAGGCTTACTCATGGCATGGAACGGGCGGCATGCGGAAGTAACCGGCAACCTGACGCGCTCGGCACCATTTCTCGGTTATTGAGATTTGGGATGTGGGGAATTTATCAGTCTTCTCGCGGGTGGATACAGTCAGCACTAGGTATTCTGTTGTTTACACTGCAAGGTTGCTGAGACCAGGAGATGAAGTAGCATTGCGCTTTCACGTGTGAAGAATTCGACCACTATACATGCTACATTCTACTCTTACGTTATATCTCGCCCGATGGTGCAAGTTCCACTAGGGCACTGCTTCCGTGTTCAGCAAGTCAAGATGGTCTTGTCTCAGATAGTGCCATGAATTACACGTTCCTGCAGTGACTGCAGATCAGAAATCAATTCTAAGACACTGAAAGAGGGCTTAGTCGTGAAATCGCCCGTAGTAGAGGTGTTAGGGTTACTGATATGTAGCTACTTAATGTTTAATACGCAAGGGTGTATCTTTGGAAGATGTGAGTGGAGTACGGTACTGTTGCATTGTGGTTGTTGCTTGCCTGGAGCTGCTTTACCGATAGCTCGATAGAACACCAACCGAACCAAGAGTGATGACCTTTTTTGTTCAGTACTTGCTATAATTGGAAAGTTGCTTTAGGTCACTATTAAGAGTATAACAAGTTGTCAACAAACGCGAAAACATGAAGATGTTCTTGCCGTTTTCTGTCGCGTGCCCGTCCCTGGCGGTAGTTGCGCCACCATCGTTTGCGGTCAAGTGCCCAACGATGGTTGAGTCTCCGGTGATCAGCCTACTGGTACAATATAGGATGTGGTTGATTATTGCCAACACCAGGGTAAGAACTTGGACATCTCGCGCACTTGAGCATATGTCTTTGAAGTTTATGGCGATAGTGCAAGACGACATGAAGGTGCCGCCTCTGCTTTGAGCTTTTCAGGCTCCACGATAGTGTCAAAGTTGAAACTTGGTGAGCCTGCATTGGGGTTGGGCGGGTCAGGAATGCGATTGGCGAGATTACAGGAGTACACCGTGTGCGTAACGGAGTAAAGCAACAAGGTGAGGTTGAAGGAGAGAGAGAGAGAGAGAGATGGGAATGTCTTAGGCTACTGATGGTTTCGATTGTTTGTAGTGGGGTATATCCTACTGACATTTGGTCAAATGAGAAGGCGCACGGTGGTCCAGCGTAGAGACGGCAGGCACAGTCGCCGCCATGACGCGCCATTTCGCGTTGCAATGATAGGACAGAGAAGTAGCCTAGGCACACGGACGAAAGAAGGAAAGAGCGCATATGGTATGTGGCAAGGTTTGTAGAGTGAGAGAAACGTGCTCGGTGTAGTCGCAAGAGACGCGCCCTCTCCTGTGTGTTGCACGTGGAAATGCAGCGACGTGATGAAGACGCGAGACAGCTATGCGCGCATCCATCTCGTCATGTGACTGAGGATCTGGAAATCATTTCTCATTTGTATGTTACTGGGTGTCGCGTATGAGCGCAGACACATTTACAGTATTAGTGTTGGTCCATCAAGACTTTGGCATTTCTCGTGGGTTGTTTGCGAACGACACAACTTGGGACAGGTTTGACTTCCAAGGCCTTCTTGCTGCATTCTAAGGTTGTGATGCGCTTCGATGCGGTGAAACATGTGTGCCCAAATCGTGGTTGTTGAGCGTCACTTTGTTGTACTGAGTGGGAAAAGGAAATACAATTCAAGTCGCTGATAGACCCTGGCAAATGAGGCTCGACTTGTCCAAATGCGTCGGCGATGTCGATGTAAATTCCGAATTTTGGATTGCCATCTCTTAAAAGGTGCGATATCTCCATGCGACAGGAGAATAGAACGTGAAGTCAAAGGAACTCGAGGCGTAGAGCTTTGCATGTAAACTGCACTTATGTCTGCCTGCAGCTTCAGCACCAAAGTGACGATGACCGTGGTGAAAAGCGCCGCATCAGCCACCGCACCCTTGCTTCTAGATTTGCTTTTCTTGATAAAGACGGCCTGCAGCCCGCATGATTGCTCTTGCAGCCCGTTTCGACTTCGGGAATGCCACCGCGGAGGGAGGGTCCCACCTTTCCCAGGGTTGCGCCGAGAGGCCGCTCGGTCCCACACAACCCTGAGGCGAACATCTTCATGACAAGCTCATGGCGTACACGAACCAAGGTTCTCAGCCAAACACATTGCTGCGGTTTAGAGGCGCGATGATGATCAACTGTGGAGCCTCTTGTAAAGCGAGCAAGGGATATGGGGGCTTGACATGATGCAAAGGTAGCACAACGCATCATGCGCCCTCGCGTTTCTTTGAGCTGCCAGTGGGCATGCACCTCTGTTGCTTCGACAATCGAGGGATCAAGTGGGGTGATAAAGTGGGCATCGGAAAATGCTTGACCTTCCTCCACCCGCAGCGACTAGGGATATGTCGGACAGAACAGCGAGTGCACAACCTGTCAGCTAACGGCGGTCACCAGCCACTCATCTACAGTCGCCTGGAGTCCGTCGATCGGCTGCATTAGCTATATGCAGACTCACCCGGAAAGCATCGTAGATTGGAAGATCGTAGCAATTTACGGATAGAGCCATATTCCAGATGTTGTACTCTCCGGGGAGCGACAGTTTGCCAGTCGTGTAATAAATAGTACGTGGCGGCGCGCAGCATGCAGGTGGGTGCAAGCATCAAGCGCCGTGCAACGTTCGGATGTATTTCACATTGTGTGAGGGGGCGGATAATGGGTAGGGTTTTATTGATAGATGCTTCCTTGTGTTGACGACTCTCGATGGATATGTTTGCTTGCGAGGCGGTTCACAAAGGGCCAAGGATGTAGAGAAACCAGAAGCAATTACCGGGTGCCGCTCATTAGGCAACCCAATGATGAACGTAGCAAAATCCCCGGGCTGCAGCCGCCAGCTGAAGTGCCAAGACGAGGCTCATTCTCCATTGACCCACAAAACACGTTTCGGAAAGAGGATAGTAGTGTGTGCAAAAGTCAAGTCGCTGGTGGCAGAATTGGCGGTTATACCTGGCGACGGTCAACACACAGTCGGGTTCCTGGGTCATCACGATGCAGGCGGACGGGCATGATGCAGATCTGAGCCTCGACCTCACAGACGGACGCGACAAAAGGTTTTGCTGGTGCGTTTCGCATGCGCCTCGCCGTTGCCGCTCAGACGTGCCGCGTCCAAGCATGGCGTGTGCAGACAGCATCGAAGATAGCGGCGGCAGCTGGAGAGTGGCAGCAAAATGTGCTTGCTGAGGGAGATAAGCGGACCTTCGGCATTAGTAGGACAGCAGTCCCTTTGAAAACAGCCTCGCTTACCGGCACGGCTTGGATGACGCGCGCAGACCAGCCCTGGATCCACAAGCTTGGAGATTCACGTGGGTGCGGTTCTTGAGCCCAGATGCTAAGAGAGGGGGCTTTCGCTAGCGGCGGCCCGATGTCCTTTTCTCGGTCACGCTGCTCCGTAGACACCAGCGACGGAAACGGTGTCGACAGATGTGCTACGGGTAGAGTGGGCTGCAGCACGCCAAGAGAGTTGGATGCAATCATGGCTCGACCGAAAGGCGGCAAATGCCAGCGGCTTGGTCCTGCACCGAGGGGATCCCGGTTGCATGCTCATGCGCCAACTAATGATCGACTCTTGTCAGATTCAGGCTGCGGCAGGGGGTGGATTGGGTGACACGAGCCTTTTTGCCGAGGACGCGGGAGCGGAGGACAACTGCGTCACATTGCAATGCATGCCGAGAGCCGCTAAGCAGACGACGGAGGCTTCGCTGCTCTCATGTGGAGGGCTGGCTGATCGCCCGCCCCCGGCCTTTGCACGGCGCTGTGTGTGCGCGTGTGTGGGCGCGCACCAGCTGTGTCAGCACCGTCGTAGTCGCTCGTGCCCCTTTTGCAAGCCCTATATCAGCCCATTCCTGGCCGCTTTCCGAAATGAAATCCATGCCGTTTTGAATAGTGGGCTTCGCGAGCCGAAGAGTCGTAGGCCGACGATGGGGGTCTGAGTGGCTGGCATGGCAAACTGGCGACGCCTCCCATAAAGCCCCGCTGCGCGAGCAGCCAGTCTCGGCAAAAGGAAACATGGCATCGGCCTTGAGTCTGACAACCGGCTGGTTGCCTTGGGTGCGTAGACACACTTTCATGGAAGGCTTGTGCGGAGCAGGATGGAAGTGGAAGTGGAAGCTAGTCCATGCTCCAACCATCCGTGGATAGTTCAACGGCGGCAGACGCATCAACTTGCCCAGGCACATGGTGTGGCCTTCTGCGCTGGCAGTATAACCATGGTTATGGTTGTAGGGACTCCGCGAAACAAGATTGATCTGTCCTCTAGGTGCGGCGCATATGGCGTAGCAGCGGTAGCGTGTCAATCCGTCGGCTCCGCTGTTGGGCGAACCTGGGACGAACGGTACCAGATCCGCACGGAACAATCTGAAACGGAGCACTCGATGATGCAGAATTTCCCTGGTGTGCAAGTAGCCAGCGAAGATGGTTCGTCTGTCACCTGGTACAAAGTTCGTGTCGCACAGCAAGGCGCTGCTGGTGGAAGCATGGAAGCCCCCCCACTACCCAACCTTGAACGACCAAAAGCCATCCATCACCGTAACAAGCGTCGCGGCGGATAGACAGGATGCTAGGCACGTAATTTACGACCCACTGGCACAGAAGCGGGTCTTGTGTGTGGCTACGGGACGTGCACGCTAGCAGCCAACATCCCTGCAACATCCGGTCCCCTTACCCACGTCTGATGGAAGGGACGTTGGAGCGCCCCTTCCATCTGTTGGTCTGCGGCTTCCTCATCTGCTTTCTCTTCCACGAGGCTGCATCTCACATCACGTCTTTCCTTCTCAACACACCCCGTGGCCAAGTCCACAACCTCGTTGCTCTCATCCAACACTGTAGATCCAAGTCGGGGTCCACACCATCCGTGTTCTTCTGTGCGCTGCTGTCCTTCTCCGCGCCAACCTCTCCACGCCTCGACTTGCACCCGTCAGTACGCTTGCGAGACGCGCTCCCACGCCCGACTGTACGTATCCATCCTCGACCACAGCCATCAAGCTTCATCTCCTAACCCCTCTACGTAGACAGCCCAGCGACACATTTAGTTGCTCTCGTCTTGTCTTCCCCTCCTCCAAACCATTCCCTCACTGTCGCGGCTTCAGTAGCGCAGACGTCGCATTGTAGCCAGATCAGTCGCGAGCAGCCGTCATGGCACAGCATCAGCAACCCTCGCCCACCACGGGCATGCCTCCACATCACGTTGGACAGCATCCCGCGCACGCGCAGGTGAATGGACATCCGCCGCACGCGAACCAGCCCAAGACATCATCGCACTACTTGGGGCAATTGACCGAGGCTGTGTGGACTCAGATGGGTAAGCTGGTATCCATTGTATGGCAGGACGGATCCAAACTAACACCCAACAGGCTCCCTCTCTGAGCAAATGCAAGACTATGACGGCGCTATGCAATGCTACGAACAGGCCTTGAAGTTCAACCAGTGGTCTGTGCCAGCTATGCAAGGTATCGCATGCATTCTGCGCACCAAAGATGCATTTCCCGCAGCTGTCGAATACTTGCGCACCATTCTCAAGGTCGATCAAGCCAATGGCGATGTTTGGGGTAGCCTCGGTAAGGACTTTGCGCTCATCATGCTCACATCGGTTCACTAACAAAACTAGGTCACTGCTACCTGATGATGGACGACTTGCAGCAGGCATACTCTGCCTACCAGCAAGCTCTATATCATCTATCTGATCCAAAGGAGCCCAAGCTCTGGTATGGCATCGGCATACTCTACGACCGCTACGGATCCTTGGAGCACGCCGAAGAGGCCTTCTCGCAAGTCATGCGCATGGAGCCTACCTTTGAGAAGGCAAACGAGATTTACTTCCGCCTTGGCATAATCTACAAACAGCAGCAGAAGTTCAATCAAAGTTTGGACTGCTTCAAGTACATTGTCACGAACCCCCCTCGCCCACTGACTGAGGAGGACATCTGGTTCCAAATCGGACATGTGTACGAACAGCAGAAAGAGGTTTGTCTCCCCTGGCCTTCTAAGCTTCCATCGCTGACATGGTTCCCAGTTCGAAGCGGCAAAGGGCGCCTACCGCCGGGTCCTCGAGCGTGATCCCAACCACGCCAAGGTTCTACAGCAGTTGGGATGGCTACACCACCAGCAAAGCACCAACTACGCCAGTCAAGAGCAGGCCATTGAGTACCTAGAGAAGTCTGTTGCTTCCGGTAAGCATTGTATCCCCATGTGCTTACGCGCGTGTATCTAATCCATTGCTCCAGACCAAACGGATGCGCAGAGTTGGTACCTGCTGGGACGCTGTTACATGTCACAGCAGAAGTATCCCAAGGCGTACGAGGCTTATCAGCAAGCTGTGTACCGTGACGGCAGAAACCCAACCTTCTGGTGCAGCATTGGTGTACTGTACTACCAGATCAACCAGTACCGCGACGCGCTAGACGCATACTCCCGTGCGATCCGCCTCAACCCCAACATCTCGGAGGTTTGGTACGATCTCGGCACACTGGTAAGTAGTCCACTGTCCCCAGACTTGAAGCTGTTAACTAACAATGGCGCAGTACGAGTCCTGCAACAACCAGACTGCGGACGCACTTGACGCCTACCAGCGTGCGGCTGACCTCGATCCGTCCAACGTACACATCAAGGCTCGCCTACAACTTCTGCAAAATGGACAAACGTCTGCGGGCGCCCCCAACCAGGGCAACGCTCCCATTCCACAGGATGTGCACCCTCAAGCCTACCAGCCTGCCTCTGTCCATGGCCCGACTGCTCCACAATGGGGCGCACCTCAGCCTCAGCAGCCTCCGCAAGGTCCTGCCCCCCCAGCCTTGGCGCCTGGATGGGATCGCCCTCTGGCACAGATCCGCGATCCTGGCCTTCCACCACAGCAGTTGAACCCATATGAGCAGCGCGAAGGCATCCGACCGCCTGCACAACATGCTCCCCAGAGGCCCGCAAGCCCGAGGCAGGAAGCACCAAGGTCGTACGCAGAGCCTCCCCGCCCTCCTACAAACGGGCCTGGTCCGCAAGGCCCGGCAGGTCCCCCACCTCCAGGGCCACCAGGGCCAATGCGTCGCGGCATGTCTCCGTCCCCAAAGACACACCATGCTGCTCCCAGTCCTTACCATCCCCAGCCACCGCAACTTACGCCTCAAGCGGTCCATGCGCAACCACAGCCACCTCTGCACCAGCAACCACCTCAGCCCAACCGTATTTCCAACCCTAACTACGGCCCCCACGCTGGCAGCGTCCCTCCTCCCCCTCCTCCTCCACCTACTGGTCTTGGCGGCCCACCAACTCAAGCCCCTAGCCAGAGTGGCGTACCTCCTTTTGGTGTCCGCCCTGCCAGCCCACCCCCGGAAGTGCGTCCTATCGTCGAGAACCGAGCGGGATCTCCACGGAACGGCTACCAGGGACCATACCAACACCATGCTGATCCATCTGCTACTGGAGGTATTGCTAGCGGAGCTCCTCCGCCAGCTTCTGCTCAGACCGCCGCCGAGCAAGCAGCCCGTGAACGCGACGACCGACCGCCGACTGCTCCACCAGTCAAGCGACACCGCGAATGGGAAAGTGAAAGTGACCACATGAGCGCAAAGCCTCCTTCAAACGAAGAGAAGCGTCAGAAGATGGAAGAGCCCCATAGCCGCCGTCCTACTCCCCCACACCGCATGTCGTCTCCTCAGGTACCACGTCAGAGCCCTAAGGAGGGGCCTGATCCTCGCCGCTTCAACGACGGCTACCACCCATCTGAGGCTGCTCACCATCCACCCTCGCTTCCACCCATGGCAGCTGCGCGACCATTGTCTCGCATGTCGGAAACACCAAAGCAAGAGCGACCAGAGCATCACGAACCGGCTGCTCGGCACATGGACGTGGACGAGAACTACGACGATGAGGGTGATGACGCGAAGCCCAATGCGCCCAAGTCTGAGCGCAGTAGCCCTCGTAATGCGCCTACCAACGGCGTTCCTCCCCATGTTCCCACTCCAGCCGAGCAAAAGTCTTAGGAGGCATGGCTCGCCATGTTCGAGTTTAGTCTAGAATACTGACAAGGCTTTCCTTTCTTGTTTTTGCGATTAATTACATAGGATTTGTGGAGTTGGGGATGTCTCGTTGGAGGGCAAAACATGGAAGAGACGTGGTAACGTCCTTCCGCATGGCGATGATACCCTGCGCGCCTTACATTGGCTCCGCCCTTTTACGGGTGTTGTGTGTATTTCCTAATCACCTACGAGAATGAAAATGCGATTTGTTACTTCAATCTGGATCGTATATGGTGTATGTGTAATTTGTTAGTTCCGACTGCTGCCCACTTGTAGGCCGTGTGGTAGGGTGGGGTCGCGCACCTACTCGTGGATGGAAAACGCCCGCAGTTAGCCGTTGCGTCATCGCACCGCGGCGCATCACGAAACCATGAACAGGCTGCTTCGCCATCGTCCTCGGCATCTAGTACACACAACGAGCCGCGCGGACCGGACGAAAGCTGCAATACACACCACCAAGCAAGTCATCCACGGTAAACACCTCTTATTGTGGTGCGCCAGTGTTCAACACCACCTACCCACGCGTCGCGCCCTCCACTCCATCGTCTTCGTCCCACGTCCCTTGCCCTCCACACGTGTAGGTCCCAACTCCCTTGATCGGCGATCTACTCCTCGCAACATGTCTTCCGACGCAGACTACGCCGCCTTTCTCGACAAAGCAAACCAAGATACGGGCTCCGCGGAGACCAAGGATACATCGCAGAAGAAGAGCTATGGTACCAAGAGCGTAAACACTGCTGTACCCAAGGTACTGGAACAAATAGAAGAGTACTACATTAGCGATTCAGATGAACCATTTGAACCTGTTGCGCTAGAGTTCGACGGTGAAAGCGTGTCCGCCGGTAGGAACCGTGTCACTTTTACAAGCACGGCAATGAATTGCCCTGCGAACTGCAAGACAAGGCTAACACTTACACAGACGACCTCAAGAAACTCATCGGAAGCGACAGCGTCGAAGAGGTCAAGGGTACCGGCTTCGAGAGCCAATACAAAAAGGTCATCGACGCAGTGAAGCAGGCAGGAAACGGCACCGTCAAGGTCTTCCGGGTAGAGCTCGAGGGCACAAGGGCAGAATACTACGCCGTCGCAGTGGACGACAAGGAAGGCAGGATCGTGGGCCTAAAAGCTCTTGCGGTAGAGTCGTAAGCTGCATCAGCCATGGGGAAATGAAGAATGAACCAGCTCAACGTATAGCCATTGCCGATCTACCTTGACCAAGTTTCCGCGATGCGACCTGGGTGACCATGGCGCGAATAACACCGTTTGAAACATGTCGCTCGCTGGGCTTTGGTAGACATTTGACGCGGTCGTGCTGACAGAGGGTGGAGCGTGCGGTACACGATGCGACGTCGGGAACGCAGTTGTGGTTCAAGCCTTTGAATACGATTGTAGATCTGCGTGCGCGTTCAACGTTGGCATTTTAGTTCGGTCAGTTTTGACCAGTTTGGTACAGAATGCGCTGTACGGACGACCCAACGGCCATGATTCGTCCTGTGCTATGCGGCAATGCTGCTGCTGCTGCTGCTGCTATAGCTGATCTGCGTAGCTGCATCTCGACAATATACGACAGTCCAAGCTTTGGGCACGAGTGCGATGCGACTTGTTTTGTCCAAACTCGCACCATTACTGTACATGTTTGTATAAGAAAACATGCATGGCCGCATGATGCCTGTGCTTTGATGCACGCGGCAACGGTGAATCCACGCGACAGGCACGAGTCGCGCGGCGTGCTTACGACTGACAGTAGCAAGAAACCATCAGCAGGATAGTCTGTCTACTCATCTATTCAAGTCAGCTCACGCGGCCTACGGCCTCGTGTGCGTCGTGACCTCAGCCTTGCGATACCGTGTTGACGTGTGTCTTGATTGGTTGCTCGAGTTCACTAGTCCGCCCAGTTCGGCTGTACCTCGGCCGGACGACGCAAAGTTCCAGAACAGCGCGGTGCTGCTGCGCCTCCAAGCCTCATTTCGGGTGTACCCTAGGTGGCCCTTGGCGCCGGACAAGGAGATGCACCAGTCTCAACCATATTGATGGGCTGGCATGTGAGGCAGTTTGGCACGCTGATGAGCTAGGTAGACTTGACAGCAAGTGTGTTGAGTGACATACACATGATAGGGAACAGTAGAGACAGAAGGAATGGGCAGGGCAGGGCAGGGCAGCTACAGAATAGCCCATTTCACGTCTCTCTTGGGGATCCGAGAAGAAGGATTTGGCAAGGATCAAAAAGGATGGTGTCGGGTCGCCACGCCATGTTCGGCAGCGATACGACGGGCGAGATGGTCCACACGAGATACGATTGTGAAGTACTTGTCAACGGTCGTGGGCACGAGGCAAGTACATGTCCGCAAGAGCGGTACCAGAAGCCGCTTGTGAGGTTGGGGAATGCGGGTTATTATATGTGGTGCGACGCGTAATGCTAGCTGCGATGATCTTAGGCTATCGATTGCGCGTGTGCAGACGCGGGAGTATCTTGGAAAGCCATGTTGAGGGGGGCAGAGAGAGATGTGCAGAGCTAGATGCAGCGTGCAGGAGGTTTCTATAGAAACAATCGCATGTACCGTGGCGGTCTTGACAACAAGGTGGGTGAAGGTGTCCGTCACTAGGGAGTGGTGACAGCAGACGGACAGACGGCACGACATGGCGACATGGCAACATGGCAACATGGCGACAGTTGAAGGACGCATGACAGGTAATTTGAGTACTTTTTGACAGGCTCCACCATAGGAGAGAGAGAGGCAGCAAAAGTGTTGAAACGGCAGTGGTAAATTTAGCAGGGCTCCCGCTGGTGTGCGTAAGCGGGCCTTTGAGCCTTGGCCGCACATAAGCGCCGTGCCAGAGACGATTGGCCGCTCCTTAGTTGAGCTTCGAGATCTTCACCCTCCCTGGAAGCCGTGTGGGCCCGAGTCAGGAACAAAGCCCCAAGCTCCTCCCACCTCCCACAAGACTTGCCACCCTTTGAACACTGCGCCATTCCTACTTGCACCCGTCGCGCACCGCTTGTTGTTCCTCTCACCGTCCCCCCCATCATCACTGCGCTTCGCTCTTTGTTGCACCATTGTTTTCGCTTCTCTCTGCCCATCGCATTCCCATCTGCGTCCTTGAGTCGAGTCGTGCTGTGCGTCATCGCTTATTCGCTCCTGCTGCCGTTCAACAGCGCCTGCCCTGCCAAGTCTCTTATCCTGGGCGCCCCCGTTTGGGCCAGGAGCCATCGATTCACCTCCCCTTGAACCTCGACCTCCCTCGCCCCCCCCCCGTCCCGTCCCCTCATCTTTTCCCACGCCGCCCTCCCTCCTGCTCTCCGACATCAGCAGTGGCTGCGAGAACGCGTAGTATCATCTTACGAGTGGAGGATATCCGTGGTTTTCCTCACACCTACTAGCTGCAGCATCCCTTGTTCGGAACAACACTCGTTTTCGCCTGCATAACGCCTACCGTCAACACTCTTCCTTGGCCAATCCCCATCGTATACGCTCGCTCGCACCATGATGCCGCAATCGCCCAGGGGAGACGGGCCTCCCCATCTCCGCCTCAACTCGGGCTCCCACGAGCCTACAACTGACGACAACTCGCCGCCTGCCGCGCGACCGAGCACTGCACGAACCAACTCGGCACGCTCGTTAACACAGCCAATCCGCCCCGGTACCGCCCCGAGTCCTGGCATCCGGTCGCCGGGAGCACCCCATATATATAGCGATGCTGCCATCGCAGAGTCGGCCGAGATGCTGCTCCCGCCCCAGAAGATGCGGACGCGTTCCTACCGAGACGAATCGCCCATGCAATCGCCCTCTGGCTTTTCTTCGCGGCGCACAAGTTGGAGTTCGGACATGACGGGAGGGCCTTTTGCTTCGCCTTTTGACGACTCGAGAGCGCCCTCGCGAGCTGGCAGCGAAGAAGACCTGAACACCCAGACTGTGTCTGAGAAGTTCAACATCCACCCATCGGCCGGACTGTTGCTCTTCCCGGAAGACGTGGAGAAGGATGACTACCTGCACAATCCCGACCCCAATGAAAAAGACAAGAGGGACTGCGACATCTTCACCCGGAGAGGTATAGTCAATCTTGGTGGTTTAGCCATTCTCGCCCTGGGTCTTCTAATGCTCTTCGTCGGTTATCCCATTCTGTAGGTCTTTTTTTTCGCATCGTCCGTCATCTTCCATCGAACTAACAGATGTCGCAGCACCTTCGTCGAGGACATCACCAAACCAGAAAAGGGCCCATGTACAGACAACCCTCTGTGTATAGCAGGCAAGCAAAATGAGCCGCTACTTACCAACGTACGGAGAGGTCTCATTGACCCGGACACGCCCCAGGAAGTGATGACGCGAACTTCCTACAACGGCGAGAAGCAAGTCCTTGTCTTCTCAGACGAATTCAACACCGACGGTCGCACTTTCTACGATGGTGACGATCCATATTTCCAAGCTGTTGATATCTGGTACGGTGCTACTCTGGATTTGGAGGTAAGTTTCCATGGGCCGGTCTGCAAGTGGCCAGAGCTGACACATCCCGCAGTGGTACGATCCAGACCAGGCGTTCACCCAAGACGGTGTTCTCAACTTGAAATTCATCAAGGAGAAGAGCCACGGCCTCGAGTACCGTTCCGGCATGATCCAGTCGTGGAACAAGCTTTGCTACAAGGGCGGACATTTGGAGGCTTCCATCTCGCTTCCCGGTCGTGGTAACGTGAGTGGTTTCTGGCCTGGTTTCTGGACTATGGGCAATTTGGCTCGGCCTGGTTACTTGGCCTCGACCGAAGGTCTCTGGCCATATAGTTACCATGACGAGTGCGATATTGGCATCACACCGAACCAAAGTTCGTATGACGGTCTTAGCTATTTGCCTGGTATGAAGTTGCCCGCTTGCACCTGCAAGAACGAAGACCATCCCAGTCCTGGCAAATCCCGAAGTGCTCCGGAAATCGATGCTCTCGAAGGTTCAGTCCATTTCCTCGGCCCCGGAGAGAGCAACGCTATTGGTGTGGTGTCTCAGTCCTTCCAAGCAGCACCCTTCGACACATGGTACATGCCTGACTATGGTAAGTCCTCTATCCTCGGCTGCCCAGAGTCAAGCTAACACTTGGCAGAACAAATGGAACTCTATGATACCTCAATCACCACGATGAACTCTTACAAGGGTGGACCTTATCAACAGGCTGTTTCTGGCTTGACCAACCTGAACAACGACTGGTACGACGGCAAGCAGTACCAGACATATTCGTTTGAATACAAGACCGGCGATGAAGGCTTCATTACGTGGTACGTTGGAGAAGATAAGACCTGGACCATGAGCGCACTAGCGACACGTGCCAACGGTAATATTGGCGCGCGAATCATTCCCGAAGAGCCCATGTCCGTCATTGCCAATTTTGGAATGTCGAACAGTTTCGCCGCTGTCAACTTCGAGGAGCTCGAGGCGAATGACCTTCCCGCTACCATGAGGATAGACTATATCCGCATCTACCAGCCAGAGAACAATCAGATCATGACTTGCGACCCTGAAGGTTACCCTACCACCGAGTACATCAGGACCCACCCTGAGGCTTACGAGAACCCCAACCTCACCGACTGGTAAGTTGTCACGCATCAAACCTGCTACACCTCAACATTACTAACATGGACCAGGAAATCCACCAAATACGATTGGCCAAAGAACTCCTTCATGGACGACTGCAAGTCATGAGTCTAGATGATCTGCGAATTTCCTTACAGAGACTGCTGGCTTTCGGTTCTCTGTTCCACACAATTCCCCCTTTTATGTCGAGTCGACTACCTTAACGCGGCACATGGCAGACGACAAATAATACCCCCGACCCTCAAGACTGGATTCTCTGATCGCAAAAGCACATAATTATAGACTGTTTTTCCCATTGCATGGAGCCTGGAGCGTTTTACATCCCGGACTTTTTACATCTTTCGCTGCTCTTCTGGACACAAGAATGTATCTGGCCCGAGTACCATCGCCACGCCAACACACACCCGCCTGTTGCTAGCTTCGACCACGTCCTCCGTCCGCATAGTCAATGATACCCTCGGCGGAACTTTGAACTTCTTACATATAAACGGCGTGTCTTCTGCATATCAACGGCATTTGTACCTTTTATGCATCGCCTGTACGGAGCATACTTGCAAGTTCTTCAAGACCTCATGTTCTCTTCCATGGGTTTTTTTTCCTCTCCGGTTGCAGTTGTCGCTGGACGGCCTTGCCTCCAAGTTTTATTCTTCTTGTTGTTTTTCTCGTCGACTTGTAATGCATTGTTGTTTGAATTGTATGTTTTGGAGCAATAAGGAATGGGGATGATCGGATGAATGAGGAACACCTTTTTGTTTTTGTTGATATATCCGGGCGTTTTTAATGTTTAGCAAAGGGTGGGGGAGCAGCATGTACATGTACGTGGTGAGAGGGAGAAGGGGAAGGGAGATGAGGAGTGTTGTTGAAGATGAGAGGAGGGAGGAGAGAAGGAGAAAACATGCCCCCCCGACGTGTAGTCGTGGGAAAGTAAGAAGTGCAATCTGAATCAAGTTCAACAATCACGTTCTTTTGTAGCTTTGATACTTTTGTAATTCTGTATCTTTGCGTTCCCTGTTGAGGCTTTGTGCACTGGTGCATCAACTTGTTTGGTACCGATCTGAAGACTTGCTCGCTCATTACATACTCTCTTACACAATCCTCTCCCCTCTTTCCACGCTCGTCTCAACTCACCAGACAAACGCACCCGCAGCAACAAGCAACCACCATGAACTGCCTCCCAGAACACTCACACACACACACACACCTATCAAGAACACAACCTCTGTACATTCCCCCTTCTCAAAACCACACATACTCCTCCTCGACCGCCTACTAGCCAAACACATCTACGGAACCTACGGAACCTACTTGCACACGCCGCCGCTGCATCGATTGGCCTACTAGGAGACGTGTGTCGTGTTGGGCCAAAGGAGGGTACACACACACAAATACACGAGCGAGCCTCTGACTCGCGGAGCTGGATCTTGGGGGAGGGAGGGGGAGGGGGCAAAGATGGAGGGGCACTCGGAACGAATCGAAGTTGGGAGGAGAGAGAGACAGACAGACAGACTTTGCACACAGGAACATTCTTCGTGACACCAAAGAATGTCGTCTCCAGAGTAGGTAGGGGTAGGCCTCGAACAACAAAGTCCAAGATTGCCAACTTTTGAACACACGCTTTGCAATTGGATATATCTACAAGTCCGCCTCATAGAAGCCTGTCTAGTACAATCAACTACGCCAATAGTCCCTTTATTTTCCCTTCAAAGAAACTATAATGCTTGCCCTCGTCCTCCCATCCTCACAGTAACCACTGCCCAGTTCCCTCATCGTAGTACACCTAGTACGGAATCCCATCATACTCACCGTACCCTAGAGCCAAGTTCATGTTCTGCAAGCATTGGGTAGCAGCGCCTTTGAGCAGGTTGTCAATAGTAGCGTTAACGACAACGCGCTTGCCCGAGCTGTGGACGGCGAAACCACCGATTTCGACGCCGTGCTTGCCAGAGATGTTCTTGACAAGCGGGGACTCGCCAACAATCTTGACAAGCTTCTCGCCGGCGTAGCGGTCTTGGTAGAGGTTGCGGATGTCGCGGGAGGTCATTGTGCGGTTGAGGGGGATGGAGATGGTGTGCTGTTTCCAAACATTAGCTATGCGTAACGCAGAATGTCATACCAAAGCAAAAAGGTAGGAGAGCAAACTTACGTGAATACCCTGGAACCAAACAGCAACATGAGGAATAAACGCAACCTCGGTACCCAGCTGCCGCGAAATCTCCTTTTCGTGGATGTGATCTGTCAAGCTGTAGGGGATGAGGTTGTTTTCGAGGTTCTTGACGTCGTTCTTCGGGCTGGGCTTTGTGCCTGCTCCGGAATAACCCGAGACACCAAAGACAGTGGGCTGACCGCCGATGAACTCAAGTAGAGGCGCAATGCCGAGTTGAGCAGCAGTGGCATAGCAACCGGGGTTGGCTATGCGCGTAGCGTCAGAGATCTTTGCGCGGTCAATAGTCTCCGGCAGTCCATAAGTCCAGGTCTCGTCAAAACGGTAGTCGGCACTCAGATCTACAATCAGAGTGTCCTTGCCGCTCTCGTTGATGGCATCGACAAAAGGCTTGCACACGCCGTTGGGTAGGGCCATGACCCAGCAGTCGACCTCGCTGTTCTCGGCCATCTTCTTGACATCCTCAGCTGACAGGTTCTCGTAGGTGATCTGTCGCTTGGTGTAACCCTCGAGCTTCTTGCCAGCAAGCTCACGTGACGATACATGGCGCAGGTCCATGTTGGGGTGTTTGTTGAGCAGCTCGATAAGAGCTTGCCCTGTGTAGCCGCGCGCACCAATCAGGGCAACCTTGGCGGGATAGTCCCTGTGCTTGTGCTTGATGCCGTATGGCGGGTTGGGGTTGGTCGTATCCATTGAGCGTGATGCGGTGGTAGCGAAGCCTCGCGATGCCGCAGCAAGGGTCCTGCGATGTCCAAGTTGAGGCCTTGCAGATTGGCCGGCGATGGTCGCATAAGCGCGTGTTTGCTGACCCTGCTTCAAGCTGGCAACAAAGTCGGCCGCACGTCGGAACTGAGCGTCCAGACTGTCCTTCAACATGCTGCGACCCTGCTTCTGGTAATTCTCAAGCAGCCCAAAAATCTCCGAAGACTCAGCCGCGCCCCACCAGCAGAAGACTTCCTTGTCGCGGCGGAGGAAACCATCCGTCTTCTCCAGATGCCACTTGACATAGTTTTGCGATTGATCGTCCACAATCCAGTACATCTTGGGGTACTTTTGCTTCATGCGCTGGAAGACCAGATCGTTCAGATTGTTCAGGAAGGCGTCCTTGGTCATGCTGAAGTGCGAGAGCTGTGCAAACTCACCCTCGGCAGTCGGTGGGTATACGACGGCGACAACGCCCATGGAATCATCGTGGAAGACCTCGAATGGTCGGTTCTTCAGGTTCTGGATGTATTTGTTGACGGCGTCGCCGGCCTCGACTGCTCGGCTCTTCATGATAGCCTGTGACAAAGCAGAGACATCCAAGTCTTGGAACTTGCTGGTCTCCTTGACGCTGCCGCCGTTGCGGATGAGGGTACCACTGCCGGTGTGGGTGAAGAGCTCTTTTCCAAGGTTGGAGGGGTGTGTGATGGCCACACTCGACGTGCGTGGGAGGCCGTCCAGGAGCTTCTTCGCCTCCACAATCTTGAGCTTTGTGCCGTACCTGACCCAGGACTGCTTCATGTAGGTGTCGTACTCGCCCTCCAAGTTGATGTGGGGGATGAGCTTGGACTCGGCGTTGAACAGACCTCCCTTCTCCGAAAGGTAGATGACCTTGAGAGGCTGGAACTCGCGCGCCAGAGCAGCGGCCGCTACATCGGCGTTGATGTTGAGAATCTGGCCGTCCAGTGTCTCGCCCATGGAGCACAGGATGGGCAGTTCCTTGTTCTCCAGCGCATCCATAATCTGCCGCTTGTTGACGTTTGTAATGTTGCCGACGTACTTCCACTTGTCCTTGTCCAGGTAGTCGGCCTGCAGGGCACCCGCGGTGATGGGCCGCGCGGGCACGCCCCAGTCCCTCTTCAGCGTCATGACCAGGTCCATGTTTGCCTCCAAGAACAACTTGCGTGCAATGCCGAGCGTCTTCTTGTCCGTAACGCGAATGCCGTCAATGAAGTCGGGCTCGACACCCGAGTCGAGGAGCAGCTGGTTCATCTGGGGGCCGGCGCCGTGGACGATGATGGGGTACAGGCCGATGGCGTGGAGCTGCTGGAGGGCAAAGCATAGCTCTTCGAGATGGTCGGTGAGAATGGCGCCTCCCACTTTGACCACGGCGAACTGGTGCGGCGAGACGGAGCGGAACTGGCCCAGGTACTGGTCGACTTCGCGGCGGGAGCTGGAGCTGGCCAGCAGGTTGAGGAAGGCGGCGTAGATGGACGAGTTCCTGCCATCCTTGGACGTGGTGTACAGGCGGCTCGGCGTGGTGCTCGCAACGAGGGCTCGAGGCACGAGGGCTCGCCGACTCTGCGATGCGACGACGCGGTGCGACGATCGTGCAGCCACACGGCCAGCTCGTGCGATGGTCTGCATGGTGACTGTCGCTCCCAAGAAGCAGTGGCTACTCGGGCCCTGGGCGACGTTGATCCAAAGCGAATGGATGTACGGGTGACTAGACTGGGAGCGCCGTGAGGAGACGTGAGAGGGTCTGGGGGTATTGAGGTATGACGCGGAAGCAACAAAATTCGCTACGCCGTTATCGCAGCTTCCCCAGACGACAGGGTAGCGCAGTAGTAGCAGTAGCAGTAGCAGTAGCAGTAGCAGTAGCAGTAGCAGTAGCAGTAGCGGTAGTTGGGTATCCTAGCGCCGCCGGACATGGCTTCTTCTGCATGGAGAATAGCAAGCTGCAGATCAGACTTTTCAGTTCTCAATCACGCATGCCATGCCTCTGCTACCGCGCGCATTGGGCTTGTGGTCGAGTCAAATTTTCACTCCCTCGATTGCAAACGGGCCTTTCCGAACTTAATCGTACCACTGCACCGCGCAACCTCGAGGCACTGTGGACACTAGCATCGGAAGAGGGCCCAGTGTTGCTGCCGTTACTCCACTCGCGAAAGTGATCTGATAAGACAATTCAATGACGCCTCATACAATCAAATGACGCCCATGTGCAATTGGACTATAGACATGCAAGACAGCAACCCACAATGTACAACTCCCTTTACTCGTCTGACGACCATGCTTGGAACTGGGCTCTCGTGGTATATCGTAACAGCGGGCGGAGCGTTGCATGCAAAGGGGCTCGCCATCATTGCACCATGACCGTCTGAATGCAAACAAAGACAAGAACAGATCTGATCCACCGCTCCCCATCGTGATCGTAGTGCAGCTCGTAACTATTCGTCCCCTTACCCAATGACTTGACAACCTTTCCCCCCGCATCCGCGCAATTATTAATGTGTATGATTCGTGGTATCTCGTGTGGGTGATTTACTTCTTTTGCGTAGCAACGACTAATGCCCTTTTTTTTAGCAACAAGAAAACTCAATACGAGGGACCGGGAAACACCTACCAGAAGGGACAATAATGACGATGAGCAGGATGATAATGCCCACAATGAGGCACATGCGCATCTTCATGTCCTTCCACCACATCTGCTTGCGCACGCGGTTGGCGCCCCTTCGGAAGCCCTGGGCGGATACGGCAAGATTGTCCGTCTTGTCTTGTAGTGAGTCCAGACGGGCTCCTCGCTCAGAGACCTTGTTGATGTTGTCCCGCATGATGCCGACGGTGCTGTCGATTTCCTAGTGTGCGAGTCAGCTTATGAGGTCACACGTCTTCCACTCGTGGAGCTGGAACTGAAGCTGGAGCTTCGCGCCACGCATAGCCTTCTGCGTGTGTGTGCGCAAAGCCGGCGGAGATGCAGAAAGAGGGCGAGGAGCAGTGTAGTCGCTATCGCATCATCGAGGCAAGCTCTCCGCCAGCCACCGCAGCTCGACTGAAGCTGCCTAGCGAAGATGCGACAAACGACGTAGCGCTCAACCGTTGGACAGAACAAAAGTAACGACATACCGCTTGAAGCGCAGCCGTGCGGTGGTTGCCATTCTGGCCCTGGCCGCCCTGCTGTCCGCCGGCGCCGCCGCTGGGGATGTAGGGGTCATATGGGGGCTCTTCGCGGCTCGACATGGTTGGAGAAGAGATGTGCTGGATAATCCGAGTAGCGTGCGACTTGCGTAGGCTTCAAAGGGAAGTGGTGATGTGTAGGTGTGTGTGTGTGTGGGTGGTGAGGGTCGTGTGTGGAGGATGGAGATGATGGTGTGGTTGCCCAGAGCAGGACCAAGAGTCCGCTCAGCCCAGATGGCGAACGAGCGCGCAATGTGTCAGCTCCGTTTGAGCAGCGAGGCTGATGTGTGCGTGAAACCTGGCGCAACAACACGGAATTTTAGTCTGTGAATAGGAAGAGATGTCTGCGCTTCTTGTTGATTGAGTTCAATAGCGACGCATGTGCATTAACGGTTGTGACGGCATGCTATTCCACTTGATGCGACACTGCCGTGGCTGCTTCTGGCCCTATCTGGGCAGAGGCCTGCGCCACACCGCACGTGATGAGCACCAGCCTCATGATTACGAATGTACACAGTCTTGTCATGAAGCAACAGGTGCTTTCACGACCCGTCATCGGTCCGTCTGCACAGCGGCTGGAGTAGATGGCAAGATGTTTTCCCAGGCCGTCCTCTGTAAATTTAAACATGGGACGCCTATCTGCTCCAGCCTCGCCATTACGAGGCCAATCTTACTGACTGCCAGTATTCCGCCAGCTGGCGTGGCAACACGGCAGTGCGCCTGTTACGACATGAAGAGAGACGGACCGGCTTTTAACAACATGTCCACAGCACTAAATGTAGTTTGCGCGCATCGAGCAGAGCTTCGTCATCGCCGTCGTCGCCCGACCGGCTGCCCGCATGGCTTCCTTGTCGCGCCACGCGCAGAACCGACGGGCGTCTTGGTTGACGAGACACTTTATGCAGCAGAAGAATCGTGCATTGTCGTCGTTGGATTGTACCTGTCTCGCTAGCCTATCAATAACATCCCCCAGGCTCCAAGTAGGCCAGGCGCCGTTTGCTCCTGCCAGGTGGGTCTGATCGCCGCCAAGACGCGTGTCCAATGTCTTGAATCTCGGTCTCTGCTACCCATTTGCCGTTCAGGAGTTCGTGCAACACTTGCTCCACTACCAGCTTCCTGTGTCTATTTCCCGTTTCCTTTCTCTTCACACACACACACACTCGCTGAACCGCCTCTAAATCGACTTTCACTTCCAGTTCACCGCCGACCCTTGTGCCCTGCGCCTACCCCTGAAACCCGTCACTCGTTCCCTACTACGCCAAGTAACCCGACGCTCCCTACCATATCCCCGCGTTCGAGCCAAGACAATTCGCCGGCCTGAAAGCTTGATCACTCCAACACTACTCCCTTTCGCGACGCGCGCAGAGTGTTCCCAAGCCTGGCGCTGGACCTTGGCTGCGACCGCCTAGAGCCGAGCCGACCTACTCTATTTGCAACATGAAGCTCACCTCTGTCATCGGCGCTCTTGGCGCGTCGAACCTACTATTCACAAGTGTAGGCGCAATTGACCTGGACATCAACTCTCCAGGTGGGACCTTCTAGTGCCAGATGCAGACAAGTACATGTATTGACATCTACAGACTCCATCAAGCAGGCCGCCAAGGCACTTTCTGCAAACTTGCGATCGTACTATACCGGCGATAATGTAGGCGATACACCAGGCAATCTTCCAGACCCATACTACTGGTGGGAATGTGGTGCCATGTTCAATGCTCTCATCGATTATTGGTATTACACGGGAGATGATCAGTACAATAAGATCAGTACCCAGGCTCTAGAGGCCCAGATGGGAGCGAACAATGCTTTCATGCCTGAAAACCAAACCAAGACGCTCGGAAACGATGACCAAGCCTTTTGGGGAATGGCCGCCATGGCCGCTGCAGAAAACAAGTTTCCCGATCTTCCCGACGGTAAGCCCTCTTGGCTGTCTCTTGCACAGGCCGTCTTCAATACCCAGTACAAACGCTGGGATACGACGACTTGTGGTGGAGGATTACGGTGGCAGATTTTCAGCTTCAACAATGGATACAACTACAAAAACACCATTTCCAACGGCTGCTTCTTCAACATCGCCGCACGACTCTACCGATACCTTGGTAACGACACGTATGCCGACTGGGCTGAGAAGGCTTGGGATTGGGAGCTCTCGGTAGGACTCATGAGCCAGGACTACCATTACTACGACGGAACCGACGACACGCAGAACTGTTCGACCATCAATCACATCCAGTGGACATACAATGCCGGCATCCACATGGCCGGTGCTGCGGCCATGTGGAACGTGACCCAGAACGACAAGTGGAAGACCAGGGCCCAGGGTATCCTGGACGGAGTGGACGTGTTCTTCAAGAACAAGGTCATGTCCGAAGTCGCCTGCGAGAACAATGGCAAGTGCGATGTGGACCAGCGCTCCTTCAAGGCCTATCTTTCACGTTCCATGGCATACACAGCCAGCGTCGCGCCTTGGACCCGCGATCAGATCGACCCTTATCTCCAGACATCGGCTCAGGCCGCCGCCAAGCAGTGCAACGGAGGTGCTAACCAGACTTCGTGTGGGCTCAAGTGGACCGGGAATGGTGTCAACGACGGCATCTTTGGCGTCGGTGAACAGATGGCGGCTCTCGAAATCATACAGGCGCTGCTGTACCCGTTAGTCAGCGGTCCTGCGACTGCGGATAAGGGTGGTATCTCCAAGAGCAATCCTGACGCTGGTGACGATGCAACGGACATACCCGTCAAGTTCGATACCGTCACCACTGGCGACAAGGCCGGTGCTAGTATTCTGACCATCCTCGTCCTGGTATCTATCCTCGTGGGCGCTTGGTGGATGGTGTCGTAAACATGATACCCGTTCTTCATTTTGTACGTGGGACTGCATGGTACCCGATTTTCTCATTGTTCTTGGTCATATTTCTTGGAGGCGTTGCCAGGTATGCGGGGCTTGGTTAGATCACACAACCAGTTTTGGACATAATTTTATATCAAAGCCGTGAATTGTATCAAAGTTGGCACAAGAGGAAACCCCCATGCCCATCAGGGCCCGCGCGCGCAAAGAACAGAAAAAGTGAGAGAAGAGAAGCACGGCTCAGGTCGGCTAATAGCACGCTAGTGGCCGCTAGTGCGTACGAAAGCTGCGCTCGACTCCTCTTTCCTTGTTCGCCGCGACAAAGTCTCTCCACCACGACACACAGCAGCCGCGCATTCAACTCCACTGCTGTTTAATCCCCTTGCTGTCGTTCCCCCATCAACACTGCTGTTCCAATTCATACTTGACACTAACTACCTGGTCACGCGCCTTCGCCATGGCCGCTCCTCCTGATCTGAACGCCATTCTGGCGGCGCTTGGTAAGTCGCGCAGATTCTTCCCAAGCTCGCAACCATGTTACTGACTGCTCCTGTAGCTGCTGGCCGCCCGTCGACTACTCCCTCTCAGACACCCCAACAGCCCCCACCAGCGCAGCATCCCCCTCCCCAAGGTCTCCCTCCAGGCTTCCCCGGCGCAATGCCCACTGCCACTCCGCCCGCCATGCCCGGATACAACTTCCCCCCGCCCACACACTCTGGCAGTCTTGATCTTAGCGCCATCAAGCCCGTAAGCTCTGGCTCAGTCAGCATTCAGGATGCGCTGGCAAAGGCACGTGGCTTCGCGGCTCAAAAGGGCCTTGCACACGAACAAGCGCGCCCAGGTATTGCTGAGCCTTGGTCTGGTTATGGTCTCCCAGCGCAAACTTACACAGCTCCAGCTTATCAAGAAGACCCGCGATTAAGCGGACGCCAGCCCTACCGACGCTCTCGGTCGCGCTCGCGATCTCCAGCGCGTCGAGAAGCCGTGCGTGAAAGCTACAACCCATACCGCGATGAGCGCCGTGATGAACGTCGGGGTGCCTATGGGCGTGAACGTGATCGCTCTCCTCCTAGGCGTGATACCTTCTCTCCTTCGCAGCAATACGGGCAAGCACGTTCGCCCCCTGCCAATGACAACTCTGAGGTGATTCTCATTGACTCTTCTTTGGTTGGCCTTGTCATAGGACGTCAAGGTGAGAGTCTCCGCCGCATTGAACAAGAATCACAGACGCGCATTCAGTTCATCAACGGCCCCGAGTCAGGACCTCAGCGCGAATGTCGTATTACTGGTAGCCCCGGTGCTCGTATCAGTGCTAAACGCGAGATCAACCGTATCATCGAAGAGAATGGCGGCAACCCTGCTCGTGAGACTGGGCGCAATGCACGAGCTGCTGCCACCAAGATGGTTGGTCAGCAACAACCTGCCCTTCGCGAGGGTGAACAGTCGTCGCAAATCATGGTGCCTGATCGTACTGTTGGCCTCATCATCGGCCGTGGTGGTGAGACTATCCGTGACCTGCAAGAGCGCAGTGGCTGCCACGTCAACATTGTCGGTGAAAACAAGAGCGTGAATGGTCTGCGACCTGTGAACCTCATCGGAAGTCCCACTGCTGCTGCTCATGCCAAGGAGCTCATTATGGAGATTGTCGACAGTGACACTAAGCAAATGGAAGGCGGCGGTGCCGCACAACCAGCGCCACAACAACAATACAACAACAGCAACAACAAGCGTGACAACTTCGATGCGTTCGGTGGAGGTGCTGCTGGAGGTGCCGGAGCCGGCAAAATCAATGATAGCATTCACGTTCCCTCTGATGCGGTTGGTATGATTATTGGCAAAGGTAAGAGACTGCACTAAACTTGTTGTGGCTGACTTACTAACGGTTTATAGGCGGTGAAACCATCAAATCCATGCAGTCCGATACTGGTTGTAAGATCAACGTTTCGCAGGCTTCGGGCGCTGATATAGAGCGTGAGATTGGCCTTGTCGGCACCCGTCAAGCCATTGATGATGCAAAGCGAGCTATTTGGGAGAAGGTCGATCAAGTAGTAAGTCTGTCCGTTATGGAAATGTCATGACGGAATGCTAACACCGTGTAGCGAGAGAAGAACAACTCACGACGACGTGACAACGGCAACCAGGACAACGGATACTCACATCAGCAGACACCTTCATACGGACAATCAGCTCCGCCCGCGCAGCAGCCACAGGCGGCAGCACCCGCAGCAGCTGCTGCTGGCGCCGCCGGCGCTGCTGACCCATATGCTGTATATGGCGGCTACCAGAACTACCTTGCAATGTGGTATGCGTCCATCGCTCAGCAACAACAAGGTGGTCAAGGAGCCCAAGGACCTCCAGGCGCCTAAGCGCCACTTAGTTGCCGTGACCGATGCACATCTTGCTGAACTTCGCCGAATGCTGCCTGTTTGCATGACCGATGCTAGGAATTTTGCTGCGCCTGGCATGATTCACCCGATGACCTGGACTATCTTCGATCTCTTCTTGACCTGCGCGTAGCCGGACTCGCCTTATTGCATGATTTATATGCACTGAGTGCTCACCCGTCGAGCGCCTCTTCTTCCTGGGCTTCCAACGGCATAGTCTTTGGCTTGTTACACGGTCCAATATTGTCAATGCTGCCACCTGCGTCGTATGAGCTGATTATTGCTCCATCTGTGCTCTTTTGCGGATGACTTGTGCAAATTCTCACGTCTACGCACAAGTTGACTGCTGTGTTCACTTTACACGTGCTACATCTTGATCGATGGTGCATCATCTGGTCTATTCGAGCTTTCAGGCAAAGCTCACCGCCTGTGTCTGCATGTCTATTATGGTCCTGCATATGGTACAGACTTGATTGTGGACAGACGTCATTGTGGACAGTGTCGACATTGCCATCGCCAAAAGTGTTATTGTCTGCATGCACATATTTTCGCGCACGCCAGTTTGGGCTTGATTGCCATGTGCAAATTGTGGGAAGAGGGCCTGCACCTGCCTCGATTGGGCATGGAAATTGGTTCAAACAGTCCCGTACATGGACGTTGGACCGGTTCAATCATCGTTTGTATAGTAGTTCTCGAAACACAGCTCTTGTATACAGTGGCTCCCCATGAAGTGAATTCCATCACACTCCAGCTAGTTTCCCCACTGTGGCGCCTTGGGTGATATGCACCAGTAGTAATCACAATTGATACAACGCATTTGTGCGAACTGTTCGGCAACCTCCTGCTCTTCCTGAATAGCGGACCTCGCCATGCTAGGTGGGGCGAACTGGCGGCTCACGTACCTATCTTGTCGCTGCGGGGTGGGTGGGGCGCTATGGAGGAAGGGCAAGACGCGACTACGGCCATCGGCGAGCTCCTGCATGCGGAGCGTCTGCACCTAGACCGCGTGCGAAGATAAGGCGCAAATAAGTCGATGCTGATTCGTGCAAGCAGTTCATTCCCCAACTAACTCATGTAATACAATGTGCCCCATGCCGCGGTACGCCCGTTTGTCATGTCCAACTTGCTTATTCTCCACAAGCACGTCGGATGGACCGAACCCGGATCAGCTAGACAGACGGGCAGGCTTGTAGTACATTCCAGCTTGGTGACATTTGCTCCCTTTCTCTCCCTCCCACTCTCTTCTCTCTTTCTCTTCTCTCCCTCTCCTTTCCTTCTGTTGTGTCGACACTTCTAGGTCTCCTTCTTCCTGTTTCCAAGGAGACAACAAGTAGTGTGGCAAATATGGCGTCTGGTCTCATTTCCCCACATCCGGCTGTGTCAAGTGATGCGACTAGGTCGCTGAACGAGGTCACGGCGGATTACGATGATACCCTCAGATTCTATTTGAATGGCACCAAGGTGGTGTTGGATAGCGCGGATCCCGAGGTTACGTTGTTGGAGTACTTGAGGGGGATTGGTTTGACGGGAACCAAGTTGGGATGTGCGGAGGGAGGGTGTGGCGCTTGTACTGTGGTATGTTTGCCACCACCCCAGAACAGCAAGACAGTGAACATCGAGGATACTGCAGACTACTCCAGACCTTGAGGGTGGAATCTGACAAACTGCTAGGTTGTATCGCAGTTCAATCCTACGACAAAGAAGATATACCACGCTTCCGTAAACGCATGTCTTGCACCCCTCGTCAGCATAGACGGTAAACACGTCATAACTGTGGAAGGAATTGGCAACGTAAAACGACCACATCCAGCACAAGAGAGGATAGCAAAGGGCAATGGCAGCCAATGCGGATTCTGCACACCAGGCATTGTCATGTCTTTGTATGCCCTCCTTCGCAACAATGTTGGGCCGAGCGAACTCGAGGTTGAGGAGGCGTTCGATGGTAATCTCTGTCGGTGTACTGGATACAGACCGATATTGGACGCGGCGCAGAGCTTCAGCGTGAAATCGGGCTGCGCAAAAGCAAGGGCCAACGGTGGGGGAGGATGCTGTATGGACAAGAACGGCGCGAATGGTGGAGGATGCGGCAAGAGTCTCGACGAGGACCAGCCCATCAAGCGATTTGCACCACCTGGTTTCATCGAGTATAAGCCAGACACAGAGTTGATCTTCCCTCCACAGTTACGGAAACACGACTTCAAGCCGTTGGCATTTGGTAACAAGAAGAAGAGGTGGTTCAGACCGACGACGTTGCAGCAATTACTCGAGATCAAGGATGCATATCCCTCAGCGAAGCTCATTGGTGGCTCGACCGAGACGCAGATCGAGATCAAATTCAAGGGTATGAACTACAACGCCTCAGTCTTTGTTGGCGACATTGCGGAACTACGACAATTCAAGCTCCATGACGATCATCTTGAGATTGGTGGAAACGTTGTTCTCACGGATCTGGAGGAGATATGCAGAGACGCACTTGAGCATTACGGATCGGTACGAGGTCAGCCATTTGCGACCATCCTCAAGCAGATACGATATTTCGCGGGACGACAGATTAGGAATGTTGGTACACCAGCTGGTAACCTCGCAACAGCAAGTCCCATCTCGGATCTGAATCCTGTGTTTGTTGCTACAAACGCGACGCTCATAGCGAAGAGCCTCAAGGAGACGACTGAGATTCCCATGTCGACGTTCTTCAAGGGATATAGGCAGACTGCTCTGCCTCCGGACGCCATCATCGCCGGTTTGAAGATTCCCGTTGCGAAAGAGAAGGGCGAGTACATTCGCGCGTACAAACAGGCAAAAAGAAAAGATGACGATATTGCAATTGTCAACGCTGCTTTGAGGATATCACTGGACGATCAGCATACGGTTGAGAGCGTGGATCTCGTGTATGGTGGCATGGCACCTACAACAATACATGCGCGGAAAGCAGGCGAGTTCCTCCAGGGGAGGAAGTTCTCCGAGCTGTCGACACTGGAAGGTGTCATGGACAAGCTTGAAGAAGATTTTGACTTGCGCTTTGGTGTCCCGGGTGGTATGGCGACATACAGAAAGTCACTCGCGCTCGGCTTCTTTTACAAGTTCTACCATGAGATCCTGGCCGAGCTGCACGCTGAGGAAGTCGAGGTCGACGCACAGGCAATTGGCGAGATAGAAAGAGATATCAGCAAGGGCAAAAAGGACGACAAGGCTGCCGAGGCTTACATCCAGAATGAGCTCGGACAGTCGAAGAACCATGTCGCGGCTATGAAGCAATGTACTGGAGAAGCTCAGTATACAGATGATATACCCTTGCAGCGGAACGAACTATACGGCTGCTTGGTACTTTCGACAAAGGCGCATGCCAAGTTACTCTCGGTCAATGCCGAGCCAGCACTGGACCTACCTGGCGTTGTTGCGTACGTCGATCACAATGACTTGGCATCTCCAGAGGCTAACTGGTGGGGCGCGCCGGCATGTGATGAGACATTCTTCGCTCTCGATGAAGTCTTCACCGCGGGTCAACCGATCGGTATGGTTGTGGCTGATACAGCGAAGCACGCAGAGCAAGGTGCACGGGCTGTCAAAATTGAATATGAAGAGCTCCCAGCCATATTCACGATTGAAGAGGCCATTGAGAAGGAGAGCTACTTTGATCATTTCCGTTATATCCAGAAGGGAGACACCGAAAAGGCGTTCGCCGAGGCTGATCACGTCTTCACTGGTGTTGCGCGCATAGGTGGCCAGGAGCACTTCTACTTGGAGACTCAGGCATGTCTAGCAGTTCCAAAGCCGGAGGATGGCGAGATGGAAATCTTTAGCGGTACGCAGAACCCAGCAGAGACGCAAGCATTTGTGTCCAAGATTGTCGGTGTAGCCGCCAACAAGATTGTCACCCGTGTGAAGCGCATAGGTGGTGGTTTTGGTGGTAAGGAGACACGTTCAATCCAGCTTGCTGGTATCGTGGCGTGTGCAGCGAACAAGGTTCGTCGACCTGTACGATGCATGTTGAATCGGGACGAAGATATTATGACATCTGGACAACGACATCCCTTCCTCGCTCGCTGGAAAGTTGCCGTCAACAAGGACGGTAAGCTGCAAGCTCTCGATGCAGACGTCTTCTGCAACGGCGGTTGGAGCCAGGATCTTTCTGGTGCAGTCGTCGAGCGCGCTCTCTCCCACATTGACAATTGCTACTCAATACCAAACACCCATGTCCGCGGACGTGTTGCGAAAACAAACACTGTCTCCAACACAGCATTCCGTGGCTTCGGTGGACCACAGGGTATGTTCATTGCCGAGACATACATGGAAGAGATTGCAGACCATCTCAACATGCCCGTGGAGAGGCTACGAGAGATCAACATGTACTCTCCCGAGACCAACATGACGACGCATTTCAATCAGGAACTCAAGGATTGGTACGTCCCCCTCATGTACAAACAAGTTCAGGAAGAGTCAGCATACGCCCAACGACGAAAGGACATTTCAGAATGGAACAAGACGCACAAGTGGAACAAACGCGGTCTCGCCATCATCCCAACAAAATTCGGCATCTCCTTCACAGCACTATTCCTGAACCAAGCCGGCGCACTCGTACACATTTACCACGACGGCAGTATCCTCCTCGCCCACGGCGGAATAGAAATGGGCCAAGGACTCCATACAAAGATGTTGCAAATCGCTGCCGAAACACTCGGTGTTCCTCTTGACTCGGTCTTCATCAGCGAAACAGCGACAAACACTGTAGCAAACACTTCCGCAACCGCCGCCTCGGCATCCTCGGACCTAAACGGTTACGCTATCCACAACGCGTGTCTGGAGCTAAAGTCCCGTTTGGCGCCCTTTAGAGAGAAGTTGGGGAAGGATGCGAGCATGAAGGATCTCGCGCATGCTGCCTACTTCGCCCGCGTCAACCTCTCCGCCCAGGGCTTCTACAAAACACCTGATATTGGATATGTATGGGGCGCCAACACGGGCCAATGGTTCTTCTACTTTACGCAAGGTGTCGCCGCCGCCGAAGTCGAAATCGACACTTTGACCGGCGACTGGACGACGCGGAGGGTGGACATCAAGATGGATGTTGGCCGCTCCATCAACCCTTCTATCGACTATGGACAGATTGAAGGCGCGTTTGTACAGGGCCAGGGATTGTTTACTACCGAGGAGAGTCTTTGGTTGAGGGGCACGGGTGGTATTGCGACAAAGGGGCCGGGGAATTATAAGATTCCCGGGTTTAGGGATATCCCGCAGGAGTTTAATGTTAGCTTGTTGAAGGATGTAAATTGGGAGAATTTGAGGACTATCCAGAGGAGTAGGGGCGTTGGTAAGTCTCTTCTCTCCATGCCCTTTTCACTTGAGAGTATGGTTTGCTAACGGATGCAACAGGCGAACCGCCACTCTTCCTGGGCAGCGCCGTCTTCTTCGCTATCCGCGATGCGTTGAAAGCTGCGCGTAGGCAGTTTGGCGAAACATCTATTCTGCATCTTACGAGCCCTGCGACGGTCGAGCGGATTAGGGTTAGCTGTGCGGATCCGATTCTCAAGCGGGCGTGGGTTGAACCCAAGGAAGGGGAGAAGAGTTTCTTTATCAATATATAGAGAAGGAAGCAAGTTTTATGGAATCTAGTACAATGTTACTACAGCCTTACGGAACATGGGCCCACCCCCCCCCTGCATAAGCTCGTGTAGGCATCAACATGTCGGCCTCCAAATCATATCGAATTCCGGATGCACGATTTAAGGATTGGAGCTCCTTACCTTGGTCTTCATTTGGTGAATATGCTTAACCAAAACCGCAAAGGAGGCGTAACTGTCTACGCGCCCAAGACACTCCATAACGCGTGCATACACAAATGGTAGACTTGGGTCAACTGACGTATATGCACCTCCGGGCAAAGGTACTGAGCCCAAAAGCATGGGCTCGGTCTGAGCGGTAGTAGGGTCGGATACAGCTATTGCGCCTGTCCTGGCGATAGCGCCGCTTCGTAGTCTGTCGCTCACGGTAGGCATCTGGGTACGTCTTGTAAGTGACGGGATACTCACTACCCCAATGCGGCATCTCGCGTAGATTGATCAATGATTTGGCCGTTGAATACATGTTCCACGAAAGACAGTATAGGCAGGTGAACGAAGCAGGGCGTGAAACATCGGTTATACGTTCAAAGACTCTGCCGTCCGTGTCAGGACCACATGGCAGATTATATTTTGATACACGCGAATTCCTGCCATCGTCAATAGCATCGTAGTCAAGGACCTCATCGTCGAGGTAATGGTCGGGGTGAAGGTCGCCAAGGTTATTATACCAATGTCTGCAAGTCGATTGCAGGACAAGTCCGCATCCCGATACATACTCCTGGTAGAGTAGCCGTGACGATGCCCTCTTCTCGAGAACGGGAAGACCCGAGGCGTTTTCCTTCGCTGTCCTTTGATGTATGCTGTGACGATGATGACGGTGACGGCCATGTCTGAGTGGCTGAAACGATTGATCGCTCCGGCGATTCCATATCGCCGCCGTCTTCCTCATCGCAAGACTAATCGTAACAGACAAGAATCTTGGCGTATGGCTTCCTTCGAAGCCTGTAGGTGCCAGTAATTGAGCTTGCACATGATTTGCCGTGTCAACTCGATAGGCCCCCGCGTCTTCCACGTGTGAAGTTTTTTTTTGGTCTAAACTCGCGCATGCTTGGGAAATGAAGGTTACTGAATCTGTCTCCCATGGCCGATTTCCAAGCCAAATCAACCAGCGCGTCTATCTTGCCCGATGAACGGCTTGCATTTCTGCCACTGGCGTCGCGTTAAGTAAACAAGTTAGTAAACAAGGCTAATTAGATCTAGCAGCTAGTAGATATAATATCGGCTGGAAAGCATGGGCAAACTTAAGGTTACTACCAAGTCCGAGGCGCTACCAAGTGTCGTTTCCTTGAATGATCTGCTGTGGCGTTTGCAGGATGCGCGTCATCATTTTCCCGTCAGGGTAGTGCACATGGGCTGGAGTGGGGTTAGGCCTCACGGGAACACTGCGTTGGATGGAGTATCGGGAGGCAAGGAATACGATGTCGTAGTCTGTCAGAGTATAGCTTGCATCGAAACGATCTTGACAATGGTTATTGTAGCATCCTGTTTCTGCGATAAGTGATGGTCGCTAGTCGCGTTGTGAAAACAGAAATATGCACTTGGACGCTAAGCAAGTGAATTCTGCCCAGGCAAGTAACGTCTATTCGGGCAGACGGGAGGATGGGAAGATCATGTTTGACAATCACAGTGGATGGGCTATCAGACGAGGCGATGACGCATCACTGTTTTGATATGGAGGGGGGAAACTTCACAAATTATAGTGTGATGACTGGAAAAATCCAAGATGCATTAAACGACGCGAGGCTGCAAAGCAAGAGCACACGCGAGCTATCATCCAATAGGGAATCGACTGGTCTGAACAGAGCAGGCAGCTATGACGCTGTGAACTGCTAACTGCTCACAATGGTAGGCCCATCTACTTTCCTGGGCCATGTTCCGTCGCCGTTGGGTGGAGAGTTGCGATCAGATGCACGATCAGACCCCTGGCCGCGACCCCCTCTTCCCCGCCATGATGTGCCTCCGCGTCCACCACCGCCACCACCTCCTCGTCTCGACCTTCCATCTTGACCCCCACCACGCCCTCGGCCAACTTGAAATTGTATCCTAGTGAGCGGCTGTTCGACCCAGTCTACGCCCTTCAGACCCAGATTTTGCTTCTCCCAATCACTGAGCTTCCAAGCCTGGTAAAGGCCCATCAATCGTTGCTGGTCCACTTCTTCCCTCCCAGGACCAACGGTTCGTGTCAATTTGATACCTCGTAGCTCTGGTACCCATGCCTTGATGTATTCGCCATGCTTATCGTAGTCGAGTGCTTGTTTGACGGGGTTGAAGACGCGGCCCTGCCGCGGATCATTGCCGACACCAGCGACGTATTGCCAGTTGCCCCAGTTGCTAGCTGCGTCGTAATCCACAAGGAAGCATTCGTACCATTCAGCTCCAACTCTCCAGTCGATGTTTAGATGCGACGAGAGGAAAGAGGCGACGTTTTGCCTCGCGCGGTTCGATGTGTAGCCTGTAACGAAGAGTTCGCGGTTGGATGCGTCGATGAGACCGACTCCAGTGCGCCCTGAGCGAAACCGCTGGAACGCTTCGAGCGTCTTTACCGGATCGTCGCCTGCACCACCAGATTTGTCTAGTCGTTTCCACTTCTTTGTTTGTGATTCTCCCTTCAGATCTTTAGTACCACGATCTTGTATGCCATAAAGACTGAACATCTTATGCCCAAACTTTCTCATGCAAAGCCGCATGTAGTCTCTCCATAGCAGCTCGAACCGGACGGCTGCCGTTCCTTCATTCTCGCCCTTTCCATAGCCATCTATGTTTTCACCTGGGCCCCGCCCTTCCTCAAAATCCATCATCGCCCAATGGACCTGCCGGGCTGTGATGTGACCTTGAGCAAGATAGGCTGAAATTTTGGTGCTGAAATCGAGACCAAGCATGCCGTTTCTCGTCTGCTTGTAGGAACTCATGGCCCCAGAGCTGATAAGATGGTTTATGCGATTCAAACCAGCGGTTTCGCCTCCAGAGAATGGGTGCGCCGATTGAGCGTCTGTCGGCCATTGGGGTGGCCAAGTAAGGGTGTATGTCTTGTCTTTTTCGAGTGGTGATAACAGAGCTCGCTTCAGCTTTTCCAAGGACGAAGGTATGGTAAATGGTTGTCTTTGGGGTGGTATGCTCGGAGGTAATGGTGGGAGGTGGGTTGGCGTGGGCAAGGTACTTCGAGGTCGATCACGTAGCGGCTCGAGACCTTTTCGGAATGTGGTGTAAACGTTTGGCAGGTCGGATATATTATCGTAGGCTAGGTCACGACTGTGGCGAGTTAGCAAACTTTCTCAACAACCCGAAACGTCAATCTGACTTACTCATCTATGTAGTACTTCTCGTCGTTCCACAACTTGAAGTCTACTCCACGTTGTTCTGCGAGTTCCTTTACACTGGCCACATCCCTCTTCTCTTCTGTGTTGTCGTCGTCGGTCATCCAGACGCCGCTAATCTTGCCCTCATGCTCGTTTTGAGAATACCAGTCGATGATGTCAGAAACTACCTCGGTGGTTCTGCCCACGCGCATCTCCAGTCCAGAATTGCAGTTCAAACCCGCAAGCTTTTCCTTGAGATCCCATACTCCATCCGCTATGAATTGCAGGCGATGAGGTCCTGTGCGCCATACTCGTGCGACCTCACTGCGCGCCTCCGGATACGGACTCTTGGCTGATGGGGAGGAGAGGAAGCCGGAGACTTCGATCTGGTTGGCGGGAAAAACGTATACGGGTAAGAGGTGCGTAAAGGTTGCGGCACCGTGTTCCGAGGTGAACGAGTCATCGCGGTGCCGCCTATCACCATTCGAAGACGTTTTCGACGAGTTTGGACGAGCAGCGTAAAGGGAGGCGGCATGGAAGGCAGGGTTGTCCGAGAGGCGAACATCGCGACTGAGTACGTAGAGCAATATTCGAGGAATTCGGTTGGACATGATCGGAGAGTCGTCGCCGGCAGCACTAAAAGCGCGTGTACAACAGTCGGAACAAACAAATAAATCGCAGGTGTTGCACGGCGGCCAGGAGCAACTACGTCGTAACATCAAGGTTACGAGTCACAGAGGACCTGCTAATAGAGAGTCGGGAGCATTGCGGTGCCGCAGGCGAAAGAGAAGCTTGAGGGCCTGCGGGACGTCATGACCCTATGAAGACGACGATGGGGCTCTCACGGAAATTTCTAGGGCACGAGGCGGCTGGACACTAAAAAGGTGCCCTAAAGTCATCTGTCAGCCATATCAGGCATGCTCCACCGGAAGGAGTGCAGATGGTCGAAACTGAGGAGATCCGGTTCAAGATTGGTGATGCTTGCTGCAGCATCGCCAACCAGGATTATGACGTGAGGGACGAGTTAGTGCGGCGCCACAATTCGCTGTGGCCGCTGCAGGGACGCAAAACGAGCGACTTGGGGACGGGCCGAGCGTTCGTAGGGAGGATAAAGCTGGCGATGGTGGTGCTGTCATGGAAGTACGGAGAGATCGCGAGGCGTGCACGCATGCGCCATGCCGTGCCTGGTCAAGGGCGAGGAGAGTTCTAGACGGTTCGGCGCCCAAAAGAGTCGTGCAGGGACCGCGAATCGTTCATCTTAGCAGCGTTGATCGTGCAGCTTGATCTCGATACTCGTCGATTTGGAGCGGAAATCGTGTGTCAGGTACCGCAAGGGGCACGTGGCTGTTAGCCGACTGGGGATATGACATATGACACTTGGGTTGCTCACCGTCGCCCGATGTCTTGCCGCCACCGCACAGCTTGCAACAAAGACTGGTTAATGCAGTGGCATCTCGCTTGCCCTATACACAGTAACATGCTGCACACCGCCTACCATTACCGACTGCTTCGTAGCGATGCGTTTGCACCATGTACGTGTTATCTTTGAATTCGTGGTCCAATGGGCCGACGTTCCTGAACGACTTGTCGAATGAGCAACGTCTCATGGACCTACCCGTCGGCAAAAGGGACTATTAGTCTTGCCAGTCGTCGTCGTGGATGGATGCAATGGCCATGGACGGGGCTGACTTGTAGAAACTTTGCGATGGAGCCGGCGATCGCTGCCCAGGCGACCTCGCAGGAAGGCACCAAGCGTGCCAAGTCCTATACGCGAAAGACATTTTCTTTTTCTGCAATGCAAGGCACAATTCATCTACCTTTGCGACGGGAACGGGGGACTACAGATCGCTACGAGAACATGTGGTTGTCTTGACGTTGATCTCTTCTCTCGTTCATCCATTGCGCCGAAAGAGGTATAGCGCATGCTCGACCCACCCTTTCATACCCGTTTTAGGATTCAATCCTACGAGCAGTCAACACACTCCACAGTACCACTACCTTCACTTCCATGCAGTATTGATAAGCTTACAAGCAACACGTGCTGCTTGTGCCTTAATCTGTCACTTCTAACAGGTCCATTCTATCCAAATCAGCTTGTCTCCATAGCGAAAACATCAGCTATAGCTTGCCAAGTTGTTCATCCTGAAAATGATAAAGTTCCTTATAACTTGCAACATACTTGTACGAGGCTCAGCGAAAGGAAGGTGGAGCAACAGCAACCCTATAAGAGAAAGGAAAGAAGAGTACCACAGGGCCTACTCGAGTATCGCTTCATGTACAATCAATGTTGTTCAATACTATCTTTAACATATATTCGTTTCCCTGTCAAGGTTACTCGACCTTCATCTTCGACTGTCGCCATGCGTCTCTCAAGCCTCAATGCCGCAAGGTCTGAACATCACACTATCATGTCAATCAAGCCACCCGCATGCAAATCTCTACAGTTGCTGAGACCCATAAGTCGTTCTTTTAGCAAACAGTGCGATACACGCCATCAGACGATGGCCTCTGCGCCTTGTGCTTGTGCTCTTTCCTCAGTCCCTTGTTGGCATGCTGCTTCTCGATGCTAGGGCTGGCGCCAGGCTGGAACGCTGCAAGATCAACCGCATCCGTCTTCATCAGCATCTCCGTGACGCCACAGATGTCAGTGACTAGCCTGTCGATCATGTCGAGCGACAGACTCTCCCTGACGACCACCCTAAGGATCTCGGTCTTCTCCTCGCCTGGTGGCAGTGGGTAGTCTACACACGAGCTTAGTCACGATGAGTTCAATAAGTCGGGCGTGGTCTTACTGGGAATGATGTATTGCTTGGCCCGAAGCAAGTTGCTGACTGCTTCTTGCTTGACGTGGGGGAAGTCTTTGTGGAACTCGTCTGTAAGAGTAAAGGCAACAACGGGTAGACCGGCGTTGTAGTCTGCGCTTGTTTCACCTTGGTCGTACTGCTTCTTGCCCTTCTCGAACTTGAAGTCGCCCTTCTTACGATGGATGTCGCTGACGCAACGGTACCAGCCCTGGATCGTCATGTCAGCAAGTCTCTCTTGTGCTACTTGGCGATTTGGTATCGTACCGTATGCTCGAGCGCCCTGCTCAGCAGCCGTGCGTTGGCCAGCATATTTTCCATAATGGCACGGTATCCTGAGAATCCCAAGTGAATCAAGTTGTAGTATTGTGCGATGATCTGAGCTCCAGGACGTGAAAAGTTCAAAGTGTATGACTCCTCCGTTCCACCCAAGTAGTGAAGCTCAAAGATCAGGTGCTTGGGCAGATAGCTTTCGTCTCGCCAGATGATCCATCCGACACCAGCATATACGAGACCAAACTTGTGGCCACTGGTGTTGATGGACTTGACTCGTGGTAGTTCGAAATTCCACTTCTTGCCAGCCTTGGCGTGGGTGAAGGGTGCGATGAATCCACCAGAGGCAGCATCCACGTGGATGGGAATGTCGTTGCCGGTTTCCTTCTCGAAAGCGTCAAGAATATCAGAGATCTCTTCAACAGGCTCATAGTGTCCGGTATATGTGGAGCCGAGGATGACAAACACTCCGATGGTGTTCTCGTCAATGTTTTCTTTGACCAACTTTGGATCCAGACGGTAGGACGAGCCTTCGCTTACGGGAAGAATGCGAGACTCAACCTCAAAGTACCGTGCAAATTTCTCCAGTGCGACTTGTGCGTTTGCGCCCATGATGATGTTTGGGTTTGAAGTGTCCTTGCCCTCGGCCCGTCTCTTCTCCTGCCAACGACGCTTCATGGCCAATCCACCAAGATGAATAGCCTCGCTAGAACCAGTAGTTGCCGATCCGATGGCCTTCTCGCCCTTCTGTGCCCCCCACATGTTAGCGATGATGGATACACATCGAGCGTGCATGTCCATCATTGCCGGGTATTCGTCAGCATCCGACATATTCTTGGACAGGTTCTCAATCATGAGTTGCTCGGCTTCCTTCTCCATGTAGGTTCCAACAAAGGAGGCCAAGTTCAAGCTGGGTCGTCCATCCAGGTCAAGCTCGTCCTTGAGTAGCTGGTGAACAACATCGGCAGGAGCACCATCGTGCGGGATCTTGAATTTTGACAACTCGGTGCCAGCGGCATAGCGGCTTGAGTAGGGTGTGGTATGTGATGTGGCTCGGTTCGCTGACTTGTGGCCTCCGGCTTTGTGTACGGGGTGGTCCTTGAGTGTCTCGAGGAGCTCATCCGTGTCTACGTGTCTTGCGAGTCCGGCCATTGTGACGAATGTTTGAAGGAGGTGGGGTTCTTGTTAGTACGTCGAAGTTGGTACGAGGGTTGCATGTGTCAAGCAGTGCCTTCAAGTCTTATACGAGTGTTTGATGGTACACGTGGACAATGTACATACGCATGACGACACATTACGTCCGTTGTTGCTCACACACCACGTCGGCCATGCAGCCAAAATGACATGTGGAGCCCAAGCAGAACCTGCACTGACAAGCTTGACAGTTGCCTAGTAAAAAGCTTGTGTCTGACAGTGAATGCATCTCGTACGACGTACCGCAGCCGATGAAGGACCCATCTCCAAGGTCCGCTACGGAAGTTGGCTGTGGGCTTCAACCGCGGAACCGGCAAACAAAGAGGCCAAACACGCGTCGTGTTGTGGCACTGGCCAATCTAGCCTCGTACCTTGCAGCGAAAGCAAAGTGGGAAAATAACGCATAGTGACGAATCTCGTATACAGCCCAAAAGCCGGAAGTAGGCCTTCATGCACATAGATGGGTCGATGACGGAATTCTGGCCATGGCCCGGTCCGTCGTTTCGCCGATAGCGCGCCGTCACGTGACGGTTCTTCCAGCTCATCCTCCAGGCTTTTAGTTTCTCAGCGGCATCGTGTGTAAGATGCGTTCGACCATGCCGAAGATCTGATGTCGGCTCATAGAAGGCCACGAAGCGCTCAAAGTTTCGGGTGGTGAGATGAATTGGTGATCATGATGTAGTCGAGTCATCACCATCACAATCCGCCGTGGAACGCGGGGAAGATCGACTGACGCGTCCTTGACAGCCTGCACGCGGCCTCGGTGCCTTGACGGTGTGGTGAGAGTCTACCTTCAGCTGGGTATTTGTATCTTCAAAGGAGTAGTTCGTGAGCATTTGCTGCAGCTTCCAACTATTTCATCAAGCACAATCATGGTTGTGGTTGTCTGAGTTTGTCCGCCTTATAGTCCGATATCCAACAAGTGGGTCGCTTACCGAGAGCTCCGCCCCAGTAACATCGCCACGCAGTGGTGTTGTAATCGACTCGTCTTACTCTTTAGCTTCGCTACCTAACTACTTTTTACTTGTCTTCCTCTACCATTCTTGCTCGTCCCCTCATTCTCCATCAATTTACTGGGTCAACATGCTGTTCTCACGCGTTGTACCAATTCTGCCTCTGGCGACTGCATTTGTCATCACCGAACCGGATATCTTCTTGAACGTTGAGAAGTCTAGAAAGCAGCTTGTCGACAACGCTCATACCGTTGTCGACAATGCTCATACCGTTGTCGACAATGCTCAAAACGTCCTTGACGACGCATTTGGCAGAATCAAGGATGGCTACAGCAAGATTCAGCATGCTGGCTGCGACGTTGAGTCGTGGTTAGAGGGCTCTCAATTCGACGACAGCATCATTGACTTCGAGAACCCCGATCACCCTCCTCACCACCCTCCACACGACCAAAAGCCGAACCGCACAGTCTACGAGCTCATCAACGAGAGCAAATACACAACAAAGCTTGCAAAGTGGATCAATGAGTTTGATGACGTTGTGCAGCTGCTCAACAGCACCAAGGCCAACTACACCGTCTTTGCCCCCACGGACGAGGCTTTTGAGAAGATTCCAGAGCATCACCACAAGCCCTCCAAGGAGGTCTTGAAGGACATCCTGCTGTACCACGTCACCGACGACTTGTACCCTGCTGGTCGCGTACTCCACACATACACCATCCCAACTCTGTTCACCCCAAGCAAGAACCTGGGTCACCAGCAGCGCCTTACCGTCCGCGTCACACTCAAAGGCCCCGCCATCAACTTCTACAGCCGTCTTGTAGCAGTCAACATCTTCGGTACCAACGGCGTCATCCACGGTGTTGACTCCATCCTCGTACCACCTCCCAACGTCGCCTCTATCATCGACTTGCTCCCTGGCGAGTTCAGCACTCTTGAACTCGGTCTCGGCAAGACTGGTCTCTTTGACAAGATCAACAGCACCGAGTACGAGCACAACGGTGGCACATTCTTCGCCCCCTCCAACTTTGCGTTCCAGAAGCTTGGCGGGCGTGCCAACGCTTTCTTGTTCTCAAAGTATGGCGAGAAGTACCTCAAGGCTCTGCTCGAGTACCACATGGTTGTTGACCAGACACTATACTCTGATGCCTTCTACGACGGACGCAAGGATGACAAGGAGACTGTTGAAGAGCGCCCAGGAGGCTACCACTACGACTTCCCCACGGCCCTTTGCCACAAGTCCCTTGCCGTTGACGTGGGACGTTATGGACCTTTCGTGGAGATCAGGATTAATGGCTTCTCGCGCGTTACCATCCATGATGGTGTAGCTAGCGATGGAGTTATCCAGGTTGTCTCCAACGTCTTGATCCCACCAAAGACCTCTGGTGGCGAGCAGATCTTCTGGAAGGGTGAGGAGCTCGACGTGGAAGACCTCAAGGACCGACTCCAGCCTTTTGTAGAGAACATGGAGTTGTAGATCAACAGCTTCGTTCGAGCCCCGAAACTCGTTTGTTCTTGCAGCGAGACGATCTTTATGACATATTCCCTATACAATAGCTTTGCCTTCTGGCGGAGCAGGTACTTCACACTAGCATGTGTACAACTCAGATAGTAAATCAAGAAATGAATCAAACATGACACGAACTCTATTGCTTCCAGTGGTGATGTTGTTAGGTCGATTTCTATCATCAGACCTAAATGCGAAATGTGTCCATGTCGTGCACAATTTCAAGACAGAGCCACAAGTAGCAGAAACTATTCCCAATGACCGGTTTCTACGAGAAATCCTCACCTCCCTCTTCAATCGTGTTCTTGACCCGCAATAGGAGTGTAGTCTTCCACTTGTCGAGCTTGGTGAGCTGGTCGAATTGGAACAGCTGTCATACGTCAGTACAATGCACACTTGTGAATTTGTGCCACATGAAAAGAACAGACCTTGTCAGCAAACATATCCTGATCGCTATCCTGCACCGCAGCCGCCAAGTCAACAAGCAGTGCGTGCTCCCTCTGCTGTTGGAAGCTTGGATCGAGCTCCCTGTACCTGTCAAGCGCAGTGTTGACACCGACCTGGTCGCCTGTGCATAGCTGGCAGATTCCAGCCTTGAGTAAGTACTCTTTGACGGACCAGCGCATGAGGTTGTTAGAAATAGAAGTCCTGGCGACCTTCTCGTAAAGCTCGATGGCTTTGTAATAGTCCTTGCCTTCTAGGGCTACGAGGTCGGCGGTCTTGAGCCAAAGCTTGTTGGCGAGTGCTTCAGCATTGTCGCTCTCGTACCAGCCAGCCGCTTCCTCGTAGGCGGCTGCAGCTCGGGTATTGTCACCAAGCTCGACTTCGTAGAGCTCGGCAAGGTTCTGTTTGTGAGTGGCCGCACGGCGGAAGTTACCCTTGCTGCAGTAATGCGCAATCGCCTTGTCTAAACACCGCGCAGCTGCTTCTGGGTCATCCTTGCGGTAGGCCTCTAGTGTTGTATTAGTTGCAGTCAATCTCAACACAGAGAGTGAGGCATACTGAAGGCGTCTGTGAGCGTGTTTGCTTCGTCATCAGGCTCGTTCAGGTTCTGACGTTGTACTGATGCTGCCTTCTCGAACGCTTCGCCTGCTTCCTTGCCTGAAGTTTGTTAAATCTCAAAACCGGGTTGCTTCGTAGTAAACGTCTGCCCATACCCATCTTTTGCATCCGAAACGCATTTGCCGCAGCGATGAACTGATCTGCGGCTGCCTCATCTATCACGTGTGTCAGTCCAGAAGCGCATATATGCGACTTTTCATATCGTACACTTCTCCTGCTTCCCACCGAAGAAGCTGAAGCCACCAGATGCCTTCTGTAACGATGTTTCTGCCTGTCATATCACCTCGATATCAGTCATCTACTTTGTGGCTGAGTCTTGGAAGAAGGCCCCACCTGTCGCAGCAGCGCTCGTGGATCACCGGCCATGTTTGCTGAGTTTTCGAGAGTTGGATTTATGTGCGGGAGAGAAGAGATGAATAGGAGTCGTGATTGTATAGGTAGACGTTGTATTGAAACTTTGGTCAGACAGGTGGCTGCACTTGCTGTCTCAATGAGCGATGACGACCCACGTTGGTCCATGCGAGAGGGCTGTGACCTGGGCGGCGGCTTTACCGCTTCCGCACTAGCGTCTGCAGCTTCACGACCTTTCATGCACAGCAGCGTCGCTCAGGTCTCGCGATAGAACTAAGCGACGAAATTGGTGTTGCTGTCCTGAGGTATCTTCGATATACGACAGACATCTCGAATCGCCTTGCGCGTCCACAACAAACATGGCCACACGTCGCGCGCTTGCGTCCTCGAAGTTTTGCAAGCCTTCACAATACCTGCAAACACGCTCATACACACCTTCACCCCTGCGATCATACAAGAATCCCAAAGAGGGCGAGTTCCCCCGGGAGGCCGGAGGTATTCATCCCGACGAACTCGAACAGCTTCTAGCAGAGCCCACATGGTCCGTCGAGTCTCTACTACCACCAAAGACTCGCAGCCCCAACGCTCCTCAGATCACCTCCCAGCAGCTTCACCATCTACTACGACTATCGGCTCTTCCACCGCCAGAAACACCCGAACAGGAGCAGAAGATGCTAGACACACTGGCAGCACAATTACACTTTGTCGGCAAGATACAGGAGGTGGACACAACGGGTGTAAAGCCTCTTCGGGCGATACGTGATGAGACAATGGCTGCAGAAGAGGAGCAAAAGATCACGTTGGAGACACTCAAAGATGCTCTAGGCAAAGAGAAGGTCATAGGAAAGCATCACAAGCGGTTACAACGAGATGCTACGCCTGTCGATGCTAAAGACGTCGAGGACTGGGATGTGATGGGCTCAGCTGAGCGGAAGTCTGGCAAATACTTCGTTGTGGAGAGCGAGCGACCGCAGGAATGATTGTTCGTCTTATGATTCTGCAGGCGTATGGAGCGAACCTGCCAAGGAAGCAAGAAGTACGCAAAATACATGGACGAGCAACTCAGCAAGGCTGGTTCCAACAGCGCATGCCGCAAAGTAATGCAATGCTGGGCAGGTCCAATCAATACGATGGTAGCTTTGTCATTGCTACGGATGGTATACGGCTACGAGTGGAGTGAAGACTTCGTCTTTCACAAAGGAAACTAAACTCCGAACTCCTTGAGGGTCATCAGAAGTATCGTTTCAAAACGATGATGAGATACCAACAGGACATAAAGATAAGCAGTAAGAACCACTCGTACTCGTTCGCGGCATCCAGTTCTTCGTTGGTAAAAATGGATCGGCATCAAGGACCTAGGACACAGCCAAAGCAGAAACCACAACACCCGCCCTCACATCGCGACCGCTGCGATAAGTCGGCAGCAGGAAAAAGCTGTCGATCCTGAGATCACGTTGACCAGAGATCAATATTCATACTGCAGTCTGCAACACTCAACGACATGCGATGCAATACCACAATCACAAAAGGGCGCCTCATCCAGATCGTCGAGCTCGGGTGTCGACAACCTGCCCAGCCTAGGTTTCGGAGGAGGTGTAGGGTCCGTCGAGGTGTGTGAAGTTGCTTTCGTCTCCAGGGGCAGATTTAGGCTCGACCTTGGTTCGGTATGAAGGGTTACTGGCTTCAATCTGACTTTGGACGGATGCTCGGAGGTAGTCACGTGCATTGAGCTGGGCTCTGCGGCCGTCCTTCGAGGCGCGGCACGAGATTGCGAGGAGACTTCTTCAAAGCCCCTTTGTGGATATGGACGTTCGTTTTTCTGAGGGTATAGGACGAAGTCTGTGTATGCATGGACTGGTTGTTCGACCTTGCGGACCGCCCATGAGTGACGACGAGATTCCGCGATCTGAACATTATTTCCATCGTGGTATGTCGTCTGACGGTACTCGTGCCTCTCTTGCTGCTTCAGTGGAAGGGCCGATGCCTGGTGAACCGACTGCATTGATGGCGACGACGGCATGTGGCAGCGTGGACCAGCTAGTAGCATGGAATTTGGAGAAAAGAGCTAAAAGTGGTCTTCAATGACCCATCAGCACCGAAGAGTTGATTCGAAGACGAACAGAGGGTGTTGTGTGATGGTTAAACGGAGGGGTAGTGGCAGGGAAAGAGCGATGAAGGGTCCAGGAGGTGGGAGAGGCGGGCGGTGCGAGTATATACGGGATCAGCTCGCCAAGCCCTCTCCCGCCTGATACCCTAGGGCTCCTGCTACCAGCACCACGCCCCTCGAACCCTTCAGTCCTCTGCTTGGATCGACTCCGACGTTCATAATCAGTGTGGAGAGACTGGGTTGGTTAGAAAAGACCAGGATTTGCATAACTCACAAGGCCCTAGTGCACTTTTGCACACTTCCACACTGGGATGTGGATGTGTTCGCACGTCGAGGTTACTATGAGCATATAACGCAGAATCCGAGGGGCTTGCAGGGTTGTGAGACCAAAGAGAAGGCTTTTTGTATCTGTTGCATCGGGTTTCGAGGATACTTGCGTCTTGACCTCGTTGTTATTAGCCGTCCTCTAGACACCGAGCACATTCGAAGGACATGTGTCTAACATCTCACGCAGTATTACCTGAACCTCTTTAATACTTCATGACTTCAACCCCAGCCTTTTAAGCTCATCATCAGTACCTCGATTGGGCATTGCGATGTGGTTGCTCGTGATGCGCAGGGCGCGTACCAAGGGATGACCAAAATGTCCACCTCCAGTCCACGTGACTTTTTACCAGATCCTAAAGTACCATGTTTTCGCACCCATGATAGCCGCCATCTCCCGCACGATACCAAGTAAACAACACATTACCTCAATGTTGACTTGACACTCCGTGAATTCACAGACAGTCGAACGGTGAAAGTTTGCGTTCCGAACTCGCAACAGCCTCACGTACTCTCTCTCTCTCTCTCAGTATGTATAACCGCTTCCAGTCATCCCTCCAGCATGCCATCTTATCCATGACAACTAAGTTTCTTTCTCTGCCACGGTCACGAGGAAGCAGGACGACGAAGAAACATATGCCTCGACCTACTATTGAAGATGAAAAGAGTTCGATTTGTTAAGAAGGAAAGAAAGATAGCGGGTAACTCATACCACAAGATCAGAGTTTATAGACCGCAAACGTAGATCGATATCCGTCTCTTCGGGGATGGCGGCAGCATGCCCGTTCATGCAGTCTTTAACGCTACTCCTCGAATAGTAAATAAAATTAAAAACACAAAGCCTCAAGTCCCATTCTCATCCACCTCTTCGTTCAAAAAAAAACCAAACTCGAAAACGCCACTGGGTGGAGAGATTATTCTCCACCTTCCAGTTCCCATGCCATGGTATTAGAAACCCCCTAACCCCTCTTCCCAAAGTCAAAAACGCCGTCCCAATGCATGTTTTGTACACGACACTTTACACCCACATGTGCCATCATATCCTTCTCTAAACGAATGGCAATCCCGCATCCCGCATCTCGTATCCCAAAAAACTTACTCCGGACTCACAGCACTCGCAGGCTCCACACTGGCACTCGCCCTACTCCTCCCACTCTCCTTGCCTGAACCGCCACCCCCCAAACTAAGCTTAATCTTCTTTTTCTTGGGCGAATCACCACCCACATCATCAGCCTCTCTATCCCGTTTGCCCTCGCCCCGCTCACTACTCTCGCTGTGTTTTCTATCGCCAAGATCGGGTCTGTTGCTACTACCAGTCTTTAGCTTGACTTTCAGTGTGCCACTAGTACTATTGTTGTTGTTGCTGCTGCCGTTGGATGAGGGCTTATCGCGATCAGCTTTCTTGATGTAGGAGCTCTTCTTCTTCATTTTACGGCGCTCGGGGGTATCATTGTCGACCTCATCAGCGTCGGCGTCGTCGTTTTCGCCTTTTAGACGTTTAACGGGCGAGATACCCTTTGTTTTACTACTAGTCTTGGGGTTCGACGATGACGCGTCGGGGGCGGGCGTGCCCATGCGACTTCCCAGCGGAGTGTTGCCGAGGCCTGAACCCGTGCCACCGTTCTGTCCTGTGAGTTTGGCCATGGCGTTGCGCGAGCTCTGGCGGCCGCTGATGCCAAGACACTTTTCTAGGTGTTGGGCGAAGCGTGTTATGAGTAAGCTGCGCTTGCAGTTTGGACATGTGTGCCATGGGATGTACGAGGCTGGTTTGCCGCCAGTGTTTAGCTTGATTTCCTTGGTGTCGCCGCCTGCCATGTCCGTGTCTTGTGAGCCGGGTGTGCCTACGCTCTCCTTCTCGGCGTTCTTCTGCTGCTGCTTGATGAGCTCGCGTTCCTTCTTGCTCTTAGCCATGTCGGTGGGGAATGGGTTGCCGTAGACGTCGTGTCCCGATCGCTGGACGAAGGGGTAGAGCATGCAGTACTCTTTGGTCAGGTCAGGGTTCTGCATCCCCTTGCCCATGATGGGATGCATCAGCCGGGGCAGCTTGCAGTGCGGACATATTATCTCAGGTGTTGTCTTGAGCGGATTTCCCTTGAGGAAGACTCGACCGTTGTCGTACTTGGCTGCCGACGTCTCAGCGATGGGTATCGACGTGGCGCCCGTGGTGTTTTGCTTCTGCGACTGCGGCTCGAGGTTTGCCAGGGCGATGGATTCGGCTTGCGTGGCAGCCGACTGCATGCGGAGCAGCTTCTCGGACCGATGGCATGATAGGGCGGTAGTGAAGACGATGTTGCTTAGCAAGTCGTCGAGGATATCTTTTGTCTGTGACACGTTTCTTAGCAAGGCGCATCGAGAGAGAGGGTAGCCGAGGAGGCGGTTTGCGGCGGACAGGCCCTACTAATTTTTGGAGAACATGCGACTCCAGTCCCACGGCGGAGTCGACGCCCTCGCCCTGGTCGTCTGCCGGCCGGTCCTCAGACATGTCGTTGGCCGTCGACGATGTAGTGTTCAGGGCGTGGAGAAGGGTTGCTGAGACATTAGCGTCAGTTACGGGAGATATCGATGGCATCCAATGCATCCCTGCTCCGGGATCGCTTTAGCGCATGCAGCCAAAAACCATCTACCCCACACGACGAGAACAGCGTGTTCGCCCAAGAGTTTGCTGTGGAGCTGTGACGTCTGCACAGATGCATGCTGGCGACAACGACTGCAACAAGTAATGGGTATCAATTCAGATCCTATCTATTGGTATTTAGACCACCTCCCATCTCGCCAGTCTGCCCATGGTGCTTCCCGCCTGTCTCACAATGCACACGCGATCCGCTGTTGGTACGCCCTGCTCAGACAAGAGGCAGGCTACTTTGTGCACCGCCAGACTCGCAATTGCTGTCGGCATGCCCTCTGCAAGGTTATAGTTACCTGTTGTAACGAAGCCGATTAGATCCGCCTCGTCAGGAACAAGCGGATATCCCTCCTCGCCAGCCTTCCATGACCCGTTGTCCAGGAGACTCCTTGCAAGATCCCTGCGCTGGATATGCTCTGGCTTCTTCAACAGATCTCCACTCTGTTGCTTCGTCGATATACGCTTTGTGCCGGGTTGTGGCATCAGGGACAGCCATTTGCTTCGAAGTTGTGCGTCTGTAGGCAGGCGGTAGATGCGAGCGCAGTCTGTAGGGGTACCTCGTTGCACCATTGTGATCTTGACAGTGAACACATCTGGTGACAGCGAAGAGTTGCTCGACGAAGCGTCGCCGAGTTCAGTAAAGTCGACTGCATCTCTGAAAGAGAGCTGTCCAACAGGGGCTCGAGCATCTTTCGATCTCTGTTGTGATGTATCCGTCTCTCCATTTGACCTCGGAAGTAGACGCTCCCAGTCGCAAGACCAAGGGTCCCCAATCTCACCCTTCCTACCGTTGCCAAGATCAATGGTCGACCACTCGATCCTCTTGCCCTTCGGACGCTTGGTCCACTCGTGCTTTCTGACCTCACGCTCGCGTAATTCCCAGCTCCATCCAGCATCCGTACCAGGGTGGTCATACGGGAAGTGCGACTTGGAGCGCTCAAAGTCGACCTGACGTCTTTCCTTCAAGCCGCCAAACCGTGGGTTGCCGCCTGTAGAAACCGGGTAGCGCATAATCTGTCGCCATACGGGCATGACGCATTTCCAGGGAAGGAGAATAGTCCAAGACTTGCTTTCTCGCGACACAAACACAAGCGTCGGAATACGTGGATCGGTTGGGCGTGCCTCTGGGTCTTCGCCTAACGTGCATGCGCTTTTCCGACGATTTATGGATTTCTGAGACGGCATAGTTCGCTGTGCGGCTAGTCGGCTGTTGGTATCAAAGATTGAGGCTATGGTTGGGGTGTTGTCGAGTGGCCAGGTTGCAAGGGTTTCCGTCAAGGCAGTCAGCGACTGTTGATTGTGTGCGATGGGCGAAGTGTGGGGAGGATCACGAAGTCGGGGATCTGATATGTCAAAGGACAACAGCGCACCGTTTGGTAATGATGCAGCGTCTGTTACAGGAGCCAAGTCAGACCAAAGAGACTGTGAAATATCAGAACCTGTACCTGAAGACATAGGAGCAAGAATCGAGCAAAGGGTTTCTGCAGCGGCAGGGCCCGTAATCTCGATAGACCCGATATCAAAGCGGAGGTCTCGAACGGTGACAGCTGGCTTCTGCACTTTGGCAGTCCTAACGACTTGGTTCCAGAGTTGCAAGAAAGCGCTCGGATGCACACGAACGAAAGCTTTCGTCTTGTTGCTGCCTGTATGCGGGGCACACCAGATGACAGTCGCCTGAGCAATCTTCCTCAGAGGCTTCGCTTCCCTCTCGTATATCCAGCCCTCCCAGGCTCTGGTGCCATGCCTCCACTTCTTAGCCCTGCCTCTGTTCTGCCACGGGTCCTCTGCACCATCTGTAGCAAAGTGTAGACCCTTCAGTAGCCCCGTTATGCTGGCTTCAGGACCCTCGAGACTGAGAGTTGACATGTAGCTTATATCCCATGCGACGGCTCCCCGCTGGGTTGCGGCTCTGTGTGTCAGACGGTATGCCTTGGCTGCTGGTTGCAGTGGGATTGCAAATCGCCAGAGCGGTTCCTTTGGATCTGTCATCCTTGCACGCTTTGTATGCCATAGATGTGTGGGTAGCCATGTCTTGTCCTGCTGTCGTCTACGGAATCGAGATGGAGGGGTAGCGGGCGTGGCTAGAGCAGGAAACTTGCGCTTCGGGTTCGGTAGTGAGGGCTTGGTGACTCGCTTCGGTGCATCCCCCATTACCGCGTCCCCGTCATGGTCCTTCTCTCCCGCTGCAGTCTTCTTCACCCTCTGCTGCGACTTCCGCCTGCTGTTCGCCCTCCCCTCCTTCCTCAGATGCTTCTTCTTCCCTTTCCCAACACCACTGCCACTAGTACCTCTGGAAATTGGTGTATTGTCCTCCTTGGCTTCTTGTCGCGCCCTGACGCGCAATCTCTTTGGTACGCGATGTGGATTGTGGCTCGCCGTCCTCCTCCTCAGCTCCCTCGGCACATCTTGAAAGGCACGTCGCGAGAGCCCCTTCTTCGCCGCCTTCATAGCGCCCTCGAGCGATTTGATCTCATTCTCGTGCGACTTGAGGAAGTTCTTGACGTTGATCTCGCCATTGGGGTACGCGTTACTAGTCGGTATGGCGGGGATGACATGCTGCGGTCTTTGTTGGAATCGGGTGCGTTTGACAGGATTACCGAGACCCGTGTTGCCTGAGATCTGCTTCCTCTTTCTCGAACCATCGGCCATGGTGCATCGGTAACATGCGTCGCTATATCCGAGCTATTCGAGCTCGCTGGGCCAACAGTCGCTACGACTGAGCCTTTTAGCGAGACGTCCCCACACCAACGGGCTTAGTGCGGAGTCATTCGTCACGGTAGCACGTGTCTGGCCGACTTGGACCCTTGAGTCTTCTGTTTCATCCGCCGGCCCCCTAGCTCGTCTTTTGATTAATTATCCCATTCACAACATCTTCATTTCGCCATCTCGGCCTGCGGGCTCCACCTTTTTGAGCTCCCCTGTGATTGCATTGTCCCCCTGCAGGAGTGCGCAGCCACCATGCTGCCCTGTCCATGTGGTCCTGGACTGGTCCTGATCATTCAATGTTTTCCCACACCTTGTCTCTACACAACAACAACAACAACAACAACACCATCTTTTCTTTGAACACACACAACGCATAGCATTCTGAACTCGAAATCAACCACTGTTATTACTGTACCGCACACAAACACACCTCTACTCTTAGTACATAATGATCCACACATACACAACCATGTCTCCTCCCTCTTATTCTTCCGAGCAAATGTGCAAATTAAACTTCAGTCCTCTGCGATCACCCTCACCGAGAAAACGTTTCAACGGCCACGAACGAAACCAGTCAGAAGCTATCCAGCGTCCACGACCCATTAGCGTAGCAAGCAACTCAGTCATGGTACAGCACGCAAAACGGGCCTCGATATACGTCTCAGACGCTTCCATCTTACTCCAACAACGCACACCCATGGCTTCGCCAATCTCACCAGCAGACTCGGGCATGGCATCACCTACCAGCGAATCCTCGGAAGCTACCGACCACTACGCCATCCTCGAACTCACACCCAAGGCCACGACGGACGAAATCAGAGCTGCGTACCGCCGTCTACGCTCCGTCTACTTCGCCAACGACGCCAAAAAGTACCGAGCACTGCAGGCTGGCTTCGACTGTTTGATGGACCCAGAGGCACGCCAAGCCTATGACGCAACCTACCAGCCACGTGCGCCAGCGCCGTCTTCGCTCTCCAGCATTGACGAGATCTTGGACCAGGGAAAGCACTGGCGCAAGGATAGCGCTCATGGTGACGATCCAGCAGTTATCCCCGAAGAAGAAGAAGAGGAGGAGGATGAAGACCTACGGACTGACGACCCTAATTGGGGTCTTAAACGGTTCCAGCCTACCCATGCATCGGTGCTGGGCTCTGAGCCGTATTTCTCCTACATTCCTCTGCCTACGTATCCGCTGCCTACATGTGGGTCGCCAAAGTACGTTGGACAGTTTGCGGTGAATGCATGGCCGAACTAAACAAATCTGACGCCATGTCTCGATCCAACACACTCGACATGATAGCTCGAGTTTCTTATCGTCTTTTCCAGCAGAGCAGGTCTTGCGCTTAGCGGTTTGGCCTTTACGGCGTCCTGGGCGGTCTTCTATTCGTTTGCCCGTTTGTCGACTTAGCGTTGTTTATCAAGCGGCGATTCACCCCCATCTGCGATTCACCACCATCTATCTGATAGAAAGTCCCAACTTTACTGTAAATTGGCTACACTCACTGTACCTGCACTCGAATATCGAGCAATTCTGAATGATAATGTATGACACTTATAAATGACGTTTGCCAAATGACGAGCGTGCTTGTGTCAAAGGTTATACATGACATTACAACAAGAGGATTACAACTCGAGCACATGGGCCAGCACTGGAGAAACTCCAAACTTTGGGCCTAGTCATCACGCGAACGGTCAAAACATGACGAAATTCCATGTCATGGACTGGCAACTAGATGAAGCAGAGTCGCATTGCTGATATCGATCGCTATGATACAGGGCTCCAAGTTGCGAATGCCACTCTGATGCAATCGTCTCCTGCTCTAAGAAATTGTCGCATGCTGATTGTCGCCATGGCGAGATATTTACTGATCGAGCTTTACGGGGAAGTTGCCAGCCTCTAGAGAACATGTCAGCTATTCTCCTTTTCTGAGTTTGTTCAGAGTACCTACCACGCTGGTCGTCCCATCGCGATGTCCAGCCGCTGGGGCACAGGGACTTGTAGGCCAACATGAACTATATCCATCAGTACAGCCACTTCCAATCTATATCATCAGGTCGGCGCACCTGGCGGCAGGGAGAAAAGTCCTCGCCCTTGGCGATGATGCACTTGTGGTAGTCGACGTAGTTTTGCCAGCAGTGCTTGGTCTGGTTCTGGTTGGGGAAGCGGGCATCGAAGCCTACATGCGCCGAAGCTTGTTAGCACGCCATATCGCATATCTCGAGCTGTGGAAGCTATTGTGGCAGGTGGTGCAGGCGGTTGTGCAAGTCCGGGGATGGCGTACCAGCTGTGCGGCAGGAGATTAGCTATGAATGCTTGACATGCGGAGTAGCGGGAAAAGCTCACCAGTGACAAACTTGAAGGGCTTGGTTACGAGCTCGTCGCCGTTCTCGCCGTTGTCGTTGTCAGACATAATTGCGATGGGGGAATGGGAAGTCGTCGAGGGTGGGTGTGGCGGCAATGGCAGGACGGCGTTGGAGGGGAGTGGTTGAAGTGGTGACGGAAGTCAAGTTGTGAGGTTGCGATGGTTCGACCGACCCGAAACGCATTGTCCACACACAATTCGCTCGGCGTTTTCCGGGCGAACCAGGGCCGCGAGCTCTCTGAGCATCTGCGTGCCTGTGACGAAACCCCAGCGAGATTACCACTTCGATCCTCCCCCCACGACCAAGCCAACTCTCCACCCTCTACTCTCCACTCCAATTGCGAAGATAGTAATACCGCCACCATGTTCAAAGCTACCAGGGCCCTGTCTATGCAGCCGACACGCATGATGGCTATGCAGCCGACGCGCATGGCTGCCATGCGCCCGAGCCCGCAGCTCTTCATGAGGCAGACGATGCGCATGCGCAACCCTGTGCCGGTATGGAACATTGCATCTCACTACTTGGAAATTGAGGCTGACAACATGGCAGAAGGAGGAGCACAGCGGTAAGCCAATCACAGCCTCAAGATATGGCCATCGAACATGAATTGACGACGCACAGCCCACACCGTCTCCCAGCGTATCCGCCAGCTCAAGAACATCCCCACTGAGATCTGGCCTCTGAGTATGTCCACATCCCCTTTACCAATCCTCTCGACACTCTTGCTAACCCCAACGCTAGTCGTCGTCCTCGGGTAAGCCCCTCAATTACTCCGCATATACTTTAACACGGGTGGTCTGATACAATTCGCAGCATCGCCGTCGGCATGGCCTTCTTCTCCATCACCCGGAAACTCTGGGTTGACAAGACGCTCCGTCTCAAGCGACAGGGCAAGCAGGAGTAGACGCCCGCTCCTGCAAGGAACCGGATACAGTAAAGATGGAATCGGCGGGCTTGGAAGGGCTCCAGCAGCCATGTGTATAGGTACAGCATGCGGGACAGAGTCCTCGTCAAGTTCGAAATCAAGCATAAGATTCATTGCGCCATGTACTTGATCCATGTCGCGCTTCTTGTGAGACGCTGAATGTGGCGGGCCTTGACATTGTAGCTTGTGATATTGCAACGCTTACTCGTGTATGCTGGAATCGTTGTAGTCGCTCGCACGTACTCTTGGAGAGATGAAAGCATACAACAGACATGGTATCAAACACGTTTTTCCAGTACGCCTGCAACGCCATGCTATGAGACCCCAAAGAACCAAGAAGATCACACGGGCTTCGGTCCAGCCTCATCAAGCCCTTCCAAGCCCTGCATAGGGTCCATAGGCCCATTCGCCTCTGCTTGAATCTGCTCACTAGCCTTGCGATCCTCTTCACTCACAGCATGCTTGGCCAGCCAGCCCTCCTGCTTTTGGTTAGCCTATCAGGCGCACAGCTCTTACAGCCAGAGAATACATACCTGCTCCCAGATGGCCGTCTTGCTGCCTAGTCCTTCGTTTGCGTCTTTCTGTGGTTTGGCCGCCGCTACCTTGATAACGGAGCCGTACAACTCGCTCCGGTCCATGTTGTCAATAGCGTCTGTCGCATCGGTTGCAGTCTCAAACTCTACATAGCCGAATCCTCGATGCTGATCGCCCTGGCTCTGGTTTTCCGGTTTCGGCAAGTTGACTTCAACAATGTCGCCAAATGGCAGGAAGGCGTGGAAGAGCGTCTGCTGCGTTACTGCTTGGTCGAGGCCGCCGACGAACACAGTGGCCTTGAGTCGTGACGTGTCCGATAAGTTTGACATGGTTGCCTACGGATGCGATTCGAGGCTGGCTTTTGGTGAAATGGTCGCGTTCCAGAGATTCCGAGCTGAAATTCGATATCACGTGGCTAGCGGGACCCACAGTTGGCGGCGCCCGCCATGGGACCAGGCAAGGACAGGTGGATGCTCCGATTGAGGATGAAGCACGTCGTTGCCCCAACTCCCATTCCGCGCTCAAGACACCTTGCGGACACTCCTTTATACCACGTATACCTCTCTTCTCGCGCTACAAGATCCCCTCACTTGTCCATTTATTTTGTTTGTGCCTTACTCCCCAATTCGCTAATCTGACACCGAGGCGCCATCACCGCCCAACACCGTCATGGTCCGTCTACGAGAAATCCCCAGGACGGCCTGTTTCGCTTGGTCGCCCGGTCCCACGCAGCCCCTCATTGCCACTGGAACCAAGGCTGGAGCTGTAGATGCCGACTTTTCAAATGAAACCCAATTGGAGCTCTGGGAGCTCAAGTTGGACGATGCCGAACAGGGCGTAGAGCTCAAGCCTGTTGCTACTGTGAGCGTGGAGTCGAGGTACAAGAGCATCTACGCAAGCCCAATTCGGACCAAGTAGCTAAAAACCCATACCAGGTTCAACGACATTGCATGGAGTCAACCCAGCGAACAGTACCCGCGGGGCATAATAGCGGGCGCGCTCGACAGCGGGGCACTAGTACTATGGGATGCAGAGAAGCTGCAGGCAGGCGAAGGGTCAGAGTGCATGTAAAGTTGCATACGATGCCAGAGTGCTAATTTTGTGCAGTGATGATGCCGAGATTGACCAGATCGACAAGCACACCGGTCCCATCCAGGCCATACAGTTCAACCCCTTCCGATCCAACATCCTCGCCTCGGCAGGTGCCAAAGGCGAGCTCTACGTTCACGACCTCGCCGACGAGTCCAAGTCCTTCCGCCTAGGCAAGGCTGGAGCGAATCCCGACGAGTACACTACATTAGACTGGAACAAGAAGGTTGCGCACATTCTGGCAACCGGTAGCAGCGGTGGCTTCGTCACCGTCTGGGATGTCAAGCTTAAGAAGGAGAACCTCACATTGAACCACTATGGACGGAAAACAGTCAGCGCTGTGTCCTGGGACCCCAATGTGCCCACGCGACTAGTCACCGCTATCCCGACCGACCAGAACCCGCTCGTGCTGGTGTGGGACCTCCGCAACACCAATGCGCCAGAGAAGACGCTCCAGGCACACGACCAGGGTGTACTGTCACTTTCGTGGTGTGTGCAAGACAGCGATCTTTTGCTGTCTTGCGGCAAGGATAACAGGACAATTGCTTGGAACCCGCACACTGGAGAGCAGTTGGGCGAATTCCCAGTCGTCACAAACTGGACCTTCCAGACTAGATTCAACCCCGCAAACCCGAACCTCCTCGCTACCGCATCCTTTGATGGCAAGATCGCGGTTCAGACGCTACAAAACACAGGCGCTGCAGCGGACCAGAACAAGGCGGCGACCGAGGCACCTGCTGGCGAGGACTTCTTCGCCCAGACCCACGCAGAGCCCCAGGGCGCGTCCTTTTCTCTCAAGACACCCCCGAAATGGCTGAAGAGGAGAGCAGGTGTGGCTTTTGGCTTTGGCGGAAAGCTGGTCCGGTTCGGCATCGTTGACAACAAGTCCAAGATCTCCATCGAGACGTTTGCGGTAGATTCGGACGTCAGCGCGGCAAGCGAGGAGTTCGACAAGGCTCTAGACAGTGGCAATCTCACAGCAATCTGCGAGTCGAAGATTTCCAAGGCAGCTAATGAGGAAGAGAAGGCTGACTGGACCGTAATCGAGACCCTCACATCGGAGAACCCGCGAAGCAAGCTCGTCGAATACCTAGGCTTTTCCGACAAGGACAAAGAGCCGGAAGAAGAGAAGAAGGAAGACAAGACAAACGGCGATGCCGACGAAGGCTCCTCTTTCTTTGATAATGCGACTGACGAGGGCAACTTCCTGTCGGATCTCGCAGCTTCCAAAGGCGCGAAGACCAACAACCCCTTCCAGATCTACACCGGCTCCGAGTCAGAAGCTGATACCAAGATCACTCGCAACCTTATGTTAGGTGACTTCAACGCGGCATTAGATGTGTGTTTAAAGGAGAACCGATTGTCGGATGCTTTCATGATTGCTATCTGCGGTGGAGAGAAGTGCATCGCAAAAGCACAGGCTGCATACTTCAAGAGGCAATCCGACGCACCAAACTATCTACGTCTACTCGCGTCCGTAGTCGGAAAGAATCTATGGGACTTCGTATACAATGCCGATCTGAAGGATTGGAAGGAAGTCATGGCAACAATCTGCACATTTGCCGACCAGGCCGATTTCCCCGACCTTTGCGAGGCTCTTGGAGATCGACTTGAAGAAGCCATCTCTGAAGAGTCAGGATCCTACCGAAAAGATGCGTCTTTTTGCTACTTGGCTGGTTCCAAGCTTGAGAAGGTTGTCGTCAACTGGGCACAGGAGCTTCAAGAAAGCGAAAAGGCGGGCATTGAGCAAACAGATGGTGACAACAGTTTCTCAATCCATGCACGATCACTCCAGGACTTCATCGAAAAGGTCACGGTATTCCGAAAGGTCACCGACTTCAAGGACACCGAACAGGAAAAGGAGGATGACTGGAAACTCGAACCTTTGTACGCAAAGTACGTTGAGTATGCTGACATCGCATCTGCCCACGGTCAACTTGCGATCGCAGAGAAATATCTAAATCTCCTGCCTCAAAAGTATCCAGCTGCAGACGTAGCCAGGAACCGGGTCAAGCAAGCAACCAGGAAGGTTGCAGCTCAGCCAGCAGTAACCCACAAACAGGCCCAGTCGACTAGCACTGGTCGTCGTCAAGTTGTGGTCCCGTCATATGGTCAACCTGCACAAGCAACACCTGCACCGCCCCAACAGACGCCCTACGCTCCCGTCAACCCTATGCAGACACAGCCAAGAGCGTCGCCTTATGCTCCAGTCAACCCTCTCTCCTCACAAACCCCGGCTGCTGCACCATCAACATTCACACCAGCAGCAGCATCCGGCAATGCGTACACACCAACTGGCTACCAGCCATCTCAGCCCCAGGGCTATGGTGGTTACGGTCAGGCACCCCAACAACCAATCGCACCTCCACCACGCAACTTCTCCAACTCGCCGTCTATTGTACCAGCAGCCAACAGGGGTAGCATTCCTGCCTGGAACGACACACCAGACTTTGGCCCCCCTAAGCCTGCTTCGCGTCGTGGTACTCCCATGAACACTGTTGCTTCTCCGTTCCCGAACCAGCAGCAGCCCCTCGCAGGTCCGCCTCAGGGTCCGTTTTCGCCAGGAGCCCGATCAACACCTCCACCTCCTCCAAAGGGCCCGCCTCAAGGCCCTCCCCGGATGACTTCTCCGCCATCTGGACCTCCAGCTGGCGCCCCGAACGCATACGCACCATCGCCGGCAACAAACACATACGCTACGCCGCCTGCTGGCTTTGCACCCCCACAGCATGCGCCAGTACAACGGGGAGCATCCCCATACCAACCCCCAACTGCAGCCGCTCCGCCGTCTAACCGCTACGTCCCTGCTCCGGGCTCACAACCATCAGCTCCACCTGGACCAATGGGTGCAATGCCACCACCGCGTAACATTGCGCCTCCTCCAGGCCAGTTCACACCCGCTGGCTCACCATACGCACCGTCGCCAGCGCAACAAATGTCACCGGCTGCCGCAGCAGCAGCAGCACCACCACCACCAAGAGGGCCACCGCAAGGACCTCCGCGGGCAGGCCCTCCTCAAGGTGGACCACCAAGGCCAGATTCTCGACCTGGTATGGGTCAGTCGCAAGCGGCTGCACCAGCAGCCAAGTACCGTAAGTGATCCTCCAGGGCATATTCCGCAATTTTTTCATCGCAAGAATTGTCCGAAACTAACTCACATCAGCTCCTGGTGACCGATCGCACATCCCCGAGGCATCCCGCCCCATCTACGAGATACTCGATGCAGACCTGCAACGGGTCAAGGCAAGGGCACCAGCACAGTACAAGCAGCACGTGGCAGATACCGAGAAGCGCCTCAATATTTTGTTCGACCATCTCAACAACGAGGACCTGCTCAAGCCCGACACTATCCAGCAAATGAACGAACTAGCAGTCAATATCCAGGCTAAGCAGTACGACGCTGCGGTCGCAATCTTCTCTGATCTGATGACTAACAAAACGGAAGAGGGAAGCAACTGGATGGTAAGCTCCATGTTATACCTGTTGTGTTGTTTGAATGAGATGCTAATGTGTATGATTAGGTTGGTGTCAAACGCTTGATTCAGTTTAGCAAGTCGACTGCTTAGAAGGCTTCTGCTGCTGCTCTTGCGACTGCGCTGGCGAGTGTTCCCGAAGATTACGTTTTGGTGGAAAACGTTGCGTTGTATAAGTAGAGTTTAAGGTCGGGGGACAGAGGTGTCGCTGGGGTAAGGGCAGTTTTGTGGCCCGTATTTAGCGTTTTGCATGTCATTAGAGAAAATGAGACATGTGCTGAAAGATTGACGCTTGCCTGGCTGTCGTATGACTGGTGTGCACCTTCTCACTGAACATTGCATGTGGGTACCTCCTGGTGAGTAGATTTGCCTTGTGCATTTACACGGTTGCCACTTTGTCTAGGTTGCCTTCCTCATGTCTGTGTTGTTTACATCGAACAATGAACACACTACCTACTTTCAACAAACAACAACATCTGAAATGCCACAACGATACCACTGCTCTTCCGCACAAACCTGACACTGCCGCGCTCAAGCATCCCACCCAGAAAAGGAGACATCATGGCTGGAGACGAACAGAAACACGAAGCTATCAGTATGCTACATACCAGCTACAAGAACCTGACTCGAACGATGACTAATAGTCACAAGAAGAAGAAGAAGTTATCCGCGATGCGTCCAACGAGAAGATGTCATCTCACGAGAAAACGGTGGCGACTCACCTTGATTGGAAGAATTGGGATATAACAGACTCCTCCTCTTCCTCCTCCTTCGGCAACGTATCCAAAGTGGACAACGCGACTACGACTTCCTTTTGTACTAATAATACTGCTACTGCCACTCACACTCTCCGGAAAGCAGAAAGGAAAAAGAGAACTGGTAGCGATACGAGAACAACGACTCCGAACCAGGCGGCTGCCATAGAGAAAGTAAGACAGAATCTGAGGGCGAGGGCGGAGGCAAGTATGGAGGCGAAGAAGAAGAGGAGAGAAGCGGAGTTGCTACAGTTGAGAGATAGGGAGGTTGCTGAGGGGATTGCAGGGTTGGGTTTAGGCGAGGGGGGTAAGGAGAGTAACGAGGATGGGGATAGTAAAGCTGGGGATGGGGATGGGAGTGGTGGTAAGGATAGAGAGGGAGACGATGGATGTGAGAATGTTGACATTGAGGATTGATAGGATGGTTGGAGATGAGGAGAAAGCTTTTCCTGAGTAGCAGTAGGAAAGATAGACCAAGGAGGTTTCGTCGATACGGTGGGGAGGCTTGTGAGTTTCTCGTTGGGGGGTGACATTATTCTAGCGCTACAGGTTCAGCTAAGCTGTCTGATGAGTCTGATTGACATGCGGACTTTTACAAGCATGTTTGCTTGATGAAAATAGGTTTACGCTTAATACCATCAAGTTGCAACGACACAAATACAATCGTTGATAGTAAGGCTGGGTCAAGTTTCTTCCAGAATCGCACAAGGTTCATGGCTTTGGGTTTAATCACTAAACCGAAAGAGTTATATATACAGCTGCATACAGTGAAGCCAGGTGTGTAGAAGATACACCAGCATTGCGATACCAAATACAGTGTTACTCAACAGCGTTGTGCTCGCGTTTTAGCACCAGCACGTTTATCAGATCGATATTCGTTGATAGTAGGTGTCTTGATCCCCTCACGGCGATTGTCTTCTCTGGTTGAGCTACCTGTCCCTTCTTCCCTAGAGTCCGCCATAATAAACTGAGATATGTTCAAAAGTGGTAAAATACACTGGACGAATCACGCCGGCGGATTGGTGGCTTCTTTGGCAATAAATTGCAAATTATAATAGATAGGTGCAAGACTGAGGGTTCGGGTTCGGAAACCCGGGTCCATGCTTAGACGACTTGAACGTGTCTGGAGGTTGCTGGATTGCTGGAATCCTTCAATTCGGCCTTTTCGATATGTTTTTTTTTCACGTTTACCTAAGGCCATGATAGCAGAGATTGAGCCTGGATATCCAGGCACCGCAATGAGAAATGAATGTGGATGTGTCGATGACGTTGAACCACCTGGATCGTGAAATGTTCAGCCCATCATTGGGCCGTGTGCTTCAGGAGATCTTTGCATAAATAGCATTTGTGCATGTGCACCATGCTTGTCATGCCGTCTCAGCTCTGGGAACGGCTCAGCATCATGGTTGAATGGATGCCTCGATTCAAATCGAATAAACCTTTCCACAACGTTAGATTCAGGATGGTATTGTAGATGCGAAAGACGGAGGAACATGGGCTAAGATCGGGCGGGATCGCTAATCGTAGCCGATCGGGTCAAAGCCGATCTTAGACAACACCAGGCGTCATAACATCAAACTTCAATGTAATGACGTAGTCGCGAGTCCGACACGTTAGCCACCCAACATGGCCATGGAAGCACGGTTCGCGGGTTTCAGCCTCCTTTCAACAAACTCGCTGTTTATCTGCAGCGACGTCACCCGAGCCTTGGACACATGCTACGTTCCCTTCACCGCACCTGCTCTCGTGTCGCATCGCAACCACCACTCCGAGCGACAGCGACCTTACAAAGATTTCGCATAATCCCCCATCTTTCAACTATGCCACCCAAGCGGAAGAGGTCTGCTGCCGCAACAGCAGGTCCTACAACGGAAGAGGCTCCTCCCGTGGACCGATCACAGATGCGCCGAACAGATGTGCCTTTACCCAGAAACATCACAAAGCCACCACGTCGCCAAACAACGCGTGGGGGAAAGACTGAGAAGACAGATCCTAATCTCAATCCTGACATTGTCGATGGCGTCGACGCATTACGGGCATCGCCTGACGCAGAAGAAGGCGCGGATGCTGTTCTGGAATCTGCCGTCAGTAACGGTATTGCGAACGAGGCCGACACTGCACCAGATGCGACTACCAAGGACAATGCGCTACCATTGCCTGCCACAAACGGTGATGCGCCCGTAGCAAATGGCGCCCCTGCAGCGAATGCTGCAAAGAACAAGCGAAAGAAGGCCGGCGCGCAGCAAATTAAAGTGGAAGAGGAAGACACCAACACAGGTGCCGTAGATGGCGTCGCTGCAAAGGTCACCGCATCTGCAGCCAGCACGGGGGTGTCTGGCGATCCCGACGACATTGATAACCTGGAGGTTGAAGACGAGGACGAGGCGGAGGTCAAGGAAGCCCTGTCGCGACCCCCACCGGTCAATTCTGAATACCTTCCTCTTCCATGGAAAGGACGGCTTGGCTACGTATGCGTCCTGCGGGTACTTTTTAATCTAAACTAACGAGTTTGCATACAGGCCTGTCTGAATACGTACCTCCGTAGTGCTACCCCTCCCGTTTTCAGCTCGAGAACCTGTCGTATCGCGAGCATCATCGAACATCGCCATCCCCTGAAAGACCCGTCGCAGCCCGAACATGCCACTAAGAATCGCCCTGATAAGGAACAACCAGCGGATATCACGCGCGGAATGAGATATGTGGAAGAGATAGGCCTCGCCAATGCGCGGGATATTATCAAAATGGTGCGCTGGAACGACAAGTACGGCATCAAGTTCATGCGCTTGAGTAGCGAAATGTTTCCGTTTGCAAGCCATGAGGAGTATGGCTACAAGCTTGAGCCTTTTGCTGGCGAGACATTGCGTCAAGTAGGTAAAGTGATCGGCGAGTTGGGTCATCGAGTGACTACTCATCCAGGCCAATTCACTCAGCTGGGCTCGCCGCGAAAGCAGGTCATCGACAACGCAATGCGTGATCTGGAGTATCATGATGAGCTGCTCTCTCTTCTGAAGCTTCCAGAGCAGCAAAATCGCGATGCTGTCATGATTCTGCATCTTGGTGGAGCATATGGCGACAAGCCGGCAGCTATTGAACGATTCAAGGAGAACTATGCAAAGCTTCCTCAGAGTGTCAGGAATCGTCTGGTGCTTGAAAACGACGATGTGGTGTGGTCGGTGCATGAGTTATTACCTCTGTGTGAAGAGCTTAACATCCCATTCGTGCTCGACTACCACCATCACAACATCATCTTCGACGCAGATCAGATTCGCGAAGGTACCAAAGATATCATGGAGCTCTACCCACGTATACTTGCGATATGGGAAAAGAAAGGAATCACACCTAAGATGCACTACTCTGAGCCGACACCTGCAGCGATTACCAAGACAACAAGGAGAAAGCATTCACCTCGCGTCATGACATTTCCTCCTTGCCCTGATACCATGGACTTGATGATCGAGGCAAAGGACAAGGAGCAAGCTGTGTTTGAGCTCATGCGAACTTTTAAGCTTCCGGGCTTTGATACCTTCAACGATATCCTGCCACATACGCGTCAAGATGAGAACAAGCCATGGAAGCCCAAGCCTAAGAAAGCTGCCAAGAAGGGCAAGAAGAAGAAGACGGACGAACTCGACGAACTGGATGCGAAGCTAGAAGATGAAGAGCCAGAGGACGTACCCCCGCCTATCGTACCCGACGAGGAAGTGGGCATGGGAGGGCCAGAGGGAAGAGTGTACTGGCCTCCGGGTATGGAGGACTGGCTCAGACCCCCAAAACGCATCATCAAGAAGAAAGAAGACGGCGCCGCTACGCCAGCGAAGAAGAAGCGCAAGACCGCCGCTGACGCGGCCTCTGTAGCAAGTGAAGCCGCTCCACTTGAGGATGTCAAGACGCCCATCAAAACACCAGCCAAGAAGGCCGCATCGGCTAAGCGAGCAGCAGCAGGTTTGACTAAGAAGAAGGCAGCAGTTAATCCCGTGCCAACACCCTCGGCTTCCGATGAGGAGGAAGATCAGCTTAGCTCACCCCCGCTTAGCGATGTAGGGAGCGAGGACGAGGCTCCTGTTGTGCAGAAGCGAAGTGCACGGCCTGCTGCGACACGGGAGAAGTCTGGCAGGACTACGGCACGGGTCAGCTACAAGGAGGAAGCGGACGAAATGAGCATGTAGACAAGTGCAACCTCCACATCATCGGTGGCCATGGTGCAGCTAGCAATATCAATTCAATGTACGAATACGCGCAATTCGGTCCTTCAGACATGAAATAACGACATTGAAGCATGATTCACATCATCTCGGTTGTAGGAAAAGTTGAGTAAGAGAAAACAATGCTCCGAGCCTGCTAGATCCTTGCCTTCCCGCTTCAGGCCGTTATCCCGCCTTCCTTCCCGGCCTTGTCCCTTTGCTCTCTCTCTCTCTCTCTCTCTCTCTATCTCTTTTTCCGAACTTCGTACTCAACGTCTTTCCATAGTTCATGCGCTCCCCACATTGACGTAGACCGATGATTTACTCTCGCGCTTACCTATCTATTCACCTTCCCAGTCCAGCTGTGCGGCCGAAACGCTGTTTGAACATGCGTTCCCTGGGGTAGGACGCATAAACGTGCACTATGTGGACCTTGGGATCCGCTAGGCCTAGGGGAGGAAGAAAAGGCAATCCCGCAGGTGGAATCCCAGCCAGCCAGCCAGACACTCCCCATGCCAGTATGCTGTGCCCCTCACCGTGACTTCCCCAATACAGGGCGTTGAGACGGCGAGACCAGATACGTTGTTGTGCTGGCTTAGCCTTCCAGAAGGTTGTCCAAGTACGGGCCGTTACTGTGCCGCACTAACCGGCGGATGCCGAGGCATTCCGCACATCTTCTTAGCACCTTCCATTGCATATCCCACGGCCGGAAAGGGGGGGGTAATGCTCAACTTCGTGTAAGCGTGTAAGATGGACTGCCTTGCTGTCAGAATGTTGTGTGGGGGAGGGAGGGGAGGGGGTGTGGTAGGGAAAGCAGGCACAATCACATTGCATGTATGCATCGATAGCTTAATCGATAGCTTCATATGCATGGTGTCATGCAGGTCAGTGTTGTTCGTGAGTGACGACTGGTTCTAGCTAGCTTAGCTGGCCGTGGGGAGATGCACATGTAGGACTACGTCGGAGGACATGGTTAGGAAAAGGCTAAGAGTGTGCGTTGTTAGTGCGAACACCAGACGATAGCCCGGAAAACTACTTTGAAGGGTATGGTGGTGACGGGAGGATCTCTAATGTCTTTCGGTTTCAGGTACGGGTCGCGTAATGGAAAGTGTGGATTGAGGATTCTGGAGCAGTAGTAGGGAGGAGAGGACATCTACCAAGACCGTTATCTGTGGATATTCTTGTACGAGTCGAGGTTTGCGTATTCCTGATTGCATGTGTATCCATTTTACCTTTGCTCTGCTGCGACAGAGTGTACCGTGCGGTCTTTCGCAGGTACGAGATCCCACCAATCACTGTTCGTACGTGTTGTCAGTGGCCCGATTATATCCTCCAACGTCCCTTGGATCTCTCAACACCAACAACTACGATCTAGAATATATTCTTTAGTGTCCGCCGATCAACGATTGCTAGCCATGGATCGAATTCTAGGCCGTGTCTATCACATCTTTCTGTCTCTCTTGCCTGCTGCTAATCAACCCCCAGTCGCCTCGTAGCTATCCGCAATCGGTTAACTTCCCGCGGCTAATATCTGCAGGTCTGCCTGCACAGCCCTGCACATATCGAGGCCTATGTCCGTACCATGTCCATGGACTCCTGAATCGAACATTCCGTGCGCTAGTGTATGTGTTTTTGCATTGACAATGTATAATGAGTCGTGCTATATTTGCGAGGGTTTGGTAGCATATCCCTAGTCGTGACTGGGAGCAGAGCAGGGAAGTTGGTTATACTGCCCGTCTGCTATGCGGGATGGTATTGCGCCGGTGGCCGATCTTGAGACCCTATCGCCGTGGCTGGAATTGAGGACCAGGTGGAGACTCTTTCTCCGTACGTTCGGTCAGCGGTAGGCGGTATGGCATGCTTATTTGCTCAAGTGCAGTCGAGCAAACGAGGATTTTGGCGGTTAAGGCGCCGCGAGAAAAGTAGATTGCTTCCCAAGGAAGAATGTCTGAACGGTTCATGTCCGTAGATGATAGCCTGTGTTGAATAACCGAGCCGTCTGAGCGAGCTCGCGTCGAGTTGTGATCTCCGGCACTACACAATGTGCGTCCCGCTGCTGCCAAATTCCCATTCCTATCTCCAACTTCTAGCCTTATCACGAACCTGGAGATATACCAGAGGTCGTACGACGCATTGTCCATACGCTCAGACTTGCAGGGTCCACATGCGATAAGAATACGAAGACTGTGCTTGAGATGAAAAAATGGAGAAAGGCCGAGCTTGAGAATATCTACGCGAGAGGCCTGAGCTCAGAGAAGAAAAATCGGCAAGCGCCCGTCATTGTCCGTGCAGGTCTGCAAGACAGGCAAAAGGAATTTCGAAGGATTCCTCGGCATTTTGATGCATGTATGCAGCAGAGAGTGCATAGGATACGCGGTCCGGGGTCTTGAATCTCGATGACAGGCGTCGTGATGTAGGAGGCTGAGAGATTGTGGTAGCGCCGACTGACGAAGGCCAAAAGTAAGAGGATTATCTGAAGAAGGTGAATGTATAGGCTATTTAGAAGACTCTCAAACGCGAGAACCGCTGCGATGTACCGGCAATCTCGGTTTTTGTCTTCTAAGAAGAGAGCATTAGACATGGAAGGTCTGTGCTCGATTCTCTACTTGCCATGACGTCATGGCGGTTGGACAATGCCAGTGGTCGAGGTCCACGATAGTCATTGTGCGTAGAACCCTACGTAAGGAATACCAGCAACATCTTTCGAATTTTCGTTTTGCTAGTTGTCTCCGTAGGTGTAAAAGGAAGCCTCCAAATTCATGGAAAATGAGGGGCGAGCGTAGGTAGGCGCCGAGAGCTTCCGCAGCAGCAGCAGCAGCAGCACCACCATCACCACATATAGTTGTTCTTCAAGTTTCTCTGTGATTCCTCTTTACTGGTCTACTACAGACACCAGAATCAAGAGCCTGCTGCACCACCGATGTAACCAAATAGCAAACGCATACGTGTCTCTCAAACCAGCGAGCGGACCGCGTCAACAACTTCCATCGCGCCTTCACGATGTCTGCTTTTTTTTCTCAGCCACAACGTCACCATCCCAAACTATCTTGCCCAATCACTTTTGTCCGGCTTTCCATTGCCGACGCAGCAACATCACCCGACACACACATACACACACACCTCTCCGAGCCTCTTTCGGCCCTTTGATGATCAGTTGCAATGGCCCGCTCCGCGATCATCCTCCTGCGCCTCATACCAGTTACACACGGCGCACACCCAACATAACGCGATCACGCTCCATGATCACGGAGGTGAAATATTAGCGCCTAGAGTGGAACGTCTCATTAAGAAAAACGCCTACTGCGCAAGTGCCGTCTATGCTACTCCGCAAAAGTTACGTACAAGAATGTTGTTTCCCCAGATTATCACATGCAAGACATAGCACATGTCCAAACGATCATGTCTGGCGTCCGACAGACAACAAAAGTCTAAGCCTGCCGAGCCGGCCATGGAGTGTTAGCCGATGACCCAATTAGGCATTATGGCCGGCTCGAGTTGGGAACTTGGGTGGAAGCGCCCGAGCGGCGTGGAAATGTGACGAGATGAGGCGGTTCCTGCGTATCTGAGTAGCACACCAAAACAACGATGCGTTGGCGTACGTCGTCGGGCTTGGTATCTTGGGAACCCGTCTACACAGGCTGGTTGTTACAAGTACTGTGCTAACAATAGAGGGCCACTGCGATACCACAGGCTGTCGGCGAATCCGAATAGATTGTACAGTCCCTATATACCGGGTTATAGATAGCGCGGTATTCCCGAATGTGACATTGGAGAAACCCGAGTCACGTTGCTGTGCGCGATTGGGTGCCCATTGTCTCGGGAACATTGTTACTTTTCTAACCGCGAGTCTTGGCTTGTTCTGCTTCGCTGACTTGCTGTCAGTACATACACTACCATGGTCGAGTTTGCTCCCAGGAGCAAAAGAGACATGCGCGCACCGAGATTTGAAGGGTTAGCGCAAGTACACCAGACAATGCACGACAAACAACATTGAGAGGGGCAAATTAGTGAAAGCGCGAGGTACATGGAAACGGATGAAATCGTATTGTGAAAGTTCCCGTTCCGCTTTCTGTGCATAACTCAAGCATCCTGGAGTAGCCTAAATGTTTGACGAGCAAGGCGCCCACGGCCTTCTCTCTGCTTCGTATTGCGTACGAGTACACCCTCCCACTATCCATCCCCACAATGCCGCAAATAAGCAATGCACCTCGGACGTTTCTGTGTTGCGATGCACGAGCATGACGTGTGCGACCCAAAGCTTACATGTTTGAGTAGTCTGCCTGTAAGAAGGAAGAGAAGAAGGGCGTAGGTATACACGAGCTGAGCTGAGCTGTCAGCACGAGTACTCCTTGTACCTGGCAAATGATCACCACAGATCCTCCCCCCCCCCCTGTTCGGAGCAGGGCAAGCTGAGCCGGAATGAGCGAGAGACCACCCATGTACCATCACCATGCAGCACATCGGCGTCGCCCGCAAAAGCACTTTGCGTTGTTCAAGAGGTACGACATGAGATTCGAAAGGCCGTTGCGACAATAGCGGCGGCGGCGTTTCCGCAAACCCCCCTCCCTTTCCCTTCTTTTGCCCCGCGCTGCCGTCAGCACTTTGATTCCGCCCCAACCGCCTCTTGCGCGCCATGGCCCTTCGCCGTCGCCGTAGAACCGCCTTGTAACACTGACCTGGCTCATTTGTTACGGTACGTGTTGTCTCGTATCAGCTGGTACGAGCATGAGCCTTGTGGGATCGGGTCAACTTGCACCTTGCTCGTCGCTGCTCTTGTCTGATTGGGCGCGTAGGCATGCGCTGCGCACCCTTGGAAACTTTACGTCGTGGCCATCGTACTCTAAACCGTGTGGTGAGGTCAACGAGTTGCCGTTGCTTTTGCTCTGCCGCTCAATCTACACAAGGTTTACAGCGTGTTGGATTGGCATGTCGTACCATCTGCTGACCGGCGCCGAACCGGTGAGCCTGTGTTATCCGCGGGGGACATCAATCCTCATCAAGGGGATGAATAATCTTAGCTCGTGTTTATTCTTTCTTTCTTTTCTCTTTCGTATTTCGTGTAACCGCACTTGCAACCCGTTTGTTGGTAGAAGACCAGGATAAGCGTTGGGATGCATGTGCAAAAGAGCCGATTTGTGTGAGGTTGGGACTTGTTTGTGCAACCTTCAAGATGGATCACCAGCAAAGGAACGAGCGTGGGGTGTAAATGTGAGGAGAGTACGCTTTTCTTCCTGTTTACAGTGTAATGCTCTTCATAAAACTTGATATCGTCGCAGGGTATGCCGCATAACGTCGCTACAATATACATCAAAAGAAGCCGAAAACTTGTTTGACCAGGTTCGCTTTTCCCAGCGACCCAACCCATCCATAGTCCCATGTCGTAAAACGTGTTCATGCATCTTCTTCTTCGTTCGTGAGCTTCGTATTTGTATAGGTGCTCAAAACTCGCATATATGTATAACCTGTGTCCAGCAAGCGTCGTCATCAAATCACAATGTACTCGCCATCCATGCGATCCATGGCTCGCCTCCATCGGAAAGGATGCTGTATAGTACTAAAAGGTCCGTTTTGCCTCGGTACCTGCATGTCACCGTCTGACCATTCGTCGTCTTCGCGCCACACGCGCTCGAGCACTTCTAGACCGCTAAGGTTGTTGAAGAAACCACTCTCGCGCTGAATCTCCACACAACGTTGTCGCACGACGGCGCGGTGTTCAGGCTCAACGCATTCCGTGCCGATGATGAACAGCGGCCATAATAGGAACTTGTTGACGCAGCTCGTGATACCGATCTGGGATATGTGGTAAAGGCCCTGTGATACCAGATTTTGGAAGTTGAGGGTTGATGCGGGGAGAGTCGGTTGCGCTAGGCGCTCAGTGTAGAGTAGCGCCGCATAGCGAAAACTCTCGCTGATATGGAGAAGCGCAGCCTGTGCTGGCGACATGGCGAGCATGGAACATGCTGCGTCGGAAGAGTGCATGTCACCAGGTGGCGGAAATTCCCACTCCTGTAGCCGAATGCGAAGATCGTTCCACTCGCTCCAGAACTCGGAGCGGGGATCATTGCGCGCCGAGGTGAAGGGGTCGATGTGCTGCTCGTTGATGGGCGTCCCCCAACCGTTGCCGTCCATGTTATCGAAGCTAAAGGAATAAAAGTCTTTGACTTTCTTGGGTCGGGGTGACGATGTAGGCGTGTCATCGTTGTCGCGTACAGGTCGGTTCTGACTAAGCAGATTTAGTCGTCCAAGTCGTGCAATGAGTTTGAACAAGCGGCCCTCGCAGCCGGAATGGTGTTCCAATGCACCCAAGTTGGCACTCAGGTTCATCATGTCGAGCGAGTCGCCGCGTACTTCAATCTCTCGGTCATTGACTGCAGCAGTCATGACGTCAAACCAAGTAAAAAAAGTCTCAATCCACCCAACAAACTCTGACTGAATGCTTCGGTCGCGCAGGCTTAGCAATTTCTGTACGCCGGCAAGCTGAGTCTTGAATTTCGTGAAGCCGGAATCACAGACATGGAAAAGACAGAGGATGAGAAGGGTAGCGAGTACAGAGTCGTCCTGCGACCCATCGTAGTCGACAAGCTTCTTGTTGAGGAGGACGATAGAGTTGGCCTTGTAGTGCTTCTCTTCGTCGGTTGCTTCACCGTGCATCTCGCGCAGCTCGCGCGTCGTCATCTGTGAGTAGGCATGATCCGGTATCAGGCGCGTATCATGCAGCACGCTTAGCCGTCGGCCCTCGATACCCCCGCGCATGCGCATGTTGTTGGTAGCTAGCGCACCGATGGCGTTCTGCAGCTCCTCGTTGCGCATGGCCAGATGTATAATGTGCATGCGGTAGGGGTTGGTATGGCTGTCAAAAGCCACCAGCACCGGGCATATAAATTTGTCGTAGTAGTCCAGCAGGAATAGCATCCGCGGGGAAACGGGCGAAGCGATGGTAAGGCTCTGAGGAATAGAAGTGGTGAGCGACAGTACGTCTTGAGACAGGGGGCCAGAGCCATAGGAAGACATACCCTCCGACGGGAGAAAGGAGAAGCCGGACTGGAATCCATTGAAACTCGAGCTCATCTCTCCCTCTACAAAAACATCCTGATATGCGACAGGGCCTATACTTTGCGAGGCTGCGCTTACTTCGGCATAGTCGTGTAGGCTCTGATCTGAGCTTACACTGGAGCTCATGTCATCACCAGTTGGCAATGGGCGAGGAGCCTCGTGAATGAAGTAGTGGTCCAGAGAGCCCACGTGCGCCTGGTCGAATGGCTGATAGCGTGGTATGGACGGGTCTGCAAACGGGAATTCGTCGACGGGGGTATTGGGGAACTCGCTCGGAGAGGGGAAGTCGCTGTCGCTGTAGGTGCCAAGAGAAGCAGAAGAAGCCGACATGCCATTATCCTCAAAGGGCACATGCAGAGTGGTTTGCAGTCTTTGAAGAGGACCCCTGTGTGGCTGGTGGTGCCTGAACTTGGAGGCTTGGGGATGCAAGAATTCAAAGTGTTCTCCATGGTGTTGCATGGGATATGCCATTGGAGTAGATGGAGTGGGTATGGGGATCGGGCTTGTCGGGCTAAAGTACTGGTATTCCTGTGGTGCAGAAAACATGGGACTTGTAGGACTTGTGGGGGAGTGGGCACCAAAGTCGATGCTCGCACGGTGGCTGAAGTGGTGCTGATCTTGGTGGGCACTGGTGGTTGACGTGGTGCTGGTCGAAGCTATCGAGTTGATGCGTTGGGGCTTGGGCTCCTGTGTTGCAGTGGGAAGCGACTTTGCAATAGGCAAAGACATGCCTCGAAGCTTTCCGCGGCTGGCTACTCCCACGCCCCATGTTAGAGTGGTACGGTACCCTGAGCATTCTTTTCCAATGTCGACGCACGGCCCACAGTATGGACGGCGTCGATCACACTTGACTTGACGTTTCTTGCAGGCAAAGCAGTCGTCGGTAGCTCCCGTGGCTGGTGCTCTTCTTCTTCGTTTCCTGGGGGCAGCGGCAGTGGTGTTGGTGTTGGTGTTGGTGGTGGTGGTGGTAGTGGTGGTGGCGGTAGTGGTGTCTACCTTGTGAACGACCTCAGCAGGCTGAGTAGTAGTTGGTGAGACGGCCATGGTGGGTGTAATAAAAGAGGAAGTGTTATTGCAGTACTCTACCACGTTGCATCTGCAGGATGTGGATCGTGTATAGTAGGTGTAGAAACAGAATAGACAAGAAGACGAGGGGTAATACTCAATGGAGCATAGAAGAAGCGCGTCACGGTGGGTAAGTATTATTTTGGCCTCGACGGGTCCGGGTAAAGGAAGCTTGGTCGCCCGTCTGATAAGGCCAGGGCGCTAGCGGGCAGGGCTCTGGGATGCCAAGGGGCAGGAAGCAAAATGCCGCGGCATACTGGAGGCTAGGATATTAGGAGCAGAGGTGGTCGTCTTGAGAGATGTGCATGAAAGGATGTGGTCTGCAGCGAGTAGGCCAGGTGCCCGCATGTTCTTCGCAGCGGCTGCAAGGCTTTGGCTTGTGGCAAGCCCTACCACACCCCACACGGTGACGGCGAATTGCAGGACGGCGCGAGATAGGGTCGGGTTAGGGTCGGGTTACATCGTGGAAAAATGGTGGCACCCCCGGGCAGGAGCTTTGAAGATGCAGGACGGAGAGGGCTGGACGCCACGAGAGGTCCACGAATGAGGAGCTGGCACGGGCGCGATCTACTACCGGCCGCTAAGGTCGGAGCAGCTAAGAGACGACAGCCACTGAGAGGAGCTGGTGTCGAGGGCCCTGGGGGGGGGTGAAGGCGTCGCAGGGCTTGTTCGGCTCGCTTTGCAGCAGTGCGCTGCAGAAGTAGTGCTGGCTGCTGCTGCTGCTGCTGATAGCGTCAGGGCCAGCATGGGCAACGCGAGCGCCCGGACGAATGACCAGGCGCCAATGGTGACGGAGCCGACCGAGACGATGAATGTGCCGTGGCGAAGACGCATCGAACGTGTGCAGAATCACGTCGTCTGCCATGGCAGCGCAAAGCCGCCCGCGCTGGTGAAGCCTTTGGCCAAGCCCTGCCCTGCCCTGCCCTGCCCTGCCCTGAGCGAGTGCGTGAGGGTCAAGAAACGGCCTCGCATTGCACGCCAGCCGCACAGCAGCACGAGTCTCTGGCCTGCCGCAGGGCATGAAGGGCATGAAGGGGGCAGCAGACACGACGAGCACACGTCTGACGGCGGGCGCGGATATTGCCATGACATGGAGGACTGAGGACACGGGCGGGCCCCAGGCGTAAATGATGCAGCGCTGCACGCAATGGCCGGGGTCGTGTCTGGGATACCGGACGTCTGCCACCAGCAGCTGTCGGTCGCCCTGCTGTCGCCTGCTCTGCATGTCTCTTGGCTGGATGAACCGTTCTTGTGGGACCCGCCGTGATAACAGGCCTTGATGAGAGAGCGATATGACCATTGCCATCATCCACCGCACCCCCCACACGCTTCATGGCAAACTGGCTGTGGCAGTGTCCCCCAAACATCTCATCAAGTCCATTGTCTGCTCAAGGCTCTCTCACAATGTCTTTTCCCCAACAGCCTTGACGCCTCACGCCTCACGCCTCATGCCTCACGCCTCGCACCTGTCGTGCATGATGCCGTGGCTTCGGCCGCTGCAAAGAGTGCCGAACTCCATCTGCTAACGGCGCCTAGGTCATCCGGAGCCCAACCCGCTCCCCATCCCATCCCATCCCATCCTCCAATCTCTCCACCACCCTATTCGTGTACATACAATCCACTGTCCAATGGCGCCTCCACCAATTCTCATAGCCTAGCTCAATCGTGGTATTGGGCACGTGAGCGCCGAGTCAGACATGCATCGGAGACTCGCACTACTTTGGTATGCTGGCTGTGCTCCACCACTCAACGATTTGTCTCAGGTAACAAGCAGCTTCAACCTCCCGTCACCAGATGGCTTTTGTGTTGCTAGTCAAGGTTTCATTCTCCAGCACATGTCACTAGCCGTCCGTGCCTGGGGAAAGCAGTTCACCGTCAATGCGCCTGCGCAAATGTTGCACACGCGGGGTAGTACGGGGGGATACGAAGCCACAGACCTCGTTCGCCCACTTGCTGAGCCCTCTCTCTCTCTCGCTCTCTCCCAGAGCTCGTCACGTTGGTAGTATGCATGTCTTCCTTCGCTCCGTACAAGACCCGCTTGCCGTGGCCTTTTTTTTCCGTTCCAGACCAAGCCATCACACCGAGCTGATTACGAGGAAAAGAGCCTCACGCATCCCAGCAAAATGCCTAGCTCGAGCGAGGCTAGACAAGAGGATAGCAGGGCTGCAGCTCCTCACATTCAGTGTCAAGCTCCGGCCAATATCCGGCATTCCTCCCATTATCATGTACCAGATGTGAAAATGTTCGAGGGTCGGAGTCTGTCCGATACCTGCCACTAGACAAACCACGCCAATCTGTAGCACTTTCTCGTAGCGAGTGGGCCATGACCACCCGTCAACATCCTAATCTCCGCCCTGACAATTCTTCCGGCGCCAGGTAGAGCATACAGATCTCGCTTCCCGGACCCTCCATTCTACCATGCCCGGCCCGACAGCAGACGTTTCAACCACTCTGGCCAGGCCGAGGCAGACTGCATGGAGAAATGCTTCCGCCCCGTCATCTTGGAGATTGTCATTTCGCCGGCACTGGGCAAGGAACGACGACTAGGGCTCCTCGGAGCTCTCTATTTATGGTCTCCACAAGAACCCTGCGCTAGCCACCAGCACCGTCAATGGGGCCCGCTGGGGCTTGAGCTTTAGCGTCGATGTCGTTCCAAGGCTGGTTGTATCTGGCTCTTGCCCACGCGGACAACTGAGCGAGCGACGCAGAAGAGCGGTCTGATGGCTGCGGTTCGACACTTTGCTGCGCGCAGATCTGCTAGAGACATGTCAAGCACGTGGTTCAACTATTGGCTATGATCGAGGGCGCTTAACAAGGCTTCGGCTGGCTAGCTGCAAGTACTCTAGCTTGCACAGGTAATTTTGACTTCCCACGATGCCGTGGAGCTTGTGCGGAGACGAACATCTGGCCATGGATGGCGCAATTCGTCTGAACAGACAGAAGTGGGGTGGGCGATAGGAAGAACCCTCCCCCCGAGTATCCTGCCTTTTGGGAACAAGTTACAGTTGTTGGGAGATGCTGGTGGCTTGAACCTTTGCTGTGCATGCGGTACGGTTAGAGAGGGCCAAACCTTTCAGTCAAAGTAGCCAGGTAGCCGTACCCGTGCAGCCACTCCATCCTGCTAAGACGCAGCCGTGTCCTGAGACGCCAAGTACGGCAACTCGCTTCACGATGCACGCGACGCCTTGTTTCCTCGTCTACAGGCTGTGCATGCTGTCCGAGGTCATGTCGAAGCTTCCAGGTTGGAGCTCAAAGCTCGGATGAGTGGTCCATGCATGACATGATCCCCGCAAACATCAACCCCACAAACAGTCTGACAAGCTAGTCACGTCATGCCATACCTTTACATCTGACCCTGAGTCGTCTACTACCCACCAGCAGATCACCGCCATGACTTCAAGATTCGCCTGTCTTCGCTCTGCGCGTCTTGCTGCGCGTCACCCGTGTCCTCGAAGAACATTTGCTTCAGCCGCCTCTAGCCGCGCAGACCACGTTCGCATCGTCGAGGTTGGACCACGAGATGGGTTGCAGAACGAGAAGCAGACGGTGCCGCTGGCTACCAAGATAGAGCTTGTGGAGAGACTGGCAAAGACTGGGTTGACTACCATTGAGGCAGGCTCCTTCGTCTCGCCCAAATGGGTACCACAGGTCAGACGCACGGCTTGAGGCTCGAGACATGCACTGACCCTAAAGACAGATGGCCAACTCGGCGGAGATACTCGAGCACGTACTCTCCCAAACACGCCAATCGCCGCATCCCATCACCTACCAATGGCTTCTGCCAAACGTCAAGGGCTTCGACAACTTCCTCTCCATGTGGCAGTCAAAGTCGCAATCGGGACACGATGCCTACCCAACACCCCCACCGTCTCCAGGCACAGACAATGGGCCAGCGCTGAATACTTCCTCTTCGGATCCCAATGCCATGCCCTCGCCATCTTCCGGCGCTGAAGCCATGGGCAAAAGCCGCGATGCGACAACACCCATCCACGAGCTCTCCATCTTCACAGCGGCGACCGAATCCTTCACACGGAAGAATACCAACTGCTCGATAGCCGAGTCGCTGAAGCGTTTCGAACCCATCATGTCCAAAGCAAAGGAGATGGACCTCAAAGTCCGGGCATACATCTCAGTCGCACTCGGCTGCCCTTATGAAGGACCAGATGTAGACCCACACAAGGTGGCAGAGCTGGCAGTCAGCTTGCTGGAAATGGGCGCGGACGAGATATCGGTAGCAGATACTACAGGCATGGGCACTGCGCCCAAGACGCTCGAGTTGCTAAAGACGCTGAATGCTGCTGGTGTGACCAAGGATGATCTGGCGCTCCACTTCCACGATACGTACGGTCAGGCGCTCGTCAACTCGGTTGTTGCTCTAGAACACGGGATTCGTACTTTTGATGCGGCAGTCGGTGGCCTTGGAGGCTGTCCGTTTAGCCCGGGTGCGACTGGAAATGTCGCAACCGAAGATCTGGTACACTGCTTCCATAGCTTGGGCGCCCAAACTGGCGTTGATATGGAGAAGCTGGCTGAGGTGGGCGAATGGATCTCGCAGGAGCTGGGGAGGGCGAATGATAGTAGAGCTGGAAAGGCTACATTGGCGCAGTTGAGAAAGTCGGCGCCATGATAGGCATGTAATTCAAGCTATGTATCAACCCAATTCTTGTCTCATGTATAATTGGTTGTATGTGGTTTCCGTTCTTGGGTCGCCATTGGAACCTCGTTTGCGTTTGCTGATGTACGAGGATATCAGCGACAGAAGACACGCGTACTACGTTTGCAAGAAGCGAGCGTTTTAGCCCTCATGTGTCCTCGCTGCAAAGGCTGCTGTGCATGAGACTTGTTCTTGTGGCCATCCCGCCTTGCTTCTCAGATTGGGCCATGCGACATCAACCCACAGACCGGCAATGACGGGTGGACATGGGTCGCGGGGCTATGGTTATCCAGCTGAGACTACGCCCAAGTCAGACGAGGGTGATGATATCAAGTACGGGCTCGAACAGGTTCATCGATGCGGATATTGGACCTCACCGATTCGTCAAAGCAGCCACTTGCACATGGAAGCTCGCGCGCATACCACGAGCACCAGGTAGATGGAGACACTGCTTCTGCATAACTGGCAGGGGGGTATTGCGTTGGACTCTGCCTTGGAGGAGGTTGCAAAAGATTACACTTGGGTTTTGTGCGAGTTCACTGGCCTGCGGGATACGAATCTTGACGTGGAGGAATCCGGGTAGGCTGTCGCCGCAGCCAAAGGTAGTGAGGGACGTACATGGATTCAGGTGATGAGGGATACATGTGCGGAGCCCTTTCTCTGGATATTATATTCTGCGTTACTCGCACTCAAGCTTTTGTGGAACGTGAAGCGTAGGACGAACATCATGGACACTTCACGAAGCTTCCTCCAAGCGACAGACCCACTGCTCGCCCACTGCGCACCTAGCAGCCCACTCTTCACAGTTCAACTCGTCCCAACAACTTCGCAGAGAGCGTTCGGTCAACGTCTCATCATCGGTAGTAGTAACGACGTCATCCATGATTGATCGCCGCCAAGGTGATTTCATGGGGTAGGTAGCGTGCGGTAGCGGAGTGCCTCCGATCCAAGAAGAAAAACAACCAAGTGTCGTAACTATCGCGATCAGGTTTCTTTAGCCTCGCTACACAGCATCGCGAGCTTTAGATACCCAACGGCGGTACGCAGCGCATCACCACCGGATCCGTCCTATCCGAGATCGACGAACTATTGTACATCGAACCATGGAGAAAGAAGGAAAGAAAAAAGAAAGAGAAGCGTGATGCAGGGACGCTGAGTGTGTGAGCATGTGCACGACGCGCTTTGCCATGAATAAGTCGAAACGATGGAACGACGAGACCTGTAACGGGTCCCCATCTCGAAGGTCTCGACTGCATGCAAGGAGTACCGGCCCAGCTGCCAGGAAAGCAAGATGATCTCGAGCGCAAACTTGGCAGTATCATTGCGTCGCGCGCTCAGGTGCTGAATTTGAGTTTTGCATGGGCGAAACCATGAGTTGGAGCGCAGGCATCTGTTAGGCTGAGGTTGGATGACATTGGCCGAACGATATGACGTGTGGAAGCAAAAGCAGGGTTCAACTTGGAGGACTAGCTTAGCGTGGCTGACGCACGGGGCGCGGGATCGACAAGGAACTTGGACGGAACAAGGCAAGGACAAGGACGCCGGCCATGTCGAGTGAGTGCAAGGCTGCGTCATCGGCCGTGGCAGTATCCATGAGAGACGCCATAAATCCGTTGGTTTCCCATGCGCTCGTCCCGTATTCACCCACAAACACTACAACACATACATACCTCGAACATCGCCCTCTCTTACCCTTTGAGCCTACTCTCTTTCCCTTGATTCCTTTCCTCTTACTCCAAATCTGAGTGTTGCGACAATGGGCTTCGGCGGTGCTGCATTGAAGTTTGGCTCTACGGCGCTGTATGCGCTTGAGTTTTGCTGTGCCGCAATCATCCTTGGCATCTACAGTTACTTCCTCTCTGTAGAGGCGGATCGGAATGTCAACATTCCGGTCTGGCAACAGGCCGTTACTGGTCTTGCTGGCGCGACTGTTCTATACACCATCTTCGCTGTCTTGTTGACTTGCTTCCTGGGTGGAAAGGTAAGGACATTCTTGGCGACGTGTTTGTGCAATCAGTTACTAACCATGCGTACAGAAAATCTTTGCCTTCCTCGGCATACTTTTCGACATCCTTTGCTGCGGTGCCATGGTCGCCGTCGCTGTCCTGACCCGTGACGGCGCGTCCAGCTGCTCTGGCAACGTCGAAACACCGCTGGGTGACGGACCCGCAGGCTCCAAGGAAGGCTTCGGCTCCAACGGCCAAGGCGACCAAATCACCTACTCGGCCTCTCTCGGCACCATCTGCAAGCTCAACACCGCCTGCTTCGCCGTCGCCATCATCGGCGCTTTCCTCTTCCTTCTCAGCGCCCTCGTCCAGGTCTTCCTTATGCGCCATCACAAGAAGGAGAAGGCCTTTGGTCCTGGTCCCAACAACGGCTACACCAAGGGTTCCGGCATGAAGTTCTGGCAGCGCCGCAGGGCTAACCGCACCACTGGACACCGTGACCCTGAAGTCGGCACCATCCCTGCGACCACTGCCGGCGGTCTAGCTGCCCCTACTGCTGCTCACGACTACCGTCCCAGCCACGACACCGCCTACACTGGCTCTACTGTCGCTGCTCCTCACTCTGGTTTCGCCACCGACAAGCCCATCACCGGCGGATACCACACCGCTCCCCACGTTGCTCCTACTAGCAACTACGCGAACACGGGCAACACCGCTACCTATGGCTCGGCAACCAACTACTAAAAACAATCATGCCATATCACTCAAAAGCTTGAGATTGGCGATGCTCTGGATTGTGTCTGGTCTGTCATGCTGTCAGGCGTGCACTTTTTTTTCCCTTTTATGTAACCCCATCATGACGTTTATGCATTATACCACACGCGGGAGGAAAGGAGTTGGATATCGAGGAAAAGACTGTATGATAAAGCGGAGATGAAACTTAATATCTAATGTCAATACTGAAGAAACATTTATAATCTCAAACATTCTCGTTTTCTATTGTGATGTTGAAACTCACCAGGGATGCTGACCTAGGCCAAGATATTCCTTCAGCAACCACCAGTTGATCGTCTACTATCACAAGCCTTCTGCCAGTTGTCAACTTATACACTCGTATATCAACCGTAGGACCTATAAAACCAACACACGCTTGCCACGTGATAACCCCCTTACAGTCAACCTCAAGCCACGAATCGCCGGCATCAAGTCATTGCACCTGTCATACACGACATCTTAACAAAAGCCCACTTTTGGGTAGCATTCCTCATGTGTTTTTTCATCAAAGGATTTTGGGTACATGACTGCATGTAGCTGCCGAGTTTACTAGGTCACTAGTATTGTATCGGTTGTTCAAAGTGTGTAAGATGCACAAGGAGAGGCGAACGCTGTGGATCAGCGGGAGCCAGTCAGCGTGGTGGCTGAATAATCCGACGAACGTCATACTTGGTTTGGCCCGAGTTCCCGAAACTTTCATTCACGAACCTATACACTTCGCCATTGCGACGACGGCACCCTTTTTACGACATAGATATACACGACGTCAGGCTATACAAAACATGGCTTCAAGTACACTTCCACGTTCTGCTATGCGCAGCCTATCCCGAGCGACACCATCTCTACGATCAGCAACTCCGCGCATTGCCACGAGATGTCTCCACCAACAATCATCGCCCATCACCGCCTCGAGATTGCAACATAGACCGACAGCACAGTCATGGAGCCAAAGGGTAGCGGCACCATCAGCGACAGTCGCGCGACGAACCATGTTCATCCAAACCGAGCCCACACCAAACGCCGATGTACGCACTTGTCCTACTCCAGCGACACGCCATACTAACAACCCCAGGCTCTCAAGTTCAACCCAAATCAGCGTGTCCTCCCGGAATCGATATCCTCCCCCTTTCTCGAATACCTCAATCCCCGCTCCACCCTCGCTCCACCCCACCCATCCCCCCTCGCCGCCCAACTCCTCAACATCGACGGCGTAACCAGCGTCTTCTTTGGCGCCGACTACATCACCGTAACCAAAGATAGCGCCACGCCCTGGAGCCACGTCAAGCCCGAGGTCTTTGCCCTCATCAACGAATACATGACGTCCGGCCAACCCATTGTCAACACCGTCGCCGCTAAAGCGGGTGAGCAAGGCCAAGGCGGTCAAGACGCCGACAGTCTCGCCTACGACGAAAACGACGACGAAGTCATCGGCATGATCAAGGAGCTCCTCGACACGCGCGTCCGCCCCGCTATCCAAGAAGACGGTGGTGACATTGAATTCCGCGGCTTCAACGATGGCCAGGTTCTGCTCAAGCTGAGGGGTGCGTGTCGTACCTGCGATTCCAGTACCGTGACACTCAAGAATGGCATTGAGAGCATGCTGATGCACTATATTGAGGAGGTCAAGGGGGTGCAGCAGGTGTTGGATCAGGAAGAAGAGATTGCTATCAAGGAGTTTGCCAAGTTTGAAGAGAAGCTTAGGCAGCAAAAGGGGCCTGATGCTGTGGCGGGCACGGTTGGAAAGGGGAGCTTGGATTATGTGGAGTGAGATGGGGCTCTCTGATTATGTGATGGCAAATCCACTCGTTCTGCCGTCGAAGAATCTATACAGCAGGAAACTGTACCATGTGTCGTGACTTGCAGCACTGTTGATATGGCATGTAGCATGAGCAAGCCCAATAACAGAAAAAAGGTGTCGAATCATAGTATTCAGTATATAAGAGTAGCGTTGAGCGAGTAAGTAAGTACAAGAAAGTACAAGAAAGTACACTACAAGAACAAACAACAATGCAATACAAAGAATGTAGTAATCACAATGGGTATCCTGAACGTACCGATGCTGTTGCGTGGAGGAAACAATAGAGAAGAAGGAAAAGGAAAAGAGAGAGAGAGAGAGAGAGAGAGAGAGAGAGAATATCAAACGCCGCTCATGTATACGCTCCAAACATAGCCTGGTGGCTTCCCCACGGCCGTCATATCCAAATGCATGCATCCGTCTGCCTCCGCTTCGTTATTCATACGGCCGTCTTCCTCGGCCGTGTGCAATCGTAACCTTGATAATAGAGAGAGAGAGAGAGAGTTCAGAGAACGTCGTTATATCGTCAAACATGGATCTAGCCGTAAAGATCATGGCGGATCAAATCTCGTCATTCCCAATCCTCCAACAGCAGATTCGAAACAGCGTCCAATGCCTCCCCCACGGAAGCCCAAAAGCTCCGTTGAGGAGGCGAACGGATGATGTGAATGACCTTCCTCTTGGGCAAGGACGGCAAATCATCAGCGACCAGCGTCTCAACGGTGCTGCGTAAAAGTTTCGAGTATTCCTCGTAAACCTCCCGGGATAAATCTTCTTCCTCGACCAGAGTCAGGCAACTGTCCAGCATACCAAACTCCTTGTTCGTGTCATCGTTCGTGTCCTCTTCCGCTTCCTCTGCTCGGGGCATCTCAGTCCCCGTATCAAAGTCGGAGAGTCTCGAAACCGCAAGATCATCTTGATGATAACGCTTCTCCAACCCTTCGCGCATACCCTGGCGAACCATCTTCATCTGCTTGCGCAAATCGTTGATGACGTCGAGTTGAATGCGGTTGAGTGTTTTGACCTCGTCCATGCGCGTCTTGAGGTCGTAAATGTACCTTTGTACACCCGCGATGTAGTTGCCTACTTGCGAAACATAAGCCTCGTGATGCAGCGTTTGGGCTTTGAAGAGGTCATCTTTCTCACCCTCTGCTTGTGTGATGTCGATTCCCTCATCAAAAGATTCTGAGAGGGCGTTGTCGTCGCGCGTCGAGTCCGTTTGAGCGCCGCCGTCGGGCGCGGAGAGGTGGGCTGTCATGGCTTCGAATTGTCCGACTATGTATTCCATTTGCTCTTCGTCGGGTTGGTGTGTCTGGATGAGATTCTCAAAGTGCGCGATGCACGACGAGAGCGCGTTCTGCACGGGCGACGAAGTTCCTTCTGAATCGTCGTCCCATGGCGTTGGGGAGCCGGGGAGCTCGGTGTTGTTCCGACGCAGAATGCGCGAGCTGTCAGGCGTGTAGGGATAGCGCGGCTCGCCCTTGGACCTCGGATGCGATGCATCTTCGTAATACGATCGCGTAGGCGTGTACGGTGCCGGTTCCGTAAGTCGTGAGTCGGGTTTCGGTCGCGGTCCTGTCGCAGGCGTCTTCAATCGGAACCTGTCTGTGACCCAAGAAGGCTGGTCGGGTACGCGGTTGGCCTCTTTCAGCCAGCGCTGCTCTGTCGCGCTAGGATATCGTGGAGGAGAGGTACCATAGATACTGAAGTAGTCTGGTCGCGGGTCGGATTCGTCCTCGATCTCAGGCGGTGTCCATGGTCGTTCCAGGGTACGAGGGATGTCCATTGCGCTGTCGTAGCCGCGCGAGGGCCACATCCTTCTCTTGTTGTCCAAAACTATGCGCCCGCAGCCCAGAAGCTCCCAAAGGTTGGTCTTTAGAGCTCAAGAGCAATGCGCTCTGGTGACCAAGAAAGCGGACAGCTGCGTGGATGCGGGAGACGGGAAAAGGCTGGGTTCACCGCTTGTGACGTGCGTAGGTGCGGGCGTGCGTCGCCGAGGCCTGCAGCGTGTCTAGTTCGCCGAGCTGTCTATCGATAACATTTTGTGCCCCTCCCTCCGATTGGCCCGTGAATCATCGATTCTGGCTTCAGTACATTGCGACGACTTTATCACGCTCGTTCTACCCCCTCTTTGTTCGTAAACAAGTGCTGCGAAGACACTTTTCATACTCTGCACAGATGGCGCCACAGGTACGTCGATGAGCACATGAACGGCCAGCCACAGAACTGAGCGCATGACCACATTAGCTAGGCGTTCAGCCATCGCTTGACACCGTTCGAGCGGTATTGGCTGCAGCAGTCAAGTCGCCCAACCCACCAAACCTCGTACCCGTATTCTCCTCGATACCCGCCGAGTTCTTGACTGCGTCAAGCATATACCTGAAGATATCCGCAAAGTGAGTGTGACTCATTACCTGGGAAAGGGGGAGGGGCAGGGGCAGAAGGACTGCATCAGGAGTGTATGAGGACGGCTCAATTGCGCGCATGCTAATCCTGGAGGGGCTCAGATCCAAGTCAAAACTATCATTCCTCTTCGAGAGCGCTGCGACAACCGAGACCATAGGACGGTACAGCTTCGTTGGCGCAGGTCGGTACTTGGAAACAAACATCCGGTAAGCACAGTTGACAAGCTTTTAGACCCTCGCAAGGTCATCAAGACCGGCCCCGGCCATGGCGAAGAGAGCGACCCACTACCCCTCCTCGAGAAGGAGCTTGCAAAGAGCCGCGTCGCGACCGTACCCTCGATACAACTACCTCCCATGACTGGCGGTGCTGTTGGATATGTTGGTTATGATTGCGTCAAATACTTTGAACCCAAGACAAGGAGAGATGACATGAAGGATGTCTTGGGTGTACCGGAGAGCTTCTTCATGCTCTACGATACACTCGTGGCTCTGGACCATTTTGCGCAGGTCGTAAAGGTCATAACATACGTCAAGGTACCGGACAGCATGGACGATCTGGAGCAAGCGTATGAGGAAGCAAAGAGTACGCTAAGGAAATACGTGACGATACTCAAGGGCAACGACATTCCGTTACCAGAACAAGGACCAATTCAACTCGGCAATGAGTACACGTCGAACATTGGTCAGGACGGGTATGAGAAGCACGTCAAGTCGCTCAAGGAGCACATCAGCGTTGGCGACATCATTCAAGCAGTACCTTCTCAACGGTTTGCAAGACCGACCTCGTTGCATCCCTTCAACGTGTACCGAAACCTGCGAAACGTCAACCCCTCACCGTACCTATTCTACGTCGACTGCGACGATTTCCAAATAGTGGGGGCAAGTCCCGAGCTGTTGGTAAAAGAGGAGCAGGGTCGCATCATCACTCATCCCATCGCTGGCACCGTCAAGCGGGGGAAGACGCAGCAGGAAGACGCAGCCCTCGCAGAAGAGTTGTCCAGCTCTCTCAAGGACCGAGCCGAACATGTGGGTTCCCTTGACGTACCAAGTGCATGCAGCGACGTTGAAAGCTTACCATGTATTTTCCAGGTCATGTTGGTCGACCTGGCTCGCAATGACGTCAATCGCGTGTGCGACCCACTTTCCACACGAGTTGACAAGCTGATGGTGGTGCAAAAGGTGAGCCGACTGCCGTCTGAACCGTGATTACCGTGCGATGCTATCCAAGTCACGAGCTATGCTGATTGTTGTCGTCGACGAAACCAGTTTTCTCATGTGCAGCACCTGGTCTCGGAGGTGTCCGGGGTGTTGCGACCTGGCAAGACGCGATTCGACGCGTTTCGCTCCATCTTCCCAGCTGGTAGGTAGCGCGTTGGAAAAGTTGGAAAAGTGGCTAACCCTGTGTAGGAACGGTGAGCGGTGCGCCCAAGGTGCGCGCCATGGAGCTCATTGCCGAGCTTGAGCGGGAAAAGCGCGGTGTATATGCTGGCGCAGTGGGATACTTTGGCTACGGCTCTATTGATGGCGACAAGGAGATTGAAGGCGCCATGGACGTGAGTAGTGTTGCCTTGTTCGAGGTTGACAGGAGGCTGATGCCCAGCAGACATGTATTGCGCTAAGAACCATGCTTGTCAAAGACGGTATCGCCTATCTCCAAGCAGGGGTAAGTTTGACGAGTTGCCTGCTTTAGTTTGCGGCGCAGGGGCTAACGATTGGCTACAGGGCGGCATAGTTTTCGACTCGGACCCTTACGATGAGTGGATGGAGACGATCAATAAGTTGGGTGAGTTTATTTTTTTTCCTTTTGGTCGTCTGCTCCGAGTCAGCGCACAGGGCTCACCGCTGTTTGGTAGGCGCGAACACGCACTGCATCACTTCAGCTGAAGAGAAGCATCTGGCCGAGCAGCAGGAGGAGGCGGGCGAGGGCGAAGGCGACAAGGATGCGTCGCCGTCGACGTTGGAGGGGGATGCAAAGACGCGCATTTCTCTTGCGGCTGGGTAGACGGCGCCATGCGCCACAAGTGCTGTCTGGCGAAGGGGGGGTGGGTGATTGGCAGTTGTTGGCCCGGTGAGGAGCAATCTATGGGCCTGGATCCCACAAGCTCCCCTGCCACTCGTGGGGAAGCGAGATATTGTACAGTACAATTCATGGGTTTACGGGCAGATTTGTGAAACTAAAATGAGAGGGCGGGTATGCATCAAGCGGCAGACGCTACCACGGCGAATGGTGGTGCTGGAATACAAACAAGATTTGATTACTGTGGTAGCCCGTCACACCAGCGCAAAGGCAGACGGGAAGACAGATTGGGGACATGGCAAGGTCGGGGAGGATGCTGGGTGAAAGCGTGACTGTGGAGGCGGGTGGGAGCAATGACGAGTGTGACGGAGCAGATGGGATACCATCCGTCTGTGCGAGCTGCGACGACCAGCTGGTTCGACATGTGAGTTGTACGTGCAGGCTCGGATAGCGGCCGCTTGGGCGTGGTTGGCATGGCTACATCATAAGGTAGGTGCGGCCGGGGCATTGGCCAATGGGCGTGCAGGGCGCAGGTCGTGCTTTCCGAGTTTCCTTGCTCTGGCGTCGATCGTGGAGACGCTGTGCCTGGACTTGGCGGCCGACCCCTGCCCACGACTAGGCCCACTACTGACGCTCCAACCCGTCACCAGCCCGTTGCAGCCTCCTGTTTGCCGGCGCAACTTCACTTTGACCAGCCACGGACCAGCCCCGACTGTTTGTGTCGCCTACGATATAAACCCACTCCTCCTCCCCCCCTCCTCTCTTCCATTTCATCACTCAGCATCCTCAGCCTCAGCACCATCAACTCACCTTGACTCCGCCCTCACTTCGATACCTAGTATCCTATCCCAACCTTCTCTACTTGAACATCCCATCCAAGTCCCTCTCCCTCCCCCCTACAGTCAAGATGAAGTCCTACGCTGTCCTCGCTGCCACCTTCGCCGGTGTTGCTCTGTCTCAGGACACACCCATGCCCAGCGGTGACTGCTCCGTAAGTTCTCCTCCTGCCAGCCATTGTTTGGCTCAATCCTTGCGGGGCTTAGTGCTAACGGTCGCTTAGATGCTCTGCATCAACAACATGGCTCGCATTGCCCAGACCGAGTTCCAGTGCGCCGACAACGACCTTGGCTGCTTCTGCACCCAATCCAACTGGGCTTTCGGCATCCGCGACTGCACCCGCCAGGCCTGCGATGCCGACCAGTCTGCCGACGCTGTCCAGTGGGCCTACGCTCGCTGCGCTGGCGTCGCTGCCACCGCCTCCGGCACACCTGCCGCTCTTCCCATCTTGACCTCCGCTGTTGCTAGCGCCACTGCGTCTGTCCCTACCGACGGATCCATGGTCACTTCAGTCATCACCTCCGTCGTCTCCAGCGCTGCATCTGGTGTCGAGAGTGTTACCTCTTCGCTCGCATCTGAGGCATCCTCCGCCCTTGAGTCCGGCCAGTCGGCCATCAGCTCTGCTCTTGAGTCCGCCAGCTCCGCCCTCGCCTCTGCCAGTGCCAGCATCTCCTCTGAGCTTGCCTCGGCCACTGACTCTGCTGGCAACGCCATCTCCTCTGCCACCGACTCTGCCGGTAACGCCGTCTCTTCCGCCACTGATTCTGCCGGAAGCGCCATCGCCTCTGCTACTGAGTCCGCTGGCAGCGCTGCCTCCTCCGTCGCTGCTGGATCTGCCGCTAAGGCTACTGGCATTCCCTTCGCCGCTGGTGCTGGTATCGCCGCTTGGCTCCTGCTCTAAGCACCTTGTCTCTACGTCTCGTTCAAAGTCCCTGCTCGATGGAGTAATGTGTATAGTGAAGGGTGGTAATGCGAGGCGGGCTTTGGATATCATGATGGTTGGGCAGGTTTTTCTTCTTTCCTAACGAACACTCACGCGAAGGCATGATGATAACGACGGATTCATTATGCCTGGGACTGTTTTTTTCACGACTGCGACTTGATACCCCGATATGGGAACTGGGATGGGCCCCTTAGCATTGCCCTCTGTATATAGTAAATGAATGATAATACACTCATGACGTCTTCTTTCTGCCTCACCAACTTGAGACATTTTCCAAGCTGCCTCGATATTTTCCTTGGCTTTGCTTCTTGCAAGAATTGCCTGTCAACGACCATGTCCGAGTGGTTGCCACGGCCACGTTGCCTTCACAGGTTAGGCGACGCTGCACAAGGCGCTACAAATGTGAGGGCGACGTCTTTCACCGCAGCCATGCAAGTTACGCAAACAGAGAAAGTCAACAATAATGAGACATGCCGGCTGGGCGTGTACGTGGGAGAGACACATGTCAGACAGTAGCAACGAAGACATTGTAGTCCACTTAACCTTTCCTCCACTTTTATCCTTTTTTTTCTTTCCTTTTACATCAGCCTCAGCTCAGCCTCAGTCTCATGGGGTTCGCGTCCCCTTGTTTTACCCCATGTGTACTCCGCGGCCCCATATTGCTGGTTTGTGCGTACTTTGTGCGCACTGCTCATTCTTTTTTTTTGTCTAGAGTGCTGACGCGTTGTAGATTGTGTGTGTACAAGGGTCATCTGTATTGTAGAGAGGGTTAGCACGTGGAATAGTTTGTCATGAGCCGTCAAGGGATGGCTTGGGATGATGGAGGTCCAGTGTGGAGTTGGGTGGCTGGGGTGGCCGTGTGCGTTCCGGTGGCGTTGGTGTGTGGAGCCTCCCCGTGCCTTATCCCCTCAGCACATGGACGTTCATCCGAATGGCCACAACTGTCTGATGCGCAGTCGCTCGTTCACCACACACAAAAAGCATGGGTACAGGTCTTTTCCGTAACGCATCCAGGTCCCAGTCCCTCTACCGAACTTCAGACCTTTGGGAAACCTCCGTCTGCACAGTCAAGCCTTTTTGGCACGATTTACAAACACCTGAAAAAAAAACCACAAATGGCACATTTTCAAAGCGTCGCAAAAGATGAGAAAAGGTCGATGTGATCAAAAAAATGAATTGCATCGCGGGCCTTGTTGGCACTCCGCGTCGTATCTATGAACCCAAACGCCATGATCAAGGGAATTCGTTACTCGGATAGACGACTCATCGTCTACCACTTAAGCTTCTTGTCCTTGCCAATGAACTCGTCAATAATGTCCAAGTAGTACTCCTTGAGGTCCTCAACCTTGGGCACCTCGTCGCTCTTGCTGTAGAGATCGTATGGGTTGAAGGCCTTGACAGCGTCCAGCATACGCTCGTCTTTGTCGTTCATCATCCACCTGTATGCACCACCAGTGTGCCATGGGTAGAAAGAGTGGTACCTAATCATGGCAAGGCCCTCGTCAGGGATGCTGCTCTGGTCCTTCATGATGTGGTAGAGGTACTCGTCATGACCCCAGCTCAGCATGACGTTGTCCATGCCGCAGCCGGGCGTGTAGATGCCGTGCTCTGTGCTGTAGATCTCGTCCTTGTAGTCTGGGTTGTTCTTGAAGGTGTCGGGGTAGATGATCTTGGGGGAGAAGGCGCAGCCGACGGGGAATGTGTCGCCAACCACATCCCATTGGCCCTGGGCGTCAAAGAAGAAGAGTAGCTTGCCTAGGTCGTGGATGAGACCTACGAGCTGGAACCAGCGCGGCTTTCCGTCGCGGCGGATGGCTTCGGCAGATTGGAGGAGGTGTTCGATTTGAGAGAGGGACGTGTCCGGATCGGACTCGTCGATGAGAGTGTTGAGCTTCTCCATTGCCTGCCAGATGGTCATCTCGGCGCGCGTCTTGCTGTGGAAGGCGTTGCGTGCTTTGAGGTTGTAGGCAACGGTTTGCTTCTCGTGTTGCTCGCGGTAGAAGTTCTTGACGCGGTCGCATGCTTCTTCGTACTGGCGGAACTGGGTCTTGTCCTTTTCGGCGTCGAACTCGGATTGCTCGTAGATGTCCTTTTCCTTCTGTGTGGCGGTGCCGTTCTTGACCTTGAGGGCGGCCTTGAGGACGTTGACGTCGTCAATGGCGTCGGAGGTAGCCTCGAGGGCAAGACCATCGCGGTGGTCGTTGAAGTTCTCAGCCACGTTGGGCGTCTCGAAGATGGCGCCTGGTGCCATGATGGAGAATGCGATGGGTAGAGAAGAGGGGTATCTTGGAAGTATGCAAAGTACAGAAAGGCGGTACGCTGTAGAATGATGGTTGAAAGATGTAGACAAAGGCTGAAGGTTGGATGATGGGTGTGTAGAGTTGCGACAAGACGAGAGCGGTACTTATCCTTTGCCCGTCTCCATACGGCGGAGCGTTGTGTTGCCAGAACTAGCAGACACGATTGGGTCCGAAGTAACCCCAGCTTGACTTTCTGGAGTCAGATTTCTCATCGTCTCCATCTTTGAGATCCACCCGTAGAGGTCACTCCGCGCCCGCGAGGCTCGAACCAATGGAACCAGAGGAAGGGTGCACTGTGAGGCAATTCTCGCCGTCGCGCTCGTCAGCCATCGAGGAGTCAGAAGGAGGCCTGGGGTTCTGGAAACGCGGCCAAGGGTCCTGGTTGGCATTCCGCCGGTAGTGGTTGGTTAGATGCGTTAGATCTGCCGCCGTTTGGCGGGAGTGCATCGTGCACATCCGTATGGGGCCAGAGGGTGCAATCTCGCCCGCCGCGTCCGCATACGGCAATTCTCGCCGCCCCCAACAGCCGATGGACTTTGTCGTGGAGGCGAACACTCGGAAGGCAGCCGATGAACAGGAAACGTGCTGCATGATGATGGCGCGCCAACTGGGGCCAGCCCCAGCCCCTCCAAGCACGTGATGCTCGGTGCCACCTTCCCCGACAACACCCCACGAACACGCTGGCTGGTCTGGGCATGGCCTGCTGCGAAAATTTCGCGTGAGGCTGGAGCGCGTCGAGCGCGTATCAGAAGCCGTCTCGCAGTGCCCGGACCGAAGCTACACCGGCGGGGCAGGCATGGCGGGGCAGCATCGGACGTCGGGATGAATTATAGAGTCAATCAACGGTGGACGTATGGCTTTGGCCATGCCAGAAGCGTCGACGACAGCCACAGTATGGAGCTCCCAAGCAAATGCCAGCCCGCCCGCCCCTGGCCAGCAACACCCCCACTGCCACTACTAATACCCCAAGTATACCCTGACTGAGTCGCGATGAATCCCGCCCTCTCCAAGTTTATGCTCAAAAGTACTCCTAAGAGTATCATCCATCCACAGCCCGAAATGAACACTGCCATCCCCCTCAACACTGGCGCGACCATCCCCGCCCTGGGTCTGGGAACGTGGCAGTCTGCGCCTGGCGAGGTCAAAAAGGCCGTTGTCCACGCCATCGAGAGTGGTTACAGACACATTGACTGTGCCTTTTGCTACCAGAACGAAGATGAGGTTGGCGACGCGCTCCAGGACGTCATTTCGCGAGGCATCGTCAAGAGAGAGGACTTGTTCATTACCAGCAAGCTCTGGTGCACATTCCACACCCGCGCCGAGGAGGGTCTGCAGAAGAGCTTGGATATGCTCAAGACGCCCTATGTGGACCTCTACCTCATGCACTGGCCCGTTCCCATGAACCCCAAGGGTAAGTCGAATGTGGTTCTATGCCCACGAACCCAAACTGACGTGCACAGGTAACCACCCCCTCTTCCCCAAGCACGAGGACGGTTCAAGAGACATCGACACCTCAATCACCCACCAAGACACATGGAAGAACCTCGAGAAGCTGATCCAGTCACATCCCGACAAGGTCAAGGCCATTGGTGTCGCCAACTACTCTGTCAAGTACCTCGAGAAGCTGCTGGCCAAGGCTACCATCGTCCCCGCCGTCAACCAGATCGAGAACCACCCACTGTGCCCACAACAAGAGGTTGTTGACTTTTGCAAGGAAAAGGGCATCCACATCACAGCCTACAGTCCGCTAGGAAGCACTGGCTCGCCCCTCTTCAAGGACGAGGGCGTTAACGAGGTCGCAAAGAAGCACAATGTCACCCCCGCGGTTATACTCCTGAGCTACCACCGTAAGTCCTACCCCATTCACTCCCTCCAAAACACTCAACTAACTTTGTCAAAGTCGCCCGCAACTCCTCCGTCCTCGCAAAGTCCGTCACCCCATCCCGCATCGACGAGAACAAGAAGCTCATCTCCCTCGATGGCGAAGACATGGAGAAGCTGGAGAAGATCCACAAGGAGAAGGGCATTACCCGCTACGTATACCCTCCGTTTGGTGTCAATGCTGGGTTCCCGGACAAGCCTGAGGGTATGGATCTCAGCGGACCTTGACTGCCTGAAGCAAGCAGGCTGTAGGTTATCCATCTAAGATTAGGACCAAAAAAAAAGCTATACCCAATGAATCATTATGAAGTTTCAACGTCTTGAACAGGCCCACGTGAACATGGAAAAGTAATGCGAACTGACGAACGAGACAAAACAATGTTGTTGCCCATGAATATGAAGAAAATAATCTATCATTAAACGCTGCCTACCCCGTCGCATATTTTTGTTAATCCACCTACCTACCCATCCACCCACCATCAACAGTAAGCACCTCCCCACTAACATACGCACTCGCCGCGCTCCCCAAGAAAACCACCGCGCCCTTGAAATCTTCAGGCGCGCCCCATCTTCCTGCCGGAATGCGACTGAGTATACTCTCCGCCCTCTTCTCATCCTTGATCAACGCCTCATTCATATCCGTAGCAATATACCCTGGTGCAATCGCATTCACACTGACCCCCTTGCTCGCCCACTCATTCGACAGCGCCTTGGTAAGCTGTCCCACACCGCCTTTACTCGCCGCATACGCCGGCACGGTAATACCGCCCTGGAATGTGAGCAAGGAAGCTACGTTGATAATGCTTCCGCGGCGACCTAGGGGGAGGTCCGCGGGCTGAGAGAGCATGTGTGCGCCCACGTCGCGGCAGAGTTGGAAGACGGAAGTTAGATTTACTTGGAGGACGGCGTCCCAGTCTTCGTCTGGGAACTGGTGCGCGGGGTGCCGCTTTTGGATGCCGCCGCAGTTGAGCAGAATGTGTATTCTGTGGCCGTCGGAGAGGATGCTGGGGATGAGAGAGGTGATGGAGGGCCTGGAGGAGAGGTCTGCGGTGTAGATTGTGGCTTTGCGGCCGAGGGATTCGATCTTTTGTTTGGTGATTTGATTGCTAGTATCGCGCTGCGGGCGGGAAGGGAGAGGTTATTAGTGGCTGTAGGGATGGGGTGAGAGGGTGGTGAGGGCGTACTTGGACGAGGAGGATGTCTGCTCCTGCCTCTGCAAGGGCCATGGCCATTGACTGGCCGATGCCTCGTGTGCCGCCTGTAACGAGAGCGGTTTGTCCCTCAAGCGAAAAGAGCTGCTGTACGGATGCCATATTTATTGTCTTGGATGGTGTGGTTCGGAAAGCTCTGATGAGGAATTAGAGCTGGGACAGTGATTCCAGAGACATATACTGACCTGAAAACAACAGAGAAGTTGGATCAACTCCTGTGAAAATCTAACGCAAGTCAACCAAGACGTTTGAAAGCTTGCGGCAGAAGTCGATGGCTTTTACTGCAGCACGATGCTTGGGTAGCTCGGAACTGCCTCGGAAAGGACCGACCCCACCATCTGGGCATGCGTCGGCATCTGCTGTCCCGCCATTTCAAACGCCGAAGGTGGAATTTGTCTCCATCTGATGCTGTACTATGAGGCAAAGCGCGCCGACTATATGGCGCGTAATAGCTTCCGATGTTTTGCGAGATGACCTGATGCTCCAGACATTCTTCTCCTCATCCCATGACTCTGACTCTGCATTGTCGAGCTGAGTACTACCATAACACGCGCCTCTAAGCTTTGCTCACACATTCGTCACTGTAATTGCATTGCGAGCAGCAACAGCAACATGTCTTCAGAGAGCAAACCAGGCGTCGAACAGGGTGCGAGACAGATCCGCGCTTCAGTGCTCCATGGCGCAAAAGACTTGAGAATCGTGCGCCGCAATACAAACCCCCTCAGACTTGCAAGCGTTGACATGAAGCCAGGAAAACCGATCACTCTTCCCACCTTCTCCCACAGAGCTCCAAATCAGCATTCGCAGTACAGGTCTCTGTGGCTCAGATCTTCACTATTACAGACATTATCGCAATGGCGACATTATCGTGCGAGAACCCATGTCGCTGGGTCACGAGTCTGCTGGCGTAGTAGTGGACGTAGGCTCAGAGGTATCAAATTTCAAAGTCGGGGACAAGGTCGCGCTAGAAGTTGGACAGCCGTGTGAGAACTGCGACAGGTGTAAAGAAGGGCGGTACAACATATGCAAAGGCATGAAGTTCCGGAGTAGTGCAAAGGCGTTTCCGCATGCCCAGGGCACTTTACAAGATCGGATCAATCACCCGGCTGCTTGGTGCCACAAGTAAGTGCCGCGTCCGATAAGATTGCCAGAGAAGCTAACGATGAGGAGGCTGCCAGACGATATGTCCCTCGATCTAGGAGCTCTCCTCGAGCCTTTGAGCGTCGCCATTCAAGCATCGAAACGCGCAAACTTGGCACCAGGTTCAACCGTGTTGGTGTTTGGAGCCGGAGCTGTAGGCCTGCTGGTCGCGGCTATGGCCAAGATATCAGGTGCCCGTACAGTGGTGATAGCAGATATCGATGCTGGGCGAGTGCAATTTGCAGTCGACAACAAGTTTGCACACCGCAGCTTTACAGTACCTATGAAACGTGGAAGCACGATAGAAGAGCAGTTGGACATTGCCAAGGAGGTAGCTGCCGAGATTGGAAAGCTGTCAAAGGAGAGCGGTGGTGAAGTTGGCGAAGTAGATGCCGTATTCGAGTGCACTGGTGTGCCATCCTGTGTACAAGCATCGATATACGTAAGTTGCGCCAACACAGCCGAGTTGACTGGACGCTGACAGATCCAGGCAACGCGACCAGGCGGCAAGGTTCTGTTAATTGGTATGGGTACACCTATCCAAACACTTCCCATCTCCGCAGCTGCCCTTCGCGAGGTCGATATCCTCGGTGTATTCAGATATGCGAACACGTACCCCACTGGCATCGAAGTCGTTTCAAAGAAGGGTGATGATTACCCTGCTTTTGCCAAGTTGGTAACACATACCTACAAGGGCTTGGAGTCGGCAGTCGAGGCATTTGAGATGGCCGGAAAGACCAAAGACGATAACGGGAAGCTGGTCATCAAGGTTGTACTTGAGACTGGCGAGGAAGACAAGGCGAACCTCTAGAAAAAGAGAAGTTTGGTGTTTATAGGTTTTAGAAGATGTAGCAATAGAACCATTCAGTCGAGATCTCAAGCTTGCCCGACATGCTTCGCGTTCTTCTCAATACAACAACGAGTTCAATCCCATGTTTTTGACTATATGCTTTTGTTAGTGTTGGCAAACAAGTGACGTATGCGGGGAAGCACCAAGGTACCCCAGCTTGGGGCTTGTGAAATGTCGCTAACCCTTCCGTTTGCTTTCACTGCGACCCCAACCTTCCTCGGCATTGCCATCCGCCTCCACAGCACCAAATCCTTGCATCTGACCCCAGATTAGTGAATGGTTGTGTGACACAGGCCATGGACTTTGCGTCGGGCAATTTCGCCCCAGTTCTTCGAAAGAGGAGATTTTCCCCATCCGTCGCAACTCCGACATGCGTGCCTGACCCGACGCGACTCCACGCCTTCCCCACACTTTTCATCAACAACCATATGCAATTCTCCGCAAGATTTTCGCAATCCGCATCTCATTGTCGCAATGTTCGTGCCGAGGATCCGAGCCAAACATGGCAATGCGCTGCTCAGCGTAGGCAAGTTTGCCGCAGAATCTGGGACGTGTATCGGGCAAGCACAATGGTCGACTTCTGGACGTAGTTGTGGATGTTCACTCCCGGGAGTTTGTCCTTGTTGACCATGTAAACGAACATCTCCAAAGAGCTGCTTTTGCGTGTTCGCACCTGGCTTGGACCCTGAGAGGAGCTTTGACCAAGCATCGTCTGGCGATTGAAAGTCGGTGTATTCCCGTGGGTGCTCAATCTACCATATCCCTCGTCGCTCAGAGCCTCGCTGAACGTTCTAGAGCTCATCTACACTCCACACTCCTCAATCACCTCTTTTCATACCCAAAAACTCCTCCAAAATGGCACCAGCGATCCGCAGACTCCGCATTGCCGTCTCAGGCCTTGGCCGTATGGGCGCTCGCCATGCAAACCATTTCCTCCACCGCACCCCTAAAGCTGAACTCGTAGCCGCTTTCACACCAGCTGAGAATGAGATTGCGTGGGCAAAGGAGAACCTTGAGCCATGGGGTGTCAAGATATACACCGACTACGACGAGATGCTGAAGCATGAGGGTCTTGAGGCTGTCTGTGTAGCTACCGTCACCACGATACACGCTGAGCAGACGATCAAGGCGATCGAGGCTGGAAAGCATGTATTGTGCGAGAAGCCGCTCAGCACCAAGCTGGACGTGGTACGCAAATCGCTATACTCTCATCCACAAGAGCATGCGACTGACAGTAGTACCTAGGTCCACCAAATCCTCGACACAGCGAAGCGCAACCCCCACGTCAAAGTCATGTGTGGTTTCTCCCGCCGTTTCGACTCTTCCTACCTCAATGCCTACAACATGACGCTCAACGGCGACATCGGTCGTCCCACAATCCTACGATCACAAACCTGCGACAAGTAAGCAACCCCCAGACTCCCTCCTCCAAGACCCACCGACTAACACACCGCTCCCCAGATACGACCCCTCCGGTTTCTTCGTCGCCTACGCCGAGTTCTCAGGCGGCATATTCGTCGACTGCAATATCCACGACATCGACCTAGCCCTCTGGTACTTCTCCGCCGAATCAAAGGGCAAGTCCCTCCCCGCCGTAAAGTCCGTCATGGCCGTCGGCGTCACAGCGCTCGAGCCCGACCTAGCCAAACACGGCGACGTCGACAACGGCGTCGGCGTGGTAGAGTTCCACTCGGGCCAAATCGCATACTTTTATAGTTCGCGCATGAACGCCCCTGGTCAACACGACATGACGGAGATTATCGGTACAAAGGGCAAGCTCGCCGTCAACTCGAACCCCATGACGAGCTTGTTGGAGAGCCATATTAGTACGGGCATTCATAGGGAAATTCCCCAGAATTACTATGAGCGATTTGAGCAGGCGTTTGTGGAGGAGGCGAGGCAGTTCACTGATGCGGTGCTGGAGGGTAAGGACGTTCCGGTTGATCTGCAGAGTTCGATGGAGGCGGTTAAGATTGGCGTGGCGTTGCAGGATAGCTTGAGGAATGGGAAGAAGATCTTCTTTGATAAGCAGGGTAACAGGGTGGATGAGGCGAGGGCGAAGTTGTAGGCGGTGTTTGTGCATGTGGTAGACTGCCTGAGAAAGAGCAACTAGATAGACGTAATCTCGGATCAAAAGTATTCAAAGCATGATCATCTTACCTTGCGACAAACTAGCGGGTCGATGAGCAGCCATCGTATCACGTCGGTGGAAGATCTTCACGATACGCAATAGAGAGACAGTAATAGTTGCGTACAATGTGGTCCGGTGTTGGTGTGGCTTATCTTTCGTGAGGTATCCGTCCCAAGACATGTGTCATACGACGTCTATCTACCGGTAATCCTTCTTTTCCAGATCATACCATCCATCCGCATCAATCATATCGTGTCATTTCGTAGAATGCATAAGCCCAACCTAATCCAACACCAAAATATCCATTCCACCTTTTGACTATACGCATCTGTCCATCTATCTTACGGGCATGTTCTCGACGTTCTCGAAAGCGAAGCTGGGGCTACCTGGCTCAGCGGTAGCAGCCTGCGGTGGAAGATCTGATCGCGCATCACCCTGGCTGCCATCCTCCTTGATCACAGTACCGTCCTTGCCACCTTCCATAACAGTAACAATCTCAACGTCAACACACTTCTGCACCGTCTGCTTCAGTCCAGGTACCATAGCGCGCAGAGTATCCAGCTCATCGAAAGCGAGTTCGCGGTTCAGAACAACATCCTTGGGCTCGCCGTTGTCGAGGCGGCGCTTAAGACCGTTGATAAAAGGCATGGCTTTCTTGGACTCGGACTTGTCGATGGACTTGCTGATGGCCTTGATATCAATGGATTCGGCGTCGCGGAGCATGTCGATGTACTTCTTCTGCCAAGCGGGCCACTCCTTTGCAGCGAAGATGATGATCTTCTTCTCCTTCTTGGGGTCGAAGGTGGCGGCTTTGCCCTTTGATAGCTTCTTGATGGCGTTTCCCTCTGCTGATGTGATGTTGGTCTGTGTAGTTCGGACAAACTCTCGGGCGGCTGTGAGGGAAGCGTTGGGCTCGGGGACCTTGGGCCAAAGCGCTTTCTGAATGGTCTCCTTGTTCTTAAGCACCTCGAGCCAGATGTACTCTGCCCAGTGAGGCGCGATAGGTGTAAGAAGGAGGGCTTGGAGTTCGACAAACTTCTTGACTAGGTCTTGGTGCATACCGATGCCTGCAGCCTTGGTGGCCTCGCGATAGAAGTCACGCGCGCTGGTGAAGTCGTAGAATCCGGACTTGAGAGCTAGCTTGTAAGAAGTGTTGGAGTAGTGTCCGAATGCCTCGTGAACCAAGACGTTCATCTCGTTGTCAAACATATTGTCGAACAGAAGACGCTCGCTGCCGCTCTGGCGTTGGATCACATCTGGGTTCTTGATCTTGGCCTCCTGTCTCTTCTCCATGTATGTGGCCGCATTGGGAACGTAGATAGCCTCGTTTATCAAGTCCTCGCACCATTTGCGGAGCTCGAATAGCTTCAGGATATTACTGTTTGCCACCGTCTCCTCGAAGTTGGCGTCTGAGATTTCGTCTCCTGCGTCGGCAAGGGCAATACGTGTAGCATCGGCACCGAACTTTTCGACAGCACCAGCGATGGTCAGGAAGTTACCGGTAGACTTGCTCATCTTGTCGCCGTTGAGGAGCAAATGTCCGTTCACACGGAAGCTGCGGGGCCAGTTCTCCTTCGGGAAGATAGCGGTATGTACGTAGAGGTTGAAGGTCAGATGGTTTTGGATCAGATCCTTGCCACTGGTACGCATGTCAAGCGGGTACCAGTAGTCGAAGTGTCGTCGCATGGTTTGTAGAGTCTTGGCAGGAATGTCAGACTGCGGGAGATCGGATCGGTCGCGAAGAGCGAATACGTAATCCCAAGCTTCGTCAGTGAGCTGATCAGGCTTGACGCCGAGAGGACCAGGCTCCTTTCCGAACATGTCCTTGTGAAGCAGGTGGGCGAAGGAGTAGTAGGCTTGGTAGATCGTGCTGTCTGACAAACTCTCAACCATCACACTTGGATCCCAGGGTACCTTGGTGCCAAGACCGTAAGAACGAGCACATGCCCAGATGCTGAGCCAGTCGACGACTCGCAGGAATTGGTTTTTGGCCTCAGGGTAGTAGAGGTTGAGTTCGCCCTCGATATGCGAGCGGACCTTTTCAGCCCATTCACCGTCTCCACCGTTCGCTGCTGTACCATAGTTCAGATACCATTGGTCGAGAAGAGCTGCAACGCAGTCGTCACCACTTCGACTGATTACCTTGCCGTCGGGTTCGGCGTACGGGAAGGCGTCACCGGATTCGATAAGCTGCTTACGAACCAGCGGCTTCGCTTCTTCGACAGTCTTTCCGCTGAAGTCACCATGTACCATCTTGCCCTTGTAGAATCCTTCCTTGTATGCTTTGTCTTTAGCATCGGCAAGCTTTGCAGAATCCTTAGGTGACTGAATCTTCATCTGCTCCACCAAGTGTTTTGCGGTGAGGTTACCGTAAGATGGAGTTTCAATGATCGGCAGGAGATCGTCGAACTTGACCCATTCCTTCTGGATACCGTAGTATTCGGCCTTCTTGGCGAGATCGAATGACGTGATGTAATCATCGGGTGAGTCTGATGGCACACATGTGACTACTGCTGTGCCCTTGGTGTCCTTGACCGTCTCCATGGGAAGGATGTAAACGTCCTTGTGAACAGAGAGAGGGGCGTTGACGACTGTGCCGACAACATCCTTACCGGGGAAGGTGGCGACGATCGAGTACTCACCCCACTTGGCAGTGGTGCCCTGGTATGCCATGTTCCTTGCGGCTCTCTCGCTAAGAACATAGTATTCATTGTCGATGATCTTGACCAAGGAGTAGTTGATCGTAGGGCCAACGAAACATGAGGTCTGGCCGTACATTGTTTCTGGGCGAAGCGTGGCTGGGACGAAATAGCAAGAAGCACCTTCAGGGACAGCGCCAGCATGTGCCTTGGCGGACTCTGCCCATTTGACTACTTTCATCTTGAGCGCAGTGTACTCCTGGACGGTGACACCTTCTCCAGACTGTCTATCGTGGTCCATGCATGCTTGGCCATCCTTCGGGCTGTATACAGTGTAGCGCTTGGCAAAGATGATCTTTCCCATGGCTTTCAGGCGGCGCATCTGCCAGGCAACAAAGTTGTCGTAGTATGGATTGGCATCGGTGGTGACGAACTGACGTCTCCAGTCTATCCTGGCACCGAATGCTGTGAGATCCTTTTTAGCAAGTGGGGGAAAGAACTCGATCCAGTGGTAGGGGTCAGAAAACTTGTGAATCTCTTCGAGAGGGATGCCTTGAGCAAGCATAATCTGGAACTGATACTTTGTCTTGACGGTCTTGGCGGATGCCTTGCCTTTATGAGCCTTGAACTTGGTGATGTCGGTCTTGGTCTCGGCCTGAGTTGGGGCTGGCGGCTCTGGTACGGAAGTCTCGACAACGTCCTCGACAGGGCAGCGTTCGAAATTCTGTCCGAACATCTCAACCTCTCGAACCAGCTTGTCTGCGCACGCCTTGATAGGCATACCAGTCACATGGTAGCCCAATGGGAAGAGAGCGCGAGCACCGGTCATCCTTCGGAATCCTGCGGTGAACTCGACCTTACTAGCGGTGAAGCCATGTCCAGCATGTAGGGTGCCGTTCATGTACGGATAAGCAAAGCAACCGAACCACTTGGGGTACTTTTCGTGGAGTTGATCAGGCGTGGTGGTGTCAAAGGGTTCTTCGTCGAGAGATGGGGCATCGGGGTTGAAGACTCCTTGCTCTTCCCATGCTTTCTGGTACTTCTTCTCTTGTGCGGTCAATGTGTCACGCTTCTCAGTGTTCTCAATCTTCAGTGTCTTTGACTCAGCCTCCTGCGGCTTGAGTTGTTCCAAGGTTGCGGCGACGGCGCTCTTTGGCGCATCGCTGAGTTTTGTGGCCTCCGCCATCACGACAATCCCAGAAAGTAGAGAACGGTCGTAAAAAGAAGTCGTAAGGAGCGCGGAATCAAAAGTCTGTGGATGTGAGGGGTGTATGGAGGAGGATAGTGGCCAGTGCGGGCTTTGGCGGGTTAGTCACAACTTTTTTGTCGATTTCGGTGCGAGGAATTGTGGGTCCATATGGTCTGTGCCTCACCTGTAAAGGACGTCAGTCAAGCACTCGAGAAACAACACCACGAATCGACCAGTCGAACAAGCAAGTCTATCGCCGTCGTCGCACCGACAAAGCCAGCGGCCATGCTGCGCCTCTTCAACCGTCTCCTCGGCCGCCACGAGAACACACTGCCACCTTTCGACTTCGCGCGCAACAAGTACCCAGCCAAGAAAAAGTGGCCGCCGAACCTGCGCGCCCTAACGGACAAGCAGCAGTTCCGGTTCGAGCGCAAGTTCAAACGACGCATCAAGGCGAAGTCGATACGGCCGGAATGGAACAAGTGGACGAAGGTGGTGCAGTGGAGTTTGATCAGTTTCATCGTCGTCTATGGCGTCCTGTTCCACGACTTCCGAAAGGACCCGATGAATCCAAGGCCGGGCGAGCAGCCGTTTGAAGGATTGAGGCAGAGGATGTGGGGGATGTTTGGGGGATTCTATACACATACCCAAGATCGGGGCCCCATCGGTTCCGCCGCGGCGGAAGAAACTCGACAACGGAAAGCCGAGCGCGACTAGCCCGTAGGCTGTAGTGAAGAAGGTTAGCACGTCAAAATGAAAGAGGAGAATTAATAAAATGGCTTGATTTGTGAGGGAATTGTCAAGCGAGCTGCGGCCAGATCGTTGAGAAGATATCGAAGTAGGCATCTTGACTTCTCCTGAATGAACATGGGGAAAGACGTACCTCCATTCAGGTGGATATAGGGGTGGGCAAGCCCACGTCGGCGGCATGGGTATGTCCGCCGGTCTCTCCTTTCCCAGCTTGCGAAAGTTAGTCAGCTTACCAAATGGTCTCCAGGTAACAAAGAGTACTTACGTTCATCACCTTCCATTCCTCGAGCCAAAGCTGCTTGACCCAGCACTTCCGCGGCCCATCACGCACTGTGACTATGGATTCCGAGAAATCCAGGTACACATGGGCGGTACCGTGTAGCTGGGTCATCCCTGTGGTGCCGTACACAAACCGCAGTTGGACCGTGAAATGAGGCACCGTCTCTAGATGCCAGCCCTTAGTCACGTACACCTGGGTGCCCGTGGCCAATGGCGGGAGACAGGACTCATCCCACAGCCCAAAGGCGAACTGTTCGACCACCGAGGTAGGGTCACGACGATTACAAAGGTCGTTGTGGATCCCTACCTGGTCCACGGGGAGGATGTCGGGATCAAACATGATCCCATCGCCGTGTCTCCTGTACAGTTCAGATCAGCATGCGTACTCCTCGCTTATGATTATCCTTGGAAGCAGCCAATTTCACGTAGGTGCGGTGACTACATGGAGCCTTGTAGGCTGCCGCAGTAGCTGCCTTCAACGCTGGAGATGTCCCGGCTCTTGTGTTGTTCTGATCTTGAGGAAGACAGTCTCCTTATAGGTCGACATGAAGTCGAACTTGACGCTGTCTTGATCGGCCTTCTCTGACTAGGCGTATGTATGAAGTTTCGAGTTGAAGGTGTGTAGGCCGTTGTACTGTCGATTCGAGATGGGTTCTGTGGTCATTTGGGATGATTCGGTGAGCAGATTTTAAAATTCTTTTGATTCAGCTCCAGTGAGCAACAACCTACTCGTTAGTCTTGTACCTCTTTAGATGCGAAGCAGAACTTACCATTTCGTCTTCTTCCATCCATTTCAAATCATCTCATAGCTCTTGAGCTTCGTGTCTACTTGTCTCCACTTCTTCTTCATGACTTTTTGTTTTCTCACTCTCCCAGCTACGGTTCTCCGGTGTCTGATGTCCGGTATCGAGCTCTTTCCATCCACCCGTACATTTGCCTTTTATACCTACCTTCTTCCATCCACTGGGCGACATAGGAAATAAAGCTTGAAGAAAAGAAATAGAGAAACAAGTACTTACATCCCAGTATTCGCCTTTGACCAGGACATGGCGACGTGCAAGAAAGCGCGCGGGGAGACGACAACGGCAAAGACACCCAGCAGCAGGCAGAAGAATAGACAGGCAAGACCCGACAAGCATATGGCAACAGCAGCAAAAAATGATGGCGGGTGGCGGCGACGATACGTTCTGTTGTTGCTGGTGAGGTTCAAAAAGGTCAACAAGTGTCGCATCAGAACAAGGCAAATTTCCACGTGGCATTGGGAAATTATCATAACAAAAGTGTTTGCGCTGTCTACGTGTTGAAGTGAGATGGGACGGTGTAGGGGAGGAGGAAATGCGCAGTGAGCGCGGAGATGACCTCATAGTGGAAGTGCAAGGTGAGCGTGCAAGATTCTGCTATGTATGCGTCGAGAACACCGAGGATATGGCATGTTAGATACCACCATGGGGTTTGTAGATGCCATGCTAAAATCTCTATTCAAGTATTGCAGGTGATAGGGGTTTTGTAGGCTTCTGGCCCTGGTGCGATGGTATCGTGGGCTTGACGTGAGGTGGACGTAGTACCCAGCGACCATATCACAGAGTGTTCAGAACACCTCTCCACACGCTCTCTTGAGAAACATGTCAACGAAGCATAGACGCCAGGCTAAGAAGCCGCCCTCGGAATTGCAGACACTGGACTTGTTGTGGTCTACTACCTCAAACACCTACCGCCGCAAGTGCTATCCTAGAGTCCACTTAGCATCCAGAACCTATAAATCTACGCTGATCCAACACCTGTGAAGCGGATAAGAACCACCAAGACCACATCAGATAAACCCGCCCCGGCTTCTTTGCCCATCTACTTCGAAACCACCATGGTCACACTCCCACACTACCAAATCAAACGGTACACTACAACATTCTTAGACCTGCAAGGCGGTGCACGTGCTTCAGTCAATCTGCATGCCGGCACTGACTGGCTGTCCCACAAACGATCCTACGGCATGGTGAAGTATCAATCAAACACCATAGATGAACATGACGGGCCTACCCAGGTATCGAGATGTATCGCAAATCTCCGTATATCGAATACACGGCAGCAGAACCAAGTATTTCCTTCTGCGTAACAAGAGTTAGAAGCAGCCGTAGTGACCAGATAGGATAGACTGCCCAGGATAGATCGAATTGTACCCTTCTCACTCCGGTATAGTGGTGTCATGGGTAATTGTTACAAGTAAGGAAGTTGCATCAGCGTAAGAAGGTTGTGTGAAACTGATATGAGATGATGATACACATGTATTCTTGGATATAGATAATCCGGATGCGTTCACGGAAAAAGCATCGAACCGTCTTACTACTAGGAGACATTATGCATTATGCATCATGCAGGGAGATATCGATGTACGTCGAAGGGAAGTATAGGATGCGCATAACAAATGCGACACGATCATACAAGCCATCAAACGATCGCGTCCACGTAGTCTATTAGTCACCACATCATCGAGCAGCACGCAACTTACCTACTGCGGTAATCCAATCAACATCACATCGTACAGAACAAAGAGCACACCAGGTTAGAGATTTGGCAAATTCGTATATACGCAATGCAGTGTCTCTACCCACATTCCGCTCAGTGAATATGGCCATAGAAGCAGTTCATCTCCAAGCTCAAACATACATGCTAGACACATTGCTTACACATCAATCAAGTTCTCGCCCTGCTGGCCGTTCTCACCCGAGTTGTCTTTGGTATCCTTGCTGCCCTTCTTCTTGTCACTGTCATCACCGCCCCGACTCCTCTGGTAGTACTGGTCGAGAACCTTGGCTGGGATACGGTTGAGGAGTTCCTTGGGGTAGATACGGAGCAGCGACCAGGCGAGATCGAGAGATTCGTGGATGGTGCGGGACTCGTAGGCACCCTGGGCGATGAAGGAGCGCTCGAACTTCTCGAGGAACTCGAGTGATAGCTTGTCTTCGGAAGACAAGGCCTCCTCTCCTACAACTGCCTTCATGGCGGCGGCGTCACGACCAATGGCGTACTTGGCGTACAGCTGGTTGGAAACATCACCGTGGTCCTTCCGCGTGCGACCCTCACCGATAGCGGACTTCATGAGACGAGAGAGGGATGGCAGGACGTTGATTGGAGGGTAGATACCCTTGTTGTCGAGTTGACGGTCAATGAAGATCTGACCCTCGGTAATGTAACCAGTCAAATCGGGGATGGGATGTGTGATATCTGGCGCAATTAGCATGGGACATTGATAGCAGCAGTCTCAGTGCGTACCGTCGTTAGGCATAGTGAGAATGGGAATCTGAGTAATAGATCCATTACGGCCCTCAACACGTCCAGCACGCTCGTAGATGGTCGACAAATCCGTGTACATGTAACCGGGGTAACCACGGCGACCGGGCACTTCTTCTCGGGCAGCGGAGACCTCACGTAGCGCATCGCAGTACGAGGACAAGTCGGTGAGAATGACCAAGACGTGCTTCTCGAGCTGGTAGGCGTAGTATTCGGCGGTTGTAAGGGCGAGACGGGGTGTGATGATACGCTCGATGCTATACTGGGTTAGCGGAGATAGCAGCGCATGCGCATTTGACTTACGTAGGGTCGTTTGCCAAGTTCAGGAACAGGGTGACACGCTCCATACTGCCGTTCTCCTCGAAGTCTCGTGTGAAGAAGCGACTCGTCTCCAAGTTGACACCCATAGCACCGAAGACAATGGAGAAGTTGTCGTCGTGGTCATCGTGCACACCCTTGGAAGGCTTTCCAACAAGACTAGCCTGTCTGCAAATCTGCGCAGCGATGTCGTTATGGGGTAGACCGGACGAGGAGAAGATGGGAATCTTTTGGCCACGGGCAATCGAGTTCATCGTGTCGATGGCGGAGATACCGGTGGAAATCATTTCCTCGGGGTAGACCTACCCACCGTCAGTCGCATAACCAGGACAAGTAGAGATTGATACATACTCGCGAGTATGGGTTGATGGGACTACCGTTGATGTCGAGATAGTCCTCGGCGAGCACCTTGGGGCCCTTGTCGATGGGTTTGCCTGAACCATCGAAGATACGGCCCAACATGTCCTCGGACACACCGAGCTTCAAGCTGTGTCCAGTGAACTCGACTTTAGTCTGCGACCGTCAGATGTGCTTCTCTTGCCGTGTGCTTGGGTCTCAGTACCTTCTTGACGTCGATACCAGATGTGCCTTCGAAGACCTGTGTCGCGATTAGATTGAGTTATCGCCAGGTTTGGGCGCTTTCGGTATATACCTGGACGACGGCGCGGTTGCCTGCAGCTTGTGTCAGCGTCGGAGTATATCATCGGGGTTGGAGCAGCTTACCTCGAGCTTCGAGCACCTGACCAGAGCGCTCGGTGCCATCGGGCAGAGTCAAGGAGACAATCTCGTTGTATCGCGGGAATTTGACCTGTTCACCACCTATATAAGCCTCTTCTCGCCTTCGGGAGTGTCTGCAAACCACGCACATTGTCGAGGATAACCAATGGGCCGTTGACGCCGCCGATGGTGTTGTATCGTATCCTAGGCGTCACCGAGATCATGCGGGGGTCCACGACTTCAGGCATCGTGGCGGGAGTGAGCGGTTCGGGGAGGTGTAGGTATCGCTCGGAACTAGATCGAGGGCCGCGGTCGGTCTGTAGCCTCGAAGATGGTTGGGTAACGAAGTTAGAGGTCGGCCGTCCAAGTGGGTTGGGGAAGCTCTGACCAGGAAGCTCTAGCGTCTATGCGACAGACGGATGACGCTGGGCTCGCAGGCAGTTGTGCTGGGTCTTGGCGCTTCACCACTGCGACATTTTCGCAAAACAGCCTGGGTGGGCTTCGCATATGCATAAACAAGAAGAGCTCGTTGATGCATAGCCCTTCTGTTGCATGATGGGTACGAGTTCTCAGATCAGTGCAGGTATTACCAAGGCGACACACGAAAGCTGGGTGCAGAGATCAGCAGGCCAAGGACATAAGTGCCATACATGAACTGAAGAACTGGCACAGGTAGTGTCGTAACATGTTGATGATATTACTAGGCTATGTGTATATACGGCAGTACTACGCCAGCTCCGAGCATGCAGCAGATCCTAACGTGCTGCTGCCGACCAAAGTATCCTCCAAAGTATCCACCAGAGTGCCCGTCTTCATAGCGCATCTGTTTGATCTCGTCAGTCATTGCACAGCAGAAATCTCAACAATAACAGAACAGAGTTTTCGAAGGGATCAGACATCCAAGGAAGGTATTCGCGCTCATTGTCCATCGGTTGTAGGTTCAATTGATGGCTAGCGTGGAAACTGCGAATGTGGAAATGTTTCATCATGAAGGGGAGGAAATGTGAGGAACTAGAAAGGACTGACCTTTGGCCACAGTAGACATGCCATGCAACTGGTGTTAGCTGTCCATCACCGCGCGTATGTACATGCAATAATGCACTCCTCACGAGTCTGGTATAGATTGCGAAGATCTCGTTACGATGCGATGCGACGCCCAGCTGGGCGACAAGACTCGAAAAGGGCACGCGCCGATCAGAGTAAGCGAAGATTACTGTACTTGGATGTTAGCAGTCTGCATGCAAACGTAATCACAAGGTTCAAGAGTAGTGACTGAGGTCATACGACAGTACTGGCAAGTAGCAGTCGCCCGGCGAAGGGCAACCGAACAGCGTTGCTATCTTCAAGGTCGAATCGGTAAGGAAAAGAAGTTGCTGAGGGTATAATCTTTCCAGAGAAAAGCAAAGAAGAAAAAGGAGTAGACTTACGTTATAGGGAGAGCTGGCCTCGGACCTCCATAATATCGCATGAAGCAGCCCGGAGCCAGTGGTTGTTCGCTTGTCCATCACGACATGCGGCGATTGAGTTTATTGTCGAGAGAAAACCAGCGTCGCAGGCGAAGAAAAGTACAGCGCCGGATTAGCGCGCCAAGAAGCCTTGCATCACGTGCACGCCGAAGCGGGCAAGCGGGACTATTTGGAATCGTCATCAGGGCAGCAGCGACGGGCAAGCAAGGCATCACATCACGATAGCAAAAGACATTTGGGTGCACTCTTGCAAGTCCGACACGACTGGCCAGCAGTCCAACGCGTTGTTGTGCTGCTGCTGCTGCTGCTGCTGCTATTGAGCGTGAGTTGCAGTGCGGATAGCTTGGGTTCTGCCCAGCCACGCAGCTTTTCGCGCGATACCGAAACGGCCCCCTAACCAGCGCTGATCTTCGGAGAGGGCCATGCGCCCATCACCTCTCACCACGCCAGAACTCCACCACTCGACGCCCGCGTCCCTGGCATCGTCCCTGGCCCTGGATCTAAACTCGCACCGGACGCAGTCGTCGCATAACATCGCGTCGCTAGACACCATCGCCGCACCGCTCTCGCCGCCCTAGCACGGCCTCTTTCTCGTCCCTACTCCACCGCTCTGCTGGCGGGACGGATGCGACACGATATCACCCGACACGACACCGCGCCAGACGTGGCTGCACACCTCAACACCACCTCTTCGCCCTTGTGAGTATTGCGCTGCACCTTGTGCGACACCTTACTTCCCTCCCGCCCTATTCCACGTACCCGGCAAGTGCCGACACTCGGCCTCCTCCATCGCGCCCATCGCGACGACACCCGCGCGGGCATTTCATCAGCCTCCCATATCGGCGAGACCGGGACCGTATTTCGACTTCTCGTCGCAACCACGTGAAACACTTCCCTCCCCATTGGACCTGACGCGAACCTTCGAGCACGTATGACTTGAAAGCGATAGCATTGCTTCCACCATCTCGTCGCCGCCTCGGTCCTTCTCCGCATCACGCGGACCTGCCTTCCAATTCCTCAAGTCTCGCATTACCTCTACCTGATCCACTCCCGCAACTGCGAGGCTACAGCCCGCACTGAAGAGCCAGCAAGATGATGGCAGCGAGCTACTCACACAGTAGCGGCATGCCTCCTCAAGGCATGCAGCATGCGCACTCAGGTATGGGCGGCCCAGGCCCAAACCCAGGACAGCATGGAATGCCACCGGGCATGCAGCATGTCTCTGGCCCCAACGGTCCCGTCAGCCAGGCAGGACCCATGATGGGCATGCAGCCGGGCATGGGTACCAATGCGCATGCCCTCTCCCACCTACAGCCCCAGCAGCATATGTTCCAGCAGCAACAGCAACATCAGATGAGTGAGTATCACCGCGTTGTGCAATGGCAGAGCAATGACTGACAGACGCGACAGTGAACCCTGCAATGATGCAACAGCAAAGGACAGCCCAACAAGCTTTCATGCACCGGCAGCAACAACAGGCCATGCTTGCCCACCAACAAGGCGGCATGGGAATGGGTTTCCAGAACCCCATGACAAACTTGAATCAGGCACAAGCACAGCAATTGCAAGCAATGAGAAATGGACAGATGGGCCAAGGACCGTTTGTCAACCTTCCTCCCCACTTGCTCCAGCAACAACAGCAGATGGGTGGTCAGCATCCCGGAGGCCCACAACAGCAGGCTGCCATGGCACAGGCAGCTCAGCAACACGCCCAACAACAACATCATCAGATGCAGGCGCAACAGCAGGCGATTGCTATGCAGCATGCCCAATCGCAGTCGAGCAACCACAGCCAGCCAGGGAACCAGGGTCCGCCACAAACCTCCCAGCCTCAGCAAGGGCCTCTTCGTCCTCCATCTGCGATAGGGAGCCATCAGGGACAGTCGTCACCAGCTCCTCAACCCACGCCTCAACAACAACCACAGCCACCACCCCCGCAGCCACAACAGCAACAACAGCAACAACAGCAGCAGCAGGCTCAGCAGCAGCAACAACAACAACAGCAACAACAACAGCAACAGCAACAGCAACAGCAGCAGCAGGCTCAGCAGCAAGCTCAACAGCAAGCTCAACAGCAGGCTCAGCAGCAGGCTCAGCAGCAACAGCAACAGCAGCAACAACAACAGCAGCAACAACAACAACAGCAGCAGCAGCATCAGCAGTCATCCCAACAGCAACCGCCACAGACAGGACCAGTGCCACAACAACAGACGCCTGCTCCATCCCAACCGCCCAACCTACCCCAACAAGCAAATCAACAGGCTCAGAACCAGATGCAACAACGGAATCCAGCACTAGTACAACAAGCTCAAGCCAACGCTGCCCAAAATCAAGCTCGCCAAATGGCAATGATGCAACAGAAACAAGCTCAGACTGTGTCTTCTGGACAGGGAACATTGAAGCTGTTGAACTTTGTGGAGCAAATAGGGAACTTCAACAGTACGAACAACAACATTGAGTGGTGGCAGGCCTTTGTGGATAGATTCTTCGCCGAGTCTGGATCCTTCGTCCACGTCGTCTGCTCATCAAGTACTGAGAGATCTAAGCAGTTTGAAATCGTGTATGCTGCCCTACCGCGATACTTCTACACGCTTTTCAACACCGAGGTCGCCAACTTACAAATCACTCTGGACGGAGCGACCGAGAAGGTCTCGGGTGCCGAGCTGAAAGTGACTTGTGAGCGAGCAAAATTCATATACACATACAAGAATTCTTGTCAAGTTGTCTACCAAGGCAAGTTGACCGCGTTCTGGTCTGGCTCAGACAAGTTGGAATGGTTGCTGTTCGACGGCTTGGGTCACGAACAATTTATACCGCTCAACACTTTGAAACAAATGTTTGTTCAACCATCGCCGAATCAGCTGAACCCGAATCAGTCGCCGCGCATGAAGAACAAGAAACAAGCACAGCAGCAACGAGGGGTCGAGCCGCCAGAAGCGTATCTGCCTATCAAGAAGCTCCTTAGCGCTAGTACTACAGACTATGGCTTGCCTCACGGCTTGCAGGCTTATCTTGAGGTAAGACTCTTCTCCACGTTTTCCTCATCGGCATTGACACTGACAAGCCTAGATTTATGAGCCAATGAACCACATGACAAGCTTGATGGTACACTACCTCGAGAATCCCCATATGAAGCCAAGCGAAGCTCTGGAGTCATGGAACAACAGCATGTCAAATACCCAGGGCGTTCCTCAGGGTCCACAGCACCCAAACCAAGGCCCACAACAAGGGCAAGGCATGCCACCTAACATGCAACCCGGCCCTCGACCGGGGGGCCCCGGCCAGCCCCAGATGTTCATGTCACCCGCAATGCAAAACTCCCTTCTTCCCAACGGATCAATGGGTGGTTCGCCTCACTTCCAACATACACCCTCGCCCAACTCGCAGCCCATGATGAAACAACAGAGCACAAGCTCGCACACCATGAGTGTGAACACATCTCCGAATATGATGAACAACAAGCGGCGGCGGAGTACAGTAAAAATGGACGAAGATGCTGGTGGCGGAGAGATGAACGGCGCGCAAAAGATCAAGCAAAGCCCGAGGCCCGGAGGCAACAAGAGGATGAAGCCAGGCAACTAGCCTTCATCACTTCTTCCTTGTCTTCCTGCCTTGCCGTTGCCTCTCTTCGCAATAGTCTCGCATCTCTATCTCTTGTATAGCGCGGCGTTTTGTCTCCCTCTGTCTCGATTCTTATATCGTACTTGTTATCTTTCACCAGTCAGTCTTGTCACTCGGCGTTAGATCTCCAACATCACTACCCCATTTCAACTCAGGCGGATATCTTTCTTGCTGCTTGCTTGTCACTTCTTCGCCGGCGTTTGGGCATAATCTTGCTGTCTGTTCTTCTTTTTCTTACCTACCAATCTGTAGTAGGTTGACATAATTCGTTCTTGTACATTATCGAAGATGGCGGAAGTGTGCAGCTGTATAGAACGCAGCTTGAGAAGAGGGAAAGAAGTAGCTTTGTTGAGCTCTTAGTAGCATGCTTGAGGGAAGTAAGGGCCAGATGATTTATACGTGCTCTGACTAAGTGCATTGGAGAGATCGAGATGTTGAGATTCATTTTATACGGAATTCAAGACGTTATGACTTCAATTTGACCACCCTCGACTAACCTGTGCAGTGATGTACGAAGCGGATAGGCTTTGTGGATGAGAGGGGACACGCCTGAATCGAGTATGTCACCCATCTTGTGTCCTCAACTTGTGGTTTCGTAGGCCGCAAATGTAACGTGTTGACCCTTCCCGGACCAACCGAGCTCTTTATCAAAAGGCTCCGTTATCTCCTGGTGGTGGAGTATGGCAAAGTAGTCTTTGTGTAATTGCACAAGTGGTGTAGGTAACCCAGGCTCAGGCGGCTCATCCTAGGGTATAGTTTCGACCATTGATCTGACCGTCGGTTCGACCACTGATTCCACCCTCGACGAACTGTACCCACTGGCGGTTGCGAGCATCACTGCTTGCCGATACAAAACCTACATTCGATACATTTCATCTTAGCTTCGTTCGGTTTCCAGGGCTGGGATCCTGCGCAGAATGATGGACATGCGATGTATGAGGCCAAGTTTGGGTCGCTCTAGGCTACCCACGAGACAGACGAGTATCGCGTACGTCTATGGTTGATGTCTTTGGATGATGTTCGAGTGGAGCGTTCGAGGAATGAGCAAGCTCTGTAGCACTGTAGCCTTGGAGGAAAAGCTGGAGCGGCGATTCATCTGGCTTCCAAAAGGTTTTTCCGAGAACTGTACCGGCGATGAAGACTTACCTACATGGCAAACACAATATTCGGTAATCGCACTGCCTTTGGTTGCGTAAACTTCGGTTCATTGGAACAACAGCACATGTGTGTATGTACAAATAGAGGTTTTATCTTGGTACTTGATTGCCACATTGAACGTGGGGTGTATTCAGGACGAGGAATCCATGGGTTTGAGCAAAAATGTTGTTGCTTTCGGTTTGCTGATGGTTAGGAATGCAACTGTGTGCGTATGCGACACAGGTTACAGAAAAGATAAGAACGTTGACGAAGCGCCATTTGAATATGACATCGACATGGAGGCAGCAGCGCGCGCTGCTCTTTGCGAAACGTCATGGTATACAACCGGTATTTGTACATATCAACCTCTCAATCATACTACCCTACCATACCCTTGGCCGGCTGTCCGTGGGTTTCTGACTCGAATTAACAAGCGCACCCCAAGCATCTCCACCAGCACTCTTCTCCCCTTGCGCAGCCTGGTAAATCTCACTCAGACCACCACCTCTTTGCTTGCGAAACTCCTCCACAATCGACTCGACGTAGTCATCTTGACCACTACCAGCCTTAGCCTTAATAGCCCGATCCGCCTTTTCGATAGCTGTCTCGAGGTAAGTCCGTCGTTCGGCATCCATAGCCTCGTTGGTTGAAGCAGTCTTCGCTTCCGTAATAAGAGCTGCGTATTCAGCTTTCCTTGCAGCGAGGAAAGCTTCTTCGCCGCCGGCTTCTGCTACGCGGGCAGTGTGAGTGGCGGCTTTGGCAGCGTTCCAGGCTTCGATGCCCCCAGCTTCGTCAATCATCTTGCGTTTCCTCTGGTTATAAGCAATTTTCCTGGCGGTATGGTCCTTGATGTTGGGTAGATTAAATCTCGTTCTGATCTCCTGTAGGTCCTCCTTCGTGAAGCCTGCTCCTTGATATTTTTGGTTGAACTTGTGCTTGAGAAGTGCAGCTGCCTCTTCGCGCTCCTTGGCTCGTATGAAAGCTAGCTTGAGGCCCTCTTCTACGCTGTCGACAACACCTCGGCTCAGATACCGTTCTGCTGCTTTGGTTGCTTTGATGTATTCGGTGGCGGCATAGGATTCCACTTTCTTCTCTTGTTTCGATAGCTCTGCTGGATCTGCTGACTCTTCCTCCCCAGCCCACATCTCCTGTCCCTCTGTCTCCACAAACTCTAGGTTCTCGGGTGCACCCGAGTGTACATCCCGGATCAAGGCACCCTGAGCAGCCCTCTTCTCAGCCATCATCTGGGGTGTGGGCCATTGCTTGTCAATGGTGGCTTGGTCTAGACCTAGAGCCGCAGCATCTGCTCGTAACCGCTCGATGACTTCGGGCTTCTGCATCAGTGTCCATCGTAGCGCCCATCCCATAGGTCCAAGCTCTTTGATGCGTGCCACATTGTCCTTGAGCAGATATTCGTCCAGTCCACCCTCACGATCCATTGTCTTGAGAACCTTGGCGGTGATGCGCAGCTTTATCCTCTTCTTCAATGCGACCGAGTACAAGCTCTTGGAGAGCACGTTGGGCTTCCAGTTTCGTCGTGTCTTCGTTTCGGTGTCCTTGGAGACATTGTTGCCGAAGCGAATCATCTGCTCGCCGTAGAGGCCCTTGTTGGCTTGCTTGAACAGCTGATGATCGCCGTAGGGGTATGCGGGGATGTATGCATCTTTCGGGATGACGTTCTTGGGAAGATGGGAGCCGAGATCACCACCGCGTCGTCGCTGTAGTGGATTCTTCACTGCGGGAGTGGGCTCCGACGTCGCGTAGGTTCGCTGTGTGGATTGTGCCGGGCGAAGGGCCAACCCCTGGGTCGGGATGCGCCCAGAGAGTAATTGGCACCGGGGAGGCATGGCGTGTGAAGGCGAAGGCAGCGGTGGTGCCGTCGTGATGGATTGGCGACGTGCTCGGTAGTCCGCAAATTCGAGATGTCGCCAGCACGGACCTCAGCCTTACGGTATCATTGAACTGCATGACTCTCGCAATCACTCTGTAGAGTCCTCAAAACAATTACCTCCCCCCATTCTGTTGTAACTATATTGCATTCTACAAATCAAACCCTGTCCTCAACCGCACACATGGCAGACACTGTCCAACAGCCGTCTACTGCGAACATAGCAGCCGCATGCGCCATACTCGCTGGTGTGACAGGCTACATGCTAGGACAAGCAAAGTCACTTGGTTTCCTCGGAGGGAGCCCAATCTCCCAACCAGCAAAATCAGAAAAAGGAAGGGCAGAAGACTCGGAAGATGAGTCAAGCGACGACGACGACGACGATAGCACGCCTGCAGAGTTTCCAGGTCACAACGAGGAGTGCAAGATGGTACTAGTAGTACGAACAGATCTCGGCATGACAAAAGGTATTGCGACGCCTGGTACGTATTGTCCATCTGCAAGATATCTAACTATGAAACAGGCAAGATTGGCGCACAATGCGGGCACGCAACACTGGCCTGCTACAAGCACTTTCTCAAACATTCACCTGAGTCGACGCTACTACGGCGCTGGGAACGAATGGGGCAAGCAAAAGTGGCATTGCAAGTCAAGAGCGAAGAAGAGCTCGAGTTGTTACAGGCGCAAGCCCTGAGCCTGGGATTGGTGGCACACATTATCCACGATGCAGGGCGGACACAGATCGCGAGTGGGAGTGCGACAGTGCTGGGCATTGGCCCTGCACCCAAGGGCGTCATAGATCAGGTTACTGGGCATCTCAAGTTATTGTAGAGGTGCCTCTTGTGTGAAGCTGTGCGCAACCTCATCGACCAACGCAGTGGAATCAACTGAAACGGCCTGTCGACGCCACGTCTCGATATATGACTCGTGTGCATACGGCCGAAAGCACTGAAGCAACGACCGTGAGGCCCCAGTCGATCATGAGCGTGGAGGGATGCATGGGAATTCGAGACGATATTCCATGACGCACGACTGGGATTCACATTGTTTGGGGAATTTCCCCGAACATAGCAGTAGGTCTTACACAAGACGGATATCATGGTGGACATGTAACACGGATCCGGGTGCGCTTTCCACCGTACGCGCTATCCACCAGAGGGGAGAACAAACGAAATTCCACGCGCCTATGAAAAAAAAAAAACTACTACGGGTCTCGTGATATCGGAGAAATCATGTACGTAGAGCTTACGTAGTGTGGGTGTGTACAAAGTATAGGGGGAGGTTGATACACTTTCGGTGCGTGGAGCGTGTAACAATGTATGACGTGCATACACTACATGAATGCGACACTCATTTTCCAGGACTGTGGTATCATGTCGAGGTATCGAGTGGCTGGTTGGAAATCACAAAGTACTCAGGTAGGACTGAGTGGAGCGCTGCATCGAAAAGGAGCCGCGTACGAGGGCATCCGTCATACCATTGCTGCACTAACATTAGAGATTGCACAGCTTTATGCAACCGCAGCACCTCTCCACCAGCTCGTAGCGCCTAAGACGAATACTACTACCATAGCATCGCTCACAACTGTACTGTAGATGACACTGTACCTGCCCACAGTCCTCACATACGCTGAATACGGTGCGGGTAAGATGCCGGCAACCGTGCTGAGAATGCCGCTTCCCTGTAGCTGGCCCTTTTCAATGAAATAGCGCGAGGATTGTAAGACCACCTCGAAAGTCGCGAAGAGATAGAAGAAGTGGGCAAAGTTCTGCGCTGGAGTGGATTGGCTGGCCCAGTCGTCGTCGAGTACACTGTCGCGTGATAACTTGGATCCCGTAAATGGGGTTTGCAGGACGATGTAGACGGCAAGACCAAATGAGAAGACAGAGTGTACCAAGCGCCAGATCCAGGCCGAGGATTGCTCTGGTGACGGCTCTGAGGCACCGCCACCACCCTGCATGGCGGACAACATGTTGGCAAGGTTGGGTGGCAGACCGCCTGGTGGCGCGCCGGCTTGGTTCGGAGCACCAGACATGCCAGGCATACCGCCAGCTCCAGCACCCATCATCTGCTGAAGCATAGCCATCATAGGATCCTGGGGTGCATCGGAGCCGGGCCCTGGGCCAAAGGGGCCAGGCTGATTGCCCTCGAAAGCGAACGGCGACGGGAGACGAGGCTGCGATGCCGGCGCGTAGTGGTGTTGCGAGATATCCACCTCCTCTGGATCTGGAGTAGCTGTTCGAGACGCAACGGGGGCAAACTGGGACGTGGTCGAGGCGGGTTTGACTAGAATGCGATTAGCCGTGGCTTCACGCTGTTGTAGGACGAAGCTAGAATTGAATATGTGGAGACTGATGCACTGGAAAGGGGGCGCATGGCTACCTGGCACATCTTTCTCAATCTCGCTGATATCTTTTGGAGGGCCGCCCTGGAGAGCGGTGATCTGTTGGAGACGTGAGGCACCGCTTTTGGCGGCAAGACGCTCTCTGCGCAGTCTGGCCTTGGTCTGCGCAGGCGACTCGCCAGGCAGTGCGCTAGTCGTGGAAGCGGGTGAGTCGGCCATGGCTGTTGGGGTGACGTGAAGAGTCGAGCTGTCGTCGCCGTAGTGGTCCATCGCGATCGCAGCTCTCACCATGGTTTGGAGGGGCTGAGGTCATGGCTTGGCATGAATCTAGTGGACAGGGCTTCGGGGACGTCCCGCTGCACCTGCTCGTATCACCACACTTGCTGACCACGTACCCGGCCACAATATCATCGCGAACTTGCGAACTTGCGAACCCGGTAATCTGGTTTATCGTGGTCCGTTGCACGCGCGGTACGGGCCGTGTCATGTTCCTCTGCCGGCCCTTTTTGACTGATCCTGCTGACAAGCAGTACTACGCTCAAATTTGCGACTCTTTCGCGAGCAATGCAGCCCCAAGGTCTCGACAGATGCAAGTCATGCTTCATTGCAGCATACGAGGAAAGCTAATGCAGTGCTTGCCTGCGATACTACAACCATGCATGCATGCCATTTGCAGCTTCTGGGACTATGGCTTGACCCGGGGTTTAGGGCCATGCAAGGAGACACGGCAGCAATCCTTGTCGATTTGCCATCTCTACTTGCATGTCGGGTCGTGACTCTAGCCAGTTCAGGGCGGATCATTGTGCCTCCAAAGTCCTCTTTGGGGGGCAGATCTTCGCTCGCCGTGAGCTATCATCCCAAGTTATCAGTCTAACACGCACACTCTCCATAGCCGTCTGAGAGATTCGTCCCGAACGGCAATTCAGCACCAAGGACCCACCAGTATTGCTCCACGATTCTTCTCATATTGGCGCCATGCTACTGTCTTCACTGGGCCATTTCGCTGCTACAACCTCTATGCATGCGATCGGAGCCATGTCCCGCCGTGAATCGCTCACACGCCACAAGCGTCATCAATTCACCAAAAGCACTGCACGCAAACCTGCGATGAGGGATTTACTCAACAAATTCCAATGTCGAGAGGTATCATAGGCAACTGAATACATCAAATCACGATATCAAGCATAATGCTGTTTGAATGTGCGTAGTCAAACTTTTCAAAATTGCCAAAGACCCATTTGCCCAACTATCCTTGCTGCCATGGTAGCATGATATATGCATCGCTCCTCCTGAACTGGTGAGGCGAGCGGCTGCACTTTCCATGCGGCTGCACACAGGTGTGACAAGCTCGATCAACAGTTCCCCTACACTGGAAGATTTATTTCTAATCCCGAGCTCTTCCCCCTTCCATCTCCTTCACGTCGCCTGCTCCCATAGAATTCTCCCACACATAAACAGACATGTATAGAGGCATGCTTGGGACAAGCGTCATGGCTAAGAGCCAGCCCTTCCAATCGAGCTTCACCCGCGGAGCGCGACTACTATCGCATCACAGAACACAATCGACCTTGGCAGTTCAAACCCCCTATTGGAATCACATACAGCCATGGAAGGATGTTTCCAAAGATGAATTTATATCTTACCGGTGGCAGGTACGTTCAGCACACATCCCATCCGATTGTGATCATACACTCATCGTATTGATACTAATTCTCACAGCTTCGCAACACCGTCTCGGACAAGCACAAGCTCTACCAGTTCCTCAACATAGCATTGCCTGATAAGCTAGTGCGCTCACAGCATGATCAACTCAAGAGGATTCGTACCAAGGATGACTTCATCGAGGACGCTGTATGCAATTTCCAAGCTTGCTTTACCCTCTACACACCGCGATATTGACCCGAGTACAGATCGCTGCTATCAAGCTGGCACCCATGGCCATCCGCCTAACACCACACGTACTCTCGCTAGTTGATTGGGAGAATGCTGTGGATGACCCCATCCGGAGGCAGTTTCTTCCTCTCCTGAGTGGCATCACCCCCGATCACAAGAACATGGAGCTAGACTCTTTACACGAAGAAGCAGACAGTCCTGTCCCCGGTCTGGTTCACCGATACCCCGGAAGGGCTTTATTCTTAGCCACATCGATTTGCCCGGTGTACTGTCGCTTCTGCACGCGGTCCTATGCGGTCGGCGGAAACACCAATACTGTAGTGAAGAAATCGCAAAAGCCCAGCCGGAAGCGATGGGAGGTTGTCTTTGAGCACATTGCCAACGATGACTCTCTCGAAGACATTGTTGTTTCGGGCGGAGACGCCTACTTTTTACAACCCAGCCATATTGAAGAAATTGGCGAGAGATTGCTCAACATTCCTCACATCAAGCGAGTCCGGTTCGCATCGAAGGGGCTCGCCGTGGCTCCTGGTCGTATAATTGATGGTGCTGACCCTTGGGTTGACAGCTTGATCAAAGTGTCTAACAAAGGCCGAGAGTAAGTCTATCGCTCGTCATCCTGTGTGTAACGTTCACTCACAGAAATTCTTAGCATGGGAAAACAAGTATGCCTTCACACTCACATCAACCACGCCAATGAGATCACTTGGATAACAGAGTTGGCTGCGCACAAGCTGTTCAAACATGGTGTCATTGTTCGTAACCAGGCTGTTCTGTTAAAGGGCGTCAACGATGACTTCGAGTCGCTCTCGGATCTCATCAAGAAGCTCTCAAACATCAACATACAGCCATATTACGTCTATCAGTGTGATATGGTGCAAGGTATTGAAGATCTCCGAACACCTCTCAGCAAGATCATCACGCTAGACAAGGAACTTCGAGGAACTCTGTCCGGTTTCATGATGCCTTCTTTCGTCATCGACCTTCCTGGAGGTGGCGGAAAACGGCTTGTCTCCACCTATGAGACTTATGAAGACGGTGTTGCACAATACAAGGCGCCTGGTCTTCCAGGTACCAAAGGCACAAGGACATACACCTACTTCGACCCGAAACCTGTAGGATCAGGAGTGTTGGAGGAATTCCGACAAGGCCAGTTTCAGGCCCTCGAGAGAGGCGAAACGCTCGAGCAATTCTTTGCTCAATCATCTTCTCGACCGCCAACTCCATCTGGGCCGATGTTGCCTACACCGAAAGAACCTTTCCAGCCATACCCAGGAATGAAGGTGAAGCGACCCGAGCCATGGGTACACGAAGCGGAGACGCAAGCGGCATACGCGTGATGATTCGACATCCACCCAGCATAGACTCCCATGGAACCGCCTCAAATTGCATGGAATCACAACATGTCAGCCACGAAACGAACATTTCCAACATCAAAAGCGGGGTAATTTTGAACATAGACATACATCCACGACGAGATGGCTACACTCCATCCACGGCCACTTTCTAAGATCACTTCTAGGCTTTCCCTGGAGTCACATTCAGCGGAAGGTCTCTTACCGCCTTGTAATACTCACTCATATTATATTGTATCCTTTACCTACTTCCTGTTTCTCCACCACTCATTCCGCGCATGATTAAGACGCAGGAGATATTGCCCAAAAGTTTGAATCGATCCATATTGTAAGACTATCTGAACATATACTTAGCGAATTGACGTTATTTTTCTTTTCTTCTGCCATCGGCCTATCGATGCCCTGTTCACGCCGATATAACGGACACACAACGGATCTGGTCCCTCCTAATTCCTCCATGTTCTGGCTATAAGGCGAACGTGTAATCCTGGTACTGTATGTTGAGTTCCAATGACTACATGTCAAACGAAGCCATAAACGCTGCAGATTGCCACAGCCGCAGCTTGGTATCACCAACATATGTTGCTTTCTGTTCACATTATTCACGCGACTTCGGCATCCAGTTGTCATCTGGTCTTTCCGGATTCCGTATCACAGCAACCGATGACCCTAACAGCATCTGCTATTGGCTCCAGCGTCTAGTATCTCGTATTTTGGTCTGCACGTCTTAAAACATGTGTGTCATATCCTGCAGACTACAGAAATGGCTGCCTATACAAGCCACCCGCACCTGAGATCACTCGCATGTCAAAAGCATAGAACCGACTGTAATCAGCAATTGTTACGATGCCTGATACTCTAACGCCACTATTTCTGCTTGCATGTAGTTGTTCAGTCATCGGCAATGCTTTAGGGGTCTCGATATGAGACCATAACCTTGGTATACGACTCAAATTACCCACTGGTCTCATCTCAATAAACACGCCATAGGCAAAAGGTCGATCGGACATGGTCATTGTTACCTTCATTAATGTTACGGTATCCTTGGCAGCTCTCTACCTAGCTAGGCTCACCTACTACACCGCGACGACCGGCGCAAGTCGCCGCAACCCTTTCCAAGAAACACGGTTGCCTACCCACTCCCAAATGGCAGAACACCATACTCCTTTCCTACCTCTTAACTTTAGGTCTAGACTTCATGATCAGCCAATACCGCAACTTCAAAGCCCAAATCCCACTGGAAGCTGGGTCTGCCGCCCTCGCTAGAGCACGCAGCCACAGCATCCACCTCACTCTGTTCGGCTACAGAAACTTGTTCTTCACAGATGAGCCAGAGAATGTGAAATGCATGCTAGCGACAAACTTCGACACCTGGAGCTTGGGACAAGATCGCATCGATCGGATGTCAAGTTGGCTGGGTAAAGGTATCTCTACGAAAGAAGGCCAGCCATGGAAACACTCGAGGGAGATGCTGAGGCCGTGTTTTGAGAAGTCAGCTGTTGCTGATGTATCCGTCTTGGATAAGCATACGACAAGGCTTGTGCAGTTGCTACCCAGTGATGGGAACGAGGTCGATTAGCAACCCTTGTCCTATGGGTTGACGATGGATATCGTGACGGAGTTCTTGTTCGGTCACAGTATGGATATGCTGAATCGAACGACGGAATGTTCTTCGTCTCGAATATTCTTGACTTGGAGGGGATGCCGATATGCTTGAGCAGAGTTGACGGATAGACTCATTGAAGAGGAACTCGCCCTCCACGGACCCAGTGCCAAGGACGGGACAACAGTAGACAAAAACAGTCGTTACATTTTCCTTCACAAACTCTTCCTCGCCACTCGAAACGAGACGGCAATACGTAGCGAACTATTTAACATCCATAAGTGCCATACATACGCGTCCTCTTAGCCAGGAACGGCTTCAACTCACATACCACAGTCCTAGCAGGCCGTGACATGACCGCCTCGCTCCTCTCAAACCTCGTCTGGAAACTCTCACGCCAACCGCAAATGGTTTCCCGTCTCCGCTCAGAAACTACAGGAATTCCAGCTGGCGACACTGAAGTGGCTAAAGGGGACTTGTGGCCAGGCTGGGCGTTTAGCAGTGGTTCAAGAATCTGTATTGGACAGAACTTTGCGCCGACGGAAGCTATGTCTATGGTTGTACAGTTGATCAGAAGGGTAGAGTTTGTGTAGAAAACGACTTTGAGCCTTGGAGAGAGAGGTTGACGGTTATTGCTGTGGGGGATGGAGGGGGCAAGGTGGGCTTGTTGGAAAGGCGAAGAAGATGTCGCAAGGAGGGGTTGTTTATTGTATGTCTTGATTGGGGTCCATGGGAGGTGAATCTCTACCCTTACTGCTAGGGTTATATCCATACAAAGTCTCTACGTATTCCTGTCATCTGCCAGTCCCTTTGCCAGCGTAGCCGCCGTCTTCAGCCCTGTGCCAGGCCGCACCTCACCAACCCACATACTCTCCGCATCCCCATCGATACCCTTCCTTGCCTTCTCAAAAGACTCTTCAATCTTGCTCCTCAAACCGCCTTCCTCATCAATCCCGGTGTCTTTACCCCAGAGCTCCAACGCCCTCTCCATATCGCCACAGGCGAAGATGTATTCACCCAAGGCCATGTGTACAGTACCCAAAACATACCACGTCTGTGCCCTCTCGCGGTCGGTGAAGAAAGTAGGCTTGTTGGGCGGAATGAGCTCAACAGGAAGCGAGTGGAACCAAGGGTTAGACGCCGGAGACGGAGAGTCTTGCGCAAGACTCAGCGCTTTAGAAACCGATGTCTCCGCAAGCAGAAGATCTCTTGCCGCCTTCCTAATATCCTCCGTCGGGCTCGTCGTCCGCAACCATTGCTTACTTGTCGTAAGCCACCTCAGCGGAAGGCTCAAACTGATACCCAAGCCCAGCTCCGTCCGCCAGCGCAGTCTCTGAATAGACTTGTTGAAATCCTCCTCCTGCGAATGCAGCGTCTCAGCATGCGTCAGATACCCATACGTCAGCGCAATGATGGTAGCCTGCGCGTACTCGTTGGCCAGCTCATACTTCTCCTTCTCCCTAGCCTCATCCGCTAGGTCACACAGCTCCTTCACACTACCCAGATAACCGTCTGCGGTGAAACTCTCGCCCATCATATTGTTTTGCAGGCCTTCTGCATACCGGGGTAAGAGATTCTTGCCATCAACCTCCACCTTGCCGAACCCACTCAGCAAACGGAACAGCTCTAGCAGATCTCCTTGTAGCTTTGATACGGGGAAACCGTACGTATTCGCCACGTGGAGGAAGAGGCTGCGACCTTGTGCCCACGTCTTCGTTGCTCTGGATGCTTGGTCCAAGAAATTGATCAGCCGGGGTAGGTACTGGGCGGGAAACATGACACTAGCACGTTTCTGCGCGCTGTTCTTCTCTACGAGAACGACTTCGAGGGCATGACGTGTGGCTCTTTCGACTAGATCGCTCTTTGCTGTTGAGAAGAGTAAGCCAGAGTCTTCGAGCAGTGTCTTTGCGTGTCGTGCGTCGCTTGTGTAAACGTCCAATCGTACCCAGAGATTCTTCCCATAAAAGTAGGATAGTGCGTCTTTGCTTATCTCTTTGTTGACGAGGAACAAAGACGTGTTTACGGGGAATGGGTTGCGCGAGGCTGAGAAGTACAGGATTCCTCCATCTTTGGATATGGTATGGGTGTACGAGACGTTTGGCAAGGCGAGGTTTACGAGCTCGGTGTCGAGACAGTGCTTGTAGATGTTGTTGCGGACGGAGGGTGGAAGGTCGGTAAGTCCGAGAGGTCGCTTTCGTTGTGTTTGGTTGAGCGAAGCGGCTTTCATCTTAGTCTCGAGACTGCTGGCGGTCGCCTCCATTGAGTCGCGCTTTTCCGCTGGCATTGGGGCAGCTGTCGCCATGGCCAGATTCGGGGTGTTGGACCTGTTTCGCGTTGTTTCACACAGCTGGAGGTTTCTCACAAGTCCAACAATGCCAACTTCAGCTTAATCTGATCAAGATGTGACAACAATAACAATCAAATGGCGAACAATTCTGATCATCCGAGCAAGCATGAGCTCCATTGTGGGGTTTTATAGCTATCCCCAGCTGTAGAGGGGTACCTGCCATCAAGTGCGGGGAAGCAAGGATACATGTGGAGATGACCAGTACGCGTGCATGCGGATCCGAACATGTTCCGCTCCATCTCACAAGGTTCTTGGCCATATAAATACACAGCTAAAGTACACCCGTAGTGCTGATTGTACGCGCACGTGAATGGTGCGGGGAAGCCTCGAGTCCCTCCAATCGGCCGCTAGGTCACCTCCGCGGGGTTGAGCCTCATCGTCAGGTACGCACATACCCGATCGATCTACTCTACGAAAGCCGTAAAGGCCTTGAGCTGCTTAGTAGCCTTGAACTCTAGCTCTACGCCTGGAGCGACGAAGAAAATGTAGCCTGCGCTCAGCTTGTATTCCTTGCCGTTAGCCTTCATGGTACCCTCGCCTTCTGTTACAATCATGATACTGGGCCCGCCAAGCGACCGGATCGTCTCGGAATCGCCGTCGCCCATGGCTGTAGCCAGCATATTGAACTCGCTTAGAGGAGGCGCATAGAGCTGCGTTTTGCCGTTCTTGCTTCCCTCAAAAGATTTCGCTGGTAAGATAGCCTCCTTGGCATCGTGTGGTGTGAACGTCAAACTCGAGCAGAACATGTCAACGTTGTCACGATCGGCACGCGGGCAGAAGCCGGTGTTCAGGACGTTGTTCGATCGGGCCATGCACTCGATGATATCACCAGAGAGATAGGCGTGGATGCCGTCAGCCGGGATGTAGATGCTGTCACCAGCCTTGAGCTGGAGGTAGTTCATGGTGACGAGAGCAACAAGAGTTCCGTTGTCGGCCTTGTCGTACTGCTCAGCCAGTCGAGGAATCATGTCGGGAATGTAGCTTGATTCACCGAATTGTTCTTTCGGGATCTTCATCAGTGCGTCGTTGGTTTTGCGTACAGCGTCCTCGGAGGCCATGAGCATTGCCTTGACAACGTGCTTGAGCGTCTGATCATCGAACTCGGGCTTCTTGACCTCTGGAAGGAAAGCTTGAAGAGGAGGTAGCTGCATCAAGCGCTCGATATCCTTGAGTTGCTTGAAGCCGCAGAAGGCTTCAAAGTCGCCAAGAGCCAATGCGATCTCTGGCTTATGGTTTGGGTCTGTGAATTGATCCGGGTTCCTTGCATGCAGCTCGGCAGCCAAACTCTTGTTCTGTCGTTGTGTCAGCAACGGAGTGGGTCGATGTAAAGACAAAACATACTGGGTGCAGTTGCAGAGGTAGGGCCTTTGCTATCGACAGGACCTTGGGAAGATATGGGAGCTTGGTGTGGTTGAACTTCTCGGCAACGGTCTTCCCAACAAGCTCATCAGGATGTCTATCAAGCACCTTTTGAAGGTCTTCGCCAGTCTCTAGAACATATGAAGGCAGTTCGGGGTATGTGCCCATCCACCTGTGGATGTTAGACTGCATTCTGCCATGGATCTTCACAATCCTACATCTCAGCGTAACTTGTGTTCTCATCAAGCTTGAAGTCTGTGCCTGGAGTCTTCTCACACAGGGTCGCAGCGAGCGACTTTGAGCCCTGCTTTCCCCAGGGGTACTGATTGCAGTCGCATTTCAGTTGCATAACCTTCTCGACCATGATTGCGGTATTTGTGGCGTTGATGTATCAGATGGAGTAAAGGGAGACGTGATTAGAGCTATGACTCGTGACTTGAAAGTGGATGTGTATTGATGCTGGTAAGATGGCAGTCCTTCGCAGTTTTCATATGGGTTCCGTCCCTTTACTGTGACAGGTAGGCGACGTCATAGCGGGTAACGCAGAAGCAGCTGCAAAGCTATGAACGTACTGTATTAGCAAGCAATTGCCACATTGCAGATTGATAAGGATAGCACTTGGTGATGGTACCGAGCTTCCGCTTTGGCTGTGGATCTGGTTGTTGACTGGATTTTCCTGCCGCTCCCTGGTTTGACACAAAACCTCGTGAGTCTTGGCAAGTGTTCTCTCCTAGAGAGGTGGTGATTCTTACGCTCAATCCGACGCCTAATCTTGACGCCTTGGCATCTCCAGCACGACCAACCGTTTTGGAATCTCCGACATGGTGAGCAAAAAGTCTTCTGCGCAGCGCGTGCAGTATTATCACCTTGCAGGTGAATGTCGGCGAATACGGACGTCTTCGTGGAGACGCCAAACAGCATCAGCCTCTAGAGCCCGTATCAACTGACTCTGTCGAGCGACTGCATATACCAAGGCCATATTGCCTCTATTTCTGACATGATGGTAAAGCCGGCGATGACACTGAATGCGATGGTTGAGGTTGGCGATAGCCCGCTAGAAAAGGAGACAAGGCAACGTGGAAGCATTGCACAGTGTGCAAGCGTGGCGTTGAGCAGTAGTCTGATCAAGACCAGGAGCATCAACAACTTGTACGTACATGTATATTGATTGCCATAAGACACATCAGTACTCTTGAAAACGTGACGCCTCTCTCTCTCTCTCTCGCTGCCCCTGCGTGCGGCCGCTAAGGCAAGGTCCCTCCTGCCAAGGCCTCAAGGGCTATCGTATCGTATCGCATCCCATGTCGTCGCGTGTACTTTAGGAATTTTGTCCCTTTCTGCGACCGCATAGCAGCCCCCGACCCTTTGCTGTGCTGTAGTTTCTTACACAGGCTGTTGATCCGCGTGCACGTCAGCAATGTTCTCGTAACGATTTGTACGCCATATCCCCTTCACACCTCACGATCTACACGTCGCATCTCTGGTTTCGCTTCGCCCAACCGCAATTGCGATCACTAGTAATCTCCCCGACCACGGACGCTTACATACACCATGCATTTCGCCATGCCTCCGAGAAAGACGTCGCGACCACCGCCATACGCCGCCCGGAACCAGAGCGGTGGAATTGCGCTACCACCTGCGCTTAAGAATCTACTACGGAGCAAGGCAGGCCGCTTGATGGTGGGCGGCGTACTGGGCTTCTTTGTCCTGATTTGGATGTTGGGTGGCAGCGGAGGGACCAGCAGGACGAAATCCAAAGTTGGTAGCTGGACAGCAGCCAATATACCCAAGCCGACGATCGGGAGCGGACCGCCTGTGGTGGTGGTTACGGTCATAGATCCCAAGGCCGATCCCGTATGGATGCAGAAGATCAAGAGTAACAGGGAGGAATATGCCAAACGACATGGTGCGCTACAAAACTTGCCAATCGCGTGGTGTGAAATCAGAGCGTTGGCACATGCTAACACAACCACAGGCTACCTCACCTTCTTCCCCACCAACGACCAATACCCCATCTCCAACTCCCCATCCACCTGGTCGCGCGTCCCCGGCATCCGCCACGCCATGACCCTCTACCCCACCTCGACCTTCTTCTGGTACCTCGACGCCAGCGCCCTCATCATGAACACCGCTCTCCCCATCCACACCCACCTACTCACACCCGCCAAACTCGAAACCCACATGATTACCAACGCACCCGTCGTGCCCCCGGACAGCGTCATCAAGACGTTCGGCAACCTCAAAGGCGAGAGAATAGATTTCGTCATTACACAGGATAAAGATGGATTGGCGCCGAGTAGCTTTGTAGTGAGAAATGGGGAGTGGGCCAAGTTCTTCTTGGACGCTTGGTTCGATCCTATCTATCGGAGTTATAACTTTCAAAAGGCGGAGAGTCATGCTTTGGAGCATATTGTTCAGTGAGTTCCTCCCCTGAGCTTGTTTGAACAGCGCGTTGCATTGCGTTGCATTGTCCTCACAAGCGGTATTGTTGCTGACTATTGGTTTCTAGATGGCATGGCACTGTCCTTGCTAAACTAGCAATGGTACCACAGAACCTCCTCAATGCATACGCGACCGGGCCGGCGGCTGAGAAGGACGGCCAATACAAGGACGGCGATCTCGTGGCCAATTTCCCCGGCTGCGATAAAGACGGGAAGACTTGTGCCAAGGAACAGGAGGCATTTTGGGCTATACTCGAGCAGAGCAAGAACTAGGAAGGAGATGGGTATACAACCCCCTTCAAGAGACTGATGGCTTCTGTGAAGGCGTCAAGCGCTACACTTGGAGTATGGGGGAACACTTTCGCATCGGAACAAGTTGGGGGCAGAGGTGTGGAGTAGATATGCATCGGTTATTGGTGAAGATGGATATTGGCGTATGGCGTATGAACGCCTACTGTCCTGGAGGTCAGAGATGTTGTTTCAGCGCATTACGGAGTCATGTTGCGCGGAACATCATTGACATTAGACGTCAAGCGTGGATTTCTCGCAACCACGCCTTGTCGTGTAAAACATGATATCATCTTACAAGCAGCTAGTCTACACGTATGCCCTTGCAACACATCTTCCCTACGCAGCACCCTGAGGCTTTCTCTGCCTCTTAACACTAACCATACTCCTCCTAGGCCTAACCTTCCTATCCCTACTCGCCACGTACTTGGGTCCACTAACCACACTCGCGCACATCGGTCTCCTCTGTCCTACAAACTTGCCCAGTGGACTAAACACCTCCACCTCCGGGTAATCCTCCTCCCACTCCGCCATCCGATCCTTCATATCGTCGTCGTAGAACTCTTCCTCGAGTACTTCCTCCGGATCCCTGCCCTCCTTCTCCGCTCTCGCAATCGCCGCGAACTTCCTGTTCTTCCGCTCTTCTTCCTCTTTGAGACGAGTGATGCGGTCGAACTTGGCTTGATTAGGGTCTTTCTTGGCGAGACCGGACGGCTTCCATCCTTGTGGTCTGCGCGTTTGGGCTGAGACCTCTACCCAACCTACACCCTCTATCAAGATGTCTGTGCTCCAAACGCGGAAGGGCAGGTTTTCGGGTTTCATCTTGCCGGCCACGGGGGACGTGACAGGGCCAGCGAGTTTCTTGGTAGCGTCCCATTTGAGCTGGAATCTGCCAGCGGAATTCATCTTGGGGCCTATGTTGGGGGCGAGTATGGGTGGGACTTGGAGTTGGCGGTCAGACGTTTGAGCTTGGTAGTCTATAGCTTTTTCGGTGCGGGTTACGTGGGGGTGAATGGGCACGAACGGGTGGACGAGGAAGACTAGGTCGGGGGTCACAGGTGTGATGCGAATCAGCCCGCCACCGAGGATCAAAGATTGCCCTGGTTTAAGAGTGTAGCGTTCAGAGTTTATGCGGTTTGTCATTACGAGGTCGTCGTGTGCGGTGGGCTGGACAAATGTCTCTAGGCCTGGCGTCGTACGTGCAAGACCGGGGAGATCGATGAGCTCGCCTCTGTTGTTGCCAAAGGGTATACGGATTGGTGACGCGGTTGTCCCGGGCAAGGATGAGGCGATTGGGAGAACGGGGTAGGGAGTGTATGGTTGAGGTGGTGGAAGGAGCGCGTCAGGGTCGAGTTCTTCCTCTTCAGGTTGTTCCTCGAGTTCTGCTGGAGGCTGGTGGAGATGTTCTTGAGGTTTTTTCTTTAGCCGCTCTATCTCAGCATCTTCTTCAGCAAGCTCCTGATGCACTTGCGTGAGCTCCTCCAGTGTCTTTGCGTTGTTGATCATTGCTTCGCGCTCGGCTGCGGTCCGAATCTTGCGCACATCTTGGTAATCTGCTCCGCGGCCTTTGGGAAAGACGGCTTCAAAGAGGTTCGACTTTCCTACATTGACCTTGCCGACCATCCAGCCTGCGTCTCCACGCTCCCAAATATCTTCCTTCACTTGTTTGGTCCACCATCCCCGCTTTGCGCTCACGAGTCGCACGTTACCCAACCGCGCGTTTGCATTCCGTCGCCCCAGCGCATCTCGAAGCACGTCTCGGACGTATGGCATCAAGGCATCCACTTGCTCCTTCTTTGGCGCTAGCAAGTCAGCTCTTGTTATGATGAAGCTGACTTCCGCAATGCGGTCATTGGCCACCCATCCCTTGTGTTTTGCGCGTCGGTTCTGGGTTCGAAGTTTGGGTATCCGCAGAGACGACTGGAGGTTTGGGACTATGGACAGAGGAAAGTCGGCGGCATCAACGACATGATAGATGTGGTTTCGGCGGTGGGGCGACTCTGCGATCGTTTGCTGTATAGAGTCGACGGTTGGGTGGTGTATAGGTGATCCTACGCGGTGATGGAGGAGCTTATGGCATCGGTCGCAGACAGGCGTGGGTGGCGGTTCGTTGTCTTCAGATGCCTCGGTGTTTTGGTCCTGAAGCCCCAATTCTCCTAACAGCTCGGGATTTACATTCTGAAGCGCCTTCGCATAGATGTCGTCCTCGATAGTCGCCTCTTTCGGTCTGTTTGGAACCCAGTCCAGGTATTCCCGTATAGCATTCCTATCCACATCATAGTACCCAGCCTCCTTCCTGTCGTATATCTGACTCGGCGCACCGCACCCTGGGCATGCTCGGGGCAGCTGTCTCGGAGTTGAGGAAGTATCTGCTGGAGGTTTACTTGGACCGGTATCGCTGGTTTCGGTAGGAGGGGGAGTGGCGTTGGTTTGTTCTCGAGGCGTGACGAGAGTCGAATATGTTCTTGGGGTTTGTTCCCGAGGTACTCGGCGGCGAGGTGCGATTACAGGCGCTCTGAGCAAAGCAGGACAGAGGAAGAGTGGTATCGAGGCTTCGTGGTTCAGCAGCGTCCTGACTTGCCTTAGCGCTGGTCGCATACTGTGAGGAGAGGGCTGGACACTCCCGATGAAGGCTTGTTTCCGAAACAAGGAGTTCCGACAGCGGTTAGGTAGTGTCAGTAGTGAAGAGACTTGATTGACGCCTACGCAACGCAACGCGCGCATCTGGCATGAAAATTAGTGAACGGCCCTCGGAGTTAGCAGGGATGCCTCGGCTAAGCGAATCGGAGGGGATCGTGCCTGCCCCGAGTCATAGAAGCTTCCGCGAAACGGCTGACGGAGAGTTTGTTGCTTTTCTGGGGTAATTTGCTCAGACCACCCACTACAATAGCTTACACTCATAGTGAAGCTCTATTGCTCGTTGCCTTCCCCTCTGCGCTCTCCACCAACCTCTTCCTTCAACCCGCACACAACTCCAACATGCTCGCGTCATCAAGAACGGCGCTGCGCCAGGCGGCGACTAAGCAGCTGTCCCTCAGGACCAGCGTCCGAGCTGTCTCCGCTTGGTCGCAGGTACCGCAGGGTCCTCCAGTAAGTGGCAAAAGCAATTGGGCCCCAGTCGTGTTCGACGAGTGCTAACAACATACCCCAGGATGTAAGTACAGCTTCGGAGAGCAACACCACTCAATAGCTCACCGCCCCTCCAAGGCCATTCTGGGTATCACCGAGGCCTTCAAGGCCGACAGCAACCCGAAGAAGATCAACTTGGGTCAGTATACACGATGCAACCTCGGCAGCAGGAAGGCGCGACTGACTGGCATGAGCAGGTGTTGGCGCCTACCGCGACGACAAGGGCAAGCCCTACGTCCTGCCATCCGTAAGGGAGGCAGAGGAGAAGATCATCAAGTCAAACCTCGACAAGGAGTACGCTGGCATTACTGGTGTACCCAACTTCACCAAGGCCGCTCTCAGGCTCGCATACGGCGAGGACTCGACTCCCCTCAACCAGGACAGCATCGCCGTCACCCAGACCATCTCCGGTACCGGTGCTCTTCGCATTGGCGGTGCCTTCCTCGAGCGCCACTACCCCGGTGCCAAGACCATCTACATCCCCACCCCATCGTGGGCCAACCACAATGCCGTCTTCAAGGATTCCGGCCTCAAGGTCGAGAAGTACCGCTACTACAACAAAGACACCATTGGCCTCGACTTTGAGGGAATGGTTGCCGACATCAAGGCCATGCCCAAGAACAGCATCGTCCTGCTCCACGCCTGTGCCCACAACCCTACTGGTGTAGACCCCACCGAGGAGCAATGGACCAAGATTGCTGAGGCTGTCAAGGCTGGTGACCACTTCCCCTTCTTCGACATGGCTTACCAGGGCTTTGCCAGTGGTGATACCACCAAGGACGCCTTCGCTCTCCGTCACTTCATCAAGGAGGGTCTCCGCCCTGTCTTGGCCCAATCGTTCGCAAAGAACATGGGTCTCTACGGCGAGCGTGTCGGTGCCTTCTCCGTTGTCTGCGAGTCTGCCGAGGAGAAGAAGCGTGTTGACTCTCAAATCAAGATTCTCGTTCGCCCACTGTACTCTAACCCTCCAGTTCACGGTGCCCGCATTGCCTCTGAGATCCTGAACGACGCTTCTCTCAACAAGCAATGGCTTGGTGAGGTCAAGGGCATGGCTGACCGCATCATCACCATGCGAGCTCTTCTCAAGGAGAACCTCGAGAAGCTCGGCAGCAAGCACGACTGGAGCCACATCACCTCCCAAATTGGCATGTTTGCATACACTGGTCTGACAGCCGAGCAGATGGACAAGCTGGCACAGGAGGTAGGTTTATATCCTGCAAGTTTCTTGACCTCCACACTAACCGCGACAACAGCACTCGGTCTACGCCACCAAGGACGGCCGTATCTCGGTTGCGGGCATTACCAGTGAGAACGTCGGCCGCCTTGCCGAGGCCATCTACAAGGTCAAGGGTTAGAGTCGGCATGACAAAGTTCCACTTCGTTGCGTGATTGAGCGAACTTCGGTATGGCGTAACTTGACGCCAGCATTGTACCATACAGACAGCATCGGCGGCTAGATTATACAGTATCGAAGTCTACAAGAAATGAAACAGCCCTCGATTCCCTCAACATCGTCTCCATATCGTCTGTGTTGTCGGATCGAGATGGCTGATTGGTTCAAGCTGGTTGATCCTGCCCATTCTTCACCGAAGTTTTGTTTCCCGTTTTAGGCATCACCCACTACATCCCCACACCCCACGAGTGGTTAGTCATGTCGTCGTGAAACCATCAGTAATATGCAGATCACTACGTAGTAGAGTATAGCTCCTGCCTCCTACTGTTACGACGCTACTTCCCGCGCGCTGGGAAAAATTCATGGCGAAAAGCCAAAAGCACACGTACAGGACCGGTTTCGCTGCCTTGCATATGCAGCATCCCCAAAGGATCTTCATCCCTCTCCAAGCGGAGCGGCATCGGGTTCTGTCGCGCATGTTTGTCCATGAACCACAGAGGCCAAGCCTTGTGTACTCCATTATTCAGTAAGATGGTCCGGTACCGCACACTGCACCGTTCAACAAGTGTCCCTACCAATAGAAGGATTATGCTAATCACTCCACTCGGTTACCCTGCAGATGCGATCCGCAGTTTCCTTGTCCTGCACGTCTGAATCATGAAAGCTGATCCTGAGCGGCTCTATGCAGCATTGGTTCCGTCATCCGACACCCCCTGCACCAGCAACAGGAAAGTTTCGACGTGCTGCAGCTCGGAGGAGGCCGGATGAACGGGCATGATTCACGCACGCAGGTTTCTGCAAGAAAAGAAGCCAGGGACTATGGAGCATGCCTGTCGGTGGGTTCGCTACCAACGCCTACTACGGTAGGGAGCACAAGTTTTGTATGTGGACGGCGAGCAAGGGGCTGTTCCGCAGGGCTACACGTCACGTGCGCTCACCTGAAATTGATCTATACAAGCACCTCTAATTGGCTCAAAATCCGCCCGGGCCAAGACCGGATCGCCGCCCCACGTACAATACCCTTGCCTGAGACCGTGGTATGGCATTTGTTCGTATTCCAAGCTTAGTGTGCTCGCAACGGCCGCAATTATTTTGATAGGGCCTCCCATGGTAATTTGGAAGCGCGCAAAGCGTGGAATCCAACGGTGAGCCGTCGAGGCATCTGTGTGCGGTACATGCTGCCAGGCCAACCCAGCAAATACGATTTCCAGGGTCCGGGTGGGTATGCACGATGACGATGGGCAGTGAAGTGACGTCGTTTCTCCCACGACGAAAACCAACCCTCGTCTTTCTTTATATTCGTACGCTGGCACCCCGCCCCGACCCTTCCAACAGCGGGAAATGTGAGTTTTCCGAACGCTTCCAGGCCTTCTTGGCACACTGACAACCGTCTCTCTCCCTCAACCTTTGCGCACACAATGGCATGCTCTGCCAACGGGACAAAGCGGTGCGAGCGAGGGTTGCAACTAGCTCCATCAGCCGCAGAGGAAGCCATGGAGCGGGCAACGTGCCAGGTCAGAGGGCAGACTCCACACGACCTGGGCGCGTTGCATTACTTTTGGCCGGACAGCCGATGAGCTCGATGGGGGGGCCATGGTTGCCAGTCAGCCGCTGGAAGAGGGTAGAGTTGGGCTTTGTGACAGGCGATCCACGGCGAGTGAAGGCTGCCGATTGACGTCGAGGTATCCACCCACGTCGCGAGGCCCTTATTTGTGTGCTCATCATTCCGTGCCCCTCCCCTCTTTTGTGGTGATGCAAGCATCGCCATTCTCACTTCTAGAACACGGCCGGCTGTAGATGAGCAACGTGCCCGTGACCATCACTTCCACTAATTGCTTTCTTCTTATCTCACCGACTCGACGTGTCGTCCCAATCTGCCGCGCACAGAATAGCTGCCCTCGCTTCTCTCGGCAACCCATTCCGTGGAGACTACAGCAACTAAACGAGCAGAGGGGTTGACTAGACTAAGGCGTCTGTACGTAGTAGTTCGGCAGGCCATAACAGTCACACTCGCATCTTCCCACCTTGCCCTGCATCCCTAAACATTGCTCTCTGCAGAAGACTACAAGCTCTAACAACGCCGCTCATAGCAACAACGGGCCGACCCTTTCGTCATCCACTAAGCTGAATCGAGCCACACCCAGTGAATCGGACAGCCGCACGGTCCACGACTGAGGCGCGAAAAAATATCCCGTCGCGCCCAGATCATTGAGTCGCTGCGACACCAGTACACGAAGGTGTCGACAGCATCACCTCGAGGTTGAAGAGCGCTTCCCGTTTATCGGATTTGCCGTTCGGTCTTGTTCAAAATGTCGGTTGCCGACGACAAGGTTCGTGCTGCCCCTCCATTACCTGCTTGCTCCTGCCTGCGCCCCTCCATGTCCTGCAATTCTCCGCACGTGTCAACCCTCCTGCTGTACACATCGCAGTACGCGCCTACATCTTAACCTCCTAACCTAAGAAATCACACTACAGAACGGCGACATCATGTTGATCCCTGGTGCGGAAGACCAGATCGACCCAGCCACCTTTGAGCAGATTCTCGAGATGGACGAGGATGAGGTCGAGCGCGAGTTCAGCAAAAGCATCGTCTATGACTTCTTCGGCCAGGCGGACCAGACCTTCAAGAAGATGGACAAGGAGCTGTGAGTGTACCCGTCTGCCCGGTCATCACCATGACGTGCATGCGCGCCATGTCGGCACTGGCTAATGCCGCACAGTGAGAAGAAGGAGGACAAGTATCTCAAGGAGCTTAGTGAGCTGGGCCACTTCCTCAAGGGCTCGTCCGCCACTCTCGGCCTCACCAAAGTCAAGGATTCGTGCGAGAAGATCCAACATTACGGCCAGCTCAAGGACGATGCAGGCACAAAGGATATTTCAGAGGAGAAGGCGCAGGAGAACCTGGCCAAGATCATCAAGCAGGCAAAGACGGAGTTCACCGAGGTCAAGGAAATTCTCAAGGAGTTCTACCAAGACAAAGGTGACGGCGACGACGACAACGACGATGATGATGATGATGACGAAGAAGAAGAAGGAGAAGCGCCCGCGAAAGCGAAGTCCTAGGGCACACATTAGCCAGAGCTACGCTGCGAGCATCCGACTCGCACTCGCTTCGCTCAGCCGGAGGGTATGGCACCGTAGCATCCAAGTTCCAGACCGTACGCTTCAAGGAGCGACATGCGACTCCGGCTTGGTGCCCTACTACCACTCCTCAACTTTGACGAATCTTTTTCCTGTGCGACATGCTATCTCACGTTCCTCGGAACAATTTTTGTGTACATGTCGTCATTGGGCCAGCGAGGAAATTTCAGTACTCTACATAGCCTGTCCTCAATCTTTCCGTCCCTGTTCTGCCGCATTGCATAGAACATGAATAAAATGGTAATCGTTCCCTACACTGTAGAATGTGCCATAGAATGTTCCTCAGCCCTACCGGTGAAGGGCCGAACGAGCGCCCAGCGGCGGCGGCGCATGTCTCTCACCCCACCTTCGGGACCTACGTCACCCTTTGCACATGGCTCTGCCGAACTTGGTAGTGCGTGTGATAGGCTGAATACCTGGCCCCACGAAAAGTCAACACCACGAGTGGTTCCATCGTCGGGCCCGTTTTTCGGTTCTGTTCTTGTAACCGTGCCGGTGTTGCCGTCTGTCATGTGGCGTTTAGGGGGGCGCGCCTGATTCTGCCCGCCTTCCCTTCCCTCGAACCGCTCGTTCAACCACTCTTTCGTTTACACAACTTTCCTCGCTTCTTATGCTCTTTACAGCAGTTCTGCGTCAAACTGCTTCTGGACCAATCAGTCAGCGCGCTACTGTCACAATTGCTCTCGCGCATTCCACTACTCGTTACCTAGCAAACAACAGAGTCGCCAATACTGCTCGACAGTTTCATCCAGGTCAACTGTCTCCCATCCCGTTCTACGCAACATCACCTATCATGGGGAAAAAAAAGTCAAGAGGCGAATACAACGACTTCTTGGACGGTGAGAAACTGCGCGATAATACTGAAATCAGAACGACATTGCAAGGCTTTGTAGCTCGAGATATATCACCATCGCTAGGGCAACAAAAGCCAACAGACTCCAAGGAGCAAGGTCGAGGTGGAGCAAAGAAACCACAGCTCACACACTTTCTGTGTTTACCCTTAGTTACCCATGCCAGCAGACCTCAACTGGAGCAAGAACTGGAACGATTCAAGGAAGAGCTAGCAAAGGATGGTCCAGTGCCCACAAAGGCCGTCCGGCCAGTTGGCACGTTGCATCTTACACTCGGGGTAATGAGTCTCTGCCCCCCAAAACTGGAAGAGGCGAAGCAATACCTACAGGACCTAGACCTACACATCCTCCTCCGTGACATCACTCATCGACGAGTGGCAGAGAAGGCCGCCGAATCAGGCGAGATAGCCGAAAACCTCAACGCAGCAGCCATGCCCGACATAGATGCCCTAACAATCAACCTGGAATCCTTGATTCCTATGCAAGCACCACATAAAACGAGTATCCTGTACGCGGAGCCGCAAGACCCATCACAGCGCCTACAAACTTTTGCCGCAGCGTTACGGGACCAATTCACAGAGAAGGGGTTACTCGTGGAAGATAACAGACTATTGAGATTACATGCAACAATCATGAACACAATCTATGCAAAGCCGAAGAAGCATGCAAGAGGACGCCCAAAGCACAGCAAACTCATAGACGGCTTGAAGCACATAGAACACAAAGTCTCGCCTCACCACCACGTAAACAGAGAAGACGCCCATACCGCCCACACCAACAGCGATAACAATAACGATAACCCAGAAGATGAAATCACATCATCAGCACAATCACCGCGTCCAATCGGCGAAGGCCATGGTCCGGACGGCAAGAGTTGGATGCGCTTCGATGCTAGGAATCTGATTGAGAAGTACAAGGGGTTTGTGTGGGCGGAGGGGGTTAGAGTGGATAGGGTTTGTATATGTAAGATGGGAGCGAAGAAGATTTGGAGTGGAGGGAAAGAGGGGGAAGGTGAGGTAGTGGATGAACGGTATGAGGTTGTTTGTGAGAAGGAGATCTGCTAGTGGCGGAGGATGACATGGCGTGAGACCTTTCGTGCCACTAGGGAAAGGCACATCTCTCAACATCTTTGCAATACACGCTGAGGGAACACACGTAGCAGCTGCTTAGATCTCGTGAGCGCAGCGTTCAAGGCAGTGGCTTGACAACTGTCGCGTCATCCACAGCAATGTCACCCATCTCCCGCGCAAACGCCTCAATCCTTCCCAACTGCCCTATAACAGTCTTAATAAACGGCCACCTATCACATCCTACCACATATATGCCCCACATCTGCGCCTGCAAGACCTGCGGCAGGAGACACACATCCGCCATACTCACCGCATCGCCCACACTATACCTCCCCCCATACCTCTTCACTATCGTCTCATAAGCATCGAACCCTTCATTCAGCGCTCTCTGGACAAACTCCTGCTGTCCGTCTTCTGTCGCGCAAGCTACCTCGCGCAGTCTCATCCCATTTCTTCGATTCGCAAAAGGAAACATATCTTGCGTCACTATCGCAACCAACTCTCTCACCCTGGCCCTCTCTTCCGGCCTAGACACGGGCGGCAACAACGGACAGGTTAGTGGTAATGTTTCCTCCAGATAATCTAGGATGGCGGTGGATTGCGTGAGTACAAAACGTTGCTTGGTAGAGTGTCCTGGTGAAGTGATTTCGTGGATTAGAGTGGGTACAGCGCCGCTGGGGTTAATGGCGAGATATTCTCTTGTCCCGATGGTGGTTCTTGAGTACTTGTCTACGTCATGCGTACGGACGTTGGGCACGCGTTTTAGAGCTAGGGCGATGCGGACTCGGCGCGCGCACGAGGAACCTGAGCGGTTGTAGAGGTGGTATGTTGATGTTGTTTTTCGACGTGTCTCTGGCATCTTGGCTTGGATGCAACACAGGTTTTGTTGCAAGTGTGATGATTCTCCTCTCTGGATTAAGACGAGTAAAGCTTTGGTATCAGAACCTGATGACAATTAAGACACGGGTCTTGCAAGATCGGTGAGAGGAGTGCAAGGTGGGCCAAGCCACTAGGCCGATAGCTCTCTAGTGCCCGCTCCTATCGGTACTGCACCTAGTCACGCTTCCATCGCATCGCTACTAGCTGTAACATCAAGCTACTCGGAACAAGTACGAGAGACGTCATGTTGCCGCCAATTGACCCTGCGGTCTTGCAACGCAATCCCAACTTTGAGATCTTGTACAAGGATCTTTGCACTCGGAAGCTCAACCCAAATGGCTCGACGAGAGATACAAAGAAGCAGCGTGTGCATGATGAGATACGAAAGGCAAGGATTCCTCTACAACTACCATCCGCTGGACAGCCACTTTTTGTCTCTCGACTTTCTCTCTTTCTCTCTCTTCCTTATATTCCGTACATTCAATGCGTATTTCTACATTTCGTTCATTTGTTTGTTTACAAACATCACGTCCATCTCATCCCATCAACCACGTATCCCTTCCACGTCCTTATGGTCGCTTGTTTCCGAGCAACTAGAACTGCCCTAGCATCACGTTTGTATACTAACAGAGCACCAGACGCTGGCCTTTTCTCTTACAACCTTACATACAACCCAAATCCTCACAACATCCCTATCGACTCTCCCGTCCAAAGCCACAGATCTCTCTCCAGACCTCCATGCTGTCATAGAGACAGTAACCGCGCAACTAAACGGCCAAGTCCCAGCACCCGACCGAGAGATACTGTCCAGTGACATTGACTTCTTCCATTCAAACATGGGATCCATCGCCTCCGCTCTGTCAGCTCAACTGGTCACCATAGCAGATCATCTCTGCATGATCGCCTCCCCCTCATCCGTACCACCCATCTCATCGCTCCACAGCACGGCCTATGCTCTCCGAAACTCGGCCACAGAATCTCTACCCAGCGACCTCCAAACCGCAGCCACCCACCTAACCAACACCTTAAGCACCCTCTTGGGCACCCACTCCGCCCTCTTGTCGACCAGCATAAAAATCCTAGAGCAAACGCAACACGGCGCCCTATCGCGGCACACCAAATCCTCCGCCGAGCTTCTCCAAACCAAAGCCATCTTACTCGGGCTACAAGCCAAGATCCATACTTTGGTTCATCCTCCGCCAGCGGAGTTTGTAGACGCGCTCAAGGAGTTTCGAAAGGGATTGGGAGGAGGGAAGAGGGCGTTGTGGGATCGAGAGGCGCTGGCGAGACGGGAATTGGAGTTGTATGGGAAGGCGGGAGAGAAGGGGATGAGGGACTTGGCGAAGAGGAAGGAGGGATTGGTCAAGGAGGTCGAGAGGGTTGAGGCGGAGGTGAGGAAGTTGGAAGGAAGGAGGTGATGGTGGTACGGAATGTACTTTGTCATGGCGGTCTAGTATTGATAGAAGGAGCTCATCAAGACTTTTTTCTTCTCGCTATCTCTTGTTCACATGCATGTCGTAGTAGCTGGGGCTCATGCTGTATTGAACAAATACGCCAAAGTACCCACAAAACACCAACGCCGTGGATGCTTGAAACTGAACTCCATGCTGAACACCAGCGGGGCCAAACCGACGCATACCAATAGTACTTGGAACAAGCCATCCAGATGACAAGTACAACAACCATCTACATAACAGTACAGTTCTCCTCCTGTTGTTTCTGATCTGTCCGACTAAGACGTTCGCGCTTCATCTGAACTTTACTTCCACCACGCTTAAGCTCTTCAAGACGCTCTTGTGCTTTGGGGAATTTATATGCTGAAAAAAAAAACACATTAGTATGATACTCCTCATACAGCACAAGACTTTGGAAACTTACCTGCAGCCCTTCCATACCACCGTTTTGCCTCATCCAAACTCCGTGGGCAGCCTATACCCACTTCGGTGAAGTAACCCATGGCGAACAACGCCTTTGGTAGGGGCGGCTCTGCACATGCTGCTTTCCGTGCCCAAAGATAGGCCTCGGTATCGCTTTGCTCGAGGATACCAGATGTGCCTGTAAGATACCAGCCCGAAAGTGCGAGTTCACTTTGGTGTTCCTCCTGGGCAGCGGCTTTGGTGTACCAAGCAATACTTGTGCGCGCGTCGATAGGGCAGCCCAGAAGTCCGTACTCGTAAGCTTGTCCGAGGCGGAACTGAGAGAACTTGTAGCCGAGATCGGCAGCTTGATGGAAGAGCTGCAATGCGTATGCCTCGTCGCGTATGACGCGTTCGTTGCCGGTTTGCGCTTCGTAGATGAGCGCCAATTCGTGGAGTGCGTGAGGATTGTCTCGATCGGCTCGATCGGCGGCTCGCTTGAGCATGTTGATGGCTTCGCCGAAATTCTTCTGCTGGCCTAGAAGGCCCTTGAGAAGGATCATGCCCATCTTGTACATTGCGGGTGTGTCTCCAAGTGCAGCGGCACGTCGATACCACTGTACGGCTTTGAGAGGATCCTTTTTAGTACCACCACCTTCTTCGTGGCCCATCTCACAGCAAACAGCTGTACGGTATGCACTTGCAGCATGCCCTCCTTTTGCAGCTGACTGGTATAGGGTGAATGCCTCTTTGGTGTCTACTTGCAGACCAAGCAGCCCTTGTCCATAGCAGTCTGCGAGATAGAACATGGCGTCCGGGGAGCCATTGCTCACTAGCTTCTTGATAATCTTGTGGGCTTCGAGGATGAATTTCTCTCGGTTCTTGTTCTTCGTCCTAGAGTCGGCTGTGCCTCCTTCATCAGCAAGTACGCTCGATGCTTCTACGAGCTTCTTCGATAGTTCCAGACCCGTACCGACATCGGCCGAGTTCTGCTTGAAAGTATTGCGCAATCTGTTCAGCTCATCATAGGTTACCGGGTGTGTCACTGCGCCTTGTCCGCTGTGACGTTGCGTTGACAGGTTGCTTTCATAGCTGGTACGCCCAGGCTCACTGTTGTATTGTCTGACGGGTGGGGGCCTTGCATTTTGAGGCGGTTGAGACTGTGGTGCCTGCTGTTGTTGCTGCTGCTGCAGAAGGCCTTGTCGTACAGGCATCGGATGCGCTGGTAATGCGTCTGGGTTTGACGGTGGCTGAGTAGTGCCAGGTCTTCTGCCAAGTGGGTCGCTCGGATTGCGTCCTGGTGCAGGTGCAGCTGTTCCTGGTCGTTGGATAGGGTTTCCGGGTGCGGGCGATGCAAAGTGCCTCATTGTGTTCGGAGGCGGTTCTGAGTAGGTAGTGTCGTCTGAGTAGACCCTCTGAGGCCCAGGTGGTAGACGCCCATATCTTGGGTCCCTATTGGGCGGTTGTCCATGCACTGGACCTTGGTGAAGTGGTCCGCCCTGCATGCCACTATGTGCCATTCCCCTCTGAAGCGGCGGCTGTCGCCCTCGAACGCCGTTGGGCAAACCATTGGAGCCTCCGAAGCCGGTGTTTGCCCTTGGCACACCCGGCATTGGGGGAGCATCTGCGGCCATTTCATGTACACCATTCGCGTACTGCCCGTTAAGATCAGATTGTGACCGGCTTCGCTGCATCTGCTCCAGCATGTTATTGTGTCCTGAATTCGTTGGAGCAGCTGGCGGGGCGTAGGCGCTCATATCGTGGGACGGAGACAAGTGATTATCAATCGAATCGCCTCTCCGATGCTTGTTGTTGGTCTCGGGGATAGCGTCGAAGTTGGGCATATCTATCGCAGAATCTTCTTGTCCATAGTAGTCATCGTAGAAGTTGTCCAACCCATGTTCATCGCCCTGCGCCTGTTGCTGCTGATTCTGCGCTTGGGGCTGGTATTGTGGTTGTGGCTGCTGTTGTGGCACCTGAGGCAAATGAGGTCTCTGTCCATGCTGCATTGGTGGTCCGTTTTGTTTCACCCCACCCGCGGTTGAAGGTCTGGGAGGGATGTGATCTGGCGATGCAGATCCATAGTAGCCGGACACAGCACCTGGCTCAGCAAACTGTTGCTGACCATCATACCCAGCCCCTTGGGTCCCGTTTGGTAGTGTGTGAGGCATCGTTGCAGACCGCTGTGTGTTTGGGCCAAAAGCTCGCCTTGATGGCGACATGGGGTCCGATGTGCGATGTGGTTGTTGGTGTCTGCCGGGATCGACATTCATGGGTGGTGGTCGCTGTCCAGGCGGCGGCATCCGGTTAGGAGGATTGCGTTGGCCCTGGCTCTCAAACTGTCCTGAGTCCTGCCGGGAATTGGGCATCGACCTCTGCTGTGGTGGGCCTCGGTTCTGTGACGGCATAGGTTGTCCTCGCCCCGATGAGCCCGCGGGCTTCGCTTGTCCTCCGCTGTCTTTGATGTTCATTTGTGCCATGCTCTGGTCAAGGGGCTTCGAGCCGGCTTGCTGCGGTTTCTGCGGTTTTTGCGTCGGAAAAGTCGGGAAGGGGTTGTCATAAGCAAGACTCTTGGGGAGTGTTGGTTGGAAGAGGGAGCGATCCAGGCCTGTTGACAGTAGTCAGCACGCGATGTTGTGATGTAGGCCTATAACACGAGGTTCTCGCCCTGTGGAGACACTGAGATTTTGCGACATACCTGGTGGTCTCGATGCACTACGTCCTTGTTGTGGGTTGGGCGGTGGTGCATTTCTTCGACCTGTCGGTCGACTTCGCGCATCCTGCCGCTGCTGTGGTGGCCGCTGCCGTGGAGGCTCATTGTAGGCTTGCTGCTGAGGACCCTGATCCTGCGGAGGCGGTCTTCTTCCTTGATTTTGCGGGGGAGGTGGTTGCTGGTAGTAAGGCTCGTTGTATGCCTCTTCTTGATAATACTGGTCTTGCGGCGGTGGTCTACGGCCCTGACCTGGCTGAGCTGATCTCGAGTACCCATTCACATCTTGGTAGCCACCTTGTTGCTGCGCATTGTCCCAGCCTCCTTGCTGCTGGTCATAGCCGTAGTCGTAGTCGTAATTGTAGTATTGTTGGTCATTTTGGTTATCGTAATTCTGGTACTGCTGCTGCTGCTGCCTTTGCCTTTGCTGCGGCCTTTCTTGGTCATAATATTGCTGTTGCTGTTGCTGTTGCGGATGCGCGTAATTGTCGTGTTGTTGTCGATGCGCCATGACGGCGGCGTTATCGGAGAAGCCTGACCCGAGGCTGTCTAACAAGAGGCTAGCGAGCGATGGTGATCGCGTCCGACCGGCGGGGCTGCAGCTCTTAAGAGCACCTTGGGGTGCAATCTCTCTAGAGCCGGAGCTCGTTAGGCTTGTTCGTAGCGTAAGCTGGTAGTCGACGTGGATATTCCGTTGGCCGAGTTGGCTGTGAACCGGACTGTGTAGTTGACCGGGGTGGTACAAAGTCAAAGAGTGTCCTATGGCCACGGAGAACAAGGAAGATGTTACGAAGGTGAAAGTCGAGGTGGAGGAGGAGGAAGAGGAAGAAGGTCAATAGTCAAACTTGCAACCGCAGATGCTCAAGAAAGCAACGCCAATTGGGGGCTGCCACTGCCGTCCTCAAACACGGGGGTGACGTCCAATTAGTTCGATGTTACGTTTCAACCCAGTCTGCCACCCAGGGCTGGTGCAACCTGGGAAATGAAGAAGAAAAGGTCCCGCCTTAGCTTCCTTGGGCTTTGAAACACGAACCCAGGACGACTAGGATTCCGTGGAGCAGACGAATCGTCGTTGTTAGATTGCATTCGCATGCGAGTAGATTAAATGAGGCATTTGCGAATACCACCTGGGTAGCACCGCCAGCTAGAGTGACCGGGAAACTGATGTGTTGATCAGTATCAGCCCCAGGCAAAACAACCCAATTAGTCTGTGTCACGCAATCCCTCTACGAAGCAAATCGCAGAGCCGCTGGAGATCATACACACACCATGCAGGCGCAGAACAGCCTGCCTCTGGCTCGGGTAAGCGTTCGCCGCCTGCAAGCACTCGATGCCCAGGGTGCATGCACACGTGACTCCCAGTGTGGCGCGTCGAGCTAGCTTCCTTGGACGAGCAATCCATGGCGCTTGGGTGCATCGTCGACTTCACCACTCGGGCTGCGCAAGACTCGACCAACATCCACGATACCCTGATTGTTTTTAGGCCGCAGATACAGCAGACCCTCCACAAGACACTTTCCCAGATATCCAGCGCATCATCACCAGGGAGACATTATGCCTTCTGCGTCGACGTACATCAAAGCCATCTCGGGGTATGTGCTATATGTTGCCCCAGACGAGTAAACTAACGGCAACTTAGAGGTGCGTTCCTCTGCATAGGCGGTCCTGCGCTTGTCTGGTATGTTACGCCGACTGAAGAAGAAATCTTCAAGGTACGTCTGTTTTGCCACGTGCATGCGCCCAATGGCTGCTTATATCCCGTGCAGAGGTATAGTCCGGAACTCCAGAAGAAGGCTCTTGCAGGCAGGGAGCAGAGACAGAAGGACTTCGACGCCTTTGTTGGTCAGTTGAAGGAGGCTTCGCGTTCAGACAAGCCAAGCAAGTGTTCCTTCTGCAGCCATGACCAAGATTGCGCTAACGAAACTAGTCTGGGCTGCACAGAAGGAAATGGATGCAAAGAGGTCAGAGGAGGAACAACAGATTCGCCGGGACGAGCGCGACGCATATGCTGCTGAGAGTCGGAGAAGACAGGCAGAGATCAGAGCCAGCGCCAAGTAGACAGCCTGTGCCAGCCAGCTTCCATTTCGCCCTTGTATATCTATCTGTATCACGAATCTACGCTTCCCAACCAAGGACTGGGTTTCACTGGAAACCGAGACAGTCCATGATACCAATACTTTGTTTTCTCAGTGTTGGCGGTGGACTAGGTTGTATCTCGAACGTGTCGTTACGTGATGGAAATGCAGTGCTACAACGAGGTGCCAATCCCGTGACATGGAGTGAGTTTCGCGAACTTGGAACGCGCATCCATTCCGAACCTCCATCTCGCCCCACCACGGCCATCGGAGCAGGACCCAATGCCCAGCGATGCGCAAGCCCCCGTAAAGCTCTCGTTGCCTCTTGTACGCTCCACTTGCAACACTTGCACATGGTATACTGATGACATCATAGGAGTTTCAACAGGACATCTTCAACGAACTGCGCGACCAAGATGAGCTTGTCCTCCTTGCACGCGGCCTTGGCCTCCTACGCATAGTAACGAACCTCCTCCACTCTTACGACGCTGCCGGAAACAACCTCATACTGCTCGTTGGCGCCGACGATCGCGAGAATGTGTGGATTGGTGAGGCGCTGGCCGAGCACGCGGCCGTCAGTAATGCGCCCAAGTGTCGCGGGCTGAGTCTGGTCAATACCGATCTGATGAGCGTTGGAACACGCGAGAAGATGTATGTGCAGGGCGGAATATTCAGTATCACGTCGCGCATTCTCATCGTAGACTTCTTGTCTGGATTGCTTAACCCAGAGACGGTGACGGGTGTGGTGGTCCTGCATGCTGAAAGGGTCGTCGCGACATCGCTAGAAGCCTTCATCTTGAGGATCTACAGACAAAAGAACAAGGCAGGCTTCTTGAAGGCATTTTCGGACACGCCAGAGCCCTTCACCACGGGATTCGCTCCCCTCACCAACATGATGAAGAACCTGTTCTTGACGAAACCCGCGCTATACCCGAGATTTCACGTCGCAGTCGCGAATTCGCTCGAGGGACGTAAAAAGGCCGAAGTCATTGAGCTGGAGGTGCCCATGACGGAAGCTATGCAGGACATACAGAACGCGGTACTAGCCTGCGTCGAAGCCAGCATCAGCGAGCTTAAGAAAGCGAACCCCGGCTTGGAGGTAGAGGACTGGACAGTGGACAGTGCTCTACACAAGAACTTTGACCAGATCATCAGACGTCAACTAGATCCCGTCTGGCATCGCACGACGTACAAGACTCGACAGGTCGTTCGAGATTTGTCGCTACTCCGTACCATTCTGTATGCGCTTCTGACGTATGATGCGGTAAACTTCAACAAGTACCTCGACACTGTATTGGCAGCCTCACAACCACCACCGGGGTCAACGAAGCAGAACCAGTCTCCGTGGCTATTCCTAGATGCAGCCGATACCATCTTCACTACTGCCAAGCGAAGAGTATACACCGGCAAGGTGTCCAATGCTGAGTTGGCTAATGCCTCGAACACTGTGCCAGAGTCTCTACAGCCAGTCCTTGAAGAATTTCCCAAGTGGACGCAGCTTGCAGAAATTCTCCAAGAGATTGAGCAGGATGCTTACTTCAACCCTACACCACAAGATTCTTCCAACGGTTCTATACTCATCATGTGCGGCGATCAGGGCACAGCATCACAGCTGAGAGAGTATCTGCAAACCATGTACGTCAAGCCAGAGGGTGTCGCAGATGAGGAAGAAGACGAGTATGAGCCATCAGCAAACTTTATGATGCGACGTAAGCTACGTAACTACCTTACTTGGAAACGCGATTTCAGTAAAGTTAGCGCTGCGTTGTTTTCGGAGAACCAAAAAGCCATCAACAACAGCACAGACAAGAATGTTCTCAGCGGTATGCGTCAAACCTCTGGGAAACCTCCGCCTAACAAGCGGCGTCGTGTAAGAGGGGGTGGGAATGCTGCAGCAGGGCCATCGCGATCAGACACAGGTGCTGTCCGTACAGCAGGAGATCGCGACGCCCATATCGCAAGTCTCATGGCCGAATTAGAACCCACCGAAATTGAAGCAGCACAAAAGCCTGGCGACGTAGGTTTTGACCCCCTTGATAACATGGAGAGCCACTACGAGCTCTTCGATATGAACTCCCTGATCATCGTACACCCCTACTCTGGGGATTTGGACGAACACATCCTGGACGAGACGAAGCCGCGATACGTCATCATGTACGAGCCCGACACAGCGTTCATCCGGCGCATCGAAGTGTATCGGTCATCACATACAGATCGAATGGTAAAAGTCTTCTTCATGTACTATGGAGGAAGTGTAGAAGAACAACGCTACCTATCTGCCGTCCGCCGCGAAAAAGACGCCTTCACCCGGCTGATAAAAGAACGCGCAAACATGGCCTTGACAGTAAACTCGATGGCGAACCTCGCACCAGAGGAATCTTTCCTCCGCACAATCAACACCAGGATAGCAGGAGGAGGCCGCCTTGCCGCCTCCACCGAACCCCCCCGCGTCGTCGTCGACGTAAGGGAGTTCCGCTCCTCACTTCCATCATTGCTACACGGCCGATCCATGGTAATCGTCCCCTGTATGTTAACAGTAGGCGACTACGTCCTCACGCCGCAAATCTGCATCGAGCGAAAATCCATCCGCGATCTCATCCAATCGTTTGCCAACGGCCGTCTCTTCAACCAAGTAGAATCCATGATGGAGCACTACAAGCACCCCATGCTACTTATCGAATTCGACCAAAACAAGTCGTTTACCTTGGAGCCTTTTACCGATTTCTCGGCTGGTAGCGCTGCTTCTGCCAATGCGTCCGCGACGACGCCTGATCTCCAATCCAAACTCGTCATGTTGACGCTGGCCTTCCCCCGCTTGAGGATAATATGGAGTAGCTCCCCTTATCAAACGGCTGAGATCTTCGCTGAGCTGAAGAAAGCGCAGGATGAGCCTGACCCGTTGAGAGCGGTGCAGCTGGGTCTTGATCCGAATCAGAGTGGGGATGAGATGCGCAGTTTCAATCAGACAAGTCAGGATATGCTGAGGGCGCTGCCGGGCGTCAATGAGAATGTGGTTACGACACTAATGCTCAAGAGTGAGAGCATTTACGAGGTGGCGAACATGCAGGAAAGGGAGATTTGCTGGTTGGTGGGGACGGATGTGGGGAGGAGGGTGTGGAGGTTCTTTAATCGCAGCGTTTACGAAGAAGTACAGTGGCAGAACTTCAGTTAGTCAAGGTATTGAAGAATGGAGGCGTTTGGATGAAGATGTTGGAAAGTAGAGATGGATGAAGATTATGCATGTATCATTTCTCTATCCCGTCATGCTTTTGCAGAGTACCCAGAGTCGCGTAAAGGAAAACATGCCTTGCGGCTTCATCATCGTCATCATCATCAATCCTAGGGAATCATGTATTCCGCAGCGCCACTCAAACCATCCGCCCGCTCGCAAGAAGCAGCATTTGAGCAGCCCGGCTCCCGCCACAGCAGAGCAGCAGCCGCGAAGCAAGAACCGAGACAGCATGGCGGATCTCAACTCCCTCGCCTCAAATGTCGTCAATGTCAATCTCCTTCTTGCCCGTGCCATCGGCCTCGTCCGAGTCGCTGTCGTCACGGTCCTCGTCGAACTCGAAGCCGATGCCCTCGTCGCCTTGGTCGCCGTAAGTGTCTGTTTCGTTGATCTTTGCATTTTCGGGGAGCTCTCCGTAGGCTTTTAATGAACGGGCTTCGTCGGCTGTGCGCGTGTTAGCAGCGGCATCTGGCAGTGTTTGTTGCATGTAGTATTGTTGCTTACCAGAGTACTTCATGATAACGTCGCCCTTCTCGTCTTGGTAGTCTCGCAGCGACAGGAGGATAATGTCGCCCTGGTTGATCCAGACCTTCTTCCTCAGCTTGCCACGGATATGGGCGAGACGACGGGCGCCGTCGAAGCACTGGGCTTCTAGACGACCGTTTCCGAGCATCTTGACGACTTGGGCGTATTCTTGGCCCTCCTCTTTGAAGACGAGTTCGCGCTTTTCGTTGTCGTTCTCGTTCTTACCCCTGCGTCGGTTTTTACCTCCCTGCGTGTGTGTGTTAGTGTGTGCTCGAGAGGCTTGGGCGTCATCACGCTGTGAGGTTTGGTGGGGCGCCGACAGCCCCTCCAAAGGGGAGAGTCTTCACGCACCTTTCCCTTGTTCTTCGGCATGTTGAGCGCTTGTCGAAGTTTAGTTTTAGCTTTAGTTTTTTGGTTTGGTGGAGGAGTGGGTTGTGTTTCTAGTAGGAGCTTCGCAGGGCGCAAGTCTTTATGTAGTGGCGGACCCGGTTGTTTGCACCAGTGGATTCCGACTCACTGTGGGAGCCTCTAGCATTAAGCGCTAACGGGACGCTCCAGCCCTGCTTCGGCCTAGCGCCGTCGTCGCTCACCGGGTACCCAAATCCATCCGTCGTTCTTTGCAACCTCACCCCCACCCGCTGTCCTTCACCCTACGTCACCGTGCATGCGACCAGCGGGAGAGCCATGAAGAGTGTCTTGTCACTCCTCGCCGAACAGCCGCCCAAGACGTTCAAGGTCAGCTACACGCCAGAGTACAAAAACTTCATCATCAACCACGTCGCCACCGATCCCTCGCATCCGCTCCACGAGACGCAGCGCCGCAGACAAGCAGAGAAGAAGAGAGAGGGGCTATGGTGGCATGCGACAGCAGGTGTCGACTTGAACAAGTCCAGCTGCGTACGAACATGGGCTAGACGGCGACTGCGCAGCGCCGTAGTAGACGAGCTGAAGGCCCGTGGATACGACGAGAATGGCAAGTTTGTCAATCTCAAGAAGATGCAGACGCATGCAGATTCCATGCCCAGGGTAGCCGCAGGAATGACACCAGATTTGAAGGGAAGTTTGAGGTTGCACGTACAGGCTCCTCTGCTTCTTGCCAAGTACGTAGATGTACGCGCAGACGCTGGGGCTGTCATCGATGCAGTGAAGTACGGTACTATCAAAGACGCGCTAGGGGGTAATGCTCCGGCAAAGCCATCGAAAGGTCGCCCATGGAGGCATCCAGCTGCTGCTGCGCAACCGTACCCGTCTCGTACGACCAAATACGTGGGGAAGCCACGCTGAGGGTGACAATGGGCTTTGCATTCTAATCCAACTTGTAGAGTCTCACTAGCATCCATATTATCTCGCGAAGACTTGGCGCCTATAGTAATGCACATCTGTCCAACTTTTGTGGAAGACTTGCAGTATAGAAGGTGATACAATGAACCGCGCGACTTGATCATCAGAATCGGGTATCGAGAACACCACAGAACGAGCGTTTAGCAAAGACACGGCGCGCAGACCCAGAACAACGCATTGCACATTCACTCACATGAGTCTAATGTCAGCATAACCACACCCTGCCTCCAAGCCTATCTCTCTTACATTTTCGGTACAAAGTGCCGAAACAGACCTTCCATGCAGATGCTTGGCTCCGTTTTCTAGTAACTGACATTCTTCCGTGGATTGTAGCGGCGGTTCCACCCGGCCAATGACTGTTAGTTACTGGCCTCTCTCTGGCCCCTCTTTTGTGCGGATGAGTATCGTGCGTGTGCTGATGAGTTGTCTTCTGTGTGAATGATTAAAGTTCAGCACGATTCCATAGGGAACAGTATACCTATAGCATCATGTACGAACACAGCGATCTAGGAACAATCAAACCGTTTCTTGATATGCCGACTGAACAAGTACGACAAGAGGTTGTTCGTGGCAAGGACGAATCTGAAGTTCACGGTGCTACTAGAAAGTGCCCGAGTCGACCAATGAGCCAGCTTCGGCATCGAAAATGCGGGTCAGACTCCGTTCGCAAAGGATTGGTAGTCGACCGCGCGACCCACTCTCGATGACAGCACATCTGTCCTACATCTAGAGTTCCATATACAACACAAAGACCGCTGCAGGTTCGTTTTTAGCGCAGTCGTATGCTGAACCTAAATTGTTGAGTTCCAAGTCATATACCAAATTGTGACCACCAGCATCGCAGAATCAGTAGAGACCCATCACTACCACGAGTTGCGTATCATGGCATCAGGGAACCAGTTCCAGCTCTTCACCTCCCTGCGGTATGATCCGTTACTTCTCAAATCGGACGAGAACTCAAGGACGACTTTGAACTTTGTGACACCTTCACCTTTCTATATGCTTGCATATCATCGAGATCGCATGGTAGAAGCTGCACAGCACTTTGATTTCTTCGAGGTTGAGGAAAGACTGAAAGATGGAAAAGCTTTACACGAAGAGTTGTCGAGGCGAGTACAAGAGGAGATTAAAAAGACAGGGAAAGATGAAGCAATGAAGGTAAGACATGCACCCGGGCACCGTAACGTATACTACTAAGAACACCCAGCTTCGACTCCTATTCGACAAAGCGGCCAATCTAACAGTAGAGTTCACCCCAATACCCGCCGTTCCCCTCTCCACACTCTACCCCCCATCTCTAGATCTACCCAAGCCAGACGCCCAACAACACCCAGCCAATACATTCAAGCCCTCCCCCCTAACAGGTGGCGCCCTCGACCTCGGATCCTCAGACTCCCTTCCAGCCGCCACATCGACACCACCAGCTCCACCAGAATGGAAGATCAAGCTGGATATCGAGCCAACACCGTCCTCTCCATTCACTCTGTTGAAGACTACAAAACGCGAAATGTACGACCAATCCCGACAACGCGCCTTACCCGACAACCCCGCCGGCCCAGCCTACCGCGAAGTGATGCTCTACAACGAAGTCAACGAGCTGACTGAAGGCACACTAACATCGCTGTACCTTTTCCGCGGCGGGAGATGGGTTACGCCACCTGTTGGTGTGCCGTCTGGCGAGTTCACCAGTAAGACTTTAAAAGATGATGGCGCTGATGAGGGGGAGTTGAGGAAGCCTTTTGCAGGTCGTTGGGGCCATTCTACGAGAAGTGCGAAGGTGGGGGCGGGTGGACAGAGGGGGACGAGTCGGAGGTGGGCGTTGGGGAGTGGGTATTGTATGGAGGAGCCGGTGGGAATTGAGACCGTGAGTGTGGGGGAGGGGGTGTGGGTTAGCAATGGGGTTAGGGGGTTTGGGTTCGGGAGGGTTGTTGAGTAGGCTTTGACAAAGTCTTGGTTGGAGGATGCTGAGTGAATTGGTCTCATAGAAGATGAGTTCATCCGCGTGCACGGCCATTTCATGGTTGACTCGAAGATGATCAGGTCATGGACCTCGAACGGGCGGTTATCAACATCTCGGCGGTGTTCGAGGTGTCAGCGATCTGATGTGCAGCGCGAGGAATCATACGACCTCTAGTCTTTGCCTCTTTTTGAGCTCAAAACACTGTTGATCGATCTAAAACTTGGCTCTTTTGTGTTATCTGGTTCTTTTGACATTTTCCAACCATATTTTATAGGTGTTTCTAATGTAGACCACCTATGATATCTGGAACTAGCGCGATGACTACTGGTTTGCGCTTCGTCTCCAGGTCCTATAGGTGTGATTTGAATTGTTGCAGTCTCGGTTCGTCAATGCCAAATACGTTTATTGCTAACCATGTGCCAGACCATTAGGATTGGCTCGCACATCGATTTGCGATGCCATGGTTTATTAATCGTCCACTTCGTCCACTGGTACTACAATGACGCACAGCAGATGAGCCACTCACACCTTGCGCAACTCAAACGAAGAAGATACTCTTGGATAGAGGATACCGCAAATATAAGTGACCCAAACCATGAGGCTGTGCACTTCGAACCATGGGACGAATGTGGTCAGGAAATATAAATGGTCTCCCTCGTTCTATCCTCTTTTACACTTACATCCTCGCAAATACTACCAGCAAAGTTTTGAAGATACTTGCCGACGTACTTACGCACAAATTTCCAACATGGCGCCTCTCTACAACACCCGCGAAACCTTCAGCAACACCGCCCTCTACACCACAACTCCCCAAGTATCCACTTCTAAAGACGACCCGCATCCATCTTGCTCCATCTGTAGCGAGTTCTGTACCTTGAACTTTATTGGATCAACCCATCACGCCCTTCAGATGCCATCATGCTCCCACATCTTTGGCGCATCCTGCATCGAAACCTGGTTCGACACGGCAAGTACCTGTCCCCTGTGCCGCAAAGACTTCTTCCCCATGAAGCCAGAAGAGATATCGACAGAGATTCAAGAACTCCCAGACCTCTTCCTTCAAATGTTCGCATTGCTGGATGAAGTGAAGAAAAGGTATCCGCAAGGAAGAAGGGCAGTAACAGGCATGGAAAACATGGTCGCAGATCTGGGAGAAAAGGTTGTGAAAGATACCGAGGGCAGAAAGAGGAGAAAGAGGGAGCGAGAAGAAGCAGGGAGAGAAGCGGAAAGATTACAAGGGCTAAGACAGCGGGAAATTGAAGATCTGGTGAGAGAATCAGAAGAAAGAGCACGACAGCAGAGACTGCAGGGAATCGAAGGTAGATTGGTGATTGGGCAAGCGCCACCACTACGATACCAGTCTTCGGTCGTCTCTCTTACCGAGAGCACAGTTTTGGATCTGATGATCTTAGGACACGATACCGTAGTATACGTGACTCCCGCACTATTATCCACTAGGCGAGACATTGCCGCCTTTCTCGCTCACGACTTCAACCCCGACCTTGCAGCGCTCGGCGGCTCCACAAGACTTATCCCAGGCACGCTTGCGCATACCAGGCTACAGAACTCAGAGCGTTTGGCAGCCCGAGCCGAAAGCTTCGGGCTACTAGAGGCGGCTGGGGATGTTAGGAGGAGACGCGCGACTGTTCTCAATGCTATAAGGCTCTTGCAAGCGCGTGAACCCACAAGGTCGGAGGAAGACTTTGAACAGCTAAGGATAGAAAGACTGCAGAGGGAAGCGGTATTGCGGGAGGGAGATGAACGGGAGGGGATGAACATGGAACCACAGAGAGCGGTGTCACTTGCCGAGTCTGAAGAGAATGTGCCACCTGTTTTGAATGTCTCTCGTCATTCAGAGCATATGCCACAGAGGAGACGGGGTTGGAATTGGTGGAAGCGAAATTGAAAGCCTGTCGTGCCAGTGCACAATATCGGAGAGTACACTCACTAGAACATGTTCGTATATTCATGGAACCTAAAATACAGGATAAAATCATGGATCATAAAAGTAGAAGCTGCTCTACCTGACATTGCAACTGAAATGAATACTTGGTTGCGGCCATATAAGCTCTGGCAGTGGATCAACGGAAGAGAATCCGTAGAGTCATCACATCCAGTATTCCTGGGCTTCGTCCATCTCCCTGTACTGACCGACCAATTCCTCTATACCCCAATCTTCTCCCCTCCCGTTGTATGTATCCCGCCCATTGTAAAGTCTGTAGTTTTGAACTTGCGTGCGGATACCTTCCTCTCAAACAACTCATCGAGCTCTCCAAAAGTCCTACCCTTTGGTTCGGGAAGTCGCCACCAACTCCACAAAATACCAATTATACTGGTACCTGCCCAAAAGAAGCCTGCTTTGGCGCCCCATCCCCAAGCCGTAGGGTTCAGCATGCGCGGCGTGATAACATTGGTGATGATGCCTGAGATGTTGTAGCAGTTGCGCGCTAGGACGATGGTCTTGCTCCGAAGACGCGTAGACGGAATCTCGGAGACGAGCGAGTAGCAGATGGGGCCGAGTGTCGCATCGTAGGCTAGTGTGAAAGCAAGTAGCAGCGCTGCAATGGACCAATTGATTGCTGTGGGGTGCGAATTCACGACTCGAGGGGGATTTGCTACTGCAGCTGAGTGGACGGCGACGAAGTTGTGGTGCTGGGGTATACAGGCTAGTATTCCTATGAGAAGTACGAAGACAAAGGTAATGGCTTGGCCCGAAATATAGAGCGTGCGCCGCCCGAAGTGTGCCATCAGGGCCCAGGAGATGAAGACGCCGACGAGGCCGAGGGCGAATTGGCCTAGTGAGAGAGTGAAGGCATGGGTGGAGCCGAGGCCAGCTTGTTCGTCTGTAAAGAGTTAGTATGCAGAATGTAGGTAGCTTTGTGCGCAGGGCTAACAACTTACAGAAGTATGTAGAGAAGCCCATGAACGTGCTGCCGCAAAGCGTCTGGATAATCCACACCATGCACGTTATCTCGGTCCTACACCTGTCCACTCCCTTGAAGCAGTCTTTGTAACTTGTCCCACTCTGCATCTTTTCTTCTCTCTCGTTCGTCTGAATCATGGCCTCCATTGCGCCGGTCAGCGTCGCATCAAACTCATCGTCCGAACTCGTTGCTGGTTTTGTGCGTAGCCGGCGTAAAGTTGCTCTCGCATCCTCAAAACGATTCTTTCGGATGAGCCACCAAGGTGATTCGGGCGCGAACCAGACAGTAAAGAATATCGGTATGGGAAAGATCCATTGTAGTGCGAAAGGGATGCGGTAGGACCAGATCGTGGTGTTGTCAATCATGCCGCGCATAACGATGGACGCTATGAGTTGGCCGAGTACCCAGCATGCGTTAACATAGCTTGATGTTGTTAGTTTACAGATTTCTCATGAGCATGAGAAGCCCAGAGAGAAGCTAGGCTGACACTTACGTTGTCAGGTAGGCCCTCAAGGCCACTGGGCAAACATCTGCAGCATATACCGTGCATATGCACTGGAACATACCCCAGGGCATGCCTAGTAAGCACTGTCCCATCAACAGAACCTCCTTGCTTGTGGCGAAGAAAGGTACAAGTATGAACAGACTCATCGCCACCAATCCTACCATGAGTGTGTAGCGGTACCCCATACGCTCTGCTAGTGTTCCTGTAGCAAAGAGGCCTACAATCTGGCCAGCCAAGCCACCGTTCACGAGTGCGCTTTGCCAGTCGGCATCGATCTCGTACAGTCCGTTCGTTTGTAAGCTGCCAAACTGTTTTCGAAACGGTTGCATCGCGAATAGATTCGGTACGAGGATGGTAGAAAATCCTTCCATGATGAGTGTCATCGATAATAGCACCGACCATGCTATCGCTTTGGGGTAAAGACGTATGCCCAAGCGAAGGGACATCGAGCGTTCTGCTTCGTTGTTGGTCTCGACGATAGTAGTCGACCTCTCTAGTATTGGGTTTGTGGACTCCAGTCTCAATGTCGTTGGTAGGGAAGTAAGGGTTTCTGCTGTGCTGTTGAAAATTAGTGCATCTGAGTGGCCTCGCTCACTGAGCTGCTGATCAAAGTCGGCGACGCCATGTCGCTTCCGGTCTATAACAGAAATCATAATGCCGTCGTCTCAGGCTATCTTAGATGGAAGCTCAAGCAACAGCGCTGCTTAGAGTAAACCGGAAGAAGGAGAGGAAGTGTAATCCGGGTAAGCAAGGAGCTGATGGATGTCAGACTCCAAATATAGTGTACACGCCAGGATGCGGAGTCACGAGGCATTGTGACGCAGGTTGACCAGGGAGCGGACAGCATGACATCCACATGATCTCAAACGAGCGAGCCATTTTCAGCAGAACCCCAGAATGAGTACACTAAATGGACATTTGCGATAGGCAGTGGCGGAAGGTAGCATACACAGACAGGCGAGCGAACGATGAGCCCTTCGACTAAGGCGTTAGCTGATCAAAAAAGAGAGCCGGTTAGAACTTGAAGACATCGTGGTTGCAAGCATACTTGGTAGCAAAAAGTAGAACCAATTTTCAGTGGTCGAGATAAGGCTAACACAGATTAACTTTGCGGCAAATTCAAGCTTTACGGCTAGCCATTGCGGGCCGGACAGGAACGCACGACTGGCGTACCGTTGTCGGCAAAGGCCAGGGACTGGTAGACTCCACATATGACCCATCCTCGTGTTGTTCAAGCCCAATGCTAAGAGCGGCGGGCAGAAAGGCAGGAACCGAATGGTATATCTCACGTCATCACCCAGCGAATGTAACCAGTGCTGCTTGCCAACGTCTAGATCGCGTTAGCATATCCTCTCAATGCGATGCATGATGTTACATCGTGTGATTGATCGGGAAGTACCCCGTGCTGAAACATAGCAATCAACATGCCTGCGGAACGCTATTATTAGGCTGCAGGTACTATCGACTTTGGTATATTGGTATCGTGCAACTACACCTTGAACAAAATTTTAGTTTCTCGGCATGCTTCACTGCTTCGACGCAGCAGCAGCAGCTTCCTTCTCTTTCTTCTTGCGCTCGACCTCAGCCATCTTAGCCGCCTTCTTCAGAGCGTTCTTGGTCATCGGCTTTCCATCAGCATCCAGCGTAGGGTCCCCGCCCTCAGAATCCTGGGCCGGCTGTTCGAGCTTCGGCTTGGTCGGGTTGGGGTTACCCTTCCATTCCAACTTCCGCGGCCGAAGGAACTCGTCTAGCATCTCGTCCGTGACCTTTGCTCTTGCTTCTTGGAACTGCTTGACGTATACAGTCATTATATCTACGCATTCCTTCTTCATCTCGCCGGTCAAGAGCTCGCCTTTACGGTAGTCGTCGGCTAGCTTCTTGAGTTTGTCGTCGTCGTCTTCGAAATAGCCAATGTACTGGTACGGTACGTCAATATCAGGGTTTCCACCCTTTTCGCGGTGGAGCTCTAGTGTTTCTTGGCCGCCAGAGAAGGCCTTGGTGTTGATCTTAGTCTTGATTTGCTTTGGCGTATCACTCATGTATATGGCAGAGTTGGCATCGGATGCACTCATCTTACCACCAGCACCTTGCAGGGAAGTGAGAAACTTGGAATGAATAAGCGCTGGCTTTGGTGAGGGAAGGTCCATCCGGTTGCAGTTTTCACGGACCAGGCGGAAGTAAGGGTCTTGATCGATGGCGCAGGGAATCAGACAGGGCATGGCAGCGAGTTTCTTCGAGCGTTTGTAGGTCTTGTAATCTTCGCCCCAGATAAAGGGGTATGACGAGGCAAAAGCAGCGACACATTGCTTGGCAGCGAATGCATTGCTGCCAATGTTGGTCGAGCCATCGAAACCGAATGCGCCCCGTACTTGATTGTTGGTAATCAACTTCTCGAACTCGGTAGTGTTGAGGCTGAAGTGTCGGTTGTAGCCGGACGAGAAGAAGTCAGAGTCGATGTACATGAAAGTCTTCTTGGGATCGAAACCAATGGCAATAATGTCCTTGGCGTTCTGCCGCGCAAACTCGTAGACTTGCTCTTGCTTCAGTTTCTGCTTGAACAAAAACTTCTCGTCGTCGGTCAACATGATGACCAGCGGAACATCGAAGACGTCTTGCAGCCACTTTGTGAACTCGAAGGGTATCGTGTGACCAATGTGCATGGCATCGCTGCTAGGACCGCGACCGGTGTACAGTAGGAAGTCGTCTCCGCGCTCGTATGTATCGAGAATCAGCTCCAGGTCGCGGTGTGAGAAGAAAAGGCCACGCCGTAACCAGCGATGTGGCTTATGGCCTGTGATGCGCTCAAATCGCTCCAGCAGTGGTTGGTCTATCAGCTTCGTGGCCCACTGCTTCGAGATGGCTTCATAGTCAAATTCCTGGGCATTCCCTTCCGCATCGACAGCCGCTTGCACGTCCCAGGGGTCGATCTTCTGCTCTGTTGCTTTCGAGACGGGTTGTGTCGCTGTGTCGGCGAGGGAAAGGGCGGCGACGGCCGGCGGCTCGGGCTCAGTCATTGTGGTTGTCGTGTTGGAGTCCGTGTTGCGCTTAATGTGTAGTGGCCTCTGGAGAGATCCCAAGCGGGGAAACCAATCGGAGGACTCTGGGTGTTGTGGTTCTTTGGTGTTTGAATTGACTCACTAGTCGACAACTGAGGACCCCACTTCAATCTGGCGTTCCTGCCCCGCACTGCGCCACAGAGCTGCGCCACGACCCAGCCACGTCGGCGTTGGTGGGTGGAAGATGCCGATGCATGTCAGCAAAACTCGTCATGGCACCATGCCCGTGAGAGCTCCAGACGTTTCTATCCTTGATCGTCACACCACCCATACCGACGTACCGCTTTACCCCACCCCAACACGACTCACCAGCCTGTTCAATTGTCGCATCACAGTTGGATGTGCTTGACCATGCGACTTCATCACCTGAGATAGAAGACCGCGCGTTACAGGCTGCCTCGAGCTCCTACCTACTACAATCTTACCTCTACCGCCTTCTACCGCCAAACCACGCCCGAAACAACTCCGAAGTGACCATTGGGTCGTCAATATGGTCAAGTTCTACTCCTCCAACGAGACCTACTCGTACCCTTTTCCTGCCGTATCTCTCGCCTACTTCCTCCGCTACCCGAACCCTTACTCCACTCACGTGCTTTCCACCGACACCATCGCACGTCACTACGATCCCGAGACTCAGCGCCTAACAACTATTCGGCTTCACTTGAAACGCTCAAAGCTCCCTTCCGCTGTTCTCAAGCTCGTACCACGGTCGCTACTTGGCGCCTCGGCTGGCGGGGAATCGCAGTCCTATATTCTTGAAAAGTCGGTCGTAGACATCAAAGAAGGATGGATGGACACTGAATCACGGAATCTGGAATGGACGGGTGTGCTTTCTGTTGTGGAAAGGCAAAAATTCATGCGTCCTTCGCCATTAGTACCTGAGGACGTGAAGGCGCGACATGGCCCGGAAGGCGTCACTCAGCGTCATGGCTTCATCAACTTTGGCAGCAAGGGAGCTGGTGCCAAGGTTGAAGACTCGGGTGAGACTACCGACGTCACAAGCTCGGTCACACTGCACAGTCACATTGGCGAGACTTGGAAGAAGAAGCGTGAAGCTGCAAGGGAGGATAGCGTAGAAGACGACCAACCACAAAAGATGGGCTTCTTACGAAGCTGGGGCACCGCCGCTCTGCAGCGCAATATCGAGAAGATTGGGCTCACACGTGCGCAACGAAGCCAACCCAATGCGCGCGAGGGCATGAAAGTGGTTCTGGAGCGTATGCGCAAAGGCGGTCTGGTTGGGGTACTGGAGGGCATGCGACAAGACCGCGAAGCCATCCTCGCTGGCCGTCCACTTGCGACCCCAAGCGCAGTGAACAAGGACGAATAGCCTTCCTGCTACTCAGGGCAGAGGGTGGTTCTTGGCCACTCGATCGAATGACGAGTTTATGTTTCGATATGAATATTCAGCGACGGCGCAACGGTCTCTCCCACTACTTTAGTTTCTTTTGTCATCCCCTCACTCATGGGATCAGTTGAGCTGAGTTCTGTGTTACTAGCACGCTTCTCGCGTTGCATTGTGTATTGGCTTGGAACGATATTGGAGCGACGTGCGAGTCTTCTGTACCATACGGCGAGTTTCATAGGCGCATTGTCAACCGCGAAATTCGAAAAGCCTATCCCCACGCTGTATTTTACCATGGCTCAAGGTGTGGTTGTTAACGTTAGTCGTCCATTCTACTTCGTTGTTGGTGCCTCCCACTTGCCTACATCGCCCTCTTAGTATTGACAGCTGACTGCCTTTTCTATAGTGCCAGGGCAACTCTCAGCAGCAATGGACTACCTAAAATCTCTTTTTCGCATTGCGCTAAGCCACCCATGTGCGGTTGTGTGAGCCGATCATGCTCTTATCTCACCTCATCTCCTGACCTCTAAAGCCCGCTATCGATATGTTCGCTCCGCACATCGAATGCAGTGATACACACGTCTGATTACCTACTGCCGCCAATGCACCATCACGATGACCCAGAACGCTCAATTCCCACACAAACCAACGATGTCTTGACACCTGACGAACGGCTCGAGGAATCCGGTCGCTTCGAGGGAAGTCAGTCTTATACCCAAAAGCAGCTACAGTCTACAAAGGATACGATGCCTACGTTCCCAGATCCGCAAACTAGACGGACTCAAAGCCACCACGCATACACTACCTTACCCAAGATCGCCAAACACGCAGATTGGCTCATCGAAACCCTTCATGCAATCGTCGCTCGACTGGAAAAGGTCCTACCGCATATCGCCCAGCCAGATCTCTTTCGACCGAAAAGTCCTTCCGCTTTCCCCTTGGATGCGGGTTTGGAATCACCGTCTGGAAGAACGAACCTTATCGTGTTACGAGAGGATCGAGAGAGAAGAGGCAAAGCTATGGTGGGCCGGCCTTTTGGGTACAACGTCGATATACTGGCGGAAACTGATCTCACCTGCAGCCTTCCGGCACCACGCTGTCTCCTTCACTTGACTCACTGCAACATGTCGTTGCACAATGCGACCCCTCTCGAGCTGCGTCGGTTCGACGATATCGCCCAGCCCCACGCGAAAGAGATGGCTGGTTATACCAAAATGCGCGATGGTGCACACATGCGTCGGAGGCTGGGCTCGAGTGGGCGCGGATCGATATGTCTTGCATGAATAAGAGGAGTAGTGCTGAACTGTCGAAAGCGATCAAGTCAATGTTTAAGTGGTATTGAGACGCTGCGATTTGTTATGCGTATATTCCAAACAGTTCTATTGGAAGCGACACTGTTGAGTCATCGCGATGGTTCAAACGAGGGTGGATACAACAATAGCTTCTTGCACTGGATTTCATAGAGTTCTATGATTCGACCTGGACGTTCCTGGGGATAGAGTCGAGTCTTTTGGATAGGATGTACGCGACAACGAGCATCGAAAAGTAGTTTTCACTTAACTAAAATACAATTGCGAACGCTAGCACAGCAACCTAGTTTAGCTGGACCTTTGATAGAATGGCGACACGTGAGGGAGACATGGTGTATTGCCTACTTGGCCTTGTTCAAGTGAACATGTCCATACTGTATGGGGAGAGCCTAGGCGCCTTCTTCCGGATGCAGCTGAAAATCATCAACCAAACTAATGAGCACGCAGTTTCTGCCTGGAAATCCAAGAAAGACATATGGCAGCATAGGAGCATAGGAGGATCTTCACCTGCACAATTCATGAATGCTGCCGGTCTGCAGTGTACTCCAGCGAAAGCTCAGGGATACCTCGCGCCCCACGAAATGACAAATCATGGGCTCAGTATCACTCTCCACTGCATTTACATCGACCAGAATCGAGTTGTAGCAGTATTGAACTGTACAACTTGGACCGGAAAGTATGTTGAAGTCTAGCTAGCATGCACGGGTTCTGGGATCTACCAAACACTGGCAGTCGCTCGAGCATCAATGACTGGGAAAGAAGTTGAAAAAGCTACTTTATCAACTATATGTATTGATACAGTTGATCAAAGTCGACAGCAAGAGGTGAACAACGAGTTGTGTATGAGATTTATTGGAATATCACCAAAACTTACCATCTCCAAGGTAGCAAGAGGAACCTGCTTGACTACTAAACTGTACCGAACGTCGGCTTCCCCTAACTCCGACTAGGATTCAGATTATTATGCTAACTGGACGAGCTTGTAAAACATCATTGTTCGACGCGGCGAGTTTGCGTGTTTGGAAATGCAATATTGGGACATGTTTTCGAGAAAGCTGTCGCAATTGCCTTGCCGTTTTAGATCTGCACACGGGTCGTCCTTGGCTTCATGCGTCTAAAGCCAGCTTTAAAGACTGTACTCAATACACTGAGTTGGACATGTAGGTAACACTAAAACGAATACTGTCGTATAGACAACACACATAGTGCTACAGCGAATCAAGAAAGCTGCACGCATAATGAAGTTTGAAAAGATGATTTGCGTGCGTGTTCGTACATATATGTTAACATCAACATGGCATGCATCTAAGCATAAGCCAACCTCTCCTCTGTCCAACCCGGCCTCAAATACTCAGAGTCAAAGCTCGAGCTCCAACTACTCTCAATAGCATACTCCTGTACAAGCTGCACGTCAACCTGCGCACCCTCCTCTGACTGTGCCCATACACTCAGACCAATTACGTTGTCGCCCGAGTAGTTGAGAATACCCGGTGGGACGGGGAACTTGATCTCGTTTCCAACATACGGGTTGAAGCGGGCATATTGATAGCCGTTGACGAAAAGCTGCGCACGAATAGTCTTGGAGCCAACAGCTTTGAGAACAAAAGCGAAAGAGGCATCAACCTCAGCGGGAACATCGAGAGGAATGGTAGTGCGGTAGAACTTGATGTCTGCGCCTTCGAAACCAGTGGATGGAGAACCGGAAGTCCATTCAGAGTCATCGAAGCCGGGAAGATGCCATCCAAGACGCTCGGCAGTGAGACCGCCTTCAGCAAGGGGTCCGCGTACGGGGTCGAGCAGCGCAGTCTCACCACCGGCTTCACCAGCGATCTTCCAAGACGTGAAGTTTGCGCCCTCTAGAGTAGCACCGAGGATACCACGGGGGTCGGTAGCACCGCCACGGAGGTCGTGACCGGTGTTGTCTTGTGCGACGAGCAACACATTGGTGCCGTTCTCGTGCAGAGTTGCGTTAGCAAAGGACAGTGTCATGTTGCCGATGCCTAGGGTAGTGTTGCCCAACCACGATCCGACCAACTCGCCGTTCAACCACGCGCTCCAGCCAAAGGCGAGACCACCCTGAACGGAGAGCTGCACACCGGTAGCTGCACCGTCGAAGTAACCACGGAAGAGGTGGAAGCTGTTGTGGAAGCCGTACTCATCAACATAGAGAACAGGCAGGGTATCAGGCTTGGTTGGGTTGGGAGTGGTAAGATGGTCAGCGACAACCCACGCAGCACCGCTGTCATCGTACTCTGGCATCTTCTCTGGTAGTCCTTCGTTCATCTTCCAGTTATCTAGGGAAGGGAGGTTGATGGTGCCGTTGAATGCAGTGACGTGAGCCTTCAAGCTGCCATATGATGTTCGGGACGTCATTAGTTCCTTTCCGTTCCAGGAGAGTGTCTGCGCACTACCAGCGGCAAAGACTTCGATGTTGGTACTGTTCATAATGTCACCCTTGAGAGCGAGGACACCAGCATCTAGAGCCACACTGCGGACGAGATATGGGCCCTGAACAAGCACCGATTGGTCAACCGGCGCGAAAGGGTCGTTCGAAAGATTAGGAGCCCAGAACAAGTAGGCGGTAGGCTTGTCGGCAACAACAACCTTGACGCCATTGTCGAACTGATATACATTCATGCCGGAAACCTTCTGGATGTTAGTTGTGAGACCATGGGCTTCTGCATGGAAGGTTGCGTTCGAGCTAGTTCCGTTGCTGGCTAGAGAGCCCTTGGAAGCACCCTTGACGTGGAACTCGACAGACTCTCCGACACCAGTGGACAGTACAACGACCGGCTTGGAATCGATCATGGCATATGTGAGAACCTCGGCGGTAGAGTAGGTGAGGGTGTTGTTGCCCATGGCGAAGTCTGTAACAAGGATCTTGGACTGATGACCATCGAGAACGATCGAACCGGCATGCTGAGGGATAGTCAAGTTTCCGACCGAAGTGCTGACGTGGAGCCTGAACGACTCCTTGGTGGCGGAAGAAGAGGTCGAGTGGATCGTAGCGTAGAAAGCAGCGTTGGTAAGGGGGTTGCGGAGCTCACTAGCCTCAACAGCTGGGTTGGTAGTGTATGAGCTTGAGTTGCCGAGACGGTTGGTGACGGTAAGGTCGTCAGCAACCCGGGTGAACATGGCCAAGTTCTTAGTCTCGTAGTATTTGGCGTCAATTCTACGGTTCTCGCTGATCGGACTGCTGTAGTCGTAGGAAGTAGCCGTGACTGGAGCAGCTAGAGCACCCCAGTTGGTTCCTCCAAACATCATGTAGAGTGAGATGGCGGTCACACGCTGGGAGATGAGGTTGCGGTAGAAGAGATTTGCGAAGTCAGCTCCAATGTCAGCCGGGCAGCCACCCTCAGGTCCACCCCAGGGATTGTAAGAGCCACCCTGGAATTCTGGGAAGAAGGATGGCTGGGTGGGGGAAACCTCAACGAAATGGTCGTAGTAGTCAATGACCTGGTAGGCTACATATTCACCGTTGGTACCAGTGCATTCGTCAAGGTTACATGACCAGCAAGATGGATAGCTGTCCAATCCAGCAACATCGACATTGCCCACGGCGCCGGGCGCAAAGTCCTTACTCCAGCTCTTGGTGTTCATGTTGGGGTCGTTGTGAATGAGAGGAACGTCGATGCCGTGGGCTCGTGCAGAGTCCTCCAGTGCTTGCATGTATCGGCCGGCAGCGGTGTTGGGAATCTTCTTTTCGGTATCCTCCCACTGCTCGCCATACTCGTTCTCGATCTGGTAGACAAGCGCATTGCCACCCTTGGTTACAAGATGCTTTGAGGTGAGCTCAGAGAACTTGGAGAAGTAAGGATCCAAGGCCTGGAGGTATCTTGGGTCGTCATCTCGGAGCTCTCCGTACGCTCCAGTCGTAAGCCAAAGCGGGAAGCCTCCGGCATTGGCTTCGGCATTGACGTAGGGGCCTGGCCTGGTAATAACGTACAAGCCGACACGCTCCGCAATCTCGAAGAGCTTGGTGAAGTCGTGGGCGCCGCTTTCAAAGTCCAAGGTCTGGTTGTTGGCACTGTGGTAAGCCCAGTTACCATAGAAGGCGAAAGCCGTGAACCCTGGGTATTGTTAACTCTGACCGATGATGTATCGCCAGTGCATGAACTTACCCGCCGCCTTGATTTTCTCCAGCAAATCTTCCCAAACCTCGTAAACGGGAATACGCCAGTAGTGGATCTCTCCAGAAAAGACGAAGAGACGCTTGCCATTGACCTTGAAGGAGTAATGGTCCCACTGCACGACATCGTTCAGGCCGTTGTCGTGTAAGGGCCAGGCGCTAGGTGTGTTGTTCTGAGCATTGACACCGGATCCATTGGGCAGCGTAGCCAACGAAGACAAGGCCGAGAGCCATGAGAGCCCTACGAGAGTCTTCATGATGGAGGTAGGATGAAGATGTAGAAGCCAATGAGCGCCGTCACCGCTGTATCGGACATGCTGGGGGTTTTAAACCATGAGCACTACGCAGGTACCAAACCCCAGTCGTCCCCGAGTTACGGACAAGACGCTAATTTCGCGCTATGATAGAGTGCATCGTGGGTTGCGGGGATGTCAAAGCCGTCTCAATGGTGGAATTGAGATGCCTTCTGTGAACGCTCCACCGGGTGCGCCGAGGCCCGGGTAAACGTAGTCGACTTAGCATCGGAGGCGGATGGATTGCGCAGACAGGTTAGCACTGCGGAGATTTTGCATTGTTTCCGTTCTACCAAGACGAGGAACAGGAAACCGGGGAAGGAGGAGAAGGATTTGCGCGATCATGACATGGTGTGGAGTGCTTGGGAGACGGGGGTTAGTCCAGAATGAGCTCGGTTGGCACTCATCTCCGATATGTACGGGTCGACACCACATCTTCGGCCTCTGCGGCGATGCATCAATCAGAGCTTGTGTTGATGAAAAGTCGAACATCGGATGCTCAAATCTCTCGTTTTGGCATAACACAAGCTTGTCCTCTGACAGAAAACGCTGAAAGGCGGCATCAAAGCATGGAGGCTTCGGGACAAATGTAGCCGATTAGCCGTGATTCACCATCAGCATTGGTACTTCTGGCAGTCGCCGAACCAGCAAAACGGCATGTGTCGATGCCGAGAATCGTCCCTGCTGAGATTCCTGAAGCAACGTATCAAGCAAATCGTCGAGCTGACTGTTCAGAGAAGAACGTAGACATCCATCAGTCATTACCGAGGTAGCTCTGGCACTACGCTATTGCTGGGAGAAAATACTCGTCCCGGGGCGTTGGAGAGAATAAGTTGAAGATCGTTGCAACTCAATTGCCTGCATCACAACCGCGGGGAGATCATGGAGGAAATAAAGGCATGCAAGTAGTACGCATTGGTTGTGACTGATTGTTGCATTCGTGTAAAGCTCAAGAGTCCGGTGTAGCTTCCCCCCACATGAGCACGGGACACTGACCCCCACGGAGCCAGCCAGCCATCCCAAAAAAACGCGTCTGGAAACCCAAGCTTCACCGTCTACCACGACACATTGCTCCCTTGAACCGATTGCTGTACATGACTTCATAGAATATCTTTTACTGCGACAGTCTACTCGTTGTCCCTGACGTCGATGACAGTCGACTTGAACTTGCGAGCCGAGACCTTGCGATTGAACAAGATATCGAGCTCGCGGTATGAGCGGCCCTTGAGCTCGGGAAGACCAAAATACGCGCTTACAAAGCACACGCACGCTGTTGCGCCCCATACATATCCACACTTGCCAGCCATATTCCAGCCGGTCGGGTTGAGCATCTGGGAGGCGAGGTAGATCATGGGAATTTCCGCGACGTAGTATGCAGCGCGGCCAACACCAGTGCTCAGCGCTCGGAGACGGATTGAAGACGTTTCGGCAATAATCGAGTAGGAGATTGGACCCATGGTTCCTGCAAAGACAAACGAGATGACGATGCCCAAACACGCTTGGGCGTAGTTGGTTGCATTGTTCTGAGGGATCGAGGCGCAGACTCCGAGAAGGAAGAGTAGGCAGACGTTGACGGCAGTACCCCCAAGGTAGATTGTTCGACGGCCGAACCAGTTGCTCAGTGGCCACGCGCAGATGTTGGCGACTAGCTGCAGACACGAGTTGATCAGGTTCAGCTTGAAGGAGAAGTCGGAAGACATTCCAGCCTGCTCAAAGAAAAAGGTCGCCTGGTTGGCAATCAAGTTACCGGCGAAGTTCTGCGACGCGTAGATCAAACAGGTGATGAGTGTTCGGCGAAGATCGGTTCCCTTGACAAGGTCAAGGAGAGAAGGCTCACCACCTTTGTGAGCTTCAATCTGCACTGTGCGCTCCATCATGGCGAGCGTGTCCTCGGCGGCTGCTTGGGTTCCGTTCCTACGACCAAGGCGTTTGATAGACTTTAGGGCCTGTTCTTTGCGCCCCCTGCGCACCAGCCACCATGGAGACTCGGGTGCGAAGAAGATGAGAACCATGAGAGGGGTGGGGAAGACCCACTGTAGGGCAAGGGGACCTCGCCAGGCCCACTCGTCGGTTCGCTTGTTGTAGCTGTAGGTCGCGGCGGCGACGATGATGCTACCAATGGACCAAGACATCTGGAGAGTGGCTGTGCAAGCACCACGGAGGACTAGAGGGACAACCTCGCTTGCGTAAGCAGGCGAGTTGGCGATAAATAGGCCCCATGGAACGCCCTCGAACGCTTGGCCGATGACAAGAACCGCGAGTGAATCAGCGAAGAAAGAGATGAAGATGGTCGCGTTCATGAGGGTGAGCGCCAAGAGTGTCGTCCACCGGTAACCAAGACGGTTGGTGATGGGACCAGCGAGAAAGACTCCAATAAAGGCACCGCATTGGCCAGCTTGGAAGAGTGAACTCTGCCACTTCGTGGGGATGGTTTTTCCAACTTCGCCGGCGACTTGGACACCATATCGCTCTTTGAATGCGGCAAGAGCAACAAAGTTACCGTTTAGAAACATGTCGAAAGACTCCATGACCTGAGCGGTATCAGCAATGATCTGATAAGATTACCAACGGAGTGCTACGACTTACGATAGTAAAGCAGAAGATGAAAGCCCAGAAGCAGGCCATGGGATGGTCCTTGATTGCTTCCCACATTCCCATGTCATGCTCGCGGTTTTCAGCTGCTTGAGCATCTGTCATGAGCTCCTTGTCTTCAAAGATCTCAGCTTGATGGCTGAGACTCTTCTCCAGGGCGCCATCGTCGGCCGCAAGGGTAGCATCTCGCTTGGTTTCGGCAAAGCCCGTCATCTTCGGCTAGCGTGCAGTGTTATTGGGCGCCACGAAAAGTGAAGAACGGATAAGCAAAAGCCAATGCCAAAAGCCAAGCAGACATGGCGAGCTTGGGAGAGCTTATATATTCTACGCAATGTTAGAGTCGGCCTCGGCGTGGGTACATTCTGCTATCGAGCCCATGGGGCCCCGCGACAAGCTTTCAAGGGTGCTTGTCATTTTCATGGGACCTTATTGGTGGGTTTCTGGGGTAGGAAGCAGCCGGGGTCTGAGCAGAGCCGCGTAGGACTGTCTAGCCCAAAAAGTGGTCATTTGCGGACTTCCTATTGATGCGAAATTCGAAAGCTAACAAGTAGAGGTAGCTTGTTTGGGTGAGCGTGCCGCACAACAGCCGTTGGACTAGCTGTACAGTACAGGTCTTGCGGAAGTATCCCTTTTTGTGTATTTAGTGAGGCTGAATAACGGGCATAGAACGCTGCTAGACCTCGTGTGCGTCGCGTGCGGCTCCGGGGCAGACGAGCTGTGAATGAAGGATTACTGAGGTTAGACTCAAAAAAGAATAGTAGAGCCATTGGTGCTCCCCAAACGACTGACAGGTATCTGAGGATGGCTTCTTCTTCATCCAAGTGAGAGGCGAAATCGACGACCACTCCAGATGAAGGGAATATGAGAATTGCAAAGCCGGCCGCATGGTATCGAGTGTTTGACCCACAAAGCACACGCTCAGTTGACTTAAGATCGTCTGCTTTGACATGACTAGACTCGCGGAGCGGCCAATATCGGGAACTACGGCCAGTCCTGGCAAGCGCCGGTGGGTCAAGAAACAATCTGGGTCATCAGTAACGCGTCATACAACATACGCCGACTATCGAATCCTCCTTGTGACCAGTCTCTTAGGCGAGGTGAAAATGTTATGAATCAGAAAAGGACGTGTTGAACGTTGACGTTAACATGAGATATACGTGTGCACCAATCACTATATTGCCTAGGAAATCGATGTTCCGTAGTCTAGTCAAGCTTCCGTGATGTAACATGGATAGTACTTGTATTGAACAGTAATCATTGCCGCGGCACTGTACGGAATGACTCCGGGTTAGAACCTCTACGAGTAAGATCGTCAAGTACCGAAGCGGACCGCCTACTACTTTGGACACTCCGTCCGTGGAGACGAACTAATGTGTTGCTCGAGGCATGACCAGTTACAGGCCATGGTCGTCGTGGGGGTGTACTGCGATCCGAGTACCACGTAGCTGGATCGCTAAGGAGTGTGATGTAGCAGCCTCTGATACATCTCGCAGTACTAAACGAACACCGTATCCTACTAAAGTACAGCTGTTCATATTGCAGACGCTGATATGTGTGGGACTTAGATTAGCTCTAGCTGCCTTGCGTTGCACTGACGAGACTGGATCGTCCGCCATCGGCTGTCTAGCAAAGGTGCGATTTAATAAAGCAGCAAAACTTCGATCGTATCCGCATATTGTATACACGGAAGAGCCGTCCGTCACTGATTAGATTTCAGTTTTGCGGCCTTTGTGAGATCCAAGCCATTGTGAAAATGATATTCTGTTATAGTCTTGTGCTCATCTCATCGAAAACCGTGACTATCTTTTATCAATAGAGGCCTTGTATCGTGAAACTATTCCCTTGGAGCTTGAACAAACACATCATGATCTGAGATAATATCCTCCAAACACATCTTTGAAACAAGAAGGTGGGCTTGTTATACTGTATCGTGAAGAATCCCTGTTTGCCTTGTCACAATACGAGTATGGGATGGTAAAACATCATAGAAGGGCGCGATAGCGCGCATATTGGCAAGACATATCGAACTGACAGACATGTCGTCTATCAGTATCAATGCGGGGTATTGGCAGTCAATGTCCCGAACTGAGAAGAAGGCGGCGGCCCGAGCGACATGCCGTGAAAGCGCCACAGCGGCGCGGTCTCACAGACAAGGGAAAGCGAAAGTGTGTCACTGCAGCAAGGTCACACAATCACACTTGCCGCAGCCCGCAAGAAAAAAAATATCCGACGGAGGCGTGGGGATTCGAGGGAGATGCACCTGGGGTGCGGTAAGTTAGCGCTGCACCGGTCCGCTTCGTCCTAGCCTCTTTCCTTTACGGCCATCACTCCCAGAAACATTCCTGGGTGTCATCAAAGAACTCTGATCTCGTGTTAAAGGCGTACTCTGCATGGATGTTGTCTGATCAGTACCATTTATGCGTGCAGTTAAGTGCCTAGCGTGTCTGCGAATAACCTCCGTCTCCGCTTACACTTCGCGAGCTTAGATGGCCATGGAGCAAACAGTTCCAAAGAGCGCCACCGGTATGCACAATCCCCAACCCGACGTGCCAAAGCGTACATGTCCTCCAATCCTCGCACTGCTGTCCTGCCGTTGCCCCTGTAATGCCCAGGCTACCAGATTCTATCCCGGAAACATCAAACGCCCTTTTTGCATCTCGCTCCGTGGCGGCGAATAGTAGAAGACGAGCTGGCGTTTCTGATATTCTAACATTGATGATAGCGATGGCCTTTTACTCTACGATGACCAGATGCTCTCGTCGAATGCAAGGATCATCTTGGCAGGTTTGGAAATGGGTAGAGGAATATGGAGGACTTTGACGCGAAGACAATTGGTCACGGCCCTATGCATTGCGTTTTATTCTCTACCCACACGGTCTACTGCTGCAATCTGCGCTTGTCCGTGGAATCAGCCGTCTTTCAAGCCGGAAAATGTAAGCACCCAAACATTAGGAACTGATGCAATCTACTTTTCACTACTACACCACGCGCTAGTCTGAACTGATAGGCGACTTGCACAAGAAACCTTTGGGATGTCGACACACTAAAATCACGCTCGGACACGGAAACTTTCGCATCTATCAATCTCAGGAACAGACTTGTTGCACTAGAGGAACTTCGTGGGACAGTTGCATTAGCCAGACTCAATGAAAGGCTCACTAAGTTGGAAAAGAGCCGTGATGAGATGAACAATGCACAGTCGGCGCTGGCCAACTCACTGGCTGGGTACATTACCCATGAGCAGTTTAATGAGTATACGAACTCTCTCGCCACAGTCCTGAACACGAACATCCAGGAAAGCAAGCGTGAGTTAGATCAGACACTAGCATGCGATGTTATCATGCTAGACAGGCGATATAGCAATCAATTGGAAAGCATGAAGACGGGCCTGACATCGTTCATATCGACGCGAAACGATCCGTCAAGGAACACGTCTTTGGCGGAAGCAGTGCTGAAACATGCCACAATCGGAAAGGAGCCAACACCACACGAGGTCGTACTCTCACAACAAGCCACATTCGTTCCGTCAGATCATACACCCCAACCACCGCGTAAAGCCAAGCCGAATACTCGGGTCGTCGGCATGAACTCAGCACTGAGCTCCTCGCCAAACGCGCCATCTAAACTACTCCACCGCGCTGAGACGATTGCCGGAATTGAGACTATGAATTTACATGCAGCGACTGACACATCAAACACCGTTGCAACAGCCACATGCTACATACCAGCAGCAGCGACAACAACAAGTACACCATCGACTACACCGTCAGTTGCTGTCACCACTACTACTACCAGCGCAACGTTATCAGGGTGCATCAGCATTCCTCGGACAAAACGCACCACGAGCGGTAGTCACGCAACACCAAGTAGATCAACCTCCCCCATCGATGGCAAAAGGGGCAGTGCAACAGCATACGGATATGGTAATGGACATTGGGACGGTCAGTGGCCGGATATCCGGATGTACGGTTGGTGAGAGGTCGACAGTTGCAACAATCAGCAGGTGCTATGCACTGTACTCCATATAATTAGGACTGGGCCTGGAATGGAGTTGATGGCGTAGTGGGAAAAACAACAAAGGGACAATAGCTATGGGTGCGCCAGTGAATTTGGTGGTAGCTGTAACTTGAAATACCAAGGTCGACGCGGAGCACGTAGTGGAGGTGAGGTCTAAAAAGGACTATCGTATATTCGAATGTTACGTATCGAGATGCATTAATGATATCATTCCTCACCACCAGATACTGTTTGCTTGTTCACGAACAGGATATTCGATGCGAAAGCCGTACCCTGGTCGCCATCCACTACGTCCTTTGGTACTACGACAAACTGTAGACGCCCTACACGACAGGCCACTCACGAAGATTGTACCGCTAGAAAGCCATACAATGGTAAGACAGCCCTTGCATATTAGGAAAATTGAAGAATTCAAGGCGAATCGAAAGGTTTGATTGGCGGACATAACGAGTGCGGGTGTGTTCAGACCAGGGAAAAGTTCCTAGACATGATGTATTGGATCTCTGGCAATCTGCTCAAATTCTCCCGATGCATGGTGTGGTTCCCAACCGCAAGTCGCGGGTGCGATCGGATGCTCAGAATCTTTGGACAACCTCTTCGTCAACACGTATATGATTCACAACGGGTATCACGCATTTTCGATATGATTTGATAAAGTATCAGCGCAACGGCGTGAAAAGTGCTGGTTGTCGCCGGTTAAAGCCATGCTATGGTATATTTGTATGTTATGGTCTTAGGTTTTCACGATTCAACTCGCGCTACGGCGCCTAGTTCTTGGGCTTGTATTCGGAAGGGTTGACCATGAGCTCAGGCCTGACGTACTTGTCAAAGTCAGCCTCGCTGATGACCTCAAGCTTGAGCGCAGCCTCCTTGAGCGTGAGATTGTTCTTGTGTGCGTATTTAGCAGTCTTGCTAGCAGCGTCGTAGCCGATGACGGGGTTGAGGCAGGTAACCAGCATGAGACTGTATTCAGTTAGCTATGCGATGGGCATATTGTTAGACCAAGGTGACTCACCTCTCGCTCATGATGGAGCTGATGCGCTTCTCATCAGCCTCCAGACCAGCAACGAGGTTCTTCTCAAAACTCCTCATGCCGTCGGCGAGTAGACGCGAGCTGTGAAGCAGATTGCGGATCATGACGGGCTTGAAGACGTTGAGCTCAAAGTTACCCTGCGATCCAGCAAAGGTAGTAGCAGCCTGGTTGCCAAAGACCTGGGCGCAGACCATGGTGAGGGACTCGCACTGCGTAGGGTTGACCTTTCCGGGCATGATGGAGGAACCCGGCTCATTCTCAGGTAGCTTCAGCTCGCCAAGACCACATCGGGGGCCGGAACCGAGGAAACGAATGTCCTGGGCAATCTTGAAGAGGGAGGTTGCGAGGGTGTTGAGCTGGCCGTGGGCCTCAACAATTGCATCGTGGGCGGCGAGGGCTTCGAACTTGTTGGGCGCGGTGACGAAGTCCTTGCCGGTCATCTTGCTGACTTCCGAGGCAATGTCCTCGGCGAAGCCCTTGAATGTGTTGATACCCGTTCCGACGGCAGTTCCGCCCTGGGCCAGCATCTTGAGGCGCGGGAGGCAGGTCTTTATGCGCTCAATGCCAAAGTCGAGCTGCTGCACGTATCCAGAGAACTCCTGACCGAGGGTCAGAGGGGTAGCATCCTGGAGATGTGTCCTGCCAATCTTGATCAAATTGCCCCACTGGTCGACCTTCTTCTGCAGCGCATCGCGTAGGCTGCTGAGGGCGGGAAGGAGCGACTCCTCAAAGTCGAGAACGGCGGCGATGTGCATGACGGTAGGGAAGGTGTCGTTTGACGAGGCGGACATGTTGACGTGGTCGTTGGGATGGACTGGCTTCTTGCTGCCCATTGTGCCGCCCAGGATCTCAATGGCGCGGTTGGAGATGACCTCGTTCGCGTTCATGTTGGACTGGGTGCCAGAGCCAGTCTGCCAGACAACAAGCGGGAAGTGGTCAATGAGCTTCAGGGAGGCAACCTCGTCGGCGGCCTGCTGAATGGCCTTTCCAAGCTTGGGGTCTGCATGGCATTAGCAGTGGCGCTTTCCTTTTCTTCACAATGCCATACCCAGCCCAAACTTCATGTTGACCGTGGCAGCAGCGCCCTTGAGGATTCCGAAGGCGCGCACAATAGGCGGCGGCATGCGGTCCTGGGGCTGGTTGATCCTGAAGTTCTCCAGCGAGCGCTCGGTCTGAGCTCCCCAGTACTTGTCCGACGGGACCTGGATCTCGCCAAAGGCATCGCTTTCGGTTCGCGTGGTGCTGGCCATGCTGCTGGTAATGCTGAACTGGCGACGCGGGAACTGGCTCTGGGTCTTCAAGGGGGTGTATCGAGTGATGGAGAGCGACGGCGTGCTGCGGGCGCAGCAGAAGGAGGGGCTGGCCGCCTTTGCATGTGCGAGCGATCGCAATGCTCCGGCCTCGGCGGCGCGGAGCTTCGTTGCGTTTCGGAACATGGTTGCAGCAGCTGTTTGTGGGGATGGGATGGGGGGGGGCAGTGGAAGAAATGGGACGGGGGGCCAGATGCCGGATTGGCTGATTGGGGGTTGAGTGACCACGAAGGCGCAAGTCGCGAGACAGAAGACGAACAATTGCTTGCAAGCCAAAATGCTGCTCCGGTGCAGAGCTCTGACCTCATGCCCGCGCTAACTGTATCCGATCTCTCCCGCCGCCTCTGTGGGGGGGGGGGGAGGGCACGTGACTCAGCAGCTGCCAAGCCTTGGGTGGAATCCCCCTCCCCCCCCCCCCAACCTCCAGTTGAACCTTGGAAGCCCTGGAAGCGCGCATTACGAGATTTGTGGTTTCCAAGAGACCGCTGCTGACTACTTTTCCCACCAAGCTGCAATACCGCCGTTCAGCACCTCAGACCTTGTCATTCTTCCGCCGCCCTCTTTCCGCACCCCGGCGCCGGATTCCTAGCGTTCCGTCTCCTCTTTTGCGCTGATGCGGCGGTTCCATCATGTCCTACCCGCCCTGGCCAGCCGCTCTGCTCCAATCCTCGCAAGACCAGGCCGCTCAGCACTCTCAGATGCGACGTCTCGTCCTTGCTCTTCTCATGGAGCCTCCGCGGCCCTTTCGGTATAGATCTGCTTCGCCTGCTTCGGTCGGTTCCTAGTGGACTTTCTGCACAGGCACCGATCAAAAGCTTCGGCATTATCGGGCACACCCTGTTGAGTGAAACACACCTTGTACCTGAGACCTGTCCCAGCCCAAACTTGCCTCTGCATCACTGCGCTGAGTTCGGCTGAGGATGCAATCTATTGGGTCATGATGATGAATTCTGCCCTCTTGAATGACCCATCTAGAGCTGCCATGACAGACGACCAAGTACCGTACGTTTGGAAGCTAGGTCGCGGCGTGACGCTGGAACCAGGTGCCCTGCGCTTTCCGTCTTGCGAAGCCTGGCCATATTAGATTAATGTAGCGAGTCAAGTCGGAGCGCACCTGATCTGTCTCCACCATCCTTTCAATCCATGCTGGGCGCCCGTCCTCGAGCGAGCCAGCGTAACATGGAGCTAATGACCCCTCATCTTTCACCTACGGCTCAGTTGCCAGCCCCAACAATCGGTCCAGTCCGTTTCTGCTACCTGCTGTCCTTTCGCAGCCTGTCATCTGCATCTTCAAGTCTACTTCACCTTGGTGTGTTCGTTTGTGAAGCACGGGTTCAGCTTGGCCGCACGTACTTGCTTAGCCGCAGATAAGGCTTCCATGACGCTCATCGAGCCTTCTGCTACGACGCTCTCTACCCAACGACTGCCTCAAACAAGTCCGGGAATTCATTGGTAACAGTTGCATATCTGTATTCGATAGCATCAGCATCAACATCCGTCGTGTCCATCCTGACACTCGCTTACCACCACCACCACCACTTGACACAGCACACGGTGCCGCTTGTGAAAGCGAGCGCAAATTCCCTACAAGAAACCTCTCATGGCTCATAATGACTACGGCGCAGCGCCTTGGGTTCAATTTACCACTAATCCTGGAGCCCGGGATGCAGAGCTGACTGCCCCGACTCTCTCCTCACAGAGACCGTTTCAACAACAACTTCCGCCAATGTATCAAAGTCAACATATGTTCAATGGCAACCCTTCTGTGGCTCTCGTGCCTGGGAGCAATTACCCACCGACTTCCGTGTCTCTCGTGCCGACGAGCAGTTACCCAACGAGAGGTTCACCTTTGCCATCTATGGGAAACAACCGCCAACAATTTCCTCCACCCGTAAACCCGTATCAGGCCGTAAATCCCGCAAGGCCATTGCCAGTCTGGAACGAGTTTGAACAGCCGCACTCGGGCCAGGCATTCTATGATACTGGCGTCCCGCCACAAGGCTACCCTTCGTTCCCACGACTACCAGGTTATAACCCTCCTTTATCCGGATCACTCAATTTTGGACTTCCATACAATCTACTCTACAACGACCAGGGGACGAGCGTGGGACCAACTATCCGCAATGCACGTGCAGACACTGTACGCGGCCCTCAGGAACGACACCACGAGCCACCACCGGGAGCTCGGGCTCGACCTCCAAGACCACCACCTCAAGCACAGAGTCACGCAGGGCAACAGATGCATTCTGGATTTGGCCAACCTCCATGGTTATCCTTTGGGGGTCCAAGCCGCCGCTCAGATCGTAGCACATCCCCGCGCGCCTCAAATCGGCGGAATTTTGAGCGGTATTCGGTCGACCTCTCACAGTCGAGCACGTCGTCTGACGCAGAAGAGGCGGCTGCCCGTGCGCCACCGTTGAATCGTATGAGGCATCGACCAAGAGAAGTGCGACTACGATACGCGGTCCGCCACCCGCATGTCGATCCCAACGTTGCCACTGCCCGCCAGATCCAAGAACTAAAGCACAGCCTACAGCGGCATCTTCCAAGCGCGCTTCCAGAGAAGGCGTCCAAGGCTTGTGATATCTGCCAGAAGGCTTATGCCACGGCGCATGCGGCGCCCACCGAAGACGAGGAGATTGCCGTTGAACTGGCGTGCGGACACACGTTTGGCGAGTTTTGCATAAGTCAATGGGTGAGTGTACCAAGTGCTCGGAACATGTTGGTTGCCTGCTAAAAAAAACCCCCCCGTCCAGTTCGATACGTGCAGAACACATAAGAACAAAGTCACATGCCCCATGTGCCGGAAGCAGCTCATCGAACCGCCCCAATGCATCCAGCCCGTGATGCACGCATCTCCGCGTGGTCAAGCATTTATCGATCTTCTTGCTCGCGAACACATGCATGCCCATGGTTTCCAGGGCCACTTTTCCCAGTCATGAGGGTTGCAAAGTAAGACGGGAGTCGGGATGCCATTCTTAGAGCCATGATATCATTGTTTGAGACGGATAGGCTTGGTCAGTTGCTCAAGGCGTTATTGTTTGGGAGGGGAGGGGAGTTTTACGGACAGTTGCAGCTGTTGTGCGTAGTAGGGGGTTTACCAAGCAAGTCAGATTGGATATGTACATGATATGTGCCGAGCATGCGATCAGCATCAGCGTCTTCGTGGATACCGAATGTGCGTGTCAGGACCTTGCGTCGATCGCAGACGGGATCCACTTGCCGGGATGCCTGGAATTCATCGTTGCCCGGAGCACACTTGGCCCAAAACATGCACCCCGCCATCAACACAAACCTGACCCGCTGCACCAGCCTGCTCCCGTCCAACTGCAAAGTCGTGTGAAGATTTGGGCTGCACAAGGACGGTCGCCAACTGCTTGCGCCTCCCACTGCTAGCCTTTTGCTTATTCGCGCCTGCTTGGTCCCTCCCCCGGCTGCTGGCTGCTGCCCATCCACCACCGCTCCTTCCTTCTCCGACGCTCAGTCGCCCGCCATGCAAGACGGCAACAGAGATGGCTTCCCGCTGCCCGCCCTTCCGCCTCCACTGCAGACTCGCGACAACGCAATGGATCGCCCAGGCACGCCGACCGAGGCCTTTATGAGCCCGCAGCAGACGCCCCAGGGCAGCCCGAGCAAACACCACCAGCCGCCCGGCGCGTTCGATCTGCCGCATGTCTTCGAGAATGCCATGAGGCTGCTCCCTACCACCGGCTCGCCCTCCAAGACGAAGCCCGGATCACCAACATTGCCCAACAAACTCCAGCTGGGCAGCAGTGGTGGTGCCGACTACAGCGCACAGGACAGTCCAAGTTTCGCACCGGGCAGCCCCACACGCAAGTCGAACCAGGAGAACACGCCCCCGAGTGGTCGTCCGGGCCTGCAGAAGGAGTCGAGTTATCTCACGCACGCAGCTCAGTCGCGGCAGGAGCCCTACCGGCCGCGCGAAGAAGGCCAGCAGTCTACACGCTACATCAACGGTCCACAGCGCCTTTCACCAGAAGAGCTGGAGAAGGCCAGGAAGCCAGCCGTCAAGCGACTGGCAAACGTGACGCAGCTGTGTAAGGCCGTGGCCAAAAGCATCTTGACGCGGTGCTAATGGATCGTCTAGACTTCCTCGACTACTACTACGACCTCCTCACCTACGTACACAGCCGCCAGAGCCGTCTCTCCCAGTTCAAGGCCCAGAATCCTTCCCCGCCCGACACACCAGAAGAAGAGTACAACGATGCGCTTACACAGTACCTCGGCCGCGAGCGTGCCAACCTGCGCAAGCGACGAACTCGGCTAAGGCAGGGCGACTTCCAGATCCTCACACAGGTCGGCCAGGGAGGCTACGGACAGGTGTACCTGGCGCAGAAGAAGGACTCACGTGAGGTGTGCGCTCTCAAGGTGATGAGCAAGAAGCTGTTGTTCAAGCTGGACGAAGTTCGCCACGTCTTGACAGAGCGCGATATCCTGACCACTGCTAAGAGCGAGTGGCTTGTCCGCCTTCTCTACGCCTTCCAAGACGACAAGAGTATCTACCTCGCCATGGTGAGTCGCATCAAGAGCAAACACTGCACAGTGTACTGATGACTGCTAGGAATACGTCCCCGGAGGTGACTTCCGAACTCTGCTCAACAACACCGGTGTCCTGCACAACCGACATGCGCGTTTCTACATTGCCGAAATGTTCTCGTGCATCGATTCGCTACATCAGCTGGGTTACATCCATCGCGACCTGAAGCCCGAGAACTTCTTGATCGACAGCACCGGACACGTCAAATTGACAGACTTTGGTCTTGCAGCTGGTATTCTGGCACCTTCAAAGATTGAGTCTATGCGCATCAAGCTCGAATCAGTCAGTGACGTCATTTCGCCGTTTGGCCGTCCCATCGAAGACCGATCGGCAGCGCAGCGACGAGAGAACTACCGCTCTCTTCGCGAGCGAGACGTCAACTACGCCAAGAGTATCGTCGGAAGCCCGGATTACATGGCACCCGAAGTGTTGAAGGGCGACGAGTACGATTTCACAGTCGACTACTGGAGCCTGGGGTGCATGTTGTTCGAGGCCCTAGCTGGATATCCACCCTTCGCCGGTGCTACAGTGGACGAGACGTGGCAGAACTTGAAACAATGGAAGAAGGTCCTACGAAAACCCGTCTATGAAGACCCGTCCTACTTCCTCTCGAAGCGCACTTGGGACCTCATTGTCCGGCTCGTAGCGTCCAAATCTACCCGCTTCCGCAACATTTCTGAAATTCATGCCCATCAGTACTTTGCTGAGGTCGACTGGGCGAGGTTGAGGGAGCAAAAGGCACCCTTCGTACCGGAGCTGGACAGCGAGACCGATGCTGGGTACTTTGATGATTTCGGCAATGAAGCCGACATGGCCAAATACAAGGAAGTACACGAGAAGCAGGCTGCTTTGGAGGCTATGCAAGACCGCAATGTCCAGATGGGCAAGGGTCTCTTCGTTGGATGTAAGTTTGACTGATGTTTGTTGCAAGCCAAATCGCTAATCCACATCTTAGTCACTTTCCGCCACAAGAAGACAGCCGACGAAAATGGTAAACCAGCAAGCCCTAGGAAACCACTTCCCATGGTTGAAGAGAACTTTGGGACCATATTCTAGAAGCAGTAATTCTGCTCTGCGTGCCGTAGCACTGGGTGCCTCGGCACTTTCTCTCCTTCGTACGCCCATTTCTGGGCATCAACTACAGGATTTGAAAGTTGTGAGCTTGGGACGAGTAATGAGGCGCGTGCGTGGAAAGACGACTCCCTCGGTCGCACGTCATGGCATGATTCGTTAGATTTGGCGTTTAGTTTGGTTCTAGGCATAGTCTATCGGGAGGACAAGTGCGTTGCGTGCATTCAAGATGTCGTGTATTAGTAAAACAATAAGTACAAGAGTATGAGAGCAGTTGTTTGTTACATTGGATCATGCAAGTAATAGTCCGACTGAGGATGATCAAATAGAGCTAGGCTAAGGGTGCTCACACGCAATCACCTGACCGCGTTCAACGCGCGGATCCCATGCGTCGCGCTAATCGCTAGTTCCCGTGCACTCATTCCCCCCCTCTCACACTGCGTACTCCACTTACGTCAACCCACTCAAACACACCGCGACCATGCCTGGCATTGTCCAGCGAGGACGCAAGCGACCGTCGCGCGCGATTAGCGAAGATGAAGACGAGCAATGCGATCTGTCTTCCCCCGCGTCCAGCGCCGACAAACGCGCCCGCCGTAACCAAGACGCGCCCAATGGTTTCCTCCCAACGAATGGCCGCCCAATCGGTTCGACCGCACACGCTCAAGGCGACTTCAAGGCAGGCTCGCTTGTCAGGGTGAAGCTCACAAATTTCGTCACATACACGGCTGCCGAGTTCCACCTGGGGCCAAGCCTGAACATGGTCATTGGCCCAAATGGCACAGGAAAGAGTACTTTGGTCTGTGCCATTTGCCTGGGTTTGGGATGGAATAGCGAACACTTGGGAAGAGCTAAAGAGCTGGGCCAGTTTGTCAAACACGGTGCGACAGAAGCCATCATCGAGATTGAGCTTGCAACGGGTCCCAGCAAGGGCCCCAATCGAAGAGTCAAACGCCTCATTCGCAAAGAAGATAACAAGTCCGTCTTCTTCCTCGAAGACAGGCGCGTCACACAAAAAGACGTCGTAACGATGGCCAGGGAATATTCCATCCAAATCGACAACCTATGCCAGTTTTTGCCGCAGGACCGTGTCGTGGCATTCTCCCAGATGACCGACGTCGAGCGCTTACGAGAAACTCAACGAGCCGCGGCGCCTCCGTACATGTTGGAATGGCATGATCAGCTCAAGGCCCTGCGTGCCGAGGAACGATCGGTAGAGACGAAGCAAAGCAATGAACGCGGCCATCTAGAGAAGCTGGAGAAACAACAAACGTCAACGAAAGACGATGTGGACCGTCACCATCAACGAGAAGGTTTGATGCGAAAGTCAAAATGTCTAGACAAGGTCAAACCTATAATCGAGATGAAGATTCTCAGGACAGACATCAATGATATCAAGAAAGAAATCCGAGAAGCGAAACTGGAGCTCGATCAGATCAACATTGACATAGAGCCAGCGCGTCAAGCTCAATCAGCGGTCGAAGCATACCGACACCAGATAGAGCAGGTTGTGAGCCTTCGCAAGAACCGTGTCGATCAGATCAAGACTCATGCCGACAAAATCGCCACCAAAATTGATGCCGAGAAAGCGAAAGCAACAGAGTCTACTGGGCAAATCAAAGCCGAACTAGCGTCTAAGAAGACTAGCGAGCAAGATATGGTCCGCCTAACTCGTGACATCAACAAGCTGGAACAACAGCGAAGCAGCGAGCTCGAGCATTACGATGCTGAGTCTTACGAGCAACGCAAAGCAGACCTACGTGCTGAGATCTCATCCAGGACAAATCTCATAGTCGAGAAGAAGAGTGTACTGAAAGACATAGGTAACCGCGCACATGACATCAAAAGGCAGAGCGCAGAGTTGAAGGCTCAGGGCGAACGATTGAACACTCAAAGCGGAAAGCAAGCCAGCCTTTTACAGAGACTTTCCCGTGATACAGCCGTTGCGTGGGACTGGGTTCGAAAGCATAAAGACTCCCTAAATTTAAAGGGGCAAGTGTGCGGCCCACCAATTCTAGAGTGTTCCATCACAGACCCCAGGTATGCTCAGGCCATCGAGGGGCAGTTGAGAAAAGGCGATGTTCTTGCCATCACGTGTACCAACAAAGATGATCAAAACCTGCTAATGGATCGTCTCCTAACTAAGAGAAACGGACTGGGACTTCAAGACGTCTATCTTCGAACATCACCAAAGCCTCTCTCTTCATACCATAGGCCTGTCGCTGGAGCAGACTTGAATCGTTACGGCTTCGAGGGATACATGCTCGACTACATCACAGGGCCCGATGAAGTTCTGGCTATGCTTTGCGATAACACCAAACTGCACCAGGTCGCGTATGCTGCGACTCCAATCTCTGATGAGCAACACGAGGCTGTGTTGAACAGCTCGATCCGCAGCTGGGTCAGTGGCACAAACACATTCCGCGTTGTCACGCGTTACAACCAGTCATCCACCTCTGTCACGAAACTTAGACCAGCACAATTTTTCGTAGACCAGCCAGCCAACATGGATGAAATACGAGAGCTTCATGAAAAGCAAAAGGAACTAATGCGAGCGAAGGAAGAGCTGCTCGAAAACAACGATTTGCTCAAGAATGAAGTCAAAAGACTAGAGGAGGAGATTGAAGGGTTCAGACAAGAAAAGGTATAGGATGCGGATGGCCTATAGTTTTTCAGTCACTAACAGCGCGATAGGACGTTGTACAAGCTGAGCAGGATGGCATCAAAAAGGCCCTGGCCGAAAGGGAAGCACTTCCTGGAAAGATTGGTACGCATCTCAGCTGGGAGATAAAGGGCATGTTTGCTAATTCTGTGCAGCATTGAAGCAAACGGACTTGGAAAATCATAGACAGAAGATTGCGGAAACGGCTGACCGCATTCGAGCGATCAAGGTCGACGCTCGGGTCGCGTCTCTGAAAGCGGCCAGTCTGACACTTGACTATGCAGTATGCTACAATTACTCTCTTGCATAGCTTTGGCTGACCTGCTTTACAGAAGGCCGTGACACAGATGAGGATACTTCACGAGTCGCTTGTGGAAGCCGAGATTAGGTTCATTGAAGCCAAGTCTGAACTCAGGGGCTTGATACGAGAGAACAGCGAGATTCTAGAGAAACAAAGAGCACAGGAGCACCACATCGCTGAGCTCGATCGACGCCATCAAGCTCTTCGAAATGACTACAGGAAACTTCATGAGGCCACGCAGAGAGACATTAGTAGCTTCACGGAAGAAGAAAACCAGATTATTCTCGAATACAGAGAGCTCCCCAGTGTTGAAGCGCTGGAGCTTGAGATTCAGTCGGTCAATGCGCGATTGGAAATGATGGCTGAAGGCAATCCTGGAGCAATCAGAGCTTACGAGAAACGGGAAGAAGATATCAAAATGACGCGAGCCAAGCTGGACGAGTACGCCCGTAGCCTCGAACAGACAAAGGCCGAGATCAACGAAATTCGCGAGCAGTGGGAGCCTCAGCTCGACGCTCTCGTTGGCAAGATCAGCGCAGCCTTCGCGTACAACTTCGAACAGATCGGATGCGCTGGTGACGTCCAGGTGAACAAGGACGAAGCAGACTTTGACAACTGGTCTGTTCAGATCTCAGTCCGCTTCCGGTAAGCTTGGACCCTCGTATGTGGTCGCAAACTTTGCTAATAATCTCAACAGAGAAAACGAACCCCTCAGCGTCCTAGATTCCCACCGCCAATCCGGTGGCGAGCGCGCCGTATCAACCGTCTTCTACCTCATGGCGCTACAAGACCTCGCCCAGTCACCCTTCCGCGTCGTCGACGAAATCAACCAGGGTATGGATCCCCGCAACGAACGCATGGTACATGAGCGTATGGTAGACATTGCATGCCAAGCAAACACAAGTCAATACTTCCTTGTCACGCCTAAACTTTTACCTGGTCTCAAGTATCACGAGAAGATGAAGGTGCATATTATTAATTCTGGAGAGCATCTTCCTGTGGCGACAGGCAAGAAGCATGAGTGGGATTTGTCGCGCATGGCGGAGATTGCGCTGGCGGTTAGGAGGGGTGTCGCTGTTGCTTGAAGATGGAGCTGAGGAGGGGCGAGTCGAGAGGACATGGACGCATCCGGTACGAATTTGCGATTGCATTGCTCGAGGCAACCTGAAGGCGTTCACGGTTTGATTCGTTTCACGATACGGGCATTGGCAACGGCGTAAGTGCACAATGATATCAGTACAACGAACTAGCAAATGGGCGATATCGATTGCGTATCGAATGCTTCTCTATCCATGCTTACCAGCGCTATCGAATAGGGTATGCGGAAACATATTGAGGCACCCGTATCCGTACGTGGCTATGTAACTGTTCCCTTTGACATATCGTGTTCGTGCGACAGAGCGGGCGACGAAGGGTACCTTTGTGCGACCTCAGTCACCTAATCCGGTTACTATCAACCATAATCTCATCGTATGTCATCCTCAACACATTATAGTGAGATTGTAAGCTGGAGGATGAGGTGTTCGTGGTACAGGAAGTGAATGGACATGCCGGCGCTGATTGTTTATATTATAGGCTGGGATGAAGCCATGGTTCGCTGGAGTTGGCACAGGGGGTATTTCATGGTACAGGATACTTTGGGAAGGTTGCATTGCAAAGGGCGACCCAAGGATGGGCTTCAAACAGATGGTAATACAAAAGCTCTTTGCTTGAGTATATATAAGACTTGCACAGATCGGAAGGCATTTACCACCGCCCAGGATCCGCACCGCACCATGGCACTTTCTATCCTTTGCCTCGTCCTGTCTTTCTACTTTGTTTTCCTCTCATCCGCCCTTCCGAACCCGGCTCTCTCTACTCGCCAAACTCTTGCCACAGAAACATGGCATATTCCCCGCCTAAACATGCACATGATGACTAGCGGCACTGGTATCCCCGGTAACCCACCCTGGCCTGACGAATCCAAGTTCAACTCCACTATTGACTTTGACGTGTTAATCCCAGCTGCGGCGGGTTCGCAGAAATGGAATTGTAGGGGTGCAATGGTAAATGGTACTATTATACAGGGGTTGGCCGAATGTCTGAGGGGTGGTGAAGGGGTTGAAGGCGGGCTGATGTTTGGGATGCAAAAGTATGATGCCCCTGGAGAACGGAGAGCAGAGTTGAGTTTTGAGTTATGGTTGTCCAGGACTGGGTACGCTTGTCTTCGCCTTTTGCTACATCTTCGATTTCATGCATTTATTGACATTAACCAACACTAACCACCGTGTAGACTAGAGGGCGCCCAGATTATCCCACTACTCTCGGGACACACGCCTATTACAGCGAACGACGCGAAAGAGTCGAGTAGTTACTTGACGTGTCTTTTGGGACGACCGTATGATGGATTGAGATGTCAAATCAAGAGCTATTTGAGTGTTAATAAGGAGCTCGTCATTGAAGGGTCGGCCGTCCATTCGTCTAAGAATGTTGAGAAATGAGCAGACATGAGGAGCCGAAGTTGCGATATGGCGAATGGTAGTAATTGCAGTGGATGGATGATTACATCATTCATTTGACAATGACTAGGTGACTGTTGTTTTGAGTGTATGTTACACCGCATGTAGGTTGTGCGTGGAGGCAGGAGTGGCGTGTTTGATCATCTCCATGCTCCTCCATCGTAACGAGGGGAACTGATCGTTTTTAGCAAAATATCTTAAATGAGTTTTGTAACTGTCAATCGTCCGATTTGCAATAGTGGTGCTAATTTGTGGACTCCCATGGTGTTTTAAAGGTTGTTCTAGCGCACCATCATGGAGACGTGATAGGGCGCCGCCGCGTAACTGAGGCTGCGAAAACGACCCGTCAAGGCTCGAGACATTTACGCGTTAGAGTGCTACTGCAGGTACACTGCCGCACAAATGCATAACAAGATGGTTGTGATTGTTTGTCCCGAGTCTGACTTTGTTGCTTCCTCCTCTGTATTCCGTACTTGCTCTTCATCTTTCTTCTACTTCTGCTTTATTCCTGGTGACGGACTTGCGTTGTTAAGATGCTTTTGCTTATCGCTCGTGCTGTGACGGGCTTCCAAGACGTTGGTGCAGCCTACAGCATTGGTGTTGGAGGAGTTGCAGTGGAGACTAACTGTGTGGTAAGTATTTACTCAGACGACCTATCGGCAAGTCACTGAGGCGCTGATGTAGACCTGCATCTATGATGCCTTACCTATGGCTGATAGCAGCACACATACACCAACTTTCGCCATCGGATCATTACCTTCGGTCCCTACTCCTACCTCGAGTTCTAGCGCCTCTCCAGGCCATCCGTCGCCCGAGCAAGTCTCTTACATGCCACCGGCTCCATCAACACATTCATCTCAAGTTTCTTCTCAGCTCAGCATCCCAGTGAAGGCGGGTATCATCGGAGCCTCAATTATAGTCTTCTTTCTTATGCTTCTGCTTATACTAGAGTACACCTACCTCCGACGCAAACGACAGGACCGCACTCTCCACCGAGCGATCGAGGAGGTAGAACGAGGGACAGAGCTGAGGGATTCTACGGCAAACGAAAGCAAAGAGAACATGGTGTTGGAGAGTAGAGTTGAGATAGTCGTAGAAGGAGAAGAGCACGGTAGTGTGAGAGATAGTTCGGACGGGGAAAGTCAGTGGGGTGCGGGCACAGAAGAGGGGAACGGTGATGATGATCTGAGTGAATGGGGGAGAGGTGGGAGGTGGGAGAGAGGGAGGAATGCAATGAGTCTATCGCGAACAGAAAGCCGAGTTTAGGGCTGAGACTAGCACGTGGGCACGTGCGATGGATATGACATCCATAGCTGTAGGGTGGTCGTTGAAACAACGGGTTATGATCGAAGTCGCATCCATGTTAGCGCAAAGCTACCTTTCATACATGAATCTGTCTGCACCTTGAACCTCATACTCCAATCACTTCCTTTTCTTCCGCGCTGAGCCCGACCCAACCTTTGCATTCACGGAAGTCAACTACACTCCCAACATGGATGGAATTTCCAAAGCACCGTCGATCACTCAGAATTTGTGGTCTCTCGACCCCGTTGTCATCAAGCTCCAGTCGTGCCCGGCCGTTCATACAGAGGAGACTGCGGAGCTCATGGTTCAAGTCCGTATGAGCATTCTTGATCCCAGTACTGGCACTACTACGACTCATAGCTCCAATAAAGCCTATGGTGCTTCCAAATGGGCTTGTCTGACGACACCGACTCTGCGTAATACATATGCCCGTCGATCAAACCCACGGTCACTAACAGACATCCTTACGATGAACCAATCGTGGATGGGTGGCGTGCATTTCTACCGTCCTGTACTCCCTTTCGTTTATCCCTCTGTTAAGCGACACAGATCGAGAGATGACAATGCGGAAACTGTTAGACCATCTGCATGATCGATACTATGCCGCATGTGCAACGACACTCACCTTCCGATTGTCTGGCATAGACCTATATCTCAAGCAATTCGTAAGCGGCAACGAGACTGCGGATACTCTCCCACAGCTACCGGGAAATACCAATTCGATCATGCACTGCGGTGCTCTTATTCTTCTAGGAGCGTCGGCTTTGACGAGCATCAGTACGACACACCTCATGGGCGGTCCACGCGTGTACAGGAATGCGCAGTCTGCAACGTGAGTCTCAGGGACCTCGGCATGGCATTCACTGCGCACTTCCAGAAAGAGCATTGAGACCGGACGCAAGACATTCACCCGACAAACATTGGGTTGATCTATATTGTAGGTGGTGATCTGCAATAGCTCACGGAGAAGGGCGACACGATACTGGTAGACGAGGAGGGACGGCCAAGGAAGCGAGCTCGCAGTGAGTCGAACAAAGAGTCAATGAGAAGCGCACTTGCAACAGATATCTTGCTAACGAAGCTTCAGTAACCGGCAAGGACTACGACGCTGCAGACGACACTTCTATTATCAGAAGGGAGCATAACGCTGCATGCTGAGGAAAGTAACGACCCCGGATCATGCTTGAGGTTCGCTCTTGGTGCTTGGCGGCCGCAAAGATACGAAAAGCGACATGATTGACAAGAAAGGAGTGGTTTGAGGTGGCTGGTTTGCTTGAGAGACCAGAGGTCGTACGAATCCGCCATGTTTGACAAAGACATGTTCGTTGAGATCTGGATTCGCGGTGGATCAGAAGCGGAAGCTTTCTGCGCTGGCTCAGACGTAGCTAGCCATGACGTTTAACACCTTTGAACCATGCCACTCCAGATCACGTCTTTACAGCCCCTTGTTTTCACCAGCTTAGCCAGTTTGCATGAACATATTCATCGTAAACGGAGCAAATCAAAATGATGAGTATCGTACGCAAGAAGATCGCTTTTCTAAACCACCTAATTGTCATGAGTTTCCAACTGGCCTAAAAGCAGATCCCTTCTGTCTCCGAATCATTATAATCCATTTGAAAAACCTATTCCTCGATACAAATATACCCTTGCACTTCACTCCCCGCTCACGCTTTCTGCACTTTGCAATATGCCGGAGTGGCTAGATGAAGTATGTGAGTTGAGTAAATGCACATTCAAGAAGTGAGGAGAGCGAGCTGCCGATATTATTTCCAATCGCGAGGTTGAGGACGCGACTATCGAGGTGACCATCATACTCGGAACGATGAATTGCTGCTCTCGAAATGATTCCCAACTCATGGCCGTAGCAGTTGTGATGCAGTGCCACCTTCCGAACGCTTAGCGGTACATAGCGGACCAGCCACGCGGTGAAGAAAATGAGGTTGAACTTTCGTATGAACATGGCGAGGAGAAGGTTGAAAGAGGTGGGGATCGTTGTGTTGATGAGTCGAGTACTCTCGTTACTGTTATCGAAGGAGTATAGGAAGATGACAAAGACACCGATCTCGTCGAGTTCGGCGATAAAGGCGCCGTATCGGACATATCAGCAAGCTCGTAGACATTCTTTTGGTCTTGACGCCGTCGAGTTGAGAGTGTTTCGCCCTTGTGGCACAGTTGGGCAAGTTGTAAAAGCTCTGAGAATTGAAACATGATTGCTGCTCCTTTTGTAATTGCAGTGAATGTGTCGCTTTTTCAAGCCTGACACCTTCCTCGTACGACGCAGGTAACCAGGTCGCGACTTTGGATGGGTGACTAACGCTGGAGAGAAAGCAGGCAGCGGTTTCAATTCCAGCCTCTGAAATTCCTCTCACTAATCTTCTTTTTCAGTCCCTGTACCCGCAATGAGGATACTTCACATTGGTCGTCCTACTCCCGTTGAATCTGTGACGTTGTGTCATGTAGCAAGCCGGCGGGAGCTACGTAGGCTATTTGAGTTGTGTTGTGCGGAAGTACGAATCCCGAGGGAAATCAACATGCGGGCCAGATATTCTACCTGTTGTGGACTTTGGCTAGACCGGCAGTTGTGGACTAGACAAATACGATACGTTAGAGGAACCTATTGGCGCACTGAAACGCTGCAACCAAGAGAAAATCGTTGTGACTGAACACAAGGTTGGAAAACGCGGAAGGTAACCTAACCAAGAGCCGAATCCGAGTATTCACCCACAGGCCACTTACAACTCTCGCCATGCATACCTGGGTTTCTGCCCCCACGAATCGATACGCTCGACAGATGAAGAACGCAAGCATGAGATTTTCCGGCTTTCACCAGAGCGCATGATACAATCGGTCCATTGTCAGGCTGCTTGATTATGTGGTTTCACTGTCCACGTGGAATACATGACGGGTAGGCGCACTGAGGCTGCAGCTTGCCAGCCCTTCCACGGGGAGGTCCTTCTCTCCTCCAGCACAAGATTTGCCATTTAAGGATCTGGCAAGATTTAGCTGATCCAATCCGATGGGGACGTTTCGTACAGGCTAGGCGTCCTACTATGGAGAGGTTGCTAATTACCCTCCTCAGCTGCGATCTCGGTATGAGCTCTTTCTCGGATCGGCCGATCGCTCGTCACTTACAAGATCGATACATCTCCGCCATCCTTGCTAAGATACAAAGAATATCTTGATTGGGCGACTTCACAAAACATACCAGAAGATACCGACTTACGATCTGTCGCTGGTAGGATGGTACCAACGCCCAGACTGGTCACAAGTCGGAAAGACCGCATGTCCGGGTGCGCAGTACGATGTACTCGCTTGTAGATTCAACAGGTATGTTAGTGGCCCAAAGGGTACTTCAAAATACGCCACTGTTGCTAGTAAACACACAGTGTACTCTCCGATCAAGAAATATTCTCGAATACTGTGTGACATGGGAAGCGATGACGTAAGATGACTGGACATAGTCTGAAAGCTCACATTGGTTGTGGTTGGTTCGGTCCTAGAGCGAGAAGGCTTCTTGATATTTAAGACGATAGTGCTACATGCACAGCATGCCTTAGTATTAGTCAAACCCTTCGAATCCTTCTCCAAATTGCTGCATGCTCCCGTCGGCCAACCTGGTTATTGGGAACTGACTCGCTCAAATCGTCATACGCGAGGAGTACAGAGAGTGACGATTTCGGGCGGCTCCGACATCGAAGACCTTTCCACATGTGCGCGTTACTACGGGTCATCGTCCTATGAAAGAGCAAATCGAGCAAATCACAATCAGGATACGTCGATCTGGCGTTGCTGTACGAGGAAGCAGATTGCTTGAGTTGAATCTGTAACATGTTGGAAAAGTACCCTAAGAGGTGTTCGCTATGTTCTACATGACGACCCGCGCGACAAAGAATTCAACGAACAGTTTTCGGGTACGTTCTGGTGTCCAACACAGCTCAGACAAGGATCACTCCGTCCTATGCGCTCTTTGCCTCGATTGACACACTGCTATGAGCCGATTGGTCACAAGTACTACACAATACGCAGAGACGCGAATGGTCACGGAAACATCTGCTAGTAGCATTCTTCTAACTTCTCGTGTGATAGAATATGCAGAGAAAAGAACGCAAAGCAAACGCCATCATATGAAAAGGATCTTCGACTCATGAAGATCTTCAACCTGCGCTCTTGGAATCAGCTCTAGCACATCCGTTGGAAGCCGTCAAGTGTGTACACTATCGTCTTCACCTGAATGAAACACCATGTCGTCATTGACAAGAGCGTTTAGCTGGACGGAAACACTAGAGGCATCCTCGCTCTCAGACTTGAGGCTCTCCTGACCATACATCTCCGTCTTGACGTCTTGACGCAGTTCGATCATAGCTTCAATGACTTGTAGAGCCAGTCCGTGGTTGACCAGATCCTTGATATGCATCCAGAGTTCAGGATCAAGACCTGCAGCTAGAGTATCAACGACCAGGCTGCTGAGCCTTTTGGGCGTATTCTTGTCTTTGACAGCGTGTTTAAAGACAACACCGACGACGTCGTCGGTAGCAGTGTCTGAACCATATCCCAACTGTGTTTGAAGCAGAACACCATGAGTTGAAGCATGCAACAGACTGTCGTTGGCAGCGGTGTACAGCTTGTTGAGGCAGATGCTAGCGAGCTCGTCAACACCAAGCTGCGTAGCAAGCTTGAGAACGGAGTAGAGCTGCTCGAAGTCCTCGTATGAACACTGTGCCCGATAGATCCACTGCATGAAACACCTCACAGTCGCTTCCTCGACATCATGAAGTATGAGACGTTGTTGCGCAGCGGCCTTTAAGGGATCTTTTTCGGCCTTCTTGACTTCAGCCTTGTTAATCGCGTGAAGTCTGACGAAGAGCTTGGCGGCTACGGCCTGTACGGCGAGGGGTTTGAGGAGATCGAGGCGTCCTGCTAGACTCAAGTCAGATGAGATCTGCGAAGGCTTTTGGGCCGTCTTCTTGATGTTCTTGGCGGATATCTGCGATGCGACTTCGTCGATGATGAGTTTCTTGATACCGGGAGCATAGCCTATTAGGGGATAATTTTCGGAGGCTTTTTTTATTAGGGGTTTGACCTGTGGTGTGTTAGCTGGGTCCGGTTCAAGTTGGGCATTCGACATAGCGAGTTGGACGTTGGTTCTGTTGGTTGCTCCCAAGGTATACTGGTAGAACGTACCCCTTGTTCAAGATGTCCATCTTCAAACTCCTTCTCCGTAGTCTCCGGGTACACGTATGCTGCCATCTGTTGGCGGAACTCGTCGGACTTTGCAAACTGCGTCCTAGCCGGCTGCGCCTTGGAATATTGAGCTTGGAGTTGCTTGCTGTGGCAACACAGTATCTCTTCATGTACAGTGTGCTTGGTCTCGAGGTTGTGCCCGCATTCGATGGTGATGGGGGTTTGCATGAATAATCTAGTCAGCCACATCAGCACATCAACTCACAGAACTATGATGGCATCTTACTGTGGCAGGTTGAAATCGACAGGATCCGAAATATGCGGACATGCCTTGAAGTCGGCGGCGTTGTCCATCCTGGGCGGTTCCATGGAGACACTTGCGCGACCAATACCGGCGGTGGGCAAGGTCGAAGCACGAGACAGAGTTGCCGGTAGCGTCGCGGTTGTGGAGTGTTGCACTTCAGACTCAAACGTAATCGCCATGGATAGTCAATTGTTTGTTGAAAGAGGGTGAGAAGATGGAGAGGCCAAGAGATGGAGAGCCAGAAAAGACAGTGCTGGTAGAGTTATATAGGCTGCGAGGGGCAGTCTGAGGAGACCGTCTCTTACCTCGACGTAAGAGAGCCATAGCAAAGGATCCACCTGAAGCGGGCCAGAGGTAAAAGTCGCTTCAGAATTGCCTTTAAAATCACTCTTTTCAGTGACATGGACGGGGTGGAGTGTGAATATCCGACAAAGGTCGGTGAACCGCCACAGGAATGTATGTTATGGTATCAAAACGTACTCCAAGGCACTGCTTACTCCTTGCCCATGCCGTGATCAATCATGCACATCCTTAGCCATCCTGAGAGAGTACTATATCTTCCTTCGTTTGCTCGCCGTGGGTTGGTCCTCTTCTTCAACACTCGGCGTGCCCTCATTCCCCACACGCCCACTGTCCCTCTCTACGTCCCTCCAAGTACTGACTAACCCTTGAACAGTTTGAAACATGTCCCTCGCATCGCTCACCACACCCTCTTCTCCAGGGTTGAACATTACCGCGTTGACGAACATGCGCATGAGTTCCTTCTCGAGTTGCGCAGCGTTGACAATGGCTTTTGGAGGCACATTATCCGCCGTAATGGGCAACTCGACGACGCCTCCTGTCGCACCACCAGGGCTACCAGTGGGGTTATCGGACGCCGCCGCAGCTGCGGCGACTTGCTTTGAGCCTGTGGCTATAGCCTTCTTGATAGAGGAGAGATCCGTCGGGCGCTTAATGATGTCGTAGTAGCCTTCGGCATCTTTCGCGCGAACAGCGGTATTAAAGGTTGAGGCATGCTTGTGGGAGTTGATGTCGTACATCATAGGTGCCGTGGTGCGGGCAAAGTTCCGTGGTGCGACGAGAGTCTTGGGCGGGCCTGGTGTACTGTAGGACGCCTCTTCAGTCTCCTCTAGAGAAGCCTCACGGGCATTGCGTTTTCGGCGCGTTGACAGTGATGATGAGGTTGGGGCTGCACCTCGTCGGCGCATGGACATGTGTGATGGCGTTTCAAAAGGACCTTCCTCATCAACGGGGTCTACTGAGGTTCCACGCTCTGACTTGATCCGGTTACCAGCTTGCGATTCATTGTCTGCCGCTATTGTCTCGGTATGTGAGAGAATGGACTGACTTCTACTCCGGTCGCGCACAGAGCCCCCTGCTCGTGAGGAGGCAATGCTCCCGGGCCGTGTTCGTTTCGCAGGTGCTTTTCTCCGTGAGCGTCCAGACCGAGTCTCGGGCTCCAGCAAAGGATCGTCTTCTTGGTCGTGGGACTGCTTGGGGTTCTGCGGGGTTTCGACGTTTATTACAGACTCCTGCTCTGCCTCATTCCCTCTGCCTTTTGCCCGTGGTTTGGACTGCTTCTTTGCTTTTGGTGGTGTCCGTTTCTGTCGGATCAAGGGCGGTACGTCGTCGAGAGGTAGCACCTCGGGGCGCGGGCTTACAGGAGTACCAGGCGCGCTAGTAAGGCTTGATCGCTTCCAGAGACTCTTGGCTGATACTGGGGTTGCCAGAGCGCTATGCGGAGAGCTTGCACTCATTGGTGTAGAGAAAGACTGTCTCGCCTGGATGACAAGGGGATGCATCTGCGATGCGCCTGGTCTGCCAGTACCGGGAGTTTGCACGTTTGCCCTCGGTGGTTGTCGGTTGCCGGCAGGCGTGGACATGTGAGGATATTGCGGCGGCACGGTGGCCTGGTGGTGAACGCGCGATGGGTCTTGGGGCGCAACTTGAAATGGTGGAAGCATGAAGCCTGCTTGAGGTGGGGGCTGGGGCACTTGCGGTTGCAGTGTAGGGTATGGCTGGTGTCCGGGAGGGGGGTAATGAGGCCTCTGCTGCTGCCCAGAATGGACGCCGGGTGAGTGAGGCCCGGAAGGTTGTTGCGGAGGATACTGCTCGTGTGGCGGAGGGTATGGCGACTGCGACGTCGAAGGACCATACTGAGGTGCTCCATTCGGCGCGTAGTTCTGCCCTGACTGAGACTGGACTCGAGGCGCTGGCGATGGCGGCTGTGAAGGATGGCTGGCTGGCTGAGATTGTATGTTCTGAGGGTATGGAGGCGCGTTCGGATGCGGTGCGCCATTGTAGTTCGGGTGGGGCTGCGGCGTCTGCTGAAATCGCGGTGGTGGTGCTAGCGGATGGGTAGGATTCGGCTGTGGAGTAGAGGGTGTCCGTCGACCGTCCGAAGAGGGGTGCTTCTTGCGCTGAGATGGCGAAGGCTGCCCGTTCGGAAGTGGTGGCGCAGATGCCGGTTGCTGTTGTTGGGAGGAATCTGGGGAAGGCGCCATGGAAGGAGCACCACGCGTGCCATTCTGGACTGACGTCGGGCTGGCGTTCGGCTGCAGGGCCTTTGGAGGCAGATGTGGCGAGTTGCTGGGCAGCGGAGGGCTTCGCGACGTGGGTGTCGGACCGCTCGACGTTTCCTTCAACTGGCCGTCCCACTCCCCACGCTCTATGCCCTTGATGTCGCGCTGCAGCCTTTGGTAGCGCTCCTCCTCTAGTCTGATCTGCTCGGTGATCTCGTATCGATATGAGGCGTACAGCCGCGTGACGAGCTTCGGTATCAGGTGTTGGTGTTGCAGCGACTCTTGGACGGTTGGCAGGCTTGGGCGATGCCTCTTTCTCTTGCCCGAGTTGGCGACTTGTCCATTCTGGCCCTCGCTCTCGGCGCCCTGCTCGTACTCAATCTCCCTCTTCAGGCGCTCCAGGTACAAGTTGCGCAGTGCATCGGGGCTGAGGCGGCCGGCCTGGAAGTACTTGTGGGCGGTAATGTCCGGGTGCTTCTTCAGCAGGTCGGATATCCTGCCAAAGACGGTGGGCCCTACGCCATAGGCATGGAGGCACTGGAACAGCAGCAGCGACTCGAGGTTGGTGTAGGCGGAGACGCTGGTACTCATCCCCCAGGCGTCTGCAGCGCGAGGGCGATGGGCCTGGGGCGGAAGGGGAGCCACGGCTGCTGAGTCGGGGGTAGGGAGAGGGCGGGCGGAGCGGAGTCGGTCTACTGCAGCAGGCAGGCGGGCATCGCAGGCGACTCGAATCGATGGGCGCGACAGGCGGGGATATGCAGCGAGATGGACGGGCGCTCGGTGTGGCGGAGGGAGATTGTCGCAAAGCTGCAATTTGTCGTCGGTGGTTTCGCAGCCCAGCCGCCTGAAGCTGCCGGCTACATTGGGCGGCCCCTGGCCTGGGCCAATCAGGCGCGTCCGGCGTCACGTCGCCTTCACGCGAGCGCGGGGCCAGACTCGAAGACGGCGGGACCTTTACTACACACCCACGGCCATGGGTTGGGCAAGCTTCGCTGTAGCGTGGGCCCTGTTCGATGGATACATGCGATGATAAGACTGCCTCTTGTTGTCGTTGTGTCTGCCCATCTCATCGGCCATTCTTCGTCGGGCATTCTAAGCTCCACATGCGATCTACGCCCAAATTAGCTTCGGGGGGGCATAGACATCCCCTTTTCCCTGACATTACAATCGTCCTTCCCTCTCTATTCCAGGACATGCCATATTATGCTCCCTCCCTCCCATTCCAGGTCTGGTTGCCTTGCATGAAACATTCCTGATCCGCTGAGCCACTTGCGTCGTCTTGTCCCGTCCTGCTCCAGCCCATACATATATCCACACTACTCGTCCCCGAGCCTCTCCACGCCGCCTGCATCCTGTATCCTGCATAACCTCTACCTCGTCCTTCCATCATGACTTCCTCCTACCCTGCACAGTCGGCCACCATGGAGGATCCAGACCAAGGCTGGAAGCCAAACAACCGCCCTCAATCGTGAGCTCTCCCGGCGCTAGCATAGCTCCCGCCTGTCCGAGACTGACCACGCCTTGTAGCACGGTAGCGCGCAACTTCATGTCGGAGCTCGACAGCCTGTTCAACTTGGATGGAGGTCTCGAGAACCTCGACAAGACTGTCCTAGAGAAGTACGCTCTTGCCACATTCACCGCTATTTCCCAGCCGGCTGACGGGCGCGCAGGAAGCAAGCAGTCACTACTCAGACCAAGGAGCTTGAAGCCCTCGAGGCAAGGCTCAAGGCCGCCGAGGAGCGCCTGAACCAGGCGAAGAGCAACTCCCCACCAGCCAAGCGGGACACCCAGCGCGAACAGGACAACGCTCGGTTACAAGGGCCTGAAAGCCCCCTTGCGCAAAAGACCCAAAACATGCCAGGTGCGCTACTAGAGACGCCGACTCCTACATCGACTGCCAGTGCTGACTACGTCATGGTAGAGAGGCCACTTTCTGCCAAGACTGAGACGGCATAGTTCTCCCTCATTCACTACGATACCACGATACCCCGGCACTGCGCCCGCATCCGATACACTGCTTCATCTCTGTGCTTGGGAGACTGCATCTTTGGAGAGGGGCACATACTTTTTATAATCGACCAAGGCCTTTTCTTTTCTGGTTGGCGAAATATTACTACTTGTCCTCAGCTTCGAGACGCTTTTGTGCTGCATGTCTCTCTTTGCATGGTTTAGCGGGGAATGCTACATTAACTCCATGGCCTTGTCCTCTTTGTCGTGTTTTGCTATGTTTCGGTTAGAGGCCACTAACTCGGTAGCCTCGAGCACAGGCCTGGTAGCCTTGCAACAGACTCACCGAACACCTGCACACTATCAGCGCCCTCGTCTCTCGAGGCATGCAATATGGACAGCGTAACAGAGGCAGCACTGACCGAAGCGTTCGACCAACTCGTATCAGAAGGCGTCATCGTGTACGGGCCCCATGACACTGTCAAAGTGGTAGATGAAGGCTACCCAGTAAGCTAATCTGGCCTCCTCAACAGTCATGCCCGTACTCATGTCACGTCAAGATAGAATTCCGCATCTGCCCAGCACTAGCTACAAAACCTCACACAGTGGGCGCTACCAACCATGCCTTTAGCCAATCGCGAAAACTGGGTCCAGGAAGCGACATGTTCTGTCCCGATGAGCGACTCATCATCACTCAGGTCAACGGTACACACGACCTAGCACTGAACCTCTTTTGTGTCGACAGACCGCAGTTACTGATGACGACCCTGGACTCATACAAGCGTCAAGACGAAGCCCTCGACGTCGACGACTTTGCAGTCATGCTTCAAGTATTGCGAAAGCTCCCAAACATCTATGTCATTTTCAATTGTGGTGAGAGGGGTGGATGTAGCCGGGTTCACAAGCATCTCCAAGGCTTGAAAGGACCTCCGCATGCTTTTGACTATATCATAGCCTCACTGAGCGGGACATCCAAGAAAGCACCGTACCAGTTTTTTGTCCATCACTTCAGTCATGGTTTCGAGCATACTTCTACCGCGACCATTATCGACGCATATCAAGTGCTACTTGCGCGGTGTCGATCACTCACGGGAACAGACGGAGAGGATACACCTCCCCATAACGTCGTCATGTGGGCCGATCGCCTTGTGGTTATTCCACGTCGAAGAGGAACCACAGAGGGAGCAAGTGCTAATGCTGGAGGCATGCTGGGAAGTGTATGGGTGTCAGGGCAAGAGTACGTGGACAAGTGGTCAAAGGCTGGCTATGCGAACGTGCTGAGGGAGCTGGGTATCCCACATTCCTAAGAAAAGCGTCATCTTATCCTTTGCATCTCGTGCATTCGAGCAAGTTATTGTCGAGGCGCATCCAGACTATCCTGTAACTGCTCAATGCTCATCCTCCTTCCCGTTGCAGACGCTCGCTTCGCACCGAATACTTACCATACTGCAGCATGTCAATGTACTAAAGAACAGCACGAGATCACGTACCTGAGACTGTCTAAGCATCGCCTTTGGCCTATCTCGTAGCCAAGACAAGCCAGCATAGTCTCCGAGACGTTCACCTGCCTAATTCGGCAAGCTTGAAGCCTCCGCACCAATCACGTCTTCGTGCCCACCCTGTCGAGAAAACGTGCCAAGTAGTCCAATATATTAAAGCGCTGTTCAGATCTTGGAAACGACCTCCGACCGGCTTCGTATACTAATCTCCCGCGCTTGCATCATCTACGTTGAGCCCTTTCTAGTGTACATCTCCCGTGCTTGCAGCAGATCGTCCAGGAGTAATGGGGTAGTTACCTGCCTAATCGATGCGACACTCGGGGATGGGAAGGAAATTGGTGTCGGCGGTGCTAGGTACGGGATGGGAAGGTGTTTGATAGACCGGTGCGACTACAACGGTGGTTAAAAGGAAGTGCTTTCCTCAGTACCACACTACACTGCACATCAGTCGTCGCATCCATCATCCACCATGAAGACTACCATCTTTACTTCAGCACTCCTTCTTTCTTCTACAGCCCTTGGCACTGTCGTTCCGAGGGCTGGCAAGAAGGTGGACTACAGTGGCTTCAAGGTACTACGCGTCTCTAGCACCGATGCCGTCAAGGGAAAAATTGAGAACTTGGCTGCACATGTCCTTAACCCTGGCACGTCGGCTGAGTTGGACGTCGTCGTTTCGCCCGAGAATGTCGACGCTCTGACTGCCTTGGTGGCGGAGAGCAGGGTACTGAACGAGGATGTTGGCGCTGCTCTTGCAGAAGAGGGCGAGATGAGTGTCTACGCAGGTTGGTGAAGAGTATCGTATGTGCGATGATAGCTATTGACCATTCCCCCAGTTCCTAGCGAGTCCTGGTTTACTGCATACCATCCATATGCCGACCACCTCAAGTTCCTTCGGGATCTCCAAGCTGGGTACACTGGCCAGTCGGAGATCTACACTGTCGGCACTTCCGTCCAAGGACGAGCCTTGACTGGCATCCACATCTGGGGTAGTGGTGGAAAGGGCTCAAAGCCTGCTGTCGTCATCCATGGCAACGTTCACGCGAGAGAGTGGATCACATCCATGGCGAGCGAGTATGTCATGCTTTCATACAATTAGCACGAGAGCAATGTGCTAATGTTGGACTTTCAGGTACTTCGCGTGGCAGCTCCTGACCAAGTACGGCTCAGATGCGAACATCAAGTCCCTCGTCGACAAGTTCGACTTCTACATCACGCCCATTGCAAACCCAGACGGCTTCGTGTACTCCCAGACAACAGATCGTCTCTGGCGCAAGAACAGGCAGACCGTTAGCGGCAACAGCTGTGTTGGTCGTGACATCAACCGTAAGCTGTCCTCTGTATTCTTCCATCAGACTTGCTAACATGTTTCCGAGGCAACTGGCCCTACAAGTGGGAAGTAGCAGGCGGAGCGTCCACGAACCCTTGCTCCGAGACATACAAGGGTGTAGCAGCGGGTGACGCGCCAGAGAACCGTGGCCTGAGAGCGCAAATTGATTCGCTCAAGGCATCGCGAGGCATCCGTCTCTATCTCGATGTGCAGTATGTTTCCAAAGTCTTTCTCCTCGGGCGAACTCCGCTCCAGCTGGCTAACCATATGCCCAGCTCCTACGGCCAATACATCCTCTGGCCCTACGGCTACGACTGCAGCCTCCGCGCCGAAAACGATGCGCAGCACCGTTCCATCGCATCCCGTGCTCAGTCCGCTATCAGCGCTGTCTCGGGTACCCCGTACAGGATTGGCCCCAGCTGCTCGACGCTGTACGCTACAACTGGCTCCTCGACCGATTACACTGATGTGCAGGGTAATGCTACCTACTCGTACACGTACGAGCTGAGGGATCAGGGCTCATACGGCTTCTCGCTCCCGGCAAATCAGATCAGACCGACTGTCTTGGAGACCTGGGCTGGTGTTGCTAGTATGCTCAAGGATGCTTAGACGGTAGGTGGATCATGTTTGACAAACGGCTGGAGGAACTAGGCATGTACATAGAGATACAGTAGAGTAGACATGGGAAAGGAACCTGAATCTACCACGTACAGTTGTATAGAGCCAAAGAACAAGACATTCAAAGCCGACTACGTTGAGGAACCTGGTCTGGAATGAACAATTGATCAGAGATGCCCATAATAAGCACTTTTCTCTCGACTTGTACCTTGGCCCAAGAAGGAGACGGTGCCTATTGATGGAGGGCCGCGCTGGGGTCCATGTTGGCCGACGCGCACGTGCGCCAGCCCCGCCCACGTCAACACCAATGGACTCGTGAATAAACATGCGCGCCAACATGGCCACACTCCACCGTGAGCGCGTCGAGCACGCGTTGAATGAGCTGCTGGTCCGCATCGTGCCCGAAGATGCCAATGACGACGACGAGGCGGCGAACCAGCGCTTCGAAGATGCTTACGACTTTGCCATGGACGCGCTGACGGAAGCGGGAGATGCTGCACTCGTTCCCGATGTCCAGCACATGGCGAGCCTCATTGACCGCAAGGGTATGTGGGTTCGGGACGTCGTGGTCCCTTGCAAGCTAACTTGCGACAGTCTCGGGCCCTCTCAGCGACCAACGCAAGAGCGCTCGCCTGCACAACCTCCTCTCACGCCTGGAGACACAGACCGTCTTGGACCAGAAATGGCGCATGCTGTACTTTCTCTACAACTTATCCCCCAACACGGAAGCTTCCCAAGAGCCACCGCCTGTCCAAGACGCGCGCAGCTTCTCCCGCGAGCCCACAACGCCTTCCAAACGCCGGAGCATGGCAGCCTCGTCACATGCCCTGCAAGATGCTTTCGCAAAGCCAGGCCTCGCGCAGCTGCCCGTCAATGCCGGCTCGCCAAAGGCGTCTGCATCTACCTGTACCCGTCCGTCGTCCACGGTAGAGAAGGCAGAGAAGCGAAGAGAGAGGCGCCCTGATACCGCCAAGGACCAACACCAAACGCAGGCAGGACACGTAGAGAAGGCAGACATGGGGCCCTCGGAGCCAACTCTACTACGAGAGCTACCCTTTACGCTGCAAGGCTACTCGTCGACGAACCTCTCCTTCGCTTCGTCGACGGCTCTCAGACTTCCTCCCACCCTTCCGCTACCTCTCGTTAGCCTTTTGCATACCCTCGCTGAGCCTGCCATACTATACAAAGGCCTGGCCGAGTTCGTCGAGGCCAACGATGGTGGTTTGATCGAGCAGAGCTTTCGCGCGGCTTTGGCCAAGGAGCTGCGAGCATACTTGGGCCTGGTTGCAACCTTGGAGGGTCAAATCAAGAGAGCGCTAGCACAGTTGAGCGAGGCAACAACGCAGCAAGGCGTTGGCAAGGCCGGTGTCACGCTCAAGAGATGTGTCATCTGGATACGAGAACCAACCATGGGCTTGCGTCTGATGAGCCTCATGGTCGAAGAATCCAAGAGCAAGAAAGGCGGCGAGCTAATAGCCCTCATCCATTCCTTCTCCCTCAACCACGGCGATCCTTACGTCATGAGCTTTGCCGAGCGCCTTCTCTCGGACGTCACCCGTCCGTTTTACGACATGCTCCGCCAATGGGTCTACGATGGCGAGCTTGCTGATCCCTTTGGCGAATTCTTCGTTTCTGAACAGAGTGAGCATGACATCCTTGAGGCCAATGGAAACGAGGGAAAAGGAGGCGCTACAAGCGTCTGGGAAGACAAGTACAGATTGAACGACAAGATGGTTCCCACCATCGTTACCGACGACTTCGCCAAGAAGGTCTTCTTGATCGGCAAGACGCTCAACTTCATACGCTATGGGTGCGGAGACGCAGCATGGGTTGACAAATACTCCAAGGAAGCTTCAAAAGAACTGCAGTATGGCGATACAGCGAATCTCGAGCGCTCCATCGGCGATGCCTACAAGACCACAATGGCCCGCCTGATCGACTTGATGGCGAACAAGTTCAAGCTTTTCGACCACCTCCAGGCTCTAAAGCAGTACATGCTGCTAGGCGCCGGCGACTTCATCGCTGTCTTGATGGAATCGCTGTCATCCAACCTTGACCGACCGGCCAACACACAATACCGGCATACGCTCACTGCTCAACTCGAACACGCTGTTAGGAACTCGAATGCCCAGTTTGACACGTCGGATGTACTCCGTCGCCTCGACTCACGCATGTTGGAGCTGTCGCATGGCGAGATTGGTTGGGACGTCTTCACCCTCGAATATAAGATTGACGCACCTGTGGACGTCATCGTCACGCCGTTTGGCTCCAAGCAATACCTTAAAGTGTTCAACTTCCTCTGGCGCGTAAAGCGCGTCGAGTTTGCTCTTGGTTCTACATGGCGCCGGTGCATGACCGGTGCTCGTGGCGTTCTCGGTACCGTAGCCGATAAAGTCGGGGCGGATTGGAAGAAAGCACGCTGTGCAATGGCCGAGATGGTTCACTTCGTCAACCAGCTGCAGCACTACATTCTCTTCGAGGTCATTGAGTCATCCTGGATTGATTTACAAGGGGCGCTCAACAAGCCCGAAAGCACGCTCGACGACATGATTGAAGCACACGCTAAGTATCTCAATAACATTACACGAAAGGGTCTCCTGGGAAGTTCCAGCATCGACTTTACCGGGCAGCTTCATGAGCTGTTGAAGACTATGCTCGCCTATAAAGATGCAGTGGACGGCTTGTACTCGTTCTCTGTCGCTGAGTTCACTCGTCGACAAGAGCACGCGGCCAAGATCGAAACACGCACAGCAGCAGGGCGCTGGGGACTGTCTGAGAAGGATAGCTCGTCTGCAGACCCTCTTGCTCCGTTGCACTCGCGCGCAGCATCTCGCCAAGACGAATCACCTTTCCCACCACCACTGCTCAAGATCGGCATGACGGGTTCGGCCGAAGACGATGTCTTGCCAGCACTACAAACGCGTCTGGGTCAGTTGACGGAAGACTTCCGAGCCCGAATTAGCATTCTGCTGGGTGACTTGGTACACTCGCCAGACGGTGAACTGAAGATGCTGGCTGTTAACATCAACTTCAATGATGTGTATAAGCCAGAGCGAAGACGAAGGAAAGGTTCCCAAAGGTCCAAGGAGAAGGAGAAGGAGACGCCGAGGGTCGCACCGGCAGCGGCGTAAGGTGATGGGGAAGATGGTGTTTGATGTGATGTTTGATACCCGAGTACTTTGGTACTTCGCCGTAATACAACTGTCTCTTCCCGATGGATGTCAGTAACCACGCTTTCTAAATGCGGCAAACTCCAATGCAAGTCCAACCAGCTCGTCACATAGGACGGAGCGAAGCCTTGTAGAACACACCGCCGTTCCTTTCTTGATCTGAATCAAGCTTCGTGGCGCAGAGCGGGCCGCGCCTTTCAAGGCTTGTGTGCGCCTCGCTTGTACTGAGTAGGTGCTGCGAATCTCGGACTTTGGACGGCAAGCTGCCAGAACCAGAAAGATGGCTCGGCCGAGACCATGCGCACAGGGGTGGCCTCGGCTGCGTCATCCATACACCAAAACTTTAGACACCGGCGTTGTTCCAGCGCAATGATGCGCTCCATGTTACGCGGACAGCTAGATTATGGTATCCATTCATATCAGACCAGCATTGTCTAATTACACTAAGCAGGTGTCCTATGTTGGTTGGTTCGTACGAGCTGGCCCACTGCAACACGTTGCGCAACTTTTATGCCTCATGCTCCACTGAATTGCTTCGGAGAAGAATCGGCATGACGCTGGAGGACACATCCGATGAAACATGACGGCATTCTGTAGGGTTGGGGTTTGCGTTGGCGTAGGCTTATGAGCTTGCGTGTTACATCCGACCAAGGTATATGTAGCCTGCCAGTTCCCAGCAGGTGAGGCATCAGTTAAACGTGAGCAAACACTGTTGAGTCGCATGACCCGAGAGCAAAACTGCCACACCATACCGCAATATCAGATTCACAGCCGACATCTACTGGCGGACACCACAGCTTGTATCAATTCCCAACAACCTGCCCAGCGACCTTTTTACACCATCAACCTTGACTTCATTTGCACCGTACCAACTCCACATTCAAACGTCATCATTCCAAACATGGCAGCAACACAAAAGCTACAGCAAACCACAATACCTGACTACATAGACTCTGCAGCCAAGTCCATTCCCAATGCGACTTGGGCCATAGTCCCGCGGTCAACCATGAACCTCGACGAAGGATGGCACCACTTCACGTATGCACACCTCGCTCGAGCAGTGGATAGCATGGCACGCTGGATTGAGAATACTTGTGGTGTTGCAAAACAGGTGGGCCAGACCATTGGATATATGGGGTGAGTAACCGATGTTTCCGAGCTGTGATGTATCAACCTCAGGTATTAACGGAATGCATAGTGCGAACGATCTGCGATACCTGGTTGTATTAGCTGCAAGCTTGAAGACAGGATATGTGCCATTCTTTACGTCACCACGAAACTCGCTCGATGGCCAGAAGTCACTCTTGGAGAAGACAGCATGTACTATCTTCTTGAGCACAGCTGAGACGATGCCGCAGCTTGAAGCCATCAGGAATGCGGTACCCAGTCTGAAGGTATATCAAACACCTACTACAGTAGAGCTGCTTGATGCAAGTTCTCCTGCTGGACAATACCCTGGACGACATAGCCGTGACGTGACGGCCGAATGCTTAATCTTGCATACTTCGGGTTCAACAGGTGTGTATACGTTGATCCCGAACAAACTTCGATGTTTGCGCCAAGTTTTCGTACTGACAGCGAGGTTAGGCCTCCCGAAACCCATTCATTTGACCGTAGGCGGTCTGAACTCTGCGTATGAGCAAGCTCAGCTGGAACAAGAAAATGATGTTGAGCAAGTGAGCAAGCCATTCCTGGCAGACAAACGACCCATGCTTGCCGCCGTCCCCTTCTTCCATGCTATGGGCATCATCGTTGGGCTGCGATCCCTCATGTGCGGTGGCCCCATTGTACGATTACCGTCGGACAAGATGTTGAATGCAGGCTTGGTCATCGATGTGATTGAAGCTGTTAGACCTACCTCCGGTATCTTTCCACCATCTGTACTGGAAGACATTACCGCAACACCTAAGGGTATTGAAGCTCTGGGGAAGTTGGAAACCGTCTTCTTTGGCGGCGCGTCTCTGGCCTCGGAGTGTGGTGACAAGATTTGTCGCGTGACTAAGCTTATCACTGTCATTGGCAGCACAGAAGCCTTGCTGATATCTACACTCGTCCCATCCATGCCAGAGGAGTGGGCCTACTTCCACTGGAGCACCGCCGCCGGTGTCGTTATGGAGCCCGCCGAGAACGACCAGTTTGAGCTTGTTGTTAAGCCCAGAGATACCAGGTACCAGGCCATCTTCCACACCTTTCCCACAATTCAGGAATGGCATACCAAAGATCTGTTCCGACGCCATCCATTAAAGCCTTACCTATGGAAGTATAGTGGAAGACGAGACGACGTCATAGTGCTGAGCAACGGCGAGAAGTTCAACCCTGTGCTGACGGAGAAGCTGCTCGAGTCACATCCGTGGATTAAGGGTGCCCTTGTTGTCGGCCAGGGCAAGTTCCAGGCTGGTCTTCTTATCGAGCCAGACTGGTCACAGGCCAACACACAAGATCCTTCTGCATTAATTGATCACATATGGCCAATGATAGAACGAGCCAACCGCGAAGCACCTACTCATGCTCGAATCTACCAGAGCAAGATTGCCGTTGCGAAAGACCAGAAGCCTTTCAGACGCGCTGCCAAGGGCTCGATTATACGTCTTCAGACTGTTGCAGAATTCATAGATGAGATTGAAGCTCTCTACGCCGATGAAGGGTATTCCAGCGACGCCGACCAAGAGGCTGACAGCGATGTCGCACTACAGGGCAAGATACACGCTGCCTTCTCACGTGCTCTTCCATCATTCCAGAATGACACGGCCGATGAAGTCGACATTTTCAGCCTTGGTGTCGATTCTCTCGATGTTCTGGCACTTACAAATGCGCTCAACAAGGTTGTTCGTGGCGCCAACGTGACTGCCTCGACAGTCTACAGCAACCCTACCGTCAAACAACTAGCGGCGACACTGTCGCAAAGGGCGAGCATTTCGAACGTGCAGAATGCTTCGCTTCCAACTCGAGAAGAGAAGCTCAGCGCTATGGTGAGAAAGTATACCGAGCACATGGTTCGCACCAGAAACGCGAACTATGCACCAGACCATCCATCCAAACAAACCGTCATTCTCACAGGGTCCACAGGTAGCTTTGGCAGTCACATTCTGGAGAAACTGCTCGGGAACCCAACTGTCGAAAGAGTATACTGCCTAAATCGTTCGGACGACGCAGAGACACGACAGAAAGAGTCCTTCATGCAAAACCATGATACGAACGCCAGCTTTGACAAAGCTACATTCTTCAAGACAGACTTTGGTATCGATAAATTTGGCCTACCAGAGGCTACATACAATCACCTCCTCTCTACCGCCACCATATTCATCCATTCTGCCTGGTCAGTTGACTTCAACCTCTCACTCGAATCGTACGAACGAACACACATAGCCGGCACTTACCGTGCTATCAACTTCGCGCTTGCCTCACAGTACAAGACCCCGATTATCTTCATATCGTCGATTGCGAGCGTCGGGAACTGGGGCAGCGTCGTACAAGATGGTTCTGGTGTACCCGAATCCAACACGACACTCTTCGACAGCACTATTACTCTACCACAGGGCTACGGCGAGTCCAAGCATGTCGCAGCAAAGATTTTGGCCACGGCATCGCATCGTTTGGGTCTCAAGACTGCCATTGTGCGAGCGGGTCAGCTTGCAGGACCAAGCACGCAAGCAGGTGGCGCAGTTTGGAATCGGCACGAGTGGCTTCCAACCATCGTACAAACGAGCAAGTTGATGAAGAAGCTGCCACGCACGTTAGGTAACATGGACCGAGTCGACTGGGTGCCCATGGACATTGCAGCAGGGACTATCATTGACATCGTCAACGCGACGTATTCGGAACCCGAATGTACGCAGGTCTACCATCTTGCCAACCCGCATACGACAACGTGGGACGAACTGTACCCTGTTGTCAAAGACTATTTCGAGCAAGACGCGAACACTACCATGGAGATCGTCGAGTATAACGACTGGGTTGATGAGCTCACACACATTCCACAGACAAAGGAGAACGCAGAGCGCATTCCTGGGCTCAAGTTGCTCGACTTCTATAAGAGCCTTCGACTAAAGGGCGCAGGACTGCCTCCGCTACAAACGGGAAGAGCAGAAAATATTAGTTCTACTTTGTGGGAAGGCAAGGCTGTAGATGTAGATGTTGTTCGAAAGTGGCTTAAGCAGTGGGCGTTCTAGATCTAAGGGGCTACGCTTAAGGAGCTATCGCACAGGTTTACTAGAGTTGTATTTAATAAAGAAGAGAAGAGAACTATAGGTAGCTAGCGTTCTAAAGGTTAATTAGAAAGGGTAGTAAATTAGAATAACCTTAGCCTAGTACTATTAGCGTAAACGCTAGGTATATTATATAAGGTTAGGCTATACTTCTCTATACTTAGTCTGTACTAAGGCGAGGTAGACTTAAGTGTTATATAGGGTAAGGCTATACTTCTCTAAGCTTAGTCTATACTAAGGCGAGGTAGACTAAAGTAGTAATCTATAAGAGTTGTCTAGTAATTTATAGTAGATAAGAGTTATTAAAGTTAACTAAAAGGTAAAGATAATCTTATTCTATAAATAATAAAATAACTAGTTAATAATCTATATAAGAGATAAACTATTTAAGTTAACTATAATAAGTATAATAATAAAATCTAACTTATTCTTATACTTATTATTCTTAGTTCTATCCTCCTTAGCCTTTCTTCTAAGAAGAAAGGCTAAGGAGGACTATAGCCTCCTAATCTTTACTAGCCTCCTAGAGGCCTTATCTTAGTAGAATACTAGTTATATAATCTTAGCGCCTTACGTAGATTACTACCTTTTAACGTAGGCGTAGTTAACTCTTAACTTACCTCTTATATTAAGGGGAGAATTTTTTATATCACTTATAATATTATCCCCCCTCTTAGGCGTATTATTTTAATACTTTAGATTTTTATTTTCTTATACTACGCGTTAAGGCGTTAGCTATATATAAGGTCTTAGTACGCCTATTATATTATACGCTTATTTTCCTTTCTTATACCTTTCTAACTATACCTAAGGTTCTGTCTTTTTATTATATCTATACTTAGAACTCTACTTCCTAATATTATACTTACGCTAATTATATAAAAGAGTAAGGTCTAAAGATAACCTTTTATTATAAGTAGTATAAAGAGAAAACCTTTTATTATTTTATAAATACTATATTAAGGTAGTACATAGGCTATATTTTAGTAAAAGCTAAGTATAGCTTATTTATTTCTAAAAAGGAGTAGAAGAAGGTTTAGCGCAAGACGTATTAGAAGTAGATTAAGGTTATATAGCTAAGGGCGTAGTTAGCTTAGAGTAAACTAGAGCTCCTAGAGGCTAAGGCGTAAAAGTAAGTATTTACTAATTAAGATCTTACTATTCTAAATTTCTAATATTATATAAAAGAAGAAGCTAAGGAAAGTACTACTTCTAGTATAGACTTTCTAATAACTAAACTATTACTACCTAAATTATTAACTAACTTAGGCTAGTTATAGGCTATCGCTTCTTTTAATTCTTCTTTTAATTACTTCCTTTCCCTTAAGGACCTAGTCCTCGCTTCTCTAGGTATTTCTAATAGTACTTAAGTACCTATAACTTATAGTTTGTTAAATTTTCCTTTAGTTCCTAAGTGTTCTAGCTCTCTAGCTATCCTTACTACTTAACTAAGTATTTCTACTAATAACTAATTTTCTATAGGTCCTTAATTTATTTAACCTTATACTTATTATCTTTATACTCTATATTAGTAGCTAGCTTAGTATCTAGAGGTACTCTTTCTAGGAGTTTTTTATAAAAGATAGGGTAAACGCGTATACTTAGTAGTAGTTAGAGTTTATAGCTTACTATACCTATTTCCTCTAGGATTTTAAATAGTCCCACTTAGAGGTTATCTAGTTTTTTTAACTTAGTTACTTAGTTTCTAAGTTCTATTATAATAGGAAAACTTTATCCCCTTTCTTAAAGGTTAGTCTCTTAATCCTCTACTTATTAGCTACTCTAGCTAATATAAGGTTTCTATAAGCTATATTCTTACTTAGTTCTTTATACAATTCTTATATAAGGTAGGCTTTATTATTTACGCCTACTATAATACTTTCTATATCTTTTAGATCTTAATAAGTAACGTGTTTTATAAGTAAGTAGCTACCTTAAGTAAGTAGCTAACGCTAAACTAGTAGAACTACCTGCGCGCAATAATTACGTAATATATAATATACTTATTAAAAATTATAGTAAGCTAATCTATTCTTTAGACTTATTATTATCTTTAGAGTCCTCTATCTCTACTTTATAAGTATAGGAGTTATATTCTTTCTTACTATAACGCCTATAATACTTTACACTACGTGCCTTATATATAGGCCCTTTACTAGTATTACACTTCTAACCCTCCTTTTTAGTAATTAGGTCTTATACTTTCTTTACTATTAGGGTCTCCTCTATCTAAATTTACTTACGTTTTCTTAATTAATACTTTATAAGCTTATTAATTGCGCAGTATATACGTATTTATTTCTTTTATAATAATACTATATTATATATAATCTACTACGCGCCTTTACTTAGCTAATAAATCTTTTTATCTAACAAGCTTATAGAGGACTTATAATAGTTTTATATTCTCTATTGAATAAGCGTAGTTTACGCCTTAATCTTATGTATATTACGTAGTATCTACGCTTCCTACACGCCTTATACTAGTAATAATAGTACTAGAGTTTATAACCTTACGTTAAGCTTTAATAGAATAGCTTCTTAGTTATATAAAACTAGTCTAGGACTTCTAAAGCCTACCTTAATATTCTTAGCTATTAAAGACTATTTAAAAGCTAGCTTATATACTTAGAGGAAGGTTTCCTTACTAACGTAATATATATAGTTACGTACTAAGGCTAAGATCTAGTTACTATACCTACGCTTTAATAGCGTAAAGTAACTAATATTAAAAGGTTATGGTAGGTGTAATAAATATAGAAGTATATAATAAAGGATAATATTCTTCTTCTTATAAAGATTCTAGAATTCTAGTAAGCTATAGCTCTTATAGCTATTAAGTATAAGTAGCTAGTACGTATCTATAGCGCTTAACTTTATATACTTATTAAAGTGCTCTAACTAGGTAAGAGTAAGCTAATTATTTATCCAGCTATTAGGACTTACTTTAAGAATCTAATTGCGTAATAAGTCCTTAAACTAGACGTTAATAAGTACGCTACCTACAAAAATAATAAAAGGTAGGAGTAGGTAGCCTATAGCTCCTACGCCTTAAATAATAGTAACCTACTTATAGTTACCTAGCTAAATAGCCTTCTTTCTTCTAGCTACTTCTAAAATAGTAATAACTATCTACGCTAAAATCTTACCTATTATGAAGCTAGTCTTATTAAAATTTTAAACGTTATTATCTATAATTTTATACTTCTATTTTGTTTCTTATATTAAGTTAAGCTAGCGCTAGATAGCTATAAAATCATTATAAGTAGCTTACTAATAGTTATATTAATAGCTCTAGCGCTTATAGAGCTTAGGAGTCTACCTAATAAAGTTAATTACTTTATTCTTACTAATAGGGTTACTTTACTATACTCTAAGAAGTCTATCTCCTATTTCTTATATAATAGACCTTGAGGGCGTAAGACCTTATATAGACTAGTTAAGAACTATTTATACTATAGCCTCCTCTTCTAATTTTATTAGGCGCTTTAAGTTTGCTTTATAGTTGCGTTGTATACGCTTTCTAGTACGTTAGTTATAAATAGTCTTTTAAGGTACGTTATATATATCTATAGCGTAATTTACGCTTTAAACGCGTTGCGCTTTAATATTAGAGATAGTAAGCTATGTATTAGCTTTAGCATAAGTTTTTTAGCTGCGTTGTAGTTAAGATATTACGCAATAATATAGCGTAGGTAGGACGCTAGTTTAGCATTAGCTACTCGCTTAGGGTAGCTACTTATAAAACACGTTAGTTAGCTTATATCTATAATTTATATAGTTTAGCGAGTACTTTATAGTTACTAACGTTATACTATTATAGGCTAAGTATACTACTAGTAAGAGTTTAACCTAGTTGTTTTATAGCTTATTTACGTATATCTTTAGATACTATTCTAGTGTCTAGTTTATTTATTCTATCTAGCTATCTATCTTAGGGTAAAAGCTAGTTAATAGCTTCTTCTTTATACCTCGTTTTACTAGGAATATATCCTAATACTTAGACGTAAATAGTTTATTATAATTAGTAATAAACTCTTCTAGTATTTTATATTCTAATAGTAGTGCTTTAGTAACCTTATACGCGTAGCTTTCTACTATAATAGCTTCTTCTATAGGCATAAACTTCACTCCTTTAGTTAATTAATATACAATTACTTCAATTGTGTTATAAAGTTATCTAGATCCTAGTTAAAATAATTTTAGGAGCTTTACTATAAATTTTTAGTTTTATTAAAGTAGTAGTTCGTAGTTAAAATATATCTTTAAAATAGTAAAAAGTACCTTTCCTCTACTTATTAGTCTTAAAAGTTAGTATAGAAAAGATTAGAAACAACACAACTTAAATAGTAAGCTGATTAGAGCTTTATAATAAAAACTCTAATAACTATACGCTAGAATTAGGGTTATTAAAAAAGCTTAGTACCTAAAAAAGACACCTACTAGACCCTTAGAAGGCCTAATAGTAATTACTCGTATTAGCTAGCGACGTAATTATAATATATTACAGTAAGAGAGAATATAGTACGTTACTATAAGAGCCTAGAGGTACGTACTTCTTCTATAAACTTACTACTACTACTACTACTACTTCTTATCTTTAATAGCTTTTTTTTATACTATATACTAATAGATCTAAATAAATAAAGCTATATAATATCTAGAAAGCGCAATAATAAAAGCTAGTTGCTAATTTAACTATACAAGATATAGTATACCTAGATATTTAAGATACCTTAATTTACTATTATTAGGTAGCCCCCTATAGTAATTTATAAAATGCTCTAGCTAAAATAGCCTAAACTTGTTTAGTATCTATAGTAAAAGTACTTCTCTAATAAGTATATTATTAACTTATATAGCGTCTACTAGATTACTATAACTACTATTATTAAAGGGTAGTACTAGAATATTATTTAGTATATAGCTTACGTTAGTTACTATAATACGCCTATAGTATACTGCCTTACCTACCTTTATCTCCTTTAGAATAGTTAGCTTAGTAAAGAGACCTATAAGTAGCTTTATAAAGAGATAATACTTGTATAAGAAGCGCTAGAGGTAGTAAAGCCTACTAAGGAGAAATTAGTATTTAAAAGGAACCTATAGGCAACGTCTAGCTAGGTATAAATAAGGGTACTGTTATTATCTATCTTCTTAGGCGTAGTAGCGTAAGTAAAGGGATAGGTAGTAGTTAAGATATATAGGAATAGTTAGATAGGAATAATAGTAGGTAGAATAGTAGTAGGTAGGATAGAAGGCGCGATTTAAGCTAAGAGGTAATATATAGGGTCTTTTGTCTAGTTATATAATACACTAACTAGTTGATAATCTTCTAAATTAGTCTTTTAACAGTATTATAGCAAAAGGGTATCTTAAAGGCTATAGCTAGAGCTTTACTATAAAGTCTATTATTACGCTACTCTATAGTCTTATTAGTAGCTATAAGAGTTATAGCACGCTATAGGGCTTATATCTCTTAGGGTTATTCTAGTAATAAGCTAAATCGTTGCCTAGGATATCTTATACCTTCGCTTGCAAGCGTAGTATTATAAATTCTTTAGCTAGTTATCTAATTATTTCTTCTATCACTATATATTTGTATTTAGGGGACTTATATTCTTTTTTAATAAAACTTAATCTTATATATAAAGGTATATATATTTAATCTCTATAAGTTATATCTTAGTACTCTCGCTTGTCTTATAATAGTTTATTAGAGCTGTTTTCCTTAGGCTTAAACTACTAGCTAGCTACCTTCTAATACTATTACTACTATAGTAATTCTACTTACTTAGCTACTTTAGCTATATTAGCTAGTTCTAGCTAGTTATATTATAGACTACTATTAGGTATTTATTTAAATATAGTGTTATATAGTTTCTTTTTACTTTCTTCGCATAGGTATTTTAAACATCTAGGTATACTATATCTTATATAGTCTAATTAGCAACTAGCTTTTATTATCGCGCTTTCTAGACATAGCTTTGTTTATTTAGATCTATTAGTATATAGTATAAGAAGAAGCTCCTAAAGGTAAGAAGTAGTAGTAGTAGTAGTAGTAGTAGTAGTAAGCTTATAGAAGAAGTATATACCTCTAGGCTCTTATAGTAACGTACTATATTCTCTCTTATTGTAATATATTATAATTACGTCGCTAGCTAATACTAGTAATTACTATTAGGCCTCCTAAGATTTTAGTAGGTATTTTCTTTAGGTACTAAGCTTTTTTAACAACCCTAATTCTAGCGTATAGTTATTAGGGTTTTTATTATAAAGCTCTTATTAGCCTACTATTTAAGTTACGTTATTTCTAATCTTTTTTATATTAACTTTTAAGACTAATAAGTAGAGGGAAGCTGCTTTTTACTATTTTAAAGATTTATTTTAACTACGAACTACTACTTTAATAAAACTAAAAATTTATAAACTTTCTTCGCGTAAATTAAGTCTTCTACTTAAAGTATCTACTAATCTATTTAGCGTTCTAGCTTAATAGGTTATTTTAAAATTAAACTAAGCTAGCGTCTTAGCCTATCACACTTATTATTAGTTAAGTTTTTATATTATTATAAACTCTACTAAGTTCTAGTAATTAGTAAAAACCTCAATCTAGTGGAGTACTTCCAGTAAATAGACTACCTATTATTTAAAAGCGTTAACTATAAGGGTCTACGCTTAGAGAGTAGATATACAGGTATACTAGTAAGTTATATTTAATATAAAAGAGAACTATAGGTAGCTAGCGTTCTAAAGGTTATTTAGAAAAGGTAGTAAATTAGGATAACCTTAGCCTAGTACTAGTATCGCAACGCTAGGTGCTAGCGAGTGCAGGTTATACGCCTTACGCACGTAACTAAGATCCTATTAAGGATTTACTAACTAGGCTTTTGCCTATTATATTACCCCCCTTCTCCCCCTTCTAAAAGGTTATTGTTAATACTTATCTAGTAAACGCCCTTTCTTATCCTAAAATTCCTTTGTATCCTTCTCCTAGCGATCTAACGTTGTAGTATTTTTAAAAATTTTAGCTAGTTCTAGGGTTGTTTAGTAGTAACCTTCCTATTTTACCTTACAGAATAGCTTTTATCTACAACCTCTATATTACTATCCTTCGCTTACAATTTCCTCTACTAGCTATTTATCTTCTCTTTTAACCTAAAGGGGTAATAGCTAGTAGTTATTTAACTTCTAACTTAGTAAGGGGTCTAAGTTAGTAAGGCGTAACCTATCTACGTAGAATACTAGGTAGTAACCTAGCAGCGTATCTAGCTTAACTAAGTAACTATTAACTAGGTTAATTACTATATACTTAGCGCTTTTCTAGTTAAGCTTCTTTAATAGTTGCCCTATCCTATACTACTTATCTAATTATAGCTATACTTTATTACCTACCTTATAGTATCAGGCTTCTTTACAGTGCCTATTTACCTACTTCTCTTATTTAACCTAAGCCTCTACTATTCTTGCTTACGTAAGATTAAACACCTATTAGAACTTTGCTATAACATAGATGGCAAGCGAGCGGCGCAGGTAAGCGAGCGGCGCACCCTACTAACTTTACTTACCTTACTAATCTTAATCTACAATGGCTTAACGCAGCGCTACTTAACTACTGTTAAATAAAGCAGATATTTAGCTTGCTATCTTATCTATTAATGCGCACTAGATTTAAGGTACCTATACTACTGCAGTAGTCTACAACGTAGCTAAAACAACGCTCCGCCGCCAACGCGCTAGTGTACCTGCCTAACGCGATTGCTAGCCTAACTTAAGGAAGCTTACCTAGAGAGAAGAGGAGGTAATTGTTAGCTATATACTTTAGCTAGATTAGCGCGGGTTTGCGCCTACCTACGCAGCTGCACGTAATATAGCTAATAAGCTGCTAGCTGCACGCGGCGCTAGCTAGGTTAGGCAGAAGTAGCTAGCTAACTTTGTTAAGCGTACAGACAGTCTTTAGACGTGTTTTAACCGAGCGTACAATAGGCAGAGAGCTCTGTGTAAGGATGCGATATTAATAAAGAGGTGGTTTAAGCTTGTAGAAGAGACAAAGGCTAAGCTTAGTATCTGTAATAAGGATATATACAACTTTAATAAAGCTAGCTTTATAATAGGCAAGATTACAACGCAGCTAGTTATTACAGGATTAGAGAGAAGAGGCAGGCGGAAGAGTATTTAGCTAGGTAATCGCGAGTGGGTAACGCTGATCGCTGCTATCAGCGCTGCTAGCTGGTTAGTCCTACCGTTCCTTATCTTCGCTGGCTAGTACTACCTATTAGCCTAGTATAAGGAAGCTGAGATCCCACGCGACTAGGCGATCGCAGTTAGCGACAATAGCTAGACGAATAATAAGCTTAGAGTTAAGTGGCTAAAGCACTTTAACGCTTACACGCAGGCTCGTAGTGTAGGCGCGCGTCGCCTACTTATTATTAATAGCTATAAGAGCTACTAATCTCTAGCGTTCTAGGAGCTCTGTAAGGAGAATAATATTTATACGCTCTGTATACCTCCTTACTTATCCTACCTACTGCAGCCGCTTGATATTAGCTGCTTCTCGCTATTAAAGCGCGCGTACAGCTGTAAGGTAGAGAGCCTTATACGCAACTACATTAACTACATTACTAAGCTAGAGTTTCTGCTAGCGTTTAAGGCAGCGTTTGATTAAGCGTTTACGCTAGCTAATATCTGCTTAGCCTTCCGCGGCGCAGGCCTTGTTCCTCTACAACTAGAGGCTGTTCTATTAAAGCTAGATGTACAGCTGCGTACACCTACTCCTCTAGCAGCTCTGCTAGAGGCTCCCTAGGTAGCTCAAACGCTAAGCAACGCGCGTAAGCTTAAGGCTTAGTTAAGCCTTATATGTGAGCGCGTGCGCCAGCACAAGAGCTTATTACCAGCTTCGATTATTAAGGCAATTGACCAGCTTAAGAAGGGCGCTAAGGTGATAATGCTCTCGGCTAAGCTGATGCGCGATCGGATCACCAGCCTTAAGAAGGCTAACAGCGCAGCCTTAGCGCGTAGGCGGCGCTCTAAAAGGCGTATACAGAAGCATAGAGTACTTACAAAGGGCGCTAGAGAGGATATACTAGCTCAAAATAAGGCTAACTAGCAGATTGCTTATAAAGAGCGTCAAGGAGGAGCGCGATCAGGCCTCAGCCAGCGCGCTCAAAGGCGCTGCACTAGGTGCAAGGAGACTAGGCACAACTCGCGCACATGTAACGCAGATACCATTAATATAGAGTAGTCTACTATATTAATATCTAGCAATAATATTATCGCGTTGTTGAGATATGTCGCTTTGAAGTTGCAAAAGTTAGTAGGGTGCGCCGCTCGCTTGCCTGCGCCGCTCGCTTGCCATCCATGTTAATTATCTTAGCTTTTTTATAGTCTAAATATTCCTTAGCTTTATACTTCCTCCTTTCTACACTAAGTAGGGTTTCTAGTTACAATAGATCTATATTATAATTATATTATAAGAAGAAAGGCGCAAATTCTATAAACGTCGCGTTTCTTCTATTAATCGCGATTTAGGCTATAAGGTAGTACTAGGCCTAGTTATCTTACGCCTAGCTAATAAACGCTTAGGTATACGTTTCCTATACGCTATTTATTTATTCTATTAAACTATCTATCTGTAGGTAAAAGGCTATTAATAGTTGCTAATTAATTTTTAGTATCTTATATAGGCGTTCTTATAGTACACTTACAAACTAGCTACTTCTATCTTAGATAATAGCGTTTAGTATCTAGTAGTACGCAATAACCTACCTAATAAATACTTAGACTATAGTTTCTATCTATATATCTAGTAATAGTATAAAGATTAACCCCTTACTAAGTCTATTTATAATAACTACAAGGTAGCTTATACCTTTGCTAATAGGTAATCTATTAATAAAGTCTATTAATATCTCTTTCTATATATACTTAGGTATAGGGAATAGCTTTAGGAATTCTTAAGCGCCTTCTTTCTATAGTTTTGTTCTTCTATATACGTTACAGTTCCTTACGTATTATCTAATACTATCTAATATGCCTAGCTAGAAGAAGTCTTAGGCTAACGTCTTATATATTATTTTATAGCCTAGGTAGCCTACTAAAGGGGAATTGTAAACCCTACTAATAATTTGAGTACGTAGACTTTTACTATTTAGCACCTACTTTCTTCCTTAATATAATAACTCTCTATAGTTATTAACTATACACTCTGTAATTAAGTACTTTACGCCTAGGCTAGAAAGAAACCTTTATTCTTTGTTTATTACTACCCATACTACGTCCTTGTATTACTAATTGTCCTATACAGCGTCTAGCTATAGCTCTTTAAGCTTATTCTTAGCTAGGTCTTTTTTATTTACTAAGTCTACTAACTTAGCTACACTTATAAATACGTTCTCTAAGCGTTCTCCTTTATTTATGGCGTTACTATAAATAGCAGTTTAGAATTCTAACTACTCTTTAGGTAGTCTATAAGGGTTCCTAACTTTACCGACACGTATCTTTGCTAATATTACCTAAGCTCTAGTATAGTTGTCTTAGTTTTCTAAGAGTTCTTTATAGTACTAATTTGTAGGCTTTAGGATCTAAACTATACGCTTCTACAGGTGTTTATTATCTACGTTTTTAAGTAGATCTAATTCTCTCTATAAGAGCGTATTAGCTCTTATGTTTTACTTTCCTAGTTAATATAGTATTTCTATATTATACTAACTTAATAGTGTAGCCTAGCGCATCTAACGCTTGCTTAGTATCTTTAGCTTTATAAAGTACTTAAGGTTCTTATAATTAGTAATAACTTTAAAGCTCTTAACTAAACAAAGTTTAGAGCTCTATTCCTCTAGGTATTATACTATAGCTAATAGTTCCTTGTTATAGATCTTGTAATTATACTTATAGGCGTTATTCTTCTTTAAGAAGTACGTATAAGGACGTAGTATCCCTTTATTATTATATTAGAATTGTACTCCTCCTATTATATATTTAGACAAGTTGTATTTAAGAAATATTTTGCGTTTAGAATTAAATATAGCTAGGTTAGGTTTACTTAAGAAAGCTTCCTTTAGTTTATTAAAGGCTTCTTACTTCTCTTGTCTCTAGGTAAAACTTACGTTACCTATAAGACGTGTAAGTAGAGCTGTTATTCTAGAGAAGTTCCTAATAAACTTTTAGTAAAGGTTTACAAATCTAAGGAACAATTATACACCCTTTATAGTCTTAAGTACTTCCTACTCTCTAATTACCTTAACCTTCTCTAGATCTATTTAGATACCCTTCCCTATATTAATAATAAAGCTAAGGTTCTTTATAGACTTTACTTTAAACTTACTTTTCTTAATATCTATGTATAGTCCTACCTCTTAAAGCCTCCTACGGGCCTTTTAGCGTGTTTCTAGTACTATTCTAAACTTCTATTAGTATAGATTAATACATTGTTAAAGTACGCTAAGACAAACTTATCTAAGTATTCTCTTAGTAACTAGTTAATATACTATTAGAAGGTGCTGACGGAGTTTACTATACTAAATAGGGTTACTATCTACTTAAATAAGCTAAAACGCGTTAAAAAGGCTGTTTTCTATTTATTTCCTTCTACAATCCTAATCTTGTAGAAGGCTACTATTACGTCTAACATAGTAAACTACTTCGCCTTACTAAGATTATTAAGGGTCTCTTAGATTAAAGGTAAAGGGTATTTATCCTTCTACGTAATAGCGTTAAGGGCTTAGTAATTAATATATAAGTAGAGCCCTCCTCCTAGCTTTTTTATAAACAAGACTAGTACTATAGCTAGGGAACTACTTATACGTATAAAGCCGTTTTCTAGTAGAGACTTTAGCTCCTTTTAGAGCACTAAAAGTTTACTTCTAGACATATTATATAGTAGGCCCTATAGTAGTTTTTATTCCTAACTATATTTTAGCTTAAAGTTAATTTAGTAGTTAACTCTAGGTCCTTAGTGTAGGGGGAGCTTATTTACTTCCCTAGGATTAAAGAGCTCTAAAACGCTCTAATAGTATATTAGTAGTAGGGATCTTATATCTACTACTATCTTTAGCTCTAGCGCTATATTAATATCTACAATTAATATAGTAAATACCTATATATTTATCTTAGGGTCTTATAACTTCTTAAGAAGACCTATAAAAGCGTTAGCGCCTATCTAGCGCGTAGGGTATGTTCTAATAGTACCCTAGTTACACCTAATCTAAACACCCTTTGTATAGATGTATAAGCTACTCTACTTAGGAGCTATTAATGTATTTTAGTAGTCTATCTACCCTTTTCTAAAGACTATATTATTGTCTATATTATTTACTACGTACGCAAATATAGTTTCTCAGTGTCTATATATATTAAACTTAAAATAAGCAACCTTATTAATTTTAGATAACTTCCTATTACTTCCTTCTATTATCTAAGGGATAATTATAAAGCGCTCTAGACTAGCTCTTTAAGTAAACCTCCTATTAACTAGTGCGTAATATAGACACCTACTATTAATTAGCGCGTTTGCGTTATAGAGAGAGTTTACGATTAGGTGCGTAGTAAGTAGAGGGGCGTTTATATATTCTTTCTTAAACTAGTTTTATTCCTTACTTATTTACTAATCTATCTTTAGGAGCTTTAAACAACAGCTTTAGTTTAGAGCTATTCTTTTTCTAACTCTCTTAAGTTACTAGTGCTTCTATCTTCTATATAGTACTTATAAGTAGGAGTAGGTTCTTAATTAGTTACCTTACTTACCTTTATACTCTTTAGTCTTGCGCCCTTATTATAGTTCCTAAAAATATATCCCTTCTTACTACAAGAGTAGTACTCTATCTAATTATTATTTAGTTTCTTATCTCTTACGCGTACCTTCTAAACCTTTATAAGTTCCTAGTCTATATATTCTAGAAAGGGAGTTTAATGATAGTTCTAGTTACTCTAATAATAGTACTTGTAAGTATATTATAAGGGTCCTTCTTATAACTTCGCGTTAAAGTTAATATAGTAGAGATTATTAGAGATCTCTATAGCTTCTTCTATATATTCCTTAAATCTAATATACTTAGGGGTACGTAGTATAAAACGTTAAAGCTCTATAGTTAGTCCCTTACTAAATATTTCTTAGAGAATAGATTTACTAAACTCTTAGCATAATTTTACTCGCAGCTAGTTAAACTTAGAGACGTAATCTCTAATAGATTATTAGCCATACTTTAAGTGTTAGAGCTTAATTAGAGCACGTTTCTACTAGTATATATTAAGGAATTATATGTTTATATACTCCTATAGCTCTTCTAATATACCTGGCTAACTGTCTAGTATCTATAGTAGGAGAACCTAATTAGCCTTCTCCTTAGTTTAACTAAGGACGTATTACTTCTTCGCGTCCTTTATAAAGAATAAGTATAAGTTTTACTTAAGTTTTACTTTACACTTTTATTTCTATCCTACGTAGTTTAGCCTACTTCTATTAAACTATTCTAGATCTAGGAGCCTCTTTTTCTATAGCTTTTCTAGGTAGGAGGATACTTAGGCTTAGTTTTAATAGCTCTTAGGTATCTACGTAGGTAGAGTTAATTAAGTGCCCCTATATTCTAGGACTTCTAGCTATAATACTATTAGGGCTAATATTTAGGTAAGTGTAGCTATAATTATTACTATTATATACTAAGTAGACTTTAGCGGACTACTAGATAGTCCTACTATCTATCTAGTAACTTTGTTAATTATTATTATTATTGCAGCTTCCTTCTACCTATTACTCCTAAGTATATTAATAATACTCCTTTGTATTTCCTTATCTAGTACTCTAGCTAGGTACTTAGCTAACGCGTAAGCTAATAGCTCGTCTATATTTAGGTTAGGTAGATTGTCTTCTATCTTCTAATTATCTATTAGAAAGCTTATTTCTATATATACCTACTTCTTATATAAGGATTTCTAATTAGTATTTTCCTTTAATTACACTTTGTTTAGTAGTTAAGCTTCTTATAAGCTTACTATATTATAGCCTACTCCTCTATAGAAGTTATAGAACTATATATCTTATCTTAGAGATAATTTAATATCTATAGGATTAATAGCTATATTACCTAACAACTAGCTATATTTCTATAGGATATTAGTGTCTAAATAGCTTTTAGAACTATAAAGATAAGAAAATAGGACCTTCTTTTCTTAAAAGGAGGGAGGGAATAGGAAGTATAGATACTTTAAGTAAAATAAATAGTTAAAGCTAAAAAGGCAAGAGGTATATAGTAAAAGGATAAAGAGAAAAGAAGCTAGTACAAGTCTTGTATTATTATATTTCTAAGCTAAAAGATACTTAGAAGAGTGGAGGGACACTATCTAAAACACTAGCAAAGAAACCGAAAAACCTAAATAAATAAATATATAGCCTAGAACTATTAATCTATAGAAGAGCTTTTATTACTACTTAAAACTACTATAGGAGTAGAGCCTTTAGTAGTAAAACTACTATGAGCCTTATTCTTAATAGTAGGAATATTAGTAGGCGAATATGTAGCTTTACTACTAGGTAGAGCGCGCTTTACTAGCTTAAGCTATAGAGGTAGAAAAAGAGTATAAAACTAACGTATTTACTTTATGAAAGAGCTAGTTAGAGTTGTAGGATAGGTAGTAATCTAATTAATAGTACTAGTTATAGCTATTACTATCTCTATAGCCTAAGTACCTTCCTAAGTAGTAATATAGTCTTAGAGAGGGTTAAAGTTAGACTTATAATTTTTGTAGATATTAATAAGGTATTTACTATATCTAGTAGTATTAGACTAAGATATTTAGGTAAAGGATATTTAAGGGTTGTTTAGCTTTATAGCCTTAGTAAGTAACTTACTAGTAGCTAAATAGGTATAAGGGCGCTCTAACTCCTACTTAAGCAGCCTTTTAGGGCGAAGAGGGCTAGTAATACCTTAGCCTTAAACCTCATAATAATCAACTAAAGTACCTAAAAGAGAAAAATTTGTAGTTGTGTTAAGAGTAGAAAAAGGTTATTTAAAAGGAATTTAGTAACTTCTAGTAGAAAGAATAGGCTTTATAGTTACTAACCTTAATATAGTTAGTATAGATACTACCTTTTAATAACTTACTATTATAGTAGACCTCTATACACTTAACATAGTATTTAGTATATAATATAAAATCGTAGTAACTATAGAAGGCTTTATATAAGATACTATTAGCGTTATTAATATTGCCTATATATATACGCGTATTAGGGTAGAAGAGTAAGAGAGCCTTAACGGTTAAGTTAAAGAACTTTCGCACTAAGTTACTATAGAGCTAAAAGAAGGTACTAATAGTCTAAAAGCTATCAATAATATCTAGTAGATAAGTCTAGTTAATTACAACGTCTAAACGCTAATTATTACTATTAATAGTAATAATCGTAATACTAGGGCCTAGAAGGTAGCAAGTATACTTAATATTATAGAGATACTATTAGAACTCTTAAAGCTATAGTATTATAATAGTAGTCTTCTTATATCTACGTACTATAAGAAAAGGAACATTTAAAGGATGTTTAGCTAAGTAAGAGAAAAAGGGAAACTTACAGAACTTATAGATAAACTTATAACCTAAGAAGGTAAGAGGATATTTATAGAGCCTTAGGCTAATATTTCTATAGCTACTAGCAACAACGCGCTTTGTTAGTAAGATAGTAGGCGCTTACTTTAACTTAGGCTATTAAAGTGCCTTTAGAGTCCTAGCTTAAGGAGTTTAAGGAGCTTAAGGTAGTAGTATAGTATCCTAAGCGTCTATTAGATTAGTAGCCTTAACGTTCTTACCCTTACTAGTAGTAAGATTATAGCTAAGGCGCGTATTTTTATAGTTGTTCTTATTAGCTAGTATAGTTAGCTAAAAGTCTATTAGCTTAATATTATAGGTAGTAGTTGCTATAGACTCTAAGGTAAAAGGAGTAAGTAGTAGAGTAGAGTAATAAGGAGGAGGAGTAGGATTATAGTATAAGGAATTATTAGTTTTATAGTCTAAAGGTAGGAGATTACTTATAAGAAGAGTAATAATAAGCTCTTCTACTTATAAAGCTCGGTTGCTGTTAGTATTAGCTAAGAGATTTTTAGTAAATAACTTATTAGTAAGTAGAAACTTATTAGTAGGTAAATCTTTAATTAGCTACTCCTTCTAAGGTAAGGTTAACTACGCTAGTTATTTGTAACAAAGACCTTAGAAACACCCTATACCCTAAGGAGAGATGCGAGATGCGTACGCCTCTAGTAAGATTAGTACGCGCTAAGCGTATATATAAGGTGCGCCTCGCGTACAAGGAATAAGATAAGAATTATTTACCTTATTACCTTCTCTTGTAGTTTTAATATATTTCGTTATCTCTTACTATCCTTAGTAACGTAAAGTAAGCACTATTGCTTATAGTTACGCCTTTATATAATAATTCTTCTCTATAGCTAATAGTCTAGAGATAGCTCCTTCTACTTAATTAGGACAACAAGCTCGCTCTAAAAGTTAAGATCTAGATTAAGTAAACGCATCGCGGACTCTAAGCGTTAAGCCTATAGCTTACGAGCGAAGCGTAATCCTATTAATAAAGGAGCGCATTAGAGCTGCGTAGATATAATAAGAGGAACTCCTTAATTTAAAACAGCGAAATTAGCTACGTTAACTAGAGGAGGAAATCTATTAGCTAGAAGAATCTAAACAAGGTAGAAATGTAGGCGTGTTAGACTACCCCTTAGGTCCCTACCCTAAAGATTAGCGTATAATTAACGTTACTACAGCGCCTAGCGCAGCGCACAGAAGGCGCACGCTAAAACTAAAAGACCCTATAAAGTACTATAGTAAAAATAACTAGGAATATTAGGAGTTTATCTGCTCTTATAAAATAGCTTTTCGCCTACTACTAGAAAGGTTTAAGGAAGACAAGAACAGAGTAATATAGTTAATATAATACCTTAGAGGTAATCTAAAAGAGCTTTAGTATACGCACTTTAAACGCAGCAGTAAAGTATATAAAAACCCGTACTTAGGAGTACTATAAGTAGTACTTGCTTAACCTACTTATAGATCCTATAAACTACAGCCTTAAAGTAGCTACAGCGCACTATTAAGCCCTCTAGTAAAAAGATTACACTATTAGATCCTTTACTACATACCTTAAAGTCCTAGAAGACTAGTAAACTCCTTATACTAAGGTACAAAGGGTTTAACACCTATTTACAAAACTAAGACTAGAGCTATAGTAATCTATTACAAATTTTTATTAGATTCTAGTAACCTGTAAAGACCTAATTAAACTAGCCTCTACGCTTAAGAGAAACCTACAAAAAACACCCGCTACGCCTAAATATTGAACCTAAGTCGTAGTAAGGGAAAAATAGAAATAGAGTCCCTTTACTTTTTTACCTAGCTAGTAGAACAAACAAAAAGACAAATATATAGTTACTTATTATAAATATTAAAAGAAGGGTTACTACGCTAATAAGTACTAATATACGAACCTAAATTAGCTACCTATTAATATTAACTATATAGAAAAAGGTTAAGCCTCTCTAAAATTCTAGGGTTAGTAAGGCGTATACTAGTAGACATCTTACCTAGTATAAAGCGTACGTGTTACGTAGGCGTAGATATAGACACTAAGCATAAGTTAAGGGTAATCCTAGATCCTTAAGCTAACGTTAGCTTAATTAGCTAAAGGAGCGCTGTAGAAATAGGCCTTATACCTATTAAAGAGGCTAAGCTTCCTAGACTAGGGTAGATTAGCTTATAAAGGCAGGACACCTACGCTGCTTATACGCTACACGTACGCCTTACTAATAATAATAGTATAGAACGTATAGTTAAGATTACTATCTATAAGGTAGATAAGGAGGGCCTCCCCTTACTACTTAAAAATCCTTTCTTAAAATAAGAAGATATTACTATAGATTGCAGGTACTAAACCTAGCGTTAGGGATACACTAAAGCGTAGATACACCTAGTAATAACAAAGGACCTTTTAAGAGGAGCTAAGCGCACTAGCTTAGATAGTTACCTCCTAAGAACGCTTATATTAAGTAGCGTATATATAGAGTAGGAAGCGCGCGTGTACTACTTTAACGTAGCGTAGGTACCTTGTATTCTAGATAAACTTGTAGACTATACTAATGTTTTTAATAATAAAAATACAGACGCCCTTCTATAATACAAAAGCTTAGATTACGTAATCCCTATTATAGAAGGTAAAGAACTACTATATAGACTACTATATACGCTCTCTTCGCGTAAGCTTTAGCTACTCTATAAATATATAGAGGAAGCTCTATAATAAGGCTAGATTTAATATAGTACTAGCCCTACTAGAGCCCTTATACTATTTGTACCTAAGAAAGATAGTACACTTCGCCTTTACGTTAATTACTAGGGCCTTAATAATATTACTATTAAGGATTGTTACCTACTCCTATTAATTAGAGAGACCCTAGATTACCTATTAGGCGTATAATACTATATAACCCTTAACCTAAAAAACGCTTACTACTATATTTAAATTAAGGTAGGAGATAAATAGAAAACTACTTTTTAAACGCAATATAGCTATTTTAAGTACTTAGTAATACGCTTTAGTCTTACTAGTACCCTAGTAAGCTTTTAGGCCTATATTAATAAGGCCTTAAGTGCTTATTTAGATTATATCTACGTTGTTTATCTTAATAACATTCTTATATACTCCTATAATAAGGAAATTACAATATACTAGCGCGCTATATACTCTATACTTTAATTCTTTTAGGAAGTAGAGCTATATATTAACCTAAAGAAGTACACCTTTATATTAGTAGAAGTACATTTTCTAGGGTTTATAGTTATAAGGCGTAGTATACGCGCTAATCCTACGCGTGTTGTAATAGTAGTAGAATAGCTAACCCTAACTAATATTAAGGAACTATAATTATTCTTAGGCTTTATAAACTTCTATCGCTAATTTATTATATACTACGCTATAGTAACAGCTCTTCTTATAGATATCCTAAAGGGAACCTAAGTATTCTATTAGAATAAAATTATAATTAAAGCTTTTAAGGCACTAAAAAACTAGTTTACTTATACGCCTATCTTACGCTATTTTAACGTAGTATTTACTATTCGCCTAGAAATAGACGCCTCCTTGTTTGCTATCTTAGGCATATTATCTTAACTATTTAAGGATAATAAATAGTATCTAATTATATTTGTTTTACGCAAGCTATAAAGCGCGGAACTAAACTATAATGTCTATAATCTTAAGTTACTAGTAATTGTCTATTGTTTTAAATAATAGAGACACTACCTAGAAGGCGTATAGTAAACTATTTAGGTTTTGACTAATTATAATAACCTGCGCTTAATACGCGCTGTTTAGAAGCTTAACCTATACTAAGCGCGATAGGCGCTTTACTTAAGAGCTTTTAGTTTTAAAATTAAGCACTACCTAAGTTATACTAACCTAGGAGATAGTCCCTTAAAAAGACTAGATTATAAGTAGGAGAACACCTTACTAACTTAGTTATTACCTACCCTATAGAATAAACTCTTAGTAAAGGTAGAGTATAGTAGAGTAAGAAGATCTACGCTTAAGCCTAGCTTAGGGGGCGTATACAAAGCGCACGTAGCTAATATATATAGCACTATAAAGGTCTTTACTACTAGCGCTATAAGGTGTATACTATACGTGCTACGCTTACTAGCTGGGGTATTAGTTAGTAGTAAACCTATATTACCTAGGTTAGAAACGTTATTAGAAGTCCTACTTTGGGTCTAGTAAAGGGACGCCTTTATATAGGAGAGAGTTATAGACTCTAATTAACTAATACGTACTTATACCTATAGAGATGCGCCTACGTAGCGTATCAATAAGAATTAAGTCCTAAGATATAATAGTAGGATATGTATTCTAAAAGAACTAGCTATTAGGTAGGAAATTTTATCCTAGTACTATAATACGTATATAGCTAGCTACTTTAGCGTACGTAGAATGCTTAAGCTAATTAGTTAGCTATACTACTAGCTAACACTAAGCTAAGACGTTTAAGATTACGTACAGATATGTATAGTATATTAAAGAAGTAAAGCTTTAAGATATAGTAAGTATAGTAAGCTAGTACTACTACTATTCCTAGAAAATATCTTTAAAGAAGTATTGCTTAATTTTGTTACTAGATTACTACTAGTAAAGAACAACTTAGGTTACATCTTTAATATAGTACTAGTAATAGTTAACTACTTCTTAAAGATAGCTATTTATATACTAGCTTTAAAGATATAAGACGTAAAGTAACGTACTAAATCCTGCTTTAATTATATTATTTTATAGTATAGAATTTAGAAAGGTATTATATTAGACGAAGGATTAATTTTTACTTTTACTTTCTAGACAGAAATCTACTACTAACTATAGGTAAAGCGTAGCCTTAGCACAGCTTTCTATCCCTAAACAAATAGGTAAATAGAACGCTAGAACTAGACTATAGAATAATATCATAGAATGTTTGTAACTAATATATAGGATAACTAGATACTATTATTATCTACTACCTAGTTTGCTTATAATGACTTAATCTATAAACTAATAAAGTTAACACTATTTTACGTAGTATATAGTAAGTACCTACTACTTTCTATACTACTTAAGGATAGCTAGCTAGAGGGGGAGGTACTAGATATAATTAATAGGGTGCAGCGTATATATAGCGTACGCATATTAGCTAACGAATAACTACGTAGAGTATAGGAATATTAGAGTTATTACTATAATAAGAAATATAAACCTAAAGTTTTCTACTAAAGAGATCTAGTACTACTAAGTATAAAGTATATTAACATTCTCTACTAACTAAATAACAAGCTATCTAGTAAGTTTATAGGACCCTTTTAGGTATAAAACGTACTTAGAACGTAGGCGTACTACTTATAACTTCTACTAAACTATTATATTTATAACGTATTTTATGTATCCCTCCTAGAGTAATAGAAACCTAGAGGAGATTATAAGGATAACACCTAACTACTAGAAATTACTCTAGAAGGTGAAGAGGTTTAAGAAGTTAAGAAAATCCTTAGAAAGAGAGTGAGAAAGGGCTAATTATAATATTAGTTACGCTAGAAAGGCTATAATAAATCCTAGGATACCTAGACTCTAGCTTTAGATTTTAAAAATATAGAAGATCTAGTTTAAGAGTTTAATTAAAGCGCACAGTAGAAGAGATATAGGGGTAAAGTAGGATAATCTTATTTATAGCGCGCTAAAGGCGCAATCCCTATATAAGGGAACTAGGGTATCTATATATATAAAAAATAAAAAAACAAAATTTATAAAACTACTTAATTAAAGCTACTATTATTATCCTTAGTAGTAGCTACGCCTTTATCTCTAGCTCTATTACTACTCTTACCCTTAACACCCTTATCTACTGTCTTAAGAGGATTAACCTTACCTACGCTACTACTACTACCTGCCTATAACCCTTTAGCGTTACTATTACTTACTATATTATCCTTAGACTTATCTTTAGAATTATTATTATTATTACTACCCGCTATACTATTCTAAATATATAAAGTTAGCTAAAAAATAAGTTTAAAAAAAAGGGAGATAAGCGTATACTATAAGCGCTATATACTTAACTACCTACTCTAAAGCTCTAGCAATCCTGCGCTGCTTAACTAAGATTAAGCTTAGAAAATCTAAGCTAGTTTTAAGCACTTAGGTAGGAACTCCTATAAGAGTGCTAGTATAGGTAGTAGTGTAGTAGTAACTTATAAGCTTAAAGTTAAATTAGCGCTAGCAACGCGTAAGCTTAACGCTAGTATAAAGTATAGCAGCGCTAGTCCTTAAGGTAGTAGTATTTGATATAGTAGTATTATACTTAGCCTAAAGGTAATACAGCTAGTTAAGCCTACTATTTAGCTCCTTAGGTACCTATAAAATATTAGTAAAAATTTAAAAACACTTAGAAAAATAAAATAATTACTAAGTAGTAGCTACTACAATTACCCTTAACGTAATAGGCGCAGCGCTTGTATTTAGGTTACTTATAGAGCTTCTTGAACTTAATAATACCTTAAGCGCAGCGTATATAAGTCTTAACTTTAGCGTCTTACAACGCGCTCTTATTATAATTGCTTTACGCAAAGGGCTTAGTTTTCTTAATAACGCTTTTTAAAATAAATTTAGGTAAAGGCTAGTAAACTATATTAAAGGTACGCGTAGCGTATAATTTATATACTTTATACGTATATTATAGGCGCAATACGCAAGTATTAACCGTAAAAAGGACATAGAGGATAATAATAATATTTTAAAATGATAACTATTTACTACTATAATAAGTAAGTAAAAAAATTTCTGCCTTTACCTTAATAATACAATTTTTTTTTATAGTAGTTAGGTAATAGCTATTACAATGTATTTACTACAACCCCTTACTATAAAGTAAGAGACAAGCGCTGTACGCGCTATATAGGAGGATTATAGAAAAGTTATAAGCACAATAGACCTAAGGCGCATAATAGAGGATACTCTTTTCCTACTCCTTATAGAGGAGAGGTTTTTGTTAAGGCTACTACTATTACGGGCGCTAGCTTAGAGAGGGAGATGCTATAATAAAGACTTTAGAAACACCTTATACCCTAAAGAGAGATATAAGACGCGTACGCCTCTAGTAAGATTAGTACGCGCTAAGCGTATATATAAGGTACGCCTCGCGTATAAAGGATAAGATAAGAATTATTTACCTTATTACCTACTCTTGTAGTTTTAATATATTTAGTTATCTCTTACTATTCTTAGTAACGTAAAGCAAGCACTATTGCCTATAGTTACGCCTTTATATTATTCTAATTAACGCTTAGCTAACAGGCTATCATTCTTACTAATTTAAAATAGGCTAGATATCTTAAAGATAGGTAAAAGTAATTAGTAAAATAAGATAGAAAGCTATATAAAAAGAGGTAGTAAGCGTTAAGAGTAGAAGTAGTAGCGTAAGGAGAAAAAGAAGGAAAGTAAAAGTAAGAAGAAAATATTATTATTAATTAGTTACTACTCTATTACTAGGCGCTGAGAAGCCCTTAGGAAAGTAAGGCGGCCTAAAATTAAGGTCTAAAGGTAAAAGTGTTAAAAAATCTCTATATCTAAAATATTCTTAGAATATATAGCTAGACTACTAAGAGACTATTAGAAAGATAGGGATTTTAGATTAAATATTTAAGGCTATAGCGCTAGGTCTTAGTATAGTAAGATCTAAAATTTAAGCTAACTAATATCTAAGAAGAAACTAAGAGTAATATTTAAGTCTTGTAACCTGAGTAATAATTAGTAAGTTATAAACAAAGATTTTAATTTAGAAATAAAATATAGCCTTATAAGAGCTAAGATTAATATATAAGGCATAAGAATAGTCTATAAGGTAAGAGTATAGACTAAAAGGATTTTAGAAGGTTATAAAAAAAGTTAAAATAGAGAGTCAGGGATTTATATTTTTAGGCTTTAAAAGGGTTTAGTTTTAATGGTTATCTAGCTATAGGCCTCTATAGAAGTAGATACTACGTAAGGGTTTATTAGTCTTTTTAGTTTATAAGTTTATTTTTAGTAGAAAAAGAAGGGGCCTTTTTCTTAAGTAAGGAAGGAATATAGTTAAGCAACTAGTACTACTAAGGGCCTAAAGGCTAATTAGACCTAGCAGTAGGATTAGAGATAAAAAATAGATATTAGATAGAACTAATAATAATAAGAAACTAACCTATAAAGAATATATATAATAACTAATAGATACTTTTGTATTAAGTATACGTTTATATAGGGTATTTAGTACTACGCTAAATACTATACTACAATATAATATCTAGAAAGCATAATAATAAAGGCTAGTTACTAATTAGACTATACAAGATATAGTATACCTAGATATTTAAAACACCTTACTTTACTATCATTAGGCAGCCCCTTATAGAAATCTATAAGGAGCTCTAGCTAAAGTAGCCTATACTTATTTAGTAGCTATAGTAAAAGTTCTTCCCTAATAAGTATAATATTAACTTATCTAGCGTCTACTAAATTACTATATCTACTATTATTAAAGGGTAGTACTAGAATATTATTTAGTATATAGCTTACGTTAGTTACTATAATACGCCTATAGTATACTACTTTACCTACCTCTATTTCCTCTAGTATAGTTAGCTTAGTAAAGAGACCTATAAGTAGCTTTATAAAGAGATAATACTTATATAAAAAGTACTAGAGGTAGAGAAGCCTACTAAGGAGTAATTAGTATTAAAAAGAAATCTATAAGTAACGCCTAGCTAAGTATAAATAAGAGTACTATTATTATCTATCTTCTTAGGCGTAGTAGCGTAGGTAAAGGGAAAGGTAGTAGTTAAGATATATAGGAATAGTTAGATAAGAATAGTAGTAAGTAGAATAGTAGTAGGTAAAATAGTAGTAAGTAGAATAGAAGGCGTAATTTAAGTTAACGGGTAATATATAGGGTTTTTTATCTAGTTATATAATATACTAACTACGTATTAATTAGTTCTAAATATAGGCTTAGAATAAAGCCTAAGTACCTAGTTAATAATCTTCTAATTTAGTCTTTAAATAGTATTATAGCAAAAGGGTGTCTTAAAAGCTAAAGCTACTTATTAAAATTATAAATATTATTATCTATAATTCTTTACTTCTATTTTGTTTCCTATACTAAGTTAAGCTAGTGCTAGATAGCTATAAAATCCTTATAGGTAGCTTACTATTAGTTATATAAATAGCTCTAGCTCTTATAGAGCTTAGGAGTCTACTTAATAAAGTTATTAACCGAGTTCTTACTAATAGGGTTACTTTACTACGCTCTAAGAAGTCTATCTACTATTTCTTATACAATAGACCTTTAGGGCGTAAGACCTTATGTAGACTAGTTAAGAACTATTTATATAGCTTCCTCTTCTAATCTTAATAAGCGTTTTAAGTATACTTTATAGTTGCGTTATATACGCTTTCTAGCGCGTAAGTTACTAATAGTGTTTTAAAGTACTTTATATATATTTATAGCGTAATATACGCTTTAAACGCGTTGCGCTTTAATATTAGAAATAGTAAGCTATATATTAGCTTTAGTATAGGTTTCTTAGCTATATTATAGTTAAGATATTACGTAATAATATAGCGTAAGTAGTACGCTAGTTTAGCGTTAGCTACTTACTTAGGGTAGCTACTTGCTTATAAAATACGTTATAGGTATACTAATTAGCTTTAGCCTTTAAGATACCTTTTTACTATAACACTATTTAAAGACTAATTTAGAAGATTATTAAATAGGTACCTAGGCTCTATTCTAAGCCTATATTTAAAACTAATTAACACGTAGTTAGTATATTATATAACTAGACAAAAGACCGTATACATTATATACTGAAGTAGGATAAGATAATATTACCTCTTAACTTAAATTACGCCTTTTATCTTACTTACTACTATTCTACCTACTATTATTCTTATCTAACTATTCTTATGTATTTTAACTACTACCTATCCCTATACCTACGCCACTACGCCTAAGAAAATAAATAATAATAGCACCCTTATTTATACCTAGCTAGGCGTTGCCTATAAATTCCTTCTAAATGCTAATTACTCCTTAGTAGGCTTTTCTACTTCTAGCGCTTTATATATACGTATTATCTCTTTAAAAAGCTACTTATAGGTTTTTTTACTAAGCTAACTATACTAGAGGAGATAGAGGTAGGTAAGGTAGTACACTATAGGCGTATTATAGTAACTAACGTAAGCTATATACTAAATAATATTCTAGTACTACCCTTTAATAATAGTAGTTATAGTAATCTAGTAGACGCTAGATAAGTTAATAATATACTTATTAGGGAAGAACTTTTACTATAGCTACTAAACAAGTATAGGCTATTTTAGCTAGAGCATTTTATAAATTACTATAGGGGGCTACCTAATAATAGTAAAGTAAGGTATCTTAAATATCTAGGTATATTATATCTTATATAGTCTAATTAGTAACTAGCCTTTATTATTGCGCTTTTTAGATATAGCTTTGTTTGTTTAGATCTATTAGTATATAGTATAGGAAGAAGCTCTTAAAGGTAAGAAGTAGTAGTAGTAGTAGTAAGGTAAAGTAACTACGTCTGTGTACTTATTATTAGTCCTAAATTTATAGCTTATAGAAGAAGTACGTACCTCTAGGCTCTTATAGTAACGTACTATAACGTAGTTTACAAGCGAGTGGCCACCCTAAGCGAGTAGCCACCCTAACACTAGCGCAGCGCACGCGCAGCGACGCAGTATAACACTACAACAAATTACTATACTCTACGCAATACTATAGTATTATTTAGAAGCGTCGCTATTATCTACATCCTCTATTTCTACTTTGCAGGTGCGGGAGTTGTGCCTAACCTCGCTGCAACGGCCGCAGCGCCTCTCTGCGCGCACCCTCTTTGCAGGCGTCTCGCCGTCCTTATGCCTACTACCCTCCTTTTTAGCAATTAAATTAGATACCTTACTAACTATTAGAGTCTCCTCTGCGCGTACGTACCGCCTTTTGCGAGTCTTGCGCTTTGTAAGCGTGTTAACAGCGTCTTAAAGGCTGCTTACTTCCTCTTGTATTAACACTATATTATAAGCTATTTGCTAAGCGCCTTTACTTAGCTGCTTAACCTGCTAATCTAATAAGCTTACTAGTAACCCTTAGTAGTTTCGTATACAATTTTAAATTAGCGTAGATTGCGCCTCTATTTTACGGGCGTTGCGCGGTGTTTGCGCCTCCTAGGTAATAGTACCTAGTACAGGTAGTGTTAGCGTACGCAGCTGTACATCTAGCTTTAATAGCACAGCCTCTAGATTGTATAGGACTAGCCTAGTACCTTAAAACCCTGCGCGAACGTTCTCTAGTGTAAACGTCTTCTTATAAGCTGCTTTAAAGGCTAGTAGGAAGGTTTCCTTGTTAATATAGTAGATGCGGCTGCGTGCTAAGAGCGAGATTCTATCGCTATAGTAGCGCTTTAACAGCGAGTAAGGGACGACGTTAAGAGGCTGCAGGAGGTGCGATAAGTAAGATAGTATGTAGAGAGTAATAATATTGTTCTCCTTGTAGTAATTCTAGAATTCTACTAAGTAGTAGCTCTTATAGCTGTTAATAATAAGCAGCCTGTACGCCCTAGCAGAAGATGCCTTTGTATAAGCATTAAAGTGCTTAAGCTACGCGAGTGCGCAGTTGTTGTTAATCTAGCTAGTAGAAGAGACAGTAATAATCTAATCGCGAGGTAGATTAGCGAACTAGGAGGTAATAAGGACCTTCCCTGCAAAGATGAAGTAGGGCAGGATAACGCGCCCTGTTGTAAAGACGCCTTGTACTAGAGTTACCTACTCGCGATTGCTAGGCTGTAGTTTCTTCTATTTCCTAGGTTTCTTTAAGCCTGTAACAACAAGCTAAGAGGATATCTTGCCTATTATAAAGCTAGACTTATTAAAGTTCTAGGTGTCCTTATCTGTAATACTATATTTCGCCCTTATTAATTAAACTAGGCTAAACTAGGGCTAGATAACTACTAGGTCTTCGTAGGCAGCTCGCTAGCGATTATACAGACGGCTCTATCGTGTTCGCACTTTAGGTGTACGCTTAATAAAGTTATTAACCTAGTTCTTGCCTGTAGGCTTCCTACTACGCTCCCTTAGTAGTCTATTAGCTATATCTCGTACGTGTGCCTTTAAGAGCGGTAAACTACGTAGACTCTCTTTAAGTATACGCTCTACAATCGCCTCCTCTTCTGGCTTTGTAAGGCGCTTTAAGTTCGGCTTATAATCGCGTCGAGAGCGTTGTCTAGCGCGTCGGCGGCGTACGGTCGTTTGGGGGACGTTGTAGACAGCTACAGCGCGCTTTTTACTTAGAATCTAGTTTAATGTAATATCTAAGATTACTAGGATTATATCTCCTTTAGTATAAGCTAGTTATACGTTGCGTTGTTAAGACATAAGGCGATATTACTGCGCGTGCGCTGCGCTGGTGTTAGGGTAGCCACTCGCTTAGGGTAGCCACTTGCTTGTAAACTACGTTACGATTTAAGTTGTGTTGTTTCTAATCTTTTTTATACTAACTTTTAAGACGAATAAGTAGAGGAAAGGTACTTTTTACTATTTTAAAAATATATTTTAACTACAAACTATTACTTTAACAAAACTAAAAATTTATACTTATTATTCTTAGTTTTATCCTCCTTAGCCTTCTTTCTAAGAGAGAGGTCTAGAAAGACTATAGCCTCCTAATCTTTACTAGCCTCCTAGAGGCCCTATCTTAGTAGTTTACTAGTCCCGTAATTTTAGCGCCCTACGTAGATTTTCCAACGTAGGCGTAGTTAACTCTTAACCTACTTTTTATATTAAGGAGAGAATTCTTTGTATTACTTATAATAGTAATAAGGTAAATAATTTCTATTATATTTTTTATATATAGGGCGTACCTTATATATACACTTAGTATATACTAAATTTTTTAGAAAAGTATACGTTTTATATTTTTCTTTTATATATAAGGTATTTCTAAAGTCTCTATTATAAATAGCTACTTAGTTAAGCTAGATATACTATTAGGCTACTACCTAGTATTTTATATATATAGATTACGCCTTACTAACTTAAACCCTTTACTAAATTAGAAGTTAGATAACTACTAGCTAATACTCCTTTAGGTAAAAGAAAAAAATAAATTGCTAGTAGAAGAAATTATTAGTAAAAGATTATAATATAGAAGTTATAAATATAAGCTATTTTATAAAGTAAAGTAGAAAGGTTACTACTAAACTACTCTAAAACTAGTTAAAAAATTTAAAAATACTATAGTGTGGACTACTAAGCGAAGGATATAAAGGAATTTTAGAATAAGAAAAAGTATTTACTGAATAGGTTTTAATAATAACCCTCTAGAAGGGGGAGAAAGGGGGTAATATAATAGGCTAAAACCTAGTTAGTAAATCCTTAATAGGATCTTAGTTAGCTATAGTTACGTAAGGCTTAATCTTCTTATCTATAGGATTTCTAGCTTAAACTTCTAAACCTTAGCTTTATATTATCTTACGCTACCTACGCTAAATATCTTTTAGGCGCGTATAGTTTATAGTTCTCTTTTATATTAAATATAATTTATAGTATACCTATATATCTACTCTCTAAGCGTAGCCCCTTACACTTAGTAGTACTAGTTGCTTAACTATATTAAAGTACTAGCTAATTAGGCTTTAGCCTATTATAAGATAGAACTTTTAATAAGTACTTCTATACTTCCCTTAACTAGTACTGCGGCGGACACTCTAGGCAAGGTGCTTACTAGGATAGGTACTTTATTTGTAGGTGCTATAGTTATCTTTACCTAGCTTTAAGTGCCTTATAAACTATATCTCCAAGTGCTCCACTACTACACCCTAAGACACTAATGTCGAAGAAGTCTTAACGCAGTACACAACGAATGCTACTTACGAACTTTCGTATAGATATCCTGAGTTCTAGATTAATAGACTAACATTGCTTGTACGACACATAATAATAAATTTGCGATATTTGCTTTTCAGCGCTATATATTGCCAGAACGATCCATGCATGCATTCTGATGGTGTTGTCATTGAGTACCGTTCTACGGTGCACTTCATGTGAGCCTCAAAGATGATTGGGATAACGTCTGGCGATAAGCCGTTCAGCATTTCGTTCACTGTCAGATGGAAGCATGCCAATGGTGGGAAAAGCTAGTCAAGATAGTCAAGGCGCAAGGCTTGCATTGAAGGATTGGGCGCCAGTTAAGTACAACCCGATCGCCAGCACAGGGCTTTCCCCCATACTTAATGGAAGTATGGATATCTTTCCCTCATAAGCGCGCAGCATTAATCATATCCCTCAACACATCCTTCTCCACTGAAAGCATGGTTATCTCTTGAGTTGTTGTCAAATGGTCTCATTTTCTTTTCCTTTTCCGTTCCCTACTCCTACGCCGACATTCCAGTGGTTGTCAAAGACGGGGTATGTAAGAGAAGAATTGACGAAGATGCTCAATATGACATCTACCACTGGGTGGTGGTAGCAGGAGCAGCGGTCTCAGCACCCCAGCCCTCATTGCCAGTCTGAGCATCGCCAGACGCAGCCCAGTCGGCGGTGTCAGCGTCCCAGCTGGTGCCGGGGGCCGCGGCGGCCTGAGCAGTGAAAGCACCAGCAGATGCGCCGGAGACCTCCCATTCGCTAGTGAAGCCATCAGCTACGGCACCAGGACCAACCTCGTCGGCACCGGGGACCTTGGCCTCCTCAACACCGGCGCTGTCCTTGTTCTCCTCAGCCTCGGGGTCGCGGTAGAAGTACAAGTCAGTCATGACGTCCCACTCAGTCTCGCGGTTGGCGAGGGTGCCGCGGAGGCGGAGGACCTCACGGGCAAGCATCCACCAGACCAAACCGATAGCGTGGCGACCCTTGTTGTTGGTGGGGATAGCAACATCCACGTACTCGGTAGGTGAGTCTCCGTCGCAGAGGGCCTATGTCATGTTAGTCCATCTACTCCTTCCCCTATTTCCACGCTTTGGTGTGCTTACAATGACGGGAATGTTGACGTAAGAAGCCTCCTTGATGGCTTGGGCGTCGGTGCGGGGGTCCGTGACGATAACTAGGCGGGGCTCCCTGAAGGAACGGGTGATGTAGTTGGTGAAGTTACCGGGGGTGAAACGACCAGCGATGGCAGTGGCACCGGTGTGCGACGCGAACTTAAGGACGGCGCGCTGTCCGTATGGGCGGGCAGAGATGACACAGACTACTGAGTGTCAGCCAAATTTCTTGTTCGCGATAATCGCATCTTCCAAGATCATGTATCTCGAATAGCGCAAGTAGACGTACTGTCGGCCGGGTTGTCAATGGCGACAATGATGCGCGCAGCGAGGACAATCTTCTCCCAGGTCTTGCCGATGTTCAAGACGTTGACACCGTCGGGCCTGGTCTTCCACAGGTATGGCTCCATGTGCACCTGTAGGTTCTTGCTGCCGAGATGACACTGCGCAGCCAGGAGCATCTCGATGTCCTGCTGGGTGGGGTTGAAGATGGCGGGAAGGTTGGAAGGAGCCATTTTGACGGTTTGGCGCTGTACAAGCTGGTTGGTATTGAGAAGTTGTCGTGTTGCGTGCGATAGAACTTTTGGTGGAGGGACTTGACAATACGAATATCCTGTGGGAGCTGCTAGTCTAGAACGGGGTTGGCGCCACAGCGCAGCCGGCATCGGCAAAACCAGTCGCCGGCGATGGATCCGCAAAAGATTCGAGGGTGGTGACAGCAAGTGTGCAGCCAGCAATGCCGCCGCGAATACCAGCCTTGTCGTGCCTGCGGGCGCCGACATGTATGTGTGATACGCTACGGATCAATTGCCTGCACTAACCTTTTCTTTCAGCATCCTCCGTCACATACCACCTCACTCTCCCCATCCGGACTTTCGCCTCTACGTCGCGTGTCCACGCCGAGTCAATCGAACGACAGAAGAAGCGCCTCGCCAACGATCCCTACATCGTCGCCCAGCGGAACAGAAAGAAGGCTGCAAACCTGACGCGCCGCGCTGAGCTCGAACAAGGCCGAGTTGCCAGTCTTGGAGACCCTGTTCGTGGTGTTTCAACCCCCTTCGTGCAGTCGTTCGATACCGGGAAGCCGATTCCGTACGCAGAAGGCAAAAAGATAGTGAAAGACCGGACACACCTCAATTACGCTCTCGATCCGAGAACTGTTCACCAGCAACTCCGGAAGAGCAAGGAATTAGCTGTGCCGTTGAGCGACGTTAGCAAGCAGGTCACAGTTGGATCTACCAAATGGAGCATGGACATATATGGTACAAAGATACCAGAGATTGAGAAGTCGGCTGAGGAGATCAAAGAGCAGAACAGGAAGGATCATGCCCGGGCCGCTGAGGCCATCGCCCGCATCACCGCCCTTGAGAATGGGTCGAGCAAAGATCGTATGCGTGTGAATGTCACACGTTGTGTCGAGACATTTGGGCGCCACAACACCGACAGGATATTTCCACCCAAGGCGCCATCACTTAGTAGGTCGGGTGCCGACGAAACGCGTGTCGTTCGCCCAGAGACGAACATTGCAGCAGCCGTAAAGCGAGTCGGACCCGATACAGGATCTTCCGAAGTCCAAATTGCCATCTTGACTGCCAAGATCAAGACCTTGGCAGACTTCCTACAGTCACGAGGAAAGGGCGACAAGCACAACAAGCGCAACTTGCGGTTACTGGTGCACAGGAGACAGAAGCTGTTGCAATATTTGAGGAGGAAGGAGAGAGGTGGTCCAAGGTGGCAGCATTGCATTGAAACGCTTGGACTGACTGAGGGCACCTGGAGAGGCGAGATCTCTTTGTGAGAGCATGGAGATGCACGTCTTGTACTTGCGGACAAAACTTGTAGAACAACTTGTGACACTGTACCAACACAATACGTTTGCATCGTCAGAACATTAGCACTCATATTTTGCTCTGATCGGCGCAATATCAGGTGAGTTCCTGAAGCACCGTTTTAAGTGATCAGCTATCAAGTGAGGTGAACAAAATGACATGGTATGCTTGATGGCGCTCTTACTAGCCTCTATGCATGCGCTCTGGATGCCCAAACAACATCACCGAGGCACTGAGATTGGACTTGATATTCTACCGCCTTATCAGGGTAAGCGTCATGGTTCTGAAGCCATCAATTGAGCGCTTAATCATGACTTGAGACGTGCAGGTCTGCACTGAATTAGAGTTCAAGCGTTCACCTGCAACGAAGGTGCTGTTCGATCATGCGCGAAATTGGATTTCATGATTGAGGGAAGAGAGTTAGGGAGAGTGAGTGGTATAAGAGGCAGTGGTGGGACGAGGTAACATTAGGTATGCTAGTGGGGACTTGGCCGAAGCTGGGCAGCTGAGGGTTGACAGGAGCTGGCCGATCCACAGAAGTATAGGGACGGTTCATGGGTAGAATAAAGTGACTAGAGATTATACTCTTGGTCAATTGTCTCCAATACACCGTTGCCCCCCCCTCCCCCCCCCATCCCCCGCGGCTCAGGGCATATTGTATTGCAACCCATTTATTTCTGCATTTTTGATAACCATCGTTGCGTTGTTGACCCTTTTATCCGCGGCATCATAGAGCGCTTGTATATCCTCCTTCCACATTGTCTCATTCATCCGAATAGTCTTCCTGTCATAAGTCATCATTCCGTTAACTTCCCCTTCTACGTCTGTGGTCTGGGTCCAAACTCCCCCAGAACAGGCGAATAGATCAATCTGCTCGCGCATCTGTACGAGTAAGTCGTGGCAACGATAGTTCCACCATTTGGTTCCATTGGCAAGTTCGTATGCAGTATGCTTCTGCAGATCTTTGAACCAGGCGTGGTCAAAGTCATTTTCGGGAAGCTGAGTACCAATCCCCCCAAATTCGCCTTGGAAGCCAATGCGTGAGGTGTCGTAAGCGGAATCATAGCCGCTACCTTGATTGGACCAGAATGGTGTCCCGCATTGGGGTGTGGAGTAGTGGTGGTTGTCGTCGAAGTCACCTGCTCTATGATCGGTCCAGCCACTTACAGCATTGATCAGGCGAGTAGGATCAGACTTTCGAATCATGTCCGTCAACCTAAAATCGGGCCACGGAGGCCCTTGGGTGTCCTGTCCCCATTCCTCGTTATAGATCGTCCAAGCAAAGACACTAGGATACGACTTCAATTGCTCGACCATCAAACCCAGTTCTCGATCAAACTCATCTTGCGCGGCCTTGCTTGCTAAACGCTTGCTTCCACAGCCACCGTCAGGTAAGTCTGGTCGTAGGGAAGGCATATCTTGAATGACCAACATTCCCATCTCGTCACAAGCTCTGTAGAAGAGCGCCGGTTCTACCTTGATATGCTTACGTACCATATTGTAGCCGACGTTCTTTAGTACCTTGAGATCGTATACCATGGCTTCTACGCTTGGAGGTGTGTATATCCCGTCCGGCCAGTAACCTTGATCAAGCGTACCGAAGGGGAAAATAAATCTTCCGTTCAGAAGCGGGCGCTGTATGCCATCGATCGCACTTCGGGAAATTGTCCTGAAACCGGTGTAGCTCTTGATGGTGTCACTACCCATCTTGACCGTGATATTATACAAAACTGGGTTGTTTGGAGTCCATAGCTCCGGTAAGCTAACAGTGAAGGCTAATGCAAATCCGCTTGTACCCGCGGCCGTCGCCTTGGCATCATTCGAGTTCAATTCATGAATCGTGACTTCGTATGGAGTGCTTGTCGAGTTTATGCTGCTGTGCACAAACACGTTGACTTTGATGCGTCAGAAAAGAGTTATCTAAGAAGCATACTTTGTGCTTACCGTTGCCTTCCATGTCCGCTGTCAGATCGAGTTTGGAGATGTGCTCTTTTGGTATCGATTCAAGCCACACGGTTTGCCAAATGCCACTGCACGGCGTGTACCAGATCATTCCATCTCGGTTCAAAGTTTGCTTCCCGATCGGTATCTGGACGTCATCCACATCCGTCGGATCAAAAGTGTATACTAGTCTGTGCTTCCTTCAGCTTTGCTTCAACCTGTGGGCGGCCATACTCACAGCTCGTTCGTTTCGTTCGCGTTCAGATATCGCGTCACATCTACACTGAACTCAAAATATCCACCTTTATGGAAGCCAGCCTTCTGACCGTTCACAAAGATGGTAGCCTCGTAGTCAACAGCGCCAAAGTTCAGGATAACGTTGTTGCTGCTGGGCCATGAAGTCGGCACTTCGAACGAAGTCTGATACCAACTCCACATGCGACCCTTACCAGTCACACCTTGGCAGCTTCAGTACCGTGTTCAATACTAAGCTTGAGCGCAACTGACCTGAAAGAGCACTTTCGAGACAGAAGGGGACTAGAACGGGGTTCTCAAGTCTCTGTCCAAATGGAGGTGACGCGTCCGAGCCGTTGGTAGTGTTTCTATAGCCCCAAACGCCATTGAGGTTTTTCCACTTTGGCCGTTGAAGGCGTGGTCGTGGATACTCAGGCCATGGGTTAGTTCCCACAGTATCAGTCCAGTCTGTCTTTAGTGGAGTGTATCCAACTTTGTACTCTGTGCCGTTACTTTGACGTGGGAAAATCTTCGTATCAGCGAGAGCAGTGGCTGACCATGCCAAAAAGATCGCGACGATGCCAAAAGTGGTTTTCATGTTGGCAAGACCGGATAGCAGGTGCGTATCCGGGACGCGGTAGCGAACGGTGGGGATAGAGAAGGTGATGGCGGCTTTTAAGCTACTGTTTGACTAATGGCAGCATGGTTCAATGGTACCTAGATACTTGTGATGGCTGTATAGCTGCATATTGGTGTCCTTGGCTCTGGAGATAGCGGCGGGTCGATCCTGGTGGCTGCACGCCTTGGACGATCACTGCACTATTGACGTAGCTCGGCGCATGTTTGCACAGGCTAGAATAAGTCGCGTGGCCTAGCCGGCTGACCCAATGCATGGCTACTGACATGCGGTTGTAGTTCATCTCAGAGTTACCGCAGGAGCGTGATGGCCCGGAGAGACGAGGCTTACAGTGCGTGACAACAATATGGTCGTACAATAACGCTCCCAATGCATACCTGAATGCATAATCTACCTGCAGGGTGTCAGATGCAAGGGAAGGTGCTGATCAGCTGCGATCTGCGTCTTGGCTGTCAGATTGATGGATTCCCCGCACCCTTCGGATCAGATGGGGCCGGATTGTGAGTTTAGACCAGCGAACGACGGCCAGAAGTCGAGTGCAGCATCAAAGTTGCACACAACGGTATGTCGAGAGGTACGGATGCAGAGCTACTGGGGTCTGTTTTGCGTGGCTGTAAACACGACTGACGCAATGCGAAAAGGTTGTGGCAGTGTTTTGCTGATGCTGAGACCTGCGCAAGTGACATCAATACACTAGCGATAGGTTATCCCACATGTAGTGCAATGGGGGTTAGAGGTAAGCAGCATGGCCTGTGGTCGGGCGGCAGTAGAGCTTTGAGTTCAAAGCAGATGCAACTAAGCGGGATACCCCGCTTCAGCGTCGTTGGCTGATCAGAGTTAGTTCGTGATAAATGTGTGTGTAAGCAGATATTGAAAAGCTCACTCGAAAAAAAAACTGGATCTCTCTATTGGTGTCAACATGTAACAAGCATTCTTGTGCGATGGTGTAGTGAAGGTGGAAAGTATCCCTGCCGAACTCTGAGAAACCTATGGGCCATGTACATATCCGCGGAAGTGCGAAGGGCTTTCTATGGATAATCATTCACCACAGTCTTGTGTTCTAAGTGGCTATCATCAGCGTGCGTACCCAGCATTTGCACGACAGCATTATGCAGCCCGATGGCTACCTTCCTGTTTCTCTTCTGAGGTTACCTCATGGTCGTAGGATTGGTCTTGTCACATGCAACCCAAGCTTGCCGATACGTAGAACCCCGCAATCTCGCAAGACATTGTAGGAGCCAGGCTATGCATAGCTATCGGCCATACGATAGAGTACTGAAAGGGATGACTGTTCGAGCCTGGTAGTGGGGGAGGGGGGGGGGGGGGCACATCCTGTCGGATCTCATGGTAACAGCATAAAGGGTTTCGACCGCGACTTTCCCTTTGATGGAATTGGTCTCAGCGGGCTGAAAGGGCGTGCAAACGATGGCGATAACGGAGAGGTTGGAGAGCCTGGCGGCACGCGCGCTTCCCTCGGCGACTCATAGGAACTGCCAACATGACCTGGTGTGATTATAGGCTCTAACGTCTTTGCCGAAGAGCTGTCGTTTTCCTCAATTCCGTGTAGAGAAGTTCGGTCAGAATACGAGTTCAGTATCGAGCTCACCCGCGCCGTACCTGAGCGTATCGTGACCATGTCTGAGGTGCTTGAGCTGATCGAAGTCATCGTTGACATCGTCATGAGCGATACCCTGTCTGAGCCGGAGTACGAAGATGTTGCAACCCCGACATCATGCTTGTGAGCGCCACAGTGAATGTTGGGAATAGATGTGTAGTTGAGAAGAGAATCAAAGATCTTGTCGCGCACATCGCGCGCGGCAGGGCGTACCATGGGCGCTCTGCTAAGCATACTTCGGACAATCTGCAGGATGGAAGGAACTGCACGAAATGCGTCGTCATCATGCTCAAAGGAGGCTTTTTCTAGCAGATTCATCCAGGTTTCCACCTTGTCAAGATTGACATGATATGACGAATCTGTCCGAGAGTTCTTACCGCCAGTATTGGTCTTTTGCTTCGATGATCGGTGCTTTACGAAATCATGCGGTTTCTTCTTTAGCATGAAAGTCACGATCTCCAGGAATACGCAACCAAGAGAAAACACATCCGCCTTCTCGGACTCGTGCACCCGCGAACGCTTCTTTGGCACTGGCTTCTGCTTCGACTTCCTGAACCCGAAGTTGAAACCAGAGAAATCCGTTGTAGGTGCCTTGGTGAGCCTCTGACGTTGTGAGCTACTACTGCTCGATGAACCAGACGAGCTTTTGCTCATTGTGGATGCATTTCGAGTACTCGGAACAACGGGTGAAGGTGCAGGGCCATTTGGATCGAATGGTTCTGCGGTATGGTGTGCCTCTGGTGCGCTGTATATGTAGGCATCCATGGCATCAGGCTTCTTGTCCTTTTGAAATGTCTCCAGACTACCGATGTCGCTAAATGCTATCGCATTTTGCTCGTCGATGAGGATGTTGCAAGGTCGAATGGCGGAATGGCAGAAGCCATTCTGGTGTAGTGTTGCAATGGCATCCGCCAGACAATGCAGCCAATTGAGTACTAGCCATCTCCTATCGGGCTTCGGTAGCTTCTGGTACTGGGTGGGGTTACGGTGGTCGATGAATGTGCGAAGAGTGTGCTGGCCTACAAGATTGGTGACAATGTAGCCAGTGCCTTTGGCGGTGTACGAGGCCCAGATTGGCGCAAAATGCTCGTGCTCTACCATTCTAGCGCTCTCAACGTCCATGAGGAAGTCCTGCTCGAATGCATATGGTGTTTCTGCATCACCCAGTGGAAACCTCCTACAAACGAATATCTCTTCGGGTTTTTTCGGTAGGTGCATACGCGACCAAGCCTGCAAGTTGACTGCCACGGGTAGGGACATGACGTTTTCGATTGGGATCTCCTCGTTAGGTGCATAATCTATATGTATGCCTTCTCGAAGTTCTCGTAGCAAGAATGTAAACTGGGTGTGATAGAAGCGGGCATTGGCGTAATTGTCGCGGTGATTCGACAGCGAAAGCTGTTCGATGTCGTCCATTTCGAGAGGTAGATCATCGTCATCCCACGATTTGTCGACGACGGCGAAGATTCTGTCCGCTTCGCCAACTTCTACCAATATCAGGAATAGTCGCCGTGCTTTCTCCAGTATCCATTCGATGTAGGTATCGTCGCTCAGATCGCCGAAGCCTACAGGCTGGGTGAGACGTTCCCTTTCTTTTGGCTGCAGCCTCGAGGTGACATATTCATGATTGACTCTCTCGTTGATTCGCTCCTCGGTCCACCATATCTGCTGGAGAGCGTGCTGCGGGGTGACCAAACTGTGCCCCGCGTATCCGTAGATGAGTGCGTTCAGCGCGACCGTTTGGTCGTTCACGACGTTCGTCAACGTCCTCGCGCTCATCGTGTCAAGTGGTGGGATTAGGTGAAGCTCTTATGTTGGCGAATCGTGTGTGTTGGTACAAGACATGAGTCGCGCGACCAGTGATGAGCTCGTGATCATCTCCAGTGATGTCCAGTGGAAAGGAAATTGGATGACGCGGATTGACGCGTGAGCAAGGCTTCCCGGCTTCAGTACTCAGCAAGTAAGACAATACTGTTGTAAGGCGTCAGCGGGACCAGAAACACGGGCTTGTGATTGTCGTACAGAATTTGATCCGCCTCTCGGGACGCTTCTCGTTGTGGCAAGCGGCATGGCGACGACGAATACATGGCTTTGGGTCACTGCCTATAGGCCAATCATCAGAGGCATGGCAATAGACGGCGCATGCTCGAGCATCGTTGGCATAGGGCGAGATAGGGCCTTTTGCCTCGAAAGGTCTGCGTGGCCCCGAAAGCGGCCGCCATGTGCAATGTGACCAGGGTGTCTCCAGGTGGGAAGTTGACGAGACACGGTGCAGCAAGCGAATTACAAACGCAGGCAGGACGGACGCAACACTAGCATGCCAATGACATTTGCGGAGGGCCGTTCCTGTGGCGGAGCGGCATCGCGTCTAGCATTAAGCGGTGCCGGGCTTCCTGCACGCCAACCCTCCCCAAGGGCTCAATAACGGCTACAAGGTGTGATACTTATGCCTCTCCATGTTCGACTTTCTCGTTTGGCTGTGGTCTTGTCCAAGCCTTTCGCGGGGGCTTGAGTGATGTCGCAAAAATCGAGGCGTGGGCAAGCTCCACTTTAGGTCTATCACCCTCATGCGAAGGCTGGTCGTGCTGACAGAGGAAGGATCAGCACCTAGATGCGGCTCCATTTTGCATCACCCGATGCTCAAGGTGCGATACCGCCTGCGTTTGCTATCCTACAGTAGTATCATGCAGGTGACAGACGGCGACTGGAGATAGGACACAGCCGGTCGGGTCCCCGGAACCGAGGGTACACAAGATGCCAACTCGACGGCTAAGATGAGAGAACGCAGTCGCTAGATGACAGCAGATTGACGGCCTAGCATTAGCTGTGAGGACTGTGCGGCAGCTTCTCTGCTCCATGGCAACATGCAGGATAGCTGGCGAGCGAAAACGGCACAATGACTCGCGACCACACACGACTGAAGCCTGAGCTAGGGCAGTCTGGGCGTAATGGGACGGCGACACAGAACAGTGCACAGCAGAGCGCGGCACTACACAGACAGCTGTCGGTCGCCATGTCCTGGTGCATTGACATGATTCTCAGTATTGGTGAGGCTTTCGAGACGAGGCAATCAGTGTTGCTGGAGGGGGCACTCTGCGCACAGGGCCGACCCCAAAGACCCAATTCACCTTCAGTGCACGGCCGACCCAACGCTTTCCACGCTTGACAGTTCGTCCACATTTTTGCAACCACAATCGTGGATAAGTCTGGACGGCTACTGGATTTGGTAGGAGCTGCCGATTCCCATGTGCCCTATCGGTCGTTGTACGAGCTGAGTAATGATCGCCCCCCCCCCCCATACAGCTGCCAGCTGTCCGAGTAACGTGCTACTTTCTGGGTGGTTTCAATGGCTACAAGGTATCAGAACGGGGTCTAATAGATCGAATCCTTTTCATACATTTATTATTGACGCCGTTTTCCATCCTCTTCTAGTGTGAGGCATTAATGTCGCACGTGTCGTCAAGGCAATGACACTCTGGCAGATTGGCCAATCCATTTTCGGGCCTTCTGATCCTGCGCACCTTCGAGCTGTTCCTCAGTCCTCAAGCAGCTGGATCGATAGAAAGAAATATATTCCTCTCGCTCGGGGCCGTTGCGACCTGGCTACCTCACGGATGAGTCCCGTTCGGCCACACAATGATACTCCTGTTATCTCCAGCAACTTCCAAACGACTACCAGCAAACAGATCCCCGAAGACAGTACTGTTATCGTGCCCGACCAGAGCATCATCCAGATTATACGCCCACACCTGCTGAGGGGCGCCAGTGTACAGATCATCCGCAGCTTTTGTTATCTTAGCGGTAATCCTTCAGACGTCTCATCGCGACGCATTTGTTCCCAATAGATACCACCTGTGCTTGTCAGCTAGGAGATAAATCAGAGCTTGCGCTGGTACTGACCAGCCTTGACATCATGACGACCGCTGATCGAGCCACCGACAGACCAAACGTAGATAGGCTGTGGTGAATTGCTCAGCACGATGGCAATACCAACAGCCTTGACTAAGGCGGTAGGTAAGTGCCAAGATCTTTGGGACGACAATATGCATGTTCCCTGAACACCAACCTTGCTCGACAGGTCTGCAACCAAGTATATCGTGGCACTGTATCGCCTTTGGATAATTTCAATACTCCGATTGAGTGCTCCCGTTGGCGGCGCATGGTAATGTGCTGGTAGAGGCAATGCATCCAATATGGCTATTCAGATCAACCATGCGGGCATGGCTTTCACTCGTCAATCCATATTTGCATACACTGCATCTCTATTAACAGCTGCAGTATTGTTGCTACACGAGCTTCATTGGGCCGCGCAAGACTTTGTGCTTGTTGACCGTGGTGCACTTGTTGTAATACAATAGCCGGATAGTCTTAGAGGTTGGCAAAAAGCAGGTCAAAGCCTGGACATCAGACGACTATGCAAACGTTCGGAGAGCAACAACTATGCCCTAAAATATCGTTAGAGCTAGACCTTGAGAGGGCTCTCTCTAGGGAACTCCGAATCACTCCCAGGGTCGCTGCGTGTAGGTCTTGCTACCATGGTTCCAACTCTTCTGCACTTCTTGGTTGCATATTTCATCAACCCTGACACATTGCCAAGAGCTTGCTACATCAAGAAGATTAACGCTTTCGTGTAGAGCTGCTGCAGGTTCCATCCTAAGAACACACAGTCAGTCTCCCGCATATCATGGCCGTCGTCACCATGTAGGTTTCGTGCCCAGTTTGTGGACAACTGTATGAAATGTCAAATGCAACAACATTAGGCAGGATATTTTCTTCTATGGTGAAATTATGAAGTCGTGCCATCCAGAATATAGATGCCTGAGTATCTGCGCGACCAGCACCTGCATTACTAGTAGTCTCTTGGCGCTGGAATCAGCCATGACACGTTCTTCGTGCACTTCCTCATTCGTTTCATACTTACTATGAGTCGAGAATTCGTTCCAAGTCTTTCACAACTGTTGCCTGCGCCGGCGTATGACTAATCGACTTTCTACTGGTTCGTTCTGGGTGTATCCAGACACTAATGTCTATGGAGAATAGCATCGAGCCCCCGTACCACTTAGCTAATGCGACTGCGACTGCGACACTCAGAATGAGATATTTGACGCGTAACCCAAGGCACCGGTGTTCTTACATTCGTCATTGGCTCCTCGCTGCTTCGACTCCACACGTCTATGTTCAACGCAAAATCGTTTGCATGCGGCGGCTACATGCAAATCCGCTCGGCTGTTTTGCGTTAGATTGAGAACGCCCGTGAGAGAGCCTGAACGCCTAACTCTGACGTACGCCACTCACAGCAGATGTTCAGCGGAACATGCGACAGCTACATGAGGCTTAGGGCTAGATTCCAATAGCGCCTTGCGGACCGGAGTAGTCTATCTTTGTCACTGTCTGCGCATACCTCCTCTCATATGTCGCATCGTCACTGAAATACATTCTCCAGATTCTCAGTCATCAACAGCTTCCAACAATCAACTTTCACCTATACAATGGCTTCTGGGAACGACAGTTACGATTGTCCGACTCAGGCTCTGTGGACCTTCCCAGCGCCAGGCGACAGATCTTTGATGCCTGATAAGTACCCACAGAGCTCTAGCTTCAAAGTCGAGCAATACCTTGAGAAATCAGCTCATCATCCGCCTACTTCGGGCTTGGGTGCAACTCCTCTCTTTGTCAATGACGTTGTCGAGCTGACATGGCCTGGGGATTTCGAGGTTCCCGTTGTGTTGCATCGGAATCTTTACTGCAAACCCTGCCAGCAGAAAACTGAGGACCACGAAGAACAGGAACAGTTCAATTGGGAGTCTTGCTGTAAGTTCATCTCACTGCGTGCTTTGAGCTGGCAAACATCCTCTTTGACGTTTAGCGTTACACGAATCTGACCATGATACCAGACGAGAGGCCAGGACAAGGTGGAATATGGTCTACGAGCTTCGACGTGATGGCCTCGGGAATGGTCAAAGTTGCGGTCAAATTCGATTTCACCACGGAAGCGGATACCATGGTCTGCGCGTTCGGGTTCCCTGGAGCCATGCCAGGCGGGCTTTCGCAAGCCTTTCCCGTCATCAACAAGACGCCACCGCCTGACAGAGGAAGGTACGCTTTCACGTCTGACGCTCCTGAGGGGCTGCCGTACAGGTGCGATGAGGCAAAACCATCGAGTTTGTATATCATCATGGGCGGCATGGTTGCCCTTGGGCTCTGTATGGTCTTCTTCGCTCGGGTCTTCTGGCAAAGGAGGAGGCAACGCAGGGCGTTACAAGCCCTCGAGGTTGGCAGTGAACACGATGGTCTTGTAAGCGGGGTGAAGACTACAAGTTACACCGACGACGTGTAAGCTGTTACATGCTCAAGCGGGTGGGTTTGCAATGCGTCCAACACGCTTGACAGACACAGGCACAGTTAAGATAGTGGTGTATGACACGTGGAGATCCAACATGCTCTTCGATTAGCACAAGTCTTTTGATGTGCAGCTACGATGGAGAGAAGAACAAAGGTGGAAGTAGATACGAGAAGAGGCAAACACGTGACGGACTAAAATTAGTGGTGCAGGTGTGGGGAGGGACTAGCTGCGGGAGGACGGCAGGCGGAGCATGCCAATGCAGACCAGCCGGCGTCGCGAGTTGACGTGAATATCAAACGTCGGATTCAGCAAACGATAGTCATTCCATCTCTGCCTGTCTTGCTGACTTTTGCAACATTTGCAATCCTGTATTCCTCTTGCTACATCTGCTTTGCTGTTTCTGAGCATACGTCGTGTTAGTGGGCGCGTCGCAACATGGCGTCTCCTGTGCTCGAGAGTCGTATCGAGCCTCACAAGAAGGCACACTTCAGCCTACACATCAGCGACCGCATAGGGAGCAGCGACGATGCCCGAGGAGAATTCAGCAGTGTCAAGTGTAAGTTTTGTTCGCGATATCCGCGTCCACGACAGTTGGCTGATGCAAAGGCTTAGACAACCACAAACCCTCGCAAACGGCGGAATCGCGCTCTACAACGCTGACATCGCCCTCCTCGCCTAACGCGTACAACCTCTGCATCGAAGACACGAGCAGTGCCGGCGAAAAAGACATCTTCACCTTCACAGGGCAGAAGTCACACCTCAAGAAGTCTTACGTCCTAGTCTTCGACGCCTTGAATCAACAGGCCACGCTTGAGCCTCTTTCCAGCAGCTACACGTTCAACCTCGCCACCAAGAATGGCAAGGACATCTCGTCGCAGCACGCCAAGATATACCCCAAGAAGCTCAGGGACGGTGCACAAAACAAAGACGAGGAAGAGGACCTGTTTGGCGAGGCAGCGGCTGACGATCGGGGAGGGGATCCTGATGCGGACAACCCCTACGACTTCCGACACTTCTTGAGCAAGGAGAAGGAGAAACGGGGCGACGAATCCGAATATCGCTACGCGTCCTCGCCAGACTACAGGACAGGCACGGGCAGCGCCGTCAACACACCGCAGTTTGGCGCTCGCGCAACTGCGGCTGCTGCTCCCGTGCGGAAGCCTATGACCGCGCCAGGGCCCAAGAAGCGCAAGACTGCGACAGCGAACCCCATGGTGAAGCCCAAGAAAGCGCATGCCACACCAGCCGTCCGCCTCCAACGCACCGCCACAGATACGGCGTCAAAGCCGAAAGCCAAGCCCACGGCACCGCCAGCATCCAAGATCAAATCCTCCGAAATCGTACACTCGTCTGACGAATCCGACGGCCAAGTAGCGTCCTCCCCTGCGCGTCCATCGCCTCCTTGTGAGCAACGCCAGCAACACGACGACGAAGACGAAGATGATGAGGATGATGAGGATGATGGTGATAACGACGACGCAGAGGGCGAGTCCGACAATGACGGTGGTCTGGAAATTGAAGTGCCCGATGCCCGTCCGCCACGACGCAATAACGGCGCCTTGGCCTCCCTGGCCCCTGGTCAGAATCATGGTGCAGCCTACTTACATTCACCTTCAAACCGCCCCATCTCGCTCGCCAGCGCAGCGAACAGCGACGTCGAAGGCTCGCCTAACCCGCACGCACGCAATCGCAACGCTCAAGATGAGATTGACTTTGGTGATCTGGGTGGCGACGACGCAGAAGGCGAAGACGACGATGAGGATGACTACAACAACAGGGACATCGAGCCCATGGACATTGGTCCGCCTGCGCGACAAGAGACAACGGGCTACGATCAAAAGTCCAGCATGGCTGGTGAAGTCGCAGCACCCGACGACGATGATGATGAAGATGATCTCGAAGCGCTGATGATGAGAGGCTTGGAGGGCGGAGACAGCAGCGAAGAGAGTGAAGAGGAGTGATGATGTTCTTGGATTACAGTTTTGCCATTCATCTACTCGGTGAACCGGCGTAGCCCATCGCATGCATGACATAGGTCCTTGATGGTACCAAGCATACCATCGTGATTACCATAAACTCACAATATCCCTACTCATAGACCACAAAGTCTTATCAGTCTACTCGGTTGCGGGCAAGGGTGGACACTGTCCCTGTTGCCAAAGAGGACTCAGACAACGTTGGCAAAACCATCGGCTCAATCCTCTCCCGCTGCGACATCACTCTCGCTGTCTTCCCCGTACGTTAGTTCTCAATCTTCCAATCTTACTGTACGAGGTTGCAAAAAGGACAGCATCCCGGCCCAAAGCAGTCCTTCCACGAGTTACCCTCCAACTCATACTTCTTCCGAAGCTTTCCACGACTACGCCAAGACATGAAGAAATACCCAGTCCAACATGTGGCAAAGGAAAGAGCAAAATGTTTGATACTTTGCATATCTCGTCAGTACGAGACGTACGACAAAACTGAAAGGAAAGCTTACGTCGTGGTTGCAGCATGACTACTCTTCATGTCTCCTTGATTGTCCTCTCGATGTCAAATCATGCCATAAAAGTAGTACCTTTGGACAGCATGAGAGGCAGCCGGTAACAAAGCTCATCGGTTGGTGCTCGTGTTGCACGATTGAGTCTCATACTTGTATTGTACGGAGTACAGCACCTGTACCACTTTAGGTTCTAATTTGTCAGAGTGATGCTCGGCTTATCGAGCGGATGGGGGGAATTGGGAGGCTGGTAGTAGAGTGAGGCATGACTACTGATGAAGAACATGAAGCTTGTACTACTCTATGCTGTGTTTGAGCTAGGTCTATGACTGAGGTATTGTGCGCTGTCGATCCGTTGGTGTGCTTTCTCTCTAGGTCCCAGCGCTAAATGCGCTCGAGCAGTTATGGAATCGACAAAAAAATCGGTAGAGCTTTCCTGGGCACATTCTTCTACCAGTTAGTCACAGGATCGCAAGGCGTAAGTTATAACGTCGTCGTTTAACGAGCTGTATTGTCCTTTTCAATCATGGATCATAAACCGGAGATGAACTAGATTGACTTGAATAAAAGCCGATATATCTGCGAACACGGTCGCCACCCATCGCGAGGTCCATGCAGTCTAACTTGCACCAAGGATAGTATCGATACCATTCGTGGTAGATGAAGACCGGCTTCTAGAATTAGCGTTCCCCACGCCGATGGTCCCTGCGCTAGCGTGCCGTAGCCCGAGGATTGTGTACGCGTCGCCCGGCATCGTCGGTCATCTCCCGCGTCCTAGTGCGAACCTCAGCCAAACCAAGTATTGTATCTTCTTCTCTCGTTTTCATTCAGCATATGTATGCGTCCTCTCGCTCTTCTTAGCCTCTCGGTCGTGGCTGCCGCGTCCACCAAGCCCTTAACTATGCCGCGTCATATTGAAGTCATCGAGAGGGAGCCAGGCCGGGGATACACCTTGAAGCTGGAATGCGTAAGATACCCCGCTTCGTGCCTGGATAAGCCCTTGTAAGGCGGAACAGTTGCATTCGTCTCCAAACAACTCACCAGTGAGTGCAATCTATCGCATGGAGAAGGCATTGTTTGCTAAGCATAAATCAGTCGCTCAAGTAAGATATAGCCAAATTCAACGATGCGCTGCTCCTCAATGAGAATCGCATCTTCCCTTTAGACCCGATGCCCCTCCATATTAACGCCATAGAGATTCCTACTGGATTGGAGCAGGACGAGACAGATTCCGTAGACGAGCACGCCTTAGAGTTGAGCAAGCCCAGGAGAATGATGTTTCCGCTCCACTACCAGCAAACCATCTTTCGCGCCGAAGAACCCGAACACTTGTGGCTTCAACTCAATGTGACAGGCCTGTCCCGGGGGGAGAGGCCTGAGCCGATCAAGATGAGTCAGAAGGTCGTTCAGATATTGTTGCACAAGGAATGTGATGAGAATTTTGAGTACGATAAGCACCTGGGGGGCAATTACATCCTCTCCATCGAAGATGTACAGGTTGTCGAGGCGAAAGACGAGTTGCAGCCACCTAGGATGATGTGTGGAAAGCTGACTATGATGCAAACGACATCTGATCCAAGTGAATGGGACGAATATGGTAAGATTGGCACGTGGTCAAGGACTTGGAACTTGCTTGTTGTCAAGCTACATGGTGGATGAACGCCCTGCTTCTCCCGCTCCTTGCATTACTTGCGGCTAGCCTCGTCATGGCCTGTCGCCTGTTTTTGCGGAGGCGGCAGGAGAAGTTTGGCCCAGACTCTGATGCTGAGACTGCTGCATTGGGCCGCGATGTGCCTCCATCGTACGCAGATATCCCGGCGATCAAGATTGAAGAGTATGATTAGTTTACCAAGTCGGGAGGCTGGAGCGCAATCTAATCAAGCCGCCCGGAGCCTTGCCCGTATCTCCGTGTTGCATTCGCCCTTCGTGCGCAAGCGGCATCTTGGCTGTATGTACGACATCAATCTCGGGTATCCGCTATCTTGTTCGTTCCTGTGCCCATTCTTATGCTTTTTATTACACCGACATTCTGGCTCCTGTATCCCTCGGGCGCACCCGGGTGAGAATCGAGAACGTTACACAAGCTCGGTAGGTTTAGCCGACACATTCACCTGTTCAACCTCTATCAGGCATCGCCAGCTTCACCAGTCCTACGCTATACTTTGCCCTTCTATCAGCAAGCATGTCTGTCATCGTCGAGCAATACAACAAGGAATGGCCACAGCAATTCGAACATATCAAGTTGGAGTTGAAACATTGCCTTCGAGACGTCGAATACCTCTCGATTGAACACGTGGGTAGCACATCAGTACCGGGCCTCGTCGCCAAACCTATCATCGATCTTGACATTATAGTTGCTCGCGACAATGTCCAATCTACTATCGACACTCTCATTGCGAAGGCAAAGTTTGATTACCTAGGAGAGCTCGGTATCGTAGACCGCCATGTCTTCAAAGACGCCAATCAGTCTTTGCGCCATAACATCTACGTGTGCGTCGATGGTGTCGCACAAACGCGTAACCACCTCAGCTTGCGAGACACGCTACGCTCGAACAATGAGTTGAGGGACGAATATGCACGTGTGAAGCTCGAACTCGCAGCCAAAGCAAACAACATCATCGATTACATGATCGCCAAAGGAAATATCATCCAGAAGATCCTCAGAGCATCTGGTGCCTTTACGAAAGAAGAACTCGCAGCCATTGCCCGCGCGAACGTGAAAGGTGAGCGGTTTGGCGCCATCAAAACACCTCGTTTGCTCCTTCGCGAGTTCGTAATGAAGGATGAGGACGGCTACTTTCTCCTGGAAGGAAACGAGCAAAATGCGCGTTATCAATATTGGCCCCCACGCACACGCCAAGAAGCTCGTCAGCTCGTCCTAGAGAATATTCGCAACCACAATGATGTGCCACGAACCAAGTATGAGCTCGCCGTTGAAAATCTAGGCGAGCAGTTCATCGGTCGTGTGGGCGCCAGAACGTCTCAAGCAAACTCCGACTCCCTACCAGGAGAAGCCACCATCAAGCCAGTCACCCATGCCAAACTTTGGTTCTCCTTCCTGCCTTCTATGCAAGGCCAGGGTTTCGCTACCGAAGCCATGACGGCTTTCATCGATGCTCTGAAGGAACGACTGCAGGATCAAGGGAAACTGGAAATGGAGATTGAGTGTGATCCAAGGAACGAGGCAAGCTGGAAGCTAGCCGAGAGGCTGGGGTTTGAGAGACATAGCCTGACAAAGGAGAAAGCGATGGTGAAAGGAGAATGGGTGGATAGTCTGGTTATGAGGAAGGTCGTTGGAGACGTGTAAGTGATCACAGTGTTTGTATTTGTTTGGAGTAGACAAGCTGACCTATGACAGGGCATTTGCGTCGAAACATGTGAGAAGAGGCAGTAAAGTCAGCAGTAGCATGCGCTTGAGTGCAACGGAACTTTTTGAAAATTGTCATTGATGGACTATCCAAGGCTTATTGCAGATCGCCATTGATACATTTGTTTTTGGCCTCGTTTACTCTTCTTGCTTTGTTTACAGCCAAGGTTCAATACCATATGAGACTCGAAAAGAATCTTGGTACAAAGTTCCTACTCGATGCTTCTCCCCCTAGGTTCTTCCTTCGATAGTGCCTTGGGTCATAAACAGCTTGACCGTGAGTTGGATCTGATGACACTGTCGAGCTACTGAGATACATAGCACTGTTGGACGAGCAAAACTACACTGATGCATCAAGAGAGTGTATTGAATCACAAGACCAAGAGAAAGACAATATGTACACCGAAATAACTTGCACCACGAAGCGAACTAAATCAATCCTTTACTTCGATGTCTGCGATCACATCGATTCAACATCAGGTTTCACCAGCCTCTGTCTGGCGAGCGTCTTCCACTTTCCCAACCATCTAGATCGGAGTCACAGTGCTGATGTCAATTAACGTGATCGGCTCGATGTCGTTTGGCCCGGGTGCCGATGCTTTCACGTCCGCAGTGACCGTAGTAGTGAGAAGAGCGGTATCGGTACCATTCAACGTAACAGGCGCTGGATTATCGCCGTTCTCCGTTGGCGTAGACACTTCACTGGGAAGCGTGATCAACGTGATTGGGGCAAGGTCATTGCTGGATGTCGCCGTTGCGCCCATATCCGTGGTAGTAGTGAATGGAGACGTTCCGTTGGCGGCTGGGAAGGCGGTAACGGTGACGGTAACAGTGAAAGTTGTTGTTACGGTGATGGTGTGGGTGCCGGAGCTGTGGGACAAAGACTTGGTTCCCCAGTGTGCATCACGCTTCAAGACGTTAGATGTGAGGCGCTCGAGAGGTGCGATGAGGGCGAGAGTGGAAGGGACCAGAGAAAAGAAGAGGAGAGATTTCATGGCGATGATAGGGAGGATGCGTATGTAGATAAAGGCTGAAGTTGGACTGAGGTGAGGCAACGAAACAAGACAGCGAAGACAGGATATATAGCCCTTCGGACCTTTGTGCCACACGTAAGATCGACCCTAGATATTACAGAAGTCGGTGTCTTGACGCGTATACCCACAGGCATCTTCGGCATCAGTTGAGCTTGAGCCACAGAAGACGCCCACCCTATACGCAGTTCCTCCAACGCCTTCTACTACCCCAAGCTGATCGCAGTACAGGAATCCATCATCATCCGTTCACTGCTTCCGGGAACATGCGTCTGCAAGCCACATCATGAGAGTGTGGCCTTGCTCCGAAAATCTTTCGATATACTCTCAAGGTACGAAGAGCATTCCGACTTGTCCAATACTCAATGTGCGGCATACGTGTTTGGTCGACTGGCTATCAGACCCACGAAGTTGCCATGGCTACGTATGCTGGACAGGCATCGGACTTCGCGTGCACCGACACTTACGCGCACACTCTTGGCTCACGCATTCAACCATATGAAAGGACACCTAACGGACTTTGGGCGGAGTCCGTACTCTAGATGATTGATCACTCACTGGCACAGTGAATCCAAGGTTTGGCGCTTTGATTGAAATTAGCTGGACTGTTACTAAAGGGCTTTGGCGTAAGCACATCTGACCTAGCCTTGCCTTGTTACAGTACCGAAGACGTGTCCGCTGACAACACGGTAGAGCTATGGAGCCCTCGAGAAGACGTATGATAAGTACCTGCGTTACCGAAGAGTCTGCTACGCGACCTAGGTCGACCATTAGCCCACAGTTTCCCTCAGCGTGTTCGGCCCAATTCCTCTAAGCGAAACAAATAGGTAGATACCTATATCCCTAAGGGGGAAACGGGAATTTGATTCGACAGCGTTGTGAGACATTGTTCCTGCACGGTTGCTGTGTTCTGGTAGCGTACATGATGTTGGGAAACAACGGGTTCCAGGCTAGGACGAAACTGGCCTAGCCTTATCGCTTGCATTCTATCCCTGCAGGCACAATGTCGATCGCATTCAGCTTTTGGCATCCGTTTAGGTGAGTCGAGGCAAAGCACGTCGACATCAGAGAAGGCGTTTGGCAACTATTACCATTATTCCCTGGGAGCCTCCACTTGTTCACTTCCCAAAAATGGCGAATTCGACAGCCGATGCGAACCTTGCATCTACCACACAGGCGGGATTGTCAAACTCGTCGGCATCATCACAGACACGACCCAACACACAGCCCGAGTCTACTTGGCCATTGCCGTCAGCACCGCGCCAGGCATGTGCGCAATGTGGAAAATCGCCAGACTCGCTTAAGCAGTGCATCAAGTGCCATAGCGTAACGTACTGCAACAAAGACTGCCAAAAGGCGCACTTCAAGGCGCACAAGAAAGCGTGTCCCATTCTTGCGCAAGAGTATGTAAAATTGCATGAGCCGAAGATGGCGTCAAAGTCTAGTGCAAGTGCAGCTGGAGCAAGAGAGAGGGGATTGCAGAAGTGGCAGGTATGTTGTTCTCTGTGTCAGGTTCCATGTCAAGGTTGGTGCTAATATGAATAGTTTGATACTTGAGTCTGTGTGAAGGAAGCAGTGGCGTAGCAATTGAAGGTAGAGGAGGGTGGAGGCAAGAAGAGGTGGAGCAGTGAGGAGCAAAGGAGAGGGCAGTCGAGGACCAGTCACAGCAAACAAAGTACAGCAAAGCTTACCGTGTGCTGTTGTGATGCAGGCAAGCAGCTTGGCATGGTGTTTACACTTGTTCGTCGGCCCACTCCGGCACGCAGGCAGGTGACAAGCGACGTGATTCGCTGGACGGTGCTTGTGAGAAATGTCTTGCAGCCGATGCGCAAGGGGATGGGCCGCACATTGAAATAGCGACCTTTTTCCGTTTGTCGATGATGGCTGGAATGGAGGCGTGGCCTCAGTAGCGGGGTGAAGAAAATGTGCGCAACCGGAAGATCCCGTGACGAGCAGCAGTAGTAGGGCGCTGATCATTAACCCAAGACGCATCCAGCGAAAAAAGAAGTCTTCCAACGCTGTCCATGAAAACTGCCCTCGCTAGGCAGAGTCGAGAGACAGCTCGATGGAAGGCTAGACTCGCATGGCGGCTTAGCCGTGGAGGGCAAGGCGTGTCGCGGCAGCTGAGTGTGGCTGTTCAGTGTAGTGTGAGTGCGGATAGAGCCAAGGGAGTAACTTGGGGACACGCGCTGTGCTTGCTGCATCGTAAGCTCGCACCAAGAGCTGTCAAGAAGGTAAGCGCCGCAGTCGTGTATACGGCACCACACAGATGGATCGATGGATCGATGGAGGGACAACGGGCTCAACGGCCATGGAGCCATGTACAGTCAGTATGCAGGGAGCGAGGACCAGCTGCGGTCAGGCCATTCTGCTCGTGTGGATTTTGTGGCCGAGGTCTAGATTTCTGCTCATGAGACCCTGGCGCTCCAAAACGCGCTAGTAGCAACCGCAGCGAACATCGGGTATTCACTCCGCAAACCCAACCTAGCCCACCCACCACCTAGCCCACCAAGCCCACTCACTGCCCTGGCCTGCTCTGCTGCTGTTGCCTTTGCGTCTTTGGAGCCAGCAACCGTCTTCCCCCTGGCCTCTCTATTCACTCGTTTACCCCCCACAGCCCCCTTCTACCTGTCAATACTTTTCCACGCGGCCGTTACTGTCGCCGCGGCGCTACCGCGTTTGTACCTGGACGCCAGATCTTTCAGCCACGTCTCCGTGCGTCTGTTCATCCCACTTTACCCAGCATAGCGTGATTGTGCGCGTTGCCGGCAAACCTCCAAGACTTTGTTGGCCACGATGACGGGTCCCCAGTCTCCTCCACATGTTATACAGCAATTTCACGCTGAGACTGCCCCTCCTCCCTTCCACCAACCCTCCCACGAAGCGCTTCAGCCCAACTCTATCCCACCCACGCCGGACGGAGGCATAGATGCCGGCCCCTGCCCCAACCTATCGGTTCCCAACGACATCTCTTCGTTTCTCGACGCTTCCCTGCCGCAGCCCTTCCCGCTGCCTTCCGCCCTACCCCAGCCTCTTAGGACGCCTACCATCGAGGACCGGCCGCATCTTGATCTGACCCTCAACCTTCCTCAAACCAACTTGTCACTTCCCGCCTCCACGGTCCTTAGAAGCACGCACAATCTGCGTCTACCCTCGTTTGATGTACTCGGCATTGCTGCGCCCCACCCTGATCGTATCCCGCCACAAGCACATCACTCCTTCTCCCCACTAGGCGCTGGACCTCTATCAAACCCAGAGGACCCTCTCCATGCACTCAGCCCGCCACTCGACTTCTTCCATCACGCCAACGGGGCCAGTCATACCCCCGTTACCAGTCCCAAGGCAGCTAGAGCCCGCCTTGGACATCTTGTGTCCACTCACACGCCTCCCTCGGATACGGAGCCGGGGACGATCAGTTGGGGATCCTTTGTGAACGTACAAACGGTTGGTCTGGGTTCGCCTCCAAATTCCGAGCCGGGCGTGTCGCCAAACCTCCACATCGCCGCCAGTTCAACTGCCCCTCCTCAAGCGCCCATCATCGTACCCACGCACGACGACTTCGGCGACGCGCTTAGAATGGCAGCGTGGATTGAAGAGGCCAAACGCACCATCAGTGAGTACTCCTTGCACCCAGCTGATGCCCTAGTTCTGTGTACTGAGCAGCGTAGTTGCCGAGTCTGGATGCCTGGACTTGGATTCAGTCAAGATATTGTCCCATGCGCTTCCGTGTCCGTCGACGTCAGGCCACATCTTTGGCCAGATAATCGCTTCGATTCATGACAGGTCGTCAACGCAAACGTCATGGATCAATGTATTCCACGCCCTTCCTGGCCGCTACACACTGATGGACCTGCCAAAGTCTCCACCATCCACTCCTGGTCCAGCTGTTGGGGGAGATTCGTACTTTACAAGCAAGGTTTTCGACAGCGCCGTCGCCATCCCTGATTACCAGCTCGATTCGAAACTCCTGCCTCCATCGCCTCGACCCGTCGTGCCACCTGGAAGCATCAACGTCTCGATTGTAGAGCGATACATTCCCCCTACCAACACGAATGAGTTTTCTGAAATGTTCACGTTTCGGGGTCGGTCCTTGTTGTACGACCGCCTCATCGAGCTGTCTAGTGACGATGGCGTTCTTCTCTTCATCTACCCGACCAAAACAGGCGCGAGGACGTTTATGCAGCACTATCTTGGACCCATTCTCGACCCACTTTTGCGAACGGTAACGGTAGTCCACGATCTCCACTCTGAGCTGGGCAGGAGTCTAGGGCAGATGAGTTCCGTCAATTATCTGGACGAATACGACCACCTGGAAGCCCAAGTCCGGCAATACTGCGAAGCAATGAGTGAGAGATATGCCCATCCCAAGAAAAGAGCAGACTACGAGGTCATTCATGCGGCGAAAGAGGAGGTCTCGTTGCAACGGTCGGCATGGGCGGACGATTGGTGGATCAAGCAAGAGAAGCCTCGTGTGCGGGATGTTGTCACCAAGTATTTCAGCAAGTCGAAAAAGCTCCCGAGTTCTGAGATGAGTGCAGCGACTCTAATTCAGGCTGTCCTTGAGGGGGTATCCGAGCGAGACTACCACGACGGTGAGCCCAGCAAAGGCGTAGAAGTTGGTGTCTTCATGGTGAAAAAGACAAGGGCTGCTGTGAGAGCGCAGGCAGAATCATGACGAAGAAGCATACCCAGTGGGGAGAAACGAATACTGGGTGTGAGTCAACAATGTCTCGGGTATACGAAGATCATGATTTCGGATAGTGATGATCTCAAATTTCGCATAGCATTGCACGGCGTTAGCGGCATGGATGGAGACCTGTCTGGAACAGCACAAAAGGAAGCGATTGATATAGTAATAATACCCAGTGACCATCTTCAATCCATCCTTGTTGCGTGTCTTGATATCTGATCATAATACTTTCTGCGGCAACGGCAAGCTCACCACCGTTGTGCCAAGCCGCTAGCCGCAAAAAAAAACTGCCCTTGGCTCACCTATCGGCTCTCACCCTCTGGCTCTAACACCATGTAGACGCGACTCTAATACCTAGCGAGTACGTACTGGTGCAAAAAAACAAACGCAAAGACGCCTTCCTAACTTCAAGAGCTTCCTTGCAGACTGCGGCCACTCCTAACAGGTACGGCGCTCTCTTTACGCGCGTTTTTACTCGCTCTAGCCTCTTTCATCAGTCAAGATAAAGGCTCAAGATTCAGAAGGATCGCGACAAGCTTTGCAGTGATCACTTACGCAATCCTTTCCGTCTCTTCCTACTTCCTTCGTGTCTATTCTATCAAATGGAACCAAGCAAGATTTGCCTAGAAGGGTTGTCTGACTTGACTTTACTAGCAGCGCACAAGGTACAGCCGCCGCACAGATCAACCTTGTGATCGCTGGATACCTACAATTCTTAGCTTTAGAGGCTGCGCAAGCACAGTGAGGTTTTCAACATGCATGTGAGTTCTCAAGTCGAGACTTGTGTCTCATCTTTCCCCAACAGCTTTGCAATTTGGTAGTCATATCACACATTCACGTTGGTTCCACCCAATGTACTCCAAACCCAACCCCGCACGACTTTTGCCAACTTCTCTTGCATGACTCTTTCGAGTTGCACTGACACATCTAGTAGATCAAAACTCCCCAATCCGCACTCCTTTCCAACCATGAAGTCCTTCTGCATCTCCGGCAAGAAGACGCAGAATACACGGGCGCCGACGAGACGGGTCGGAAACGCAAGAAGCCGTCTGGCCTAAACCACATGCTGCGAGATGTACGTGTTCTTTAATTCAGATCGCACTGCCAATGGAGACTAACATGGGATAGGGACTGGCCTACCTACAAACCCCAGATTACACGACTGCATCACTCGCTGACCAACATCCCGATCGGCCCATGACGCTTTACCGAGGACCAAACAGTCTGTTCCGTGTGCTGGCGCCAAGGTACCGATTGAACAAGGCGGAGTATCTTCAACTATACAACTTGAGGCCTACTACGCAAGTCATGCTGGAGTTGGTCATCGAAGAGGTACGCTGTATTGCCCACTAACCCCCCCTGGCCAATTTACTAGTCTTCCGGCTCCATGGTTGATTTGGATGACTGCTAATGCTCACATAGGCGGGTGCACGTTTTACGGAAGATGAACTACACGACATTCTAGCCATCATTCAGCAAGTCTTTGATGAAGAAGAAGGCAACATCCCCGCTGGAGTCGAGGACATGGAGATGCCAAAGATTGCGAACAAGTTGCTAGGTGCTAATAAAAAGAGGAGAAAGGCTAAGCGGAAGGCTTAAGCCCGTGATGGAACGACGCGGGGGCGTAGCGAGGGGTGAACCAACAGATAGATGAAGAATTCAACCTTTGCGTTGAGACATCTCTCACAGCTATGGCTGCGAGAGGAAGTTGCAACTATACAGCGCAACCAATGGACCTTAGCAAGCAACAGATCACCATACAAAGTACAACCAGCACGAGTGAAGTTTATGAACATGTGATTGTATGCTACTAACTGGCGGGTATCCATCCACCGCATCCCCATCATGCAACGTAAAAGGACTTGGAAAGATAAAACTACAGAAGCCTGAACCCTCATGCGCCACTCGCCGTAACATAGCAAGCTCAAACCCATACAACGCCGTACCCTCTTTTGTAAGAACATGGCTACAGATGCATAAGTCTCCGTTGGGGTCGCGACGCATCTAGTCCTTGCTCTTCTTCTTCTTCTTCTTCTCTACCTTCTCATCGCCATCGTCGGCTTTCCGCTTCTTGCTGTCCTTGGTCTCCTTTTGGGCCTTCTTTGCCTCTTTGGCAGCCTTCTTCGCTTCCTTGGCCTCGCGCTTTGCGGCTCGCTCTGCTTTTCGTGCCTTCTTGGCCTCCTTCTCCGCCTTCTTGGCTGCCTTGTCGCCCTTTGCGGCAGGCTTATCTTCCGATCCGGAGTCTGATGAGTCTTCAGCGCCGTTGGCGTCTGCCATCTCCTCGTCGCTGTCAACCTCTTGTACCAGCTTCTTGGGTGTACCGTTAGTCTTGGCGGGCTTGGACTTCTTGGGGGCAGGCCCGTCAGCAGCCGGCTCATCGCCAGTGAGACCATCGGCGTCTGGGTTGTACTTCCGTGCTTCCTTGACCTCCCATTTCTTTTGTCCAAGTGTCGTCTGGTTTGCGTTTCCGGCAGGAATGCTCTTGAGCGGCTTGCCCTCGAGGGCGCGCAGTCTCCTCTCGATGGTGAGACGTGCGTCGCGACCGAGCTGGGACTTCTCCTCTTCAGTGGGCTCCTTGGAGGTGTCCTCGGACGAGACACCCCAGGTGCTGAGGGCGTCGACGCGGAGACCCAAGGCGGACTTGGCGGCGAGCATACGAGCGATCTTGCCCTTGTTCTTTCCAGTAGCCTGGCCAATAAGGGATGCGTGGTAGATGAGCTGGTAACATTAGTACAGGCAGAATACACGAGGGAGATGAGATACATACACCGTACTTGGGTGTGTCGTGCTTGGTCTTCAGGGCGCGGAAGAGGGCCTTCTCAGCACCGAGAATCTGGATGGTAGAACCAGGCGACTTGGCGAGGTTCATGAGGGATCCAGCGTGCGCGATGAGGCGCGCACCGACAAGCTCGCCAACAAGGGCCGTCAGGTTGGGAGCGAGGGCCTGCATGCGGTTGGACAGGTAGCTGCCGAGGTTTTGACGGTGCTCGGTAAGGTCAACGACCTGCTCAGCAAGAGCCGAAGTTGCCTCGAGATCTTCGTCTGTGATCTCAGTGCCCATGGAGATCTCTGCAGCCGCCTTGACAGCCGCCTCAATCTCCTCGGGCAGAATCTCAGAGAGGTCGCTCTCACGCGCATTGGTTCGGAAACCCATCTTGAGAACAACACGGGAGTAGGCAAGGTTATCGTTGAGAACTGTCGCAGTAGTCAGTAAGGTGCTCGTGGAGTAGTGGACGTCTGAGCGGCTGAAACTTACTCTTGGCGAGTTCTGGGAAGTGCCAGCCGTACCATTCCTTGACGCGCATGGCGTAAGTGTTCAGCTGCTTGTCGAGCACATCGAGAGATGCGATTGACTGGATAATCATGGTGTCGACCTTGTCGGGCGAGAAGCGCAGCTTGTGTCTCGACAGGGAATGGGCAAGACCAAGTCTGGTCGCGGCTTCCTCGGAGGGAAGTAGGTCGGGAAGGAGCGAGGTCAAGTTTTCGCGAATAGCACGGAATACATCCTGAGTGGAAGAGTCTGATACAGTCTTGAGGGAGAGACCGGGGAGTTGCGCAATCGAGTTGGACAGCTTGGGGTCGGCGACGGCCACTTGAGACATGTTAGCTTCCGCGTTGTATTTCGCTGTCCCGGAACGTGCGTACAAGTAGCTTTGGTCTCGTCCTTGAGATCGTCCAAAAGGGACGACAGCATAGGCGTAACCTTTCCATCGTGGAGAGCGGCAGCCTGCTCGAGAGCGTCGACAGCGCTTCCGAACTTGGCAAACTTCTTCAGCTTCAGCTGCTCGACAAGGCTCGAGGAATCTTTGCTCTCTGCGCCCAAGAGCTTCTTGTCCTTGGACTTGAGCAGGACATAGCCTGCCGAAGTCTCGGAGAGGATGAAGAGACCCATTGTGCGTGTCGTGGGTCGTGGGGTAGGTCCAATGGCGATGGCGAAGCGCAACTACCCTCAGTGGTGAATTTGGACGTGGTGTGGGATGTCGCGATGGGAGTTGTCGCAAGCTCGAACAGTGCGCAATCCCAGCTCGAACTTTTTCCTGAGCTCGGGCCCGCGAGCCAGCGCTAGGCCTGGAACGCACAAGCTTGGCGTCTGGCAGCTAGTGGCCTGCGCCAGGCACATGCAAGCGAAAGCGACGCTGGACCACTGGGCTTGTGAAGGTTGCAATCAATTGGGCACTTCCCAAGCAGCACTGCTCGCCGTATCCGCCATGTCCTCTGGCGGCGAGCGCAAAGTTTCGGGCTCGCTGGGCCGCAGCACCCGGGGCACGACGCCGCGCCTCGCTGATCTGGGAGAGTCACCACGAACACCGCTCCTACGAACCATCTCATCCACCTTCGCGTCACCCGGTGGCTCCTTTCGCACCGAAGACGAGTATGTCGTGATAGAAGTCGGTTCCCGATTTGTGCGCGCCGGCTTTCCCGGCGAAAGTGCGCCGCGATGCACCCTCCCGTTTGGGCCCGACAACCAGCGCAGGGTGGGCGACTACAGACAGTGGGACCCCGAGTATGCACAGAAGAGAAGACGGCGGAAGCGGGGCCAGGACTGGGGCCAGGAGTATGAGCTCTACCGCATGGACTTGACCAAGGTCGACCTGGGCCTGGTCGAAGACAAGTTTGAGCGGGCAATGAGGGAGGCATACGGCAAATACTTCCTGCTCGACACAAAGCCGCGTCGCGTACTGCTTGCGATGCCGCCCCGCATGCCGCATGCGCTCATGTCGACCGTTCTCGATGTGCTGTTTACCAGCTTCCAGGCCCCGAGCATTACCCTCGTGTCCACCCCGATACTATCGACGGTAGCGGCAGGACTACGTTCGGCGCTCGTCGTGGACATAGGGTGGGCCGAGACACTTGTGACTGCGGTATGCGAACATCGTGAGGTATCAGAGAGACGCAGCGTTCGGGCAGGCAAGCTGTTGAGCGAGGAGATGGCGAAGCTGCTGAACGCTGAGCTCGACGATGCCGAGCCGAGCGCCACCAAGGCAGATGTGTCTTTTGAAGAAGCAGAACAAGTCCTCACACGCGTGGGATGGTGCAAGCCCGTCCCCAGATCGAACCGGAGAACCGTATACTTTCCCGCACGAGAAGCGCCCGTACTAGACGAGTTCGAAGACGCCGTCGAGTCACCTCCGCCTACCGTCACCATACCCTTTCCGAAACACACGCCTCCTACTGAGCTCACGATATCCTTCGCATCGCTAGCCAAACCCACCGAGAACGCTCTCTTTGCACCAGAATTGGCCATACACGAATTCGACGACCACGACCTCCCACTGCATCATCTCATATACCGCGCCCTGGTCCAGCTTCCCATAGACGTTCGCCGACTATGCATGTCGCGTATCGTCATAACAGGCGGCGTGTCCAACCTGCCCGGTCTCAGAACGCGCATACTGAAAGAGCTGGACGCTCTGGTACAACTCAAGGGCTGGGATCCAGTAAAGAGTTATGGTAAAGCAAGCGCACGTCGCGAAGAGAAGCTGCAAAATCAAAGGGAGGATATGGAGATGCGCCGACAAGAGGGCGAGGATATGTTTCCGTCATCACTCGACACGGGTGCGCCGCCTACCCAAATACCCACAGCGCTTCAATCACCACAGCAAGATCCCATAGATGCCAAATTCGCCCAGATGGTGATACGACATGGTCCACCGCCTGTCAGCTTGGTAGGCGGTATCATCAGAGGCGTAAATACATTAGGCCCGTGGGCGGGTGCGAGCCTAATAGCACAGCAGCGCATCAAAGGTATCGTCGAAGTTGAGCGCGAGAAATATCTCAAGGATGGCTTACAAGGCGCCGCGCGGGAGAAGGAAATCTCGGTCATTGCGCAGAGGCAGAGTATGGGCCCTGGATTCTCTACCAAAGGTGGCGAGAGGGCTAGTTGGACTCTGGGTGTGTGGGCATGAAGCCCGTGCGAATTGTCATTGAGCATACTGTTCCTTTTTGATACCCCTTCAGTTATCTCACTTTTCTGCCGTCTGATTTTCTCAGTGGTCCCTGGCCTGCGGCTCCCAAGGCCGTCAGGCATCTCTAAAACTCTGCAAATCCTCAGATCCGTACGTCAAAAGGTATGTACTCGTGCAAGCCATCTCGCTAAGCAACACTTCAACTGTGATGTGTGGCTAGCGAAGAGCATTATAGAGCTATCATGTCCATATTCGTAAACGTTTTCAGCGTCCTTGTCATCCTTGTCATGCTCGTTCTTATTCTCTTGTGTCTGTTATGGCCACCGAGATCTTGATGGTCCTTCGGCTGACATCGTCCCTTTATGAGCTCCGGAAGGACCCTCATCCCCACATCTAGAGGTTACTGCTTCTTCGGGTACCTACATCTATCTATCGGGTACTGCACATGTTCCGACAGAATAACTAGCCCCACACCAAGAACTCGACTCCGTCGACGATCCTTCTCCGACCATATTGGATTTTGATGCATTCATAGCCTCTTAATAACACTGACGTCTCCATCAATTCTCGGTCGCATCCGAACAACAGCCTTGAACCGTCTGGGACCAACGAGCCCGAGGACAAGCCTTTTAAACTTTCATCACCCATCACGCGGCTCAAAGAATCCAAAATAATTCTTTCATTGTCTCCACCTCCATGCTCTGTACACAAGGCGTGTGAGCCAAATTTACACGCACAAGACATCACTGATGTGGCTCATCCTTGCGTTCGAAAGATGCCCCACGAGTCGCTCACACCTCTTCAAGTAGATCAGCATGTATCATCAAGATATGGGCGGGCAGCCAGCGGAACGGCTGGTAACAGCGCAGCAATTATCAGAAGCCGCATGTACCCATGTTCAGCCACCAGAGCCACTATCGACGGTTGTAGCCATGGACAAGGAAGCCCAACAACGAAAGCGAAGCTTACATTGCGCTTTCCAGAAAGCTTAAGCAAAGTTGGAGCTATCGTATAATGTACAGCAGCCTCAGTAACTACAGTATCTGCATTCCGAACACACTTGATACGCAAGCTACCGCAGAGAAGGCCTCCGTACCTACCCTTTCTCCGGCTTGGCAAAACCTGCAATAAAGACATAATAGATGAGCCTGAGTTTGAGACCTTTTGTGGGAAAAGAAGACCTCAAATGCGAGACTCCAAAGCATTAGCGCAAGGAAAATACAGGGCAACAGGAGTAATATGACATACAATGGTCCAAGGTGGAGGCTCACATAGCCGCACACGACATTCGGCAAGGTGCGTTCACCTAGGTCGCAACTGCAAACACGCCTACTTACATATATGTCTAGCATACACTCCAAGCGTGTCTTACCTTGAGCCTCGATCATTAGAGTCTTCACAGCCTCAAGATACGACCGAGGAAAAGCATGTCGACCCATCGAAACTCGGACAAGAAGCCCAGCATCTTGTCTCGAACACAAACCCCGTAAGACTAACAACATCGCTAGCGAGTTACACACTGACCAACCTCAATAGTTTGATGGCTGTTCCAATCTATTGGAAGCCAACTCCTTCAGCGCTCCAACGGACGTTGAGGTAAGCTAGTCCGGCTCATGTTACTCCTGCGTTCCTATTCAACACGGAGGCGCTAGCCCCTATTCCACCGAAATTGGGCATGGATGATATTATGGATACTATGCGACCTGAAACTGCGGTCTACCAGCCCGAACCATCTCCGTCACAGTATCTAACTATGCCAAGGGCTTCATCTATGTACGATCCACGAATTATACAAAAGTATGTGGAGGAAGATTCGGCGGTTTATGCAAACAACGGCTTCCAGGCTCTTATGCCTTCGACAATATCGCAGAGTACCGAAAAAGTCTGACGCAGTTAGCTCCTCACTATCAGATTCATCAAAGTGCGCTTTATGCCCTGCTATATCTGAGGTATCTTTCCAGTAAGGAAACTACGGCCGAAGCACACCGGCCAAGCTAGAACTTGGCCTTGCGAGCACACAAAATGTAGTAGAAGCTTTCGACAGTTCGATGCTCAGCCTGGGCACTATCAAAGACATGATCCAGAGCTGCTCAGAGATCCAGTTGAAGCATCAAAGTTGCCTATCAGAAAGGGTCAACGCATGACAAGTTCAAAATCAACACCGCTTTTCAACAAGGACAACAAGTCGATGTAGCTGCGAACCAACCTCATCCTCTTTGCCGCAACTAGAGCGCACCAGAAAGCCAGCAAGCGAAGCATGGCATGAAGATGATATCGGACGGAGCAGAAGAAGTACAATATAGTGAAGGAGAGAAATGGATGGTAAGAGGACGGAAGAAGAAAATGCAAAGAATCATTTCATCACAACATCATCCACGTCGTCTCCGAGGACAATACTTCTTTTGACTCATTTCGTTTCATTTCGTTAAGCGGGAGGGTCTTTCTCAATTAACCTCTTTCCCCCACTGTAACTATCCCCCACTCTCATGCAGCAACCATCTCAGTTCCTAACGTTCCCCCTAATCTCATCATCACCACCGTTGTTCTTGATATAAGTCTGATTCCTCTCCTCAGGCGCACCAACACCTCCGTGAGCAAAGTCACCCGCCTTGGTAGGCTGACCGTTAGCTTTGATGGAACCACCCTCGTCGAGCGGAATCTCGCGGTTGTTGCCTGCACCGCTGGCGGCGGAGCCGTATTTTACTTCTGCGCCGGGGAACTTGCCCTCCACGTTTGCAGTGTCGACGCCAGATTCGGTGGCTATAAGGGTTTGGGGTCAGTGAACTGTTATAGGAAGTAAAGGTTTGGGAGGATGGGAACATACTGGAAAGACCAACGCTGTGGCCCTTGGTAGCGCTCTGACTGTTGAGGTCCTGCTCAGCCTTCTTGGCGATCTCGTTGACGTCGGTGTTCTTGTATTCGGCAGACATTGTGATGGGTGTTGTTTGAAGAAGTTTGGAGCTTTGTGGTTGAAGTGTGTATGTGAAGATTGGAAATTCGGGTATCAAAGAAGTTGTTTGTGTGTATACGTTGGAGTGGTCAGTCGGGAGGGGATGTTATAAAGGTTTTGTACACACTGCTAGCTTCACAGCTCATCGATGATGATGATGGTGATGATGAAAGAGTGGTGGACCCTGATGATGTCACGACGACCTCATAACTGCGGGCTGAGACATGGAAACCTTTTGCGTTCTGGAAAAGACACTTGCCGATTAGTGACGGGACTTGTGAACGGAAACTTGGAAATTGTAGGGCTTGGTTGGTAAGTTTGCCGTGGTGGTGGGGTGCATGCACGAAGTTGGCTGTTGGCTGTTTTCCCTCGGAGCAAGGTACCGAATCTGAGCCGCAATGCAACAGTGGTAGAAGAATGAACAGTTCTGCCGGCACACAATGATGCATTCATACTGATATGCACACCTACATACGCCGTCGTTTCTCATAAAGCATGAAGTTCGTCCCTCATCAGCCAAACTCAAGGCTCCCTCCAAACTTCATGCCACAAAAAACCATGTCGAATAACGCTATATAGACGCCATGCTCGCAAAGTGATATATACGCAGGTGTGTAAAGCGAACGAAGTCGATGTAACCAATGAAAAGTTTTGTGCACACCCCCATATTACTGCTCTTCCTACTCTTCATTCAGCAAAGGTCACATGCCTAAGCAGTGACCGCTGTTGCAAATTCTTGCTTGATTCGTGATGAGAAACAAAAAAACGTGCGTCTCCCTTCTGTCCATTACTTTTGACCCAGCCGTCGACGGCAGTGTGTCTGATGCTGTCGAGTACAATGCTGGGCTTGAGATTGTTCGCCTAAAAAATCTCGGAATCGAGACTGCTACGGTAGCTCTGCAGAGACTCTTCATCATCTGTCGTACTTGTCAGTAACGCTCCTTACACTACACACCAAGTAGCATAAGACTTACCAGCAATAGGCTTCCTGCGAACAACAGTATCCGAATGTTGCAGCGGACTCTGTGGCTGCGGACTCTTGCTGCCCATGGGCCTAGGGCCTGTGACTCTGCGCTGCGGGGTGCTCATACCATCCTCGGAACGCAGGTACTGGCTGCTCGGACGAGGCGAGGCCGTGGGTGTCATCTTTCGCATAGTGTCAGCATTGTTCGCCGTCTTCTGAGGCTTGAGCTGAACTTACACGATGGCCCCGGTCAGTCTCGAGTGAGTAACGCACCTCTGCAATAGGTGCAAGAGGTGTCAAAGCACCTTGACTTCCAAACTCATTCGGAGAGCTGTACATCTGCCTCGTCTGGCCGTAACCAGCAAGCAGCTGTGGTGGCGGGATGAGAGGGCCATCATCCGGGATCTTGGGAGGCCGGGGTGGACCGGCTTGCTGCTCCGAGGCAGAGTGCTGGCTGTAGCTATCAGATGAGATTGGCGAGAGGTTGCCAGCATTCTGTTGAGCCGAGATGCCAGACATTCGGTTCCGCGCAAGCGATGGCATACTACCCCACTGGTCAAAGTCTGGGGATCCTATGCTTGAGCGGACGGGATTGTAGATTTGCGCTTGGCTCTCCAACTGGTTCTGGTGACGACCGGTTGGCCCAGGTCGGGGCTGGGGATGTTGCAAGTTCAACGAATTGCGATGCGCCTGGTACTTGGGGTCTTCCATCTCATATTGATGCTCCTCGGGGATAAGAGGCGATGGAGAGCGTGCAGAGCGTGCAGAACGTGCAGAGCGGATTGATGCCTGCTCTTCACGAGCCAGAGAAGTGTTGGAGCGAAGCCTATCATCAGCATGCTGCTCATACGCGTCTTCGTCGTCGTAGTAGTCATCCAAAGAGGAAGACCTAGAGTGAGTCGATGGAGGTCGCCTGTCTCCAGACCCGCTGTTGCGCGGCAGACTCTCGGGATTGGTAGAAGAGGTTGTCTTGGACCAACGGGAGATTTTGGGGATGCCGAAGATGGACGATGAGTTGGATTTGTGCTTGTGCTTCGGCGTGGTCTCGCTGCTTGATTCCCGCATTGTCCTTGACGCCTGTGGGGGGGTTTCTAAAGACCCACGCTTTTCCTGGAAGGCTTCCTGGGTTGGCGTCGTCATACGCTCCGTATTCTCGTAGCGGGGATCGCGCTCATCATATTCCTCGTCGCTCTCCTCTCGCACCGTGCTTATACGGTTCGTTGGCACAACGTCGTAGCCAGAGTGAAGGTCTTGAATGCGCCGTGATGACGAGGGGTTGGAGAAGTAGCCCGACTGGTCGGGAGAGGGCGCAGTATTGGCACGTCCTTCTGGTTCGTAGCCTGCATCATCGCTTGCTCGCAGATTCTCGTACGAATTGAGACTATTCGTCCTCACCTGCTGATCCAATGAGAGCTGGTTAACTTGCTTCAACCCCTCAACTTCACCGAGCAATTGAACAAGCATTTGCTCAATGTGCTTGATATCACCATCTCCCTTGCCAGAGCTCAGGCCCTTCAGAGCACGCCTGAAGACGCTCTTCTTCTTGGTTTCCATGTCATCGTCCGAAGATGTGCGATTGATGCGAGGTGGTGTCATGGGTTGGGGACGTGGACCGCTCAAGATCCTTTGCTCTGCCAGGTTGACGCGCTTGTCAGTGGTGTTCATGATCATGGTGTCTTGAGTCTTGATGAACTGCTTCAGGTCGTCCAGTTGGTTGCGCATCTCCGCAGCGCTTCGGACAAGAGTCACCAAAATCTCGGTGTCGCGTGCATTGCGCTGCGCGTCGCGAACGGTGAGGTGGTCCATGAGCGCTACAATGTCCTTCGAGTCGATGCGGTCCATGCCTTTGCCGGTAGCTGCGTCGTAGAGAGGAGAAGTCATGCCGTGTGAGTTGCCACTAACGTGTCGGTCATGTTTGGCACGAGCAGCAAACATGTCAGGACTGCCAAGATCCGCGCCATTGAACTCATCACCGTACCCATCATCATCAAAGATCTTTGAGTGGTTGCGGTTCTGAGGCGTGTACGCTTCACGTTGATTAGCCGACTGGTAACCCTCGTCTTTCCAGCCGGTCTGGCCTGACAAAGGAGTGCGATTACTCTGCGCATAGCCTGCCTGCTCGTATTGTTGCTCACCTGGATAGGGATGATCGTATTCATCTTCTACGGTGGCCTGGTGTCGTTGATCGAACGAATCCGGAGTCTGCTGCTCTTGCCTTTCATAAGCAGCAGCAGCAGCCATGGCAGCAGCTCCAGCTCCAAGTCCTGCAGCGCTTTTGCTGAATGAGGTGGGTGTACGCTCCCGCTCTTCTTGTCGGCTCAACAGCTCCTGGGTACGATCGTGGTAACCATCTTCTCCTCCTCCTCGTGGCCCTTGGATGATCGATGGGTTGGTAGTCACATCTGAGTCATCATCCATGCCGTAACCAATCTCCGGCATCATATCGGCGTTGCCAACGGGGTAGGCGCTGTGATGCATCTGAGGTGCTTCAGATGCAATGGATTGGTCATCTTCAGACTCTGCAATGCTTTGCCTAGGAGAATTCTCGCGAGCAATGTTTTGCTTTGGAGAATCCTCAACACGTCGTTCCTGTACCAGTGCTTCCGCCTTGCCACGGATGGCTGCCCATCTTTGACCAGCAGGTACTTCTTCGGTTTGCACATAAGCTGGGTTGGTGCTAACCTGCGATAGCATGCTCTTCTTGATTGGGCTGGAAACCATTGACGAGCGAACACTGAGGGTAGAAGGTTCGTGTAGCGAGGCGACGGCTGACTCTACCGCTAGTGGTGTATGTACGTATTCAGGATTCGAGCCGACCTTGCGAATGTCTTGAAGATCACCAATCTTCTGTTCTTGATCAAGATACTCTACACCAGTGCTATCATCGGTATACATTGTCATGCGGTTGTAGTTTACGGAGCTATCCTCTAGTTCTCGGCGATACATTTCGTTCTTCTCGTGGTTGCGTTGGAAGAACTCATTCGTGTCCTTGGGTGTCGTGGCCTCGTTGAGTACTGATCGCTTGCTTTCCAGCGTGACGCCCTGAGGTCGTTTGCGAGTACGTGCCGCCTTGGTACTAGCTGTCGAGTCCATTGACGCAATGGAGAGGTTGGACTCCCGTCGCTCGAACTGGTGGCCGAGCGAAGACACGGAAGGCCCACTACGGATAGAGTGATTTCTTCGTGGTGAGCCCGTGGTCTGCGCATCTCCCCGATAGCTAGCCTCGCTTTGTATCGGACTGACGGTGTCACCACGCCTTGATTGCGTGTCGCTCTCAATTTCATACTGTGATGCTTGAGGTTCGGATCGTTCGATTGCACGGACCTTGGCCGCAGCTGCAGCCGACAAAGTTGCCTCGGTGACTTCTTTCGAGCGAGACGTGTAGCTGCGATCGCTCTTCGGGGTTGCTGTGCGAACTTCATTGGTAGACTTATTGCTGTGAGAAGTGCCGAGCGTTTGCTGGAGCGCATTGGGTGTGCGGGTCGGCGTGCGTGGAGATGGCGAGATGTAACCGCGAGAGACCTGTTGCAAAGGCGTCTCAGCACCTGTGCCTGTTATGCCGGTGCTTGTCGATGACCTAGACTGTGGTCTCTCCTTGGTCTCGGTTTCGGCGGATAGGATGGAGTCGCGAGTGAGCTCGGATCCTCCGATGAGCTCGCTGCGATTGAAGGGTAGAGGTGGAACGCGTTGCTCATGTACACTTTCGGATACGCTTCCAGATCGACTGCTGCGAGAGGAGTGACGCTTGCGGTGTTTGCGTTCTTCCTCCTTTTCTTCGCGTGAAGTGTGGTGCTTGAGAGCGGCAGTGGTAAGGCCAGCTCCAGCAAGCCCAATTAGCGCAGAATCTCGTTGGGACAGGGTCTTGTCGTCCTTGCTCTTTCTCCGGTGAGACTTGTCATCACGGGTAGTTGACTCTGCGTAGCTCGAGATGGAGCCTCGGCTGGATCGTCGCTCGCTCTTGCGACTTGATCCGCCAGTCAGTGTAGTCCCTGGGTTGTCACCATCCCTGTTGAGGACGACCTTGGGCTTGTTGCTATGGAGTTTGGGCGCGCTCGAGGACTTGGAAACACGACGTCTGGACGGGTCGCGAGAGCGGTCGGATTCCATAGTCTCGAATGTGGCTATGCTGTCACGGTTGGCGCGGTCAAACTTGTCAATGTTCCTGGAGGTGCGGTTCTCCTCTTTGAGCGCATTCAGCTCGGGGAGAATGAGGCGCTTGATGGCATCCTCAACCGTGGCCAGGAGTTTGGGGTTGTTGATGGAGGAGGTCCCAGAGACGTGAGAGCGACGGTCGGCGTTTGACGAGAGTAGACTGGATTCAGTACCGCTGACCTGATCGACGTCTGTGCTCCGTCTGCGATGCGACTTGCGTGGTAGGGCGAGTTCGTCTTCTCGCCGCCTGGAAGCCTCTCTCGACTTTGTGGATCGGTCTTTTGACTTTGTTGTGGCGCCTTCTGCGGCCTGCTGCTGCAGCTTCTCCATGACGCGTTGTGTGATGCGGTCTTTGCTGAGACTCCTGCTTCGGTGGTGGCGGGGTGCTTTGAGGGTGTCCTGGATGGCCTCTGAGACCATGGACTCGGTGACTGCGTCCCTTTCTAGGCTTCGGCTCCTGCGCCGCGCGGGCGGGAGGATCTCGGTTTGGCCTGTCATGCTGTCTGCGGGCATGGACGATATGTCCGAGGGCATGGGCAGGTAGCGTCCGCCGTCGCTAGAGAGGTCGCTGTGGTCGGGCAGTAGCTCGATGTCGACGGGCGGAAGAGAGGAGATGTTGGAGAGGTCAGAGTAGTCGACCGTGTTGCGGCGCGAGTCGTAGAGCTGGTCGTGCGACTTGCTGTGGAGGGAGATGCGGCGCGAGTACGAGGCGGCGTGGGAATGGCGGTGCGTCTGGGTGATGTGGACGTGATCGCTGGCGGTGCTGTTCCTGCTCTTGCGGGAGGAAGGGGTGACCCTGACGCGCACACTGGGGCGCGAGCGGACTTGGCCTTCGGCCTTGTCTGCTTCAAAGTACTCAATGAGCAGCGAGGTCTGCGAGGGGAACTTTTTGTGGAGGACGCGGCTGCCACGGGGCTTGGTGGGCGACGTGGTGTTGATGGTGATGGGGGTGCCGTCTTCGGGGACAGAGTACGAGGTTCTGTCGGTGCGGTTGGAGACGTTGGTGTCAACGTCGTCGGTGTGGTTGTTTTCGTCTGCGGAATCGAGAGTCGAGGGTTCAGTAGGTGCCGGAAGAGGAGGTCTGTCTAGATCTAAAACCATCGTAGAATCCGAAAGATTCTAGAAGGCGGGGTGGGTGACGGAAGACATGCCCGGCGCCGTTTTCCTCGAGGACGTTATAAGAGGGAAGTGTTGTTGTTTGAAGTGCGGGTGCAGGGCCGCAGGGTGGCTAAGTCCCCCGTTTGCGCGACCTGGATGTTGCTGGTGTTGGGAGCGAGCGCGAACAGCGATCGTGGGCGTGGGAGCGGACTATGCGTGGGAGCGAGCGAACTGGGGGTACGGGCGTGAACCAGGACGTGACGTCGCCTGCGTGGTGTGCAGTGCGTGCGGGCGTGCGGGCGTGCAGGCGTGCGGGCGTGCGACGCTCTGCGACAATGGCGAGCTGGGCGTCGATGGTCGTAGCAAAGCTGGCCGGCCGGTGTCAGCAGCTGGGAGAAGGGCCAGGTCACGGGACTCACCAGACCAGACCGCGCAGACAGCTCACAGCCGTCTCTCTGGGGGAGGGGGATAACAATGGCTCTGCAAGCTCCGTCGAGCTGGTCGAGAGGCTGTCGAGGGAACCAAGTCCAGCCTGTGGTGGAGAGGAAGCCGGGCTGGGTCAGGGCTAGAGAACAGCAATCCTTGTCGCGGCGCTAACACGGCCCAGCTGAGGCTTATTGGCGTTGGATGGCTGGAATATCCTGCTTTATTAGACAATAGGCGAATCGCAGCATGTACAGTACGTAGGGAATGGAGTCAGAGCAGTGGCCGTGGGCAGGCAGAGACAGACGTGCGACAGATGGCGTCGATACATCATGACTTGTCCCCAGCCCAGCCACCCGCCCGCAGCCAGGCCACACAGGCGTGCCTGAAGTCCCTTGTGGACGCCGTTGGCCATGCATGTACCGCGCGCACAGTAGGCGCATGTTTCAACCCAAACTCTGCCCGACGAATGCCAGCCTCTACCGTCCCTCCACCACCCGCCAGTGCGCAGCAACAAGATGGCTGGTGGTAGCTGGCAAAAGCAACCCACGTCGCCGCCTACTCTACTCTATTCTTACCCCTCCCGTCCCGCACCGACATGGGCATTATCCAAGTCAGTTTCTGCCAATTCCTGCGAGCGCGCCGTGTAGCTTTTTTTGCTTGACATTTTCCATGCCCACATAGACGGCCTGTCACTCCATGTTGTCGTCTCACCGCCAGACTGTCAACACCCGTCACGTAGGCCGTCTCGATGCCTACGAGCTAGCTAGCTTCTAGCACCCGTGTCGTTACCAGGGGTGATTGTGCCGATTTCCCCAGTGGGCGGACGCATCCGCTTGCTTCTCTGGGCGGCGTCATTGGTCATTTCGCTGCACAGGCTTGCCAGCGCATCCCCCATACAATCTGCCGTAAAGCTTTTTCCAAAGAAAAAAAAACACTCGTAGGGCTGGGCTGCGGCTAGGCCTCCGTCAAGTAATATGTCAGAGGTCCCATGTGCTAGAGAACAATGTTTCCCAAGCATGCAGACATGGTGAACTGGCAGTTGGCATGTCTTCACAGCATCGCTCTTCTGCCGTCTCATTGGCTGCTGCCCAAATGTCCCCCCCCCTAGCGCTCACCGGTTCTGTGACGTCGTACTGCCCATCTTCGCAAAGACAGAACATGTTAGAGGTGCATCTGACCACCACGGCTCATCCTCTACCCCACGCTACTACTTCACGTTTGCAAACTTCACATCTCAAAAGCTACTGACATCCTCCTGGGTGCTCGATTAGATCATGCAACTAAAGCTATCAGAAAATCCCTACATCATGGCCCGTATGTGATTTTGTACGCCAAACTCCCATCAATGCACTTCAAGCACCAGCTCAGAACCTCTTGCCTCCTCTCATCGGCCGTCGTTGCTGCTGCTGAGGCTGGCTTCCATAGGCTCTCCGTCCCTCGACCTTCTTGTCGCGACTCAGACTCGCTCCAAGACTGATGTCGATACGCGGCGGTGCTGAGAAGCCAAACGACTTGGCCACCTTGACCAGATCTAGCTTGTGCACGTCAAACACGGAGCGCAAGCTGTGAGACGCATACGACTGGAGGTAGGATCGGTAGCCGTCCTTGGCGCTCTTGTTGAGGTAGTAGTTCTTGTTGATCAACGCTTCCAGTTGCGACTGGATGTTGAGAATCTTGTTCGAGGGCAGCTCAAACTCTACAAGAGGCACGCGGTTTTCTTTGAGGAGCTTGAGGAATCCCACCTCAGAGGGCAAGAGGAACATCAAACTTCGGCCTTTGCCGTTGGCACCTCGAGCTGTTCGTCCGACTCTGTGGATGTAGTCTGCACTCACATCAGTATCTGTCTTTTAGATCTTGCCAACATGCAAAAACTTACCTCGTGGATCATCAGGTGGGTCGAACTGGATGACCCAGTCTACCTCCGGAATGTCTAGTCCCCGTGCAGCAACATCGGTGCAGATGAGCGTGCCACTTTGTGCGTTCACAAACTCGAAGAAGCGATTCGTTCGCGCCTGTTGTTTGAGCTTGCCGTGCAGTCCAAGCACTGGCAAGTCAATGTAGTTGAGCAGTTCGCTATAGAAGTCGACTGATGCGCATGAAGACAGGAAGACGATGACCTTCTTCTTCTGGTGTTTCTTCAGGAAGGAGAAGAGCAGCCTGAATCTAGTGTCCGAATCGCACAAAACGTAGCCCTGCTCCAGTCCTTGGACCGTGCTATGCTCGGCTCGGTGATCGACGTTGATGTACAGAGGTCCTGGCTTGAGCGAGATCCTTGCGAGATCCTCAACCTTTGTGGTTTGTGTTGCGGAGAAGAGCATGGTCTGACGCTCCGTAGGCAAGATCTTGATGATCGACCTCATCTCATCTTCGAATCCAACCTCAAGGATTCTGTCGGCTTCATCGATGATGAGTGACCTCAGGTTCTTGAAGACAAAGCCCTGTGTGTTGTGTAGATGATCGAGAAGACGTCCTGGTGTAGCGATGATCAGGTTCAAGCCCTTCCTGATCTTCTCAGCCTCTGCGTTTCGGTTCGCACCGCCGATACAGATACCGAACGTCTGGCTGTGTGATTCCATGAGCTCGCGAGCCACACCGAAGATCTGTAACGCAAGTTCTCTTGTAGGCGACACCACGATAACTCCAGTTCCGTTGCGCGGCTTGAAGCGCAACTGTGAAAGCATCTCGATTGCCGGGATGAGGAAAGCCAATGTCTTTCCACTACCAGTCTTTGCTGCTCCAAGCACATCCCTTCCAGACAGTAGGGGTGGTATGGCCTTCTGTTGAATCTCCGTCATGTTCTCGAAGCCCATGTTCTTGATCGAAGACATGGTTCGCTCACTCAGGTTGAGCTCGTCGAATCGCGTCGGGTTCGCTGAGGGGATGGCAGTGCCTGAGGGAAGGTCGAGAGCGTTACTGCCCGTCCCAGAGGGAAGTTCGGGAAGCTCGTCGCCGTTGCCTTCATCCTCTTCCCTGTCGCTGTCTTCTTTGTCATCGTTCGCCTCGGCGACAACATCCTCCACTACCTTCTCATCTTCTTCATCCTCCCTCTCCTCCTCCTCCTCCTCCTCCTCCTCCTCAGAAACATCCTCAACAACAGGCTCGGCTACGACGGCTTCCTTTTCCTTGCGCGCCTTCTTGCGCGCCTTGGTAGAGTCTACGCCATTATGCGCTGGTGCGGCCTCTGCCTCAGCGCTCTTTTTGCTCTTGTGAGACCTCTTCCTCTTGTTGCCTGGATCGACTGCAGCGGGCGACATGGTGTGTCGTGCGTTTTGGGATGCTGTATAATGGCGCGAAAAGTTCGACCTGGAGCGCTGCGGCTTGCCAAAAGTTCTAGGACCGAGAAATAATTATCGCGCTAGAGGACCCTGGCTCCAGCACGGGCCATGTCGAGTACACCACTCATGGCTTTGTTAGCGGCACTCTGTCAAGTTGTCTAGTTGAACCAAAATGTTACAGATACCATCCAAATGCCTGCAATTGACCATCCATGCAGATATCTGGAAGTCTTCATATTTTTGCCTACTGACATGCAGGTATAAAAACTCTGAACATACAATCGACACGTGATATATACGATGATACTCAACAAAGCTCAATCACAGGTACAGTGTTATCGGGAACCTAGAACATGTACAGATCAATTTGGAGCAACTGGACTGCATGGCTGATATTCCAGGCTTGGTTGGAGTGCTTGGAAGCGGATATACTGGATGCTGTACCTACATACAGTCTGGTTATCGAGAATCGATGGCGACTTGCATGACTTGAGTGTAGCCTCCACTGTAAACCGACAAGGCTTCCATAGCGCGAAGACCTCTAGGCGACACTACAGCATCATCACCTATCGGCTCAGGGTATTGCAAAGTCATTCCGGCATACATATAAATGAATAAATTTTGGAGAGAAATTACATGGGGCTCAAATATTACTCAATTCCTTCCACGCTTTGACTAATGAGAAGTTTCTTGTACCTAACATCGACATCTGAATCCAATCATCGCATACGACCGTCAAGGCCCTGAAGGTCACGCTCCAAGTCGCTGCCGTTCCATCCACCCTGGTTGAACGCTTCTTGTGGCCTTGGGTCTTCATAGCCGGCACGGTCGTAGTTGTTGGGTATTGGGACTTGCGGCGCCTGGTTCGCCCCAGCGCCTGCACCGGGTTGTACACGAACCATCTGGCGGAAGCGGCTGACCTCGTCTAGAATCATCTTCTTCATCTCTGGAATCTCCTCAACAACCTCAAATTGGAAGTCGAATGTCGTTGGGCAGGAAGGCTCGTCGGAGGCATCGTGCCAGATTTGTAGGTACCTGTGCTCTAGAGCTTCCTCGACTGAAATACGGCTTGACGGGTCGAAAGCGAGCATGCGGTCGAGCAAATCGAGCGCGTCCGGGTTGGCGTTTTTGAATAGCGATTGGAACGAGATCTTCTGCATGTACGGTAGGTTGCGAACGTAGTCCTGGGCACGAGGCGAGCCGATGCGCGAGAGTGTCTCTTCGTTTGGTGTTCCAAGGTAGTGCAGAATTTGGTTCAGTTGGTCGACGTAGTCGCGGCCCTTGAAAAAGGGCTTACCTCCGAGTAACTCAGCGAGGATGCAGCCTACTGACCATACATCGACTACGCAAAGTCAGCCATGAATCGACACAAGAGGGTGGCTAAGTGGGGTCCGCCCGTGGCTATGCAGTATGCCATCATCGAGTAACCCTCTGACGTGCACAGGCGGAACAAGAGGCTGACTACTTACTAGCTTTCGTGTAGCTCTGGAAACTCAACATAATCTCAGGAGCTCTGTACCATCGGGTAGCGACATATTCAGTCATGTAACCTGCGTTCTCCTCAGGATCCATGGAGAATCCTCTTGCGAGACCGAAGTCGCAAATCTTGAGCTCGCAGTCGGCGTTGACGAGGAGGTTGCCAGGTTTCAGATCGCGATGAAGGACGTTTGCGGAATGGATGTACTTCAAGCCGCACAGAATCTGGTAGATGAAGGACTGGAAGTGAGCATCGGTAAGCGGCTGGCCAGAGCGGATGATGGCTGCCAGGTCGCACTCCATGAGCTCTGCACCATGTCAGTGTCTCCTTGTTGATTGAATATCGAGAGGGAGAATCCATACCCTCATAGAGGTAGCACTCGTTGAAGTTGTCCGGGCGGGGAATGTCCATGTCGTAGAGACATGTAATCTGTGCAACGGCGTTTAGCATCGTGTCGGGCGGTTTACTTTTGGATTCGGGTAGTTCTTACGTTGCGGTGGCCTGGCAGGTGTTAGAAGTGTCACAGCTGACGGGTGCAATCAAGACTTGCCTCGGAAGTGCTGGAGCAGCTTGATCTCGCGCAGGGCGCGCTTCGCAAGGATCTTCTTGCTGAAGACGTTGGTGACCTTCTTGATGGCGACGCCTTCGCCTGTCTGGTTGTTGGTAGCCGCACTGGAGGGGCACAATCAGTATTCGTATGCGTCGCGCCGTTGGTAGAGTCGTACCAAACGATGCCATAGGCACCCTGTCCCAGCTCCTTGGTCACATTGTAGCGCTCGTCGACGATGAACTCTTGGTTGAACACCTGGGGTCCTGTAAATGCGCATCCCCGGACCTGAAGGGTGAATACAACGCTACCTTGAACACTTTGCGGTTGGCGAGGTCGCCCATGATGGCAGCTGCGGCGGGGTAAGAGCGAGGGGTAACCAAGGCAAGCTCTTTCTATTGCCGTTCAAAGGAGGAGGCAGCGATCAAAGTGGTCGCAGGAGTCGAGCAGCAAAGACAGAGAGAAGGTGCAGGCGGCAGACGGAAGATATGGTATAAGGCTAGGCGCGCGCGGCCAATGTGATGACTGACGGGAGCTGCTTCAACACACAAAGCGGGGCGGCGGCTCTCGAAACCGGACGGGCCGTGGGACGGTCAAACAAGGCGCAGAGTCTTCACCGGGAAGTACGCAGCAATGGGGAAGCGATTGACAAAGCGACGATGCAGAAAAGCGGTCGTCCTGTGCCTCGTCGCGGCCTCCGTGAGGGTTATGGTGGGGTTGGTATCCAGTCGCAGCGCATACGAGGGGTTCGACTTGGCCCAAGGCGGCAAGGCGCTGCTATAGCCACCTTCCTCAGACCGCTTCACCCGCGCCGCCGGCTCTGCCCTACAACCAGGACAACTGCCTGTTGCAGGCCCATGACCCTTTAGCCAGCCGACGGCCAGACCGGTTCCTCAGTGCGTGCGTGCGTGCGTGCATGTCAATCAAGATGAACGCATGAGCCTAGCGCAGCGCGCAGCTTGTCGTGCATTTCCGCCGCACGGACGGCTGCTATGTACGTGGAACGAGGGCATCTACAGCATAGACACTAACAAAACGTGGCTCGGCTCGTGTCTACCACGTGCCTCCGTCTAGATGGGTATTCAGCCTCTGGCACGCAAGGAACAAAAGAACACAAAGACAACATCGTCTCTCAAACGCCATATCCGTAGCAAGCAACGGTGCCGCGTGTCGCTAAGCCAAGAGAACCCCGCCAGTTATGCCAAACAAAGTAAACGCCAGTCGTAATGTCGCTAAACAACTAGCTTTGGGGGATTCATGACTCGTAGGAGAATCGCTGTCGGGAGGTATCTGTAGACCCCTCCAAAGGCCCCTCCAAAGGCGAGACGGGGGAAAGGGCATCGTCATCAGATTTGGTGCGTCTTCCATCGCGAGCACGATAGGGCGGCAGTTGGAAGGACGTGTCATAGGCTTCCAAGAACGCACCGTCTCGGGGTGTCCGTGGTGTGATAGGCGACACGTTGTCAGACGGCAGTCGACCACTCACCATCATCGACACTTCCGACGGTGAGATCGGTACGAGCCTTCGCGACTCGTCATATGCCACGGGTGGTGCGTCTGCCATACCGGTCGCATCTACGCCGTTGTATATTCTCTCACGTACCACCATGGATTCCTTTTCTGACAGTTGACGGCCGCCTGCTTCCGGTAGCACAGGCATGTCGCCAGGCATCTCGTGAATCTGACGCTCCTTACCGTCTGCCTCATGCACCGGCAATGAACCCTTCCCTTGTACACTGGGGCCCATCTCGTGGTATACATGAGACGTAGCAGGTAGCTCAGCCTTCGGGAAGACAGTCATACCTTCGGTAGTACTTCGTACTGGAGACGTCGGAGCCTCCTCCAAGACGGATCCATCCGTCTTGGTGACCGCAGCCGCAGCGACCTCAGCTTGGTATTTTGCTTTGATAGCTTCCAGTCTGCGCTTGTGCCGCCGATGCCAGAACCACCACCCGATTGCGCATAAAACCAAAGCAACGAAGAAGCCACCTCCCACTGCAATCCCGATAACTGCTGTGGACGATAGAAGCTTGTTCTTCGGGGATGTGTAACGTGCAACTGCATAAGTAGGCGACACGATGGGAATAATCTCTGCTTCTTTCCCAAATGTCCAGTCAACAGCCGACACGGTGAAGTTCTGGCGTTCCCAATCTACAGTCAAATAGGCCTCCTGCAGAAAGGTCCTGCCTAGTATCCACTGGCGCGACTCACGACCGCGCCTGATTGGAAAATACCTTGTCTTCTCTTGTAGTCCTCTGTAGGGAGGTGTTGCCTCCAAGTCTAGGGCCGCATAAGGCAAAGTGATCTGTAGAGTGGCATCGGTGCTGTATTTCTGACCGAGAGTAAACATCACACTGGGGTTCTGCGCGAGGAGACTCTGATGGAGGGTATCGTCTACAAGGTAGAGATCAGTCGCCTCGTCGTACTGCAACCCAAACGCATCTTCAAAAGCTTGGCATATATCAACCGGCAAGTAGACTTCTGCAATGGTCGAATCGATGTACATGGTGACGTCATCCGTCTTTAGGAGGTCGATGTCTCCCTTTGACGTGGTATTCGCCGTAATGCCGACAACACCAACCACCAGGTCGCGCTCATTGTCCGGTGCGAAGATGAAGGTGAGGTCGTTGGGAATGATACGGGAGGCATCGTAGCCGCCAAGCGTGAGACTACCGAGCACGATCTGGTCACCTGTACCCACGAGTCAGTGATGCGTGGGGGAACACGTGAGGCTGTCTTACGGTACTGTGCGCCAGCAGTGTAGCCAAAAGACAGGCTGGGTATGCTCTTCTGCCTGAACAGAGTCGCTATGTAGCTTGGGACTGGCTGGTCGAAGACGGAGAAGTTGGTTGACTTGGAATGCACACCTATATGCCCGAGCCAGAAGTTGGCCGTGACCAAGGTGCCGATGGTAGTGTTCTGGACAGAGGGCCCCGTCTCCCCGGCCCTCCCCAGACCCACCGAATCGAAGCCGTACAATCCATTGCCGACTAGTCCGAGATACTTCTCAATCCAGAGTTGATAGAAACCCTTCTGCTCCCATGTTTCCGAGTTGCTGCTATTCAACGAGAAACCGCGACTGAGCGCACACTCTGGATCGAAGACATTAAGTGCTGTAATGTCTCCAGTGGTCGGGTCTGTGGTGTTGGATATACAGGCCATGCGATTGATGGCCCATATCTGCTGGCTCGCCGTTGACACGAGGACTTGTACGCTCTCCTGCGGCTCGCCTATGGTCAGCGTGAATGTGTTCCATGCGCCGTCAATTCCAATCCAGTTCTGGTCCGGCGCAACACTGACGGGCGCCGGCACCGAGGCGATGCCGGCAAGCAACTTGAAGTTGGGCGTCTCGGTGATGTTTGTCTGCACATAGTCCGCGGCAGCAAGGAAGGGCAGAAGCAGGGCAGCGGTGAGGAAGGCGCATAGGGACGTGTGGAAGGCGCGATGCCCTCGCAAAGGGTTCATGTTCCGTGACTAAGCGGCGTGTGGAAGGAGGCACGACTGGGGCCACTCAACCTCGAAGATTGCAGCGAGCAGCATCACCGAGGGGCATTGTCTGTCCCCGCCAGCGCCACGAGAGAGGGGGGAGGGGGGGGGAAGAGAACAAGACGCGCACAGCATGCAAAAGCAGTCTCAGTCACAAGTCTGGAGTCGCGCCAGGTTGGCCAGGTCCTGGCCTGGCAGCCGAGCGAGCAGGCCAAGGCATATATTGCACCAAAGGCTCTAACGAAGTTTGTCACCTGGCTACGGCTCCTTTCCAGTCGACCTACCCGCCATTCGCTGCCATGGCACTTTTTGCGGGAACGCCGCAACTGTCGCCTTTCTTCGCGCAACGCCGTGGGACAGCCATTCTCCTCTCGTCGCATTCAGCCGGCATTCTTCCGCAGCATCATTAATGAAGGCAGCCGAGTGCCCCTCGTTTCATCCCTACACGGATTCGTACATGTTCGCGCAATTTTGGGTAGGCTTCTGGGGTTTCTGGAGCTCTCGTCTGCCACGGCAAGGCGTTGGGCTTTGGCCCCTCGCCCGGACTTCCAGACAGCCACCCCGGACGACAAGCTTGAAACAGTAGATTCTGGAGCGCAATCGCTTAAATTTCCTTTCTTCAGTCTAGCAGGTCGGCGCGCTTGCCAGGAAGTTACCAAACGATCGTCATGCTCAACGGGACAGAACTACGAGCGTCGAGCCGGCATGAGTCGTCTATAGTGCTGGAGCGGAATGCTTTTTATGCACCTCATATGCATCGCGAACGTGGCGTATCAATGTCGGCCAGAGGCTCAACAATGCCTACATGATGGGCAATCAAACCGTCAGCGCGAGGAACAGGAAGGGATGCCCACAATGGTATAGAGGCGTGTCGCACAACTACAAGCAATCGCCCATGCCGAGACAAGCAGGCCGGGCTTTTAGTGGCTCCTCCCAAGCCTCGAGAGAACCAGCAGCAACCTGGTGCAGCAGTTGGATGTTCTACGCCTCATGGACCTGCGTGGCAGCCGCATCAACGTGGCAGAATGTTGGCCAGAATCTTCATGTTATTGGTGTCCGCCTGCGACTCACGTGTCATTCATCTATGATCCCTGCCTCAAATAGGAGCAAAAAGAAATCAAACCAATGTACAAGCACTTGTCCGACTTCGTCTAGAGGCCTAGTCTAGCTACCTCCCGCGCTGATCTTCCGACAAATATGCATATCTCTGCTCGGGACCACGCCAGTCGGAACCGTCAATAGGGCAAAACGCGCTGGACCCGCTCATCCAGATTGCCTCCGCTGCACACTTGTATGTACACCACTCCCTCGGGACTTGGGAGCACGACGTTCGCTATCCGTAGAGTGCTGCTCACGCAGACACTCTACAGCCGCCATGTATCTAAGTCACTCGCTTCTCGTCACAGGCCTCGCTTCACCTACAGCGGGTGCCGTATTTCGTCGTGGTAAAGCCAAATCCCATTGCGCCTCGCGGCTCTGAATCGCTGCGTGCTAACCAGGCCATCAAGCCCCATATTCCAACGTCACTCTCACAACGAGTTGGTCTGTATCTGTTCCGACCGCAGCTACTCTTCCAAGAACCCTACCGCAGAAGATTAGCAGCTTCGGTACCGGGATTTCCAGCGATTACGGAATCCTTCAGCCAACCGATGCGGCCTCGACTGGACCACACATTTCTTCTGATCTATTAAACGCCACTTTGTCGGGCATTCTTAGCACAACACTGTCGCAAGCCCAACATCTACCGCTAGCAACTTTAGAAACCGGCCTGTCTTCTATCAATGGCACAGCAACACAACAAACCCGCATCTCTAATGCGACATGTACAATCAACATTCCCAGTGCGAGTGTGGACTACTGGTTCGTCCCAACTTATAGCCACGTGGTAGGGATCATGACAACACAAGCGTCGAATTTCAGCAATGTCGATTCGTATACCCTTGTACCTTACACGACGACGTTTGATGCATCTAGTGCATTAGTATCGGATTTTGTGTGTAGTTATAGCACGTCATATTACGCCGAATGGGACTTCACGCTTACAATGTGTGAAGAGTATACGGCAAGACCTAATGCGGCTACTACGTCTGTTGCCTATCGATCTGCAGCCTACTCACCCTTTCCCTCTGGAGGTGTCATCCATACGTCGGACGCCGGACTGTACGACCTCTACCATCCGGATACATTTCCATCGGCCACCGCTACGATCACCCTTGGGCCAAATAGCACTATACTTCAAACCTCTGCGACACCGTTTGTCTATTTTACAGCTTATGAGGTCGAATCAGGTAACAAAACAGAGACGGTGCAGCTGCGTTCCGCACAGGTCTATCCTTATTGGCTGAAGGGAATTGAAGAGGAGTCTACGGTGATAGGCCCAATACCAGATGGCTTTGTCGAGCAGATTCCGCAGTCTGCATGTGATGCTGGACAGCTCTGGGCCGTCATAACTGTCCTTGTCGTTGTCGACCTGTATTATCGAAACTGGCCCGGTATGGCCCCAGCTTTCATCCACGCCGAGTCCACTGTTCTTGGTTTTGACGATCTGCCTATTGTGGTAAATGACTGGGGTAGTGACAACTCGAAGCCCTCTGCACTTACAGTAGCCGACTGGAATCTTCCGGACGTTGAGAGCGAACCAACGCATACCACCCTCAAGCCAAACAATCGACCTGGCCCGATCCCTACGACCCAGGTGCGTGGCGGTAACAACAACGATGCTGTGAACCTTCCTGGATCCACCCGGATGACCATTGGTTCTGTGGGCACAAAAGCCATTGTGGTTGGTCCGTCTTCGGAAGTTATTGTGGGCTCGCAAACCTTGCGAGCTGGAGTGTCTCCTATCACTGCAGGAGACGGAACTCTTGTTTCTCTTGCTCCATCGGCTACAGCTATCGTCGTGGGTGGTAGGACGTCTATGCTACCTCAGGTTGCTCAGTCACGCCCTCCACCAGTGCTGACGATTGGCTCGACCATGCTAACACCTAATGCCGCTACTCAGTTTTTTTTCGGTCCAGGGCAGACACTCTCTCCCGGGGGCGTTGCTACCATCGATGGCACTATCGTCAGTCTGGCCCCCTCGGCTTCCTTCGTAGTCATTGGAGGCTCCACTCAAGCTCTGCCAGGATTGTTACAAATACCAAGCGGCCCGCCTCAGTTTGTCATTGGCAGCTCGACAATCACAGCGCAGGCAACTCAGGACAGGTCGGACAATCACAACAACCAGATAGATTTTACTCTTAAACCGACTTTTGTCGTTTCAGGGCAGACGCTCGCCCCTGGTGCCCCAGCCATTACCGTCTCGGGCACTACGCTGTCGCTAGCATCCTCAGGAAGTGTTCTGGTGGTCAATGGGGCGTCTTCGACAATACAGTCCCCAGCCATTCCCAAAGCAACACCACCCGCACTCACTGTCGGAAATAGTGTGTTCTCTGCTCTTGATAGTTTGCCAAATACGTTCGTTATTGCTGGTCAGACTCTCGTGCCCGGCGGTGCGGCAATTATTGCATTTGGTACTACGCTTTCGTTGGCATTTTCAGCATCTTTGCTTGTGGTGGATGGTGCTACATCCGTCATTCCGGATCCGGCTGCGCCTACTATCAATTTTGGCAACGATATCTTCACGCCCCTTCCGGCCTCGCCTGGACCGTCATTTGTTATTGACAACCAACCTCTCATCCCAGGTGGTGCAGCTATCACCGTCTCGGGAACTACGTTATCGCTCGCGTCTTCTGCCTCGTTTGTCGTCGTTAATAGAGTCACCTCCTCACTCGCTGCTCCTAGTCTGCAAGTCGGCAACTCTCCTTCCATCACGGTTGGCAATGATGTCATTGTTGCACTTCCAGAACCTTCAGGGCCTACGTTCGTGGTAGATGGTCAAACACTCATTCCTGGTGGCGCAGAAATCACCGTCTCTGGCACCAAATTGTCGCTTGTACCATCAGCATCCCTCGTCGTGATCAACGGCGTTACGTCAACGTTGGTTGCCCCAGCTCCCCCATTGATCACGGCGCCCCCCTTGACTATCGGACACGCGACATTCAGACCGCTCCCAGGGACTGGTACTGCGTATCTCATTGGATCGATATTGCTCACTGCAGGTGGTTCTATCGTTGTCTCGGGTGCTACGGTGTCCCTTGCACCCGGGGCTACAGCTCTGGTCGTCAACGGGAAGACCAGCTTCGTCTCGCCTCGGGCCCAATCCATCATCACCAACCCACCGTTGCTCACCATCGGTTTGCAGACGTACACCGCAGAATCTGGGAGTGGAACGACATACGTTATCGGAGGGCAGACATTGATGCCCGGTGGCATGATTACCGGCGATGGAATTACGATCAGTCTCGCGTCAGGGGCGACAGAGTTGATGTATGGAAGTTCAGGCCGCACCACGAAAAGCGCCTTGTTCCCCGCTACAAGCACTCGGCTTCAAAGCGTCACAAGTAGCGCAGACGCGATTGCAAGAGCCAGTCGGTCCGACGGACAGGCGATAGCGACAAGTCGAAAAGAGGGCACAGCATCGCACTTGACCTACCGGAGATTGATAATGTTTATGTTTGTTATGATAGCCAGTTCACGCTTTGCTTGAGATAGCATAGCAAGTTATTTGGTCCTTGGCATGGGTTCCCGGGCTACTGACGAGCAGAATTGGCATTTGAAAGGGCGTTGCTGGGTTGTTGGTAGTAAGAGATTCCACGTAGACAATGAACCAATCATGGGCTTTTAGTCCACCTTGATGACCAACACCCAGAGGTAGGGATGGTCGGTAGACAATGAGAACTTTTGAGCGTGATTTTGAGCATTATTTCGAGCATCCCAAGAGGTACTTAAAGCTGGAGGGTCTTCTGCATTTTAATTTTTTTTGCTCGAGTACAGCACCACGGCGGGAGCGGTATTCCTATATGCACGCCACAATACATCGACGTGCGTCGGCGCAACGCCTTGCCCACCTTCAGCAAAAACCACATGCAGCGAAAATGAGCGTTGGGTAATGCAAGCGCCTCATTCCCAATCCTTCATCTCCACGTCGGCAAATGGTTTCAAAGCACCCCGAGGCACAGGCTGCGGCATCCCGACTGTTGATGCGAAGAGAGAGTACAAGCGGTGGTTCTCTTCATTTTGAGAAGCATGGGAAGGAGGCGTCACGACTCAAACAGGACGCGGTGTTGTTTGACGAGAGAGCCTCGGAAGTGTCGAAACATGGCCATTGGCTTGGCAGGCACAGGCGCGCAATCTCCCCCACTAAAGGATTTCGTTTCATGTCGTCTCGCGAACAAACACACCCTTTGCGGAACAATTCGCCCCACCACCGAGGTTGCTTCCCCTTCGCACTGCAGGTTCTAGACGATGGGATCATCGAAAACAAGAGTCATTGTAGACCTGTGACGGGAATGGTGAAGAGTAGGGAGACTTCCCAGTGCGGCCTTGGTGTCGGGGAGGGCCTAGCAATACACAACAACGGGTCTCCGAAGGAATGTCAGGGCATAGGCAAACAATCAACTGCGAACATGTCGTTGCAATGTGCAGCGACTGGCATACCCCGACCAACATGTTGGCGCTTCATCGCATGACGTTTGGTTAAACGCGGCGGCACGATGGTGGACTCGAACCGTTCAAGTATTTCCGACATGGTTTCACGTTCCCCATGAGGCTCTCCAGTCATTCGACCGTTGGCATCTTGTACGGGCTCCTTCCAGGCACATGCATCGAGGCGACGCCTTCAAATCTCTTCCCGACAACAACTCATCACATATTATGGGGCGTGGGAGCGGACAAAGCCTCGATTCAACGTTCTGCGGCAGCTAAAAGAAGCCACACTTCTGGTTCTGGTGCTAGTGCGGCGAGGAATAGATTGATAGATGCTTGGCATCAATCCACTCACCCGGGTTTCAGGTTGTTGGCGCTGTCAGGATTCTGTCACTGAGGACACTAGACTTGTCATGGCGCGTACGTGCCGTGTAGGCGGAGGGAGTATAAGAGATACAGAGGCCATCGTCTTTGGAAGGGCATCAAGCTTGACGCTGACACTCATTTTCACACGCTCTTTAGCATCACACTCACTTTCGATCCATTCGTCCATTATTCATTCGTTTCCATTCTATCTTTGAAGATACGCTCAACTTTTTTCAATACCACCATCCAACCAACCAACCAACAAACAAACACAACGTCCGCAAACATGTTCACCAAGACCGCTATCATCATGGCTGCTGCCAACCTCGCTGCTGCGCACACGACCTTCCAGAGCTTCATCATCGACGGCAAGGACCAGGGCCAGCACTTTGCTGTCCAGACTCCTTCCAACGGCAACAACCCCATCCTCGATGTCACCTCTACTGCCATGATCTGCAACGGTGGCAAGGCTACCGCTGACCAGGTCGAGGTTGCTGCTGGCTCCAAGATCGGCATGCAATGGCACCACAACGACCCGGCCACCATGTCTGGTGACAGCGACGAGCCCATCGCGGCTTCCCACAAGGGACCCGTCATGGTCTACATCGCCAAAGCCGACAGCAACGGCGAGGGCGCCGTCTGGACCAAGATCTGGGAGGACGGTCTGACCGATGGCGAGTGGGCCGTTGACAGGTTCATCACCAACAAGGGTCTCGTCGAGGTCACCCTCCCCGACCTTGAGGCTGGTGACTACCTCATCCGCCCCGAGATGATCGGTCTCCACGAGGCCGGCGCAGAGGGCAAGGCTCAGTTCTACAACGGCTGCGGTCAGATCAAGATCACCGGCAGCGGCTCTGCCTCCCTCCCTGCCACCGGTGTCGACATGACCAAGGCTTACAAGGCCACCGACCCCGGTGTCTTGTTCAACCTCTACGGAGGCGCCACCGAATACACCATCCCCGGCCCCAAGGTCTGGGACGGTGCCTCGTCCGGAGGCAGCGCTCCTTCCACCCCCTCCAAGCCTGCTGCTTCTGCTGCCCCCTCGTCCGCTGCTCCTTCCCCAACCTCCAGCGCCGCGCCTGCTGCCACTCCTTCTGCCGTTGAGGAGGCCGAGCCCGCCACTCCCTCTGCCACCAAGCCCGCTGCCACCCCTGCTGCTCCCTCCTCCGGCAGCGAGTCTGGCTCTGCTCTCCCCGAGACCTTCACCATTGAGCAGTTCATCCAGTGGCTCAAGACTACCACCGGCAGCTCTGCCTCCAAGGCTCGCCGCCATGCCCGTGCTTTCCACTTCTAAGCGCCTTCTCTGATGGTCGCAAGACCTCCTTTGCATGAACTGGTGTTCATCATGGTTGGGCCTTTTTGAGACGTATCCTCTTCGATGGAATTCCCCCACGTACCTTTCTTCTTTGTAGACCGCAAGATCGGCTATCACTTCTTTTGATGTAAATACAGCATTCACGACGAATGGAATTCGAAAAGTCTTCTGTCCACTTCTTCTTGCTTGATATGTGCTGTTCGTGACTTGGTCATGTGAGTTGACACCATGGAGCAGAAGCGATTGTGAATAATCCGAGTTTGTGAGTTATTTGTCTCCATCACTGCACTTGACCTGATCGATCATGCAGGCCGCATTCCAATCCAACAGCGAGGGCGCATCCTATACCGAAACTGCGCCAAGATGTACAGCATGGGATCTGAAGTCGAGCCTGAGCAGTTTTATGAGGGGTGCCAGATGCCATTGTTACACTCAGCAACGCAGCAAGTTCCAGCAGTCACATCGTTTCCTCCTCAATATCACCACTCTCTTCACCTCTCCTTCCCGAGTCCCAATTTCGCTCCCTTTCCAACATGAAGCTTAGAATCGGTCACTGATGCACTCTGGGTGCGGGCGAGGCATAGGGTTCAGCGCATTTCCGACAGCTGTACGAATGCACTCATACTAGTTCCACTTTCGTCGCCTTATAAGTTGACATGTCACCGCCGCCTTTTGCCCGAGCAGACCACGAAAATCAGCGAAAAGGCAATATGCAAAGTTGCATTTCACCTTGCAAATTTAGGATTGTTAGCATTACTATCGTGCGATGTATATGAAGTAGGTGACTTACAAAGGACTTTGCTGGCGGTACCACACCTTGTTACATATCACAGCGACAGATTGATATCCAGATGTACGCAGGGTCGACATTCAACACGGTGAATGTGCAATAGATTCTCCGTTATGCCCTATATTGTTCAACCCGCTATCAACGCGATTACCAGAATAGACTTGGAGACTGGCATGTAAATCCTGCCCAAGCACGTTGAGGATGTTATTGTTCGCCAGGCGTCGAACAGGGTCCTAGACAGTAGTTCATTTACCCAGCTTGTTGAGCGCTCAGTCAGAGAAGGGCTCTGGCGTTCACTTGGGGTTGATGGCATTCCTTGCTGCGAGCGGACGTGTGATCAGTTGTTGCTTTGGTGCTTTACTTCGAAAGCTGGAGTAGGAAACAGAAGAACAGAATGCTTTGAAGCTAGATGTAGACCGCTGAAAAGTGAAAGTAGATGTGAATAGGGTTTACTATCGTCGTGGAAGTGGTTTCGCCTGGAAACTAGTGAATCCGAGACAATCCTAAACTCTTGTAATAACGATATAAATTGTATAATCCATTTTCCTTGCACATACGACCATAGGACACTGAAAATTATGCTTCCCGTCTGCTCAGCTATATACAAGCAGTGTACCGGCGGATTAGTAGTTAGGTGGGTGACCACTAGCGAATCCCCGCTGTTGTATGTTTTTGTCCTTCCAAGGAGCCCGAATCCACCTTTTTGCTTTATTAGCAGCACATGTAGGAACGAACTCGACGAGGGCTGGGCTCTATTGGCATGTACATACGTACCTCTTGGACAGATGCAGAAAAGCGTAGATTAGAGACTACCACTAGCCTAGGCAAATCATGTCCATTCGCAATGCGCAACGCACGTATTCTAGTAGATATTCTTGTTGGCCTCAGATGCGCTCCATGCACCGTTGGCCATCTCATGAGGGCAGTGCCGAGGTGGATAGGGGGGGGGGGGCTCGGTCACTTTTGCATCACGTATCTCCTATCCATGGGCCTTGAAGAGTTCAATGGCTCGGTCGGTCCTATTGTGTCAAACTCTGAAAGAAGGGTGGTGGATACCCCACTAAGCAAGTGGGGATGAACGTGTGGCGGTGCAATAAACAAACAGGGTCTGGAAGCTGCGCCACGTCGACCTGCATCTGTAGACAGGGGGGGTGCCAGCTGAAAGCACCAGAACTCAAATCTTGTTCAGTCCATCTTGGGCGTCACATGCCGTTGGCGTGAGCCGTCAGGGGATCGGGCGCACACGCAATTTACATCGTAGCCGTAGTGAGACGGGATGTGGCTTCAATCTAGATTGTCGGTTCCCACTCCTGTGGGAGACTGTCCATCCTTCCCGCTGTGTGCGAGGGACTTTACTTGCAGGATCAGCATGTCGTAGAGATGGTGTGTCCTATATCTGCGTGTAGCAGGGTGATGGGGTGCGCCCAGAGTACAGTGCGATGCTATTATCGTCACAGTTACGGTTTGCTACCCCACCACCACAACAACAACAACGCATAGTGTATCGTGTGCCGTGTACGTTCGCCTGTGTTCACAGTCGTGTGGGTTGCTTTTAGTCGAGCCTTGCCTTGGTGTAGCACGGCAAGGGGTAGGCCGGCAGAGGACACTCGAAGATTGACGTAATGGGCGACACGGCTCCCAGGACGATGGCCAACGAGGCTGGGTGCTGGCTGGGTGTTGGCTGGGAGCTTGGCAATGTTTTCTCAATCGGATTCGCGCCGCATTTCGCGAATCACAAGGTTGCTTTTGCGCCAGCTCGGTAATTTCCTTGTGCCCTTGTCGCGCATCTTGACATGGGCGTGCGTTTCGCATGCTGGCCGATAAGCATGGCCATGGTATAGCCTCCCTCGACGGCAGCCCCGAGAGGCATCCACGGCCGCATAGCAGCAACCCCACAGCAGTCGAGGCTGGTGGTGCAGGCCGAGGAGAGAGCAGTCCGGGTCCAGATGCTCGATGCGCGCGCAGCCATGATAGCTGAAGTCGGTCGGTAGCGCACTGACGAATTGCGCGACAGGGCCGACTTGTGGAGTGTGCTTGGACCGTACGTCACACTAGGGGCTTGTCTACTCCTTGTATAGCGCCCGCAGTCCTGTTTATTTGTATCTGGCCCAACGAGCCTCCGCATTTCCTATCGAAGCATCTTCCCTTTGCGAATCCTACACTCTCACCTTACGGGCGCGCGCGCGACCGCCTACTTGCCCACCATGTCGTCTTCTGTAAGTCGGGAATGATTGCGACAGCTAAACACAAGCCTGCGCTGACCACAATCCAAGGGTGGTGAGATTGGCAGTGCCAAAGAAGGATCCTCCAATTCCCTTTCCAGTTTGGTATCCACCCTGGTACCGACTGCTATACTTGCCTTTGCCTTTGTCGCCGCTTTCTTCATCGCACGCAAGTACTTCCGCCGCGTATACGCGCCTAGGACCTACCTCAACCACCTGGGGCAGCAGCGACAGACGCCCGCCCCGAGCCCAGGCTTCTTTGGATGGATCAAAGACTTCAAGAACCTCAAGGACGAGTACATTCTAGACCACCAGTCCATTGACGGCTACCTGTTTGTGCGCTTCTTCAAGGTCCTCATCATCACCTGCTTCCTAGGATGTCTTGTCACATGGCCTGTCTTGTTCCCCGTCAATGCCACTGGAGGTGCAGGCCAGGAACAGCTTGACCTACTCTCCATGAGCAATGTCGACCCCACCGGCACCAACGTCAATCGCTACTATGCCCATGCCGGAATCTCCTTCATCTTCCTCGGAATGGTCATGGCCATCATTGCCCGCGAGTCCTTCTACGTTGTCAACCTCCGCCAGGCTTACCGTCGTTCGCCGTGGGGAGCCAGCCGCTTGTCTTCGCGTACCATCTTATTCACCAACGTCCCTACCACCATGTCCCAATCAGCTCTTTTTGACCTGTTTCCTGGCGTCAAGCATGCCTGGATCGCTTCAAACACCAAAGAATTGGATGACTTGGTCGAGGACCGCGACAAGACTGCTCTGAAGTTGGAGGAGGGCGAGATTCAGCTGTCACGTGATGCCAATGCAAACCGGATGAAGGCCGAGAAGGGCAAAAAGCACTTCGTCGCGAGCGACGTAGCGGACGGCACCAAGTGGATTGACCCCAAGAAGCGACCAACACACAAGCTGAAGTTCTTGATTGGCAAAAAGGTCGATACCATTGAGTACGGACGATCGCACCTGGCTGAGCTCCTTCCCAAGATTCAACAAGAGCAGGACAAGCACTGGAATGGCCAGGGTGACTTGGTTGGAGCCGTCTTCATCGAGTTCGACACCCAGAAGCACGCGCAAGATGCTTGGCAGATGATGCAGAGCAGGAAGACCAGGCCTGACAAGAAGCTCAAGGCCCGCCAACTTGGTGTTATGCCTCAAGAGGTTGTCTGGGGCAATTTGCGCATCAAGCCTGTGGAGCACCTTGTTCGCTGGGCAGTTGCTACTGGCTTCATCTCCGTCATGATCATCTTCTTTGCAGTTCCGGGTAAGATTGATAGCACACGCTCCATAGGATCCCGCTAACGTATGCAGTCGCCTTTGTCGGTCTCATCTCCAACATCAACTACCTCGCTGATCGTTTTACCTGGCTCGAATGGATCCTGGACATTCCCCAAGTCATTCTGGGTGTAGTCACGGGTCTCCTGCCAGCTGTCATGCTTGCCGTCCTCATGGCTCTTGTACCTATCGTCTGTCGCCTCATGGCCAAGTTGGCCGGATACGTTACCTACAGTCAGATTGAGCTCAAGTGTCAAAGCTGGTACTTTGCTTTCCAGGTTGTCCAAGTGTTCCTTGTGGCAACTCTGTCTAGCGCCATTACGTCCGTCATCAACCAGGTTCTTGACAATCCGGGTATCGTACTCCAGCTTCTCGCTACCAACCTGCCCAAGGCCTCCAATTTCTACATCAGCTACTTTATCCTGCTGGGTCTCTCATCGGCCGCCGGTACTCTACTCAACATTGGAGGTTTCGTTGTAGTCGTGCTCCTTGGCCGTATCCTTCCCGGCAAGACTCCTCGCAAGATCTTCGAGAAGCTTACCAAGCTCTCAGCTCCGTCATGGGGATCTGAGTACCCCAAGTGGGTCAACCTGGCTGTCATTGGTATCACCTATTCTGGCATCGCTCCTCTCATCCTCGGTTTCGCCACGGTTGGCTTCACCCTTATCTACATCGCTTTCAGGTACAACTTCCTCTACGTCTACGAGACCAACCTGGACACCAAGGGTGAAGCCTACCAAAAGGCCCTTCGGCAGCTACTCACTGGTGTCTACCTCTCTGAGATCTGCCTTATTGGTCTCTTCGCCATCGCTACCGCAGATAACATACAGGCTGTTGGTCCCTTGGCCATCATGTGTGTGCTCCTCTTCCTCACCATCGTCTTCCAGTTTACCCTAAAGTTCGCCTTGAAGCATGAAGAAGCACGCCTTGCCTACACTGACCCAGCTCCTACCCATGGCGGTCTCAAGGGACACATTGAGGACGGCATGCACGCTCAAAATGGCGAGAAGGTCAACACCACCGGTGCCACCCCGAGCTTCGCACCCAAGCCTACTCGTATGCCCATGTTCTTGCGCAACATGTTCAACCCAGAGAAGCATTCGATCCACAACCTCTCAGCCTCGCTCGACCATTTCTACCATCAGCCACAGGAGCCGCTGCCTATTGAGATTCAAAAGCGTGCCTTCTTCAACCCATCAGTCACGAGCCCTACTCCTGTGGTGTGGATTGTCAAGGATGACATGGGCATCAGTGCGCGCGAGATTAGGGATTCCCAGAAGGTTGTTCCTGGGCTCATCATGACGGATGAACAGGCCACGTTTAACGAGAAGGGCAAGGTTTACTGGGGCGGCGTCGAGAACGGTCACTCACGCGAGGCACCCGTCTTTGACGAGCGCATCGTTTACTAGTGGAGGATTGTCTTTTATCTAACGACGACAGATTACTGGAGTTCGATACCCAAAAGGGATGATTGAAACGTTCTACTTTCCTTGTGTTTGCAAAGTTTGCTAGAATGAGCAAACTAGCGATGGCGAAAAAGGCGTGTTTTTCTCCGACACTTTTTCACTTCTACAAACGAGTACCCCCCCGCACTACTTTAGCTCTATATTTTTTAGTAATGATCACTGAGTTGCGCATTCAACATTACCCTGCGACCAAAGGTTATACATACTAACAGCGCTGAAAGACTAAACTAGTTCCATGTGACGGGTGTGTATTGGGGGTATCATGCTGCTATGCTCTCCAGTCGGATCGTATCATTCCATCTTCAAACTGCGCCTGCCCTCCTCTTTTCCAGAATCTGCAGCTTCAGCCCTTCGGCAGCGACCTCAGTCTCCAAAACTCTCCCTACGCCCTTCTTCCATGTCTCCTCGAGCGTCTTGATCTCGCCGCTTGCGCTGTCTTGCAGCGATCTCCTCAGCATGACCGTGTCTTCTTGTTGCTTCCTCACATCCGCCAGCTCTGCCTCGATGCCTTTCAAAATGTTCTCTAGTTGCGAGTTGCCCACTAGCCACGCGTTCTTGCCAAACTTCTCCAGCAAGCCCAGCTGTGTCAGCCTGCCCTGCACGTACTCGGAGCTTGTGTAGGCCTGTTTCAGCGCCTTATTCCACCTTTCTAGCAGCTCTGGCCTCTCCTCATCGCTAGTAGGGGTTGTGTTGTCGGGTGCATCGAGATCCTCGTAGCGCTTCAGGTCGACGCCAGAAAGCTTGGAAGTCGGGTGGTCGTCGAGTCGCGCGTGTTCGCGTGCGATGAAGTCGGAAAACGTAGGTGTGTACTTGGCGGCGGCTGGTATGAGCGCTGGGTGCATGTCTGAAGTGTCTACGCCGGCGCTCCTGATGTCGGCATCGATAGCGGCTCTGGCAGCAGCAAGGCTTCCAGCATCGAGCTCCGTATCGACATCTACAAGCAGTTAGCAGGCAATAACAGGTTATCATCACGCGCGCGCCCGGCGAAACTGCGCGCATCGGACATGAGGCTGTTTCCAGGTAATGGCAAATTGCACATACATGGGAGATGGTCGTAGGATTCTTGGATGAGTGGCATTGCGGCAAGCGACCTGCAGGAGAGGGCAAGATGGTGTATTGACCGAGGAGGTGTATTGGCAGTGAAGGGTGTCGCGAAACTAGAGCCAGACCCGATAAATTTAGGCTACCGGGTCCGTCCGGGCTCCCCACCAACCAGCGAGCAAGGAACCCCGCAACGTCATCCTAGACTCATGCATGTTGCCAGACGCGACTGTCCAGCTTGCGCGAGCTCTGGCGGCCATTTGTGCGACATGGGAGGCGCGGCGACATGTTCTTTTGCCCTGCGCAAGGCCAACGCATGTGCAGACATGTACACGTCCGGTACGCGTAGCTCCTCCGTGTGCCGTCAGTAGCGTACAAGTACTTCTCCCTGTCCCCACAGAGACATGCTGCTTTCCTTCCGCACACATCCGTCTGGGACATCTCTTCATCTCGTCGCTTGAATGGCGCGCTCACACATGGCCGTGGCCTTGGGCGCTGCTCTCGTCGCCTCATTGATCATCGCTCAACTCGTCATCCACTGGGGGTTCCCTGCGGTCGACTTCTGGCATGCAAGGCCGGATAACGGCTACAGTAGAACGCAGCAGCAGCATTATCATCTCAACAGCGAGAAGCAGGATGCAGGCCTGGCTGACGATGCGTCCTCGTACCTCATCGGCGTTGGCAAGGCGGATATCACTGGGTGAGTGGCGCGAATACACTACACGCGACTGTACTGACAAGAGCGTGCAGTCCCGTCGTCGAGCTCAACATGATGGGCTATGCCAACTCGTCGCAAGTCGGATCCGGACTCCGTCAGCGCCTCTACTCCCGCGCCTTCATCGTCGGTAGCCCGAGCGCAACCAGCGAGCGCTTTGTATATCTCGTCCTCGACACCCAGTCCGGAGACTCGGCCATCCGCAACGGCATCTTGGAGGGGCTGCAAGCAATGGGGCCCGAGTACTCTGTTTATGGCAAGAACAACGTAGCCGTGACAGGCACGCACAGCCATGCTGGACCAGGAGCATGGTTGAACTACCTCCTTCCCCAGATCACAAGCCAGGGCTTCGATAAGCAGAGCTACCGGGCTATCGTGGATGGAACGCTCCTCTCCATCAGAAGGGCACACGAGCGTCTAACCCTAGGAACAGTCAGTGCTGCGACTACGAAGATTGCTGACGCGAATATCAACCGCAGTCTGTTCGCCTACCTGGCCAACCCACAGGCAGAGCGCGATCGCTACACGGACACCGTGGACAAGACCATGACACTGCTCAAGTTTACAAGAGCTAGTGACGGAAAGAGCATTGGAATCTTGAACTGGTTCCCTGTTCATGGTACAAGTTTGCTTGGCAACCAGACGCTCATTGCTGGAGACAACAAGGGCGTGGCGGCATACTTGCTGGAGAAGGACATCGAGGCGAACGCGGACGATTCAAACGCCGCCGAGGGCTTCGTGGCGGGCTTCTCGCAAGCCAACGTTGGCGACACGACTCCTAATGTGTTAGGTGCCTACTGCGAAGATGGTTCAGGCCAGCAGTGCAGACTTAATGACAGCACCTGTGGAGGAAAGAGTCAGGACTGTCACGGCCGTGGACCATACTTTGGTCTAGACGACGGAGGTCACAAGTCATGCTACGAGATCGGCAGGCGTCAGGCCTTGGGTGCCAGGAGCATCTACGACTTCAACGAGTTCACGCCCATCTCTGGCAAGGTCCGCTCGTTCCACACCTTTGTTGACTTCTCCAACTTTACCTTTACCCTAAGCAATGGATCCGTCGTTCACACATGTCCAGCGGCCATGGGTAACTCGTTTGCTGCTGGTACGTCTGATGGGCCTGGCGCATTTGACTTTGTTCAGAACGACCCTGGTGCGCCCTCGAACCCTTTTTGGAATCTGGTTGGTAGCGCTATCGCACCACCAAGCAAGGAGCAAAAGGAGTGCCAATACCCGAAACCCGTCTTGCTGAACGTTGGAGAGGCCAACACACCATATCCGTGGTCTCCCAACATTGTCGACATCCAAGTCCTTCGTGTTGGCCAGCTCGTCGTCATTGTTTCACCAGGTGAGGCTACGACCATGTCTGGTCGTCGCTGGCGCGAAGCCGTACACAACTACGTCGTCTCGTCAAACATTGCTTCTTCGCCTATCGTCGTGCTGGGCGGACCGGCGAATAGCTACACGCATTACATTGCGACGGAAGAAGAGTACGGCATCCAGCGATACGAGGGTGCATCCACCTTGTACGGTCAGCACACTCTGAGCGCATACATCAACTCCACCCTAACGTACCTTCCCTACCTCGCCGATGATGCCACAGGCTCTCCGCCGCCTGGACCTTCTCCTCCCGACAACCGCGAGAGGAGTATCTCCCTCATCACCGGTGTTGTCTACGACGGCGCAGGTTTTGGCCGTTCATTCGGCCAAGTCACCAAAGACGTCCTACCCACCTACGCGCGTGGCGCCACTGTATCTGCTACTTTTGTCGGCGCCAACCCGCGCAACAATCTCCGCCTCGAAGGTACATTTGCCTCAATTGAGAAGCAGAACAGCGATGGCACCTGGGTGCAAGTCAAGAACGACGAAGATTGGGAGCTGATCTACCAATGGAAGCGCGTCAACGGACTTACAGGAACAAGCGATGTTACAATCACATGGGACACTAGTTTCACAGGGCCAGAAGCAGGCACGTACAAGATTCGGTATTATGGTGATGCCAAGAAAGTTGGCGGAACGATTACAGAGTTTGAAGGTCAGAGCGCGCCATTCAGACTAACATAATCCGCGCCTACAATTTGGAATGATACACGACAGTTATGTGGGAGACGCGTGGATGAGAGAGAGGAGTTTGTATGTTATACTCTATGTTGGTCTAAATGAAGAATGGCATCATTTTGTGTTCCTATTTTCACTCTTCACCTCAAAAAAGTATGCCACAGTAGTATGCGCTTTCACGACCTTCTTCCGAGAGTGGGCGCACTTGCACGATTGGAAGGCTCGAACTTGGTCACCAGAGGGGGATTGCGTTCCTCAGGACGTTCTTCCTGTTTGACTGGTACAGAGGTGTTCCTTGGATTCTTCCCTATTTGTTGACACATCATGCTGTAGAGGCAGATCCACAGTGGTAGCGTCGCTGTACCGGTTTAGTGTTGAGGTTTTGTTGAGAATCCAGCGTTGTAGGAGCAACGTCTTTGTGGAGTCAGCAAGCGCTCACGTGGCAAGGTTCAAGGATGAGGAAGGAGCGAGGTGAAGGTGAGCGCGTTGCCAAGGAGACACGGTAAAGACGAACGCCTCCAAAGGCGCGCGCCGGTGAAGATGGAAAACACCCCAACTCCCGCCAACTCCTAAGATCTAAAGCATAGGCCCATGCAGGGTTCTGGCTCAGACTGTCGAAACTCCTACTTGTACGATATCCATCGTCTCCTGCTCACTTGTTTCTCAGACTTCTTCATTGCGCTAGCTCGGAAACAGAAGCCGCCACATCACCCTGCTGCCTCTGCAACTTTGCCAATTGATGCTCGACTTTGTCCTTTTCACGTTGCAGCTCACGAACCCTCGCCTCGTTCCACAAGACCTTCAATTCTGCTTCTTCCTTCATCTTTCCTATTTCGGCTTGTAATGCTGACCTTTGCTGCCTTTCGAGGACCCGGCATAGTTCATTCGGCCTTGGTCGGTTCATCTCGCACCACAGCTTGACGTGTGTAATCTCCTCTTTGTGTTTCATGTCGACCTCTGCGAGCTGCCGAATGTGGTGTTTGTTGACGATCGCGAGGTTCTTCGCATGGGCTGCTTTTAGGTCGTGGATATGTCGCTCGTGCCTTGCACGCTCTCTCTCAATAGTGCTTGATAGACTGGAGACCTGCCGTTGCTGCTTTCTTAGGTCTCCGATCAAGGCAGTGAGAGACGATTTTGCGGCGGCGGCGGCGGCGGCATGGGTTGTAGATCGTGGCTTATGATATCTTAGTGTCTTTTGTGTACAGTCGTATTCTCAACTTACACTACTTGCTTGTGTAAGTGGGCGCGTGTCGCCACGAGGAAATAAGCATCCGAACGATGGGTTACGACCGCGTTCTGCTGGCCTTTTCCTTGACATGGCGCAGTTGTGGGTGAACGATTGAACATGATCTTGGAAACGGTCCGTTTTTGGGAGAGAAGAAGATACGGGAAGCCACCTTTAGGCTGTAGCTTTTGGTCAGGCATAAGTGTTGGAAGATATGGTACAAACAGAACAGACAAGGTTTGCACGAGCGGTATGATCACGGACGTAAAAGTGAAGGTAAATTTGGCACTTCAAGCTATTTAACGGCAGGCTCACGTGTGACTGCTGCGATATTGCTCAAAATGTAATCCTGTCTCGTCCATGTTCTTAGCTTTCTCATGGACCAACTCGACCTTGAACGCCGCCACTTTGTCATTGTCGCTGTTGCCGTTGTGGTTGTTGTACGCGTGGTCGTTGTCATCGAGAAGTTGAAGATGCAGTACATTTGTCTCCAGCCTTTCGTTCTCGGCACGAAACTTTTCGTTGCGAATCTTCAAAGCGTCGACTTGGTCCCTGAGATTCATGATTCATCGTTCTTGCTCGCAATAGCTTCAGCGTGGGCAGCTTCCGAGTCCGTGATATCCTTCCGAGTCTAATAGAGCTCTGCCCTGAGACTGCTCGACTACATGAAGTAAGTTGTTTCGTTCCTTATGTGTGTGGAAAATCTGACTACTCTGTAAAGCTAAAAAATGGATAAACTATACTTCTTTCTACATGACTGAGAGTTTCACAGGCCACTTCGGGAAGCCATTCTCAACCTGAGCATCGTCAAGCTATCTTCGTCGTCTCATGTCCATAGCTTCTGCGTCTAGTACAAGCCTCCTCCGGATATCTAGACTTCCTGACCAAACACCGAATGTATAACTTCGACTTGTGCCCTTATCCAGTTTCGAAAACGGTCGCGGTAGCGTCGCTTGGCTTTCTCTGGAGAATTATCATCGTTCGATTGGGCCGCTCCGATGATGGTATCGAATGTAAGTGTGCGATTACACTCCGCAGTCTTCCCATCTTCCGAGATAGCACAGTGAGCGGTGTAAAACGGAGGACTTTCGGTGGTCGATTGATGGGCGTCATTGAACGGGTTCGAAGGGTCGTTGATCCCATCGTGGAGACCCTCAATCGCATCCGGGCCCGCATGGAACATTGCGGCGTTGTGCTGAATGGCAGGGCTCTTAGCAACGGCTCGTTGATCAGGCTCCTTGCTGCCACCAGAAATGTGTACGAGAGGGGTCCACATGCGTCCATTGTCCGGCGTCTGCGATAAAGCCGTGTCGTGTGGGTTGTCACAAGGCTGTCGAAGAGGCGTGTTCCAAGCACTTGTCCTTGAGTCGCAAGTTCGGTCGGATAGAGGGATGTTGAAATGTTGTACATCTTTGGCTACCGTAGCACATGATACATCGCCTTTTGGAAGGGGAAGCGAAGGCGACATGTCTGCGTATGGTGGCAGTAGTATGCGAAGGAGTAGGACGAAGAAGCAATACTCGGGTAGAAGATGCGTATACAACATGAAGCTTCGAAGCACCGCCACGAAGCCTTTGGTACAGTCCTGTTGGCATCATACCTGCGTTCGTGGTGAGAGCTGGGCAATTGCTGATCTCCCGTTCCGGCGAGTGCGATTCATTATCAAAGTGCTGTGGTTCAAAAGGGAAAGAAAGCCCCTTCTGTCACTCCCCACATGCTTCGGCGTCAGCATCATGACATCAAGTTTCATGACTTTTACGACATCTTCCGTATGTGATGTATTGCAGGGCAGCCTATAGCAAGTGGGGAGAATCTGATTGTAATTATCAATAACAGATTTGCCTACGAGGTCGGGCACATTTCTATATGTGTGAAATTGGTCCAGCTACTCCAAGAAGTAGGAGCAAAAGCACACACATCGTCTTCTCTCAAAGCCAACCCTACCCCCCTTCCGACCCGCTACCACTCCTCAGCAGCAACGGTATCGACTGCATCTTAGTCAACCTCCTAGTCTTAGTCTTTGATTTTGGACTCGGACTCGGGATTGCCTCTGGTGTCTTGGCCTTCTGTGCATGTTTTGAATCCTTCAGCACCTCACCCTTCCCAGATTTATGCGGCGCGAGCAAGGAGTCGAATGTCGTCTCTGGGTTGGCGCGGAATTGCACTTCTCGGGTCAGAGGACTGCGGGCTCGGGGTGAGGAGTCAGAGGATGATGGTGGATCTGAAGTGGATGCTAGTGGTGAGATGTGACGGGCGTTGTAGGTGCTCGTTCGAGGACCGGAAGGCTGTGAGAAGTAGTCTCCGCTGCTTTTTGCACGGGTGTGTGAAGGGCGATAGTGAGGCGTATTTTCCACAAACTCCTGGAATGATGGCGTGGCTTTTGGTTCGGGTAGCTGGGGCGGCTCTGGAGGCGATAGAGTAGAAGAGGATAGATCGCCAGTTGACTGAGAAGCGCGCCGGGACTGTGCGTGAGTAGACTCGTTGTTCTTTACGCCGTCAATTGTAACCTTGATTCGAGGCAATTCAAAGACCTTACGCACCTTTCCCGTGGCCTTGGATAGAACGTATTGGCTATGCTGCTTGTCATGCTCGATACTGGCGAGCGCATTGGTCTTGCCAACCTTGGGCATCACGCGAGGGACCAAGTCTTTGCGAGCCTCATGGTGAGTAACGAGGTTCTCGGCCGACCACTCTTGGAGGTTGTGGTTCTTTTCGCCTTGCGCAAGCGCTAGCTTGTCTTCTACGGACAGTGCTTGAGCGTAGTAGCGCGAATGGTGTGAGGGTTGCTCGAAAGAAAAGACTGACATGGGGGAGATTGGGCTATGGTTTGCGCTGACTTGGTCGGGGGAATCTTGAGCTTGGAGTTTGGTGTTCGAAGCACGGTCAGCTGCGTTGTTAGCTTGGAAAGATGTCCAGAAGTGGGTATCGAGTCGCTCAAAGGGCCCTCGTGGGGTGGCAGTGATAGGGGACGGTGAAGCCTCGTGAGAACGTTCTTCTACTGGCTGGACGAATGGCTCACGTAGATTTGCAGCAAGATTGTAAGACGTAGAACCAGCTGCGAACTCTGAAATCGGATGCACAAACGGCTTCTTTCATACTCTGCAGCGGAGCCGATGTGGGTTGTTGGTAGTTCACCATGCGCGGTTGATTTCTGTACCGATGTCTGGAACGAGATGGACAAGAAAATGCTTGTGGTGTTGGACAAGGGCCTATGGTAATGCACAATAAGTTCCAGAGGCGTGCAAGCTTGAGCTCGAGTTGATGTGGCCGCCGGGTCGGTATCTAAGCAGTCGGAGCAAACAATATACGCGCACGAGTGCAGTCATTGTAAAGACTTGTTAGCTGTGTGATGGATGTACTCTGTGGCATAGGGCGCATCCTCTGTCTACAATGGCGGAGATTACGATGAGTGGAGAAGAAATGACAAAAGCTAATTCGTTAACAGTTCAAAGGTGGTTTATTCACATTTAGGTGGTGCCTCCGATCAACATCTGATTTCACTTCTCCTTCCCCTCCTAGGATAGGCTAAACCTTGTTTCTTCATACCTTCTTTCTCTCTGTATCGATCTCCTCTCCTTCTAAACATCCACGGTATCCTTCGTCGAAGCCATAGGGAGCTGCCGCACTACTCGACCTGGAAATCCCGTGGCTCTGTCATTTCGTGAAGCGGCGCCTTGATCGCAGGAGTATAGAGCGGGCTCAAAGAGTGGTCTGAGGAGTAAGACGCTTCGGCCGAGCCTCATGGCTTTGGAATGTACGCTACGCCTAGCGAGCGAACATGACTGCTGAGTACTGTCGTGTTTTCCGTCGCTAGGCTCATATATATACCCATTGGAAGAAGCCCAGGAGCATGGTTGCGACACCCAGATATGCTGATGTGGAAGGTGCGTGCCGGCTTCCGAGAGATGTGGGGTCGGACGTGGGTCTAGGATCATCGTCAGCCTTCACGATCCTGGACTTGGCATAACTTCTAAACCGGGAAATAACATCATCGGCACGCAATCGGCCGCCATGCGCTGGGCCGCACGGTCAAAGTGGGCGTGGGGAGTTGGACTTACTGCTTCAGGTGCAGACCCATGTCATCGATGGCATCACACCTCTGCCACTCCAGCTCGGGAACTACCTCCATGTTTACTTGGTTGCCCTCGTTGAAATTGAGTCGCTGTCCATTGCTGGCGCCGAAGGAGTGCCAGTCCGGGCTCTGTAGCTCTGAACCTTTGGAGACTAAGTATTCTGCAGCGTGTGTGTTGGGGTCAAAGCTTCGGATGAAGGACGCCCAGTATGCCTGCACGAAAACGCCAGCGGCCGAAGTAGCATTATTCCAGATCGGCAGCAACTCGCCAACATGCGACGCGCTTCCGACATCCCACCGGTACTGCCAGGTTAGATTCGTGTTTTTAAGAGAGTAGGTATCGGTAATGTTAAGGGCGGGACACGTATAGCGGATATACCCATAAATATCAGCCGTTAGTGATCTCCAGCGAGCGTCGCCAGACGTCGCAATGTTGCCGTCCCAAACTTGACGAATCGCAGCCCAATTCAGAGCGGGATATTGGTCGGTGAGGAAATCCTGAGATCGAGACTGAGACATGACGCTCTTCTGCACAAAGTTGATACCGTCATGTGTGGCACTGCCAAAGATGGTGGGCACGTTGACGAAATGGCCAGCCTTCAATTCGTTGAAAGTGTAGTCTTGCACGAAATCGTAGTCCAAGGTCGGGTTCCAGAAGTAAAGCGGTGGATTCTTGCCGCCCGGGAAAGGCTTCTTCAAAGTGCTCACAGCATCCTGGAATGTGACCGCATCCAAGTTTGCCATACAGTTGAGATCGGCGCATCCAGTCTGTTTGAGCAGCTCGTCAAATTGCCATTGGCTGTCTCCTACGTCTCGCAGGGACGGAAAGGCAGGAGACTCGGCCGCAGCAGCGTGGAAAAGACCGTCATCTCGGCCGCCATATGCGGTGAGTTGGAACACGACAGAGCCTCCACCAGCACTTGGACCTCCGATAGTAACGTGTTTTGGATCGCCTCCAAATTGTTGGATGTGTCGTTGGACCCATTCAAGTGCTTTTCTCTGGTCTTTCAGCCCGTTGTTCAAGCTCAGGCTCGAATTTGCAACAATCTCACGGCCAGCTAGGAATCCATAAGGCCCTACTCGATAGTTGAAGTTCACCACAACCATGCCGTCGTCGCCAGCATCGATCAAGTCTGCACCGTTGTAGTTTGCATTGCCGTTGGTATTGAAGCCACCGCCCTGGATGAAGAAGTAGACGGGCAACATGCTCTTGTTGGTGGCTCTTTCTGGCGCGAAAACGTTGATAAACAGGCAATCTTCCGAGCTGCTCCCTCCAAGTTCAGCTTTGATTGCCTTCTTGGTGCCGATACATAAGGGCCCAAACTAAGGTGCTGTTAGTGTGTTGTCAACAGACATGAACGGGCTCTGCATGTACCTTTGTAGCGTCGACAACATTGCGCTCCTCTCTGGGATCCTGGGGTGCGGTAAATCGTAAGCCTTCTAGGCGGGACGGGTTGCGCGCATATCGCATCCCAGCCCAGCGTATGACACCATTGCCGATATCTTTCCCACGGTACTTTGCGTATCCAAGGTCGATGGTCTTTTGCAGCGCTAGGGCATGCTGAAAGAAGATTGCTGCACAAAGCAGCAGGCGAAACATGGTCGACAATGGGGTGAGTAAAGGGCGAAGAAACGAAATCAAGTCGCAAACCAGGTACCAACAATAGGGTATCGTATTCGGTAGTGCTTCCCCTGGTTGTCACCGAAGGGTCGTTCCGATACGAGCTATGCTATAGTGCGGCAGGGCTATGTGTAGATCTCTGTTCTAGGGGAACGGAATAAAAAACGAAGAAAACGCGACGATCGCATCGTAACCACATCAAAGGGAGCCGGTGTGAAAGCATGCTATTCCAGAAGCGTTAGCTTTCACAGATGACGTCTGTCGGCGCCGTGGAGAACAAACGAACCGTGACATTACCACCGCCACCGTGCTGTTAGCAAACGTAAGCTCGAGGGCTGAGTCGATGGTGGTACAGCAACGAGGATCCACGTCACGAAAGAGGGGGCCCGTGGATACAAGAGTGCCTAGGTGATGAGCTATTGCTTCTCGTTATCGCTGCAATGGTGGTCCCATCTGCACCGTCGTACTGCCGCATTGAACCAGGATTTTCTAAAATCCAGACCATTCGCATGCATTGGGGGGAATGAAGCGACTCTGTGACTGGGTATCCCCAGGCCTATGGCAAGTGGGTAACGCTGACAAGGGTGATTTACCGACAGGCCGTAACGCGCTGACGGTGTAATTACATTGAAACCATTGCATTGCCGTGCCTCGTTGAACTCCTGGGGCGTCCGCGGATCCTAATTCTGGGTACAAAGACGGCGATAGGGGGGGGGGGGACGGGCGATGCAGTATGACGATTGACGCTGAACGGGACGGCAGATGATGATAACAACAACAACAATGAGATCAGATCTACGATGCAAAAACGGTTGGCAGACGCGCAGCATTGTTGATCAGAAAGCCATGTGGGACCTGCAGCCATATGCATGAAGTGAAGGCTGATCAACTCAAGGATGGGTAGCGGCATCCTTGCCGACATGCTGGTAAAGGGCAAGATCGGCCGTGCCAGTGTACGACCAGAACGGCTGAAACTTGGGATCAAGGATGAAACCACCACGGCCTTGCACAACACCTATCCGCCCTCACGAGATTTAGTGGGAACAACCAAGAATTCGCATTTCCCAGTATTTTCTCCCTTCGCTTGACCTCGTCGTTTACAGCCACGGTACTCGGCTCCATCAATGTGCCTGCAATGGCGTTCAAAAGCCACTTCCAGACGTGCTTGGCCAGCCCTGTTGCTGCAATCGTGGGTACGCCTCAGGCGCGTATAGTAGTTTGTGACAGGCACTCGAAGACACGTCCAGCTAGGAACCTGCTCATCCTAGAGGCTTGCTTTTCCAGGGGTCCACATGCGTTACTTCTCAACGTTATCGGCCCGATACATGCTATCCATGGTTCAAGACGGTCAATCAAACAGTACAATGCTCTGCGAACCTAACAGTTCACTGCTAGAAGTGACTCTGGTGGCACGACTTCACATCAACCAAGGAAGAGCGGCATGGAGGCATGCCATTACAACTTCGCATTACATGAAACCAGCCGCAAAGGAACTGCCAACATGCGTAGTCCTATCAGTCTTCCATGCATGTGCTATACTAAACCCCCACATGTCGTAGAGATGGAATTCCAACTCGCTGCTTTCTTCCCACCTTTGTCCAGTATTGACATTCTCTCAGAAATCAGTAACCCTCCCATTGTAGCTCCAGTCCCCTCTCGTCCCATCACTCCCCCACCTCAGCGGTTCATTCTTCGGTCCCCCAACCTCGCCCGTCTTGGGATTGACATCGCCCTCAAACTCCGGCGGCGCCCCTCTCCTCATGTTGGGATGAAACTCCTCTCCCTTCTTAATCTCCTTGCCATTCTCAAATCTTACTTCCGGAGCTGAGTCGGGCGACTGGTTGATCTGTGGTCTTGACGACGAGGCAGGAGAGGCAGGCGTAGGAGAAGAAGCGTCTGGAGATTGGTTGATGCGCATGCGCATGTTTGGTGGGGATGTCGGCGTTTCAATGTCTTTGGGTGTGCTGAAGGCGCCGGTGCTTTGTTTCTGTAGCTTCTCAAAGAGCTCTTGCTCTTCTTTGGGGAGGCGGGGTGGTGCCGGGCCGGAGCCAAAGGGTGCTTGCGCGTGTCGGGTTGAGACGCTGAACGTGCGGCGGGAGAGCTGGCGGGGAAGGCGTGCGATGGTGCGCATTGAGGCGGCCATGGTCGGTGACGGCATGTGTGAAGGGCGTTCAAAAGGCGTAGTAATCACACGAGGTCTAATGCGAGGGTTGTGGAAGCTGTTTGTAAGTCGAAGGCGAAGACGACTTTCTTGACGGCACCTCTGGGCCGCGGCGGGCGGAGCCAATCGGAGCCATGCAGTGGCAACGGAGGTCGCATTTTCGTAGATCGCGGACATGCATCTCACTTCCCTTGTCACTCGTACAAACTTGCACTGTACCGTGTTCCGAATGATTATCGTGATATCAAAGTCCCAGTGCATGTTGCGTCTAACCTTTTCAGAAAGCCATCGTCCCTTCTGGGTCAGAAACGCCCACCGCCCTCTGCATCCAAACGCCAGGCTATCGTACAAAACTACAGCACATAATCTACGCTATGTATCCACTCGCTTCGCCCAGTGCCCGCGCACTCCTTCCTGCATCCAAGAACAAGTTTTGACACTCCTCCACGTCGTCTACTTCAATCTGCTTGTTCTCCCGTCCATTGACCTCTGCCAATACACTCGCGGGTGCCAAGAGTTGCAGTGCGTATCGCAGACTAATCTTCTCACCGAGCGCGCTGACTTTTTCCTTGGCTGGTCCTGAGATGTTGAGCTTCTCGGTTGTAACGCGTGTGGTAATGATCGACTTGATTTCTGCAGGTCCGTATGGGTGTGTTGGGATGATGAGGAGGCGAGCGAGCAGATCGGTCGGGATGCCATGCGCCGAAGGAGGCAGGTTCTCTCCGCCACGGATATGTGTGTTACCGCGGTTCGATGCGAGGATGACAAGAGGTGACAGAGGCGATTCAAGGGCGCGGTTCAGGAATGTGAAGGCCTCGAGGTCGAGCATGTGAACCTGCGCATGTCAGTCCAGCCTATACTGTGCGAAGTCATCGTGTCTTACCTCATCGATGAAGAGCACACCCGGTACCAGGTCCGCGATACCTTGGTCAATGTACCTATTAACGACCTTGTTGATCTCTAACCGCAGCTTCTCTGTAATCTCAGTCTTCTTTGGCTTCATCAACTGTCCCATCATGCTCATGATGTCCTGTCCACCTTGCGGCCGCGCGTTGGCGACATCCAGGTCGTGCAGCGTAACGTCCTGAACAATCTCCTTCTTCTTGTGCACATCGCCCTTTGGTATTGGCACGTACTCCTCCGCCTCGAGGTCAAACTCGGTCGCGTAAGCGTCTGATCGTCCGACGCGCTTCACAGCACCCGTGTTGGCTTCAATGTAAATAACATCGCCCAGACGGACGCGCTCTTTCTGTATGGCCTCGTATATGGAGGGATCGAGTCGCAGCTTCTTCGTGCCCTTGGCCGACTTGAGGTTGATGAGGAGATGCGAGATGGTGCGGCCATAGCCTCCGAGCGGGTTTTCAGCTTCTTCAGGAGTGAGCTCAGTTACTTCACCCTCGTAGACTTCCTTGGTTTCTTTGACGCGAAGACCTATCGCTCTCCTGAAGTTCTCCATGAGCGCCTCGGTCTTCTTCACCTCTGCAGAGTAGATCTCGCTGCCGACAATCGGACAGAAGGGCACCTTGGTTCCCAGCTCCTGGCTCACAGCCAATGCCAGCGCGGTTTTTCCGGTTCCGGGCCCACCTGCGAGTAGCACAGCTCTGCCTGACATCTTCTTCGCCTTGACGAGATCGACGACTAAACCGCATGCCTGTGCTGGTTAGTAACTAGGCTGAAGCAGAGTGCGAAAGTCCAACGTACCTCTCGTGCTGCAGCTTGGCCGACGAAGCCACCGGCTGAGGGGGTTGCGCGTCCATCGCTCGATAGGCCTAGTCCTTTGATGTGGGAGTGCGCCGCGGTTCTCGCTGAGCGGTCATGTGTGCTCTTGACTTCGCTGACTGGCACCGTCGTCATTTTCGGCGTCGCAAGCACTCAATCTTATCAAATGACAGTGGGTTTGTATCGGCAAGTCGATTGTGTTTGTGCTGGCGGGGTGGTGATGGTGTATATAGCTGGGCGCGCGTTGTTTAGGGTGTCTTGAGCTCAAAGTTTTGGGAGGCATGGCAGTTCGCGAAAGGCACAGCTAGCGCGTCGAGCGTCGACCGCAGCGCCGGCGCTCCATGTCAGTCACCCGCTTGAATCCCCACCCTCCGCCTCCACTCACAGCAGCAGGGCATTCACAGTCCTAGGCCAGGCTATAGGACCACCCGCGATACTGCACACTTTCTTACAATCGCTCCATATTCCGCACTACAGTGTGTTGCCATCTTCTGCATCTTTCGACCATCGCACCTTCCTCCATGGCGTCGCCTGTCTGTTGCCGTCACACGGCGTCGCAGTCAGGGTCACTACATGGGCGAGATGGCCAGCAGAACGTACACTATCCGATCGTCCTCTTACCGTGCCGGATACTGACAGCAATATAGATCATCGCCTTCAGAAGGTGCACATGTTCGCGCCCTGAGTACCGCCATCACCGATATACATACCCCCTCGGAACTTCCTCTCCCGAACTACTAACGGCCGCTCCTTCACCCTGACAGAACACAGAGTACCGCACGACACGCCCCCTAGGTCCGACACAAGCACGCACGCAAGGCGACATGCGATACACAACACCTTCGACAGCGAATCTCCCCCATATCCCACCTCGCCTGATTAGTCGCATCCACTCTCGAGTACACTACCGAGCCAAGACCCAGGAGGTGGAACATCACACACCGAGGCACAGCGCACATTTGGCAATATTATCTGGATTTTATTCTGGCCGCCGACCCGAGCAGCATATTCATACAGCAAAAGACTACTCGAACGTCCTCCAATTTCGGTAGAACTGCCACGCCAAATGCCTGTTACGGCGGGCAGCCCCTGCCTTCGACCAAAAGGACCTCAAAAGACAAACCTCGTCACTCGTAATCCATTGTCGGCATTGGTACCATGATCATGGCACCTCTAGGGTGGGATCGGTGGGCAAGAGAATACTATACAATCCATGTGTGTGAGTTTGGTGGTAAGTGAATGCCTGCAAGCTCCATTGAGCAAGTGCTCATGTTTGCCTCAGATCTGTCGCCATCGATGCGCACCGACCATAGTATCAAGGAGCAGGAGGCAAGACGCCCATGTTCGATCATGTCAAAAGAGAAGGAAGGAGATTGGACCAATCATCGAGCCAGCATGTCACGCGGAAACAGGACGACTATTTGCCGGAGAAGATTACTCTTCCTCGCTCTCGGAGCCGCTTGACTCGTCGTCGTCGCTAGATGCATCATGCACTGCACAGGTTAGTTGATGATTGAAACATGCACGCACTGACGACTCACCAGGTGGAGACTGGCTGGATCCCGATGCACCACCCTGGAACGACTGCAGCTTCTCCTGAATCTTGCGCATGTTGTCTTCTTGCTCGCTCTTGCCCATCGGCTTGTTCTTCTTCGGTCGGGCCGCCGCCTGCTTCGATACCTGCCTAGGCGGCTCAAAGTCTTCATCGGCTACAGCACCTCCCTTGGGTCCACGAAGAGACTTGATGAACCTCAACAACTCCCGGAGCGTATCATCGTTGATCTCGTCCATGTCGAGCTCCATCTCATCATCGTTCACGGTGGCGAGGTGCGGGCATCCGTTTCTTATAATCTGGACTGCCTTGCGCATATCAAGATCGCCGAGCGTGCTGATGCCCTCGGAGATCTCCTGTTTCTGGGCGAAACTCAGAGGCGCAGGAGCCTTGGCTTTCTTGACTGGTGCAGTTTTGATAGGCTTGGAAGGAGGCGGCACCGCGAGTGGAAGACTCTTCCTCTTCGTCGGTGGCGCCGCAGCCTTCTTCTTCTTGCCAGGCAACTTGGGCGAGGCACGCTTGCTACCAGTTTGTTGCTGCAGAAGTTGTTGTGCTGTGGCGCTCAGTTGTGCAATCTGTTGCTGGATAGCAAGAAACTGCGCCTGAGCGGGGTCTATCTCCTCCTCGTCTTCGTCTTCCTCGTCCTCCTCATCGGAGTAGAGGTCGCTAGGCGAGTGTTCAGGAGCAGGCGCATGCTGGGCGAGCCAGTCCGCCTTTTCCTTCCACAAGCTCTCGAAGAGATCCTCCATCTTGTGTCCCATCTGATTGACGGCGTCACCTTCAGGGTTGAACTTGTAGCAGTTTTGAAACACGAGCTGCGCATCCGCGTAGAAGTCCTTGGCACTCTGGTAGACACCATTTTTCAGGTTCTTCTCGATCGTTCCAAAGTCCATGGGCTTCTTGATGATCTTGAGATAGGACGGAATGTTGAGTGCCACTGGATCTACCGGAGCAATAAATGGGTAAGTAACCGCACTGTACTTTGGCTTCATCAGCTCGGTAAGCACAGACTCGCAGAACTTGAGTTCTTGTGCAAACTTCTTCCTTCTCGGCTTTGCATTGGTGTAGGGCAAATCTTTCGATGGCCTGTGAATCTCCCGCTTTGGCCGGCCGTCTGTAGTAGACGAATCACGTCGAATCAGCGGCGTACCATCTTGCTGCAGAGGCCAAGCAGCCTGAGGTGAGGTTGCTGCAAGAGTGGCAACGGCAGGAGACTTGACATTAGGCGGTGCAACACGAGACTCGCGTCGAGCCTTTGACGAAGTGTTTCCCGATGACTTCTTTGCCTTTACCGGCTTGGGTGGCTCTTCAGCAGCAGCACCTCGAGGCATCTTACCCATGCCTTTCAAGAAGTAAGCGCGCAGGTTGTATCCTGCCTGAGTTACAGGGTGTTGCTTGTTGTTGAAAAGCTCGCTGTTGGTAATCATCTGATCGAGATCTGCCATGAAATCCCTTACGTAGGTGTACTTCTTGTCCTTTAACTTGTGTTCCATAGTCGTCAAGTCCATGGGGTGCTTGACGATGTCAGGGTAAGCTGGGATATTGAGGGCTATGGGGTCAACAGGATCCTTGAACGCTAATGAAACCTTGATCTTCTTCGTGTTCCTTATCCGCTCAAGAAGAAACTTGTTCTGTGCGTCCGTCATCGGACTAGTCGGCCATTCTTCCCAGTCAACAGCCTTGTGAACACCTGATGCCTCGTGCGCAGAGTCGGAAGCCGGTCCCGGGGTACCCCCATTCGTGCTGGGCTGCTCAGTCGGATTCGGCAACTCTGGAAGCTTGAAGTCGGTTTGAGCGCTGGTCTCCTCTTCCGTCTTCGTGCGCTTCGCATCTGGGATGTCGTCGTCGTCATCTTCGCGCGGACGAACTTTGCCCGAGGAGGGAGCATCTTCCATGTCGCGATCTACGATTGCGGGTGACTGAGCGACAACAGACGGGGGCGCAGTAGCCGCATCGCTGTCGGTCTTTATCGTGAGGTCGTGCATTGGCTTGGTAGGCGCTCCGGATGACTCTACAGGTTTGGAATCCACAGGTGCATCGGCAGTCGTGTCCATGCTGTCCTCAGCCGGTGCTTCCTCCTCGGGGACAATCTGGGTCTCGGGAACTTCCTGGGTGCTAGTGGCTGTTGCCTGGGCTGCTGTGGAGAGCTCTTGGGCAGTAGCGGGTTCATCGCGTACGTCTGAAGTGGGCGCCTCTACCGCGTTAGCAACTGTGGTGCCAGCCTCCTCATCGCCAAACAAAGAATTGCTATCTTGCTGGGTTTCGGGCAGAAACTGTGCGACACCATCAATCCCGGCAGAGACGTTGGTAGTGGGCTCTACAGCGGGCTCGACTGCAGGCGCTGGGCTGTCCATGTCTACGTGGTTGCCGTTGGTGGTTGGTTCTGATTGCGCGATGTCGTCGAGGGTTGTTTTTTGTGCTTGGTCGTCGAAGAGCACGTCGTGCACACTGCTGGACATTAGTAGGCTGCGCAAGGTGAGAGAGGAGGCGCGATGAAAAGTGAAAGGGAAGAGCGACTTACCCGTTTGCCTCGGTATGTACCGCCATTGCGTCTGCCGGCGCAAAAGCGCTCGCCTTGAGGTCCAGGGAAGTTTTGTCGACAGTGGGAGATGTCATTACTGCCATAGGGCCATGAAAGTGAAAGGCGGGTTTGCGCGCGGCTGACAGAGGATAGGTTGTGTTTGATGTTGTTGCTGATCTGGGGTTGTTAGCGATTGCCATTTTGGGCGCACGCGACTGCGCAAGCATACGCGTGTTGACGACGGACACGGCCGTGAGACGGGAGGAGGGCGCGCTTGCGGTGAAGGTGGGGTTGGAGAGCGAGACTAGCGTCGGGGAAAGTGACGCGAGGGATGAGGAGGGGCAGGTGAGGAATATATGTCGCAGAGGCTGAAACGCACGTGACTACGTACCAGATGGCGGCGGCGGCGAGGTATCAAGGAGTGGACGGCGGGCGGTGATGAGTCAGACTTTATAGCGCCGACGCGTTTGTTATCGTGGGCCAAGCGCGTAGAAGGCAGAGGCAACAACGGCGCGGTGCAGCTGTGCGCCCTCTCTCTATCCAGATGTGCGACAACAACACAAACGTTGGTGATGTAGTGCACGGATGGCGACGGCGGGCTGGGTGCGCAGGCGGGCGGGCGGTGAGGGCTAGTGCCAAGCGGGTGCAGACAGACAGCCGGGGGATGGATGCGCAATATTAATTATGTTGGCTGTACTGGGTGCAGCAACCTAGACTTTTGTCCAGATATGACGCGTCTTGGACAGGTGACGAGCGTGTGGCGGTGGTGGTGGTGGTGGTGGGGAGGGGGGGGAGGGGAAGGGTGCGAGTAAGGTTGGGTGATGGGGAGCAGGCGCGTATTGATTGGAGGCAGATCAAGAAAATGGACTCAAGAACGTCGAAGACAGACGCGAGAGGAGAGGCATTGGGGTTAAGTAGCCCGGCCCTTCCATCTCCGAGCCAAGCCTCGCAGCAGCCCCTGACCTGCCACTAACCTGGCCGGGTACGTGTCCTTGCCGACCACTTGAGTATCCGCATGCGCAACGCCGCGGTTCAGCATTATCAGCCTCTTTGCCGACATCTGTGGACCGGACGCGGACCATCCTCTTGCCCTCGCCAGGACTGTGCTGCTGGACAAGATGCCGTGGACGCGTCGCAGCGAGCTCGACAGCTCTACACCATGATCCCTGTCGACAAGGTCCGTGCGTGCAGGGGTGGCTAATTCGCTCTTTCCAATTTTTTTGCAACCACTTGCATCTTGCGCATTGCTTCAGGCTGCAGCATCACAGCCTTGAACAAACGTCCGGTCACGGCATCCACGCGCGCAGTCAGCCACCCCTCGACAGACACTGTGCCCTACGAACATGCCCGCCGCAGTAGCAACCCCGAAGAATCACGACCGCCGGCCAGCGAAGAAGCCCAAGTTGGCGCAATCGCCTGCGACAGTCGGCCAGAATGGCCTCAAAGCACTGGTGAATGGACATGCGGCCAAGCCCACGGCAAAGACAAATGCTGCAAAGAATGCGCGCGCACACAGAGTCGACGACGCCACTGCTGTTGCCCAAGGACCCGCCGATGCGCACATGGTGGATGCAGACGTCATTGAGATCAGCAGCGCCGAGGAGGAGAGTGAAGACGACTCGGAAAGCGGACAGGAGGATCCCACAGAGAACGGTGCCGCCGCCGAAGAAGAGAATGGCGCGGAGCCGGAAGACGTTACATTCGGGGACCGATTACGTGCAGAAGGCCCTGGGCCGGTTCAAGAATCGCGAATCATTAGCGTCGAGGACGCCTTCGACCCCAATCCCGAGCGCACAGTAACGACGACCAAGAGCCGCCCTCTTGCACCGCCAAGCGCAAACTCTCTCGGCACTGTTCTCACGCAAGCCCTGCGCACCAACGACAAGGAGCTTCTCGATTCATGTCTTCAAGTTGTGGATGTAGAGTCGGTGTATGCTACTGTTGAGCGGTTGCCGTCGCCGCTGGTGGGAACATTGTTGCAAAGGTTGGCTGAGCGGCTACACCGAAGTCCCGGACGCGCAGGCATGTTGATGGCTTGGGTACAATGGAGTCTTGCTGTAAGCCATCCGCATCTCAACTGAAGAAAGCATTGACTGACGCATCATCTGACAGGCCCACGGAGGATACCTCGCCTCTCAGCCACAAATCGTCAAGCAACTTACCGCGCTGAACAAGGTTCTGAAAGAGCGCTCGAGCGGTCTCATGCCCCTCATGTCCTTGAAGGGCCGTCTGGACATGCTCCAAGCTCAACTCGATCTAAGGAAACGAAACCAAGCCGCCAACGACGATGCCGACGAAGCACTAGTCTACGTCGAGGGTCAGGATGACTTTGTCTCCGATGACGAGTCTATTGACGGAGCCACTGCAACCCCGAAACGAGCGCGCGCAGAGATGGACGACGACGATGAGAGCTCGTCGGACGACATGGGCCTAAACATGGAGATGGAAGACGTTTCTGACGAGGGCAGTGAAGGTTCCGACGAAGACCTCATTGACGATGAGGCGGAAGAGACGGACGATGACGAGGGTGAGGACATGTCAGACCCCATGAGCGACAACTTGGAAGACGGTGATTCCGAGAGTGGTGACGAATCGAAACCGGAGCGACGATCCACTGCTGCTCGGGCTGGACTCAAGAGCCGGCGTTGAGTGTTGCTGAGGAAGTTCGTAATATTTGTACAGTCTACGGCGGCCCGCGAACCAAACTGCTTGGCGCGTCCGATCATCCAAAATGGGATTCACGCATAGGCGTTCATCTAGGTGGCGTTGGTACCTTACTTACGGCAATCTACACAAAGTTTAGATCTCTTCCCCGTGTCGCCTTTTACAGGCCCCGTTGGTATGCATGCCATGAGACGGAAGGTTCTGCATATATTTGGTCGGTTTGCTAGTCTGAGACACGTCTCTGCCCTCTGGTTAGCCAGGGACACTTTTCAATGTGAAGCCTGGTCACGTTTAACATGCACAACGTACTGTAATCTCATGATACAATGTTTTTCTTTGCCGTCAATATTACAGCACTTTCATAACTCTCTCAATCCGAAATGTCCAGCACACATCACATCGCCGCTACAATCCTAAAACTAAACAGCCAACCGTCCAAATCTGAACTTCGTCCGCAACTTCGTCGCAGAGCAAACGGGCAGCTTTACGACCCTCAAAACCCTACGCAGCCAGAGAAGATTTACGCTACAATCCTGTGTCTCAACGGCGACCCCATCGACCGAAACAAGCCTTACCTTCTTCTGCACCGCACAGCCTCTGGCCATGTTTTCCAGCCCAGATCCCCGACCGTCCTCGAACGTGAGTCGCGTACCCCGTAGCACAGTAATATCCACGAGACAAGGATCATCGATTCCTACCCACCTCATGAACAAGACATTGAAGCGGAGAAATCTGGCTCCTATACGCGACACTGTATCTTTGGATGTATCACCACGACGGCCTGAACAGTTGATCGAAAAGGCACCGCCATATACGCTGAGGCATGTAGGTCATACGAATGATTTACGCGGCCAATTTACTCTGCATGCACAGATGTACGATGCTGACCGTAGGCTTAGTCCAGATAGATCACGTGCGTCGGCGATTGACACTCACCCTGGAGTCAACCCGACTACATTGAGTGAGTGGAACGAGCACGTTGCGGAAGAGAATACTCATGACAGGCGTACATATGAACTCCGTGACGCGGAACAAAAGGAAGTTCGCCATGTGAGTGGTTGTCGCAATCTCCGCGCTCGAGCTAAACTCGACCAGGAACTTACTGAGGAGGCAGTGGAGGAAAGAATGCGCGAACGCTTGCCCAAGGGTGTACGCCATAGGTTTGGTCGACATGACTACTACGGCAGTTGTGATGGCTCGTCGAGCGCAGATACCATGACCGTCATCAATTCGGTAACGGGTGCTAAAAAGGTAGTGCGTTTTGATGTCTACACGCTTCCTAGTGAACCGTTTGCTAAGGAGAAGGAGAATACTGAGAGTAAGGATATTTGGGCACAAGTTGCAGACGACTAAACATATCTGGGGCATACCTTTTTCTTTTCTTTTCTTTTTCATTCCTTTCTTTTTATACACCATTTGCTTTGTTTATCATCTAGCTGAATTGATCTTCACCATTGCAATATTGGTAGCTTTCTAATTATTGTTTCCTAATCAATCTAGTATAATGTGCGTTTGATCTTTCACTCCTCTTCTCCCATTAAACATTCACCCTCATGTTGTTATGTGCATAGTATATTCACCATGCAACGTCTGCATACTTTAATGGAGAGGCTATGGTGAGCTCTTTACAACTACTTCGATCCATCATCTAACGAGTAGTATGCCAACTCAACAATGGAGCTCGATGGATGCCGCAAGACGCAGGCAAGAAATCGCACAGATGGAAGCATGTAGTGTTCCACATGTGTCGCGCAGTGGAGACCTCCGCGCAGCCTTCCAAGCAGATCAAAGTCCAGAGTCTGGGACGGTGGCCCCTTCTTCTGCGGCCTCTCAGTATGTTGTCGCAGGTAATATTGCACTCTCACCTGTCAGATCCCTTTCTTCTGCTTTTATCAGACAAACTTCCGGTTGCCATGATCCAGTCATCGTTGAGCAGCGTCAGCGATACAGCACCAAACGCCTTCGTCCAGTGCCTTCGCGGTCGATCCGAATTACGGAACCAATACCAGCACACAGGGCTAGAAAGCCAGTCAACGCAGTGCTTATCTCTAGAGAGCATGAATGGGGCAGAATCCCAGCTCAAGTCCGCCCCATCTTCTCGGATGAAGTGGTACAACCTTCATCCTCATCGTCCGACTCCGAAGATACTACCGTAGAGCCAGAGTCAACACTAATTATATACAAAGACCAGAGCACCCAGAATCAAGAGCTACGTCGATGCAATCGGAAGTCTGACAGCTCCTACGCACCATCAATACACATGACTATCAACGAACCCGTCCTCCAGCACAATCATAGACAACGTCCACATACGCCCAACGAAGAAGAAGATCTATTCTTCGACGGTTTACAACATGCTAGAGAGTATACGGATCACTTCAAGCGCTCATCCTATCACTCTGAATGGGAAGAACGTCTTGGACCCTCCGGAACCATCGTACCAAATCCACCTGTCTTGCAAAAGGCTGCATCGTGGGTTGCAGATAAACTGCAGAATCGTGCCGACCAAATTGCTGGGGTTGTCCGATTACGGCCTATAAGAAAGACTCGAGCAGATTGTCATGATGCATATTCTAAGGTCGGCTGCGAGAAGTAGAAATAGCGTTGGCCATGAGCAACGAATCTCTCATGTCTAAAATGAGCTGCCTAGATGACCTGAAACCAGGCGGAATACATAGTAAGTCGGACTGTGTATCTACAGTGAGCTAAGTAGGTACAGTGCATCAATCCCATTCTTATCTGTCTGATCAAGTGTGATTGCGTCTTTGTCTTCGTTGTACATCTTACTACTCCGGTCATGTCTTTGTCCACACGTCTTCCGCACAACAATGCTCTTGTCAAACTTGACCTTTAGTCTGTTACTTATGTGACGAAATTACCGCAGCACCTCTCTACCACATAGCTCAGTTCCGATGTACATCTACGTAGCACTCATCCTTTATCGGCTAGCATCTCTTCCTTGGAAGGCACCATCCCCGGTAACACCAATCACGCCCATCACCCGCCGGACCACCATCCGCCGACCCATTGTTCGTTGGCCTATTGTCCGTAGTAGACCGTCACCCGCCCAAAAGCCTACGCAAAAATTGTCGGCGATGCCACGAACCCGTCCGGATATAACCATTACGACCAATCGTCCAGTTCAACAGACCTTCCTCCTCAGTCCAACCCCCACAACGACAAGCTTTCGCATCGATCTACCTAATGTCCTTCTATCTTCCGGCTTCCAAACATTCCTCCTCAGCCCCACTCCATCTCCAAGTCCAACAAGGATCCGCGTTGATTCCTCTGTTCTGCCTCCATCTCCTATCTTGCCCCCGTCCCCCATTCTCCCCTCCTTCCACGATCGTCGTCTCTCTACACCCACATCTACCCTTCCCGCATACCCAACGCCCCGCTGCTTTTACGATGAGCGTCTTGAACCCCTTCCCTTGTTCTCTAACCACTCCTCCAGCAGCTCAGACTTGTCGACCGCTCAAACAGCCGTAGAAGACACTCTAGCACAGCAAACCACGCGGATGAGCGATATCCTACCCAATGACATGACCCTTTATGCTGGAGAGGAAGAAGACGATGAAGACGAGAGACTGAATGCAAGGCGGTGGAGTATGGCGCTTGCTGACGAACTGTTGAATGCTGCCATTGAGCCGGATGTCGCTATCGAACACGTCGAGGAGTTGGAACACGTACAACCCATTCCGATACAAGAAGAAAATATAGACAACTCGGTATTGGGACCAGAGATTCAGGGTACGCTTCCATTTATCAAGGCGACAGACTTTTCTTACCACCCGCCACCGTCGCATCACCCACCGCGGGGCAGGGTTAGGGCGAATGAGGAAAGGGACCGAAGGCAGAGTCGTAAATTAGTGAAGAAGATTAGGAGTGACGGTAGTGGTTGTGGTATGAAGATTCTATTGAAGAGAATGCTTCGGAAGGTTGAGAAGATGAGGAAACCATAGGCATGTATGTTCTGCTTGCTGTTAGTGTATTTCGTGAGTACACACTCTCCATGGATGCCTCATTTGTAACCAAATCAAATTGAAAATTCGGCATCTTCAGCACCAAAATTCACCAGTCCTTCAACGCGTCTAGTCATGACCAACACGAGCAGCAGCGGCATCAGCATCAGATAGGCAGATCTTATTCAAAGCAAAGCCGCATTGGCAGCCCAAACCACATCGATTCAAAAAAAAAAAACTACACACAGAACAGTGCTCAATCCTCCAGAGTATCGAATCAACAATCTCCCTTCCTCCTCTCCTCCAACTCCGGCATCAAACGCTCTACAAGAAGAGAGCAGCAACGGCACCAACACCTGCAAGCGCACCACCAACCTTGAAGCTCGAAGCCGCACCAGTGAATTCGGGGTAAGGAGCACCGGTTCCGCTACCGCTGGGCGCAGCAGTGCCGGAAGCAACGGGCATGGTAGCGACGGAAGACGCGTCGGGGACCATGGGGGGGACGCCAGTGCCGCCCATGACGGGAGCCATGGAAGAAGGGGTGTCGGCCATGGGGGTGGTGGTGGGGTAGTAGGCGCTGGACATGGAGGGGGCAACGGGGGTGTGTGCCGGAGTCCTGTTGGAAGAAGTATCAGTTGGGTTGGTCAAAGAGGGATGGGAGGATGGTGGTAAGGTGAAGAAGGTAGGGGTAGACGTACTCAGTGACGGTGACAGTGACAGCAGCAGCGCAGGACTCAGCAGCAGAAGGGTACTGAGCAGCGACAGCAGCGATGAGCGAAGCGGCGACGATGGAGAAACGCATCTTGACGACTGGTGGTCTTGTTTGGAGGTTGCTGATGAGAATGTAATGAGATGGGTATCAAAAGAGACAATAAAGTCAAGTTGTTGGTAATGAGTTGAACGTAAAGACTGTAGTTTGACTTGGCTTGCAAGAGGAAAACAAAAAGAGTGGCTGATAGTATACTAAGTACTATTGATTATCTGCGATCGTGGGATGATGAACAATGGAAGTCAGGATGCGAGGCGGTACAGAGGGTCTTATACATGTCGCACATTATCAATCATATGACGCAGAGATGGAAGGGTGGTTATTGCATGTGGGTTCGGACGCGCCAGCCTTGCTCAACGATCGACTGCAGTATTTCATTTCCTCGCGGTAGGAAGTATAGATTGGATGGGAGATCCTTGCACGCCAGGTGTGGCGAGCTACGTGAAAGGTCCACAGGTTGGGGTGGGCGATAGCGGAGATTGTGTTGGTTGATCGACGGGTGGTAGGAGCGCCATGGTTGAAGTTTTGAATGCCTTGCGATCGCCTTGTTGATAGTGGGGGAGTGTTGCGCGTCTCTCTGGGCTTTTTGGGTGTTCCGCATCCGCGCATAATTTGCCATGTGCTTTTGCTGTTACGGAGTCGTTGAATTCCTTTGCACTGAGGCACGCGACATGCCGTAAGCAACGTGATGTTTCGAAACATACCCAATTACAACCCCCAACTAACAAAGCGGCCGACCTATATGAAGGTCATCTTGACAGGAGCGGCACGATATTAGCACGCGGCGCCTTCCACCATTCTGAGACGTTGGTGGACCCCCTACGCTAGCCCCTTTCTGTCTAGGCTGTTTTTGTAACCATGAATGTTCCCGCAGGCGAGGAAATGTACCTGTCGATCTTACCTCTCATTCTCGCTCAAATCTGCTTTTGTGTATGAAACAAGACTGCGGGCTGTGTGGATTGAGAGTCGCAGACGTACGTCATACTGGGAGAGCAAGGGTGACGCGACGACTCAAGAGGAAGCCATAGTAAGCTGATGGTCAAGTAGATGGAAGAGGTTGCGAGGAACTTCGTATTCGCTAATCTAGCAACGAACAGAAATCCGGGGTATATCGTGTTGCTCAGAGTCGTTAGTGATGCCGCATTCCGGTGGCTGCAACACTGACCCAATATGAATACACCTCCAACGCCAGACATGCTTGCGCACCAGCAACCGAAATATGCCAAAACCAACTCTACTTCACCCTGCCCATGATCGGATCAGGAGGTGCATCTTCCGCAATAGGTTCTGCAGCCTTTGCTTTGACCGCGTTCAACATGCTCCGGTCAAAGTCATCCCTCGTCCTCAACACAGCTTCCACCCATGTGATGGTAACGTCGCGATAAGCAGTCTTGAACTCAACATACGCGAACTGCACTTGCGACTTGTCGCATTCAAGCAGCTTAAGAAACTCCTGCACAGCACGCCATCTCTGCATGATGTCGGCACCTTGCTCGCCGAACGTCCTGAACCACTCGAATGCTGTGAGAAGATCGTCTTTCATCTTTGCTGCAAACTGGTCCGTTCGCTTAAACTTGGCACCCTTGTTGCGCACAGCTCCAAGATACTGAACCAGCAGCTCGTCGGCGAGAGAGTCGATGATAAGATCTCGCAGCGAGCGGTGAATGCGGGGGAGGAATTCCTCCACGTAGTCTTTGAACGTCGTGATGATAGAGGCCATATCAGTTCTTGAGTACCACTCCGCCGTAAAAAACTTGGAAAGAACAGGCTTAAGGTCGACAATGAAGATGAGCTCGCTGAAAACTTGTATGCAGTGAGATGAAATATCGATGTAGCCATTCTTCGCTTCATCCACGTTTCGGGCCAGCTTGTCGATCATGTAGTCTTGCGAAACAATGGGTGTGACTTCGCGTTCAAAGACGGTCAAGAAGGACGCTTGACCACTACCGTCGACATCATCGTCAATGCAAATAATTTGGTCATTTGCGAGCGCGATTAGCCATTCTTGCAAAACATACGTTTCATCCTCGTCTTGCACAAAATTCGGTCCAAGATATTTAGCCTTTTCATCATCAATGAGCTGAGTCCAAATACGCTGGCGAGACAACAAGGCACGGAACATGGCGTCGACCACACCGTCGGCAACGTCTGGACGCTGACTACTGGCGGCTACACCAATGTTCTGGCTAAATAGTGTCCACATGTCTCCCAACGATCTTGTTTGGGTGATGCCGTCAAAGTTGGTCTCGTATGCTGTTTTGTCTTGCTCCAAGAACCTTTGTCTGTCTTGATTGTTGATACGTTCCATGAACTGGTCGACGGCCTGAATAATGACGGAGCGGTAGGTTCTTATCAATTCGGGACTGCGGTTATCGATGACATGCGGCTGCAGTTGCTCTTCTGAGTACCCGAGCTTCTGCATCTTGACGTAGTACTTGTCGACCCAGTTGATGACAGCCAGTAGATATTGCGGTCCAAGAGCTTCATCATCAGCAAACTCCATGAGGAAGTCGTGCATCTGCTTATGGTAGATGTTTGTATATGTGTCGAAGATGTTCCACTTCTTGGGCATAAGATCGACCATTCCCAACTTGACCGTGTTGAGGTTGTTGAAGTACCACTTGAAGGACTTTTCAATCTTGTCGGGGTCTTCCATGAACTGCTCTCGCGCGGCGTCCATTTCCGCCTTGCAAACATATTCAATGGAAGTGATGAACTTTTCCTTGTAGCCGCGAAGCTCCTTGGGTCCTTGGGTAATGGACTTGAAGCGAGAAGCAAGATCTCCAAACTCCCTCTGCGCGTCCTGCAGAGCCTTGATCTTCTTGTCTGTCTTCTCTTCTTCTTCGACTACGACCGCCAGGCGGACCACCATGCCTACGTTGTCCGTCTGTACCAACTGGATCAGATTGATGCACGCCTCCCCGACGTGCCTATCGAACCACTCTACGACATCGTCCAAGCGCGCGAAAAGGTCTTGTACGGTGACCCCGCTCTCGAGTGTGAGGTTGTCGATGAGCTCGGTAGAGGTATCGCTGTTCTTGATCTGGCCCATGGCTTCGTCACGAATGTCTCGTAGCTGCGTCAGGCCGTAGTGGACCTGCAACAGATTTGGCTGGTTCGCGGGGTCTTCGTCGTCCTGTGCCAGCAGGATCTCGAGGTTCTCTAGGCGGTCCTCGAATGCCTCGATGTCATTCCGCATCTTCTCGACGGATTCAAAGTTCTTATGTGTCTGTGCCACCAGGTTGATATGCGGAAAGTCCTGGATCATATTCTGGGCCTCGGCGCATAGCTTGTCTATCTTCATCATCTCTTCTTTGATCAGGTTGACGGTGCGCTGGCCCTCGGTGATGCTGCTCATGCCCGACTGGGTCAACTCCAGTTGCTCTTTGAGTCCATGGCGCAGCTGACCGTCTACCGCCGCCTTCTTTCGCGTGAACTCGGCCTTGAGTCCGGGTATCTTGTCGAGGTCCTCCGGGTGTCGCAGCAGCTCGGCGAGCTTGACCGTCGCCGACTCGACATCGCCCATGATTCTAGATGGGGGGGATCAATTCGGCAGGCACGCGCCCATGGCAGGGTGAAGATGGCAGACAGGGTGGGTGGTATTGTAGGAATGCGGGCGGCCTTTACGTTACTATACGTGTTCGGAGCTTCTGTTGACGTGCATGGACGGGTAGTAGTCTGGGGCTGATGCAGGTCGAGGGCTAGCGTGCCGGAGGTGCGCTGCGGGCAAAAGTTCCCACCCCCGCGCCACTTCCTCACAGTCGCCGACATACTCATCCACTCTTTGTACGCGCACGCTCACGAAAACATGGCCGACGAAGAACTAAATCTCTACGACGAAGTCGAGATTGAAGACTGCTTTTACGACGAAACCCTGCAAATATACCACCACCCATGTCCATGCGGCGACCGCTTTGAGATTTCCATCTATGACATGCGCGACGGAGAGGACATTGCGCGCTGCCCCAGCTGTAGTCTGATGATACGGATCATCTTCGATCCTGTATGCTACACGACGTCTCACGTGTCGGAAGCGAAGACTAACATGCCGCAGTCCGATCTCCCCCCAGAGAACGATGATGCACCTAAGAGCGTCGCGATTACCGCCTAGAATGCCCGCTTCCTATTCTTATACTACCTCGGGAGGACCCCAGTTTTAGCCCCCCAGCACCTACGGCGTTGTAATGCATATATCGGGCGTTTGCAGTATGTTAGTCATACTATGTGGTTGCAGTCTGGCAAAGACGAGGGAAATGATACCACAAGCAGTACGTAGAGGGAGCAGAGTTGAGCCGTGCGCAATGATAGTTTGTTGCCACTATTCGTTGTTGGCTACTGTTGAATCATTCCATGCCCTTTTCTGACCAGAAGGGCCGTCCTTGGGAGATATGCTACCAAGCATAGCCTGCTCAACCTAACGCGGGACCTCATCGTCAACACTGACGTCAACACCCAGCTCTTTCCGAAGAATCTCAGTGAGCGAGCTGCCGTCCCTCATGTATACCCAGTCGCCGATGCCACCGCCCTCCTTGAAGTCCATGCCCTCTTGTGCCACGACCCAGTCGAAACGCTTGGGTCCGGATATTGGGGAGCTGAGCCAGATCTGCTTGTTCGGGGGTTGCTTGTTCAAAACGAAGGTATTCTGTTGCGACGTGACTTCAAGGACACCGGCCTGTAGTAGAATCAGTATCCAGCTCGACGTCATGCTGTACGGGGAATCTTGTATCGTATCGACTTACAGAATAGTCGACTTCAATCGCGGGGTCCTTCTCCTGGGCCTCTTCTAGCCTCTGTAGCAGCTCGCCCAAGTAGTGATCTGCGCGCTCATGGAACTCCTCTATCGAGAGCTCGGTCGGCTTGCCGGGTTCGTCGTGGGCTTCACTCTCCTTTGGCTTGGGGTCTTCTGAATCAGGCATGATTCCCACCCTCATTCCCATTGATGTGTGTAAGCCGCGGATTGGGGCAGTATGCCTGATGGCTGGAGCTCTGCTAGCGATGATGCAATTCATGGGCGATTGGACGCGAAGCGAAGTGCGGGCGGCGCGACGAATGGCTGTGCCGGCGAATCGAGCGATGGGCGTCATTGTGAATGATGTGAATTGGGTAGAGAGTAATTGATGAGTTGATGGTGGTGAAAGTTACCGAGTAGCGGGAGAATGTTCTGTTCCTGTGTTGGAAGCAACTGGAGCTAGAGCTGGATGGAACTGGAGCTGGAACTGGAGCATGGACCCTCGCCCATGTCCCCGCATCCTTCGGTGGGACATGCCCAACACCAATAGCATCCATCACCACCGAATATCACCACTACCACCATGATCAACGCCGTCCTCGTATTCAACAACGCTGGGCAACCGCGTCTGACCAAGTTTTACACACAGCTGGTATGTTACTACACGTCATCTAGCATCGTGCTCCTGGATTGACCAGTACCCAGGAAACCAGCGTCCAGCAGCGGCTCATCTCCGAGATCTTCACCCTCGTCGCTAACCGCCCAAACTCAGCGTGTAACTTTCTGCCGTATGTCGCGCCATGGATCTCACTACTCTCCTCTCTCTAATATACGTGCAGCCTGCCACCGCTCCTCGCCAGCAGCTCCAAGTCCAGCACACCCACGACGCCCCACAACGACACACCTTCCCTCGTCACCTACCGCCACTACGCGACCCTCTACTTCATCGTAATATCCACATCCACCGAATCACCTCTCGCCCTTCTCGACCTCATTCAGGTCTTTGTACAGGCGCTCGATGGGCTCTTCGAAAACGTATGCGAATTGGATCTGATCTTCAACTTTGAGACCCTACATGCGACACTGGGCGAGATGATAGTGGGTGGAGTCGTCGTCGAGACACAGCTAGACAAGGTCATCCAAGGCGTCAAGGCACAAGGCAGAGTTGCCAAGAGGCCCGTGAATCAAGGGAAGAACATTAGCGGAGGAGGAGGCGGCGGTGGTGTTATGGGTGGATTGACATTTGGCGGTCTGGGAAGAGGAGATGGCATCTGGGCCGGAAGATGACACAAGACATCTGAAGATGGAGCTTGCGATGCCAGACCGTTTGTGTCCAAACCATGCGACGCCCAGCATTGGTTAGCAGTCTGCGTTCCGATGCTTCCATCATACACCAAACAACAAACAACGACGGACCTAGAGCTGGTCATTTGCGCAGGACCCAGTTCTGAAGCTGACCCATGGGAGGCTGTCCGCCTCCTCGGTCCTTCTTCAGACCCGCTCATCCCATCAATGCCGAATTGGGGGACATTTAAACAATTTTTTCATGCATCACATGGCATCTGGATATGTACTGCGTTTATTTGTGCAGTCTGTGGGGTACTTTTAGAAATATCCCTGGACCGGGTAAACACATGGTTAAGATCAAGGGTCGGGGCATGTTCGAAACATCGCACGTGGAGCCATTGCCGAGCTAGGATTAATGGAAACAAGCTTTTAATCTATGGACCGTTGGTTTCCTTCCGAGAACGGTTGGAGGGCGAATGACAACCATTGGTCCTTCATCTACGCTGTGGTGCCGAAGATGTGGGGGAGAAACAATTTATTCCAGAACTACGTGACCCCATTTTCCTTACTGCTTGATTGCTGGATAGTTTCGGGAACATCTTTTTGATGCAGACCACATCCCTTGAACCGCACATACGCTTCGGCTGGAGACAAGCTTTATAAGAGGGGGCCTTGTCTCAAGAGAATTGAAGCTATCAACCTGTTCGTTCATTCTCAAGTCAATACCATGCGCTTCCTCACTGCTGTCACCAGCTTCCTATGCGTAGCCGCAGCGGCAACTCTCGGTAGACGCGCCGTGACGCCCGGCACACTCTCCCAGGTGACCTCTTTTGGCGCTGCGCCCACTAAAGCCGGCTTCTACATTTACGTGCCCAAGAAGCTTGCGGCGTCACCAGGAATTATCGTTGCCATCCATTACTGCACCGGTTCTGCGCAAGCATACTACAATGGCAGTCCTTACAAGACGCTGTCTGAGCAGTATGGCTTCATTGTCATCTACCCATCTTCGCCTCACTCCGGTACCTGCTGGGATGTTAGCAGCAGGGCGACGCTGAGCCACGAGAGTGGAGGGGACAGCAACACCATTGCCAACATGGTCAAGTGGACTCTCAGCGAGTACAAGGCCGATGCATCAAAGGTTTTCGTTACCGGTTCGAGCAGCGGCGCTATGATGACCGTATGTTCCTTCAGCTTCCAACTGGTTACATGCTAACGCCTCTCCAGAACGTCATGGCCGCGACCTACCCCGATCTCTTCAAGGCCGCCATTGCCTACTCAGGCGTAAGCGCCGGCTGCTTCGTCTCTGCATCAGGTGGTGTCGACGCCTGGAACAGCACATGCGCCCAGGGTACCTCCATCGCCACCTCTCAAGCCTGGGCAAGCGTTGTCAAGAACATGTACCCCAGCTACACTGGTGCTCGTCCCAAGATGCAGATATACCACGGAAGCGCTGACACTACCCTCCGCCCGCAGAACTATCAGGAAACGATGAAGCAATGGGTAAGTAATCACATGACCCTGCACAGCGCTGTCGGATGCTAATGATCTATAGGCCGGCGTTTTCGGCTACGACTATAGCAAGCCGCAGAGCACAAAGACCAACGATCCCCAGAGCGGTTATACCAGGACCGTCTACGGTCCTGATGTCCAGGGTATCTATGCACAGAACGTTGGACATACTGTGCCCATTCGGGGTGCGGACGACATGAGCTTCTTCGGCTTTGCTTAGGTTCTTGCAAGAGCAGACAGGAGTTGTCGTAAGCATGGTCGAGCCCTCAGCGCGGTCGCTTCTACCACACCAAAACTTGCCAATGTCTACATATTCCATTCCCACACACATCAATGGGATCTAGCACGTGCACAACTAGCGAAATTGTCCTCTTTACCTGATGTTTTTGTTGGACTGACCATCAGTCGTCTACTCGTTCAGTCAGCCACTCATCCAGCTTCCCTACTCCGACGAGGATGCCCCCAACGTCTGCGTTTCGGTGGCTCGTCCTCGTCGCAACTACTCCAGCTAAACGTACTACTTAGTTCTGATGTCGGTCCATACACAGTACTTTCCCCAGTCCCGCTATCATGCCGCTCTCTGCGCGGTGGTGGCGTAGGCTCGGGGTATCCTAAAGGGCTGGTATCAACACGCCTACCCGAATGCGTACTATAGCCGTTCTTGCGATATTGCTCATTTCTATACCTTTGATCGTCGTCCCAGTATTTCTTACTGAGCTCATGAACACGGCGAGATGGAACATAGTCTTGGTGCCCGCTCTCGTCGCGATATCTACTACTTGCATATCGATTGTTATCTACTGTCTGCATACTCTCGTACCCCTCGTCAGTGAAATCAAAACCTGGCCCTAGCGCCGCGCGAGTAGCATATGCTGTCTCAGAAACCTTCGTGCGCCATTTGCGGCCCAAGTTGCGTTGTTCTTGGTATGCTGTTTTTGGAGGAGATATGTAGGGAGAGGAGAATAGAGAGGCCTGGGCGAAATGGGTTTCTAGACGGGACCGGTCTTGGAGTTTTACTAGGTAGCGGTGTTCGTCGTTGGGGAGGTAGTCAGAGGGGATGGTAGGGCGGTAGTGGAGGGCGGGGTGGTAGGATGGCGGATAGTATGATTCTGGGGTCAAATTGTAGGAGAAATTTGGTGGCATTGTTAGATATCTTAGGGGTTAGGGTACTTGTTGTATGAGCTGTATGTAGAATGAGATTGCTTGGCAACGAGGGGAAAGACTATATAAGATATTAATATTGGAAATATTATGCGTGTATAGTGTACCTAGAATTTTACTGTAATGTTTGTGAATGTCGGTGACTGAGGGCGAAAGAAGTGCTGACATCGTGAACTAACGACATGATCATCCCATCTACCAAGAGTTCTTACTCGAAATCCTTCACTAGATATGATATGGCAATCTAGATAATTTTCCAAATGATAGCAAATGGATATACCCATCTCTATTTCTTACTATTAGCATGGTGGTCCCAATCTATCCAGGTCTACACCCCACGATAACATCGTCGATGGATCCTCAGTGTTGGCCGCCATCATTGGTACCATCAGCACGGCCTTGAGGCCTAATTCCCTCGAAAAGTGCGGAGAATGTAGCGAATATGTAGTTAGATGGCTTGTGAAGTTGATGAAATTTATGAAGCATGGTAGTCAGTACGGGAGCGATGACGTAACGATCCGACCCTGACCTCTTCAATCAGAAGCAAGGCGGACTTCCACTTTCCAGATCGCTTTGCGTGATAGTCACAACGCAACTGGAATTTTCCCAGGATTCCAACGCAATTATTGTTGCTTGTTTCGATGGTTCTTGGAAGATGTTGTGACGAGGCGAAGTTCTTGTGGTGGCGATGAAGGCTAAAATTCGGCTGCTTTGGCAACCTGTACTCAACAATACCACTCGCAACACAACGCGCGACGTTTGTCTGATATACCGCTACTCGAGCGGATTCCAAAGAAGCCATAGAGTGCAAGTATAAGCCAGCGTGATCCGAAGCACGAAGAAGTCGACTATGGCGTCCGCGGCGATCAACGGCGATCGAGCGCCCGATTTAACGGAGGCTGTTCTTACGCTTCAGCAAACGATACAGAAGTTTATCAGAGATGCCAAAACAGGTCATGAGGTCTTCGTACTAAGACCAGTAACTTCTGCCGACAATGAAGCGGACACGGCATACATGCTAAGCGTAACGTCTGCTGATAAGGAGACCGAAACTCATTTAGAGGCTTTAGAAGCGCATCTATGCGCCTTAGAACGACAGTTGCGATCGAGGGGAGACTGGAAACCACCAGAACAAGTACCGAACTCATCGATACCGACTGTTCTCGACATCACTGATATCTCAAACGCTATTACGCTACTCGGCCATTTGATCAATTCTACAAAACCACCTCGACAGGACATGCCTCAGCAGACCCTATCAGCATATTCCTGGACTTGGGATCCTGCATGGCATGAATTTTATACCTATATACCCTCCCAACAAACCTACGTCTATCTTTCACGATGGAAGTTCAACGAGACCAGAAACGTTTGGGAGCACGTGAGCATGGCTGGTGTAGATCTGATGCCAGATACTGCGGTAGAAATGCTTGGTGCTTGGGAAGACTGGGTCTGGGATTCGACGTGGCGCCAGTGGTATCTGGAAGTGGATGAAGTCGACACAGGCGTCAAGAGCCAGGTCTTTGCAAGTCCATGGCGCGTCCAAGGGGATGGCGAATGGGTTTATGTTGGTAGGATAGGGGGTCCTAACTAGCATGATTGGGCTATCGGGCATTGGTACAAGACCATAGACCATGGACCATGTTGGAGTATCCTGCACAAGCGACAGACTGTTGGACGCTGAGACACATGGGCACTGTGCGTGAACCACGCATGTGAGACCAAGAGATCAGCTCGGTGTACAAAAACAAAGCCCAAATTGCCCAGCTTCACAAGGTGCGGGTGACTATTACATCACCAGATATCACCGTCCTTTCAATGTTTCCAAACGTCGTTGATACATGTTTTGAGAACAGTAACAAGAACGATGGTCAGTCGAACAAACACACACGTGATCACACGTACCGACACATGTGCAAAACTTCGACCTATACTCGCAGAAGATTACTTTTCCCGCCCACCAGCTCCCAAAAGCAACCTTAAAGCGGCTCTTCGGCGTGGGCATTACTCCAAGCCACTGTTTCTGAGCAATGAAGAACCCTGCGGACCGCTTGCTGCGGGTCCTAGAGGATGGAATTATACGAAGCTGTCTACGCGCTCTCCTGATTTGGAGTCGTTTCGCGACAGTCATGGTGTTAGATTCAAGAAGCGGCTTTCTGTTCGAGACGTACTACTGGGTTTCAAGTGGCATTTGTTGTTCGATGAAGATGCGCCGCCAGCCAGGGCCAAGGACCGCTGTCAGACATATATAAAGGCAACCTGTAGGTCTTCAAAGGAGAGTATGGCGGTGCGCGGACGGCGTTTGCGTATGTTCTGGGATTGGCTTTGGCGCAAGCTAGTCTTCTGGCGTCCGGGAGTGGATGAGTTGGATAATGCCGCCTCGTATATCTACTGGGAATTTGTCAAGCCTGGGCCAACGTACGACACGGAAGATATCCAATACTTCTTTGCGGTTTAGCATATGAGAGGATAGAACTGCTCACTGGGTCATGCGTTCGCAATTGGGGACTGAATAGAATGCAAAGCGTACCATTAATCCTGAGTCCAACCGAATTGCTCACTTGGTCGTTTCCTTCTCGCTTCACCTAATGTGATACTAGTCTTTATCATAATTTCTCTTTTTACGATCTCGTTCATCGAGAGATTAGAAGGGCTGATTTCTAGGCTCTTCGGAGTCCAAGCACTTCCGACCACGATCTAGCACCAACGATCCGGGGTGCCTGAGTGCTAAGTGGGGCATGCTTCGAAGGACTGGCTCGCTAGTGGCAATGTACGGCCGTAATGTGTATACCATGTCCAGTGGCGATGCGACATCACTGTACTACCACACACACACACACACACACACACACACAAGTGGTACGAGCTCTCTGTCTACAAGCAGAACAAAAAACCGGTGATTGTAAACTGATAACAGTTATGTATCGTGCAGTGAGAAGCGCCTGAGATCAGTGGCACTCATGGGTACCTTTATTTCCGGCGTCCTCCGGCCTCTCGTGAAGCGCAATCTAGCCCGTAGTATTGGAGGCCTTGAAATGATATACGCAGATAGAGGCCCGCCTCGTATGAGTATAGAAGATGCTACGTGCGAAATAGGAAGGCTGTATGTAACATGGTGCCATTGATCTCCACGCAGGTGGAAGATCCAGACTGATTTTAGTGCAGCTGAACATCACCAACGTTGCATTGCTGGGCTGGATACGGTAAACAAGGCATCCGTCACCGGTACATGGCTGTTTTATCTAGTGGTTTGTTGGTCTCTCTAGATAGTACCTGGCAGCATTGATACACTTTTCAAAGGCGTCGGCAAAACTTACTTCGGCACGACTGCGGAGTTGGCTCGACTATCTCAAGGAGAGAATGAAGCCATCATCAAGGCTGATTTGGGCCAAGTAACACCGAAATACACGATGAGATGGGCCGAAACTCAACCAGAACGCAACGTTATGACTCTGGACAATGCTGACAGTCTTGTCAAAGGGGCTGTAGACAACCAGAAGAGTATTCGCGGTCGCACGCTGTTGTGGTGGGACTCCATTCTGGATTATGTGAGGGCTATCAAGGACAAACAAGGGATGAGGGACGCGATCACAGATCATGTGACGAGATTGGTATGCGCGACCGTTAAAAGGGCAAGATCCGCGCGTCGGATGTAGTCAAAGAGGCGATTGATGGAGACCATATGCGCAGCAACCCGTTCTACGATGTCCTGTAAGTACGCCCGATATGAATGGCATAGGCGAGAAAAACGTACTGATTTCGACAAAGGGGAGATGAGTACATCAAGGTCGCTTTCGAAGCTGTTCGGTCCGCCGACCCAGACGCTAAATTGTATATCAATGATTACAATCTCGAGGATGTGACCTATGCAGAACACAAATTGATGGTCGCTAAAGTGAATGAGTGGAATGGCAAATGGCAGGCGGGCGGAAGACATTTGATCGATGGAATCGGATCTCAGACACACCTTGACGCAGGCATGTCTACTCCAGTCATTCATCCAAACTTCGGAAGTGTACTAATAGTGATCTGTAGGTCACGCCTCTGCTGTTGAAGGCGCGCTGAGATCCTTAGCCGCCGCCAATGTTGCAGAAGTTGCAATCACCGAGCTGGATATCCAAGGTGCTAACCCGCAAGAATGCCAGGCTGTCGTACAGTACTGCTATTGTGTGCCTCACTGCGTAGGCGTAACCACATGGGGTGTGCGCGACAACGAGGCCTCGGGCAAGAACATCTTTGATGAGACACCCCTTCTTTTCGGTTCGGATTGGGCCGCAAAGAAGGCCTATTTCGCTATCAGGGACTACCTGAGGGGTCTACAATAGATGAAACGAGCCAGGAAGGGGGTAGAGACTTCGTATACGATAGAATCAAATGAGGAGCATTCGACTCACACGCCTAGCTAGCTGCATCGAGAACAACTTGACAGATTGCCTGTATAAAGACTTTAGTACGATAATGATGTTCCTCCTACGCATAAACTTCTCTTCGCCGTCGCCTGTTTGATAATCTTATATAGTTCTGATCTCTTTCGATCCAAAGCCCGCAGCAAACGGTCAGTGTGGGTACGGTCTTTGTTCGTGCACTGCCGATGCTTGTTACCTCGTATGGTTTGACGCGCCGATGACCTCGCCGCCAGTGCGATGTTTCAAAGTGCATGCGAAGCTCTACCAATAATGTGGAGCTGTGCGTTAGCTGCAAGAATGATTCAAGACGAAGCATGACCAATGATGAGTGATTTTGTAGTTAGTACAGGGGAGGAAGAGGATCGGGTCGTGGGTGGTTCCGAATACTGGAGGTTGTTGCAAAAGAAAGCGATAGGGGGTGGATGGCGCTTGGTAGCTCGGGACTAGACATTACGTAAGCTCCGCTAGTCTTCCCCTCTGTTTGATGCCCACCCGCCCGCGTTCCACTTCCACTCTATTTTGCAACCCTCACTCTACTGTTACGACGTCCTTGGACTACAGTGACCGTCGAGCGCGAAATTTTTTCCAAAAGTTAGACGCACATACTGGTGATGGATATTGCCGGCCGATCAGGCGATCGTTGTCTCCTAGTTCCTTCCCTGCTTCTGGTCACCTACCGAATACGTCAAATTAGATGATCCATCTGTCAGACTAATCCGCAATTCCGCCCAACATGGCTGGCGACTCGCTCAGCAGATACCCAGTTCATAAGGCATTTAGATCAAGATAACTACCGGCATGATCTGGGCACCCTGAGTAGTCTATCGAGAGACGGGCACTCGGACTACTGGCTAATCACCAGCAATTCACCCACGAAATTGGATATCTGCTCCTGCGTCAGCTGCACCCCACAATGTGCTTTCGCGAATATGAGCGCTGCGGAGACTTTCTCACGTGCTGGTCAAACGTCTGATGATAACAGCATATTGTTGCCTTGGTGTCAGTTTTATTCTCATCCGATTACACGGCATCATGCTCGCTTTCCTTGCGGTCGTGCTTTTTGCACCAGCATGCACGCATGCTCTACTACACCATCTCGCAGTTGGTACCGTGAATGGTCAGGCTTTGTACTCACTGGAGATGGATGATGAGTCCAGGATGGTGTACACAATCCAGGCAAGAGACGCGGGTGGATCGTCGCCGTCTTTAGCTCTTGACGTCCGTACTTCACTCTCCAATACGAATGTATCTGTTGACTTGAGCAAGCGTTCAAAGCATCACCTCTTCAGCAGCCGTCCGCAAGATGGAACCTTGACCCGCCATTCGATTGCCCCGACATATGAACTTATCAGCGAAGGAACTATGGTGATACCATCCTCATGTCAGTCTTCTTTGTGCCATCTGCATGAATCCATCTAATAATGTTCAGGTAACACTACTAGCTTTGGATCCCTGAAGCTGAGCTCTTCAACTCAGAATACGGCGATATGGGGTACCGCTAGTACCGGTACCTGTAGCATAGTCTTTGGTCTGACACCAGACGGTTACGACAGCTTGCGCTCGCAAGAAATCGCCGGCGATGTGCACTCTATCGCTTGGAGTCCCAGCGGTCGCAACCTGCACGCACTTAACTCACACAATTCCCAGCAACTTTCGACATCCATTTCCAACTTCCGCATATCCGAGGATGCAACATTGCAGGACGTGGTTGGTGTTGACGTTCTTGGAAACGTCACGAACGCTTCTCAGATCGTCGCACACCCTACTGAAACCTTGATGTATATCGTTACCAACAACACAAACGAGCTAGTTGTCTTGTCGTTGGCAGGCGACGCTCTTGTTAACTCTTCTACTATTGTCCTGCGATATAGATTGTTACCATCTTCTCTAGATGCGACAGATTTCCATACGTCATCAATTGCGATTTCCACCTCTAAAGACACTCTGTGGACACTTTCACAGTCCTCTCGCCAAGCAGTCATCACATCTTTCACTCTCAACGTCACAACAGGCGAGGTGGTAAATGTTGCTGCGCGAGCTAGCTGGCAGGGAGTTGGCGAAGGTCAGCTTACGGCAGCGCCGTTCAATGATGGCGATGTGGTCGCTGTCGCAAACTCTCCAACGGGGTATATCACTATACTCGGCCTTGACCGATCCACCTTGGATAACATCTATGTCGCCGAGGATCGTGGTATCCACGACTACCTACACCCAATGGTTGTTGACAATAGCGGACGCAAAGGCATGCACATGGCTGCATTGAAGGTCAAAAGCTACGGCCGGGTTTTCGTGGATGAGTTCGTCAACTTGGGCGAGAGTATCTGGATCGACTAAGACCTCTCTCCTTTCCTTCAGTACTTGCTTGCTAGCCCATCAGTCAAGGCAACGTCTTGTTCTCGGGTGATGGGTCCTTGATAGCTCCAACTGCACAAAGCCATCATTGTTCCTTATTTCCATAGCCGCATCTATTGGTTGAACATATTCGTTGTCTGGCAGTCAAATCACATCAAATCTCTTTTGGAATATTGTGACGACAACTCAAGCACCCTGCTTTTCCATCTGACGACCCTCACAAATCCGCATAGTTTTCACTCAACGCTCACTGCTTGATACATCCGGACATGTGGCACTGTTCCTAGATGTGGCTAATTCTAGCAGTCCCAGACGTCGCCACAATGCTAGTAATTCAGTGTTAGCAATTCAGCTGGCTGCCGGATACGCTCCAGGATTGAGACGATAGTAGTAGCAGCGGCCACTGAGAGCTTGAATGGTCTAGCATTGAGGCTTCCAGGAAGCTGGTGAGGTCTCTACGAAGTGCACGCATATGCTAACCCTAGGCAGAAGTCGGGAACAGCATCTTTTCCAGCCATTTGTGCATCTTGATGAGTTCTGGAATTTTGTACGTATGCTCTAGCCAAGCGACGACCCAGCAATTGCCACAAACTATTGCGGTCGTCTCATCACGCTTGTCTTGCTCGATCATTCCTGCCACATGTAGGACACAATGCCACTATTGCGATTCTTTAACTATGCATTACATATTGACTGCAACCTTTGGAAAGGGGCTAGAGAAGAGAATTATATTAAGAATCTTGCAAATTCTCTGCGTTAGCATATTGTTGCACCACCGCGTGGCGCCATAACCATTTCCAGGTTCATGTTTCGTGCGTTTGATAGCAGAAGAGTTTACCTTGGATACCTTGGTCACTTTTATGCTGTCTGGTATAGCACGGCCTTTAAGATAGGTAGGTTTAACTGTACAAGCCGCTTGTACAGCATACACTGACTTCGTAGTTCTATCTGTGCAGTTTTCGATCTTACATCCCAGCGCGATTGGATGGAGGGCAACATGATAAAATTCCAGATCCATCTTGAAAGAGCTCCCACAGTATTGAATAGGGATAGACTAAAAAGACAAAATGTGTTACAGTTTCTTGAAGCCGCTGGGTTGAGCGACAATGGAATCAAGAAAAGATGGGGCATGCGGTTCACCGTATTGGAAAGGCGTCAAACATAGGCCCAATGGCCATCGCCCATAGAGCTATACAGTTACCTATGGCTCATTCACTCTGCGTCGCATTTAGATCACAGCCGAATCGTCTCAGGTGAATGCTAGGCACCATTGGCCGTAAGGTCCAGCTCCTGCTCATATGAGTGGAACCTTCATTATACGCAGATACATAGACCACTGCCACACCTGCTGAGTGGCAACTACTTCCACTAGACCTGACCTTGGTAGGGATGTAGGCCATGATCAGCTGGGTATAAAATGATGGATTGCTGATTGTATGCGAGGATAACTAGTAACGAGATCAATGTCAACATGTTTAGTTGCCTTTAGCAATGTCATGTGCAATGTGATATGTCATGAGGAGAAGGTTTCATTCGACCACATGGAAAGAAGTCTACAGGCAGCAAGGGATAACTTCTATCGCAATAGTCGAGTAGTATATATGTAGCAATCTTGCGCTATCAAGGTATGCATTTGTTGAATACAAGCTTTCTTTAACCAAAGACATATTGATGTTTCGATGTCTGCATGTCTATGGCGGCTGATGATCAACGACAGGCCGTCTTATATACTGGTCTGTTTCGACTCGTCGCCACGAGCCTGGTCGCCCTTTGCATTCGCCTTTTGTCCCACTCTCTGTCCGTATTACGCGCAGGATGCTTTTGTGCTTCCATGCTGAAACTGTCTAGCTAGGTTGGCCGATCCTGAAGACCCAGGAACGCCAATGCATCCTTTCCCTGGCTCTGCTCGAGCAAAGCCCTTCGAATGACTTGCATCAAGTACACACGACCTTCGACTGGCAGACTGTTCTTGAACTGTGCCATCCACCGGTTCGAGTTCTCCTTGTCCTGTGCAGGTTGAGAGGTGTTTCGGGCAATCAGCAGAAACTGCCAGACCTGGGGGATGTGGCGATTGATGTTCGCGCGGAGTTGAGTCGATGCTTGCGGTTGTGCGGGGCTCAGATTTGAGTTTTGGTTTGGAGAGTGCTCATACTGTTCCTGAGTTTGCTGCAGTGGCTGATAATGCGCCTGACAGCCTGAGGGTGTGGACTGCTGAGGCAATTGCATCTGTTGAGGTGTTTGAGGAATACTGTAGTATGGTTCTTCGGGAAATGGCTGCTGGAAAGGTTGGGTTGGAGATGACTGGGTAGGTTGAGAGGATGAGACGCTCAGTGGGAGTTGAAGTAGGGCGGATACCTGTGGAGTCTGAGATGTATGCTGACGCTGTTGGGTTTGTTGCATCTGGTCCGTCTGCGCCCTCGGTTTCTCCAAACCTCTCACAGCCGGTAGGTTGGGGACTGATTTATTGACCATCATTGTGATATTTCGAATATCCGACAGAGCCTTTGCTCTTAGAGCATTATCTGGAGGAGAGTCCCGCACGACAACCCAACGGTCGACAAGAACCTTTGCGATCTCCATGCGCTTGGCGGAGTGAAGGCAGTCGTACCGCGTATTGTGCAATACATCGTTCGGTTGGAGAAGAGGAGCTCGCTGGTTCGATTCTGGGTAAGCGTTTGGAGTGGGGGTAGCAGGCGAGTTGTTGGACAGACCAGTGGCACGCTGTGGCTGTTGTAGAGGCAGATTTGCTGGTGGAGGTAGCATCGTCACCTGCGACGCAAAGGGCAAGAGCATGCGGGGCTTTTGACGCGGAGTCGTGGGCGCTAGGTGCTCGTCGATATCGGTAGTAGACGATGAGCGCAATAGAGATGGTTGTGGTGGCTGATCTTCAGGCCTTTGTGCGAGCGATGTGTTCCTGGTCTGCCTCTGCTGCCTAGTCAATCTCACAGACTGTTGCTACTGCGATGGACTGGAGGGAACTACCACCTGAGACCGACGGCGGCGCTGCGATTTGTTCAACGTGTTCCGTCGCGCCATCTCCTCCTCAGACACAGTGCGAACGCCTTGTGGAGGCAGCTGGAGGCCCAGAGGAGTGCGGATTTGCGAGCGCACATTCAACCCAGGCGTACTCGTACCACTGTTTATGCCGCTCATGCAGCTGTTACTGGGCTCATCCTGTCCTGTTGATAGCACTTGCGTCGCCACATTCTTCGACGTCTCGAGGCCTTCGGTGGTCTTGTACGACCAAGATCGCGATGGCATGCTATTTGTGTACCGAATAGGCGCAGATGAATCTATGGGATATATGGTAGGGTGGAGACCAGGCTCCTGCGTCACGATGATACGCTCGTCGGGTCCGAAGATGTAGTCTGTATATGCGGGGAAGATGTCGTAGTCGCGCTGCAGGTCTTCCCATTCCTGGTCGCGAAAAGGCATGTTTGGAAATGTCCGTTATCGATGGAAATTGGGTAATGGAACGCGCAATTCCTGCGGTATTATGGCGGTGGGCGTTGTGCTAAGAGGCGGTCCTGTGCGCTCGCTAGGTGCGCGGCCGCAAGGAAGGTGCGGTGGAGGAGCGGGATGTTCAAGCTTCCACTTCATACTGTACTCATGTAGTGTAATAACATAAAGAACGTATAGCAGTGTTGATGCCCACTTTCCTTTTTGGGAGGAATTGGCGGCAGCCCATTGAGCCCCCTTTCTCAGAAAGAAAGACTTCGTTGTGGACTAAGATATGGTAATGGGAATGAGAACTGTTACCACGCTTGACAGCATCAAGCCGTCTGCCGTCATAATCAGGCAAGCGCAGTGTAATAAGATCAATGCTACTTCGAACATTATGGTGAGTCTCTTGCCTGGCCCTGGCTCATGTCGGGAAGGCGGAGTAGCAGAAATATTGAATATCACTAAGCCCGAATTTTGAACCAAAAGAGAAGTATATCGGGTATGTATATATGTTTGTAACGAGAAAAGAGGAAAAGAAGATAATATGCCAGTTGGATGCCTCCGTGTACCCGTCTCTTGAAGCCTAGAACGATGCCAGGACAGGGGGACATAATCGAGTTGACAGATGTGCGGGGGCTTCACGGCCTCTTGCTTGATCCAAGAGAGCAAGAAAAGACATGCCAGTTGTGTGGTGGGTCCCAAGGCAGTTCTTGCTCTGCTAGGGGATGGAAGATGTCGGTTGAGGAGAGAGTCAGGGTGAGGCATGGCAGAGTTCACGTCGGCAAAACCATCCACCGAGAACACCAAAGAATGTCGCGTTTCCCCACCACCCCACCATCCTTGGGCCGATCTTACAGCAAAGAACCCACAGTCTCTACCTCTCATCGTTTCTTTCCATCTTCCGCCTCGCCTCCGGTCGTACCAGGCTCTGCATCATGACGATGAGCGACGCGCCGCCTGCACCCGAACCAGAAAGCCTCGAAGCGCTACAATCTCGACACCGCAAAGAGCAACGCGACCTCGTATCCCGTATCACACAAAAGAAGAAGCAAGCAAGCAAAAAGACACGGAAGAGTGTCAACGATGAGTGCGAGCGGCTCGAGCGCGAATTGAAGGAGCGCCAGGCGCATGAACTCGCAGTACAGAACGGCGAGGCTGTAGATGCCGAGGAGCATGTAGACGATCCAGAAAGCTCGGAGGATGAGGCGCAGGACATGCAAGACGACATCACCAGCCTCAAGATAGCTACCTTTACCCCAGACAGCAAAGAGAGTAGCAGTACGAATGGTGATTCTACCGGACCCAAGAAGAAGAAGCCGAACCGCGCAAAAGCCCGCCTCGCCCGCCGCGCCGCCGAACAAGCCTCCGTGATCGCCGAAGCAGAGCGCGAAGCTGCCAACGCACCGAACCCGCGCGAATTAGAACGAGAGCGCATGGCGGCTCAATTGCAAAAACACGGGCTGGCTCTGCATGAGATACGGGCAGATGGTCATTGTCTGTATGCGGCGGTTGCGGATCAGTTGCAGACACGGGAGCTGGGCCTGAAGCCAAGCATAGGCGTCACGATCGCTAAAGAGGAGGGATACGACGAAGCGGAACCGAAGATGGAAGTATATAAGACAGTCAGAAACGCAGCGGCAGACTGGATCCAAGGCCACGCCGATGACTTTGCGGGCTTCATGGAAGACCCACTGCCCGAACACGTCCGCAAGATCAGAGAGACGGGCGAGTGGGGTGGACATGTTGAGCTGCTTGCGCTGGCTAGCACATACCGTCTCAGGATTTGCGTATTGCATAGCGATGGTCAGGTGGACAGGATAGAGGCTGGAGACGAGGTCAAAGAGGAGGAGATCTGGCTAGGATACTACAAGCACAGTCACGGTTTGGGCGAGCATTACAACTCGTTGCGCAAGGCGGGCTGAAGATGAGAGTGGCGATGCGAATATTGGCAGCCTCATAAGCTGTCTACCAGAGCTATACAACATGCTCCTCCCCAGCCCACTGTACTCAGTGCCATCTCTGATCCTTTGGACAATCCGCCTTGTTCCGCCACATGCTCACGCAGTCTCTCACGAGGCCCTTGATCACGCCAGCCTCATGGGTCCGCTTGGGTGTGTAGTGTGCGATCTTGACCAGCGCGTTGTCCGTCTCCTCTCGATCGGTCTTGGTCACGACCCCTTGGTCGTCATACAAGATATCCTGGCCCGGTTGTTTGAGCAGCTCCCTGTGTACAAGAGGAGGGAGCGACCATGGAGGCCCGCCAGAGGATGCAGGCTTGTGTGTTGGGAACTCGAGACAGATGAGCACACCACCGGTAGAAGTGGTCTTTTGCGAGGGGCGGCGGAGGAGCGTAGTGATACGAGATGCCCACTTTGGTCTTAGGGAGGGAGGGAGTGCACAAAGGAACTGTCTATCGCGTCAGTACACGAGACCCGACATACTTCGCACTCCATACGCAATATATTACTTACCGTGTTATCGTAGATGATATCAAACCCCTCATCACCCTCCCAGCCCTCTACATCTCCTAACCAGCCGTCTTCGAAATAGTCTCCACACACAACCCTCGTCGCCCCCTTTCCCACTTTCTCGTCTCTAACTGCATACTCTCCTTCCAATGGGCCCTTCCCAGGTTCCTCCAGGTACTTCCTCGCAGCGTCAGCAGCATGCGAGGACACTTCCAGCCCATAAGCATCATAGCCATGCGCTGCAAATAATGCTACATCGTACCCTTTTCCACACCCTGGCACAAGTACCCTCCTCCTCTTTCCATCATCTTTCAATGGTCCGGGGAGAGATGCGTAGCCTGCGGACTCGCTGTTTGGTGGTGGAGCACCGAGGGAGGGATTGGGGTCTGGTGACGAGAGTGGACGATCACGTTCTTGGAGCAGATCAATTAGCGCAGGGTTTGCATGACCACGGTCCCAAGGCAGGAACTTGGATTCTTTCCAGAGGTCGTCCCAGTAGTTGTTGTGCTCTGCGTCGGAGGCTGAGGAGAAGTGTGAACGGAGGCGGTCTTGGTTTTGTGTTGCCATGGTACGGGTAATCGGCGATGGGTTACTCGGAGAGATGGATTGGTGAGTGTCGAAGCTCAAAGGCTTGACAGTGTCGTGTGGTCGTTATCGAACGATGATGGAGTGGGAAACTGGGAATGAGGAAGCCGAGGCCCCTCCACACTGTTGAGCTGACCCATCTTTATCCCACCAAAAGCATGCTCACGCGTCAAGCTTAACGTCACCGTTACCGGTCGTGCAGATGCCATCGGATGCTGTACTGTCAACCTCGAGGGTCTCTGGGCTTGGCTGACAGTTGCTCAAACACAAGCATTGGAAACTTTGTTCTCGATGCGGCCCGCCTTGCGACGGATACCGGTAAGACGATGCACGGGCTGCGATTCCGCTTGGCATCCCGCACGGTCAAGCTCCAATTACCCGGACCGCATGCATGTATCCTTCTCGCCCCACCATGGCTTCGGATACAATCATGGCGAGTTATTTCCGCATAGCAAAACTCACGTTTGCGCAATACGCTTTGCTCAGTTGTCAATCAACGACGGCGTTTTCGCTGGCTTTGGTCTGGAATTATGGCGAGCCCCAGTCAGCTTTTCTTCGCCTGCATTTCCACTTGTTGAGGCTACACTAGAGTGAACACAGGGTACAGGTGCGCGTTGAGGACATGTTGAAGAGCTAGAGATAGCGGCTTGTCGACAACCGAGGTATTACGACGCATACGGAAAAGCGACAGTGCATGCAGAAACCGGGGTGAGCTTCCGATTGAAAGAAATGTTCGGAAGTTGCACCACCTGAGTTTCGTTTCTTCCATCTCTGCAATGGATGATGATGATGGCAGATCACGACAGGTCGAAACCGCCACCGAGGATGTTGAAACACGAGTGTGAACCCCACCGAAACACCAACGAAGACGCAAACATTGAGAGGGAGGAAAACAGATCAGAAAAAGACATGGAAACGAGAGGTCATAGAGACGCAGAAGAAACAATGTCAATCTCATCATCCCGAGCCTCGACCGCGTCGCAGCAGTCTGCCAACGTCCATCGGCCGAGAACGTCAAATTCGAAACAACGTCCAGTCACCCTAGCCAGAACTGCCTCAGTCCTGCCCGATGCAATTGTTGTTCCACGCTCACAGCGGCGTGGGCTTCTCGCTCGCTTCACCCTCATCCCAGAAGTTGAGAATCCAGAACACTACGCGCGGCAAACGAAATGGTTCCTCACCTTCATCGTCGCCTTTTGCGCCATGGCTGCTCCCATGGGCAGCGCGATTGTTATGCCAGTGCTACAGGAGATTAGCACAGCCTTCAACGCAACTGAGACGGTGACCAACATGAGCGTTGCTGTGTACATGCTTAGCATGTCCATCTTCCCATTGTGGTGGAGCTCCTTTTCGGAGCGACTGGGTCGACGTACGATATACATCAGTTCCTTTATACTCTTTGTCGTATTCGCCATTCTTTCTGCCATCAGTTCCAGCATTGCTATGCTAATTGTTTTCCGCGTCCTGTCTGGTGGTGCAGCAGCGTCTGTACAAGCAGTAGGTGCAGGAACTATCGCTGATATGTGGGCGACCAAAGAGCGCGGAAGGGCGATGAGTATATTTTATATCGGGCCACTCTGTGGTCCCCTCCTCGGACCCATCATCGGTGGTACTCTAGGCTCAGGACTGGGTTGGCGATCAACGCAGTGGTTCCTGGTCATCTACGGCGGCATGACACTCATCTTCATCATCTTCGCTCTTCCGGAAACCCTGCACAGAGAAGAGAAACCGTCTGCTGACCCGGTAGCACCGCCATCTGCCAACGACACTGGGAAGGAGCAAAGCACAACACTCGGAAGAAGCACGACCCTTGCCTCTACTGTCCAAAATACTAAGAGCGTCCTACTCCACCTCCGCCACATCTTCATCGACCCCCTACGCATCATAGCATGGCTCCGCTTCCCACCAGTTCTCCTTACCGTCTACTACGCCAGCATAACATTCGGCAGTCTCTACATCCTCAACATCAGCATTCAATCCACCTTCGCCGCCGAACCCTACTCCTTCTCCACTCTTATCGTCGGTCTACTCTACATCCCCAATTCTGCCGGCTACCTCCTCGCCTCGCTGTTCGGCGGTAAATGGATAGACAGCATCATGCATCGCGAAGCGCGGAAAGCGGGCCGCTACGACGACAGAGGCAAGCTTGTCTTTCGTCCCGAAGATCGGATGAAGGAGAATGCGTGGATTGCTGCGATTCTTTGGCCCTCTGCTCTTATCGTCTATGGATGGACGGCAGAGAAGGGCATACATTGGATCGTGCCCATGATCAGCAACTTCTTCTTTGGCATTGGTAGTATGCTCATTTTCGCGCTGGTCAACACCATGCTTACGGAGTTTATGCCTCGGCGCGCGGCCTCTGGGATTGCGCTGAATAACTTTGCGAGGAACATCTTCTCCTTCACGGGCGCGGTTGTTGCAGAGCCAATACTGAGTGCGATAGGGAATGGATGGTTCATGACGATTCTAGGGGCTTGGAGTGTAGTGACGGGGTGTGCAGCACTCTATGCGATGGGGACATGGGGCGCCAAGTGGAGAGAAGCTATGGTCAAGGTTATGGGGTGATGACTTGAATATTCTTGTGCTTGTAAAGGTGGTGTCCAATCTACCCATCTGTACTAGCTCTATAGCGAGATAATAGAGATGTTGCCCTGGGCTAGGCTAAGAGTTGCAGCCTTTAGACTGGATAGAGAGTCGTTGCTCTTGGCCAGGGTACTACGCATCTCTAAAATCCCAAGGCCTTCTTTTTCTTTTTCTACGTCAAGCCGTACATATCCTAGACCTTGATATATCTACAATTCTACTTCCAACACCATAAACTCTGGGCCACATCAACTTGTTAAATGTCTCTTTTTCACAATCGCACCTAGGCATAATCTCCACCATTTCTTGCTATAATGTATCGTGCAAACTCCTTTTCTTTGCGCCGTCCTTGAACATCCCGATGTTACATCATCTGTATCTCCCGTTGCCAACTCTGGTGTGTCTGGCCTTCTGGGAACATACTACTCAGGATCTCGCCCATGTTCCTATCCAGGTGCGATCCTGTTAATAGCTGGGTATGCAATGAGGCCGGGCTTGCACTGGCGCCCACATGTCCACCGTTTTGTCTGGAGTCGAAGAATTGTCCATGCCCACTTGCATCTAAGCCTGGCCGTTGAGGCTGGGGATTAGATCGCTCGCGCCACCACTGACCCCTGCTCGTCTCCCCGGTTGAACTGCTAGTACGGACTGAGCATGCGGACGTCGGGCTAAAGTGTAGTGGCGCGCGACGGTGCAAAGGACGGTGGTTCCCATTGGCTTCTCCCTGTAGCCCTCTCAACGTAGTACCAACGCTGACTTCTCGCATCGTACTCTTGTGCCCAGCCTTGAGGCGCTGCTGGTGGACCGCCTTGTAGAGCAGGGCTGCCGGGATAGCCACCCTGGCACGGTGGCCGACCTTGTTGCTGGTATTCAGAAATCTGATGGTATCCCTTTGTACGTGGTGCTGACCCATTTCTGCGTTTCTGCTGCTCGAATTTGTGGATCTGCTTTTTGATGTAGTCATCTGCGCGTTGTATGTACGTTTCAAAGGACATGGGGGCGTTCGTCTTGCAGATCTCTATAGAGTTACTTCCGCACTGCAATCTAGACAGACTAGAATTGTAATAATAGACAATGGTAATTGTAGTGCGTCTTACACAGCCACACATGGGGGCGTTGCGCTATATATACTCTACCCAACCTTTCCCCACGGTGTGCGTAAGCCACCTGTTAGGTATATGGTACGGACCGCTCTACCTCACAAGGCAGGACTAGCCGCGCCATCACATTGCAGAAATCTCATGGCGCAGGTTGCAACGTGATTGGTGAAAGCAGGGGCGGTGCGGAAAAGGCGGAAATGTGGCTCGCGCCATGTGGCTTTTGCGTAATGGCCAAGGGCGGCTAGTTTGCCGGTTTCCGTGGCGCATGCAACAGCGAGAATTGTGATAACAGCTCTTCGTATTGCCAATAGGTACCCGAACTCCCGGTTTGACACCTGAAAGTCTTGCGCGTCTTCTTTGCGGTCTTTTGCAACGTCGTAAAATCCCCTTAGTCACTCACCGTTGAGCTCTTGCGGCAAGTGCATGTCGTCGGATCCTGCCGTGCTTTCAGACAAAACCTAGCCAACAGGACGAGGAAAGGATGTTTGTCAGTTCGTTCGCTTAATGCTAACATCCGGATGATCCCAGCGCAATCCTTGGCCTAGCGACGTGCGACAGACTTGTTTTTCAGGACCATGTCCAAGCGCTGTCCGTGATTTGGGTATGACTTGACTTGAACGCAAGCTCAGATGATCAGGGAAGGTTTCCTGGTTGATGTTCAGTTGTCAGGCCGACTGGTTCTTCCAAATCCATAGTTGGCGGCATCACTACCCCTGCGCACGTTCGCGGAAATATCGGTCGCAAAGCCCAACGTGATTCACTTCGAAAATATAGCTTCCATGATGAGTCGGAGATCGGCTGAGTGCGCGCGCGAGAACCGCAGCACAAGAATGAGCACTCCATCCTATGGTTTCCCGACTTCTTTGCCAGCATAGTATGTCTGTATGTAATGTAGAGCGTCATTGAGTCAATTCAAGCGGTCCTGGTTTCCACGAAAAGCGGACTGAACTCCTTACGTAGTCGAGTACAGATCTGGATCAGACCACAGTGATCCTGAGTGAGGCATATGTCCTCTACGTATCTGAGGAGCAATCAAAGGTCCAACGGATGATGTGGAGAACGGTCTGCTCGGGTGCTTGGACCGACCTTTGAGATCTTTGGCGTGTTTGGGGTAGGCCTGGATCGACTACAGAGTGTCAGTACCGGCACTAATGTCCTTGCGTATAGCTTTATATGCCTACTCCATTGTCGGGTACGTGGACTTCCGAAGGCTGTGTGCCTTTCGCGCACGGTCTCTTTCGACGAGGCGTTTCAGGCACTGGAATCACACCACGAAACATCGGACATACAAGCGTGAACACGAATCTCTAGCTCTACTAATTGAGAAACGGCAGATCCATGTTTAGCAACTCTTTGCCAATGTACTAATTGGCGAAGATGGGTACATCGGGCATAAACAAGGTGAGCGAGCAGCCCACGGCTGCGTCCGCACTACGGCAATACACCCGCAATGTTACGTGACTGGACTTGGCCTTGATCTTCCTCTACCCGAGAGTTCTATCACCATCCCATGTACCTTCGCGATGATGATCGTTTATACCACGACAACATGTTTGCCCGACGATGGGCAGATGGTCTCAGGTAGTCTTGCGCATCACAAATATGCACCGATATAGCACGGTCCCGGAGGTACAGTTCGTGAAACTCTACCCGCGTTTATCGAGACCCCTGGATCAAGTTGTAATAGCCTCGCGCTGCTCAAAAGGCTTCACTTGCGGTCGTGTTACTACGCCAGCTGACATGCTGCTCAATAAGGCGCTCCTTGTCACTCGCACCAAGCATGTATATCCTGTTGCGCACCTCTGCGCTTCTGTGAGCTGAGAACGAGTTATACCGCAGTCTCTCATGGCACCTTTCGGGAGTTTTTCAAAGCTTGCAGACCTTGTATGGGTGACGGTGGAAGGGTTTGAAGACACTGTATCAATTATCGTAATGTTGCTACAAGCTTTTGCGCAAAACCAAAGCTTTCTTGAGGGTTCACGGTGGTTAGATTTTGATGTGAAGAGATGTGCATTGAGGAAGGTCAGAGGAGGAGGATCAGCATATAAGCTGCAACAGGCAGCACATAATCTAGGGCCGCTAGAAGATAGGTGATTCGATTATTGACTAAGCGACTAACGCCAGATCCTCTCGCACGTCCGGTTTGATCACTTCTCATTGACTATCAGGACATCCTTCTGACATCCATATCCCATCGGATAATTCTGCAGCATCCAAATGGGGTCCGTGTCAACCTCCCCCCTCTCAGCGGCAAAAAGAAACCCCACGTCAACTGGATGCATGTCGAAGCTCGAGGTGGCGGTTATGTTAATCACGAGTCCCACTGTTGCGAGACGCACGACAGGGCCGACAAGCAGCTTGACTTGCTATATGATGCGATGACTACCGTATTCTATGGAAACTATAGCAAGTTCCGAGAGGTCAATTGCATGGTTTGCGGATGGATGAACTGCGAAAAGTGCTGTGAGGTGTTTGACTGCGACAAGTGCAACAAGTGCGGACAAGGTTGCAAAAAGTTAGAGTAGGCGGTAATTGGTAAGGGTAAACCAAGCAGCAAGAACGGACGCTTTGGTAGCTTAAGTTCTAGTACTAGAAAATTCATGATCGAATAGTAGAAAGAGCGAAGCTTTCTTACCGTGCAGCCCTTTCATAGATTATAATGCTAGGCTCAATTACTACTTTCAGCTGTCGTTGCTCTTCCAAAGCCGTGACATTGAAATTTCATTTGTCAAGTCACCTGGTAGCGACCATAAACGTTATGATAATTTGCGGAAACTCGAATGCCAAGGAAGCTGTATGACGGTGTCTTTGCATGGAGTCTACAACCTAAGAAGTCGGTGGATCTCTCTGCACATCTCGGAGCTTATCGTCGTCAGTAGTCACAAGACGGTAACATAATTTCGTGATTGGTGAAATATTCGAAGCCGGACGATACACTCATCGTCGAGAAGCCCGCACCTGAGGGAAATGACGAGAGGCCGAAAAAGAAGGTCAATATGGCGAAGAAGGCCAAGGACGAGATCCCAGTATGGCAAAAATATCAAGACTAGTTCTCCAAGCTTCTTCTCCGGCTGGAGTCTGGGCCTGGACAGACTTGAGCAAGGTTTGAGGCAGGTTCAAAGAAGTTTTGGGAGGTAATGGTACAGCTTGGGGTTATCTCGATCTTGTTCATCGCGCATATCACTTTTCTTACCTATCGGGTCATTTCGGGTTCAACTTCTATTGGGTCATGTCGGGTTTGATACCTGTTAGGAGTCCGTCAATTTAGCTAGCTATAAACGAGCTTTAACATTGCTCTTCCAATTTCAAAAGCTGCTGAAGGGTTCGTACGTACTCCGCCTCTCATCTTGACGTCGAACTAGCAAGGAGGTTTTCGCGAAGCTCATACATGCACCTGCCATGTACTCACTCAGGACATAACGCAAAGATGCCAGAGCACGGCTGGACACACAGACGCCCTGGGCCATGCGCTGACCCAAAGTCTTGCAAGATGCCGAAAGAGAGCTCCGAGCGGCTGGTTTACCTCGGTGCAGCACGCCTTTAAGGAACTCAGCTCCAAAATATGGTCTGATATTTGCACGTTGTGCAGGATGCACAAGACTTCTGGCGTCCAAGTCCCGAGGTTGGGTGGCTCCTCGAGGAAGATGACGTGGCGGCTTTCGCCTGCTAAGCAGCATCATATACTTGACACATAAGTAGCCTTGCAATCAGGAACGAGTGCGACTATGTGGTTTCATCCTACCCGCTGCAGGTTTCCGGATGCGTAGTCCGTAACCCACCAAGTCGGTCACAACATCAGCCGTGGAACAGTCCTGACGCTTGTTACGACCCGACGCGATGGCCCCGTTGTCTAGCAAGTCTATCGGAGCAGATACAAGATGACTGGCTCGCAAAAGAAAAGAAACGGTCAAACGTAGCGCGTTCTTCGTACGGTTTGCCGGATTTCCTGGTCAACGGAACGACAACCAACCCAAGGGCGTGACGCTTCGTGAGAGCATCAACCAGCACATGGGATACCTGTGAGACCTGACGATACGAGGCATGTACTAGGTGGCCAGAAACCATTCGCTAACGTCATGCAGGGTTCAGTGGGAAGCCGGTCCGCGTACTCACCGCTGCATCGGGAAGGTCAGTCTGCGGGCACTGCCCAAGACGTTTACGAGTTCCAGGAGTTACACATTGTTACAAACAAGGAAATTCGATCACTCAGCCATGTCGCGAGAGATGAACTGAGCTAAGCTCACCAGTCTCGAGGCGTGCGCTTCGAGCGTAAGCTGGCTATGTCGCCACAACACAACAAATCTTACCGAGACCGAGTTAGAAGCAGATGTATGCCCAGCGGAGTTTCGTCATTGCTTATGGATGCAATCTCACTGGCCATTGCCTCACACCACTCATGGGCGAGCACGGTATATTGGATCCTCCCCTAGACCAGCGAGTGAAACGACAAAACAGGCGGCTGCTTCCAATCGACCCTCGTCATGGACACAACCACGCATGTCCTCTTATCTAGTCTCCTGAAGCTGCGCGAGTGACTGCGCGACAGATGGCTGGGCACGACTTCGGAAGCTGTTGCAATTCACACCGCGGCTGATGACGAATTGTAAGCATGCACATCATCAACACAGCATCGAAGTAGATGCGGTCTACCCGGAATGGCATATAAAAGAAATCACTTCATGATGTCTTGTGTCAGTGGCCGCTCCGCTATGCACCGTTAGCTCTTCTCCGAATTTTTCGTTCTCATCCAAGACCAAACTCCATCATCAAGTCGAACAATCCTCGTATTCCACCATGTCTACTACAATGGCGTACGTCCCCGATCCGATACCAGCGGCCAGTCAGACCCCACCTTTGTGCTTCCCCGAACACCCACAAGCTGTGGTGACTTCCACTTGTCCGCTATGTAAAGGACATCCGTAAGTAGTCACATCTAGTCAGATGATTATCGAGTATACACTCCTGACGAAGACATAGTCACCGCCGACCAACGTGCACTTCGTGCAATGCTCAAGGCTTCGTTCAGAAGAATTGCGACCCATGCCTGCATTACCGGAATGCACTTCAGATGAAGGTCCAGATTGTCGAACCGTAGCTAGCCGTCTGATTATGAGAATGGCAATCGCCTACGAAAGACGCTCGAGAATTACTCCAGAGTTTTGGTTGCTACGACTTACTATAGCTGTGCACGGCTCTCATGCAACGACCATTTTATTTTCCCATTTACTGGGTTCCCTATATCAGGTATCTCCACATTTCTCGCCTCACCAAACGATTTCTTTTCAATCTTCTCCGTCATCACACTCGTTTGGGCGCTTCAAAGCATCTCCATCTTCGCTCTTGGTCCAACACTTTATGTTGATGAAACACTTATGAGTACACACCTGTAATAAAGTAAATGAAGAACAACTTGTATACCGAGACTTTCAGAAGATTCAGCACGTTGTTTGTGAATTCAGATGTAGGCTAGTGAAATGGTATAGTGTACTAACACAGACTAGTAGAGGATACAAAGGAAAACTGATGATTACTCAAACAGGAGGACAAGCCGAAGTCCCGATACCATGACCCTGACTCCTATGCCTACATGGAACCCTCAAACTCCTTAATGTCTGAATACTCGACCGTTTCATCTCGCAAAGCCAGCATCCCTGGCCGAATACCTCCTGGCACTCGCCACACTCCCTGGCCTACTCCCCGGCCCCGCACTAATCTGCCTGACCCTACCCTCAACAACTTCGTAAATGCCGTCGGGAAGGTACGTCTCCCTCTCGCTCTGCGTTCTCACAAGATCGCTCCTACCTCTTCCATGCTCCTCACCGCCCAGAATGCCGGGGTAGTCAATACCGTCATTCTCTGTGACGGCGTCAGGGCGGTAGTCAGTAGACTGATGTTGAAACGACGAGTTGGATGCCGCTCTATGCGGTCTAGTTTGCTGCTGCTGTAGTTGTTGTTCAGCGAGTATGTCGGGGTTCACGAGCCGATTCAAGGCGTTGTTCGATAGACCTCTTTGGGAGATGCGAGATGAGGGTCGGCCGCGGGTTTCCAATACGTTGCCTGTTCTGCTTGAAGATCTGCTGCGCTGTGTTACTGGTACTGGGGCGAGGTCTTCCGTCCACCATTCCGGTCGTACGGAGTTTAGCGAGTTGGAAGATGTGCTGCGTGTGTGGCGGTGATGTGCCATGGTGGGTGGATGCACCTCCGCGGGACGGTCGTTATTGTAGAGACCAAAGACAGGCGGTGGTGGCTGTGACTGGCTCATGTGGCTCGCCATGCTGCTGGCACTGCTATTGCGCTTTTGCAGTTTCCTGCGAGGTCGATTTTGGCTGGTGATAGTTGTCGTCATCGTCGTTGCTGGGCTCAACTGAGGCGAACGGTGTAGTCGGGGATCCACAGGCGACTCTTCTGATCTCTTTCTTCCGCGCGGGATTGTAGGTGCTGCCGTCTCACCGGAGTCTGGACTCTCGCCATTGCTCCAGGGTCTCTTTTCAGTATTGCCACTATTTGTGTTACTTCCACTGCCACTTTCGCGACTGAGTACACTTTCGACAAGTCGCTTATGCCAAGAGCTGTTTCCATAGTTGAAGTTGAGTCGCTTTTCGGGATCCTTCTTTCCAAACCAAAGGGGCTCGCTTTGCGAGAAGCCGACAGCGGTAAGCCAAGGGTTACCGGGCGCATCGTGGGCGAGCTGGAAGATGACATCGACCTCTTCGAGTGAACGGAATGCGGTTTCAGGATAGAAGAAGTAGACTAGGGGAATGATGGCAAAGTTGGTGACTGCAAAGATGATCCAGGTACGATAGGAGATGCGCTGGAATGCGATCGGCGTGATGAAGACGATGCTATGTCGAAGTTAGTCATGCGATGAAGTCACTAAGTCAGTACGATGACTTACACAAAATTTAACAACCAATTGGCACTTGTCGAAAGTCCGTTAGCAGGTCCACGGATCCTGAGGGGCACAATTTCGACCTGGTACAACCAAGCCATACCCTGCCATCCAATGGCAAAGAAGACCGAGAAGATGAACAGGAAGACGGTACTGGCGATCCTTCCAGCTTGCATGTTATGCTCGAACCACAGGTATTGCAGAATAGTGATGAGAATCATGCATCCCGACATACCCGCAGCACCGAACATCATGAGCGAGCGACGACCCCAGAAGCGATCAATACCGACAACGACGATAAATGAGGCAAGGAAATACACAGTGGCTGAGCATGAGGCCAGAAGACGAGCCAGCCATCCCTCAAACGACATGCGTGTGAGGAAGATCCAAGAAAGGTACTGCAGAACCAAGTTGATGCCGGTACCTTGCTGGAAGACCTGGACAAAGTACGCCAGAACCACACGGTGGAAACCTCTGCGCTCCTTGTTGGAGAACATGCCTGCGTTGGATCCTTGTGCCATGATCAAGATCGCATCCTTGATTTGTAGGAATTCGTCCTTGGTCTCGAAGCTGTCGGGTTCGTCATCGTTCAGCGCCGCAAGCACGGTGAGTGCTTCTTGTTCGCGTCCAGTAAGGATCAACCATCGTGGCGATTCAGGGAGGACGAAGAGCATTGCGATAGCCGGGAGCGCGAACATGATCTGCAAGGCGATGGGAACGCGCCATGATGCCGACGAACTGGTGATGTATGCGAAGCCGAAGACGAACCAGTACGACAGCGCAATGCCGGCAGAGACGAATGCTCCTGCGCTGATCATCAGGATCGTTCCTTTGCGATGGGACTTGACGCATTCTGCCTGGTATGCGGGGGCGGTGGAAGTGGTGAAGCCATTGCCTGTCGCATCGTCAGTCTTCGTGTCCGGAGTTGTATTCTGCTAGGTATGTGAGTGCTTACCGAAACCAGCGATGGCACGACCGACGATGAACTGCGGAAAGCTGTACGAAGATGTTTGTATGATCTCGCCAATTACCCAAAAGGTAAGACCGAGGATAAGTGTACGTCGACGTCCAAGGAGGTCACCAACGAAGATGGTCGCGATAGCTGAGACAATACAGCCCAGATGCCATGTTCCAACAGTAAGACCTGCACACGTCAGTCACGACCCCGCGTTTTCTCCGTACCATGTACGGACATGGCCGCGCCGGTGAAGACGAATTTGACGTACCTGCAACCCAGGTATTATGGAATGAAGTCTGGTTGACAATGTCAATCTGGGGAAATCTGTCCAAGAACTGCTGAACGGTCAAGAGACCGCCCATAACACCCTGGGCATAGCCGAAGCATCTTTGACCGATTAGTCTACAGAATAATCTACGCGGCACCCAAAAGAGCGGGAACTTACAAAAAGCAAAGCCCACACGTGATGCTGATGGCGCTCGCTAGACTCGGGCCTCTGAGACCAAGAAATCTCGCCATTTTGATGAAGGCTCGACAAGTCAAACAAAATGGAGCGAGGTTGAAGAGAGCGTCGTGCGAACGGTCAAATGCAAGGAATGATCCAAACTCATATCAACGCAGGTGTTGCAGCCCGGAGCGGCACGTCTCTTAGATTTGAGATTTGCCCATGTTGCCCGCCCGCCCCAGGCCTCCTGGTCTGGCCATGACCCTAACGTCATGCTTGCAGGACCGTCGTAAGCGTGCCCGTCGTAGGTTCATGGCATCCTTGGTGTCGAGATGGCCAGCTAGGCTACGTAGAGACTAGCGGGCGTTGTCAAGATGCGCTATATGCCACTAGCATATATCAAGCTTACAACCAGCAGCCTGTCAGACGAAGCATAACTATGAGCGTGGCAGCTGAAACCAGATAAAGTTCGCAGCGTAGACCTGATTGTACTTGCAATGAGGCTTACAGTCTTCCTTCAAAAGTCTCTTCTGCTTGCCACGCGGATGGGAGGTGAGTATTAGCCAAACGCCATGGCTGCAAACTTCTCGAGCGTACCATCCAAAGCATCATGCAGCCCATGGTCGAGTATCGCAACACCAAGCTGAAGACAGATTAGCGAGAGGTTCAAGCTGCACGAACGACCGCTAGAGATCGTCGCTGTCAGGTACGCGAGCTGTAACGCAATCCGAGTGGACCGTGAGAAAGGCCGATACCTGCGATCTGGACAACCCGCTGATGTCATGGATTTGTTAGCGCCGATCAAGCACGAGATCGAGGACGTTGACACGCCGCACTGGCTCAGCATCCCGCCGGTTGTTCGGGCTCGAGATGACTCGCCACTAGCCGAAACGGCTTGGGAAAGACCAAGGCCGAGCGGAGGTGAAAATGGTATTTACTATTTGGCCAAGAACTTCTGGAACGCTTCCTGTTCAATAACCACGCTGCCCACAGCCCTCAGCTTCTTCCTACCCTCCTTCTGCTTCTCGAGCAGCTTGCGCCGTCTGCTGAGATCGCTAGCATGCAGCTTGGCGAGGACATCCTTGCGGTACGGCTTGATGGTAGCCCGCGCCACGATCCTCCTGCCGGCTGCAGCCTGTATGATGACCTCAAACATCTGTCGCTCGACGTGCTCTTTGAACTTCTCAACCCATGTACGACCCACCTTGTCGACCTGCGATGTGTGCAGGACGCGCGAGACGGCATCGACTGGGGAGCCGTTGACAAGTAAGTTGAGCTTGATGATGGAAGACTTGCGGAAGCCTGCATCTTCGTAGTCAAGAGACGCGTAACCTTTGGTGGAGCCCTTGAGCTTGCCGAAGAAGTCGTCGACAAGGTGCGACAGGGGGATGTCGTACTTCAAGATGACTTGGGTGGCAGTGAAGAAGGTGAGTTCTTTTTGCTCGCCGCGATTGGCCTCGCACAGCTTGATGACCTCACCAAGGTATTCGTCGGGCATAGTGATGGTTGCAGACACATAGGGCTCATGGACTTCGTGTACTCTGAAGTGTGCTTGGTCCTGGTCGGGGAACTCGTTAGGGTTGGTGATGATGGACTCGGTGCCGTCCTTCCACACCACCTTGAAGGGGACAGAGGGTGGCGTGATGATGATGTTGGCACCATGCTCCTGACGCAAGCGATCCTCAAACACCGAGCAATGCAGTGTGCCCAGGAAGCCCAGGCGCCAGCCAGCTCCCAAGGCATCGGACGACTCCTTTTGTAGGGTGACGCTGCGGTCGTTGAGGATGATCTGCTGGATGCTGTCTTCGAGATGTTCGTGGTTGTCCTGATCGGTGGGGAAGGCGGAGACGAAGACCATGCTTTTGGGCTCCTCAAAGCCCGGGTATGGCTCGACGAGCTTCTCAGACCCGACAGTGGTGTACGTATCGCCGACCTTGGCCTCTTGCGAGCGCTTCATGCCAGGGTTGAAGTAGATGTAGCCCACCTGGCCAGCCTTGAGTGCCGTCTGCGGCGTCTGGTCAGGGTACATGATGCCGACCTCGCCCACAATGTACTTTAGCTTGGTGGCGAAGGAACGTACAGTATCGCCAGGTCGCACCTGTCCATCAAACACGCGCACCAGCAGGATGACGCCCTTGTACACATCGTACCACGAGTCGACGAGGAGCATGCGGAGGGGCTTCTTCAGGTCGCCGACCGGGGCGGGTATCTTGTCGACGACGGTGGGGAGGAGCGCTGCGACGTTCAGCCCGGTCTTGGCCGAGACGAGGACGGCGTCTTTCGGTTCGAGCTCGAAGGTGTCACGCATCTGCTCGAGCACTCGCGGCGGGTCGGCGTGGGGCAGGTCGACCTTGTTCAGCACCGGCACCAGCGTGAGGCCCTGGGAGAAGGCGAGGTAGAAGTTGGCGACTGTCTGGGCCTGCACGCCCTGACTGGCATCCACCAGCAGCAGCGCTCCCCCACAGCTGGCATAACTGCGCGACACCTCGGCCCTGAAGTCAACGTGGCCGGGCGTGTCCACCAGGTGCAGCAGATAGTCTTCCCCCTTGTGCTTGTAGATCATGCTGCATGTCTGCGCCTTGACGGTGATGCCACGCTCCCTCTCCACGTCGAGCTTGTCCAGGAACTGCTTCTGGCCGCCGGGCTGGATGGTGCCCGTTATCTCCAGCAGGCGGTCGGAAAGCGTCGACTTGCCATGGTCCACGTGGGCTACGATGCAGAAGTTGCGGTATCGGTCGATGGGGATTTGCGCGATGCGCTTCTCGAGCTCTCCTTGCGGGCGGAAAGCTTGCGCATAGCTCCTGCTGAGAGGCGGCAGCCGCTCAAGCAGGCCTGACGAGGTACGTGGGAAGCCATGGCAGCGGGCAGAGGCAGAGGCAGAGGCAGAGGGCGTCCGCCAGCCGTGCAGGAGGCTGCTCGCAGTTCGAACGCATGATCGCATGAGTGGGCATGAGGTCGAGTCCGTGCCTGGCCTGCTTGCTGGTCGCTCGGGCGATGGGTGGGTGGGTGGGTGTTGACGGCTTTTCCTTTCTTTCTTTTTTGACTCCATCTTATCTTATCGGCCACAGGCGGCGGTTCCTGCATCTGCATCCAAGGACCCACACTACCCGACGACACCAGACCAGACGAGACCAGAGCCCTCCCACTCCAACTGCCTACTACCCCGCAAGCATACTAGGCCTGCCTCTGACCTTCCCAACGTGCTCGGCTGCCAATTGCGCCTTCCGTTGACCAGCCGCCCCGTTGCGCCGTCTCGTCGCTTCCTCTTCTGCCAGGCTCCGCAGGTCGCAGTTACCCTATCAACAAACCCCGTAAACAATACTACGCCAGCCTTCACCGCCACACCACTGCCACCATGTCTGCACCCAGAACCTCGTCCAAGTCCGCATCCAAGTCCGCGTCCAAGTCCAAGTCTTCAAAGGGCGATTCCTCCAAAGTGCACAAGCTTGCTCTGAAGGGCTCCTCCAAAGTTGTGAATGAATTTGTACGTCAGCCGAGCCAAAGCAATACATCCAGCGCTTACCCCAACTAGTTTGAGTACTCCGTCAACACCATACTGTAAGAACAGAAAACTCTTGAATACGTTCCTGCTTGGATGACTGACCCTGCCCAGCTTCCAAAGAGGTGTTTACCCCGCCGAGGACTTCACTGCGTAAGCCTGCCCTCATGCCACCGCCCCAGCCCTGCACTAACGACGGGTAGAGTGAAGAAATATGGCCTGACCATGATGGGTAGGTGACCTACCAGCTCCGCCATCAGCCTTGACCTAACCCCCACAGTAACTGCTGATGACCAGGTCAAGGCCTACATCAAGAAGATCATGGGCCAGCTGAAGGAGTGGATGTACGGGGGCAAAATCTCGAAGCTTGTTGTCGTCATTACGAGCAAGGAGACTGGCGAGCATGTCGAGCGTTGGCAGTTCGACGTAGGTTGCATAAAGTACACCAGATCCTAGTTTCTGACAGCGCCCAGGTCCAAATTCACGGCAAGAACACAAAGGAAAAATCGTCCAAGAAGTCCGCAGACCAAGAAAACTCCGTTCCAGAGTGAGTGCCCAAGGTCATCCATCTCGGCCATATACTAACAGCTCTCAGCGCTGGCGAAGCATCAGAAGAAAAGACCGAAGCTGAGATCCAGGCCGAAATTCAGTCTGTATTCCGGCAGATCACAGCATCCGTCACCTTTCTGCCCATGCTCGACGGCAACTGTACCTTCAACGTTCTGGTCTACGCTGACGCTGACTCCGAGGTGCCTCTTGAATGGGGTGACAGCGATGCCAAGGAAATCAAGAACGGCGAGAAAGTGCAGCTGCGGAGCTTCAGCACTAGTAACCATCGTGTAGATACTTTGGTCAGCTACAGGTGAGTCCTCTCATAGCATCAGCTATAGGCGCGATGTGCTAATTCCTCAGGCTTGCCGACTAAAACCCCCCTCGTCTTCGCGCTTTTGGACTTTCTTATTGTATTTCAGTATCTCATGTTCCCAACTTTCTTGCTCGGGCGCACGGAGTACACAGATTGAAGCATTCATCCCAAGGAATCGATAACAAAATTGCGACATTTCTCAACATCTCCGAGCGAAGATACGCAGACACCAATGATAATGACGCAGCTGTCCTCGTGTTTCTTCAAACGTAAACCTATCCAAACCTGATCATGCGCCCAGACCTCGCAGCGCTCTGCCTCCTCCGGTCCTGCTGTACCGACATCCATCTCGGTGGTGGGGCAGTTATTGTTTGGTCGTGGTGGCTTTGTCGGCTCGTACATAATTTCCTTTCGTTCTTTTTCGGTCTTTAGATGTGTTGGTGGTGTGACAACTCTGACCTTGCAAACTCAGCGATGCGGATTCGTCGAGCGCAACATCTCGCTAGCAGAGTCACTAGCCTTAGTCACATCCAAATTGGTTACCAAATTGACCATACGGTCAACCTTGCAACTATGACGGGATTCCGCAAGTTTTTGTGCGCATGGCCTTGCGTTCACGGAATCGGCATACTTGTAGCTCCCATCACGAAGTGGCTCGACATGTGGTTGGCGTATGGCTTACTGGTGTGCGCGATATCTTGTCATCGCATTGCTACAAACGCTACCATTGTCGGTATTGTCCCACCCTACGCACAGACATGCGCTCTTATCATCATCCTCTTGTTCGCCAGACCACTTTCACGTCTTTGCACACCTTGGTCGCATTTGTCATTTTTACCTACAAGCGGACCCTTCGTTGGACAACCCCAAGGCTACTGGCTCTCACAAATTAACGAAGCCTCAGCACCACTGATGGTGGCGCACAACGTCTCCATAAGCAACTTCGTTACATCCTCAGTCGTGCAAGCAATTGGCTCTGGACTATAAAGATACCATGTGGTAGCGTATATGTGATAGGACACAGACGCGATTTCCTGTTACAGCCCAGCTGGACTACATCTATCTTGGGTACTGTGGCATCTCGAAGCTCCAAGCCCACTCTATGCCGCATGGTCCATCCAAGGCAGCCTGGATCCCAGTGACTGCTCCGGTACCGATCGTCTCCCGAAACATTACACTGCTCTGATACTGGATCGGTCGTCGCACCGGGAGTCGCTTACGATACTGTGGGTACCTTCTCGGCTGGATTTGCGCTGGCTTCAAAACTATGCCACTCTTCCATTTAACATGTGCCTCGTTTTTTCTCTTCACCCTCCAACATCTTACACACTCTCCAGTTGCTACCTCGTATCCGTCTAGAGCTTTATTGTTCTCATCTAGACACACATCCCACAAGCATACATCGCGCCAGGTTTGTATGACCAGACACAGCAATGGGTTTGAAAGACAGACTTTTCCGCAAAGAAGGTGAGGGCTCTCGATCGCGCGACGACACTCGAAGACATGAGGGAGCACCACCGGAGAATCCTCTCGCACCAAAGACCAGGACCAGCAACGAATCTGCAGGATCTAGATCTAAACCGGCAAGCTTCACACCTATGCAACTTAGCCCATCCAGCGCTCACTCTTCCGGCTCGTCTGGCAGCATCAACTGCAGTAGTAGCACTGTAAGTTCAGATGCCGTTCGAGATGTCAAGGCCGAGATCTTAGCAAACTGGCTCCGTACCAAACAGGAAGAGCGAGTATGGACCTTTGGCGACGCTGGTGAAGGTGTGTTTATGAAGAAGTCGAAAGGTAGTTACTCTTGTGCGCCCTACGCGCTTCAGAGTGACGGCACAGGTCTGTATGAGGCAGTCACCGAGTTGAACGTCAGGGTAAGTTGAGCATATGTATTCTATACCCAAGTCGGCGTTACTAACATGTGCAGTGCGCCATGACGGTTAATACCAGGGTCATCAAGTACATCCTCGAGCGAACTCAGGCCCAGTACGTTCAGATACAAACTGGTCTCCGGCTGCAGGTTGTGCCCGACTTCGAGGCCCTGCCGTATTGCCAAAGGGGTCAGTCCGCTGCTTTCGTCGCCTCGCGAGGCATATTGATAGTGTGGCAAGACGACCCCAAGTTGACGCTCGAACGCGCAGAGTTCATCATCAACTGCTTGATGAGGATGATGTGTGGAGCTGAGTACGGCTACGATGCGCAGGACTTGGAGCTGGAGAAGGCACTAGGCAAGACGCCCACGGTCGTAATTGAGGAATACGACGATGTGTCTTTTTCCGGCGAGGGGAACGAAGATGCACCCAGAGACATGAAGATGTGGCAGGCGGCCTACTGCGGAATTTCCATCCTTCTACTAACGGCTGCAATTGGCTCCGGATGCAGGCAGATCGCTATCGAAGAATTCCAAGCCCCCAAACACTGGCTTCGGCTGCTCTTCCTGATCTGCATACCTGCCCAAGTCTGGCTCTCATTGGTAAGCCAAATGTGTGCACTCTGTCTTTTCGCTGCTGACGTCGCTAGTTCTTCTTCCAAGCCCTGGTCGGTAACCTTGCTCAAATTTGCGGGCCCACTCATCAGATGAAATCGAACAGCCGATACTATTCTGGCAAAGCACCCAGGAAAATCAACCGTGATACCTATGGCAAGTCGCTCCCACACGTGACAGTGCAGATGCCCGTCTACAAAGAGGGCCTTCACACTGTCATCGAGCCCACAGTTCGATCGCTGAAGCAGGCAATCTCTACGTACGAGTTACAGGGAGGAAGTGCAAACATCTTCGTCAACGATGACGGAAGTAAGTCGACGCACTAGTGTATGTTTGGGCCATACTAACTTGCTGCAGTGCAACTTCTCGGAGCCGAGGAGGCGCAAGAACGACAGGAATTCTACGACGAGCACGGCATTGGCTGGGTCGCGCGCCCAAGGCACGACCCCAAGGGTGAGCACGGATCGAAGCCCTTCGTCCGCCCCGGAAAGTTCAAGAAGGCCTCTAACATGAACTACGCCCTCCGAATCAGCTGCAGGGTCGAAGACCTTTTGGCACAACAGCCACGTGAAGAAGGCTGGAGTCAGCTTGAGGAAAACGCTCTCTACAAGCAGGTGCTGGAAGCTGTCATGGCTGAGCATGAAGGCGAAGCTTGGGTCGATGGCAACATTCGCATCGGTGACTACATCCTCTTGGTCGACTCCGACACCCGCGTGCCCAATGACTGCCTGCTCGAGGCCGTCAGCGAGATGGAGCAGGGCCAGGAAGTCGCCATTTTACAATACTCCTCTGGAGTCATGAACGTCACCAACAACTTCTTCGAGAACGGTATCACCTTCTTCACTAATATGATCTACACCATGATCAAGTTTGCCGTCGCTGGCGGAGACGTCGCACCATTCGTTGGACACAATGCTGTCTTGAGATGGGAGGCGGTACAGAAGATTGCCTACGAGGTCACGGAAGCCACCGGTGAAAAGTACGACAAGTTTTGGTCCGAGGAGACGGTATCTGAGGATTTCGACATGAGTCTGCGACTTCAGAGTGTGGGCTACATCATCCGTCTGGCCTCATACAAGGGCGATGGCTTCAAAGAGGGTGTCTCACTCACTGTATATGACGAGCTTGCTCGATGGGAGAAGTATGATCCACCCGTCTCTACGTTCTTCTCAAGAACATACTAACACAGATCCTCTAGATACGCATACGGCTGCAACGAGCTCATTTTCAACCCTTTGATCTACTGGTTTACCAAAGGCCCCTTTACGAAGCTCTTCCGCACTTTCATCTTGTAAGTAAACCTTTGCAGGCCACTGCAGGTCTCGCCTTCTGGTACGTCATCGATTAACCCCACAATATCAGCTCCAACATGCCCCTTGCATCCAAGATTACCATCATGGCCTACATTGGCACTTACTACGCTCTTGGTTGTTCATGGGCACTTACCATGCTCAACTACTTCTTGATCGGTTTCTTCAACGGATGGCTAGACCACTACTACATCAACTCCTTTCGCGGTGAGTATCCTGCAAACCTCTAATGAGCACCTTGCTAACACTCGTCAGTATACTTCGCCATCGTAATCGTCTTCAGTGTTCTCGGCAATATCGCTCTCGCCGTGCTCCGCCATCGCATCAAGGAAGAGAACATTTTCCGAAGCCTCTGGACAAACATCAAGTGGATCCCTCTACTCACCATCTTCCTCGGCGGCATCTCCCTACACGTTTCGCAGGCCCTCCTCGCCCACTTCTTCAGCTGGCCGCTCGAGTGGGGTTCCACGTCCAAGGAGAGCGAACAAGTTAGTTTCTTCGTCGCCATCAGCAGGGTGCTGAGGAAGTTCAAGTGGAGCTTCATGTTCTGCCTTGGTATGACTGCTGTTATGATTACCATGGCTTTTGCGCTGCAGGAGGACTGGAGGATCAAGGAGCTTATCGCTGTCTGGCCTATGGGTACGGTGGTTGTTCTCCACTTTTTGTTGCCGATTGTGCTCAACCCGCAGTTGATGACATTTACCTGGTAAGCTTCGGCCGGCAGGATTTATTGTCTGGAAGGCGAAGAGGGTGGAGGAGGAAATAATGAATCACCTGTGGGTGCTAATGTAGGAGATGTGCTCGACTTTTCCGTATGCATGAATACGATGTAGTCTTCACAGCAAACGATAAAAGACCAAAACCTAGCTTTGTGGCTGTACTTGCATGTGTCCCGTTTCTGTGATTGCTTTGTGGGAAACCATCAAGGCTTCTTACTCACCACACCAAGTAACAAACTTCTCGACAACAAATTCGTCTAATCCCCACTGTCCATTCTGCCGCCCGAAACCACTTCCCTTAACGCCACCTTGGCTCCCAGTCGGTGAAGTGTACACCGAAATGCTGTTGGCGTGAACTTGGCCGTACTCCAGTTCTCGCGACATCTTCATGAATCGTGCCATGTTGCGCGTCCAAACAGTAGCGTTGAGACCATATACCGAGCGATTCGCCAGTGCTATGGCTTCTCCGTCCGACGAAACGACGTACAGCGACGCAGAAGGACCAAACGTCTCTTCGTCGAGGATGCGGGATGAAGGAGACGGGTTAACGATGATTGTAGGCTTGAGTACGGCCCCACTGCTCGACGAAGCCGTATCGACGCCACCGACCAGAACCTCATCGCCCTTGTCCTGCGCATCCCGAATAACATCCTCGGCATGTTTCGCAATACTCTGCGACACCGCCGATCCAGCTGGCCCCTCGACACCCTTGATAGCCTCGACAAGCAACCCCTTGAATCTCTCCGCCACACCGTCCATGACAATAATCCTCTCCGTACTAAAGCAAATCTGGCCATGATGCAGTACAGCACCCATAGCACACTGCTTCGCCGCCTCTTCCAGATCCGCATCCTCGAGCACAATCGCCGGACATTTCCCTCCCAGTTCCATCAACACGGGCTTGAGGTACCGGGCCGCGATCCCCATGATCATCTTCCCCACCTCCGCACTCCCGATGAATTCAATCTTGCGAATCGCTTCGTGCGCAATCAACGCTTCTGTGACGCCTGCTGCGTCTTCCCGCCTGCATTGAATCTGGTTCAACACGCCGTCTGGACAACCCGCTTCGGAAAAGGCTCGTGTGATGAGCGCGTGGGTCTTGGGACATAGTTCGCTTGCTTTGAAGACGACGGTGCATCCTACTGCGATGGCGCTAGCTATTCCCCTCGTTGCTAGAACAAGTGCGGCGTTCCATGGCGCGATGCATAATACCGGTCCGACAGGCTCTTTGAAGACGAAGCCTTGGGTGTTGGGTTTCTCGGTGGGCGGAATGACGCCGGTGACGGAGCTTATCTGCGCGGCGATTTCGTCGAGGTAGGAAATGGACAGTTTGACGTTTTGACGGGCCCAGGCATCTGTGCAGGATGTTTCGGCGATTTGCGTGGCGACGAGCGAGTCGATTTGGGTGCTGAAGTGGGTTGCGACGCGATGGAGGAGGGTGCGCCGGGTGGTGTGCGGGGTTGAACGCCAGGAGTTGAAGGCGGAGAGGGAGGACGTGGCGGCTCGAGTTGCTTTCGTGGTCGAGGCGGAGGATGCGTAGTGGATAATGTTATTCGAGCTAGCTTGAGTCACGGGGATGGTGGTGCTGGTGTGGATTGGAGCGTTGTCGATCCAGAGAGGGATTGTGGAGTCGGTGTTTGAGGACATGGTGGGTAGGGCGTTGCCTCTATGACGAAGAGTAGACGGTTGTTGGATCGAATTCAATCCCGCCGATCAGAATCCCCAATCCTTTCCAGAACGTGTTAAGATATCAACGGCATGAAGTACGGCTATATGGCGAACATTGCGTCATCGCGAGGCTAGCAAGCGCGAACATTGATGCCGATCATTTTTCGGCAGATGTTAGTTACATTATCGCCGGCAGAGGAGACTGAATCGAGACGGAAGACCGTATAGGTCGGGAGCAGTATACGACACTCGGACATGATTGCGGTTACTGTTCATTGGCAAACCTATCAAGACGTAACGCATGTACACAGCGGGGAAGCTAGGGAGAAGGAGCTTAGGAGTAGTCTCGGAGATAAGCTAGGGCTCCGCTCACGTTCTCCACACCAGAATCATCCCCCCTTGGATCCACTCACACTGATCGGCGCATACTACCTACACCTATTCCAGAATCTCTGAAAGCTCAATATTCAGAGACGTCCGTCGCAAAGCAACGCTGGGAGGCACCAGGATGACATGATACCCAACGACCTGGACGGACATGCGGCTTCAGGCAAGTGCCCTGCAAAGGAAGGCCTCTGATGAGCCAGCCGTCCGTGGAAGAGAGTCGCTCTAAGCAGACAAGGACTCATCATACATGCTACCACATACCATGCGCAACGATTCGCGTCCAGGTCAGATCAGCGCCACCAATCTCACAGCACCCTACGCGGAATGCCATAAGATATGCCCACCTCGCCTATTACCTGTGGTTACGGCTGATGGGGCGGGAACACATGGCAGTGGCGTAGGAGTATGGTTAAAGGCCTCAATGAGTGCTACGAATGCAAGTCCATCAGACCTCTGACTTCTTCTCATCAACGAGACCGCCCTTGACCCTCTCCGCCTTCTCGGCTTGCCTTCTCCTCTTCGCATCTGCCCTCTCCCTGTCTTCCCTCATCTGCCTGATCAAAGCACTCTTTTCTCTGATCCTGTGTCCGTAGAGGTAAAAGACTACCGGGATAGGGATCAGTGCAAGCTCGATCAACGCCAGCATCGTCGCACTCCAATGCGGGCCAAGACTCTGATACATCTTTGGACCTGCCAAGGGCAGAGCTCCGCCCATGGCAGAGCGCAAGACGGCGTTTCCAGCGAGTGCGGAAGCGGCGTAGATGCCATAGGAGTGTACAAGGTAGTTGGACGCGTAGATGAAGACACCGCAGTTTCCTGCTCCGAAGGGTATGCCGGCAAGGAGGGGGAAGATCCAATGGACGTTTGGTGTGCATGTCCTACAACATGTCTGTTAGTATGGATCGCTTTCAAGCATGGGGACTGATTGTGTAACTGTACATACCAGGCAAAGATCATCTCGCCAACAGGGACGCAAACTGCAGCAATGACGACAACACTGACCATGGCCTCGGGGTAGGGCTTGCCGGTCTCTGGATCCTTCTTGTGACTGTTGATCATTCGGCGAAGGAGAGGTTCTGAAGCTATCGTGATGACACCCCCAATACCGATACCCATATAGCCCAGCCCCACGAGCCCAGGCGACCAACCTCGTAGCTCGCCAAAGACGATGGGGTAAGAGACGAAACATAGATACAAGACCCCATAGACCAATGCTATATATACGTCCCAGAAGATGCAAATCGGTTCGTTGACCGCCATGCTAAGGGGTCGGTAGAGGTTCTCCCGTAGTAGAGGCCAGAAGGCTTTCTTCTCGTCGTAGCGCGAGTGGTACCGTGGATCGGCAGTTTCCTTGCGCTTCTTTGCTGACTTGGCGCGAAGGATTGCGGGTTTGTATGTTTCTGGGATCAAAAAGACCATGAACCAGGATGTTCCGGAGCCGATCATGACTACCCAGTTTGTCCATCGCCAACCTAGGGCTTGGAAGACGAAGCCGCCGACAAGAGGGCCAATAACGGGACCATTCATTGGCCCTAGCGACCAGATGGAGAATGCCAGAGCGCGGTAGTCTTCTTTGGATATGTCGGACACGGTACCTGGGGCATTGGAAACCATGGCCGCGCCGGCAATGGCACCGAAGAAGCGCATGGCGAGAATCTGGGCTAGGTTGTTGGACAGAGCGCATGGTATGACGAGAATCGTGAAGACGGCGACGGCGATGAGGTAGACGGGTCTCCTGCCGTACATCTCACTAAGCGGTGCTAGCAGCAGCGATCCGATTGCCAGACCACACAGGTAGGTTGTTATGCCCAAGATGACCAACGTCTTGGACCGTATGCCAAATGTCTCCATCATACCCGGTATGCCACTGGTATAACTCGTCGAGTACATGACGACGACGAGCGTAGAGAAGCTCATGAAGAAGATGACAAGAGCCTTGCGCAACATGGGCCATTCCTCTGGGTCCTCTCCCTCGTCGTAGTCGACTTCGAAGCGCGGATCCTGCGTCGCGTTGGTAGTGACAGTCGTAATGGCATCCTTGTTGTCGCCAGGCCATGAGTGGCCTGTGTTCCTACTCCAGGTGTGATGTATCGACGGACGTTGATCTGCTACCGAGTTGATCGAGTCGGAACGCGTCGACGCTGACGATATGGAGGTGCGATCATCTCCGGTCTCGATGTCTTCCTCGACGCGGGATGTGTCTGAAGTACGCGACTGGGCAGACGGTGATGCGGTGTGTCTGTGCTCTTCTGGTGTTGTTGCGACGGCCGTGTCCTTCACAAAGTTGCTGTGAGACATGGCGCTGATGACGGCGGCAATGAAGACGCCACACCCTACCAGCAGCGAAAGCGTGCTGTAAACGAGGATCTCTCCAAGCGGTTATGGTATGACAGACACGACGTATTAATAATTGAACGGGGACGCATCAAGCCAGCTGACCGTGGGACCTGGAGAAGAGACTCAACCGCCAGCTGCAATGACGCGCCGTAGAGCTCGAGACGGGCTAGTCGCAGGCACGTTGCCATCTTCAATGTGGCGATGGCTAATCTAGCGGGAAGCAACCCACACGAGATAGCGGTGATACGCCCTGGGGGTGTAGCGGTTTAACCGAGCAAGGCAGGTGCCCGCAGCCGATATGCCGTTTGCGGGTGATGTTTGCCTCCAACGGGAGAGCGAGGTCGGCGCCCACGGTATCGAGAATGTCTTGTCCGCGGACCGGTGTCACGGCCTCATTGGGCAGATTTGAAGAATGTAACAGCTGCCATTGGGGTAGAAGAGTAAAATGCAGCGAGAAGGCGACCCTCTACTGGAGCGAGGGCAAGGCGCTATGCTGCTAGTTTGGAAGCTAAGCAAGGGGCCGCTGGGCAAGTGCGCCGCCTTAGCTCGGGCGTCGTCAAACCTCTCACCACCACGCTTCTCCCAGCACCGCGATGAATCCCCAAGGCAGACCTGTAAGAACCTCGCGGCAACGTGTGATGCAGTTGCAGCCTCTATAGCCAAGACGTGGCGTCTCCCCTCGACTTCCTGCTACTCACCCACCCATGCCGCGCCAGGACGCGTCGATGAGCCTCTTGTCGGCCACAATTTCATTCTCCAGGTGTTGGAAGACTACCAACACGAGCCTTCGCCCTGTGGCCCACAATCAAGCTTGACGCCCCCAGACCAACACGCGCAGGTTCTCCTGGGCGCTTGCAGATGGCTATGCACAGATTTGTTCGCGTCATTTCCGTTCTTTCCGTTCCTCGCATCTAGTCCTCATGCACTCCTTGCTTCATTGTCGCTTTCCGTTTCGTCAAATTGCACAGCGTCGTCAAATTCTGTTGCTTCCTGCTTGTTTTTCGGGTCTCAGTCACTTCATGATTGGATAGTAGACAATTGCCTCCCTGCAGGCGTCAACAATGGCCAGAGACATGCGTCTGTGGTTCGATTGTCACACCCAATTGCGACGCTCAGCCTTGTCTCGTCTCTTGGGGCTGGCGAGGCTGAGGGCTTCGTTGTAGCGCCGTACAGCGCCTCCATCACCGATGCATTGGCTGGCGCTTCCTCCTATGCAGTCCTCTTCACCAGCGGCATCAAAGCTGTTGCTCCCAGACTTCCTGCAAGGCCCACTGGTCACTGTTCATCGTTGGGCCGGGCTGGCTGCGCACCGCTGTCGCCCAGCACGGCGATTCGGCAGTGCTTGGCATCCAACTTCAGCCTGGTCCCTGCCCCCATTGAGCAGTCGTGTTTTCAGCAACCACGCAAACATCTGCCAAATCTTGCGACTTCGCAACGCGGCCCCCTTCGTCGTTTTGCAAGTTTCTAAATCCACAATCACCCCCGCCCGCTGCCTCGTTGCAGCTGGCACTCCGAAAAGCCATGGCAGCCGCAGCGCGTGTACCATTTCTGCAACAGCAGTACAACCACATCGCACTACCCCGCAACGTACCTGGCAGAGAGGACGGGAATTTGCGTCGCATCGAAGAGACACTGCTGAAGCGCATGTTGGACGCCGTCGCAAGGCTCACCCCCCATGTCGCTACAGATGTTGCTCCTCACGTCCAAGGGCTCTGGGAGACATTACTCGCGTGTCAAGTACTCAACGTTGACGGGACTATCAGCAAAGCGGCGCTGATCAAGGAGCTCCGCGACCTTGGCCATGGCAGAATGCTTGTTCTGCATATTGCTCCCCAGAACTGCGCTTTCCTAGTATACCCCCAAGAACTGTACGTAATCTTTACATGCTGCCATCTACCCTACTGACTTTTCCAGCGACACTGGACAACATAACATTGTGTTTGAGGCTTTCGAGACTTCCGCGACAGCGGACAAGGTGCTTGCTGCCAAAGGCGCGCTACAATGGGACTGTAAGTGACCGACACTTGACTCGATGCTGCACGTATACTCATGGTCCATCTCAATCGTAGTCCCCGGCTGTGCGGTATCTGTCTCGGCTTCGACTTTCTACGAAGAGGCTTTCCAAGAGGCCCTCGCCACGTTCATCGAGCAAGCCAGCAGCGAGTCTGTTACCAAATTTGCCGCTGTTACTTGGAAGGCAGCCGCCACGATACCAGAGATCCGAGACACCAGTGACCCTGCTCTCATCTCGGGCTTGTTGATGACTATTTTAGAGGCCAATGGCACCGCCGTCTCAGTACCACGTTTACGAAAGCGCGTGCGTGACACGGTCATCTTCGATGACGCTCGTACACCGTGGAGAAGATCCGCTTTCTATCTGGCCTTACGAGTGGCAATTCAGCGCTACTTGTATCATCACTTGGGTGCACAAGTCGGAAGACTATACTACAAGACATTAATGTGTCTGCTACATGCACAGCTACTGGAAGACGTCCTAAAGAGGATACCTCTTGATGCAGTCTTCTCATTACGTCAGAAGCTAGGTCGTCGTCTCGCCAAGCTCACCTCCGACAGCCATAGCGCCAATACGTCAGCTCTAGGTAAATATTACAATCTTGTGCTATCCTTGGAAGGTGGTTTTGAGTCCATCCTCGCGACGACTGGTGGGTACTTGAAGCAAGTCTGGAGATCTCACAGGCAGTCGCGCGAACGGCTCATTCCAAAGTTGCGCCAGTTTGCCCACCCTCATGAGTTCAAACTTCGCTTGGCGAACAGCGGCAAGTTTCTGAAAGGCATCTTAGCTGCGCAAGCCTCTCTCCCACAGCCGAAACAACGAACAGCTACTGAGCTTCTGCGGCTGTACGAAGCATCTGCCGCTTCCATCAAGCCTTACATGAGAGTGCTGGACTGTCATATTCATCTGTCAAAGCTCCTCGAGGACATTGTCTTTCCCGCCAAACAGTCAACGCAACCAAAAGGTCTCCGCGCCATCCAACTGAGTAGGGCAATTCGTGACTACGTCTCCAGAGTTATTGCCGTAGACCAGACATACCCCAACCAGAAGAGCCAACAGCTCCTCCATCTAATGGAGCTTTGGATTCTTATGGACAGAGATGCAGTTGCTTGTTACCCATTGCTCGAGGAATACCACCCTGGATTCGACCCAGATTTGTTAGATCCCATTCAGCTTCTTACACACGAAGAGATGGCTCGTAGCCAGGAGGTACGCAAGTATCTCAAAGCTCGTTATCGTGCACGGTCGAATGCAGATTCCAAAACCATATTCGACGATCCTGCTGACGATTGCTTCGCTGCGCAATATTACGATCGCGAGGATCAACAAGGCGAGCTTTTCACCATGCGCAACGAGATTGAAGAAGAGGCCGACATCGCTTATGACGCTAAGCGCGCCGAATGGGAAGAGAAGAGTCAGCACTATGCGCAAACAATTGATAGGCGAAACGAGAAGGAATGCATCTGGGATGCCTTCGTGGCTTGGGATGGCATGCCTGAGTCGCGCCACAGAGTACCCTGCGGCTGGCATAATCTCAACCACGAAGCCAAGGGCATCAAGATCCAGATTTACGAGCACCCTTTGCCAAGCTATGAGCCAGCAGTCAAAGCAGCACTATTCGAGCTACAATGCCCAGAAGTCTTTGCTGCCTACCGGGATGCAACTTGGCTCATCCTTTCTACCTTGTGTCGTCAACCGGCTGATAAGCTCGATCGAATGTCGCTCATCCGGGAGTACTCGCAGCTTCGCCCATACGTCAATGAGACCGACTGTCAAGTCACTTTGGGGTCATACAAGAAAGCTCATCTAGAATGCCATTACGCCAATTGGGGCTTTCCTATCGGACTAGACGAGGTTATCCGGACCTGCGGCCTCAAGCCCAGGTACTATGACTGTCTCGGTGAGGCATGGACAGACAAGTTCGGAAAAGCTTCACTGTGGCATCACTTTCCTGTAAAGCTTCCTCCTACCTCACCGCTCGTATCTCTTGGCCTTGATTACTCTATGTGGCCATCATCGAACGAGATCCAGGCGAACCAAGCTAGGTGTCCTCAAGGCGTCGGTGTTCACGAGTTCACAGCACTCCAGGGTCTCTTAGTAGGCACTCATTCTAGGTGGCTCGACCTTCTCCGGGAATTGGGGTCAACCAATCTCAATTTTTCTTCGGATTCCACGTGGTCACTTGTCATGCGCCTAGTGTTACAGCTAGGGCCAGACTCTGCGGCCGAATCCCAGTACACCGAAGTCCATCGCCCCCTATCAGACGATGGTCTATGCCGCAAGCTTTTGCAGCAAGTTCGCTATCGGCTAGAAGCGATACAGCGAAATTGGCGTGAGCCTGTACAGATGGAGATTCTTATCACCATCTTGCTCAAGGTGACATCCCTAACTCCCAGCAGGCCAGTACGTGACGAAGGCATGCAACTGCTCCACGAGGCTCGCAAAATCACCGACGTCTGGCGTAGAGAGCTACAACCCATGGTGACAGAGGATACGAACGTGTTGCAGTCAGCTATATGGGCATCTCTCTTGTGCAAGCGAACAATGCACATTGATGTACAACAATTAAGGGACCCTGAAGGTCTTCGGATGTTTCTCGACGCCTCAATCTCGCTGCAATACAACCTGACCGGAAGATTTGACACAATGCCATACACCGTGCGCAACGCCATCGTGCAGGATACGCTGTTCGCCTATGAGCAACGCGAAACCATATGTCAAATCATACTAGCAGATGCACAGACTTTCAGAGCGTCTTTGGACGCGATGTGGCAGGTGCCGGGAGATTGCGACACCACCCAGGACGGACTAGAAGTTATTCCGGACACCTGGTATCTGTCGTACACGCTGGTATCGATGGATAGGCAGCACTCCTACTTTGTACATTACAACCATGTCTACGGGACCTTGCTCATTGATGGACAAGAGATGGGGACGTTGCCTTTGGCATATCGCTCGCATGCAGACTACAGGCATTTATTCGGAACCAAAAATCCAATTGTCTTCCCTTCTCCGCTCCGAGGCATGGGCATGGATTTTGTAATTGCAGAGATGGCGCAGTTTAACCACCATCGGATCCATCTAGGCTACCGTCACGGTCGGTTAATCATCCGTGCAGATCAGGGAGGTCGATTAGTTGAATTCGTTCCCAGCAGTGTCTTTGGTCCAGATCTTCCGAGTCCATTAGTGCATAATTGCTACCATTGGCTTCATGTTTATGATGGCAACGTCGAAATTCGTCAGTACAGTCCATGGAAGTTTAAGCCAATGAACTGGTGGATACGCCGGCATCCCTCCGGTTTCTATCACGCCGTCCGACGGTTTGGACAGCCAGGCCAGACCACACTGTTGGATCCAGGAAGTGATCTGTTCAAGAACGCCGCACAGATCTTCGTTCATTTTGAACACGCAGCCCAGATCCTGGTATTCGCATCCAGTGACAGCAAGGTCACTGTGGAGTTGAAGCGAATGGAATTGAGCTTCCACATCAACCACGAGGGCCTGCTGCAGTCCTCGCGACTCGGTGCCTTTATCTCGCAAAACCAAGACGCAGGAACCTGGTATGGGCTACAGAGCAAGCTCGTAGTTCAATCTGTCGCAAATCGACGTCAAAAGAGCGTACTGGTACTCCAGGGCGGATTCCGAGTCTCGAAAGATGGGCCCCATGTGTTTGTTGACATCGAAATCGGCGCAGGCGAATACTTAAAGTTCGCGATCAATGACGTCTTAGGACGTATCGACTGTGCGCCTGAACCGCGTCTTCTCTACACCAAGGCTTTGCTGCATGCTTACACATCGCATGTTATCGCCGATCCACTTACGCAACGGACAGGGACCGAGGAAGCGCTGTACCTTCTCCAAACAGGCGCATATCAACCCTGGAATCCATTACCAAGCGACTTGATCGCCAAACTGAAGTATATCGCGGAACTTTCCCCCAAGCGAGGATATTATCCGAAAGATGCCAAGGTCATGGAGACGATCGTCTGGAACCCCGAATACACTGTTTCTATGCAGGACGATCGATATGCCACTGCGATCGCGAGAATACTGCGGAGATCTGCCAACTTATCTCAGTTCTTCGTTGAATACGGTGCTCAGGAGGCGATCAAACTAGGGCCTGACACGCTTCATCTGGCTACTCGCGCGGTAACAAGATACAACGGTCATAGGCAAAAGAAAGGTGGCAACTGGGACGCTATCTACACCGCACGCGATACTCGTACATCTTCCCAAGACCGTCTGAATGCTCTTGAAGTTTCAAAGCTTCTGCTACACTGGGAGTCAACCTGCTCGTTGGACACTACACTTATCGCCCTTCTTCACGATGCTCCCGTTGTGGGTGGTTATGACAAATGTTATCGCAAATGCTTGCTCACTGATCACCTCGCTGTTGACATCAAAGCAGAGTGGGGTGCGCTTGCTCAGAAGTCACTTCAATCTAGCGTCGACGACAGGTTCAACCTGATGTTTCTCTTGGCAACTGTCGCATTTTCATCCGATGTGGACCTCAACTTGCTGCGCGTCCTGATATCTTTCGCGATGATTCCGGCAATTCGCCTTATACCAGCCCCCAACCATGCCGCCTACTTCCACTTTCGTGCAGATGGAGCGCCCCCCGCATCTTACCTCATATCCCTGATGGATAAATCACGGATGCCTTTCTCTGAAACCGGTTTTCGAAAACGCTCGCAACTGGTCAAAGCTGAGAGCTTGCATGGTCCGAATGTGGATGAATCTTGTGAAACGTTAGCCAGCTCGATCTTGAAACAATGGCCCGCTTCTGAGATCGAACCAGATAAGTTGGTTGCAATTGACACAACATATCTGGACGTTAACCGGGTTTTGAAGGACATCGCTCCGGAGTGGACTCGCCTTACACAAAACCACGAATTGTCGCTGTACTTGGAGCAGGTACAGCAGATTCTGCGCCGTGTGACTGTTCATAGACGGGTAGATAGTCCTTGCACTGAAGCCATCCCGGACAATAAACCCAGGACTTCTGTTCTGTATCCAGTAAGGTCGAGAGAGTGCGATGATCTCTCACTTTCAGATCTTCTGCGAGCTCGAATCGTCAGCAACGGAACACCCAGAGTGGCGATGCCTCCCACAACTTTCAGATCGTATTCTGGAGCTTTGAATGCCAGGTCGGGTAATATTGTACATCATTCTGCCGATATAACTAATGGCATGGGTACTGGTCAAGATAAAAAGTCTCCAACATATCCTCGTATGTCTCGTTTGCCACCACAGGAGATCGAGATGCTTCGAGGGATCGTGGCCAACTTCAAGGACCCGTCTTCTTTCGTGCAATGTAGGTACGCGAAAGAGATGAGCGCAAGCATCGATGCTCTTGCGAAACACGTCTCACGCGTACAAAACACAGTTCACAGCTCGTATCCCAGGATCTCTGGAGGCGATGTCACATTGGCGAAAGAAGTCGCATCAGCGGCAGTTGAGCGTATCCGCTCGTCACTTCAGGCCCAAGATCCGCAAGCCAAGTGGCTCCAGCTGGTGAATGCGTGGCCTAGGATGACCACGATTGAGCTTCTGACAGAACTCCGAACCACTTCTGGTACTACTTTTGGCACAGGTGCGAAAGAAGCTATCGTGGCTTTTGGGGTAGCTTTGAGCAAACTCCAACGAATACTTCGCATTCAGGATGCACAGAAGCGGCAGAAAGAACAACAAGAACACGATGAATGGGAGAACAAAGGCCATAGCAATTGGAGTCCAGTGACCTTCTCGGACTGGCTGCTGCTGGAGATTGACGGTGATATTCTCATCCGAGAAGAGCAGGTACAGGTTGCTCTAGCGACTGTCGCGCCACAGTCGAATCAGAACTCAGTCCTGCAACTCTTAATGGGCAAAGGAAAGACGTCCTGCATCCTTCGTAAGTGCTTAGATAAATGCCTGGAATACCAAAAACTAACCCTTCACAGCTATGGTAGCAGCTCTTGTTGCCAACCAAGCCGATCTGGCTCGCGTCGTGGTACCGAGAGCTCTTCTGCTGCAGTCAGCGCAAGTGATGCAGGCCAAACTCGGTGGCTTAGTCAACCGTGAACTGATGCATATTCCCTTCTCGCGAAGGACTCCTCCTACCAAGGCATTGATGGAACTATATGCAAAGATGCACGCACGGCTGCGTGATCGCCGTGGTGTACTCATCGCATTGCCGGAGCATATTCTCTCCTTCAAGCTGAGTGGATTACAACAACTCTGTGATGAGAATCTCGAAGCAGCTTCCATGATGATTGAGACACAATCCTGGCTCGACCGACATTCTCGGGATGTTCTGGACGAGTGCGACGTATCGTTAGCGATCAGAACGCAACTCATCTACCCATCCGGTACCCAGGCGACAGTGGACGGCCATCCAATGCGCTGGCAAGTATCTCAAGCTATTCTCCACCTAGTCAAGGACTTCTCTTCTACCGTCCAATCACGTTACCCTCGCAGCATCGAGGTTGTCGGTCGTGGAACTGGTGGTTTTCCTCTCATATATTTTCTACGCAAAGACGCCGAAGACTACTTGATCGAGCTCTTGGTCAAGATCATCTGCAAGGGTCAGACTCCTTCGATACTTCCTTGCGCTGAGTATCCTGCCGGCCTCATGAAAGATGTACGGACTTACATCTCGACACCCACCGTGCGCAGTCACACGATATCCACCATCACCAGCTTTTTCCGAGACAAGTCAACTCTGATGCGGACGGTCAACCTGCTTCGCGGCATGTTTGTTCACCGTATACTGATAACAACGCTCAAGAAGCGCTGGAACGTACAGTACGGACTGCATCCGACACGCGCACCGATAGCGGTACCGTACCTAGCGAAGGGCGTGCCTTCACCTACAGCCGAATGGGGGCATCCCGACGTCGCCATCACCTTGACATGCTTGTCATTCTACTATCAAGGTCTTAGCGTCCCTCAGTTCAAGGAAGCCTTTGCACATTTAGTCAAGACTGATGAACCGAGCATCCAGTATGAGAAGTGGTTTCCGAAGAGCATCGACATTCCGAAGGAACTGGATGACTATGCGGCAATCAATGCCGAGGATATGCGGCAACTAGGCGAGCTTTATCAGGTCGTACGCTATAGTGCTTCGCTCATGGACTTCTACCTCAACAACTTTGTGTTTCCAAAGTATGCTAAAACCTTCAGCCTCAAGCTCCAGGCATCAGGTTGGAATCTTTTTCCAGCATGCCAGACCGATATGAGACCCCGTGTGACCGGCTTTTCGGGTACCAACGACTCGAGGCACCAACTTCCCCTACTGATTCAACAGCGAGATCTTCCTCAGCTATCACATACGAATGCTGAGGTCCCATGCTATCTATTGGCACCTCGTAACCAATCTTACATTTGTATGACGTCCCCGCAAGGAGCTCGTTGGACCGAAACAGCTCTAATCGAAGATCTTGCGAACCGTTCCTGGAAAAAGCAATACAACGGCCAGTACAAGTCATTTCGTCTCGCATATGGCGCGAATAATGTGCATATGACCGACCGAATCAGGATTCTTATCGACGCGGGTGCGCAGATTCTCGAGCATTCGAACAAAGGCTTCGCGAATGCTTGGCTTAATGCTGATGAGGGGGCAGCAGCAGCTGTGTACTTCGACGATGATCATCGTGCATGGGTGTTGTATCGCACAGGCAAATGTATACCATTGGTAGCATCTCCTTTCGCTGATGACCTAGACCGGTGTGTTGTGTACTTGGACGAGAGCCACTGCAGAGGAACTGACATCAAATTCCCACCGGGTGCAAGAGCCGCCTTGACTCTTGGCCAACATCTGACGAAGGATGCATTGGTACAGGCTGCCATGCGATTGCGGCTCCTCGGTCAGACTCAGTCAATCACCTTCTTCTCTCCGGTGGAAGTTCACCAAGGCATACTGGACCGGCTACCAAAGGGGACAAGTGGATTTCACCAGCCCACTTCAGGTGACGTTCTTCGTTGGGTATTCGGTCAAACTTGCGACACCATGGAACAGCTCGAACCTTCATATTTTGCTCAAACGTCGCAATATCTGCAGCAAGAGCAAGCACGGTTGGAATACCCCGAATACCTGCACGATGTGCCCTCACGGGAGGCATACCTTGCAACGGTCCGCGTCAAAGAGGCTCTTTCGCTGAAACAGCTTTATGAGCCAAGGGGTGAGCGTCACCGGCGAGCTGGTGCTAATACTGCCACCGTAGCATGGAAACCCTCGCTGCATAGCATCTATACTGATCTTGTGAGTCGCAAGAAGCACTTCCAGGATCGAGGTTCGGCCGTCCATGCATCAGCGCTAGAAGAGGTGGAGATTGAACAAGAGCGCGAGGCCGAGCGTGAGGTAGAAGTCGAGGTCGAAAACGTTCGCGAAGTTCAACAGGCACTTCTGTTCAACGCTCACAAGGTCAAAAGGTTGCACGAAGACATTAAGCATTTCGCAGTGTTCGGGCGTCTCGTTCCAGGGAGCGATGCTTATCAACCCATGTTTTCGGTGTTGGGACGGACGACTTCACTAGGCCTCAAGCATACTGTCAATTCATCGATGAAGTCAAGCTTGTGGATCTCAACTGAGTTTTCTCGCACGATCGAGATGTATGCGCCCGACGACAACTACGTCCGCTCTTCTCATTGGATCCTCTGGAGTACAATCAGCCAACAAGCCTTGCTTGTCAGCCCCGAGGAAGCTAATCAGCTCATTCCGATCATGCAAGAGCGGCAGGTGTTCCAGGATGAGGGTAGTGTCCACCTCATCATTTATGCCGCACCGGTCACTCGCAGGATGCTCCATTTCAACCAGCTGGACTATTACGCAATGCCGGCTTTACCCACTGACTTCAAGGCGCCTGTTTGGCTTCGGGTCGAGACGGGTCTTTTCGCTGGGCGCCTCTACCTAGAGTGGGACGAGTACTACCAACTGCTTGGATACCTTGGTCTTGACGAGAATCTATCTCAACACCCTGAGATGGACGCATTCGCAAAGAAGCCTCTCACCTTCGGTACGCATTTGTGAACATGCAGTACGCAACGATTTACTAACGCCGGTATAGTGCATGAGTGGCTCACCCTCCGCCGCAAAGGTCAAGACTTTGAGCACACTCCGATGGGCTTCGTCACTACAGGCAAGCCGCTTACGGAGAATCATCCGTTCTTCCGCAAGCTCGCTCATGGAGACGATCCCGCTCTGCGTCAGCATATCGCCCGAGCCGTACCCGGCCAGCTCGACGCGTTCGAGGAAGAGGAGGAGCACGATGATCATGACGAGGAAGAGTTTGCCCCCACTGTTGAGCATGTCGACGACTCAGAAGGTGAGGAAGAAGGGTTTGGATCGAGCGATGACGAGGCATTTGTTGATGCAGAGGATGGGGAGTAGACGACTTGTGCGCTCAGCGCCCCAGTTGGCACCTGTATAATAGCACGGTAGCAACAAGAAAAAAGGGTTGCATGCGTTTCCTGGTGGGCTCAGAATCACTACTTGCACATGGACGATGTGATTGGTGGTGGCGACGACCAACTAGCGGACTGGGGGAGTTGAACAGCCGCGAGGCTAATATGTATACATGTAAATTGATTTGCCGAACCAGTCGACTGGCAGGGAATAAATGTTCCTATATCCATAGAGTTATAGTACAATGAAGGGTATGTCAGCGTGTAAAGTAAGGGTACATGTGCTGGACGTCCTGCGCCTAGGACTTCCATGGCCTCTTGCTCTTCAGAAGCACGTTTCTTTGTTTGGTGGCAGTGTGGTAACTGTCCCTTCAATTCCGCCCATGTCCAAGACACGTAGCGTGCGTCAAACTCGCGTTCTGCAAGGGGACTGGCGCCAGTGGTGCCCTCATACGGCTTCGGTCGAGCTGACGCGCGTGTACATGGGGAAGCGCGTGGTCTCTACAGGTACGTGTAAAAAGTCAGTGCATGTCTCACATGCGGCTTGTACAGGGAGGGGACACTTACTCCATACAGCAAACTTTCTCACTGCAAAACTGCACGGTATAAGTCTACATTCGTTACAAGGGCAAATCCAGCGTGTTTGACGCAACTCGGTCTCTCACGTTTCCCTGTAGCAACTCGGACGGTATGGGAAAAGACTTACTATATGACGAACAGCATGAAGATTAGGACAAAGATGTTGGCGACGGGGTGCGAGATGGTCTGGTGCAGCACGCTCTTCGCGCCCGACGTGCGGTCTCGGCTCTCGGCTTTCTTGGCGAGGTCAATGACCCATTGCGCTGCCTCGTCACCGAAGAGGTCGAAGTAGTTCAGGTGCTTGGACATGTCCTTGTTCTCGCTTTGAGGTGCGCAGATGGGATCGCCAGGCTGGCAGTATTCGCGGAGCTTGCCGGCATCGGCATAGGGCTGCAGCCCTGCATTCTGCTCGGCTGTTCGTGGTGCGCTGCCGTCTGAGATGTCGCCGCCGCCGTGGGTGAAGGTTTGGTTGGCGGAACGTCGTGTAGGGCCGAAGACAACTGCTGCTGCCACTGTGGAGGAGTCAGCATGTACCTCGGAGCTGGCCCGATATTGGGGAAGCACCTCTAGAGCCAGGCGCGCTTGTGATGTTCATGGCTGGGTTTTCGTCCTGGGTGCATTCCCATAGGGGGCCACCACCGCCACCAAGCACATCAAGCATGACGCTTCCACCCTGGCTGAAGCCCATAACAATCAGATGGCTGTCTGGGCATCGGGCAGTGTAGTTCCTCATCTGCTCGGCGCCGTTCATGGCCCCCTCGTGCGAGGAGATGCACCAGCGCTCTCCCCCGTTCATGGCCCAGTACTGCACATCCTCGTATCCGCAGGCCTTTGGGTTTTCCTTGGTGTTGAGCGCGTTGCATACTTTGCCGACCGTCTCGATGACGTGGCCTGGGTAGGGCGAGGTGGAGCCGCGGGCGAGGAAGTGATGGTAGGTCTGGCATTCATCCGTCTTGAGGGCTTCGAACTGGGGGCAGTCTTCGAGCTTGGTGCACACAGCGAATACGGCGGAGGCGTAGAAAAGCGCCGAAAGCGCTGTCCGGGGTATCATTGTGAATGTGGAGAAGCACGACGACAAGAGCGAGCGACGTAAGAATGAGCGACGCGATATGAACGGGTGGGCAATCGGCTCAAACAGACGGCAAGGGGCAAGTCGACGACAGAAGGGGAGCAAAGAGAGACATTCACACTGAACATGGGGCGGCGGCGGTGGTGGTGGACCCGGGCTTCAATCTCACGTTTCATCTCTGGGAATTCCTGGGGAAGGGCATGCGCGTACCAGAAGACGCCAAGAAGGCAGTCGACCTGCCTGACACTGGTGCGCGGGCCGGAATGGGTTGAGAATGGCGATGATAGTCGTATGCCAAGCCGTTTGGCGCCTTCCCGCTCGGAACGAACGGCTGCTAGTGCACCCGTGCGCCTGTCAGCCGCCTCACACCAGAATACGAGCCATGGAAGCGCGACAAGTATCGCCCTCGAGGAAACGCGAGACGTGTTTGGCATCGCGAGTTGGACCGCTCCCGTCGCATCCATCTGGCGACACAGGCGGGCCGGATGGGACGCGTGAAGGATCGGTGGGACGATCAAGTTGCATGACTCAGCTTGACGCGTAATCCCAAATGCGTGTCCACTCAATAAGGGGCCTCTCATCAACCCTCCCCTCCACACCACCCGACCTGCATCTGAGAATACCCTCGATGGCATCCCACAACCATCGCAATCTCGTCTCGTTTGACCTACTCACTCGAGATAATGCGGGGAGACACTCGGTCTTCTCCGCGCCCTTCTGACTGCTCTGACCCAAGAGGGCCTCCCAAGCGCGACACGTTTCGTCATCCCAAGCGACATGCCAGCAGCAGCAGCAGGACACTGCGCCTTCCCACGCGACTCCACAGATACGGCCATTGGCTTCCTTGCAGCGGGAACCGAGTGTGATTGATAGCTTGCGACCCACGGCAACTGTACTGCCATCTCTTTCCATCGCAATCCTGCGCCGGCGACTTCCTTATGCGACTACCTCTCGGCCTCTACAGCCCTATTACTTGTTACAGCGACATCCGTGAAGAAGAAGAACCTCCTTGTGCAAGTACCGGCATCCGTTCGTCGTGTCTGGCTCGGTTGGGGGTGTGGTTTGCGACCTGCCCAAGGGAGCTGTCAAAACACATCGCAAACATCTGGCCTTGAGGTTTGTCGCGCGTCACCGGTCTTGGCCCACCCCAACTCCTTCGCTATGCCAAACGTCCGTGCGTCTCGGCCTCCAAGTGCCTCACTTTCACTCAATGTAACGTGGTGGCATGGATGGGTGGATGGCGGCCGATATCCTACCGCGCGAAATTTTTACTTCCACCGTCAATGCGACGCAGCGTAACCTTGTCCCCGCATGTCTTTTTCCCATCTACTGGCGGAACTGGCGCGAAACACTGATTCACCATCTGTCCATCGTCTGAACACTCGGAGAGTTACTGGCATTTGGAGCACGGCTCGCACCTTGAGACCCTGAGACCCATAGCGAGGTGCCCATACTTATGACGATGGTGGCCAAGCTGCCGGATCTCACACCGGCCTGCTTCGGCACGGTTCTCGCATCATCAAATGCGGCTCTCACTAGCGCACTCGCTCCCGACGTGGATAAACATCAGACCTCAGCACAGTCCTTCCCCGCATGCGATACAGCTTTGGACAGGAACGAGGGAGTGGGAAGGCTGCACATCGTCCGGAAGGACCCAGCGTGCTGCCACGTGCGCATTTCGCCAAACATCATCTCGGTTTCTTCACTAACAGCTTCATCTATACGGCATCCGGGGAGGCCCACATGCCTGAAGTGGATAGAAAAGCCATTTCGTCTCCACGCTTCCAAGAGACCCTGCCTCGCATGCCCACCAGCTATTGGGTGCACAGTCCTCGTTGGAGTACGGACGCATTTCCCACCACGCTATCAACAGCTACTGTCCTTGGTCCGAGTGCAATATGTTCGGTAGTGTACGTAATTCTCCATGTCCTTGAATTTCTCCACACTGCGCCGTGGCCGTCTCATTCTTCTCTCTCTATCCATCTCTTTATCTTCTCAGCCTAACCTCCATCAAGCACCTTCATCAACAAGTCCGTCTCTTGAGTGCCTTCTCGTCAATCCTTCCAGCCCTTCCATCCTCACCACATACAACACGAAAACGATACATGCAGGCATAAGTGCTTGCTGACCTCCTAACCATGGACCACAAGGATCTCGCTTCTGCCCACGGCGACATGCCCGTACAACATACAAATGAGCTCGACATCATGCCCAATGCTCTCAACGCCCTACCTGTATCTGCCCAGCGGCCTACTATTGCCCTTGCCGCAGACCCAACCTATGACCCGCAAGACCCTTTGCAACAAAAGAAGCACAGAGACCTTGAAAAACACGAAGTTTGTTCCGACAATGACACAAACCTAGGCGACGTATCCGACATTCAGAATGCAAGCAAGCGACCCACAGGCAGTGCCGACACGAAGAAACTCAACACCACTCAAACTGTCATCATCTTCATGACGAACGAGATCGGAATTGGCATCTTGTCCTTGCCAGCTGCTCTCAACACCCTCGGGTTCTTCCCGGGTATCGTTGCCATCATCGGCATGGGAATGCTCAGCTTGTACACGGCCTTTAACCTCATTCAGTACTGGCGCAAGTATCCTTACATGCTCAACATTGTCGATTACGGACGCGTCCTCGGCGGCCCCTGGCTCGAAGCCGTGTTTGCCATTGGCTTTTTGATCAACATGGCCCTCATCAGCGCATCGGCAGTCGTCACCGTCTCCATCGGTCTCAACACGATAAGCGACCACGCAACTTGCACGGTCGCCTTCACAGTCGTCGCGGCCATTGCCATGTGGGCCATGTGCGTGCCCCATAGTATGCGCTTCGTATCATGGGCATCGTGGCCCTGCACCATCTCCATCTTCGCCGCTGTAATGTTTGTTATGATTGTCCTCGGTGTTCAAGGCCCCCGAAACGCAGGAGCACCACTCAACCTGAAAGCCATCGGAAGCCCCACCTTCACGGAAGCTGTCGCTGCTTTCTTGAACATCGCCTTTGCTTTCAGCGGGAACCAGGCTTTCCCCACCGTCATCGCTGAGATGGAAAATCCTTCTCGTGACTACCCACGCGCCGTCGCGATTGAGAAGTGTGCCTCTACCGCCGTCTACTGCATTGTCGCTGCGGTCGTCTACGCACTTTCCGGTGAGTCCGTCGCGTCGCCGGCGCTCGGATCTCTCCAGCCTCTGATGGCAAAGATTGCATACGGACTTGTCTTCCTTGGGATTCTTGGAACTGGTTTGGTGTTCGGTATGACCGCCGCGCGCTACCTACACGTCTTCTTCTTGCGCGAGATTAGTACTCGCAAGGCCAAGAAGAACGGAAGCTTCAACGAACAAGTCTCGTCCTCTTCTGGATCATCACGTGGCCGCCGCGCATCTGTCGCTGTGAGCGACATGGGCCAGAAGACTGAATGGGCTGTCTGGATCTTCTCCGTCACCTTGTTCTGGGTCGTCGTCTGGATTCTCGCCAACGCCATTCCAGTTTTCAGTTCCCTGCTCAACATCTCCGCTGCGCTTTTGCTATCATGGTTCACCTGGGGTGTTACCGTACTGTTCTGGTTCCACCTCAACTGGAACGGCAAGTGGCACTCCAGCGCCAAGAAGATTGCGACGGCCGCATTCAACGTGTTCATCATGTGTGTCACACTGTTCATGGTGGTTCCCGGCATGTATGCCAGTATCGACGCGTTACTGAATGTTTTCGCCACGACAGACGTCAACGGCGCCTTTACTTGTGCAGACAATAGCATCTTGTAAATGATGCACGTGCAGCGATATAGATGAATCAATTTTTTTTCAATTTCTCACTTTTGACCGACTACACAGTATTCTGCTTCAAATACGTATCCCATATTGTATTTACCGTTCCACTACATCTGTGGATTTACCTTGGCCTACGCGCCACACACACACACACACACACACGATGCGACCCGGTGTTCGCAAAGAATACTGTGTGGCGCACTGCAAGAGAGGATGGTGTCGGCGCCGAACGCCCACACCCTGCTTGAAGTTTCCAAGGTTAGCTCCCAGCCACCACCGAAGAAAAGAAAAAGAAAAAAAACGTCTGCAACTTTCGAACCACAATTCTCAAACGCACCTCTAGGTTCCAGCGTACATCTTTGCATTACAAAAAACATGTTTCTTACAGTTCTGGCACGGATTTGACATGTCCATGTCGTGAGTTACCCACTTGGCAAAACGTGGTCGAGGCATGACATCACTTGTACATCATCTCGACACTTACTTCAGACATCACGTCGTGTTGCCTCTTATACCTCGGGGTCTTTTCTATTCTATCTCCGAACTTGTGCTACCCATGCAGGAACACCGGCGGCGCATAGGCTGGGAATTAATGTAAGAATCATGGCCGCATCATACAAGGTGCTCGCCCATGGTGCCGATGACTTGCCGTCACGTCGATCTGCCTGTTGCGCGAGTATCACAACAGGCGGTAGGACGCGAAGCATGGAAATCATATTCGAGCTTTGTTTTTTTATACATATTTTCATCTCAATCACGCCCCAACGCAAAGATGCAGCACGTCCTACAAGCTGGTCTTTCCTCCGGGATGTCAGCCGTTGCTGGCATCCACAGCGGCAAGCACACAAAGCCTAATCCAGTGGATCCTTCCTTTGATGGCCTTGCCGCCGTAATGGCAGAGGACTGGGTCCCGACTGCCGACACCAAGGTTGTGTACAAGGGCAAGAACGGCAATGTCCATGCACCACCACTGTGTATCGGCGCGTGGTCGTGGGGTGACACCGCTACCTGGCACTGGAAGCCTGAGGAAGAGCCCCATGTAGTTGCAGCCTGGAAGCATTGCCTCAGCAAAGGCGTCAATTTCATCGACACTGCACAAGTCTACGGTACGGGAATGAGTGAAACAATCTGCGGAAGATTAGTCCAGGGCCTACCAAGAGACAGCTTCGTCATGCAAGACAAATTCTTCGTCGTACCACAGGCAAAAGATATCCTTCACCCCACAATGGCGCCACTGAAGAAGCTGGAAACCTCACTCAGGAACTTTGGTCTAGATTACATCGACATCTACCTTGTCCACGGCCCCATCCACCTCCAAACCATCTCAATGATCGCCAAGGGTATGGCCGAATGCGTAGAAAAGGGCATGACCAAGACCGTCGGTGTAGCAAACTACAGCCTTCGAGATATGATCAAAATGTCGGATGAACTAGCCAAATATGGCGTCCCCCTCGCCATCAACCAAGTCGAATTCTCCGTCCTTCGCCGCGAGCCAGAACTCTCTGGTCTGCTCCAAGCCTGCAAGGAGCGTGGCATCGTCCTACAATCCTACTCGTCGCTCGCTCAGGGTCGTCTGACGGGCAAGTACACGGCTGATAACCCACCACCAAAGACATACCGCTTCTCTAGTTATGACATGAAGGATATCGAGCCTGTTAATGCTGTGTTGAAGCAGGTTGCCGACAAGCATGGTGTGCCGGTGAGTGCTGTTGCGCTGAACTACAACATGTCTAAGGGGATCACGCCGGTCGTTGGTGTGCGGAAGGAGGAACAGGCTGTCAGTAACTGCGCGGCGTTGGGATGGAGGCTGAGCAATGAAGAGATTCGGGAGATTGATGCCGTGAGCTTCCAGGGGCATACGACGAGTCTGTGGCAGCAGGGCTAGGGCGGCAATCTGTGGGGAAAGTAAAGTGGGTATGCATACAAGTTTGAGCTCATAAGCAGTCTCTTTGTATGTTCTTTGTCCACTTTAAAAGATAACCGACTGTGCTCTCCTACACACACACAAGGACCCTGAGTTGGAAGCGTAGGGATTGTAATTGATTCTGCTAGTGTTCATCATCCACGGCTCAGCAAACTCCTGCTTGGCCACTACGCGCACCTTGCAGTTTGACAAGGGGCCCTTGGTGACCCAAGGCCTCCTCCACTGGGTCCGTGCGGGATGCTAATAGTTCTTTAGGCTGGCAGCTAAGCCGGCTAGCTTGTGCTTTGGACAAATGCCAAAGAGAGACTTTGTTCCAGCGGCCTGTGGAATTTATTGAAGTCGGCTGGGGAGAGAGATTTAGTAGCGGTTCTAATAGATTTCCTTGCGCTGTGCAGTTGTATGAGTGGCGCTAGGTTGCTATTACTACTACTACTACTACTACTACTACTACTACTAAGCTTTCCTGGGTAGTAATTTAAGACAACTAAGCCGTCTATATGTTTGCACATCAATCCCAGGTCGCTTGGTGTAGTGGTCAAACACCTGGCTAGCCTTCGGGCTTGTTGGTTCGAATCTAGCAGCGATTAAAGGTCACTTTTGTGGCAGACCTAGCTCGCTTAGCGGGCAAACCTTAGCCCTTTAGGAGGGAGGTATCTACACTACTTGTTTAAGTCTTAGAGGTTTTCCCCTACGAGGTTTTTTCCCTAAGAGTACAAGGCATATACGTTATTTAAACCAAAGGAGGATAGCGTAGAAGGAAGATAGTCTAGCTACAAACTTCTAGGGGGCACAAACCTTAGTAAGAAACTTTAACTGGTGGAAGCTTTCTTACCCGAAGAATAAAAAATTTAACAAATAGGCTTTCTATTTTATAGCTTAGCCCGTCTATTATACCCCCTGGGAGGTCAGCTTAGGACGTTAAACAACAATCAATCAATCAATCACATCAATCCCACAGCGACCCTTCTCAACTTCAAATTCATGACGGGCCGTAACGGATCTCACCATATCAAACAGCTACTGTGTCCAGCGACAATGCTCAGCGTATAGCTCCAGCATGTATTCCCAACATTTACCACGCACAAGACTTACTGTTAGCGTCCACCTGCCTCTACCTTTAGGTCTACTATATGCGACAATGCCGCCAGCATCTACTCTCAAAATCTTATGCTTGTGCAGTCAAGCTCATGTGTCGCCGGCCTAATATTAGTTGTATTGAAAACTGCGAAAAGATAGACGACGTTGAGGCAGGAGAACACTAAGTCCGGTCTGCAGTCGTGGTCGTAGTCGCGGCCAGTCGTGAGTAACAGCTAGACATGTCTAGCGGTAGCCATCTCACGAAAGAAGGGTATGATGACGTGGAACAGATGCTTTCCCCTCTTTTCTCCTCTTTTCCCCTTGCCTGTTCAACTGACGTCTCCTTATGATTAATAATTTTCGACCCACTCTCAACATCACTAAGCTTCTATAATGCTCTTATGTATTACTCTAGTGCTGCTACGGCTACATCTCTAAGAGTCAATGAAAGTGTTATGGCGTGCCTGGAAAGCGGCTTTACGTCCTTCTTACATGGTTTATCGAGGTCCGTGCTTGGGAGCGGATAAGTATCTTTGACACGCACACAATGGCTGCTATACGCTAGAGACTGGTTTATACTAACAGGCAGATGTATTGACTTAGTCTAGGCTGCTGCTAGATACTACGAACGTAGGATAAGAGGGTATAACCATGATTGTATCCTAATAACTAAGGAGCTAACTAGCTATGGAAGGTAGGTTCAAGTACCCACCTGCGGCTTGAGTGCCCGTCTCGAGTAATGCGCTAGAGCATCAACATTGCAGCCCTCAACTTCCTCTGCTTCGGCAGCCTGCAATGCTAAGCAATTAGCTAAAGGCTTGGTCCTGGACGACAATGCTTGGTACATCGGGTCTGCTTCTCGGTGCACTTTCAAGAGATGTAGCGAGCCTCTTCTTAACAACAATAACAACACATCACCCACAGTGTCTTCTCTCCTTTAGTAACCTGGAACCTCATTGCAAACAACTCACGGCCATGACGGCATGCGCAGGGTAAGCATCTGCTCAAGGCTAACAGCGCCATTTTCCTCTGTTGTTGGTGTAAGGCCCGCAGTGCTTGTCCTCCCGACTCCACTGTTTTTTACCCTTCTTCCGCTCTTTTGCTACGTTTCCAAGTCACCACAGTGGAAAGCAATTTGAAAGTAGCTTATAATCTTTTTCGTTCTTCCCATTCCCCTTCTCGACACCCTATTCTTACAAAACTCTTACAAGAACGAAGATTGCATTCTCAATCAGATTTACAGCAAGAAAACAATGCATCTCAAAGCTTTAGCCATTGTCTCCTTCATGGCCCTCACCGGCTTCGCCCAGAAACGTGAAAAGGGCAACGATCACAACGCTGGAACCTCGTGCCACGGCGCAACTGGTAAATTTAGCATGTAGCCACAACTTGAAGCACGTTGTAAGTACTTTGATGACCCTTCGTAATAAGATACCGCCTTCGCTGTTGTGGTTGGACTAACGCTGTTCTAGCTTCAGTGCGGTGCGGATGGCAATTGGTTCAGAACCGAGGATTGTAAGTTGCATGCACAACGCAGTGAGTTTAGTACATTCGTTAACATCTTGCCTATCATTCCAGGTAGTGGACTTTGCCTCAGCGGTTCGTGCCACCGTAGTTAGGGATGATCATGTCCGTCGTATCAGGAGACGATTGGTGATCAGAATATGCACAATCTGGCCAAGATGTATCAAGTATGGAAGGGGAAAGTCACTAATCACTTGGGGTTTAGCTAAATTGGGCAAAGAAGACGAGTTCCATTCGTTAGCCATTTGATCGTAAAGGTGATATGGATTGACTACAAGTGCAAAGTTACCAGTAATGGATTCTATAACCCCAACTATACATGCCTCTTTATAGCTTGGAGAAGTAACATCACATTCGCAAAGTGACTAAAGCCAGAGCCATCTCAGACTATTAGTGTGTTGATATTGTAATTACTATCTATTAGGTTAACTCTAACAATAGCTAACAAGTACTATCCTTTGGTGGAATTAATCAAGTTGTTACTCAAAACTCTAATAGTCGTAGACGTCTTTAGAGGTAGAGCTCAGTAGTGTTCTTGAACGATACTACTCTAGCTACACCAAGGTCCTAGATGAGTTTTGTATGCTGCTCGTGATGGACATTTACAATTAGGCGAACCATACAGTTATGTGAACAACTAGAAGCATCGAAACGTTCAAGTTGCAGGACGTATCCACCGACCAGACGAAAGTTAGCGTCTTGGCCTAACTGGAAATACAAGTTATAACTCAAAGGACTATGTCATCAACTCGCTCTTCTAAGAGCGATCTGTTATTTGCAGAACGGTGACGTTGGCACAAGAGAACGATAGGGTCGGATCGGGGAGATACCGCCAAGCATATTTATATCCAGCTCCGCTTCAACTAAAGTCACGCTAGAATCTGTTGCCAGCTAATCATTTATCACATAACCCGAGAACTCCGTCCTCCTGTTAGCAGCCCTAGAGAGTCTTACTACTCTGGCGCCCTAGAGAGCTTGCCAGACGTTGATGCAAAAGAGCTCGAGCTCCGTACCGTAGCTACTCTTGATGCGCTGGTATGAACAGATGACAGTACAATTGCCGCATGAACGGCGTTGGCGAATGGCCAAAGATATGTTTGGCGCGTGTTTTTGTCGTACACGTTGGCACTAACGGTCCTACTCATGACACCGTTGACGGGTAAAGAATTTCTTTGGATCTCTTATTCGTTCACTGTGCATGCTAGGCAAATTGTGCCTAGCATCTGCCGTGCTTCTACTCATTAATGTAGTGCTTCCTGCACGCTAGGTCCTGCGTTTCCAGTACCTCTACTAGTGTGACAAAGGCGCGCCATACACGGCATACATCAATAACTCGGCAGTTTTCACTATATTTCCAGCAGTTGAGGTCATCGTGTGAACGTACTGGAAGATGCGCGAGAACGTCCTGTGCACGGGGGATGAAGAGAAGGATGTGGTTGGCTAGGAGATGGCTTACGGTCATACTAATTATTGTTCACCCTTACTACACCCTTTCCGTCCGTGCCTGGTACGTACTTGCTGATCGCGTATTCTCTATGTAGGCGCATGTGCGGTATATCCGTATGGCCTATGCGGGGTTTATGAAATTCTTTTGCCTGTCAGGTCCTCGCCGTGGACCGTGTCTTACTATGACGTCGTGCGTAGGGTCTTTCTCCAAGTCCAGTGGGGTTAGGCTGCGATATCTGGGCAAGCTCGCACGTACTTGGGCGGCCTCGTGTCGAATTAGGAAAGGAGTACTGGATTGTTCCGCTACGGGTACTCCAGTGACCGATGCTGTTCCTTCGGTGAATTTGTTAGTCTTGTTGGCATATTATCCGAGATGAAGTGCTAGTTGAGCGCAAGAGAATTTGCAGACAAATTCGTGTCGCAACTTTGATGAGATTGTAAGCAATGAGCAGGCACAGCATCCGCACGCACCGTTCCGGTGACTACCGACAGGGTGAAGAAATGCAGGCATGATGCCAGCCGATGGAATCGTGCATGTGCCGCAGCACGTGTAGATAAGATAACTGGCCTCGAAAGTGGAGAAGCTCGGCGCCGATCAGGGGTAAAGCTCGCACCTCAGCCCGGTCATCCCGGTGTGATGGCAATCTTACTAACTACTTCATTCGCCCGATACGTTTCATCGACCTTGGAAAGGGCTTAGCGTTCATTCTCACTGGATGCCGCGATCCTGGCCGGAGAAACATATTAGCTGGGAGGCGCCCCAAGGGACGATTGCGCCGGTTTCCTTACTTTTGTACGACCTGCCCACGGTACTAATCCTAAAAACCCACGCACTCTACGTGGTGGTGTGGGAGAGTATCCATGTCGTTTTTGGGTGACCTTTTCAGTTGTGGTCGGGCGAGACGGACGCGCGAGACATCGACGGAGCCGCTTGAAACAACTGACGCGACGCCCGAGCCCGTCAACGCGCATGGAACTACTGCAACCACCACCTACCCTACGACTGAGAAGCCGGCCGACATCCCTGCGCCCGCTGACGACCGTGTCGAGCGTGTCGCAGGTCAAGTGCGCGCAGATGCACAGCCAGATGTCGAGAAACGTGCTAGCGGATTAACCAAGCATGATGATATCGAGCTGGCGGTCATCTCGGAGAAGTCAAAGCCGAGTGCAGGATGGATGGTCGAACAGAGAGTCCTCGTCACAGCTACGCCCACCACGAAGCAGGACACGACTGCGCCGGAGCCAGAGCAGGAACCCGAGCAAAAGCACGAGCAAGAACACGAGACTCGCGCACCCACCCCACCTGTTCGTTGCGCCACGCCTGAGCAGGAACCATGGAACTCAACTCCGGTTGCGCGGTCAGCAGCAGAGCCCGAAGTTTCCGACAACGCCATCACTACTCATGTTTACTGTGCGACTCCCGAACCGGAAACTCGTGCTGCCACCCCGGACGTGACGATGGTGCATGAGCAGACATCTGAGCAGACCATCGCGCTTGCAGAAGGCGACACATCAGAATCAGTGCCCACTGATACCGCATCTATCAGCCCTGAATTTGAGCATGTCGTCGAGGAGGTTCCGACACCGAAGAAGTCTGCATCAGTCCAACTGCTAGACTTGCCGCCAGGTATGTCAGATCGTAGCCACCTTGCTCGTACATGTGCTAATAAGCCACAGAGATAAGGAACCGCATCTATGAGCGCATGAGCGAGGAGATGCCCATCAGGATGTGCCGGCACGACGACCCGGCGCTGGCTCAACGCGATGGCGAGCCGGCGCGCACCATGCGAAGACAATACTACAACCTCACGCAGGTATGCCAGCAGATTCGCAATGAGTTCCTGCCGATATACGCGAAGAAGGCGCACTACATCATCGACCTTTGGAGCCAAAAGTCGAACTTGGTCAAGGTAGATTCCCTCAAGGGCCAGGTCTCCCTAGACATTGATGCAGCGTGCTTCGACATGGAGCCCATCGACCTGCTGCCGCTCATCCGACGCCTTGTCTGCACGCGTCAAACCGACTGTCGCTTCACGTCTACCGAGGGAGTCGTCTTCCGCAGCATCTCCGAGATCGTTGGCGAACTCAACAAGCTTCTTCCCAACCCCGAGAACAGCAACCAAAGCTGGCTGACGGCAGTCAACGGACCCATGAAGAGGATTGACTTGCATTTGTTCCCCCACGACGATATCCGACAATACTACCGATTCCGAGGTGCTGAGCCGCTGCTGCGTGTAGTCTACCCATCGGCCGTGAGCGAGGAGTGGATGAAGCGGGCTTCCAAGTCGGAGGGTTATGAAGCCTACTTGCAGAAGACCGGTCTAGACAAGTTTGAGATGCACGTTGTCATCGGCCACGCCTCCCGGAGGACTACGAACGAAGGCCGCCTGCCGCTTGATTGGCGGATGAGCTACCAGCTGTCAAGGCACTCGATTGACCGTGCGCCTCGCATTTCCATGGATATAGCAGCTGCTCGCATGTCTATTGATAGAGCGCTGCGGATGTCATGATGATGACTTGACAACGTTTCGGGTGGAAGCGCGCCTAGCAACTAGTGCCTACGTTTTGCGCTTTACGTGCAAACTGTCTGCCATGTTAGGGGTAGCTGTTTATGATTTCTACGAGGCGCAGGGCCCGTTTGCTTGTAATGTTTCTATAGGCTTGGCAACATACTTGACGGCGCATGCTATAAAAGTGCCTTGGTGTCCCATGGCAAATGACGCTGAGCCGCAGCCGTTGTAGGCGGCCTCATTGGACCGTCCCTGTTTATGTTCATTCGTATACCCAGAAGTTAATCTAGTGTATTTTCCCGTTTTCAAATCTTGCCTCATGAATGATTGCATAGCCGGAAGAAGAGCAATCTGCAGCCTTAACATGTACGCCCAACTACGACATCAGTGACCCGCTGCAGCAAGAGGTCACGCGCGTACTCAGGAGCTTCAAGAAGGACATTCTCGGCATTGTATTCCTAGGGAATGATGGCATCTTTGCATGTATTATGGGTCCGTGTTTGAAGAACAAGATTGGGATGGGTACCATTCTTAGTGAGAGCAAGTCGAGCAGACACGTCGCCCAGCCAATACCGAGAGCATTATACACTGAAATGACTGTTAGTCTGTGTGTTCTTACCAATCGTTACGATTCTGCTGTCGCTGCGCCTCATGTGGCCTACTTTGCACAGTGCAAAGTGGGAAGACGGCCCCAAGCATGCATCTGGCGATTCCACTGGCCGCTATAGCTGATGCGCCATTATCGCACCATATACATCCGCAAAATACAGCACACACGAGTTCTCAAGGAAGATCTGTCAGTGCAAATGTCGTGCAAACTCGAGTTTTGCACCACTCACGAAGACGCCGATTTCCCAGGCCAACGGTATGCTTCCTATCACAGTGGGGCCCAGTGAATGCCCTGATCAGCACTTCAATCTAACCATTATAATCTAATGACCACATCCCAGCTGTCAAACATTGCGGTACACAAGCGATGCTCCGGGTCAGCTTGAGACTTGCCCTTCGCGACCGTCTTTCGATACTCTTTCTAGTAGATCATGCGATCGACGATGGTGGTGGTCATACCTTCGAGGAAGACACCGATGAAGATAGTCAGGAACGTGAGACCAGCCTGAGAGGGCTTACAAGAGTGCGGCGGTCGTGCGAAGACATTTGGCCTGACAGTTGATGCTCAGGACCGTACTCTTCCTTCATTTCAGCAATGCTGTTCTCTGGGTCATGGATAGATATCGCACGTCTATCCTGGTGATTGTGAGGTTGCACAACGGGGAGTACGGTGCAGTGAGTGATGATGTGGATGAAATAACGGTTGGTCGACACACCCTCTGATGTATAGGACGACAAGAATGCACGTCCTGTCGTTTACTACAATTTGTGATCTGATGCTACGCATATCCAGCGCTACGGCCGCAAGACGCTGTCATGCTGCCAAGTGATTATTAAATGTATTGCGATACAAGCTGGAGCGAGGTGTTAAAATTAAGAAGAAGACAAAAGGGGGGTACGGGTAAGTAAGAGGAATACTCAATGTATGTATACTACGCACCAAGGTATTCGAGGTGGCTCCAAAAAGTGTCGTGGCGAAATTAATACTTGTATGTGTACGATGAACCTAGTTGCCTGCGCTGCTTGTATTCTTCAAGAACTCGGAGCCGACGAGCGAGCGACTAACTATGTGCGCGTGAGTCGATACCCGTTGCTTCCTCGCTTGGTACACCCTTTCTCCTGGAAAGCTCAGTGATCGACTACCGATGCAACTTCGTTCTTTTGATACCAAAAGAGACTAACAGACCCATGGCGCCAACGACCGTGTAGAGAATCCACGTTCCTCTCAGCGCACTCATGAAACCATGGCGGACTATATCTCTCTGGGTCTCAGTCATTGCAGTGATAATAAAGCTTTGAGATACAGCTTCGCCCCCTGTGAACCCAAGAGCGATATCTTCCGCGATGCCGCTGTCAATAAATTCTCGGAAGTGCGGCGCCATGAGGAGTTGGAATACTACCTGGCCGATGATGAGACCAATAGCACCCGAGATCGTGCGTACGAAGCCAAAGGCTGCGGTACCGGCTGCGATGTCCGATTCTTGGATGCGTGTTTGCAGGGCAATGAGTGGTGCACCAAAGTTGGGGCCAAAGCCTAGGCCGATGACGATCAGAAATGCAATGATTGTTCCAGAATCTGGGGAAGTGCCTAGCGAGATAAGGAAGCCGACACCGAGTGTCATAACAAAGAGCCCTGCTTGAAGTACCTCGAGAAAGCGACCAGTTTTTTCTATAACATGACCAGACGCGAATGAAACTATCGCTAACGGTATCGCGATCGCGAGCATGTACACGCCCGTGATGCTGGAAGATTTGGACGTGACGATTTGGAAGTATAGAGGTAAGAAGTAAGCCACTGAGGTAAAGACCAGCGTGTCGCATGCGCAGACAGCTAGCGCACTCAGATTACTAATGTCCTTGAAGATGCGCAATGGCATGATAGGACTTCCGCCATGTTGATCTACCCACCATTGCGAGAAAGGAAAGGCGATATATGCAATCGACCCAAGTGCCAAGCACGCAATGATCGATGGATCCGAATACGAGCGGAGGCCACCTACTTGGAGACCAACAAGCAGCAGTATAGTAGCCGTGATGATCGTGACTGTGCCCAACCAATCCATGGCTGCAAGGCCCGCCATGAGAGGCATCCGTGGGTTGTGGAGGTGCAGCGTGAGGTATAGGATCACGATTGCTAGCGAGACGACTGGTATGTTGATGTAAAAGCACCACGTCCAGTGAAGATGTTGTGCGAAGATCCCACCAAGTACCGGACCCAGAGCAGATGCGAGAGCCCAGACTGCGCCGACGGTTCCCATGTAGAAAGATCGATTCCGGATGGTGAACAGGTCACTGACGCATACATGGACTAGAACCACGACGCCGCCACCACCCAGACCTTGGACCACTCGACCAGAGATGAGCATGGAAGCATTCACGCTGACGGCGCATAATATACTTCCGCCAAGAAATATGACGTTGGCTGCGAGGATGACCGACTTTCTACCGAAGATGTCCGAAAGCCTGCCCCAAAAAGGGACAGATGAAGCATTCGCGAGAAGATAGGAGGATCCAGTCCAGGCGTATAGGGAATCCGGAATGTGGAAAGATTGGGAAATTGTGGGTAGAGCCGTTGGTATGAGCACAGTGTCGAGTGCTACTAAGAAGATGGAGAGATTGAGTGCGATAAAAGCCGCTAATACATGAGGTGGAGGATCGATCTGCATCTTCGATTGTGTTTTGCCTTGCGTAATGCCCTTTGAGCGTGAGTATGAGGGTTGCATAATCATATCGTAGCTGCGTACCCGGTTTAGCTCTGGCGAAAAGGTGATGTTGTTTGTATTCAGCATAGTTGCTGAGTCTGGATCATGAGTTGACGTGGTCATTTCGGCTTCTCTTGACTTGAAGGCCATAATGATACATGCATATGCGACGACGATAGAAAAGTGATGGCAAAAGATGAACGAGGTTGTTATTGCGCACTCGGCAACTTCAAGCTGCCCTAGACAACCCCAAAGAAACGTATAGGACTTTCACGAGAAATTCCAACGACTTATACTAGGTCTGCATTGCGACAATGTCTATGCAACCATGTTTACGCGACCGTCAATAGAGTGGTCTTCCGCGGGATCAGTTGTAATACTAGGCCTTCCTAGGCGTGCGAAAAAAACGGGTTACATCCTTGAGTTTGCATGCGTCTTGGACCCAGGCGCATGGTGCAAGCTCAGGTGCTACTCACAGGGTGTCCCTGGCTGAGCTCAGCTCTTTGTACCTAGGGCCCCTGAGCGCCTTCGAGAGACCCTAAGACTACTAGGTAACGATTAAGCTCGTAACTTTAGTTTGTGTGGGGTGTGTAGTGCATTCCAACCATGAATCCTTCATTTCTCAACTGCTCGATCAAAGACGAAGTTATTCGTGCACCCGTTAGGGGTTAAAGCTGGCAATAAGCGAGGTTGTGTAAGGATAGGACAAAGACGTGGCCATAAGTCATCTCCACATGCCGTAGCTGCAGCTTAAAGATGGCCTAAATCTCGTCAAGGTTGGATATCAGGAACGCGAGTCGTGAGTGGAGCTTCTACCGACATGACCCTCTAGGCGCCATTTTTGGCGCCCTGACTGGATCCATCGCAATCAGCCTGGCAAAACAGAATGGATTTCTGTACGGTATAGTGATCCACTGGCGTAAAAGCGTCGTGGGCTCGGCACTGCTGGCATTTTTCGAATATGTCGTGCGAAGCGACCCTTCCCGTAAGGAGCTGGTGTAGACGTAACACGATTCATGGGAAGCCGAGTGAGTTCGAGCTACATTCTTCCAGGCAATCATCTTCATCTAGCGTCCACCAGCTTGCGCACAACACTAGACACGTATGTGATCATGCTCACGTATTTGCGGCTCCCAAGTGAGCCTCATGCGTGGAGGCTGCCGTAGGACATGCTGGAGCTTAAGCATAAACCCATATTGAACTAGCAAGCCGGTATGACTCTGGCAGGGTAGGAACGGTAACACATCGAATGGATCTTTTCAATGAGCGTTTCTTCAAATATCGCCTTCGGTGCTATCATCTATCTCAAGATAGCTGGGGGATCGCAACTAGCTTCGGACGCAGCTCGATTCGACGGGATCGGTTGTGATCCACAGCTGTTGGATGCTAGGACGGGCCCGGCCAAAGGTGAGAACAACAGGGAGACAGCAGTCGTAATCGTGGGTTTGACGAAACCGTACTAGCTTAGCCTGGTTTGTAGATACGTTGTTGGTGCAAATGCACCTTCGGCGCTGGGTGTCGTGCAGGGTGGATTCAGTTCGGGAAGAACACGGGGTTTAACCGCTTGTGCAGCGTTACGAAAACCGAGGGGATAGTACCGGTAGCACAATGATCTCGTAAAGGGGATGCCGAGGGCAATCCTTCACGAGAGATCACCAGTAGGTTCACACTCTGGGAGATACGTCGTCCAGCCTATTTTGGCCCCGTCCGGAGTGTTTATCGAAGCGAAAGCCTCCTCGGCACCTGGGCAGAACCCATCACCCAATGTCGAGCACATGCTATGTATGTATGACCCTTTAGCAACGCCCCGAAACCGCGCCTGAAACAATTTGCCTTCAAAAGTAGCGATGCCAGTAAGGCGCGGTGTCACCAGGTTGACGGCTGGCATTCCATCCCCCCACCGACGTCCAGAATCCCAGTTTCATGGCGGACCATCAATCCATTTCGTTCGACCAAAGTTTATACTTATTTGGATCGTAAACATGGGCTTCAAATCACTTCACTCGAAAACAGATCTGACCAAGCTCATTGCTGCGTCAAAGTCTGTATCACTTAACTGAATTCATGATTACTACGCCTTGGTACATGCAGCGGCCGACACCACGCATATTCACCATACCACATGTGTGTTTGTTGCAATCACGTGCTACTTCCTAGCATCATGCGACTGCTATACAGGAGTCTACCATTGCGTAGAGAGCTTGGTGGGTTATGCTACCATCCACTGCTGCACATCACCAGCACGCGATGGCCGATGCATAGGAAGATTATACGGCATATGAAGGGTGGCCAGTCGCATATTACGGTTATGAGGCGCAGCACCATTATACAACAGTATATGGGGAGGTGCTGTGTAAAAATAGATGAACAGTTTGGCAGTAGATCATCGAGCTGGATTTGAACACATTTAGCAGAAAGAGAAATTTGCAACAAGCTGATCCCGCCATGTTCAGCCACATTGAGAACGTTCTCATCCTCGGAGAATCAGGCTCAGTCGGCGCATCCATCTTCGACGCACTCGCCCCTATTTACGATCACAAGGGCGAGATGTTGGAGTGTTTGGTAAAGTCATGCGAAGACAGCCAGGTCAAGTAGACGTGGAGCAGCATCTGTTCCAGGAGCTGGCTAGACTATGACTCTTGGCATCGATGTGAAAAGCAAGAAGACAACGGTGGACGATTCTGGAACGAAGCGTTTCCCTGTCACGAGTAGCAAGGATACTGGGCTGGCAGTCGCAAAAGCTTTTACTTCATCCAGCCATGACGGCGACAAGCAGATCGTGAATGTACTGGAAGCGGAAACAAAGACTAAATCTTTTGATGAAAGGAAGCAGAGTGGCCTGGATATTAACCCCAGAATCTCGTGTCTCAACGAATGCTCACCCGCCTTTATTCCAACAGGTATCGTAGCAGTCCAGCTGTCGGAACGCAGCCCTGCACCACTACGCCAGGCAACCAAAAAGGCACGTATGATCAGTAGATTACTGATCAGGGTGCAGGATAGTATATATCGTCAGTCAGGCCTGACAAAGAGCACCCCAAGTTGCATCAGCAATGGGCAGCCGCTTCAACGCTAGACTTTTGTTGCAACATGCAAGAGATAATCAACAATAGATTCGCTATCATTAAGAAATCAGTACTCAATCGCAGTCTGTTCGCGCCAAACGCCAATAGTATACACAACATAAACGGCTGGCCCAGATGGAGCTTCTCGTCATCAGGGGAGAAGGCATCCTTAGCCGACGATATATACATGAGGAGCATCAACCAGCAAGCAGTGGTCGTCGTACATTTTGTGCTTCCTCGTCGAGCTCCTCTTCCGTCGGGGGTGTCAAGCGAATGCTTCGGAGCCAGCCGTACCACCGTCAGACATGTTTGCAGATGACCGGGCTTTTCGGCGGGGTATCCACACTAACTGAGTCTATTCTCTTCCTTGGTGTTCCGCTGGGTGAACCCACATTGTCGTACTCGTACCATACACCCTTGACCCGTCTGTTTAACTTGCGTGGCGACGGGCTGATACGAGTTGCCAGAGCATTGAATGAACTGGTGGATAGTGACTGGTTGCTTGCTGTATCTGAAATGACATTCGAAGTAAATTGCATTACGGAGTCGCCAAGGGTTTCGATGGTGCGCATCATGCCCTGGCATGTTTGTGAAAGTTCGATTTGGCTCTTGGACAAAGTCTGAAGTTGGGATACGGTAGTCTTGAGGATATCTTTTGTCTGCTCCTGAGACTTCCGTGTTTGCTCTTGGGATTTCCGAGTCTGTTCCTGCGCTAGTCTACTCTGCTCGTGCGACTGGAATAATGTGTTGGATAGAGCAATGTAGTGTGACGCATTCTGATCGACGAGCGCCTGCAGCTTAATCTGGGATTCGGAAATGGCCTTGATCTGGATGCTGCTTGATTCGTTGATCTCTTGCATCGCTTGCAAGCCTGTTGATTGTGCAACTGATAGCGCGTGGACCTGCTCTGCATTACTCTCTACTACGTGTGCCAGTCGCGTCAGGCTTTCTGCCAGGCTGTCAATAGCCGATGTGCTCGCCTTCGCTTGGACTGGTTGTGGAGACGCAACGGCGGGGATACCATTCGCATCCTGCAAGGGCAGAACTATCGGTGGGCAGGTCGGGCTATCCTGGCATGTGTAGAACCACTTGTTGCGGATGTCGAAGAATTTAGGATCGTCCATGATGAGTTCCATGTCCTCGCTCCTGACGACGAAATATTGCGGGCTTGGCCGCGACGACGATGTATATTCGTGCTGAAAAAGGTTCCACCATTGCGAGCAGACGGCGGCCGAGGCGAATGTGAGGATGTACGGGGGAGATGCAGGATAGTCGCTCTATAGCACAAGTCAGTATGCCGTTCTTGCTCGGATGTTGGCACACAGTGCAATTGGCGTCGCTCACCCTCAGCGCATAGGCGTAGAACAGATTTCCTTCCTCTTCCATCTCGACCCTCTTGTCCTGGACGGGTCTGCTCTGGCTTCGCTTGCGCGGCGAAAGTAATCCAGTCGCTGGTGGAGTGTCGGTGTTCATCATCAGTCCAGCAGCGAGCGAAATGCTGGGCTTCTTGCGCATATACTGGGGCTTTCGTTCTGGTGACGTCTGTCTTCGGCTGTGTATGCGCTTCTCAAGGTTCGAGCTGGACGACTCAAAGACTGCCTGTGACAAGGAAGATTCCATGAGCGCGGCGAAATCAGGCATGCTCTGTGGTCGGGACATATCTGTGTAGGATGGTGATTCGGGCTCAGAGTTGTGATGGCAGCAGAAGGTGTCGTCGAAGTTATTGGCCAAGTGACACCTGAACGACATACAGAGACATGGACGACACGATTGGTATCTCGAACGCCTAACCAAGAACAAATAAAACCTCGAGTGACCGGGGAGGGGTTGGTGGGCTATGGTAGTGTATGAGGTTTGCGGCTGGCCGTCATCCTTGTCGATGACCTCATAGTACCACAGCTTTACTGGGATACGGGTGCGCTTATGCGTTCAGCATGAGCGGAAGACGGGAAGTCTAGATGTCAATGTCGATGTATCATCGAACACTAGCTAGCTCACCCTGCTCGCAAAAAAAGCATTGCAGCAAACGAAGAGTCGCAGCCTGCACAAATACGAGCTGATGCGCATGCTGCTGCTATGCTACCATCCAACGAAGCCCGTCTCATTAGCGAATGCAGGGGGTTGCGCATAAGGATAGCGACTTCAGGGGAAAAAAGGAACGTGTTCCGTCTGCAAATGGGTGGGGTTTGGGTCTGCGTCGCCTGGAACGAGATAGCCGGTGCGATAGGTTCGGGATGAAGGGTGGCGTGGAGCTGCGAGCGAAGTTTGGCGCGGCAGATGCTAGCGAACCATGACGTCGTGCACATGCGGCCGCGAACTAACGGCGTCCTTGGAAAAACGTTCGGCGCACGAACATAGATATGTATCGGCAGTATGTGTCTCTCCGCTCATATTCCAGAGGCTGTGGGCACTGGCAAAAAGCGCATCAAACACGTTGCGGCTTCGTGCAGCGTCTCGCAACATCATTGGCTGCCGTTAAAATCAAAAAGTCTGCAGATATTTCTTTTTTGGAAACAAAGTACACCAGCCCCTCAATTTTGACAACCCGTTTGAGTGTATGCTCCGAGATCAGTGGTCACGTTGGTGGAGACGGGGACTTGGATCATCTCAAGGGAAGTATTGATTTATGCTAGACCATATTCAAGACCTGACGTGCGAGTCGCGTTGCCAACGTATACCCTCGATCATCATCATCAACTTCGTATGCCATGATATATGAAACCTCGTATATACTACCACCCCTAAGCAAGTCGACCAACAATCCAGTGGGAACATGGCTTCAGCAGTCAGGAAACTTTCGCGTGCGCCTGTGTCAAGATCGCAAGTTGGAAGGAATGTCAACGTTGCACCAGACAACTCGACCGAGTGGCGACAGCTCTAAATGACGAGATACTTGGATGCATCCTGCTCAACACCGACCTTGACCTCAAAATGCTCCATAGCACCAAAGCCGCGTTCGGCCAGCCAATCAGTAGGTGCCTTTGGGACGACGGACTCGAACTCAGTCATCCATGGTTCAGCAGCATCTGTCTTGAAGACAATATGGATATAGGGTTTGGTTGCAGCAGGAACTGGAGGCTGAGCCCCAACAACGACCATGGCGGGAGCTGAGGCAGCGGCACGCGGAGCAGGCTTGCGATGGATGCGGACCGAAGCAAGGGACCTGCTGCGGAGGATGGAGCGCCAAAGGTTGTTCATGCCTGAGCAAGAACGGTTCTTGAGGACGCGGCGGCCGAAGAGGCGGTAGCTGTAAAGCGGTCAGTGTACTGTTATGCTGATGCTAACGGCAGGAATACTCACAGATCCTTAGCTTCGCCGTCAGTCTCAGGGACGTAGTTGGCTTTGAGATAGCGCCCGAACCCAGCTTCAATCTTGAGGCTGTTGGACCAGATGTCAAGAAGAGGAAAGACTTCGATGCCGTCTGCAGTGCACTCCAGATTGTTAGCTTTGTCACCTACAGCGATCGTGAGGTTGCCAACAAAGGGCGCGTCGATCTGGCGTTCTCCTGCTGGTGCCAGCTGGGAGACGACATCGGTGGCAGCTGGGTAAAACGTCCGAAGGTAATCAACAATCTCGGTGAGGTCCATGCCAATCTCCTGCTTTGCCATGTATATTGGGCGGTACTCAATCCTCATCTGCCGGCAAACTTGGGTGAGACCCCAGAACGGGCGATTGGTCTCGCGGAGCTCGGTCTTGGCTTTGGTCTTAGCCGCACGACCAGACTTGTTACCGACGCTCGAGATCTCCTCGTCTTGCTCTTGACCAGCAATGTCAGATGCCAGAGTGCGTCCGCGATCGAGACGAGTTCGTGGACGTAAAGATGCGATACGCGGACGGTGAACGAGTAGAGCCTGTTTAGGACAACCATGAGTGTGCATGTAGACCTCGTTTCTAAGTTCTGCTAGTCGTCAGTCTGTGCCGTAGTCATTGCGAAACAAGGCACTTACCACCGGGGAGATCCATGAAACGGAAAGGCTTCTGTAGAGCTTGGGCACCGGTACAGGCCTTCTCGTTGAGAGCAGCACCCACAAGCTCGGCCATTGCGCCATCCGATTTCTTCTTGACCTGCTTCTTGATGCCGGCACCGGTATGCGCATTGCCCCTGCCCTTGCCCTTGTTCTTGCGAGGTGGCGGATATCGCGAGGGTGCGGTACTCATGGTGAGCGCCTCGAAGCCAGGAACAGGAACTCCGGGGGAAGGAGGGACAGTGGCATGCTCAGAACCCATGATGACGTTGGACGTGCCGTTGAAAGTGTTCTGGCGGGCGCTGGGTGTTGTAGGGGCAGGGCCGACCGGCGGATGACCGAACTTGACAGTGGAAGAGCAAGAAAGGGGTGGGGTGCTTGGGCGAGTGGGACTGGTTGTGTTAGTAGAGTCCATCTCACTATAACCAAGATATCTCATTGTAGAAATCTCGGGGGCAATACGTGAGAGGAAGTGGAACTTACGCCATTGCTTTGGATGTTTTTGGTCTGTCTCTAGTTCTCAATGAAGCTGCGACAGCTCAAGGATATTAATAGTCAATTGCTGGGAATGTTTGAGGAGTTTAGAAGTAAAGGAGTGTAGAGGATGGAGATATTATATCTACCCAAGAAGTAAAGGTGAGTGAGGATGATGCAAACGATGATTGTTGCAAGCTTTTCTAACGGTGACTGGAGAAATTGCCCGATCGAAGGTCACCTTAAGACTAGGCTCAAGGTAAGAGGGCAGCGGTGCTTGGCAGTTATCGTTGCAATGATGTTTGGTGATGGCATGGTTGGCTGTAGATTGAAAATTGGTCGAGAGATCTGGTTGTTGCATTAATTCATCAAGCTGATGGGCGTGCAATAAGCTGTGTGGCATAATCGCATGTTCGGAGGTGGAGCTTTCCCATTGTAGCTGCGCAGAACGACCAGCATAATCAGCGTCGACCGTAGGCATTGCGACATACCACAATCAAGAGAATATCCAAACTTAACAAGAAGGACGTTCTGGGCCTTGATCAACGTGATTCAAGAACAATGACCGTTCTGCCTCCGATCTCGCACATGGTCACGTATGCACTTGCGCTCAAGACGTGCTGCTGTCAGTTGATGAGAACGCCGTTTTGCTTGCGCTGCACCAGAAGCTGCATTCAAGGCGATCCCACACGCAGATTGTTCCTTATCGTGGACGCAGCAAGTCAAAGGCAGGTGTTATTGGGTGAGGGCCTGGGGCAGGTGGGAAACTCTCTCTTTCGGTCAGCTTACCAATTGAGAGGCAGCGGCGAGCCACACGGTGGTCATACACAGCTGTCGTAAACATAGGTACTATAGTCGAAGATATGATGACGAGTCACGAATAATGGTTTGATAGCTGTGGCCTAGCAGGGAGCAAACGAGTACAAATAAGTACACACCGTATCCGCTTGTATGCCTGGTTAATATCGAAGCATTGAGGCTTGAAAAAGGTCGCGTTGTGATCTTGCTCCGATCTAGTGAGACAGATTTCCATCCGAAAAGACGTATCCGATGGAAAGGTGCGTAAGTCCGTAGCGGGAGAAGTGTATATGTGTGTGCGATGACATGATTAACTTCCGCTGTCCGCCGTGCCGCACCGAATTGTGCGACCCCGAGCCATCACTTCTTCGTAAATCTGCCACCAGGACGTAATCATCTTTACTAAGATTCCTGTTGGGCTTCGTCTCATGAACGCCGGAGAATGCAAAAGAAGGTATACCGCGAAGGTGAGAGTGAGCATGGAAATCAAAGGACACTTTCGTCCAGCAGTGGAACTGACACAGCGCGGGAATAGTATTTCCAATTATGCGTCCTCTACTTTGAGAGACTTCATTCCCTATCTGAAGAACTCGTTGGCTTCCAATGTCCCCTTCATACCCCGAACTAACTCCCATGGCAGCCAGAAACCTAGTAATATCTTCCACTGTAATTTGCTAGAAGTGCTTTTCCGCCATCTCCATCAATATGCACGAAGTACTGCCATCTGACACAAGGAGTCAACATTTTCAGCCAACACCGTAGTCTGTCAGCAAGGCGGGAAGCCTAGTCTGAGCGCAGTGATCTCGCCATTTCCTATCTTGCTTTTCCAACCCGCGTCGTCTTTGTTCAGCATTGGTTCTGAGATGCAAATAACGGGTCGCAACTGTAGCGTCGAGCCTACTGGATATAGCTGGTGAGACATGAAGTCGAGGAGGAGTTGCATAGGAGCACATAGGTCTATACAACAACTGCTACCGTGAAGGGGGAGATAGCCGTCAGCGGACACCTGAAGTTGGATGCCGCGCAGATTCAGAGGGAAGGTAAGCCGACCCCAACGGGCACCAACCAAACCCGGGAATCATCCCGCCGACTCCGGACGACAGTCCTCCAGATTGCCCCGCAACACCAACCCGTGACGCAACACCATCCAACGTGTTTCTCGACGGAGCAAAAGATGCTCCGCACAAGCGTTCAGCGGGTGAGCCTCAGTCGGCAAACTTGCCGCAGCTCAGTTTCACGCGTCTAGATACATAAAGTCGTTGACCTCCGACTCCGACCTCTCCTTATTCAAAGCTCTCATACCTATACCCTGTGCTTCTACAGCAAACCTTTCCCTCCCAAACCGCAAACATGTCAATGTCAATCGAAGAGTGCCAGAAGCCTCGCGCCGGCTTCCCCAAGCCGGTCCCTGATACTCCCACAAACGTCATGCAACAATTCAGCATGGCGGGAAAAACAATCGTGGTAACCGGGGCAGCTGAGGGAATCGGCGGCGCCGTTGCCGACGCCATGGCCGAAGCAGGCGGCAACGTAGCACTATGGTACAACTCCAACAGCGCCGCCATCACACGCGCAGAGACGCTCGCAAAAGAGCACAACGTAAAGACAAAGGCCTACAGCGTAAACCAAATCGACGCTGCCGCCGTGCAAAAAGCCGTTCAACAAGTCGTCGAAGATTTCGGCCGTATCGATGTCTTCGTCGCGAATGCTGGCACCGGAGACAGCAAGCCACTGCTTGACCAAACCCTCGAGAGCTACCACAACCTTATGAAGGTCAATGTTGACGGCCCTGTGTTCTGCGCCAAGTACGCGGGAGAAGTGTTCAAGAAGCAAGGATTCGGTAACTTGATCCTCACAAGTTCAATCTCGGCGCATATCGTCAACGTGCCTGTCGATCAGCCCATCTACAATGGTACAAAGGCGTTTGTATCGCACCTGGGCAAGTCGCTGGCGAGAGAGTGGAGGGAGTTTGCTAGGGTCAACATTGTGAGCCCGGGATTCTTCGACACGAAAATGGGCGCTGGACCACAAGTTATCAATGAGGGACTGAGGATGATCCCATTGGGACGGCAGGGAAATGTCAAGGAGATCAAGGGGCTGTTCTTGTATCTGGGTAGTGATGCGTCGAGCTACATGACGGGTAGCGATTGTATTATTGATGGTGGATATGTACTGCCATGAGCAGGTAGGGACCGGAAAGCAAAAGAATTGATACCAACAGCTGCTCTCTAGCAGGGACGGAGACATGACGAACATGTATAGCTGTGCCCCTTCCAGTCTGAGCGTTCCATCGTGAAGAAGAACAAGGAATCTAAGATTAAAAAGGTATATGTGCTCGCTAATTGCAAATGAAAAGGCTCAGGCAACGCCAACGCCAAAGCCACTACTCGTCTTTGCTCCTCTCCCTATCCAAGCTCTCCCTCTCAGTCGTTTCCCCACTCCCAGCATCAACGCCTTCACTTCCTTTACTCTCCTCATCCCTCCTCCTGTCTTGTGCGATATCCGGTGCAGGCGCAAAGTTACTCTTACCTCTGATCTTCTTGCCATATAGATAGAAAAACACAGGCATCGGCACAAGTACAGCGGCCACACAACCGAGCAGCGTGCTGGCCCATTGAATACCCATACCATTGAACATGAACGTCGCGAACAGCGGGAAGACGCCGCCGAAGATGGAGCGCATAAAGGTATTTGCTGCGATGGCGGAGGCGGCAAACATGAGGTAGGCGTCGACGATGTAGTTGAGAAGTGAGAGGAAGATGGAGAAGATTCCGAAGCCGGTCAAGAGACCACTCAGCACAGGAACGATCCAATGAACTTGGCCGGTGTAGCCAGTCCAGCCAAACCAGAAAAGACCGGCTGCGAAGAGCACACTGCCGACCATGCTGATGGGCAATCGCCACTCTGGAACAGGTATGTTGTTGTTGGCTTGCAACTTTCGCACATATCGTGGGTTGTCGAGTACGATGATGATGAAAGCAATGACTTCGCCAGCAACCATGCCGAAGTAAGCAAGTCCACCTATACCGGCACTCCAGCCATAGACCCCTTGAAAGACGAGTGCGTATGCGGTAAGGAAGAGGTAGAGTAGGCCGTCTAGTGCTGTTAGTCCAGTTCCTCATGACAAGCCGACGGACAAATCAAACTCACAAATAAAGCTCATGTAGATGGTGATGAGCAATACTATAGGCTCCGCAAAGAGGATGCGCATGGGTCTGCTAACGTTCTTGATAATCAACTCCTTGAAGTCGACCTCGATTTCCTCCTGCTTGGCGTGTATACCCCAATTCTTGGTTCGTCTCCTCAACTCGCTCGCCTTGTTGATCAGCACCACAGGCGGGTACGTCTCTTCCATGAAGAAGAAGAGCAAGGCAAACGACACGAAGCCCATGAAGCTGCTGATGTATTCAGTCCACCGCCATCCCAGGTCGCTCTGCGTGATGAAGCCTCCAATAAAGGGTGCAAGTAGAGGACCCATGAAGACAGTCGAGGAGAAGACGGCGACGGCGAGTCCACGAAGCCTGTTATCAAACATGTCGGCGAAGACAGCGGCGACGATGGCGAGTGGGGAAGAGCCAAAGAGACCGGCGAAGAAGCGACAGATGAGGATGGTCTGGAGATCTTTGCCTGCGGCTACGGCGATGCTGAAGATGGCGAAACCGAATGCGGCAATGATGAGGGGAGGTTTTCGGCCATACAACTCGGAAAAGGGCGCCCACATCTAAGGCGTGTTAGCATAGCTCAACCCATTTCTGTGGGTGGTGTCTCGACTCACCAAAGGCCCAAAAGCATATCCGAAAACGAACAGACTCGTGCCTAGAGTACCCACCACATTGGCCACGCCGAATTGCTGTGACACTGAAGCGGTAGCAGCCGAGAATATACTGCTGCCCATGGTGGCGGTAAGGGCGTCGAAGGCTAGGATAGCACCAATGCCAACCTTCTTCTTCATGGGCCAGTTCTGCGCATGCAGCGGGTCTTCCTTGCCATCGAACTCGACCACATACTCTTCCCTGTCCGGCAGGAGCGGAGGAAAGGGTTTTCCGGCTCCCATGTTTGGCAATGGCTTCTCGGTACGACGGCGTGTGAGGGTCCTCGACAAGCGCGAATCGACTCGCGATGCACCGACGGTGCCGGCATGTTGGCTCCTGTGTGTCTCGATACGGCGGAGGGCTTCGGGGTCGCGTTCGGTAGGGTGCAGGGTGAGGTAGTTGCCGCTCGAGGCTTGTGAATTGACTGTCGCTCGGCGGTCGCGTGGGGTTGAGCGCGCGGTGCGTATTTCTTCGAGGCGCGCGCTGTGTGCGGACGCTGAGCTTGCCGAGCTGGCCGTCGAAGCCGTCGAAGCCGTCGATGTGCTGTGTCGTGAGAGGGGCGAGGCGACTTCCTCTTCCAGCTCTCCGATGGGCGAGGCTACTGCTTCCTGCGCGAAAGACATCTCGCTCGTGGTGCGCTCCCCCCGCTCGTGTGCCTCGATGTTCCGCAACCGCTCATCGGGCGTCTGGTCGTGCAAATGCCGTTGGTGGTACTCTTCGCGAAACTGGCGCTGCGGGTCCCAATTGGCGAAGCGCTCAGGGCTCGCATTCGCCTCATTGCGTAGCATCTCGTAGTCTTCCTCCTGCATCGTGTCTGCTTTGTCAAGCTGTTGCTGCTGCTGCTTCTTCTTCTTCTTCTTCTTCTTCTTCTTCTTCTTCTTCTTCTTCTTCTTCTTCCAATATCTCAAAGGTCGTGACCAGCGCTTCGGTCGTGCTGGAAAGCGATGGAAAATCGCAGCGCTCGGCAGTTGGAGTAGAATTCGTGGATCCTCGAGCCTGACGTCGGCGCCGCTGTGGATCGCGTGGACCTAGTACACGACGGTGGGACTAGTCGTGACCGTATTTCCGGGAGTTGGATGCAGATACTGTCGTCCATGGCGACGGACAAGCTTCAGGCGCCTGCGCCGAAGCCGCCGCCGTATCTACTATAGTATATGGCGTGCGTGGCCTTGAGCGAAACATGTGCCCGACTACCCTCATGTCCCGTGTTCGTGGCATGCGACATGGCAGATGGCAAAGAATATTTCCGATTATTACCGGCACCAGCGTCCTCCTCGTACGGCGTTTGCGACCTGAGTAAGCCACGGCTAGCCGGGCGTACCAAGGCGGTCAGTGCAGTTGACAGTCTTGATTGGCTGGCTGGCTGGCTGCCTCGAGAGCAAGAGGTTTACCGGCGGAAATAGAAGTTTGCCTACGTCATGGGCACAAATTGCTGTGTCAGCGCCATCGTGTAGACCGACCGTTGTCATCACCGTGCATAACGTAGCGGCACAATGCAAGTGGGGCACCTCGTCGTCTCTGATTGACTTCTCGTCGCAATAGGGGGGGAGGGGGAATGCTTGCAATTGATGCCCATTCTGTCACTCGAGCCCAGCAAACTGCAATTTCGTACATTGGCAGAACTTTCAAGCGCATCGATCAATCCACCATTTCACATTCGGTGCACCTCCCCGCCGCAACGTGCCCGTCTTTAAACCCACCATCGGCAATTCTCCTCCATTGCTACTAATCCACCCCGAGCTTGTAACCATTTTCGAGCGCTAGGAGTATCCATCGGGGCGTCGCCAGGAATCATGCTTTTAATGTGCACTTATCGGCCCTCGCGATCATCAAATCCACCTACAACATCCAGTCCGTCGCCATACGCGAAGCCGGAGCCGGGCTCGAAGAGGAGAGGTGTCGTCGAGCACTGCGTGATGGGTGCTCACATGGATAGCATTCTTTCTTTGTGACACCGTCTCCAATTCATCAAGTCAACAAAGAGGACATCGTAGCCGATTCCACCCGTGTGCCTCAGCAATCTCCTCAATGTCATGTTTCTTTTGCGGTTTGCCAACCAGGCTCATCGTCAGTCCAGCCAGTCGGATTTACGGGCTTCTTCCATTCAGTCAACAGCCGATCGATACCAGCGGGCTTGTCTAGGGAGAATAGTCCGCATTCGACGCACTGCAAGGCTACGACGGCCGTCACTAGCTTCGTGCAGGAGGCGCGCCATACCATGGGCTTGGTAGATACCGGCAGCGACGTGGGGTCCAGCTGCAATATGTCGTATGCCGCAAGAAAGTCTTCAGGGTGTGTTGCATCAACTGTGAATTATATTAGCCGCGAACAGTAGGCCATGTAACGGGAACACAAACAATAGGCAAGGTCGCCGACGGTGCGAACGGCTGGAAGCAGCCGATGGCTTGGTCACATTTTCCCAATCCACCTCGACGTGCCGCTGTCAAACGCACGCTAAACTCAACGGCCCTGACAAGTGTTTTTTGGCAAAAGCAAACATGCAAAGTCAGACCATTACCTTTTCGGAGGGCTCTTGCAGCACCGAGAGCTACGCCTGGCAAAAGACGTTCAGGCGTCATCGGAGGAAGTGGAGGCCGACATCTTGAATGCGTAGAGTATAGGCTGTCTTTGGAGCACAGGTTATAAGCCTCATTCCCAGAAATCGTCCCTGTATATCCATGTGCCTTCGAATCAAGTTCCTCGTCTTCGTCTCCTTTAACGACTTACAGGAGAGCGTCTTTTTTGACCAACTATACGAGAGAAGGACGTCGTGGGAATGAGCATGATGAGACGGCTATCTTGAGGCTTCCATCGATTGGATACTGATATCGCACCTTGTTGTTTTGGATTCTAGCGCAATGTTCGAGTCACTTATTTCTCTAGCGCCCTCCACACAGCTGCAGGGTGTTTTTGTTCTACCTGTGCAGCCGCGAAATCAGGTCTTCCAAGGATTGCATCACATATCACACACAGCCAGCGCTCTACCCTACCTAGGTAGGCAGACCGCTGTTGCCGTCCTCACGTCCGCTCGCTCGCTCCAGACTCCATGCGCCCCCCACCCCCACTTTCCGGGCCCGATTCCCACCACACGCCAAGCCTGCATGCACACTAGCCAGGGTGTGCGAACGCTTCCGCATCGTCTGACCGGTACCTGACAGCTTCAGATCTACCCATCTTTGCTTTTTTACTCCAACTCTGTTACCTTGTCCTGCAAATGTGGGAGCTGATATGCCCGTCACCCAGTTGTGAACCTGTCATTGCGCATGCAATAGGTGTAATAACGGCATGGTGCAATCCCCATCATCTCAGCGTTTAACCTTGGGACCTGTTGATCTTGTTTTTGTTCCAGGTCGCAGTTCCATCTAGTCTTCCCAATCCGTAAGTAACTGCATATACTCGCCACCATATGCAAACTCGTCACATCTGGGTCCTTGCCACCACTTCCGGCTGTAGACCCGTTTCGCCCGCATGGCTACGGAATTTTCAAGCTCGATAACCGACACGATCACGTACGAAGATATCGATCGAAAGCCGCCACTTTGGACAGATCCTTGACGCGGACCACCGTGGCGGGAGCGCCCGACTTCCGCACATTCATGTTGACTTGAAACCTGTTGATTACGCTTGTTTTACGATCCGTATGCAATGCAAGTCAAATTTGGAATCGCGTTTCGTCAAGATGTTAATATGGTTTCGCCGTCAAGCAGGGAAGAGCATCCATCACCTAGTGGAGCCGATCCGACATCCTCGCAATGTTCCTCACTCTTCCTAGGATCCATAGTACTCACGCAAGGAGCGAAAGTCGACGGCAAATTCCTGGCGGGTACTCATGCAAAAAGGATCCCGGGGCTGGGAGGTCGAATCGTACAGCTGAAGACACTCCACTCCACCTCTCAATCTGGGCCACCGATCGGTAATGACCAGAATAAGATACGGTTCCTGGAGTTTCTGTTGTAGACCTTGGCGAGGAGTTGCTACACCTCGCCAATCAGCATCTTGGACACTAGCACCAGCCATGTGAACTATTGCATACGGAGTATATCCCATCTCCGCGTCGAGGCTCGTATATGCGAGTGGGTACATAGCCGGAAGGGCTCTTGATTGCCGTTATGTGCTCGCTCGACGGCCCTACTTCCCTGACTCTGCATTGGCTGATTATGTCTTTTGTTCTTGTGGCTGACCCACTCCCATCAAGCCTTGGCGGACTTGTTACGCCTTCCCACGCCCCTACTCCATTTAACATGTCTGACACTTGAAAAGCCACCATGCACATATGATAAACATCCGTCCACTCGAAAAGCCGCTGCTAAACTGTCTTATACTTTGGAAGCATTCCGCGGAAGACACACCTTTTTGACTCGTTTACACAATGCCTGGTGGCATACACCCCCCTCTCGATGTCATGCTTAGTTGGCCAAAACCTAACTATGTCGATCCGGTACTTCGACCAAACACCATCATGCTACTGGCCTGCATTATGGGACCAATTACTGTTGTGATGACTCTTGTGAGAATGTGGCTTAGAGTCTTCCATCAACGATGTGCTGGGTGGGATGACTGGCTCATGTTCGCTGCCCTTGTATGTCGCCCCAGAGCCTCATAATGTCTGTGCTGACTGCCATAGATTCCCACTATGGCGTTGACAGTCCTCTATCCTCTGGGTACTGCCCCAAACCTTTCCGCAACGACCTAGCTAACGTCTTTTTAGCAAGCCATCAAGCCTTCGATCGACATATTTGGGACGTGAACTACCTTGTTGAGCCTGAAATCATCGTTACCGCCCGGAAGTACGTGCTGGCAATCGGGTGTATATTCTGTGTTGCAACCGGCCTCATCAAAGTCTCCATCTTGCTCTTTTACCGACGTCTCTCCTCGCGGGCCGTTTCGAAGACATTCATCCGGGTAACGTGGGCCAGTATCGTCTTCATCGTCGCCTACAGCATTGCCTTGACCCTTGCCCCGATTTTTGGCTGCCACCCAATCTCAGCATTCTGGGATCAGTTAGACATTGTCAAATCACTGCAGGGGTACGAGTACCACTGCTTCGATGAAGGCGCTGATGTCTTGTCTGCCAGCATCATATCAGCGGCGCAAGATCTCTTAACTGCCATTCTTCCTACTTTCCTCTATTGGAACCTCCAGATGCCTTTTCGACAAAAGTTGGCACTGTTTGGTATATTTGCTATGGGCTACGGCGTTGTCGCGCTGGGATGCATACGAGCCTACTACAGCTGGTACACATTCTATGGCACTTACGATGTCGCTTGGTCGACATGGAACCTCTTTCTTACCTGCATGCTCGAGTTGCACATTGGTTGCCTGTGCGCCAACGCTCCCGCCATGAAGGTCTTCTTCAAGCATTTCTTCCACGAGAAACTTACTCACCGGTCAAGAACCAGGACACCGGCAGGTTACGACGATCGCCGGGATAGCGCGCAAACCAAGTCGAAGAACTCATGGAGAAGGTTCGCTCCGAATCTCACAAGTGGAAGTTGGCCGCAGGGCTCCAAAGGATATCACGACTCTCACACTGGTGTATCGGTCGACCCACATGGCGGCGTGCATGTCCACAAGGAGATACAGGTCACACGTTCGCCAGTGAGTACCGCGTTTCCGACCCCCAGCATCCGGCCATCGTCGACTATCACGACCGACATGATCTGTGACCACGATTATGAGGACATTGACCTCGGTCGTTACACCACGGCGCACAACTCCCGTGCATCCAGCATGCGATCCACTAAGCTCTTCGAAGACCACGACTTGGAGGCACTTCCCCCACTACCCATGTCTCCTGCATCACCGGGATGTCCAGCTAGCTCCGCCTCTCTCGTATCACATCCCCACACACCAACAGAGAAAAGGTTGCCCTTGTTGCCCTTACCGGACATTGCATCAAGTGAGGAGGTGGGGAAAGAGAGGAGTGCAACGCCCATGCCACCACCGAGCGGGAGTCAATCGCCCTACCCGCCACGAGTTTCAAGTCGTGAGAAGCCAAGCTGGCAGTCGGGGCCATGAAGCGTGCCGCGCATGCTGATGTCCAGACTCTGCACCATCCAAGGTACCCATGCCGACCTACATTTATAGATTGTCAAAGCTTTTGCGTTGATCGCGAAAGATCTTTGTGTGTTTTTCTCCATCTGCAGCGCTGCTATGATATCCACTTTATGATGCCATGTATACTATCTCGCTCACTGATAGAAGCACGTTCTCTATGAACCGGAATGCACGCTTTCTGCTATTTCATACGCAAATCTTTATTTTCGCTTTTGACTCGTGATCTTTGTCATCACACGAGGCCCAATTTCGCCCATGTCTAGGAATGAGGTTGCGGATTACACGATCAGACTTCGGTGCGGGTCGTTTACCCGAAGCGCTGGAATCTCGGCGTACCTCTGGAAATCCAACCAAACTCACCATTTTGTAGCACATTGTTCGTATTCAATTCCATCATATATCTCAAAGAGAGTAGACACCTGGGCAGAGTGCAAGGTGGGTGTCAAGGTGCAATGTAGATTCTACACCAGTCATAGATCAACCAGAAGAAGGTGTGCTCCCGTCGGAAATCGAATGGAAAAAAAGTTATTCCGATTCCGACCTAGCGGCAGCGTTTGCACGCCCACACGCCCTGAACCTCCACGCCCGACCCCGTCATCATCCACGCCTTAAAAGTATGACTGCATGGCGTTTGTTAAGATGCAAGAGCTTTTAAGAACAAAGCATGTCTTTCTTCGTCGGCAGAACTTGACCCAATGGCCCAATCCTCCAGCATGACGACATCAAAACTCTCCCCACCAACTCTTTTTACATTGTCGGAATTAAAGGCCAACCCGACATTATCGAGATCCGTCACGCGGCTTGTCAACGATGCGTTCTACCGTTCGAAAGAGGCCGATCCGGCGAAATGGGACAATACCACGCTTCGCTTTCCCCATGAGGAGGCGCTGCATGTCATGCTCGGGGATGAGGGCGGTGTCATCGCATTGATCTTCGACGAAGCCGACGTCGCAAAAGATGCCGACAAGGCCGATAACCAGGAAAACAGAAAAGTTGTTGCATGTACCGCCGCAGTACCGTGGAAAGGTGGGTGGGCGGGAGAAGGTGCCGGCAAGGAAAGCGGGTGGGAATTAAAAGTCGTGTCTGTGCATGGCGCTGCGAAGTACCATCACCGTGGCCTCGCTGTCCGGCTGCTCACCTTCCTCGAGTCGTATCTTGTTGCGAGTAGAAGGGCTGTCCTTCGAGAGGCGGGAAACTGGGGTCAAAGTGTGTTGACGCTCTGGATCTTAGCGGCGGAGTGTATTAATGGTGTGTATTGGCGTAAAAGAGGGTATCAAGAAGTACGTAAGAAGGTGGAGGGGCCGGGCGTTTGGAGTTGTAAGACGAGTTTCGAGATGGTGGTTCTACGGAAGGATGTAGCTTTTGATGTTGAGGCTGAGTTGGTCGAGGGATAGTGAGAGAAAGAGAAGTAGAAGCGAATGGACGACGATCCGCCGTCTAGCTTATTACCAAATATGGAGAAAACCCACTTCTCGCCCGGTTTAAAGACTGGATTGCAGTACTCATGTGGAACAATGGTATCGTCGTTGCATACAGCCCTTACAAGCCCGCTTTCCGGAGATTAGGTATGTACTTCCTGCTTTGCTACTGGTACTACTAGTAACTGTTCAAATCTCATGTCGCCGCGCGAATAGTGAGAGTGAGTGAAAGCGTGAGCTTCGCTGAAAGACATGATTTGGATATTCAAGCTTCGATAGAAGGCCATTGGAACAATGTATAACCGCCTCTACCGATTCAGTATCTTCTGAGACAAGAACAGAATGAAGCAGGGAAAGACTTGGAGTCGCATAGTGCAATCGTTGTTTGGATGCGGACGAAGGTGTATAAGCAAGACGAGAGGAACGTCGCAGGCTGAGAAATTATACAGTCGTGGAAACGAGACACCATTTTTTCGAAACCATTGGAAGTTTGAGACAAGCGTATGGGTACGAGAGTGGATTGCTGCGCATACTAATAATGCTGAGTGCGTTGGGTATCACGTAAATACACCAAAATTGATTATTAGCCAACCCAAAATCTCAAACTCTCCTCCTTCATCCAGCATACAATGCAGAATGGTAGAGTAAGAAATCTAATCCTAGATTTCAAAACACCAAAAACCTCCTGGCGCAAATCTCCATCACCAATCAGCGGCATTTGTGCACAACGCACAGCCCGTCTCTACGATAGAACACTCGCTTACGGAATACTCCATGACCAGCTAATGGTCTTGTCCCAAGAGTCATCAAAGGAAAACTGGTGATGATGTGTATAAGGGCGCCGATCCGGATTCGGGTCAGCGTAAGCAAGCCGGATCTCACGTATGCCCCGCGTAGGCTCAGTAGCGTCGTCCCATATCCTAAACACAGTGCTCTTCCACTTCCTAGCCATTTCCTCGCTCATGAGGATTCGCAGTTTTGAGTCATGATTCTGGACCCTGAGTCGGATCTCTCTGATCGCTTTGGTCATGTCGCGCCATTTCGAGTCGGGCGGATTAGCAAACATCGCCAGCATGCTGTTCACTTGTGTGACGGCAATCTGCGCGCCAGAACTCCGCAAATGCTTATGTAGTTCGAAGCTGAACTGCACGTGAGGTGAACGCGCCACAAGCTGGACTACACGCGCAATGTCTGCATCGTAGAACTCCTTCACGCCCCGAATTATGTCGCGGCTGTGGTGGATTAGACTGATAATGCTTCCGCGGTAACGCATCATAGAATCATCATCGGCAGGCGGGTAGAAATCGCGGATGTATCGAGCGTAGTGGTAGGTGGATGCTAGCCGAAATGTGGTTTGATCCATGTAAATGAGCTGAAATTCGTGTCGGATTTGTCGACATGTCTGCGTAAAGCAGCGGAACTTTCCCACCGGTTCAATATTGTCTTCATGGCGGAGCCGCAATGGGACAGGAACTGGCTCGATGCAATAGCTGTAGATTTTGTTTCGCAGTTCTAGATCCACTATATTAGCTAGGCTTGGGTTGTTCAGACAAGGCACGCACCACCCGGAAGGTCCAGAAGGTGACTATTCTGAGTGCTCACTGCAATTTGCTGTCTCTGCGCTTGTACAGTGGCCATGAGTGGAAACTCTTCAGCGGACTCTGGAACGCCGCTGTCGAAGTTAGTATCTAAGCATTGAGCGCAAAAAGCTGCTCACATGATCAACACCGCCACCCACGGAGCTTTTTCGGTTGCGGGTAATGTTTGTGTAATAGAAGGATGAGTTGAGAAAGTGCGTAATATCGGATGCCTGCATGGTATTGGAGAGCGGGGCTTCACCTTCACGTGCGACACGTAATCAAGGTGCAACCGCACTAGATTGTTTGGTAGATGGGTATGTAAGTCACTCACCTATAGAATACAAAACTAGTTCCAGCCTAGAGAAATGAGCGATGAAACAAATCCGGACTAGTAGCTTCCAAACGTAAGATGTGTGAGTCAATCGTTTTTCTCTGATACTTGCAGTGCAATATTGCCTTGGACGCCAGAGACGGCATTGATATTGAACGCACATATTTGGCGACATACATTCCGCAGGCTGCCATTCAATCCACAGCGAGCTTGTGCATAATGCTTCTTTATACGCTTGAGGGGCCGCGAAATGTACAAATATCTGAGTTCGACGCAGAATTCCTAGATGCGGTTGCAGAGTTCGCCGCGCAGTGCTAGTAACGGTAGAGTGGACATGATGATCGCGCAGACTCGAAGAGAGAATAGATGTTGGATGACAAGTGGGAACGCCTAGTATTACTCTCGGTTAGAAAGCTGTTTCTATGGGATATGGGAATACGAAGGCGTTTAGTTAACAAGAACGATCCGCGGGAATGAAGAAGGAGGCGCTAGAGTTCATCTGGCTAGCCTGGCGTCTAGCGCTGATGGCCTCAGCTGGACATCACACCCACGCAGGTCCATGAACCGGAAGCTAGAGACACAAACACGATATACCAACTAGCTGAAAACATGCGTCGCTACATGACCTTGCCTTCAGGCGTGCTGTTCCAAGCATGCTCGAATTGTTGCCATCCACCTTGTGGCTCCTCACACATCTTGAGGTCGCTAACGACAAAGTCGTAGTATCCGTCAGCGGGCAGCTTCCCTTGGTTCACAGTCCCACCCATGGCGATGTTGATGAGTATCCTGAAATCTTCCATGCGTCGCGTGCCCTCTGGTATGCTGCCCTTCATGACTGGCCGACCGTCGATGTACCAGATCATGCGCCCTCTCCACCCGGGTATGCCCTCTTCTTCGATCCAAGCGAAGCCATAGGTGTGCGGTTGTCGCGCCAAGTCTGGCAGGGACGTCTTGACTACGCGGTGCTTTTGTGCGTCCTCGCCGGTGTAGGAACCCCAGTGCAAGCACGAATGGTTCTCCGTCTCGCCGTTCCAGCTCTCGGCAAGATCGACCTCGCCGTCAGTCGGCCATTTGAACGGCTCTGCGGGCAGCATCCAGTATGCAGGCCATATGCCTGGTGCAGAGGGAGGGAGACAGGTCGCTGTCAAGTATCCGCGCGGTCGCGACAGCGTCTGGTGCGAGGTCAAGCGCGCAGAAGTGTAGCTCCCGTTTTGGACGAGGGCGCGTACGATCAGGCGATTGTCGTGATGGAACGAGTTTGCAGGATTGTCCGTGTACATTTGCTTTTCGTTGTTGCCCCAGCCATGGTCGCCAATCTCGTGTCGGAAGTTTTGAGACACGGGCGTCGTGATGCCAAAGGATGGCTTCCAGTACACGCTCTCGCCCTGTGGCGGGGGGATGTTTTGCGGCGGAGGAGGCTGCGCAGATTGCGGTCTGTTTTGTGGGATAGGCGGCGGTCCGCCAGGTTGTGGGGTATGTGGCTTGCTACCCTGCGGAACAGGCGGAGCAAAGGATTGCTGCTGATGATGCTGCTGCTGTGGAGGCGGCGGGCCCCATTGTTGCTGCGGGAGACCCCATTGCTGGTTCTGGGGCGGATACTGTGGGGGATATTGAGCTGCCGTGTATTGCCCTTGGTTTGGCGGGGGATAGCCTTGAGGGGGTTGCTGATAGCCTTGAGGAGGCTGCTGATAGCCTGGGGGATGTTGTTGATAACCCTGCTGGCCTGGATAGCCTTGGCCTGGGTGGCCTTGTTGATGGTGGCCGCCTGGAGGCTGCCCAGTAAACTCTGAGAGTTTCGCCTTGCCTTTCGCTAGGAGCTTGTCAAAGGTGCCTGACATTTTGTCGCGATGCCGTGGTACCAGGGAAGCGACAGTAGGACGAGGCTTCCGCTTCAAGCCGAGCCGCCGAGCTGCCGAGCCGCCATGACGCCAGCGGGGTCGCATCTCACAAGCAGCGCCAGCCAACCTGCTTTCTCCAGCAACAACACAATAACAGCATACATCTGGGGATAGAATTTGTATCGATTGCCTACATTTCCTTCTAAAGAGTACCTATAATGCGACGACACTAGAAACGGGCCTGCGCTGAACCATGCCATGTCCTCGCGACAGCCGGCGTCCCCAAGCTCCATGATACCTCCTTTTCCTTGTATTTCTCCATGTCCGCTTCTCTCTGCTGTCGAATCATGTTTCTTCGCCAATCAGAATCGTCCCTTCTTCGTCTTTTTCTGATTCGTCATACTTTCCCGTTGTGTGCTCAGACGTGCAAACAGGCGTTCACTCGCGCTACACATGTGACGTCACATCTCACCACAACAGCCTTCACCCGCATAGCCAACCAGCAGCAACTCGGCGCAAAGCAGGCAAGAGACAGGCCTCGCCATTCCAATCGCCGGCAACAGCTGGGTGAAACAGCAAGTTTCGCCTACTGCTCACGTAGGCCCCGCGTCATTTTTCGCGTCTTGGAAGTGATGGAGATGCCTTGATGGCAGTCACGCCTGGCCACACGCGAACAAACACAGCTTTGCTCACAAACAACACCCTTCCTCTGATACTTGACCACATCATCACCACTTACTACCTCCACCCCACACCTGCTGCACCACCACCCACCATTGCTCATCAGCCCAACCAAGCCAACATGTCTTCCATTGTCAACGCTCTCAACGACCTCTTCAAATCTCTGGTCGAGCTCGTATGGTCCTTCTTCACCACTGCCGGCGCACTGGTCCAGAAGACAGCCCAGTTCGCCCTCAACTTCGCCAGCGAGATATTCAACCTCGTTGTTAACTTCTTCCGTGGTCTTGTGGACCTTGCTGGCGGTATCGTTAGCTTCGTACTCGGTAAGTGGGCAAAGAAAAGCCCAACTCGCGTAGTACACCAACAATGGATACTAACAGCGCGATAGGCAACGTCCTTATGTTGGGCGTCGTCGCCGCTGCCGTCTTTGGCTTCCTCCAGTACCAGCGCAGCCAAGGCAGACAGGTCACAGTCGGCAACAAGAAGCTGAACTAAAACAATACAACCTCTGCAAACCATGGCGCACCAATCACGCGCGGTGCATGGACATGAGCATGGTTAGCCACGCGGCGGTTGGGTTTCACATGGCGAGAACTTGCATGGTACCTCTTTATGACGGCAGCAATACTACAGCCAGTGCGGAGAATTGATAGCTTAGTCCTCTGATCTTATACCGAAACAAGATATCCCTAATGCTTTTTCCTCCGAACGCCCAGGTTTTAGCGCATCCTTCCCGTGCCCCAGGGCTTACCCTTTTCGACTCTGAATACAGTCTCCAACCTTGCCAATAGGATCCATCCATCCGTCCTGCTATCTAAAATATAGCCCTCGCCATATTTACATGTGAACTCGCTCTCCATCCAGTACTATAGCAGCGCTTTTGTTTCCCATGTAACCATGCAGAGCCTTAATCTCTTCGCACACAAGTCTAAATCGTATCGCCGTTTGTCAACCTCGACCGAGGGAGAAAGCGATGCATGCATCTCGCCAATCCCTTCGGCTCACAAGGAAGAACAGGATGCAGACAAAGACCTTTTGCTCGCTAAGAGGCTTCGACGACCCTGGCGTTGGTCCTGCATGCACATATGCGGATACCTCTTTGTTGCTTTGTTAGGCCTTTCCATCGGCCTCGGCTTCGGCCAACTGTTCAATCTGGAGTACGAAGTTGATGGATTCATCAGTACGTTATTCTCTCCTTCTCCACGGGTATAGGTCGGGGCTTGATCCCAAATCTAATGTCATACTGACTAGAGGGTAGCACAATGGGGCAGTTCGCACCGCAACATTGGAAACGTGTTTTGGTCGGAAAATGCCAGTTTCGCCGCGGAACCTAGCGCCGAGACGCAAAAGTCTTGGGAGAGTATCATGCCCCAAGGTCGAGGGTTCATCAAGCACCCCAAGCTGGCGAAGGAGGGAGAGGTGAAAGCCGTTGCCGCATTTCATCAGATACACTGTCTGGTATGCTTTCCCACCACCGCTAGTGTACACGATCTTGCACTGACCGAGGTGAACAGCATGGTCTCCGAACAGCCTTCTACACAAACGCATACCAACTCGCCAAACTCCGACACCAGCAAGCTGGAGTAAGATCGCTTCCCGATACCGGCTCTCCCCGCAGCGGTTCTGAATTCTTCTCTCAACATCGCGCTGGACACGACCATGGCCATGGCTCTCCCAAAGCGTTCAAGCCGAACCCGTTCATAGAGTCTCTTCTGTCGGCTGACGACCATCATGGCCCCGAACACATTACCCACTGCTTCGAGTATCTGCGCCAAGCGCTCATGTGCGCTGCGGATACCAACCTGGAAGTGACCCATCAAATGGTTGACGAAGCTGGGAACAAGATCATCGGGACACTAGCTTGGGATTCGGCGAGGGTGTGTAGGAACTACGACGCAGTCAAGGAGTGGGCGGAGACGTGGAGGGCGGGGGATGCTGGGGGGATAATTTGAGTTGCGCGTTTTGTAGCTGAAAAGGTTGTGATACGGAAAGGCGGGGTTTTACTGGAGTTTGGTTGTTACTGCGGTCGAGGGACGGTAATACTGGATTTGTGTATATTGTAATTCCTTGGGTTTACCCAAGCAAGAATGCGTACAGTGCTGGATTATAAAAGAGCTTCCGGAATGCTTCATCGTTGTGCATATGGAATACAGCCTCCTTGTCAGCAAAAGCCCCATTACCGTCTCTCCGGACGTTACATGTGCGCACTATTCAGTTGTGCTTGCATCTATACATTCTATAGTCTACGCAGGAATGATATCGGCCACGCTCCTCCAAAAGTCGCATCTCATACCGCGTCCAGCTTCCCACGTGTACGCATCAACAAGTGTAAACTTATTCACCAGGCCTGATCCGGTAAAATAGGTCGTGTTGACCGGTGAGGCAACTTGTAGTGAGCCCACGGCCAGCTCACCGCCAGTCTGGTTGAGGTTGAGCTGGTACGGTTCGGCGACCGAGAAGGCTGGCCATTGGGTCGCGGCAGTGGTATCTGTAGTAGTAGTGTTGGACGAAGAAGAGCCAGCTGCCACGGAAGCGGGGATTGATGGGTTGCCTTGAGTGACGAAATTCCCCCACATGTTCATGAAAGCGCGTTGAAAGTCAGTACTTAGGTAGGGCACCGAGCCTAACGGTCCGAAGTACGCTTGTACGTCTGAGCCGTGGGTGGCTGGGAGAGGACTGAACTGATACTTGTATGATGTACGCTCATTGCCGGTGTATGCTTCTGCCATCCAGTACGATGGGCACACAAAAGTTAGTTCAGCGTAGAGGTTGTTGGCACGCTGCTGCTGTCCTGTAGCAAGCGAGCTTTGGTCGAGAGCACTAGGTCCAGTGACACCGTTTGTCGCAAACTCATCTGTACTAGAATCGTCCGCGATGTTGCTGACTGGGTAGTAGCGTAGAACCTTTGCGATGTCAGAGTCGGTGAATTCGGGCAAGTTGTTGCGAAGCCAGGCGAGGAAGTCGTCCTCTGAAGTAATGTCTTGGGGTGTGAACAAAGGTCCCTCGTTAGCATTGTTTCCGATCAAAGCATTTCGCCCATTCACACGCTTCTCGAGCAGCTGTCTGCTTGGCTCATCTTGAATGAAGATTTCGTCAGTCACTGGCAAGAAAGCCCATGTTCCGAATGTCGCAGTGTTTGCCACTTCGCTAGAAGCATTCTGTAACGTCTCCGTATCTTGTGATACCAAGCAGTCGAAAATTGTGGACGATACGTTGCCGTATGCGGCTATCGAGCAGCCAGCACGATGAGCAAAAGCATAGTAGTTCTGTGTCGGAACCCAGTCGTTATAGGCGTACTGTTTGGGGAGGTACGGCGACGCGGCGATGGTGCTGCGGAACAGAGAGTCGCCCAATGAGCCACCATAGGCCATATCTTGAAGCATGACAGACCCACCACCGGCACTTTCACCGGATATGGTAACAGCTGAAGGATCGCCTCCAAATTGGGTGATGTACGTCTGCACCCATTGAAGAGCGAACAGTTGATCCAATAGTCCCGCGTTCGCGACACCCTTTCGTGCTACTTCGTCCGACGCGAGGAAGCCAAATGGTCCCAGCCTGTACTGGATGGACACGACAACAAAGTTGTTTCCAGTCGTCGTAAGGAGGTCTGTAAAGTCGTTCTGACCATTGCCAGCGCCATATCCACCACCATGGATCTATACGAGAACGGGAAGATCTGACGCGTTGGCTGGGCTTTGAACGTTCAGAAAAAGGCAGTCTTCCGAAGTTTGCGTTGTTGTGCTACCTAGTAGTATGCTCGGCATCCCTTTGAAACCAATTTGTTGACATTGAGGTCCATAAGAATCTGCGGAGATGGTTGAAGTTCGATCGACGGATGGTGTTTGGGGTCGTTGCCAACGTAAACGACCGGTTGGTGGCGCAGCGAAGCGGACTCTTAGAGCAGTAGATCAGCATCGATTCTCCAAAGTTAGAGATTAACATACCCTCTCCAAGTATTGATACCGGTACTCATGTTGCTGGAGCCTTGGTAGATTGCATAGCCCAGATCGACCTCTAGAGCATTGCCTGGGGTATTCTGTCTCTTGCGCAAGACCTCCCTAAAAGGCTGAGGTTGGGGTAGCACAGCAACGACACCCGCGAAGATTACGAAACTAGTGATGAGGGATGATAGCATCATGATGATGGTTGAAGACAGTACACGCAGGTTTGGAGGGGTGCTTGACTGCGCGACGCACAAGGGCTTTTAAGTCGCATGTGTATGCTGTCTTACAACTCTCGGACGCATGTCAGACGGATGGACTTTGATTGACTTCGCCTTCTGTCCTCGGTCATCTTATCGTGCGTTCTGCCGAGACGTGCTAGATGCTGGGGATGAAGCCGTCCGTCGATCGATCACAGTAACGGACAAGCCTTGCCGCGGAGGAGCGACTAGTCTTTCCAGGGAATATATAGTACCAAATATTAGCCGGCTGCCACATAAAGGCTGCCATGATGCGCCGAAGACTGGACTGTGAGATCCTTCGGCCCTCGGCTCTTAACTTGTGTAGAAAGACAGCATGCAATGATGAGGGTACAAATATCAAGACAGAATGCATTGTAGGTGCAGATCAAACGCTGGACATACCACGCATACCATTTCTCAGATCTAATGTCAATCCCATTCGTATGGCTCCTTTGACGTACTGTCCTTTTTCCTTGGCTGCTAAGCGTGTCACTTCCGCTCTCCCGCAGCGATTAGCGTCGGAAGTCTCGAGCTAGTATGTCCTTGGAGCAGTCAATGCTCTGCTGCTAACATTGGATCGGTTTTTTCGTGCGTGCGAGCACGACGTTTGACGCGTGCGTGTACATCTTGCGCGGGTTGGCCTTTGATGAGAGGTCTCAGCGGCCTCTGGAGAAACGCTCATCGGTTAGCTTCGCAGTCATGCTCTATTCCGCACCCGTGAGATAGTGCGTCTTCTCTAACGCGTCATCGTAGGGCGTCTGGTGTGACGATGAAATAGGAACTGCACCGCTCTCCGCACTGCCAATAGCTTGTTGACAGGGCACGTGTAGGGGCGCAGGGGATGGAGTGGAGCCGGTAAGCGAGGCATCGTCATTGGGCCGTGTCGCTGCTGCACTCTTGACTCCGCCACCACGCCGGAGGAAACGGCACCAATAGCTCGTGCCTCCAGTCTGCCCATGGAGGCTGAGCACACATTCCCATATCATGGCCTCAGTCATTCATTCCTCCCTCACTTGCCTTGCAAGCATCAATCTGAACTTTGGACTTTTCCCTCCCTGACCCTGCGACTTCTGTTTTTGCTACACTAATATTGCCGACATCATGATCTTCGGCGGTCTCGAGATTGTTGCAGGTGGCTATCTTATCCACCGACATTACCGGAAGAAGAACGGAAAGGAGCAGCTTGAGGAAGAAGCCCAGAAAAGACGCCATAACACGTTTCCTGGTGCCAACTGCGCAAAGCAGAATGGTTGGAATACTCAAGCCCACCACCGTCCTCAACACCATCAGCAGCAGCAACCTGCGATACCGCAGCACAAGTCAGTGTGCTATGCTTCTACAATGCCACAGCCTCGGCCGCAAATATACCAACCCCAATATCAACCTCAGGCTCAGCTCCAGTACCAACCTGAGCCTCAACCTCAATCGCGACCACACGTGCCTACCCACACACAGAGCTTCAGCATCCCACGGCGGCCTGTACCGCAACGGAAACCCCAGATCATCATCCAACATTCTCTTCAGCGCACCGACTCCTTTGCGACGATATCGCGCATGCCTATCGCGGACGGCTCGCGACCCCAAGACGTACCAGAACAAACTAGCCTTGCGGGCGGTCTTTCCCCTATACCACAACATGGTGTCTATGGAAACGCAGGCTTCTCGGTGTCCACACCAGCTTTTGGTGCGACGCCTACATCTCCGGGGCTGACGTACGAGATGGCTACTGGACACCAGGGTGGTGCTGGTCAGACTGTTGATGACAACTGGGAGACATACCGACATGGCCATGGTGGTGGGGCGCTGCACTACGCGCCGACTGTGTCGACCGAGATAGGTGAGCGAGATCCGCCGCCGCCTTACGCGCCTTGATGCATGTGTGAGATGCTTCAGGTCTACTTTATTTTATTTTCTTTTCTACTTGAGTGTCGGATCTCTTAGCTCTTGTACACTTTAATACATACATTCATGACATGTTTCTTTTGCAAAACCTGCGTTTGATATACACTCACGGAGCTGGAACGGCTATCGGCCCAGGAGATACCTGCATGCTGTCAACGAGCTGTAACTTGTCTACAAAAATAGTTATTATTACGCCATATTACGCGAGAGAGAGCTTCAAGGTGGAGGCTGTGCAACACGATCAATGTTGCCTAACCGCGTCCGCATTGGCTTAGCGAAAACAGCCTCGGGGCATCACCTACCACTGTGGTCTGACAATCCTTCCGCACTAATTTCCCCCTCCACGTGTTCTCCCTTGCGCTTGAGGGAGACGGATTCGCCAGCGTTGATCTTGACTGCGTTTTATATCACTCTCAAATGTTTGGGGGGCGGTCGGGAGTCTGCAAGATGGCCTAATGGCCCGAACAAGGGGTTGTCGAACCCTTGCATACTCTAGTACACCGATGATGACGCCTTTGTTTAGGTCATGACGATGCTTTGTTGTCAGTTTCGACTTTTAGTTACCATCACGCCCCTGACGACGGGTACAAGACACCTCACTTTTCTTTCTGCTATAGTAAAGTAAGTAATCAATGCCTATATTATTTGTTACAACTTGTTCAAAACAAGCTCTTTTGTATTCTGTATACAGGTAAGAACGTCTTGAATCTTTTGTGTCGGAGGCGTGCCATAAGCAAGTGTCACAGCTCTTAGAACATCTCACATGATTGGAACCTTGAATATATTTATTATCAAAGGTAGAGCACGTAGATTGTTCTTCTACATGTAAATGTAGCACAGCGGCTCTCCGTCCAATGTGCTCATCATATCCTCGTTAGTTATCGTGGGCATACCGAGGTAGTTGATCTGAATAGGGTCGTCAAGCCTAGCATCGCGGCTAGGTGGCCGATTGGAAAGGGTAATCGTACCAGCAATAGACTTGGCCTGGTTGAGGTGCAGTGCTTGCCAAAGCCACCATACGCGGTCGACCATAGCATGGTGTAGGAAGAAGGCGGGGTCGTTGGGGCTGCTGAAGATATCACCGCCATCGCCACCGATTGAGAAGTGGCCTGTGGCGTGCAGACCGAGAAAGCCGTCGGCAAAGCGTCCCTGGAGCTCGTCTTGGAAGAGACTGATATTGTGGGAGGCTGTGCCAAGGGTGACGTTGTAGAGATTGTCCATGGTCAACCAAGTGGAGGATGCGTAGGAGGTCAGATCCCTCTTTGCGCAGCGTGGGTTCCAGGCAAGTGGCGATGATGATGCGACCTCGCCAACCATTGATGGAGAGATAGGGCCAAGGTTAATCTGGAGACTGATCTTGTCAAAAGGCTGCAAGCCATACACTTTCGCAATCTTGCACTTACTTCTTGAATGGACCGTCCTTGATGCAACCACCTCCTGCGCCAGAAGGTAGCGCAATGGTGCCTTTGCCACCCGCACTTCCGTTGTGCTTCACATACAGACCATCTCCACCCATGCTTGTCGCAGAGCCGTCGAAGACAGGGTGCTTAGTAAGGTCGTCTGTATGGCTGAACCAGTTCCAGTAAGGCTGGGAGCCTTTGTACCCGCACTCGTCCCTTAATGCCTTCTCATAACCGTGCACAAAGTACCTGCAGATGTGGAAGTATGAAGTCAGCATACGTCTCATATGCATTTCATAAAGTCACAACTTTACCTGTGCCAACTCAGGAAGTTACCAGTTCCGTGGATCGTTGTGGTCTGGTTGATGTGTTGTGCGACAAAATCATCGTAGCGGGTCCTCGCACCTGGTACCAAGGCCGGATCAGATTGGGATGGAGCGGCGAGCATGCACTGAACAGCACTGATGTATGTTTTTCGCTCCTTGGCACTGAGGAAAGCCCTGGCAGACATGTTAGCCTGCTTACTTGTCCAGTATATCAGAAATCTTACCAATCTCGGCGAACGGTCGCGGCGGAGATTGAGCTCCCTCCTCTCTTCTCAAGAGTACCATTCTTCTCTGCAGCTTTCAAGTTTTCCAGAGCCTGATTCTGGAGATCCGAAAGCAAATTCCTGTTCTCGACCGCTAGAGATTGGACGGCACCAGCAAACGCCAGAACAGCAGTTGGGAAGCTAGGGAAACGCATCTTGGGGGTGATGCTCAACGAGGGAGACGATCGGGTGAGAGCCTATGCATGTATGGCTGAGCGACGGGAAAGCTCATGTATGGAGGGGGACATGCGTTTTAATATGCTTCACTGCCGACACCGTGCCGCCGAAGCGCATCGCAAAGGTCTACACATGCAGGGACGGGGATCGGGCACTTACAGCCGAAGGGCCATGACGACTTTTCCAGATGCAGCTGAGGAGTTGTGACTTTTGTTAGCACTATTCCCGGTGAGTGGGACATGCATTGTCCCGCGCAAAACTCGATTGTGGTATGTCCGAGTGGGCTGAGCTGGTAGGTAGGGTGTGCGAAACGCATGTTCTGGTACGAAGGGTTTGCAGATAAAATCTGCAACATACAGTCTCTGAGCCTCAAAGTCTTTTTGCTTCTATGAGCACGGCGCCATATCCTTGCTCATGAAAGGCTAGTCGAGTCGTAGACGAGGATTCTGGTAGTACTCTGATATGCTCTTTGCTTCTCTTGTGAAGGAGAACTCTCTTAACGCGCAGGAGATTACTGGGAAAGTAAGGCCCACCATCGTTAAGCGAGCATTCATAGGATCGACGCACGGGCGACGGACGTATGGGCTCCATGAGCTGCGAGTACGATGTTCAGCGCCCATACGCGGTACACGTGGGTGGAGGATTCCATGTAACGGCGCAGATGCCACGATTGCCGAAGAATGGGCCTAGGCGATTTATTATCCATATGTCGCTGCTGACAATTCAGCCTCCTGAATCCTATGCGGATAGACTGCTCTATCGAAAAGGACTGCGGCTGCATTTTGCATTGTTCCATCGCGGCTTGGTGCTGCAGGTGCCCTGGCGTTGAGATAATTGCGCCGCAGCCTTGTGCGCCAGCTGGATCGTGCATCGCGGCTCGAACGGCTCGAGCGCCACGTCCCGTGTGAGTAGAGGCGTGTGAGTATCACATACCTCGACGGCACGCACTTGAGCGTAGTACTAACGACTCCTTCTTGTAGTGTACAGCTCAACGCTGGAACCATCGCCGCCCCCATAGCCACGTTAGAGCCGTTATGCAAAGTCACCGACTCGTCAAATGGGGACCGGTACGACCAATTCAAGACTGGCGACGAAGCAAACCAAGTGGATAACAGAAGCGGTCGTAAACGATGAGGAGAAGGTTTTTCAGGACTGAGTACAGGCGTGGAATATTTACAGGCACGACTGCCAATGACGACGCCTCTTTCTTGGGTCATCGCGATTTCTTGCCGCAAGTTCTTTGGTCTTGTGTAACAGGCTTTGGTAAATCATTGGCATCCCCGAAGTTCATGTGCATCGACTATACACAGGTCGTCCTAAACGGCTCACACGTCGACATTGCAAGTCTCCATCTCGTACTAGTGAATAATCATACGTATCATGTTGCCGCCGAAGCGAGTTGTATATACCAAGTGCCTCATGCGAGGTCTGTCAATCGATCTAGAGGAAAAAAGACATGCAGACATATTCGTACAGATGCCCACCCATCTTATGCCGAAACCCAACGCCGACGCCCGAGTGATTAATATAAAAGGAAATTCCGTCAATGGTATAGAACAATTCCGCCCAATCCAAAACGCCTGTCGTCTGTCCCAAGCAGGACCTTCCTAATGGTGAGTCTATCGTGCGATGCATAGTCATGTAATTCTCCTCTTCAAGCCGCCAAACAGCCCCTTGAGGCCGCTTGACTCTTCCTTCTTCTTCCTCCTGTCACGTCGGTCGGTCTCGCCGCGTCTTGGCCTTGATCGCTCATCACCATGGTCTTTAGCGCGGGGGCGATCAGATTCTACTCTACGACCGGGTGGTCTCTCTTTCTCGACGACAGAGATTCGGCGTGCCTTTGGACGTTCTTCCGGCTTGGACATACGCCTACTTCGACGGCGCTCGCGTCTTTCCTCATCTGAGATTGAAATTTCACCAACGACCGCAGCTGCGTCCTCGATTACGGGCGATTCAGCCTGCTCGACCAGTTCGGGCTCTGGCTCGTATTCGAAAGGCTCCGGTGGTGGGGGAGGTAGATCCTCAGGCGGCGGAGGCGGCGGTGGGAGAGAAATCCCGCCATCCCGTCCGCCAGGCATTTCGTGTTCGGGACGGCGCATGTAACGTCGCTCTTCTTTCCATTTGTAGTAGTCGGCTTCTTCCTCGGCAGAAGCGAAGCGGCGTTGACTGTGTGAGTGACGCCGACTGCGGTGCATGCGCTCGGGACGTTCTCGGCTTTGGTCTGATGATTGGTCTCTGCTTGAAGGTCGTTCGGCTTCTGGCTCCCTTCGCGACGGCTTGACAGGCGTCGTCTCTAGCGTGTTCGTACGGGCACGAGTTGACCTGGACGGTTTTGAACTCGGAGGAGTCGAATCGGGCTTTGAGCGACCAAAGATGCCGCCAAAGAGACTGCCGCGCTTCACATTCGGTGGAGTCTCTCGAGTACTCAAGCGTCTGCGCGGTGCACTACGAGGAGGGGTTTCGTCGCTAGCGGGTGGTACTGGGGGCGGAGGTGAAGCGTTGTCATCGTCTTCCTCTGCGGCTCGCCGAGCAGCATCGCGAGAGAGTTCAACCAGCTCTTCCTTTGGCTTCAAACCAGCCGCTTTGGCTGCTTCTCGCTCCGCCCTTTTCTGACGCCGCAGCCGGCGTGCCTCTTCTTCTTCGCGTACAGCCTGTTCAATCTTCTCTTGTTCCAAGCGCCTTGCCTCCTTTTCAGCCTCGTGTCGTTGCCGCCTCTTCTCATGTCGAAGACGCCTCTCCTCTTCTTCCATGGCAATCTTCTGTTCTTCTTTAAGCTTCTTGCGTTCCTCCATCGCCCTCATGAGCTCCTCTTCGGCACGTCTGACCGCACGGCGTCTCTCACGATGCTCCAACTTTCTCGCTTCCTCCTCTGCCTTCAGGCGGGCAGCGTCTGCTGCTGCAAGTCGCTCTCTCTCGGCTCTCTCAGCCCGTCGCGCTTCGCGCCGCTTCTGTCGTTCGGCTTCTTCGTCGACTTCCTCAGAGGGTTGGCGCTTGCTATATCTCTCGTCACCCCTGGTTTCTCGGTGTCGTGAGCGGTGCTCCGGGTACGCTTTCTCATACGCTCTCTCTCTGTCGCTGCCACTACTGGGTTTCTCGGCCTCACGGAGTCTTTCCCTTCTTCTTTCAGCTTCGCGCTCGGTCATACTGTCACGCCGTCTTGTTCTTGGCGCATCAGGGACGACCGAGGTTGGCATTATCGGTCGTTCCCTGGTGCTAGCACCGCTTTCGCGTCTACGGCTCGACTGGTGTTGACTCTCGCGGCGGGAGTGTGAATATCGGCGGCGAGTCTTCTCACGACTGGGGGTATCAGCTGACGGTTCGTCATCCACTGCAAAATCGCCCCCCCTGGCCATACGGTCGTCAGTGACGTTGTCGGCCAATGTGGCAACAATGGCAGGTGGTGGCGGCGGAGGTGCGCTGGGACATTCACTAATATCGAGGGGATCTTCCGCTGGGATGCCGTCATCGGCCTGCTGGGGTTCAGGAATATCCTCATTGGCCATTTCCGCTACGATTTCTTCAGCATCCGCTTCAGGGTCTGGTACCGACACCTCCTTCGTACCATCGTCCTCTACAACATCTTCGGCTGCTGCATCTGGCGCTGGCTGAACGGGTTCCTCGGTTTCTTGTATTGGCTCTGGTGCCGATATCGCCTCAGCTGGTTCCACAGGTTCCTCTGGAATTGCTGCAACTGGTGGCTCGAGCTCTTCCATGGTATCTGCTGAATCTGGTTCTGGCTGCTCTTCAATAAGGGCTTCTTCGAGTGGTGCCGGTGACGGTGCTTCCTCAGGCTCAGCAGAAGGCGCTGGTGCCGGCTCTGCGTCATCATGGGGTTCTTCGGTTGCCTGGTCTGGCTCTGGACCGGAAGGCGGGTCTTGAACGATCGCGGCAGCTTCTTCGACATCACCGTCTTCTACTATTGGCTGAGCAGGCTCAGCAGGTGCCTCGGCCACCTCCGCGGGAGCCTCATCGGGTAGAACATCTTCTGCTGGTGCTGGCTCTGGTGGGGATGGTGCTTCCTCCGCCTGGTCGTCCTTCTCTTCGCTTACATCAACCGCTGATGGTTCATCCTCATCCACTGCAGCTTCAGAGCCATTACCTGAATTCTCCTCCTCAACAGGTGAGTCTGGTGCGTCTTCAACAGGAGATGCTGGCTGAGCATCGTCCGATTCCTCTACAGGTGCAGAGTCGGCGGGCTTGTCCTCCTCGGAAACATCAGGCTCCACTTCAGGAGCTTCATCTGGTGTTGCCGCCGGTTCTTGCGTATCGTCGACCTCATCAGCGGGCGCCTCGTCAGTGTTGTCCGCATCAGCATCTGGTTCGACTGGCTCCGCTTCAGGTTCCGCTGCGACTGCTTCCGTCGCCTCTGGTTCAGTGGGCAGTTCCGCCTCTTCCTCATTCGTAAGTGCATCTCCCGCTTCAGATGCTTGCTTCTCGGCATTAGCAGCCTCTTCGGTTGCTGGGTCTTCAGCTTCCGGTGCGGCAGTGTCTACAGCTTCTGCGTCGATCGAAGCTTGCGTGACGTCGTTCTCCGCTTCGACAAGGTCCTCCGATGGGGAGGCAGACTCTCCAGCCTCGCTCTCGCTGTCACATTTACTCATCACGGAAGCGTCATCCTCCTGGGGGGCTTCGTCTTCTACTTTGGGTTCATCGGCCGGCTCATGCACTTCTACAGCTGCGATGGCCTCTTCTTCCGGCCCAGCGGAACCTTCTGTCGATACGAGGGAATCATCATTACCAGACTCTTCTTGGGTCACAGCACTAGCATCATCCTCGTCGCCCGCCTGCTCTTCCTCCGAAACCGCTTCGAGGGCGGGAGCAGATGGATCCTCGGCCTCTGATGTGGGGGACTCCTCCGCCGGAATAATCTCAGACGTTGCGACATTCACTTCAAGCGACAACTCTGGGTGCGTTTCCGTGACTGGGGCGGACTCTACTGGTGGCTCCGGACTCTCGGCAACTTCTTCGTCATCAGGATTGGCAGCTTCTTCGTCGCCAGGGCTGGCAGCTTCTTCATCGTCAGGATTGGCAGCATCCTCCACCAACACTGAACCCTGTTCCTCTTCTTGGGCCTTTGATGAAAGCGCTGAAGCAGAGTCGTCATCCGAGCCAGCGTCATCGGAGTCGTCATCGTCATCGTCAACGACTGACTGATCCTCCAACGGAGCATCAGGTTCGGCAACAGCGACGGCAACGTCTTCACTCGGCGGAACATCTTCGGCATTGGGGGTTTCATCTTGAGTGGGTGCCGAGTCAGGCGTGTCGTCGGCCTGTGGAACTTCGGATGCAGGAGGCGCGGCAGATACCTCGGACGAGGACCAGTCGTCATCCTCAGACTCGGATTCAGATTCACTCCCCACATCGGAATCCTGCTCTTTTGCTGACTCATCATCCAGCGGCGGTTCAGCGTTGGCGTCCACGGAAACCTCCGAATGCTGAGGTTCCTCGTCGGGAACCTGTAAGTGGTTAGCATACTTGATCGAACGATGCATAGAACAATGCGTATAACGTTTCAAAATTGACCGCATCTCCATACGTACCACTTCCGGCGCTTTCTTGGCCGGCATGTCTGGTGCAGAGTCGTGCTCGGCTTCTGCTAGCGCAATGTTGGCTGCTACAACATCATGATCGGATTTTTCGGCAATATCTTGAACAATAGCTGGATCGCCCACGGCGTCTTCAGTGTGGCTCTCTTCAACCGCGCAAAGTTTGGTCGGCGTCTCAACGTCAGCCTCTTCTGAGACAGGGTCTGGGCTGACTTCGCTGGTCGCGTCAGCTGGGATGCTTGCGCATGATTCGTTCGAATTGTCGTCAAGGTTGGATAGGGCTGCTTCAGTCTCGGCTACACCGGGTCAGCCGCTGTGGTGCATGGCCACTTTTGAGAGGAGAGAAATGTCGCTGGTGTGTGCAAGTAGAAGTACAACCACGAAAGAAAAAAAGAAGGTGAGATTCAGAATGACGGGGATGCCGGGAGCCAAATCACAAGCGGCAGGGCTAGCGCGGAGCAAAGCTACGCATCTTGGAACGTCGACAAATTGCGACGCATGTATCGCAGCCCGAATTTCACGGCGACAGACAGGCTTCCACGTGACGACAAGCTAGTCGCAGCGGTGGCAGAAAGTCCGCAGAATGTGTTGGCAGGTGGGCCTAAGGAAAATATGGGGCGTCCAATGGGGTGTCCCCACTGCTGCTCGCTAGCCCGATTCGCCGCCCAGATGGCACGCCATTGTGGAAACGTGCGTAATGAAGCCAGCGAGAACAAGTGCATACGACATAAAGATGTGAAACACAAAAAAACATAGCATATACGTACCTGTGCATGCATCTGGATTCTCCACGTCACCGGGTGTAGCCGAGACTATGACTGGCTCGCTGTCCTTGGCAGCCTCGCCATTCACCGCTGGCTCCAACTCATCGGCTGGCGATTCGTGCGCAGTCGCATCCTCTTGTGTGTCTGTGCTCGAACCGGTGGTGGCGGTCTCCTCTGGTGCATCTTGCTGGCCAATGCTGGAGTCGGATTCTTGTGGTGCAGGCACATTGTCAGTTGCGTCAATGACTGCTTCAATATCCGTTGTCGACTTTGCATCTCCAGTATCGTCTTGATTGAGCGTGTCAACTTCGACTTGGATTGGCTTTTGATCAATTGCGGCTGCATCAGCTGGAGCCACTGTCTCGGGTGGCTCAGATAGCTCTGCTGTCGCGTCAGAGGTCGAGAGCTCCTCGTTTTGTGTCTCGTCTGGGGCTGACTGTGGAGCATCGTTCTGCTCCGGTGCCTCTGGTTCAAGCGTCGTAGTTGTGTCTCCCACACATTGCTCTGCCTCTGTGACTTCAGTCGGGACTGCATCGTCTTCAACGACCACGTCAGCAGGTGGAACAGAGGTTGTAGTGTCAATCTGCTGAACCTGCTCCACGACCTCGGGTTCTTGCTGATCTGCTGGCTTCTCTGTCTCTGGTGTAGGTTCAGATGTGTCTTGAGCGAGGCTGTCGTCTTCAAAGTCTTGATGCTCAGAAGGGTTGGTCTCGCTCTCACCAGCCTGCGACGAAGCGTCGTCATCGTCTTTTTCCCAGTCGGAGATATCTACATCGCTAGCATCGTCTTCATCTTTCTCCCGATCAGATATATCTTGCATATTCTCTGCAGTCGCCATATCCTCATTGTTTGCTTCATCCTCCACTGTCACGACTTCGACGGGTGCGATGATTGCCTCATCACCTGGCTCATTGTTGGTACCTTCCGTCGCGACGATAGGCTCGTCTTGTGCCACATCAGCCATGACATCGGTTGTTTGCGTATCCTCGGGAGAACCTGCCGATACGTCGTCGTCAGTTGGATGAGAAGCATTTGAAGAGTCCACTTCTTCCGGCGCTGTTGTAGCCTCGCTAGCTTCGTCGGCGGGAGTAGCTACGGGTGCATCTACTGCGACTGGAGCTTCGGTTGTGTTATCGACTTGTAGACCATCTATGTTATCGTCAACATGGATTATGAACTCAGACGGTCCGGTGTTGCCCGTTGTCTGACGCCAACCGAAAAGTGAACTTACCCGTGGTATCAGCGCTCGACTCGTCTGACTCGGTCACATCCGCCAGCGGCCTAGATTCTGGTTCGTCCACATCCGCACCTTCAACTTTGTCATTGTCCTCTGTCGACGGCGGATCACCAGATGTGACGGTTTCAGGCTCCGAAGCTCCCTCGGCAGTGGGAGGCTCTGCGGCAGGATCTTCGACGGCTGAGAGTTGAGGTCGATCAGATTCTCCTTCGTTCAAAGCACTTTGAGATGCAACATCGACCTGTTCTTCTGCTGCCGAGGTCTCGACTGGGGGCTCTTGATCTGTTGCAGAAGATGTCTCGACATCTTGCTTCTCGTCAGATGGAGGCTGTTCTTGGGCAGCATTCAGATCTGGGTCCTGTTCAGCAATATTTTCTTCTATCTTGGAATGAGGAGACTCCGTAGCTGATACGTCCTCGGCTGGGGGTGTCTCCTCAGCAGTCGGTGATTCGTCAGAAGTGGATATCGCTTCAGCAGCGGTAGTCGCCTCAATGGCTGGCATCTCCTCAGTACCAGGAGTCCCGTCGACAATGATCGTTTCCTCGGTCTTTGGTGCTTCTTCAGCTACAGAAACCTCCTCAACAGTAGTTGTGGCCTCAGGCGCAGAAATGTCTTCTGTTACGGCTGGCTCTTCAGTAGCTGGGGTATCATCGATGGCGGAACTGTCCTTCGAGGATGGGGTCTCCTCAGTAGCGGGTGTATCTAGAGCATCAGGTATACCGTCACCCTGAGGAGCTTCTTCTCCGACAGCGACTGTCTCCTCAACAGACGGTGCCAATTCATTCGAGGTCGGTTGCTCGGTAGCTGGAGTATCTTCAGAAGACGGCTCCTCAGTGGGGGCCGACTCTGCAGGAGCAATCGTCTCGTCAGCAATAGGTGTGTCTTCAGTCGGAGCTTGTTCATTCGCAGACGTCGTGTCTTCGCTAGAGGATCCAGTTTCTGCAGAGTGCGCATTTTCAGCCACAGGTGATTCGTCTACGACGCCTGCCTCTTCCACAGCAGATGTCTCCTCGGTAGCCGGCGGGTCGTTAGCTACCGGGGCTTTTTCCGGAGCAGGAGCTTGTTCTTCGACAGTGGGCGCCTCTTCCACAGCAGAGGGTGGCTCTTCAACTGCACTCGGTTCCTCAGCGGTAATTGTATCCTCCGCTACAGGTTGTTCCTCCGTCGCTGGCGGACTAGCTGTCTCTTCCACGACGACAGGTTCTTCAGCTGGGGCTGGTGCCGCTTCAGCAGAGCTATCCGATTCGGCTGACTTCTCTTCGTTAGGAGAGGCCATCTCGGGCTTCACCACATCTTCACTGTTTGCCGAGGCTTGTTCCTGTTCGGGTTCCGCTTCGCTTGGTGGCGGTGGCTCATCGCTTATGGTATCCGAAGCTTCCACAGGCGGCTCTGGTGTAGAAGCTGGATCTTCAGGAGTCGCGTCCGCTGTCGGCTCGTCCGAAGAGGGAGGGGTATCTTCGGTGACGGGATCGGCCACAGTAGTCTCCTCTGCTACGGGCTCAGCAGCACTAGCATCGTCAATAGCGACGGCAGGAACGTCAGACTGTGATGCAGCATCGCCAGCTGACTCTGGTGCATCTGCGGGCGTATCTGCCAACAATGGTTCGGCATCAGCAGCAGGTTCAACAACAATACCCACGTTGTCTCCGGTGGGAGGGCTGTCCGTGACTGCGTTATCTTGTGCCTCCACGGCGTCCTTGCTAACAGCGACCGGGTCTGCCTCAGCTAGAGTATCGTTCGGAGGCGGTGGTGGCGGTACTGTCTCGCTTACGATCGACTCTGAAGCGTCTTTGGTGGGTTCCTCGACGATGACGCTTTCGGAGATGTCTGAAGGGGGTGCATCCCCATCTATGATCACGACCGACCCATCGTCGCCTGGTGGTGGGCTACCATCAATGCTAGATTTCTTGCCTTTTGACTTCCTGCTATCCCCCTTGTTGGATGTTAATATCTCATCCGCAAGTGCTGATAGTAATGAACTTCTCCGATCCTTCTTGATGATGCTGACTGGGGTTGCAAACTTCTTCTTTTCCTCCTTCGGTGGCGACGGAGGGGGAACAGATGTAGATGGCTTTCTGGGACGAACAAATGCAGTGGCCTTGCCTTTACTGAACACCAATTGTTTCTTCTTCTTGCCAATACTTGCGTCGTCTGGATCTTTGGTGTCAGAGGCAAAGTGGACAAATTTCTGGGTTGGGGATTTCGGGGGCTGTTGAGCGGCCTGCTCGGACTCACCACTCTTCTCACTCTCGACAACTACGGGGTCAGGCGTTGCATGCACGGGTGCTGGTGGAGCTGGTGGAGCTGGTGGAGGCGGCAGTATCTCAACGTTCGCGGCATCGCTTGGTCCTGGAGGTTCGTCTTTGACGTCTTCAGTCACGACTTCAGCTGCCACAACATCATCTCCACTACTGGAGACAGCCTCTGCTTGTTGTGTTGGTGGATCTTCGGGTATGATTTCTGCCGGGACTGTTGCTACAGGTGTATCTGTTGCTATCAAAGGTTCCCCTGGGGGCGGCACTTCTGGTATGGCAGGAGGTGCGGCCTCTGTTGGTGTGGCTTCAGCTACAGGTGGTGAATCTGAGGCATCTGGTGCCGCCGAAGCACTTGCTGGTTCTACAATGGTCAATTGAACATGTTAGACATGATATATGCCAAGCATACCTGCTTGATCGTCATGGCTGCTCTCATCTTCAATTACTTGAGCAGCGCCTGTATAGGAGAATTTGGGAGTAGGCGGGACTACCCGGCGGTAGAGAGGCTGACTCTGTGGTGCTGGCGCGGTAGCATAGAAGTTCTTGCCGGTGTTGGTGCTGGCATATGGGTTCGCCCAGGGCGATATCGAGATATTGTCAAACTGGCGCATGGTGGATCAAACAAAAAGTCAATGCGGTGTTTTGGAGTCCCAAGTGTCCGATAAGTTGTGCTACACGCTATAGATGTTTTCTTCGTTCCATAGCTGATGACAAGTCAAGCGGGAGGTATGCAATGGCGATATGAGACGTGGGGTGTGAGGCTTGATTGCGGAGAGACGAATGAGAAACGGGTCAGTCTAGACAGAAAGCACAGAGGGTGGAGGTGTGCAACGTGCGCGGCTTCAATCGGCCAAAGCTGGACGCAGCGCTGAGATTAGACGCGAGAGAGGTGCAGGACAACTGTCACAAGACATGATGCGAGAAATCCAAACGAGATGCCTTGCATTGTGGGCGTAATGGTTCGGTAGGCGTCAGATTGGCATACCCACATGCTCCCGCAGGCTCACGTTGAAAAGGCGAGTTTGGCCTGTATGTCTAATTGGACCACGTAGAGAAGCGCAGTTCGTTCAGGATGATAGAGTTGGGAGCCCGGAAGGTGGGGTTGTCTTTGCTGCGATGGCTTTTCGATTATTGGCTCGATGGCGCTCTAGCTTGCAGTTGTGTCGCCAGCGCGGATCGTGGTGCAGCGTTTGGGTTCAACGGCCAAAATTGCGGCACCGGAAGGCCTGGGAGCGTAAAGTGTGGCAAAGCAGCAATCAGCAAGGTCTGCCCTTGTAACCACCTTGTCGACACCCGAGAGATGGCCAGCGATGCAAGGGCACGCATGGGCACGCATGGGAGAGTCATGGCTAAGATGGAAAAAGTGAGGTGGTTGATGGATTGAGTGACGTGTCGTGGGCTAGGTACGACCTAAGTCGGGTCGGGCCTCATGAATCGGTCGCTTAGTGGCGTCTCTTTCCTGCTCCCCAGCGACGTGGGACACTGACAAAGAAAGCACCCTCCCGACCCCACCTCCAAACCCCCTTGGTACAACAAAGCAAATGCATTGCGGTATGGAGGGGCATCCGGTGACGTCGACTCTGGTCGCTGCTCCAGATCGCGATGCTACGGCGAACCTTGCTTGCCACGTCCAATCTCCGACCTGGAGCATTGGTGACGTGCAGCCAGGCGACGATAGGTGGAATCGATTATGCAGCGGCTATCGAGGATTTTCGAAAAGGCGAGAAGGATGAGGAAGATTACCCATTGTGGCGGGCGAATCTATTGTCAGTACGTGTTCGCAGTTGAATGCTCAGTGCCCCCCAATCAGCACGGATGAGTTGATTACCTGCGCTACGGGCAAGCATGTGGCCAGATGCGCTCATACAAGCAGATGTCTAGAGACTAGATTGGATCACATGTGTGGCTTACTTTGGAGCCAGAGAATCATTTCGATGCCTAGAAACTGCTCGGAATACCAAGTCCCATCACGTGCCCCTCCCCTCGACCCAGTTGTCTAACATGACACTATCTCGAAACGGTCTGCAATCCCCCAACAATGAGCCTTTCATCGTGCTTTCCACCTCAACATGGTCATTCTGTCCAATTGTCTCCGCTATTCCCTTCGTCTCCACCGTCCTATTCATGCCCATGCCCTCCAGCCACTCTCGATTGACCCCTATGTCCATCTTGCAAAGCCCACAATGCCTCTTCTCCCTCCTGTGGTTCTTCTTCTTACTCTGCACCGTCGTGACATGGACATCGGTCGTGGACCACACACTCTGCTCAAACGTGTGCCACGTGACAAGATCCATAGTTGGCGCTGAGGTTGCTGAAGCACAAGTGAGAATTATGGAAGGGGTCTTTTTGGAACAGTCGCCATCTTGCAACAACACAATGGGGAGGCTTTGTTCTTTGGGGAGTGCGTCTGCTTTTGGCGGTGAGGTGCAACGTCTTGTTGGATTGAGTGTTCTTATCAAGTCAAGCGCCAAGCGCCATTCTTGTGTGACTTCGGAGCCGCAGCATTGCCATACTTTTTGTAATTTTGTGGCGCTGATGGCGGGTAGAGTCCGACGTGAATTTCTTGTGCTTGGTCGCAGTAAACGTGTCCCCGGTGGTGATGGTGATGGTGATGGCGATGGTGATGGCGATGGAGAGCAAACCAAACATTTGGCTTGGCCTTTTGATTCAGAGTATAAACACGCCCAGCATGGAGTGGTGTTGAAAGGCATGGCTTTTGCGTCAATGGGACGTGTTTGGCAAGGTGAAGTATGTGAAGCTGGAATATGAAGTTGTGTCAAAGGCATAAGAAAAGGAGAGGAAAAGGAAAGAAAGATATACTCAAAATATCGTGCGGATGTCTACCATGGCTGGACTATCTCGCTTTACAGGCCTGCTGGTCTCCCAAGCGTTTGTGTGACGCCGAAATTGATATGGATAGAAGCAAACCATGGTTCGAGTAGAATACGTGACCAAACATTGCGAAGGCATGGAGGCAACACTTTGACGGCATGGAGGCACCACTTTGACGGCATTCGGCATGCTGCACCGAATTTTACAGTTGCTTTGGCTCACAGTGGCAGCAAGTGCTTCGAGGGGATAAATAGTCGCAAAGAATCCAATGTTTTCCTACTCATTATTATCGCTCTCCCACCGTCATTCTTGCTCAACGTACTCCGTTGGTACAAGGCTCACATAAGTTTGTTACATGCTGAACGGAAAATTGTCCTTTTGCCGTAGGTGTGGGTATAGGTCATCAATCATATCATCGTACATGGCACTCCTCATCCCGTCTTCATAGTAGCACCCAGTCCACAGCCACGGTCCATTTCTGCTCGCCAACCTCGACGTCCCACATGGGTGCGCGAATGCCGACTACACTGCCCTTTTTGACGAGCACACCTCCCGAGGCTCTAGCACCGCCTTGACCAGCTAGCATGACTCTAGCCAGGCCATCTTCGCCGCCTATACTCCCTGCTCGCGAACCACTGTACATGCCAGGTTCAGTATTGCAACGTGCAAAGACGATGCCACCTGCACAGCACTCGACTTCATCTTCTTGGTGCGATTGGCCTCCGCCTCTGGAGAGATTGGTCACTCGTACCCGCAGCTTGACGCCATCCTCCGTATCACGACCCCGGACCCCACTACCCCTGTCCTGTGCCGCAAATCCTGTGTTCGCAGTCTCTATGATCCAAGTTGTCACTGTGGAAGCTAGCCCGTTGGGTGCATATTTACCATTCTTGCGCGAAGGAGAGAATATCTCAGGGAGTGGTCGAGAGGGCTTCGGTGGTGACGTCGCCAGCGCAGGAAGTATAAAGTGTGGGCGTTGCGGTGCAGCCGCTGACGTGGACGTCACTGCTGCAATACTGGGGAATGGCGCAGGTGTTCGTGGCGGGGGCACTCTGAAGCGGTGCGTCGTTGCATTGGATACGGGAACGGGCGTAGAGGGCTCAGAAGGTTGTTGCAGCGATGGGGAGCTTGCTGGAGATACACGACGACGCTTGTTGGTTTGGATTGATTCGAAGAGCATCTCATCTTCTTGCTTCTCTTGCTGTTCAGTCCAATGGCCCAGCTGCGTGGCCCCACCTTCGATGGATTGCATGATACTTTCACCATTCTCATCGTGCGCATCTGATTGGCTTGATTGAGAGGGTTCCTCTATGCTTTCTATCCGCTCAAGCTTCCTTCGTGGCCTCGGAAGCGGCGTGGGGTGGGTGAAGGTATCTTCTCGCGCCTCATTGCACCTCTCCTTGGAGACTTGATCTGTCCGTTGTGGCGGCGCAAGAACGAAGCGCTTCGCAGGCGTCAGTTTCTTGAACACTAGCTCGGGCTTTGGCTGCACCCTCGCTGTGGGGCCTGGTGTGTGTATAGCGAGAGCATTGCGCAGGCCAGATTGGGGTTTCTTCGACCTCTGGGTCGAGGGCGGATTGGGGGCTAGAAAGCGGTGCGGGGAGGGCGTGTGGGTCGGCATCGTAGGGGCGACATGGGCGATCGAGGCAGCTCTGCTATGGCGGGCAGGTGGTGTTGGTTGTGATGATCGTGGACGGAAGCATGGTCGTGGTGGCAAGGCTGTCCTCTCCGAAGCCAGCGCACGCGTGATGCAGTCGCGCAAACGCGGAAGCGCGTAGTCACGGGGTCGCGATGTTACATACGCATGACGTCTCTCGGCAACACTACATGTATATCGGCTGTGTCGAGGCGTGCGCAGCGTCTGTTTTTTTTTTGCTTCTGCAAAAGCGACGCAATACTCTCAATGGACCTTAGTGCACAGTTGTTTGGGTAGCCGCAGTGTCGTCCGTGGTGGCTCACATGTCAGAATGGAGACAACCAAGCGGACTTGACAACCTCGGAAGTCGTCGACATGGATAAGCTTTATTGCGCTCAGATGTCTTCTGCATGTCAATTCTTGCTCCAAGCCTCTATTGCATCCCAGCTTGGATGATATCCCATGTGCAATCTCCACAAAATAGAGAAACCCAGCATTTTTGCCGGCGCCGAACGAATCGGGGTATTACTGTTGGGCGGCAATTCGCAATCCGGTGACACCATACCAGCCATCTTTCGCAGACCTGACCTGGGTCTGTGGGATCGCAATGGGGTCATCTCACGATTGGCGCCGGGTGATCAACGGTACCCTGGCTTGCCCTCGTCTCCATAGGAACATCCGCCAAAGCTGGCACAGAAGAACCGAGTAGACGCATGGACTGCGAGCAGCACAGAGATGCAGCGCATGGAACAACCAGATCGAGGAGATGTGAGATTTGAGCACGCTTGTTTTTGTCTAGGGATACACGGCTGAGCATGGAGTGAAGATGATGGCCTCGGACAGCTGGCGTCTTGCAGGCTGATGCAGGGCAGGAAAGCAAGTGGGCCGAGGACGAGAGGCAGCGTAATGAACAGGCTGCGATTCGAGTGTATAGCATACGTACTACACATCCGTGCTACGCGGGTGTATGTATAGCTAAGAGAACCCGTAACAGCCGAGAGAGCCTCCAGCCACGGAACATGACATACTCCCGCGCTCCACACGCTGAAACCAAGACACTTGCATATTGCCGAGAGCTCTTCTACAATGTTGTAGCCCAAAGGTACTTGCAGAATATTGCGTTGATAGGCTACTGAAATCGTGAAGCATGTGTACGCCTGCCTATACCATGTATCATGACTTGCTTAACATACGCTCCATTGCATATACACAAGGACTTTCTCATGTTTTGTGCCGGCAGTGCACACGATAGCGCGACAGGCGTTCGCAGGTCGCCGGATGATGGGGCTAAGCAAGAAACCTGAGACTTCGCGTCTGCAAGGGACGACCCTTTCAGCCTTACTGATGTGTGACCGGGGGGGAAGGGTGGCAGGTCCACATGGTGGTTCGAGGCGTGTGAGAGGTTGGAACCAGCCACACAAGGATGCGTAACATGGGAATAGAACAACACGCGCGAACCCGATTCACTCAAACACGCACGCATCTGGCTTCCACGCCAAACCTCTGCTTCTGCACTGTCGCTCTTTTGTTTTGGTGCCTTTTGTTCCCACTCTCTCACTCCCACTCCCACTCTCACTCTCACCCTCCCTCTCTCGCTGTAGCTTCTGCACTCCCCCCCCCCCCGTCCCGCAATTGCAGCGAATGCGCCTTATCGCCGCCAACGACGCTGCACTCGCGGCCATTCACATCCGCAACACCCTCTCGCTCGACGCGCCTTCCCTCGCCCAGTCCCTCCCACGGGCGATTGCCTCAGTATGGCGACCAAAGCGATGAATCTCCCCAACTTTGGCGGAGCCCATGCCGCAGGCATCTTCTCCGACATGACGGTCGACGGGCCGGTAATAGGCACCCTGGTTGTCATCATGGACCGCGCCCGGAATCTGCCCAACAAGAGGACCATGGGAAAGCAGGACCCGTACTGCGCAGCCCGGTTGGGCAAGGAGGCAAAGAAGACAAAGACGGACAAACGTGGAGGCCAGACGCCGAAATGGTAGCTACTTGCTGCAAACCCATCTCGAATCAATCGCTGACGTATGCAGGGACCAGGAATTGCGCTTCACCGTCCACGACTCGCCCGACTACAACCGCCTCAAGGTCTCCGTCTTCAACGACGACAAGAAGACGGAGCTCATCGGCGAGGCCTTTGCGAATCTCAGCTCCGTCATCACGCCGGGTGGAGGTCAGAGTGACGAATGGCTCGGCCTCAACTGCAAGGGCAAGTACGCCGGCGAGATCCGCATGGAGATTACCTACTACGACACCCGCGAGAAGAACGAGAAGCCCGTACAGCAGAAAAGGAGGGAGTCGGCCAAGCCAGAAGGACAGGCTGCTGTTGGTGGAGCGCGCGACATGACACCCATCAAGCGACGCCCGCTCCCCAGTGACCCGACAGGCGCCACGCCATCGCCCGTCCATACACCAGAGCATCGAGGACTGCGCGGTGTCAGGGCTGGGCCACGAGAGCTGGGCTCGCCGCGACACCAGCGAACACCAAATGATCCATCACCTGCACACCGCACCCAGCCGGATGCACCTTCACGCAGGCCCGTGCCAGAATCGTCCCCCTTGCACCCCACGTCGGCCTCGAGCCAGAACACTCCACAGCGCCCCGCCCCGCAAACTTCGTACAGCACGCCTCCAAACCCGCGCTCGTCGGCCCAGAGGATGCCTCTGCCTAGAGAAGAGAGCTTCGACATGTCCTATGCCGCGCCCAAACCGTATGAAGTGAAGCCCATTGATCCGCTACCACAACGCATGCGGCACTCGGAACAGAGAAGGATGTCTCAGGAAGACGGTCAATCTCCTAGAAGCCAGGCGCTGCAGCACCCCGAGCCAGTACATTCTCACTCGGCCCCAATGGTTCCAACACAGCACACCTATGAGTCTCCGGCGCAACAGCAAAAACTACAGGAGCAGCAGAAGCAGATCGAGTACCTGCAACAACAGTTGCTCCAGCACCAGCAATATGAGCCTCAACGAACTGAGCCAGCCCCGCAGCCACCTCAGCCATCTCAGCCATACCCTCAAGACCAGTACCAAGATCCGACATACCAAGTGGCACCCTTGCGAAGCAGTCGTAGCCGCGAGCACCCTCAGGAGCAGGCTTCTCCAGTCGACCAATACTATGGTCAACGATTCATCGAGGCACCTCCCCTGCACGACGAAAGCCCTACGCATCGGAGACGCAGTGCCATGCAGCCCATGGTCGAGGACGAGGATGACATGCCGCCACCACCGCCCATGCATAAGCGTAATGCCAGCACTTTGCCTCACCCCAACCAAGAGAGGCCTGACCGCTACCGCAACGACGGCCCTGCGCCACTCAGCTTTGCATCACGATCTCGAGGAGATTCACTTCCGTTCAGCTACGATATGCCGCCTCAGCAATACGAACCCGACAACTATGCGCCCCGACAGCCTTCTGAGCGACGGTACACTCACCCTCGCATGCCGACACAACCACTAAGTCGCCCAGCATCTCGTGATACTATGGTGCCATCTCCACTACGACAGGAAACACTGCGACAGGAAGCACCGGTACTGCCAACCAGCCTCATTGCCGGGCTGAATCCATCGAGGCAAGAGATTGAAGCGCCACCTTACGAAGCACCCCCTTCGTATGAGACACCGCCACAATTGCGCCACTACTCCGAACCAGCCGAGTACCGAGCCATCACACAGTTCGAGGCTCCCATTCAGTCACAGGAGTTGGTTCATCACTCCGCGTACCAATCCAACGACTACTATCCCCATGATCCGCCCGAGCAACCTCGGCAGATGTCACCTCCTGTTTACGACCCCACCCCTATTGTCAAGCCTCGCGCTACAAGTCCTGGCGTGAACCCGCGGTACTCTCCCAATCCAGCCATGGACCGCTACTCTCCTAATCCGGCCATGGACCGCTACTCTCCTAATCCGGCCATGGACCGCTACTCTCCTAATCCGGCCATGGACCGCTACTCCCCCAATCCAGAGATGGACCGCTACTCTCCTAACCCGGCTACCGATCGCTCGTCTAGGATGCCTGCACGAAGCATGCCGACCCGCAAGTCAGTCTCACCTCGTCCACCACCCGCGAGGGAAGACACGAGCGAACGAAGACTTTCTGGTGTAGCATTCAATCCTGACAGTTTCGATGTCTACAACCCCAGAATATCCAAGTCTCCTATACCTTCTGACGACGAGCTGGAGCGACCAGGTAGTCGCATGGAATACAACGACAAGGGCCAGATTGTCACATTTAGTGGTCGGGTTGTGGACGCGTCGGACCATCTGCCTGTTGACAATTGGGCCCCCGAACCAGTACCCAAGGGCACAGTGAAGGAAAAAGCCCCTCGCACAAGAGCGCAGCTCAACGGTAGCAGAGACCTTGAGGCTGCAATGCAACGCGAAGAACGATACCAACGAGAGCGTGCTGACAGAGAACGTATTCGCCATGCAGCCAGTATGAACTTTGACAACAGCAACGCCCTAGTCACTACGAGACATGACTTCAACAACGACTACAATTCGCCGGTCAACGCAGGTGCGCTGGTCCTTGCAAGCCAGAGTCAACATCATGCACCTCCTAGTTCTGCAGCACGCAGCAGACCCACAAGACGAGACCAACAACGTCCTGTGTCTGCCTACGATACGCCGCCGCAGTATCATCTGCCGGATAGACAGGTTCTCCGCGAACGCGACAACCCCAACAGCTACGGCAGCAGCCCTAGCTACGACCGACGCGGTACCCAGAGGCATAGTGTCGCAGCACCACCTATCCCTGCCAAGGTACCCATGGACATGAACGGTGGTGGCTACGGCGCACAGAATGAGGACATGGCACTCAGCTTGGAGCTGCAGAGCATTGACATCGGACCTGGTTCAGGTGGACGTAGACCAAGAACCACGACTAGACGACAGTACGGATTCTAATGGCAACACGAAGATTTCATGCCATAGCTTTACGCTTCTGATGGCGTTGTACGATAATGTTTTGTTGGAGAAGAGGCGTTGTTCCTTTCTTTCTTCTCCTGTTTCTTTTTTTTTTTTTGCTCGATGTTTGGACGCTGGAGCCAGGCATGTCGGAGTCTTTCTTCTCTTCTTTACCCAAGATGCCATGCATAGCGCAAAGCCTTTGCTTGCGTAGATTGGTTTCCTCACCCGCCTTCGTGCGCTACCTTTTTACATCTTCTTTGGTCCGAATACAAGAATCGATACCACTTGCTCAATTCAATGCATTTAATACACCATCAATGGCCATCCTGCTGCTACCAAATCGCCCATGATCAACCTGGTAAACCTACTACGTACCCTAACCTTTGTTGGGTACTCACCCCGAGGACGTAATCATACCTGTGACTTTGCAAAATGACTCGATGAATAGGAGGGCACATGAGACAGCGAAGGAAGATGAACGTGGCGTTGACCAAGGGCATACTACAGTGTTTATTATGCTCGTCTCATAGACGACGTGAAGAAAGAGACGCTGAGCTGGGGTATCTGTACGCGAAACGCTCAAGGAGACATAATACTGGAACTAGGACTGCCTTGTCCTGTCCGCCATTTGCGCTTTACTATTCTTGACTCATGAAAGACTATTGCATCGAGTTGGCTAGCGAGCTTATTCATATAGGCTTCTGTCATTTGGATCGTTCTGAGGAGGAGGAGCACTAGCAGCATGTGCAGTAGGCTGTTGTTTCGCTGGGTTCTCTGGCAAGGCATCGCTCACAACTACAGGTGGAATCTGGGGTGCTCCCTGCCCTGCAGCTTGAGGAGAAGGCGTCGGCAAAGGGCCCTGAGCTGGAGGACTTGGGGCTAGTGGTGGCGTAGTCCCTACATTCGGCGGAGCACCATACGGCATAGGCGTGTATGCGCTGTTCTGAGGAGCGGGGTAGACGGGTTGAGGTGCCTGAGGTGCGATAGGCGGTACATTAACCATCTGCTGTTGCGGTTGTGGATGACCGTTGGCGGAGACGGGAGACTCTGAGACGAACGTTGCATCCTTGGTCATGCCACCATAGTAGCCAGCTTGCTCAGGAGGGGGGTACATGTAGCCTTGCGGTGGCACGAAGCCTCCGTTCGGTGCTGGGACCCAGCCTGGAGGTGGAGGGCCATAGTAGTAGACTTGGCCTGGAGCGCCAGGAACAGGCTGGAAAGCACCCGGTGTTTGTGCCATAGCGGGGTACAATGGCTGACCCGGCGGCACAATACCGACGGTTGTCTTGCTGAACTGGCCTAACAACTCCTCCGGGTAACGATGACGGAACCCCCATCTCCACCAGGCCTTGAAAGCTGCGCCGCTGCCCATATTCTTCCACCTCTCAGCCAACAGCTTCTGATCTTCAGTACTTCGACCATCTTGCATGCGAGTGAAGCAAAGCACCCAAAGCGATATGAGCACCCAGCAGCAAGTACCAAAGCGCATGGCACTCTTGCCAAGCATGAGGCGGCGGAACCAGAGCCAAGACTCGAGGAAACCAAGAAGGAAGACACCGAAAACTACAGACACAACGATGATGATCCATACACGAATGCGGGAGGTGCAGTAGTAATAGTAGCACGAGTCGTATGAGCTGGTGTCATGGTTGGTATCTATGCTGCCACCGTTTGAACCACCACCGGAAGAAGTAGAACCAGTGCGATACGCTGCCGGAGGCGTGCTGCAGTCTGAGATATAGTATGAGTAATAGTAGTCTGACGTTGTGGTGAATGGCGCGGCGCTCTCAGATAGATACCATGTCTCCCAAACGTAGACGGTGTTGTCGTAGGTAGTGCTGCTTGAGTATGTCTCGATCGAAGTTGGTGAGACTTGTGCGGTTACTTGGCTCGGGATGTCTACAGAGGCGGACGTAGTCACAGTAACTAGACAGGCAGTCGGGATCAGTATCCTGAAGACTCAGGCAAGGCACTCTTTACTCACATGGTGTAGGACACGAAGCGGGTGCCGTCATAGTGACGGGCATGCTGAAATCAATGTTCGTGAGGGTAGTTGTCGTCGAAGCCGTCGTCGTAGTCGCGCGGTAATCGTACTCAGGCTCAAGATCGGACTCCGCCACTGCACCGGTAGGGTAGTAGGCGTATACAATTTGAAGATCATCGTAGTAATAGTTGTAGTCGGAAATCGTCGAGTACGGTGAAGCCGTGAGGGTGGCTTCGTCTTTGACAGTACGGGTTACGGTATAAGTGTCAGTTGTGACACTGTCGTCGTAGAATGTGTACAAGCTCTCAGACACAGATTCCACATAACGGGCGGTATATGTCCAGTATGCTGAAGTAGAACGAGTGGTGGCAGTGTAATAATCTTCTGTAAAGTATTGTGCCCGCGCGATAGCAGCGTTAGCAATCGCCACGAGGGCGAACCGGGCAGTCATATTGCTACGTGCTGCGGAAAGAAACGATCGTGGGTCGCGAAACGCGAAAATTAGATATTAGCAAAGGCCTCTAGGGCTGGCTCCAAACATCAGGGTGGCGCCCTCATCTTAAGCACCACCAAACACCTCGCCTTCAAGCCGAACAACGACACGGCTAGCTCACCGGTCGTGCAAACTGTGCAGAGTCACATTTCGTTTCCCCTTAAGCGATCGATGCAGCCTTGCGCCTCTTCCAAGGGTCCGTCTCCTTCAACCAATCATGTTATTATCGCGATGCTAGTCAATCAATCCCGCGGGAGATCTAGACGTTTAGCGGCATTGAGTCGTCTATCTTTGGGTCCATGCCGCTCGCAGGGGACGAGTCGCCGCCAGGGGTAAACGGGGCGCCTGAGAAGAATAAAGGGCGGCACTGCCCTTGCCTTTATTGAAGAGATGACTCCGACCATGACTGAGCAGTGTAGTCTTACCAGATACGAATGAACGTCACCGTGTAGGTGCTGCAGAGATCCTGAACGGGACGTGGGCTGAGCGCATTTCCACCAATAATATGACGAGGTTGGTGATGGTTGGGTGATGGAGAGTGGTGGTTGCGAGAAATGAGATGTCTTCTTGGTGGCGTTCTCGTACGACAAGCACGACGTCTTGGCGACACATGGACAGTCATCCTCGGCAATTTTGCTCTTGTGACCTTCTCTTAAGATTTGTCGGCCGGATTTTTGACGCGACTACGTTGAAAGCATCGTCTGTGTTCGCTGAAGTCATGTTGACGGCAACAAAGGAAGTTTTATGTGTTTTCGAGTTCGACAACAGCTCTGCCACCCATCTTGAAGCTATGAACTATCATGGTTACCAACGTAAATACCCGCTATCCGGTAGATTGGACGAACCTTTTGGTAAAAACACCATGTCAAGCGAAGCACTCTCACCAGCTGTGACCTTTTGTAAATGCAAGCACGCCACAAACATCGACTCCCCACGGCACGCATATAGTTCTCGAGGAAACCCGCAGATCTGTGTGAACAGCTGAGAACTGGGCGGTTGGAGCCATCTGCGCTGAGGCTGATGATGGAAAGTTGTAGTACACCGACTTGTTGGGCTGCTTATCGCCGATGCCGCTATTGTCAGGCTCTCACTGAATACAGTCTTTTAGTGTTGTAGATATATGGGAAACTCCCTCGCCGATTGACATAGGTAAAGTCTTCCCCAGTATTCCTTGAAGGAAAAATACGCTGTTCGAAATCTTGAGACTACCAGGCGCGGCTCGAGAGATTGACTGGTTAGAAGATACCTGTTAAATTCGGGATGAGTGATATTATCCCAGATGCGCAGAGCGCGTTGTGGTTTTGAAATTAGGATGTCATTGATCCTTAATCAGAATTGACCGTTCGACCCCAAAGACCAGGCGAGGACGGGAATTTGTTTGTTTGTGTCTACTATGCAAGTGAACAGACAGCGGGATTGTATGATTGTACTGCTCGGCGGTCTTATCTAATTCGTTGAAGTAGATTACTGGCATAGAGGTGTGTCAGTTGGATTGAAATGGCCAATATTCCGCCTTAGAAGAGCAGAACTTCACGGCCTGAAGACCAAGAAAACCAAGCGTGTTCAACTTAGACTGACCCACAGGTCTTGTCTTCGTCATTGAAGTCGTACTTTGCTTGTGTGTTGGGTAGTTTGGGTCAGCGCTGTGGGCCCGCTAGGTCTAGGCGTACCTTGTAACAGTCCTTAGTTTGATTATTGCAGGATTATCAATCTCGGACTAATCTTTGACAACTTGGTGATCTTGAGCAGAGTGTTGAGTTCGCGTTAGTCGTGCGCAGCTGAGTGGCACGGCGGGGGAGTGTCCAAAAAGGCAAAGCGTTGTTGGACCCCACATTCACCAAGGCACCCGACATGTCAGCTTCGCGTCGCATCATTTACCACCAACACCAACATCAACACTAACAGTGCTGTGGAAGCTTGATGAGAATCGCATTGAACTGGTCATGGGGTCCAAATCTCCAGAAGATCATCGTCAAGGCCCCGATGGTCAGTCAATTTGTTTAAGACTTGGGAACGACAGACATGCTAATAGCTTGCAGGGTCCTCAGCAGACGCCGCGATCACAATCATCAACCCTCCTAAATCAGCCGCCGCGAGCGGACTGCTTCAAGGCGTTCTCGAAGGGCAAGAGGAAGACGGTAACGACGACGATGACGACGACATCGCGAAGCTTGGAGCTGACGTAAAGAACAACGATGGTGGGCTGATGTTATGCGAGTGTGATACTGAGACTGACTACCCAAGGCGCAAAGAAGAAAAGAAGACGCAACAAGAAGAAGCCCAAGAAAGTGTCACAAACACAGCAGACAGCACCTCCTAGGGTACCTCTCACTAAATTATTCCTTGACCGACCATATCCGCAAGGTCAGGTTGTTGAGTATAGCATCAAGGATGATAACCTGCAGCGCACTACAGCTGGGGAGCTTCGCCATGTGGCCGTCATGGAGAACATGGACGATGACTTCCTGAAGGACTATCGAAAAGCTGCCGAGGTCCACCGCCAGGTTCGCCTCTACGTACAGACAATCGCGAAGCCCGGCGTATCCATGACTCGCCTTGCCGAAGAGATAGATGACAGTGTTCGCGCGCTCGTTGGCCACGAAGGTCTTGAGACGGGTGATTCTCTCAAAGCCGGCCTTGCTTTTCCTACGGGATTATGTTTGAATAATATCGGCGCCCATTGGACCCCTAGTCCTGGAGCCAAGGAAGTCTTTCTTCAACACGACGATGTCCTGAAAGTGGACTTTGGCGTACATGTCAACGGCAGAATTGTTGACAGTGCTTTCACCATGGCCGACAATCCGATCTACGACAACCTGTTGGCATCCGTGAAGGCAGCTACCAACACAGGCTTGCAAGAAGCTGGAATCGACGCGAGAATCGATCACATCAGTGAGATGATTCAAGAGGTGATGGAGAGTTATGAGGTGGAAATCAAGGGGAAGACCATCCCTGTGAAGGCGGTGCGCAACATCACTGGCCACAATATCCTACGTTATCACATCCATGGTGACAAACAAGTTCCCTTCGTCAAGACCAAGACCACTCAATGTATGGAAGAAGGCGACATCTTCGCCATTGAAACCTTCGGCAGCACAGGCAAGGCCTATCTTCATGACGACATTGGCGTCTATGGCTACGGACGCAATGAGCATGTCAGTGCCACTGGGCTCCACCATGCATCTACAAAGTCGCTCCTAAAGACCATTGATGAGAACTTTGGAACTCTGGTCTTCGCACGCCGTCAACTTGAGCGTTTACCTGGTATTGAGAAGTATCATCTCGGCATGCGGACGCTAGTCAACAGTGGCATTGTCGAAGCATATGCACCGCTTGTCGATGTTCCCGGCTCCTTCATTGCACAGTTTGAACACGTAAGTCATGCTTCTTGCAAACAGATAAGTCATAGCTGACTCGATATGTCTGACAGACTGTGCTGCTCCGGCCCAACTGCAAGGAGGTCATCTCCCGGGGAGACGACTACTGAAGATTGACAATTCGCTGAGTTATACACGACTTCAACAGTCTCTATGACGATATATTTCTTCTAGGATATTTGTTTCAACACACTCTGGACTCAACGTTCGCTGTTGACCTACAACGCGCATCACATTCCTTTGATAGACTAGTTTCAATGACAGTGTATGCTCGCACTCACAAGCTTCGGTACATAGTAGTGTGAAGGCCATGGCTACGTTAGTGCAATCTGCGAAGAAGTCTAACATTCAACGTCTGCTACACGGTGCAAATGTATCAAATTCGTAAATACATATGCTACAGGCATGACTAAAACGAAAAAATAAAACGGAGGATTGCGATTGAATGAAAGAAGCAAATTGAGCTCATCCTAAGACCAACGCCCTAACCTCAATACTTTCTCTGCCGACCGCGCCCTCTGGTGTCCGAGGATCCGTGAAAGCTGTGTGTGGTACACGCCCCCACTGACCTACGTTCTCATCGCTGTCAAAGCACTTCAACAGTAAACGGTCCTCGTTCTTCATGCCTGACCAGTAGTACCATTTCTGTCTTGGGTTATATGCCACAGCTGCGACCTGACCGTTGCGATCGGGGTAGCGATGCTCGATGGGTATCAGATCGTCGTCGCACACTGTTTGGCTATCGGCGACTGCAAGCGGGGTACCCATGACAGGCCCGTTGAGTGGACGCCAAACGTTGATGATGCGGTAGCGACCTTGTAGCACTTGTTCGGCTTCGTCGGGCAGATGCCGCTTAACTCGTTCAGCGGCAGAGAAAGGTGTCTGGTCGATGTGTACGCGTTGAACGGGGTTGCGGTTGCCGGTCGGTCGGCGAATCGTGTGGTCGAAAAGAACCACTCTCTGTGCGCCTTGTACGTTTTTCAAGAGTAGTTCCTCCACCTCTGGGTAATATACGCGTTTTATCGCGTCTTCGTCGTCGAAGCCATCCCTATCCAGCCCACTCTTGATGTTCTGGTATGTGTCGAAGGCGTTGTTGTCCAACGTGAACTTGTGCTCTTGACCTCGTAGATCGTTGAGTGTAACCTCGGCCCATGCGTCCCCCCAGTTCCGTTGTGGCACGCCTGGAAGCGGCTCGACGTAGTTGTGCGGTGGCGCGCCATCTTCTGGGGCTTTGTAAAAGGACAGCGATGCTGTGACGGGGCCGCGAGGGATGGGTAGGCCTTGGTAGTTGACGTCGGAAGAGGTGGTGTTACTTGAGGCAGGCGTCGGGCTGGAGAGTTGATGTGCGGGTGTCGGGAGGGGCACGGTTGATGTCATTGTGGTGGCTGGTATGCTAGATTCGTTGGCAGTCGAAATAGAAACAGTACTGTGGATCGTGAAGGAAGATGATGGTTTGCTGGGCTACTGGCTATATGGTAAGTTGATTGACGATGAATTGGGCTTATGGACAACTTCGATGCTTTTATATACGCCTACACAGTTAGAAATGCTTACTGGCATCGAGACGTCGAGCCGCCTTTGGTCCGCTGATGCTTACCCTCGGTCGGCATCTCTGCGGCGGATGTCATAACTCTATTCTCAAGGCCAAAGCCATGTTACTAATTCCCGTCATTCAATCGTTCCTCGCACGCTGACGAATGTCCGGATGCCGGCGGAATATAATCATTTAGCAACGCACGCATAATGTTCCAGTGATCGAACTGGTGGTTTGTAACAGTTCGCGTGGTTTCTAAGCCATTGTCGCGGAGGAGGAGACCGGCATGGGTCAAGCACCCGGAGATGGTGTGGAGATCAGGAAACAGTCCATCTGACCATGTGTGCGCCAAGACATGGCATAGTCTAACCCAATAAAGAATAGCCAGTCTTAGCGCACCTATGGTCACATGGCGTGTGTCCACTTGGAGATGATTCGGAGCGTTGATTGCGTCATAGCCGGTGCAGTGTGTGGCGGCTCAACACCATTACCCTGTGTGTTTAATTTCCAGATGTTCACGATGTGGTGTTGCTTGTACACGAAGGTGGCCCGAACTTTGCAACTATATGATGTTCAGTGTTTACCTTTGCATATGCTCCGTCGCCACGCCTAGGAACAGCTCGAGCCATGTAGTTTTACATGCGATGCAGCAAAGATAACTTCCTGGTGCCGTATTCGTCCAAATCAATGGCAGTAGTCATCAAAGAGCACACACACACACACATATACTTCATGTTTACACAGTACAGGCAAGCACCGGACTCCAGCACACTTGGCGACATCTGGCATCTGTCCTTAGCTTGCTTCTAGCCGCAATTGCCGTTTGCACAAGCATCAGTCGATGCTAAGGCATGCTATTTGTTGGTGGCTTGCGCTTCTTCTATGCGGAATGTAGACTTTGGATAATTGCATACGTTCATATTATGCATCGATCCGTCGCGCCAGTGCTTAATGCATTGGACCGCCTCTTGGGGTACTCAAGCGTCGTCTCAACGTCATCATGTTCGCAGGCGAACTGTGACATCGTTCCTCCACCTTCAAATCACATAAAGGCAACAACCATTACAACAACATCTCAACATGCTCAGACTCTTCTCGAGAAACCTCCCCACAACTGTTAAATCTATTACATCCACATTACGAACAAATCATTTCATCCCAAGTACTACATACCAAATCGTCAGAAATATGGGTAATGGCAAGGCCAATACGGAGGACCTCAAGGGCTCTAAGCTCTTCGATGTCTCTCACGTCACTGCTCTTGTTACTGGTGGAGGAACCGGTATCGGCTTGATGATCACACAGGCGCTGGTCGCAAACGGTGCGAAAGTATACATCACATCAAGACGCGATGAAGTTTTGAAGAAGACAGAGGAGTTGTACAATGGCGGTGGCTCAGGCCAGATCATTCCTATACAGGCAGACGTCAGGTAAACACACTCATGTCGGGTATGACAAAGAGTACCGATACTGATGCTACCCAGCGAGAAGGACGACGTGAAGCGTCTCTACGATGAGATGTGCCAAAAAGAACCAAAGGGAATTCAGATCCTCGTCAACAATGCTGGTATTGCTCGTGACGACAACACCAAGTTCTCCGCAAACGGCCAGCCAAACATGGAGGATGCCCAAGCCATCTCCGACCATTTCCTCAAGTCGCAGCCCGAGAACTGGGCCGACACCATGAAGACTAACGTCGGAAGCATTTTCTGGATGTCAATGACCTTCTTGCCGCTCTTGGCCAAGGGCGGCCAGGTGACTCCTGGATACACCTCACAGGTCATCAACGTCAGCAGTATCTCGGGATACATGAAGGGTAGCAGCAACGGCCAGTTCTCCTACGCGTCCAGCAAGGCAGCCGCCACACATTTGAGCCGTATGCTTGCAACGACTTTTGTTGGTACCAAGGTCCGGGTGAATACCATCGCTCCTGGTGTCTTCCCAAGTGAGGTATGTAACTCCATACTCCACAAAACTTACTAGTAGAGAGTTTGAACTAACACCGCAGCCAGATGACGACTGGCTCTTCCGACGAAGACAACAAGAGTCGCATCGAGTCTGGCATGAGCAACCCTGCGGGTCGTCCTGGTGCCGACACTGATATGGCCGCAACTGTGCTCATGCTGGCTGGACCAGGTGGTGTATTCTACAACGAGCAGGTCTTGTACCCTGATGGCGGAAGCACGCTCTCGCAGCCCGCAGCGAGGGCCTAAGCGCCTATCCGTGAGCAGCCTTGTGGAAATGAATCTATGGACTATACACCATGCTCTAAATGAGATAGCGATAATCATACATGTCGTTCGTGTGCATCGTGGCAGGCACAAAGTGCTGTTCTCTCCAACGCGTTTTCACATGTTGTGCCCCACCATGCCGATGTGTTCCGACAACCCCGCCATAAACGCAAAGGTCTTTCACGCTACGCAGCCATCACCTGACCCTAGAAACAAGAGCGTGGCGACAATCGCTGTGCGTTAGCTATGTGCTAATTGTACCAAAGTTATATTTTGTGTTATTTCTGAAATTTTCATCAATCAAAGCAACGGCCTAATGGCCCAATGGCAAGGCGCTTGACTACGATTCATTCGATATCAAGAGATTCCAGGTTGTAAGTACCACCCATAAAACGCCTCCTGTTCGGACACGGGCGCTAACACTCTCAATAGCGACCCCTGGTTAGGTCACAGCACGTTTTTTTGCTGTTTCCAGTTCCATGATTCCGCTAGGACATACTGACATTCCGTCCTTTGTTGGGATTGGTATTCATCCACCATTTTTGCTCCTGTTTTCTCTACGTTCAACTTCGTAGTGAACAGCGATCTTCACAACTTCCCAGTCGCCACAATCCCTCTGCTAACCCATGCGCTAGAGTACATACTGGCCTGCCAGGACTCCGAGAACGCTAGGTTGTATGATCCTCTTCAGGTGTCGCCTTGAGAAGATAGGTGCGCGACAGTACGGACAAGGTAGATGATGTATATGCATGTACATGGCGTTAACAAGCTCTTCCATGCAAAGGAAACAAGTCGTGTTCCTGTATTCCAACTGCAAGTGTATCTTTGGCCCATCAATCCCAAAGTTTCACTGCACAAGATATCAATCTTACACTCGCCACCCTCGATCCTAACAGCAACATCTCAAGGGCTGATGCGTAGTTTGCCGGTGTGCGCATATACTCGTCCCAATATATCATGTTCCCGATAGCTCCAAGGCGCTAGGTATCGAGCTCATAGTCAAGCACTTTCTCTGGCTAGCCATGATCGCTGTCGGCATCTATTTAGTGGGGCAGCGACGTGGATCTACTGGGCGACTTATTCTTTGACAACTTGCGTATACATTGACTTGAGGGGCGAGACATTCTGGACACATCTGCGAACAATGCTAAGTGACGCTTTCTCAAGCATCCCCGTCTCTGTTCCAAGAGCCCTTGGCACAGCGAATGATACCGGATACGTCAAATTCCTGACACGATATTAGTAAGAGAAAAGGCTTCGATCGGCACTTTGCATCAACGGTGTATTTGCTCTTCTCTAGTACTGCGTTACGAAAGATACAAGACGTCGGGGCAGATCCGGCTGGTATCCAAAGCGCAAATGTGATGATGCTACACCAGCAGACTTGCTTGGACGATAGGTTTTCAGGTACGAGCGTTGTTTGGATACGGCCAGTGGGAATGGAGGGATTAGTCACTAAAGAAGTCGAATCAATTATACTTCGTTTCGAAAACGGACTAGCAGCGGGGGTCCCAATCATACCAACCAGACCTCGTGCCGATGTCGACGAATCAAGCCGCACGAGCAAGCCATCAGCGACCCAGTGCTTCCCGGTCTGTCTTGACAGTCACACCAACGGTGGGAACGCGTGCGTCAGATTATGGCTCTGTGCGCATCTGTTACACCTGGAGTGCTTGGATGAATTGGTGAACGAGGCGTACCCTGGAAATGATGGAGTTCGGTGTCCAGAATGCCGTGTACATCTATGTACAGCCCGGGATTATACTGCAATTTTGGACAATGAAGATTCGGGCGATGGAGTTCCGGCGTAGAGCACCTAGATAATGCGCAGGTGAGTTGCAGGTTCGGCGACGTTGCAGAATGATTGCAAACAACGGCTCGTATAAGCCGGGCGGTTTGCGGAAAGAAGACTGTATTCGCACAACGAGTATTGCATGTGTTTGTCGAATGTCACAACAGCCAACCCTGGAAATTGTGGCGTCGACCCGCTCAGTGCAAGTCACGTGATACAAGTGGCTCAACAGCAGGATAGCGTCTTGGCACTTCCAGTGCGCCGCATCTCAAAGGAACAGTGGCAAAGGCATGTGTGTGATCGCCGCAGGACAAGGACGTGTCAAACTTCCGACGCGACGTGATATTGCAGTGCCACCACGATGAGATTTGTCGAGTACTGTACCGAACGAACGCGGAACATGAAGCACTTGGGATGAACTTTATTCTACAATGACGTGATGTCGTAGATCTCGGCGAGGGCGTGGAGCCGCCAGCTAGCGGATCGAGACGCTTTTCAGTCATCATGGCTTGAGATGCAGTGTCCAGGCCATGGCTGCACTAGCTTTCCAGATAGCAGCGGGAGGCAAAAGTAATCCTTGTTTCTACAGATACTACTCCAGCGTCTGTCCAATGCGCCCGTCGTGTGTCTTGTTGTCATCCTTGCCTACCCTGCTCTGCGGCGGATGAGATGGCCTCGAACGGACAGTTACTTGCGCCTCACAATTACTACGAGACAACCGGCCATGTCTCGCAACCACCGCTGGCTGATCCCACGCCCAAGCTGAAGGCGACGGAGCGAGATTTGGCATCTTTAACGCTCCTCGACGCCCTCGACCGCGACGATCGCCCTTCCTTCGCCATCGAAACCCGCTCGTACCTTCACCGCGATGAGGTACTCGACCTCATATACGCGAACACGGCGCTGCACGCTGTGAGCGGACTGTTGACCAAGATATCGGGCAAAGATGGGACGAGTTTATTCGCGGAGACCTCGGCACCACAGCTTGCCTTCAGAGATTGGGTTTGCGGGCATGCGAATCAGGATGACCTACAACAGCGCGGCAACGCGTATATATTTGAAGGGCACGCGTGGAACGCCACAAACTTAGGGCGATATAAGATCGTCAGCGGAGTGCCAACGCGGTTGCTGTGGGTTGACGCCGCACCGGGAGGAAAAAGCTATCGCGCCATTATGCGCGAGCAGAAGACAACTCGAAGCAAGCTTCGCGCCGAGGTCCTACCCATGAAGCCCCAGCTGTCGCTCTCTCAAACAACCCAAACGTCCGAGGTCGGCACAAACTCTTCCCCAGGCTCAACCGTAATCAACAACACGTCCTTTGACTGTACCTCTGATGTACTCACGTCTGTCGTGAGAGCCAGTCCTCATATCGACTACTTCCGCAGTGTCGATTGGGCCAAGACACCATTGGGACCAATGAGTTTATGGCTTTGTGATTTACGTTGCATAGCAAACACAGTCCTGAGTAACAATGTACCAGCCGTTATGTTTTGGGGCGACGATGTCACTATGTTGTACAACGAGCCGTATGTTCAGCTGCTTGGCAGCCTCCATCCCTGCATGGGGGAAAGTATTCGCATCAAGGCACCCGACCACTGGACTTCTTTTCAACCCATGGTAGACCACATCAAAGCCACAGGCGAATCCATAGCCGAACCCGACATGCTCCTCTTCATCGAGAAAGACGGCCTCCTCGAAGAGACGCACTGGTCCTTCCAACTCGTACCCATATTGAACAGCGATGGTCAAGTAACTGCCTACTATCAAACCTTCTACGAAGTTTCAAATCATCGTATCCTCGAACGTCGCGTCTCCAGCCTGGTCGCTATGGGTACCCAAAGCTCAAATGCGAGAGACTTCCCATCGTTCTGGGACACTACGTTGCGCTCTCTGAGCTTGAATGATAAGGATGTACCATTTGCTCTGTTGTATGCTGCCGAGCGACACGTCAGCGCTCAAATACCCTCAATGTCATCACCGGGCAGTATCCCCCCATTAGAAGGTTGCGTCCTCAAGGGTACCATAGGCGTTCCCGTTGGCCACCCTATCGCTCCTGCAACTATCAACGTCAATGAAGACTCTTACATTCTCCACGCGTCCCTAAGTCGAGCTGCCAAGTCCGGAAAAGCTACTATTGTTCATCTCGATGATCTCCCTGCTCTAACAACGGTAGTGGAAGGCATCGACTGGAGAGGGTATGGTGACCCTTGTCATACATTGGTCGTATGTCCTATCATTCCTACGACTGGGAACCAAGTAGAAGGCTTTCTCATCATCGGCATCAACCCGCGCCGACCTTTCGACGAAGAGTACCAGCAATACCTTCAGGTCATGGTGCGGTTACTTGCTACGTCTCTTGCGGCGATTGTTCTTTTCGAGGATGAAGTTCGTCAAAGGGAAAACGCCATCATCCAGGCTGCTCAAATCCAAGAACAGTAAGTGTCCCTGTACGAACTACATGTGACACGTACACTGACTATGTACACCTACATTTAGTCTCATGGCTGAAATCCAACTCAAAGAGAGCAAATTTCAACGTTTCGCGGAACGGTCTGACGTAGGCATATTCATCATCGACCCGGCAGGCACCTATACATATCGAAACCAACGCTGGTACGACATGTTTGAAGTTGCCTCTTCTGATGACAACGCTACCGAGGCTTGGTGCCGGATAGCTTTCGAAGAGGATGTGCCATACTGCCAGTCCATATTCTCCAAGCTCGTCATGAACCATGAATCTGTTTGCTTCGAACTGCGCACGAGGATGCCATGGTTGCCGCCATCACAGTCTAGCGAGCCGCAGCCTGAGGACACTCAGCACTTCAAATGGATCTTATGCTCAGCCTACCCTGAACTCGGTCCCAACGGCGAGCTTATAGAAATCGTTGGAAATGTTACAGATATATCAAGTAAGATACTTGCCGGTATAGATCAAACGTGAAACATATACTGACTCTGTACACCACACCTTAGAGCAGAAGTGGGCCGAAGGTATTCAAAAGATTCGCACCGACAGCGCGCTCCAGGGAAAGCAGCACCTAGAGCACTTCCTGGATACAACGAGTCATGAAATGCGAAACCCTCTCAGCGCCATCATGCAATGTGCAGATTCCATCATGTCATCTTATCCCCAGGATGATCGACATGGCGAAGACATGACCCCAAGTGAATGGTCAACTTTCGTAACCTCCACCCTCGATGCGGCTCAAACGATAGGGGTCTGTGCAACTCATATGAAGCACATTGTCGATGACATTCTCACCATCTCCAAACTTGATTCAGGTCTTCTGGACATGACACCGGTGATTGCGCAACCTGAAAGCGGTAAGTCTTGGGTGTACGAATGTACATGAGATATACACTAACGTCGCATCTTCCCCGTCGTAGTCGCGAAGCACGCAGTCAAAATGTTCTCGGCCGAAGCAAGAGCTGCCGGCATTGACCTTGTGCTGGTCGTGGACCAATCGTACCGCGATATGGAGATCAAGTGGGCGTCTTTGGATCCAACGAGGGTGCTGCAGATTCTCATCAACCTACTGACAAACGCCATTAAGTTCACACGCTTGGAACCGATCAAGCGAGTCACTGTCACCCTTACCGCAAGCGCAACTGAACCCGTCTCGTCGCCAATGGGCATACAGTTCAACGACGAGAGATTGGTGGCGCAAGACTCCCACTTGGAAGATGACTGGAAGTGCGCCCAAGAGCTATGCTATCTCCAATTCTCCGTTACCGATACGGGACGCGGCCTTTCTGATGAAGAAAAACGCAGCCTCTTCACCCGTTTCTCTCAAGCCTCACCTCGCACGCACATACATTATGGCGGATCTGGCCTTGGACTTTTCATATCGAGGCGTCTTACCGAGTTGCAAGGTGGCTCGATTGGTGTCGCTAGCCAACCTGGAAGCGGTAGCACGTTCTCCTTCTACATTAAATCACAGCGAGCGAAACCTGTGATGGCTCGGAAGGGTAGTTTACCCCATGTTTTTCCCGAAGATATTAAACACAGACAGCCAATACCGCTTGTAAGCCTTGTACGCCCGTCCCCTCCTTTGCGTAAACCGACAAGTGAGACTGGTCAACGATCCGACTCTGTGAGTCCAAGAACACGCCGCCGGTCGATACAGTCACAGTTGTCACAAAATGAACACTCTCATGTTCACCCCGAAGCTCTTGGGCTACCAGAAGGTCCTAACCTACAAGAGTTGAAACGCACAAAAAGCATACCAGATACGCTACACGTCCTTATAGTGGAGGACAATCTCATCAACCAGCGTGTTCTCGCGAAACAACTACGCAACCTGGGATGTGTCGTGAGCGTCGCGAATCATGGTCAGGAAGCTCTTGACTTCCTACCAAAGACCACACTCTGGGACAACGATCATCCCATGTCCAACTCGATTGCACGAAAGGACGTGTTCCACATTCCATCGACAGAGCCTGTACCTAACGGTCACAGCGATGCGCTACCTGTTGAGTTGAGCCTCATCCTCATGGATTGGGAGATGCCCGTTATGAACGGGCTTACTGCTGTTGCCGAAATACGGAAACTCGAGGAACAGGGCTTGTTGAAAGATAGGGTACCAATCATCGGAGTCACAGCGAATGTGCGTCAACAGCAGATTGAACAGGCCATGGCTACAGGCATGGATGATGTTGTTGGTAAGCCTTTCAGGGTTGCTGAATTGCTAGTACGGATGAAGGGGATCGTTACGGGGATGGGTCTCAAAGGCCCAAATGGCAATGCGCATTTGACTGAGGGGTATACGAGCTTTGGTTGACGCATGAGCGACCTAACATTAATATGCAAAAGGCGAAATATTGTCGATTGGCTGCGGGTTAGCCAGTCGCCCTTGGACTATCTTGATTGCTTAGCATGATACCGTACTACTTAGTCTTCTTAGGGTCGCTCTACATGTCTGTGGTAATTGTAGTCAGCCGTCTTCTCCGCTCGGACAGCACCGCGAAGCCTGACTCACCGATCCCTCGCTCGTACAATTCGATTCTAACGGCTGATAAAAACCTCCGCGGTTATAGCCAGTACCTCGGCTTATCAGCTGAAACAACCCGTCGTTGTTGGCAACTCGGAAGCCACGGTACATATGCCTCTACGAATGACAATAGAGGAGGCCGTGGTGCCGCTATGGTGTTGCCAGTTGTTCAGACTATGGCATGTGATAATCTGAAGCAGCCAGGACTCATACCATTCTCCCAATAATATGGCTATATTGCAAGTTGGTGGCGGGGCCGTGGTTGCTTGCGGTGCGGCGAAGACACAAGGTATCACAAGGAGAAGTGCACAAAGACGCACAATGGTATCGTGACAGCACCTGAGAGGACCATATCACGAGTCAAAGGTTAGAATGACTACGAGAGAAAGAGACAGCTTTGTTAATTTCAGGCTTAGTTTACCTGGAAGCTGATGATCCGACTTGGACAAGTTTCCTACACTAGAAGGTCATATGCTGATTGAGGATGATAATTCAGTACATCATGCACATGTTTCTCCTTACTGACATCCAAACCGCAACATGACTTCTCTCCTGACGTGATTCCACTTCTTCCGTAGCTCGCGCTGATTTACCAAGGGTGGATTTACTGTCGGATCGATAGTCAAGGAATGGTCATTACCGAGCGATACCTCCAAGCACTATAGTCAACATCAGAGCCAAGAGTGTGAAAGATGAGTGATGGTTGTGACAAGGAAACAGGGTTACAGCGTACATTGAGTCTGTTCCGTTTCATGACGCGACACCTTAGCGTTACGTGGCTAGTCCTGATTTGATATAGCCGTACTACGTCGGAGAACCAGCCCATCGGACCATTTCACATTCACAGCTTCAATGATGTTTGCACCAAGTTTGTATCAACTTTGATTTTCGTTTTACACGGAATGAAGGATACCCTTAGTCTATGATGTGCGCTATCGATTCACCTTGAGCTCACCGTGCGTTCGCTAACGGAATCAGGCGACCTCATAGCTCCCCGCTACCTTCTCTAATCGACGTCTGCTTCAACATCTTCGTTTGCATGCTTATCATCTGCGCCCGCTCCTGACAAGTTTGCTTCCTCTGCCTTCTCTTCCTTCTCCTCATCAGTATAAACGATGCGCTGCCGCTCCCTCGCCACACAGATTTTCGCTCTACAAAGCGGACAGCAGTTACTGTTCTTCTCAATGCCGTGGATTATACTTCTCAAACATTACTCGTGGAACGAGTGAGCACACCAGACCTTCCAAGCCACTGTACTCGACTTGCGGACAGCGAAAAACTCCAAACAAACCGTGCAGGTGGCTTCAGTCTTGGGCTGGACCGGTCTGGCAAAGTTTTGGACTAGGACACGAGGCCCTGCCGCTTCAAACTCCACGTCCTCTAGCGCAGTGGGATCGTAATCTTGCCATTGCTGCAAAATGCGGCGAGGACGACCAAGACCGTGTTCGCAACAGGTATGAAGTTTGATTGTGCGAAGGTAGCTGAACCTGTGAATATGGCAAGGTCAAGATCGCGGAAAAGCTTTGTAGAATCAGCCTTATCGTGGAACGCTCCTTCCATACAGCGCAGCAGCCATTTATACATTTGCTAGTTCAGATACTCTCTATCCGTGCTCTGTAGCAACTCTTTCGCTCGCAGCACTAAAACATTCTGGACAGTTTAGTGGTTAATGCTAGCACAGTGTAGGCGCGTTTTAAGCGGCATATGGCTCGTCGGATTCGCGAACATGCGCGACAATTGATCGATGCGATACTCTGCAAGCGCCTCTACCACTTCTGCATGGGGTGCAAAATCTGTCCTCTTGAAAAGGTCGCATATGTAGGCGATGTGATGGACGAGAAAGAGAATGACTGTAAATCATGTTTCGCTGTCCGCTCCATGTCAGGCCTAGCTGAAGATATATACTATCATGCACCATGATCAGTAGTCTACTAATCATACGTACCTTTTTGTTGCCTGGCGTAGTGGTGCAGGGCTGCGTTCTGACACTCCACCCCTCATCAGAACCAATATGTCGCCGTCCAATGTTGGAAAGTGGTCTGGATACGTCCGTTGTTGGGGTAATTAGTCGACGTCGCTCGGCCGGTCGAAATACTGGGGTTGTTCTTCCATAAGCTTGGTAACGAAATTCGTGAACTGCCCGTTGTAGCCTGACTGCAACATCTCGAATAGGAAACTAGTGTGGTTGTCGACACGTAGAACCATGAAAACTCTCTCCTGGTATTGATCCTTTGCGCTGCGTATATGTAGTTCAGTAGCTCGTTACGTCGCTCTACCAACTTCTGTCAGACTTGGTTGAAGAACCCAATGGCGTCGAGACGCATGCCCGTAGCCTGTTAGTCCATATTGATAGAGCTAAGTTGTGTAAGTCATCTCCGTCCCCCTCAGATCTCAGTGCAAGGACGAAGATGGAGTCGTAGGTGTAGAATATGCTGGCACGAATTTCATGTGTGTCTTCCGTTGCAGTGAGAAGAGTGTGTAAGTACTTTAGGGAAATGGAACGTTGTTGCACGGGACTCGTCGATCCGTCCATGACCGCAATTCTAGGTGGTTGAAGTCGAGTATTCATATTAATAGACATGGTGAGTTTGGGTGCATTCTTGCCTGTTCGTACTCGTTTTGAACACTCCGCAACATTCTTGTGCACACATCCGCATATACAAATATAGGCGCTAGAGCTGTCGATGAAGGGTGCGAAGCTTGTGATATGCTCGTGAAAGGGTCTTTTATAACCTCTCGTACAACCCTCGTGGTCTCGGGGAGAAGTTTCACGTCGAATTTGTCACAAAGGGAGCGATTGATGGAGTTTCACCGGTGATAATGGTACTAGAGATACGATTCAGTGATAGTCGATAAACTGGTATCACGAAGATGTCGTTGATGATCATTCACATTGACATTTGTATAATTGTATACATAGAGCAAGTGTGAAAGAAGTAGAATATTGATGGCTATTACAAGATTTTCTCGTTTTGACCAAGAGTTTAGCTAGAGTGGCTACATTTGGGGTTGGTAGGAGGCGAGCTTCCACCGAAGTAAACCTTGTCGTAGATGTTGTTGCCAGTCCATGCGTCCGATGGCACCTTCGGAGGGTTGGCTGGCCCACCCTCTTGCTGAGAATTGGGGTACAGGAAGTTGGGTGAGATAACGCTGTCAGGGCAGCCCAGCGCCGTCTTGCTAAGAATAGGGTCAAGAATGGAAAGGGCCCATGAGATACCCTTGGAGACATTTTCCTCAGTGCCACCGAGCACAAGTGGAGTAACAGAGTTGAGACCTTGGTATACATCGCAGAGTAGGGTCTGGACGGTTAATTTGCCTGTTCCGACCTGTGCAACGCCGGGGAAGATGATGTTGCGGGGGTAGATCTGAAGGAAGCCATCGGCGATCGTCTGTACCGCGCCGTAAGGGGTATCGCGGCGGTACCAGTTCTCGGGCCAGCGTTCAGGGACGTACTTGAACTCCTTCTTGTTCGCATCATACTCAGCGCCAATGATGCTCATGATGCTCTTGTAGTTGGCCACACCGCCCGCGCCATAGGTACCGTTGGAGAAAAATTGGGGGTAAAAGGCAAAGGCACCCAGTGAGACTATCTGAGGGAAGGGGAAGTAATAGATGAACGGGTTGTTGTCCTTGGAGAAGCCAGCCGATTTTGCGTAGTGTTTGGCCATGACGTCCATAGAAAACTCTTTCTTGGCATCTTGGGCAGCATATCCGGCCATTTGCTTTACAAGACGTGAAGAGAGATGATGGTTATCACCACATCCGAGGTAGTAATCTATCCCAATGTTAGTGATCAGACCCCGCTTTTATAGTGTTGCAATTACATACCTTCGCGGTTGGGCGAGACGTCAGCCTCGACAACCGAGTGGCGGTTGAGACCACCGATTCCGTTCTTGCCTGAACCAAGATAGAAAGAAAGTCCATCGAGGTCTCCACTGCCCAAGACTGCGAAGGTGGCTAGGATCGTTGCAAGGTCCGTACCCATGTTGAAGCCACGCGCGGTGGCCTCCACGACTTGTCCGTGGCTGACATAGCCATCGCGTGGGAGGTATCCGTAGTTGGCGAGCAAGTTGAGACCTGGGCAAGGGCCACGAGAATCGTTGGGGCCAGGGGCCTTGAACTCATAGCCAGGCTCAGGGCGCTTGTTGTCTTGCTTGACGATAGCTTGGCCGACCGAAGACAGGAGTCCGTCGACGATGTCGCCTAGCGACCCCAAGAGGTTTCCGACTGGGTTGAGAAGACCACCAAGTTGAGGCTCGGCGGCACGCTTTGCAAGTTGTTCGCGTTGCATCTCCGCACGAAGGTAATCCTCCATCTCTGCGCGGGAACTTGCACCTATCATGCCGGGGTAGGCGGCAGCGATGGCTGGCAGTGCCAGAGTGATTCCTTGTGTAAATTTCATGATCTTGGCAACGCAAAGCCGTGGGTGAGGAGAAGGAAGGAGAAGAATCAAAAGATGGTTCTAGCTGGAGATCTGATGTGGTTTGCACGGCAAGGTAGATTTATACACTTCCCCTCCGCATGGCCAATCCAACGAGTCCCTATGATGCTAGTAGACACGACATGAGTGGTATCCGTGGAGACTTGTCCACTTTGAGCATGATCTTCATAGACAGTCGCCGAGGAGGTGAGTTTCTCTACCATTTCTGGAGAGTTGTTGTCATGATCAGCAGCTGGGACTGGGGAAGACCTAGTCAAAACGAGATGTCTTCATAGATCCACACAGGGCAGCGGGAGAATACGGCGATCTAATCATGTTCCATCTAATTACTCAACCTCATTCTAACCCGTAAATCTCCCAGCCGAGCGAGAGTGACAGCGAGTCAGGCTCACGGCATTTTGGTATCCGGGGAATGGCTTGGATGACCCACTTATGTCCACTCGGCGGGCCAGCAACACGCTTAGAGCCAAGGCCAAACCCCCGGAGCCAAGGTGAGGAATCGCGATGAGAAAGGAGGCGTTTTCAACAGCACCCAGTAGCTAGTACTCAGGAGGTCCGGTCAAGCCACAAAGAAAAACGAGCTTTTCTGTCGCCGGAAGATAACCGCAGTGTGTTGAGCTATCATTGAACATCACAAATATCTTGTAGACCATAGTAACACATCCAGACATGATCACAGTATAGAGCTGAGAAGCAAACGTCAAGGAAGGGACAGTCTCTTGCGAATGGGAGAAAAGTTGGGGGACGGTACTGGATAATTTCGTCTGACAGATGCAGCATATCTTGGCGCACCATGCAGTAGTTAGCAGTTACGGTAGATGAACCCATGGTGTCGGCTTTGATGTACGGCGGAGAATTTTTGTGCTAGCCCTCGCTGAACGCTGATGATAAACAGGGGTTAGCCTGAGGCTCGTCGGTATCGGAGCAGGCGGCAGCCTGACTTCTTCGCAGCGCGCAAAGTTTGCACAGTATTGTGGTTTATCTTTGCAAGGCCTATGTCAGCATTTTGTAGATAGACTTCGGTGTAGTTGTCGATCGAGCTACGATGCTGGCAAGGATTAAATCTGGAATCGACATCTCGATACTGTCTGTGGGGGTGCGAGTCGGGTAGACTGAAGCGTCAATCTAGCTGATTGAGATCGGCGGCTCTGCGTCCCACATCTAGATCGAGCTTGTCTAGGAAATGATGCGAAGTCCGGGAACCCGGGTTCTGGCTGGATGGCGTTAGCTGCTCTGTTGTTTGCCGAGCTTGGTTGCGGAAGATTAAAGGTTTTAACAGGCGACGTCATGAGGCTACCGTAGAGCCTCCGAGCCGACGATGATCAGCAACGCTAGTGTTAACCTTAACTCGAAAGCGAGACAACGTGGCGCTTTCACTTCTGACAGCGCAGGATATGCGACAAAGCCACCAAGCCAAGGGGGTTCAGAGCAGTCTATGCGTCATATAGTACCTATCACAATCACCTAGCCTCTTCCTCCTCCTCAATCTCGATGACGGGGGCAAGAGCCTAGGTTTAAGCTAATAGAACTAACTCTTCGTGCAGACGGTACAGCCCACCAGCGGAACTTGGCTCTGGCACCTACTGCATGCGGTTCCTCCTCACGTTGCATCGGTGGGGCGAAACATCCAAGCTTTTTTTTCGGGAAATCTTGTACCGGGAGCTTTTTGTGGGTAGCTTGAGAGTCCCTCGAACTTCGCGAAATCAGCATCAATAACACCTTTCGGGAAGAATTTACTTTTTGAGAAGGTAGTCAAAACGGCGTGCCAGAAATTATGCGTTTAGGAGGTAGCTCTACTCACGACCAACAGTTTCTTGTGCAACAGCATCTCTCTGACTTTGCAAGATTTACGAACTTCATCACAATCAAGCTCTTTGGCTGATGAAGCGTGAGAGAAGCAAGAGGCTATTTCTAAAAGCACAAGTGAGTACAAATACAAGCCGCTGGTTCAATGCTCATATTTACTTTTGTGATACACAATCATGGCCGCTAGGCGCAAAAGCATTATCGATATAAATCTGAATACTAAAAACTTGGTGAAGCTATCAAGGGGAGCGATATTAACGTCTTTGTATATGATTTCAGTTCATTGCGCGATATCTCACATCCTAGCGTAAGGCAAGAACGTCCACCATCCAGAACACGTCATCTGTTGAACAGTCGATCTACCATTATTGAAACGCTGCGCATAAGACTAAGGTCGTCTCCAAGACCTTTACACCGCCGGTGATGAACGACGTTACGCAAACACCTACACATTTGACTCAATGATGTAATTCATGGTGAAAGAAAGAGCTTTGTCACTATGCAACTCTCGCTCCAGCTCATCTGTCTGTAAAGACTTTTCTTTCGCTTAGCCCGACCGTGAACTCAATTACATAGGAACAGTGCAAACGATTTTGCCGGTATTCGAGGCAGTTTAGGCTAAGATCACTGCAGTAGTTGACGCCGTCCTTCTTCAAAATCCAGCCAGGTGCGATATAAAGTTCTAGGAACAGCATCTAGAATACCGTGCTCTAATATTCCAGCCTGTCGACATACTAGTATGCGACACTTTCCTAGATCTACCACCGGATTCTAAGGACTAGGCCATGCACCTAATCAACTCTCAGCCACACTACAATAATGTTCAGGGTGATCTTCAAGGTCAGTTTAATGCACGTCGGTTGTTGGGCGCCAACACCGTCCCTGGAATAGATCGGACAATTACCGCAATTCGTTATAAGTACGCAGCCATCGAGACTGCAGTTGCTGTCTTCGCCAAACTAGTTCAAAATGTGATCAATCACTACCAAGACACGACGACGAGCTTCTCGATCGATCAATCTACTCTCAACCAGTACCTCAATGAACTAGTAGACCATCATGCCTACCTGATCTCCGATCCCTTCTCGAAATCGCATCTAGCCCTACGACAGCAACTTCCAGTGTGCGCCATCCGTGGTACAATGAGGCTGCTAATGTGTGATTCTGTAACTCTATTGAGCCACCTTTTGTACATCAGTCTCTCTTGGGGAATGTTCAAAACCCTTGTCAACGACCTCATGCAGATTGCGGATGTGTATGGACCATTGTGTATAGATTGCGTTTGAACAATGCTCTTCGTACCCTAATTAGATCGTTTCCTGAATCCTGCTGCCCTGAAGAAAGACACATAAGTATAGCCACTTGAGAAAAAAAAAGAGTATGAGTGTGAATCCGATGGCGAAATCGACGTAGATGATCTTCCAGAGGTCTGGTTAAACCTATTGGACCCCCTCTCAAGACCTCAAACCGAACAGCACGCCTTCGCTTTCATCGGCACTTTTGATCTTCCTAAAGACTGCTTAATTTGCTGCGATATGCTCAACGTCCATGACACTGTGTGCGACGATGTTCCACTCAAGTTAGGTTGTAATCGCACTTTCCACTATAGTTGTTTTAGCACCTTAGTCAACAATGTTTCCAGATTCTCCTACTTGTGTCCAAATTGTCGGCGAAGGGTGTGTCATCAAAGACCTAGACGGCTGGAAGATGATAAAGAACTTGAGAGTGCGTAGACGTTGGGAGTACAAGACAAAGCCGAACTGGATCGTTTTCCTCAGGACAGGTACAGTGGTGTGATGGTGACGGATAAAAAGTACATCCGATTGGTACAGGATCCCAAAGCAGAAGACTGGATAAGTACCACGAGGCTCAATATGGGAGTATCTCCGGTATCCCTTCAGCATCAGGTCATGTAGTCATATGCTAGCTGTATCCGCGAAGCTAGAACCGCAGGTAACTATGCGAGTACACTGCGATAGCGCGCATTAGTATCATTATGGATGTCTTATAAGCTTGATCAATAATAATGAGGCCTCTTCCAACAAGTTTTCAGCTTGTCGTCAAGACATATGTCCACTGCGAAGCAGTAGATCTATCCTTGATGACGGTTCCACTCATTCGTAGAGAACAGCGGAAAGCGATTGATGGGTAGCTTTGAGCCGCACGAACCCAACAAGGATGAAGACATGGGCAAATTTCAAGGCCCTGGGTATTCGTTCTTATCAGCCTAGACTAGTGTTCAACTCATCTGTATTCACATAAACAAATGGCTCCAACATGACAGTGCATCCGTAAAGTTGGCCTAAAATGTCATCCCATTCTTCCGTCGCACAGTTGCAACAGTCAAAGGGGCTTGTCGTTATCATAAGCATCACTACGTTGGAAGATATTTGCGAGCCAGCAATTAGAGGAACCGAAAAGCGTAGTAGAGACGTGATTGACGCTAACGGAGATGCATATGATGAAGAAAAGCTGCGGGGTCCTTGGTGGGACGTCTGATTGCAGCACTGGTATTAATGGATACTTACTACCGCGCAGAAGTGAGTTTGTAGACGTCATGTTGTTTGCCAGAGATAGAGACGCGGTAATAAGCGCAGTAACAGTAGATGCGATAGATCATTAGCTTGGCAGAAGTCGTATTTTGCAGAGTAACCAATTAATATGTCACAAGATAGGGTAATTCAACACGAAAATCATGACAATAATTGTTGTAGAGCGACGAAACGATCGAATTTATATTACGGTAGTGTGAAGCGCAGTGCCAGATGTTCCTTGTTCGAGATGTTTAGATCTGAACGGTTTCAACATTGGGTACTCTATGAATGATCATTCGAAAATGTGGATTAAGTGTGTTAGATTCACCAACCAAGACGCTCTACTCGCACGTCGATCTCAAGGCGATGTGCCAAGGTGGAGAGGTTGTCTGATCGGGAGCGTAGTACAGCCGTCCGTCGGGGACTTTACTCGGTCCAATGTGCCAGAGAGAAGCTCATTGCTGAGTTCAAACGACTAAACTGGCTACCTCTGCCATGTCATGTACCTTTGCGGCGTTGCGGCACAGCGGAGCACGAACTTCCAAACAGCGCCGTGTGACAGGCTCCGTCGGCCTGACTGCGGCACATGTCGAATCCCAAACAAAGAGCGGCAGTGGCGGCGTGTTCGCATGAGGCACAGCTTTTGAAGCTCTGGAACACCGCGCCTCACTGTTGCGGATGTTCCCGTAGAGGCACAGTTACGCCTGCGTAGACTGATACGTGACGATTGACAGGTTTGACAGGGTTGAGGGCAGATAGCTACGCCGTATTTTCGATATGATTGGAGGTCAGATGTACATCGCCGTACATACACGACTGTGCTATATAGTCTGCAACTGTAGGAAGCAAGAGCTTTGGAGATACTACTCGCAATATCTCATCTATCCAATGACAATATCCATGGCCATAGATAGTGGTACAGTGTTGGTTCTGGGAAGCACGGAAATGAAAGGCTTCCGTGTCGTAATGTGGGTGCGCAGGCGTGCTGCTCGTGATGCATTAGCGCGCTTATCCTTCAATATTCCTACCGTGTGATGGCCGTTACTGCGGCCTCTGGTAACGATAATGTGGTGATTCAGGATGCCTCAATATGTGACGAGCAGTCATAACACCGTTCAGACACATGTACGGACTCATCTTGAGGGCTTCATCGTCTAGAAGACGTATCCTTCATCCCGACCGTATATGTAGCCGATGAACCGAATTGTAAGTCTACATCAGAGTGTTTAGCGACGTAGCATCCACACTGACATGGTTGTGTTGTTATTACGTTGGTATGCGCTACTCGATGACCGTCTCTGCGACCGCTGGTAGTGCATTTGAGGGTTCCAGCTTGTGATATTGGCCACCACCTCGGCCAAACGTACAGCTAAGCGCCGGCTCTTGCCACTGCGGTTGGTAAGATTTATAGAATCGGTAGTATAGCAAGTGATAGCGTAATGTGCGTCAAGCACTTTGGAAAATCGAAAAGAGTTTAGTGAGCTGAGCATGCAACTGACAAAATATTGTAGATTAACAGGCCATGTGAAGCATCGCCACAGCAAACACGCTCGATTTAGTAGCTTTACGTAGGGCTGAGCTGAGTGGTGTACATAGAGCTCCGACTTCCAAGCAGCAAGTATAATGGTGTAATGGGAGAGAGAGCGAGCGGGTGGTGGCTTACTCGGCGGCGCTTGCAGGTTTCGTTGTGGGGGGACTTGCCGGCGGCTTACTCATTTCGCATTATTCATCCAATCGGCGGGAGACCAAAGGACGGGAGTTTACAATGTACAACTCGGTGGATGCCGGTATCGCGGGACGAGGGACATGTTGTAGAGAAGGCAGCAGATCCGGGGGGGGGGGAGCTAGGCACGTGCAAGAGCAAACCACTTCGGGTACATGCCCGGCTCCAATGGATTTCGAAAACCAGTTGCCAGTACACATAGTGTCGTCATTGCGACGAAGGATGCAGAGGTCGGGATGATGTGCTGGTGGTAATGGCAGTTTTTTGGCGAGGCAGACTTTGTTGGTTCAGCCTCATGGAGGATTAGGCGGAAGGCTGGACATGCGGACGGAGCTAACTTTAGCAACGGGAAGAGACGGCACTAGTCCCGTCTGGACACACGCTTGGTGCAACTGCCCCGCCCGACATGTGCAAGATAGATGCGTGGTACGTGCAGCCGTGTGATTGCGGTGGAGCTTGCTGAGGTAGAGTAGGTGTAGACGGGGACGGGGACGAGATGGAGGATGCTGCCTAGATGCGCGTGCTGCATATCGCAATATTGACCGATGCAGACGATAGGTAAGCGACAGGTGAGTAGGTGTGTCGACGAAGGATCAACTACCTAGCCGAAATCAGATAGCTTTCGCGAGAGGAGTGGGGCCCGCACGTGCCTCGCTGTGATTGCATCCTCATATCAAGCCATGCCCGTTGCGACGGGCATTATCTGCAGCGTGAGGGATCCTACTGGAATTGTCCTGCCCTGTGATAGCTGCCTCCTCGTCCCAGCGACCTGTTTGCAGGGACGCTGACAATCGACCGCGATATGGCTTTTTTTTTACGTCATTCCGGCGAGCGCGACACCAGCGACACAATAGCCATGATGCGATGGTGCAGCATCTCCAGATACTCATACGGAAAGCCATTCATTGTAGATCTGCGGAAAGTACCGCCGGGGTGACTTCGGTGTCAATGATGACCTCACGGGAGGAGACGCAGCCTAGCCAGAGCAATGGCCTGCATCGCGCCATCTGCGGGTCGCGGCAAACAGCTCTCGACCTTCATGTCTCACTGTGATCCACCGACGATGCTCCACGCGATGCAGTCCTCCCTTGACTTTGGATAAGAACCAGGGCATGGCTGTGACGGAACCAAGTCGGACGGCCAGCACGTGCCTTTGATTTCTCGACACCCCCCCCCACCCACCCATCGCGCTTTGAACCTTTCCGGGCGGGTCAACGGTGATCATTCGCGCTCTCGTCGTTGCAGAGAGAGCCTTGGGATTGGCCATGTCGCAGCGCACAGGTCTTTGTCGGACGACGTTGATTGTCTAGCCCTACGGCTATGGAGCATGGAGCTCATAGTCCGCTACCTGTCAACAAACACCAGCGCCGCGGAGAGGGGCTACAGCTGCAAGTCAAGTCGAGTCATCTCGCTTAGTCTTGTCTACATCTTAGGCGCGCCCATCAACCGATGCGACCCAAGAGCTCGACGGCTTCCATCTCAACCACGTGCCAAAGCGTGGAGCACTACCGAATCGAGTTTTGCTTTCATCAGCATTACCGGCTATATTGCGTCTTACACTCCCCATTGAGCAAAAACTGCCAATTCTTCTTACACATTGGGCCGCGCTCTCACCGCTTGAGTTTCGAAGTGCTATACTACTATGTATGTACAAGCTTCAAGGGACAGCTCCATAGCATGCGGGACGTTGCACTTCATTTCCCATCCCATGCCACTAAGCTCAGGTGGTGCTGTTAGGCAATCTCTGCCGGCTGGCAGCCTTGCGCAAAGATCGTGACCCGCCCACCCAACGCTTGAACCAAAACAGCAAATGGCATGGTCTGTCTTGCTAACCGACAAGGTTGCTGTTCGTTGAATCGCGAGAGCCGCCCACTGAGCATTGCATAATTCATGAGCCGCCAAAGCATATCGACTTGGACCTGAATTACGCGCCAGCTACAGACCAACAACTGCTCGGCTCCTCAACCTACTCCACAGATTGCGATTCGTCTGCCCATGTCAGACGGCAGAGTATATACCAGGATCCTCGCCATTATCCATCGTCTCGGTTGCGGAGGAGCTGAGCCTTCATGAAACCGACAGCGGTCCTGGCCCGACAATCAGGCTCGCCAGCGCCCCAAACGCGCAACAAGCTGGTCGTCCCATGTGCAGTCGACACCCATCCTCAATCTGAAGGCGGCTCTGCCGGCTGGAGCTATCCGTATGGGGTTTTGAGTTGCAACTCTCCGATGTGCAAATGCAGGAGCTTGAGCCCTGAAAACCGGTGAAGCCCGTGTGCGTGATGCAGTCGTCCTCTGTGCCAAGCAAACCGCGTCCCCTCAAATCCTCAGTCCCCCCCATGCCAGTGCGAGCCAGTGCGAATCAATGCAAAAGTGGGCGCCATCGTCGCCCGGCGCCTGTCATTTGCCTTGTGCCTTGAAAGGCTGAGGAAGCTTGGTCGACGTGTTCCCAAGCTTTGCGCGAGCGGACGCACTAAACCATAAGGCCCCCCGCGCTCACAAGTAGCCCTACGCCCATAGCGGGCTACCGTGTGGAGATTGGGTCAGGGACTGCGAGACTATCTCAAGCCGCTTCATGTGCCCACGGAGGGACTGCTTACCGTGCTTACGCCCTGGACATTTGCACTTTGACGAATGAATACAGCAAAACCATGGATGCAATACGGTCGACCAGGAACTATGTGTTACAGCTTTCGCCGCCATTGTCATCGCCGACTTGTTGTCGCCGACGAAATACCTTGCCGGTGTCCTGCGTGCTGCAAGTATCCTGGCGTCATGGGTCCCTGGCAGCGCTGGATGACAGGCAAGACTACACATCTGCCGCTCAGCGCACCTAACAATGCCATCTCCACCAATGAACTTGTATGGTAACCTGAAATTGTCGGGCACCTCTCCTTCTGCAGGGGCGAATATCGCAAACCCAATGCCTGCATCAACGCGATTGCTCAGCATCCTTCGACAACCTTCACTGCAAGGGGCATCGTGTGTCGTCGCGATGACAGAATATCGCGATGCTGCTGCATCTTGGTGTAAGCGGCAGCGTGGGCGCCGCCGTTGCAGGAGGGCTGAGCTCGGTCATGCTCCACGCGAGTCTCTATTTCGGGTCTTCTCAAGCCACGCTCCTCTCAGCATCCAGCGTGAAGTTTGAGGCGGGAACGGTCCGCAGCCTGGCCTAGCGGTGTCCTCCAACTGCCCACCCACACCCTAGCCGTGTCCCAATTTTGGTGCGCACACACCTTGTTGCTCAGTGTGACTAACGGAACCGTTCGCCTGCACGCCCGCAGCCATGCCCGTGGGCTCAAGCCATCGACTTGCTATGAGATCGGCCAATGCACTGCCCATGGCGGTTACCCTGGAAAGCACCATGTCTACACCCTGCACATGTCGGCTTGCAGCATCTATGACCCTCGTCACTTTTCCAACCCCCATATTCGAATATGCTCCCGGTTCGGGGTTGGCTCAGGCACAGCCCGTAGATATTTACAGTCTCTCTCTTTCTCCACAAACCTATCCGGGCGCAGCATTTTCTCCTACAATCGTCGCAAATGCCTTGTTTGGGAACGGCTTTCCTTCCCAACCTGGCCTACCACACACCACGTTAACTCGTCCCCCCTGGAGACTGTTCCTTAATTCAACTCTCTGTCCCCCGGCTGCCTATCATCATCCCGTGGGAACAGCACCGACTCATCCAAGACATGATCACTGGCTCATAGCCATCTGTCGTACCACCAGATCTGGAACATTTAGCACACATTAACCACGTCCCCACTTGAGCCTCTGATCTCTCCTAGCCCCATCATTCTCCAACTTAAGATATATACCATCCATCGCCTCGTCCGTCCGTCATGTCCGAACCTACTGAGACAGGAGGCCTTCTATTGGACTTGAAGACCCACCAGCAACGGCAACCTAAAGGCAGCATTACTCATCAACCAACATCGCCCAGTGTCGAGCATAACAAGACGTCACAGTCACCTAACAACGTATCCAAGGGGTCTAAGGCTACTAGCCCTCGCCGCCGTCTTGGAACCATAAAACAAGCACCATCCAGCCCCCACACCGGCTCCTCCCACTGTGAGCAACAGTCAGCCTTGAGCCCTACAGACATGACGTCTCACAACTCATCAATACACTACACGCGAACTGGTCGTATTAGTAAAGCTAAGAAAGGGTTGAAAGTGCATAACTGCGAAAACTGTGGAAGAGTAAGTCCTACTATCCATGTACTGTCACAATATCCAGGATGCAGGCGTCTAGCTGCGTGTGCGCCACATCTGTTGCACCATACCCTACCGCAGCTAAATGTATCTGCTCGGTCGCTACGCATCTCCATCATGTGCACAGTCTTCTTTTGCTAACCAACCACTAGTCTTATACCCGGGCCGAGCACCTAAGGTCAGCTCTGATTCCTGCCAAAATCTATAAATTTACTGACAGCCCAAATCAGACGGCATCAGAAAAACCATGCTCAGGATGATGCACTTGTCTGCCAGGTGCATGGATGTGGGAAGGCCTTCTTCCGTATTGATCTTCTACAAAGGCATCAGGAGCGACAGTATGCGGAACCCGTATTTATTAGTCTCAAAGACAGCATACTGACTTCCAGCAGCAGCGAGCCTGGAAGAGAATCTTCTCGGCAGAGTCCGGAAAGCTCACCAGAGCCAGCGCCTATCACTATGCCAATCTCTATTCCCACTCTTGAGTCGCCCATGATGGAAGTGACAACGAATCCCCCAGCCACTTCCTATTGCCAACCCGTATCTCCCATGCTGGAGACGGCACCATTCGCAAGGTACAACCACGCTTCGTTTCGTACTCCCATAACGCCCCAGAATCTCTTTTCAAGTTCCAGTCTCATTCCTCGTTCTTCTCCTCATACTACGTCTAGCCCCAAGTGAGTTTCATTGCGCATGATCGAGCACTTATTTCTTCTTCCAATTCGTCCCGTATTCTCTATTTGAATGCACACTCATTTTGTTCCAGCCAACTCAAACATCCCCGTTCGCAATACAACCAGCCGTCCGCAGCTGCGCCTGTAACGATGGATATGACACCAGGTCTATGGCACGAACCCTACAGTCCTACCCCTGGGTACTCCCCTTCAAGTGGGTATGCATCGCCGATCGCATCGGCCGACTTCTCTACGTTTGGCAGCGCGCCTTACCATCGAGCGCGCACACTTTCGAACGCGTCCATCATTGACCCGTCATGGTCGTACCAATCACGTTCACCAGCGTCAACCACCTCGCCCATGGCATTCACATGGGGTTCGAACGATAAGGGATCGACTGTACCGAATCTCGCCTACATGAATGCATGTTCCTACCCGATGACGACCATATCGATCCCCACAAGCCTGGATGCAATGGCTGAATATGGACACTTTGGTCTACGAACAATGACTCAGAGAGACGAAGAGGAGGGGGCAATTCTCTTTGGAGATGAATCATATGGTATGCCTTCGATCGCACACACCTATCCGTTTAAGCAATATCTTGACTATTACTGGAGGCTCTTTCATCCCACTTTCCCCGTCGTCCATCGATCTACCTCTATGAGTCCGTCGCCGATGCTGTGCGCAGCCATGGTCGCCATAGGCAGCCAGTACTCGGTCGATTCCAGCGACAAGAAGAGGGGTCGAGACCTCCACGATCAATGTATGAAGTTGCTTGAACGGGTAGGTTAGATGTATGGCCCGATGACAATTAACTAACATTTAGCAGAGAGATCACGAAGCTTCGACGGGGCCGGACCGATTATGCGATTTCCAGGCGATGTTCCTTATTGAGGTACTATCTCAGTACCGTGCTCGACGGGCTGCTAAGGTTTTGTCGTCGCGCTTCGACAACGTGTACCGCAAGGTGGGTCGAGCGCTATCACAGATAGCAGCAAACAGCTAACGACATCAGGCTATTGGAGATTGCAGGAACATGACTTCAAAGATGGCGAATCTGGTCGCAAGCCCTTCTCAGCTTGAGCAAGTCAGTCCGGACCACTGGGCTCACTGGGTCAAGCTGGCTACCTGGCAACGCTTGCTCTTGTCCTGTTACCTTCTTGAGTCACAGCAGCGTCTCCTACTCGCTCGTGAATTTCTACCTTCTCTAATCCGTGACGGCCAATTTGACATTCCTTTTCCGGCACACATGTCTCTTTGGAATGCGACAAGCTCAACCGAATGGACTACCGCTGTCCGTGAGCTCCCCTACACACCATCATACGTTTACGAAATTACTCCCAGGTCTTTGTCGTTTCCTCTCGATACTTTCCAGTCATCCGTCATACTCGCCGTGCACTACAACCGGCACGAGTCTCCGACACCATACATCTCCTCCTCGACATCATCGAACCTCGAATCTCTTCTTGATACGGCGCCGGTCACCACACGAATGCTACTCGTAGCAAAGCTGGTGCAAGTGGCCCCTATCCGCGCGCTGCTAGCCATTGCAAGCGAGTCATGGATTCTCTCAGAGAAGGTCGCAACTCCGCAAGCTTTTGCAGCATTGAAGAGCACGCTCCGCACATGGGTCACGCAGCTGTGGTCTAATAGCGAGCCTGAAGGTGTACCAGTCAAGGAAGCACTGGAACTTTCAATCAAGATCCTGCAACAAGCTGTTGAAGAGCAACGGAATTCCGTGCCACTGGAGATGGGCACAGACATGGGTATCTTCTTTGCCGCTCTAGTCCTGTGGGTCATCACTGTTGCCGCAACCACGCGAACAAAAAGACTGCACCAGACAGTCAAACAGCAAAGCCAACGGCAAAGTCATTCTGAGTGTCCACCGATCTTCGACTCTGCCTGGCCCTCTGCGGTCCATTCAGCACAGTCCATAAGCCATTCCTCAGCTTCATCAATCCAGTGCACACTAGCATCTACCAACAGCCAGCCGCAATCCCCAATCATCAAAGCTGCACCCGACAACCCTCTGCTGTCGCATGCGCAGATCATCATCAACACCATCTCTTTCCTCACAGAAACCCTCGCCACGTCGGACAATGCTGTCTCCGTGCGCCAGTCTCCTGCAGATCATGCACATCGCCAAGCAGGCTGTATAAGCATGTTACTCTGGGTCAAGCTCAGACTGTGTGGCATCCCAATTGAGGACCAAAACGTTGCCGCCGATTCCTGGGCCGGCAAGCCTGGCGATGGACTTGGTGAGCTTCTTGAAGGGGTCATCGGATCCATCGAGCGCATTCTGAAGAGGGGCTGGGGCGATTGGGGTATTTGACCCAACCGCTGGTATTGCTCCCTTTCTACTTTCGAGCCTGAGTTTTGCATTTCAGGTTTTCACTTTGCTTTGGGTACGCTTTCACTGCGCTTCATTTTTTTATTTTTATTTTTTTCATTACAAACTTGTTCTTCGTCTTTGCTTTCTCCATAGCGTGGCATTTTGGAACGTACGGGCAAGAAGGATATGATTTCATGATTGTTCACGGCGTATACCCCTGTTTGCTTGCTTCATGCTTTGACGCTTTCATCTTTCGGAGTTTATGCTCGGAAGCAACCTTGCGATTACACTCTACACCTCGGTTTATCACGCATGATCCATGTATAATTACTCATGAAAAACGTTATTGTTGCGACTCACGGCGCATGTGCTATGTACTCACTACACGTTATTCCGTACCTCGCGTTCATCACTTGAGCCTTGTGCGTTGAAACATCTCGTATACTACAAAGACTACAATAGAGACTATGCATGGGCATACCTTCGGTGCAAACGAGCCAATCACCCTTGCGCCTGTCGTAGATGAAAGATCTTTGTAGGATTGCCAGAGCCATCTCTTCTCATCCCATCAACCACATTCGCGGTACTTGTGTGCAGAATCCTGCAGGAATGCATGCTTACCTGCAGTTAGGCCACCACCACCACCACCCACTGCCACGTGGAAGCAAGTTCTCGAATCATTCTTCAATAGGCATATCCATCGAAAGATCTGCACCCATCCCCCCCTTACATATTTCGTTCTTTGCTGCGTTACTACAGCGAGCATGATAGAGCAGAAGACGTGAATCTGACAGGACGCTAATCACAAAGGCCGAGGATGGCAGAAACATCTACCTCTCACATCCATCGCCTTCCTCTATGCCACTCTACCTCCTTCTCCATCTTCTCCCAACCACCGCCCTCCTCTTTCTTCCCCTTCTTCCGTACAAGCAATAACTTGTCGCCCCTCCGCTGCACGCGTACGTCATCTGCCTTGTTCTCTTTCTTTGGTGCAGGTGGGTAATCCGGTCCACGGCTTAAGTAGTACCTGATGTATCGGTTGCTATACCTCTCTGCTTCATGGTTGTAGGCTCCATGGTCATAGTCGTGAGAGGTGTGGAGATCGTGAGCAAGACTCATGTGCGCAGATTCAGCAGCGGACATGCAAGTAGACGGGAGATCGAGACCGCACGCGTACCGAGAGCTACGGGATGTGAACCAGGGTGGGAGGCGCTCGTTGTGCAGCCCAGGTGTGTAGGTTGTGTCATAGCTAGAGAGATCCCTCCTGTATCTGAGTGGTGGTGGCTGCACGATACGTGTTTGGCGTCCTAGTTCTGTTGAAGTGGGCAGTATACTCGTATCTTGTTGCTCATGTTCATGGCCGTGGTTGTTGTGACTGGATAATTCTCGCCGCATAGCTCTTGAATCCCTACCATAAAGGCAGAATCGCGTCATGGTTGTAAGGTTATTGTGAGGTTGACTATCGAATCTGAGATTATTGGTCTGACAGTTAGACTCACTTGTGCAGTCGTAATGTAAATAACACACTAGAAAGTTTGTTCATAAATGTGTGACTGAGTGGTTTGCTTGTTGAACCCGTAGCGTTCGGGCATTTCTGATAGTCTGGAGACAATACAGGGAGCAGAAGAATGTCTCCGAGGGTTGAAGAATGCGTCTGGTAGTTTCGGTACGTCGACAGCACGGCTTTCGTGATGTGAGATATGGTGTGTGGATCAAAGAAAATGGTTTTCACGTAAGAGAAGAGAAGATATTAGACACCGCAAGGTATACTACTAGGTTTAGACGGATCATTCCCTACCATGTGTCTTCTAGATCCATGATCCCACAGCCCGTCTCCTACAACTTCGCCCTTCGCTGCAAATAAAGCCTAATCGCAACCGCCGCTGTACTTGTTAGCCTACTGAATAGTCTCCATACCTCTTCTCTGACCCACTACTTACCAACGACAGCAGCCAAGCTCTTCAAACCCACCAGTCCCATAAGCCACGCACCCCATCCAAGCGGCCTACCCTGACGATCAAAGTTGGGCTTCACGTCGTTCATGCCGATGAACTTTTTCTGTTTTGCGAGTGTATATGGCGGGTACCTGACGTCCATGAGACTCTCAATCCACGCTGGTGTGGTAGTTACGCTCCTGCGGTGTGTAAAGGTGTCGAAACTCGCCTTGCCCCTGTATGCGCCCTGGCCGCTTGTTCCAACACCACCGAAAGGCATGGTGGGTATAGAGCCGTGGAAGAAACCGTCATTGAGTGAGGCACCTCCACTGCGTGTTTGTGTCATGATTTTTTCCAGCTCAGCCTTGTTTCCGAAAGCGTAGGTGCCAAGCGGTGTATCGTGGACCTCGTTTGCGATCTTGATGGCTTCGTCTAGGTCAGCGACGGGAAGGATGGGTAGGAGGGGGCCGAAAGATTCGGCGGTGATCATGCTGTCATTCATGTCGCTAACTTGGACGACAGTGGGTTCGATGAAGAGGTCGGATTCGTCCATTGTGCCGCCGATGACAATCTTGCCGTTGCTGGCGTCGAGCATCTTCTTGATGCGCTGGAACTGGCGCTCGTTGACTATGCGACCATAGTCGGGCGAGTTTCGAGCACCGTCTGGGTAGAACTCGCTGAGCTGCTTCTTCATCTCCTCGATGAATGCTGGCACAATCTCGCGGTCAACAAAGGTGCAGTTGTGGCTGAGACAGACCTGACCTGCGTTCAGCGTCTTTGCCCATAGCAATCTCCGGGCAGCGAGCTTTGGGTCGGCATGCTTTGTAACGATGGCGGGGTTTCTGCCTCCCAGCTCCAGTGTCAGAGGCGTGAGGGTCTCGGCTGCCTTCTTCGCGATGATCTTGGCGACGGCCTCTCCACCAGTATAGAAGATCTTGTCCCACTTTTGATCGAGCAGGGCGGTTGTCTCGGGGATGGCGCCCTGGATGCACGTGTAGCATTCGGGGTCGAGGGATTCGCGCATGATCTTCTCGATTACGACGGCGGCGTTGGGGGCGGATTCCGAGGGCTTGACGACGGCAGTACATCCTGCTGCAATGGCACCGATTAGTGGGCCGAGTGTGAGCTGGATGGGGAAGTTGTAGGCGCTGGTTCTGTCAGCCAAAGGTACATTGTGAACATGGCGGGATGGCGTACCCAATGATCAGCGCAGTACCCAACGGGTCCTTCTTGATGCGCGGGCGAAGTGGCATGTTTGTCCATGGAATGTCCGTTGCCTTTTCATCCTTTGCAAAGCGCGGGACATTATTGGCCATCCATATGCAGTCGTTCATGCACCACGAGATCTCCGTCAGGTATGTCTCAAACGACGGCTTGCCCAGGTCGCGCTTGCAAGCCTGCTTGATAAGCTCTTCATTGTCCTTGAAGCCCCAGTAGAGCTTCCGCAGCTGCTGGATGCGGTATTCGAGCGGTTTGGTCTTGTGCGAGAGGAAGCTGGCGCGCACTTTGGCGCACGTGGGCGCGATGTCGTCCATGAGCGTGTGCTCGAAAGATGCTAGTTCCGCCATTATGGGCTACGCGGTGGTCGTGGTGGCCGTCGTCGTCGTCGTCGTGTGCAAGGGTTACAGTACAAGCCTTTGGGACAAACACCAGAGTGTAAATGCGAATTGCAGAGCCAAGGGGACGCCAATGGCCAGCTATAAGCTCCGGAAGCAACGTCCATGGCTGCCTTTCACAGATGCGTAATCGTGCCTCGGTCCCGTACGAAATGGGTCAGGAGCGGGGCTTGCGCTAGCTCATACGAGCCCTAGCGCCAACGGCCCCGTCTCCCAACAGCTTCGCCCGTCGGCCAGTATGCTTTGCAGCTCCTGCCACATGAACTATCCTGTTAAGACTTCCTCGTACCCGGGCTGCGGATGACCTCGCCGGATCAATACATAAACCTAACCTCCACTACCACATGCTAAGCTTCGACCCCGCTGACCTCCATGTCTCGTTTACTGCTTGTGAGACTTACAAGGTCAGGCTCATTTGCGCCAGCCTTCGTCTTCCCAGTCTCCGTGACGAAATACGTATCCCGCTTCCCGTGCAACTCCTGGTGCAGCAGATCAGCCAAGCTCTGCATCATAGCCGCCTCAGTACTTTGCTTCGTGCGCTGTTTGTCGATTGTGTGGTGCCTGATGAACTGGCCTGTACACTTGCTCGTGATCCATGTATGTTCCGTCAGGCCTGGATACCCCATGGCGTCGTTGCACGGTATCTCGACAATGTTGGTACCGTTCGGGTTAAAGTCGTATCGTATGTATTCCGAGAAAGCCTTCTGCTCGTGTGACCACTCTTCAGCCCACCGTTTGCAGTCTGGGTAGCGCACGCCAGTCGGACACTCTTTCCATGCGTCTAGCATCTCGAAGGTGTGTGGGAGGGATTGCGCAATTATCACGCCAGTGTTGAGCGCGAGCTTTCCGCGGCTATCTTCGGACGCGTGTTCGTCGCCGTTGAGCGTCTGCCGTGTATCGAAGGGCATGGCGATACTGGTTTCGGGTGTGATGCCCCAGCGATTGAAGAGCCATTCGACCGGAACTTCAAGGTGTTGGACCGTAGCGTCCGCGTCGATGAAGATGACGAATCTGTACTTCTGGAGGAGGTCGTGGACAATGTGCGGTTTGACCCATGTATTGTGCATGCCCTCCATATCGTGCGCGTTGATGAAGCGGTAGTCGTAACCGTGTATTTGCGCTGTAGACTGTTAGTACTACAACGAGGACGTGGAAGTGGCAAGTTTGTACGGACCATAAAAGAAGTGGTTCATGAAAGCCGCGCTGACCATACCACCATCACCCTCCGACTTCATCGTCTCCCAATTCAAGCGGTCTTTATTCCAAAGCTCATTCTTCTTGCTAGGCACCCTAGTATCGATGTCCACAATCAGTATCTCGCTCCTAAGCGGCTCTCTCCACCATGGCGCATCCTCTTTCACCTCGTGTACTTTTCCCGAGGCGTCGGTATACGACGTGTCGTCTATGGGATGACGTATGGACTCGTAGAGCCTGAGAAAGGAGTCGCTGATTGTGGGCTTTCCAAATACTGGGCGGTCGTTGTTGCATACGTCGTTGGCTGCTTCTTTTGCTGATTCCTTAATCTTCTCGACCACCTTGGAGCCGCTTTCGTGCAGTCCGGCTGTTGTTGAAATTATGAGAATGCATACGATGATAAAAACGCCACTGACAATCGCCAGCTTGTTGTACGACATGATAGAGCCTGGCATGTTTGTGAAACCTATAGGAATTGCTGGGAAAGAACGAGTCAAGTTGGAAGGCAGGTCAATCGTAAGAGGCGTGGCCGAGCTAAACAATAGAGAAGATTCAATTAGCTAGCGGACAGGTCCCAGCTACAGCCTCGTAGAAGTAAAAAAGAAAAGAACAACGATTCCATAATTTTCGCCGACTATGCAACGCCACTCAGCGAGATGCGGCCCTGAAAGGGGTCAAAGCCGTTGTTATTAAAAGATTCAAGGCCACCACTGGCGCGTATAATTACCAGTTCGAGATGCAGGGCGAAGCATCCCAAGAGGCCGTTTGAGATAATCGCTAACGCTAGGGGGGGCCTCACGATATAGCTCAATTGATGGCGTCTGAGCTAGTACTCTCTGGGCATTAGCCCTTACTTCTGCCTGCCGGTGCATCCACAGTGAATCATCTAATGCGCGCTCGAGACGCCTGGACTAAACAAGCTCCCGGCAATGATTTCATCGCCCCTCAACACCTCATGACTAATAACGGACGAGCTCATGTCGACGAAATCTGGCTGACAACGTACCAGTATGGTGCACCATGCCGACGGTGGGTATAACGTCAGAGCAATGGCACCCCCTCACAGGGCCATATCAACATCCTGCCGCACGGCTCGAGTCCATCTGGACAACCTGCTGAGTAATATTGGAATCCATCCGCTCTACAACCCATCTTGCTGCGCCTGCAAGAGCCAACTCATCCTCCTGCTTGAGACCATGTTGTGACACAGGCTTGGCTAATGCGACCGGTTCTTCACATGTAACCGAATAGGTGCGACCCGCAGCGGACAAAATTGATCTGTAAGCAAAGGAGCAAAACGAAATATCACAAGCGAAAAAGCACTGGATGCCTGATACAAGTGCAGTTCATGCGTTTGAATGCTGCGACATGTTGTCTTCAGCTTACCGCTTTTCCTCCTGTATTTTCTTTGCTGAAATTCTGGAAATACTGAGTCATTTTCTGTAATTCGCGCTCTTCTCATGCGAGCCTACAAATGCGCTGTATTACAAAGCGGATACCTCATGGAATGTAGGAACAACGGAGGTATCTCGAAACAAGTTCAAAAGGTTTGTACTCAAATACATCCTTTAGTATCATAGCATCAACTACCCGCCCAGTCCATGCTACGCTCATCTGGCTCTCTTCTTCGGCTGTCACATCGTGGGCTTTGGTCGTCCACCTTCCAGCACTCCTTATTGCGACCGGCCGCTCGAAGATCTCCATCAGCGCATTGTCAAACAGTATTACTGAGGCTGCAAGGTCAGTCGTTCAGAAATTCGAACTTGCAGACGAAACCAAGGCATACGGTCACTAGAAGACTATGTAGCGAATCTACATATTGATTTTGTAATATGCAATACACGGGTTGATAAGCATTTTGAGACTGTCATTTTAAGCCTCAAGGCGGGTAGAGATGTTTACGTGGAATTGCCAATCGCTGCGAACAGGAAGCATATCAATGAGCTCATGGACGCGGCCAAGAAGAGTGGATCGAGGGTTTCGGTCGGTCATCCGAGATGATAGACGCTACCAGTGGCGAATTTGCGAGACGCTATGAATAGTAGAGTGCACCTTGAGTAGCTGCTTACTGTCAGGACTTTCCAGTGCATCAGACGTTGAAACCTTTTCAGACATGTTCGATGGAGAGGACGGCAATGTATCTGACATTGACGTCAACGAGACCACTAGCGTCGAGGGCTGTAGCCCTTCTATTGACCCTATCGACACAGCTGATATCATGACAGCAAAGCTGGAAGATTAATGCTGTACGGTCTGCATGGAGTACGATTCTTATAGTTTTAGCAATGGAGGAACAATGAAACTCAGCAAGTATGGACATTCGTTCCATTACGAGTGTATCTTTAAAAGAAGAAGAAGAAGAAGAAGAAGAAGAAATGGTGCGGGTTAAAGGCGGTACTCATCCCACGCCCAACCCCGAAGATGTAGAGACCTTCCAACAAGCTGTTATGACTCGGTTGTCTCTGATGACGAGTGGATGACAAGATCGCATGGTCCGGAGAGGGAGGCATTTGAGTATAATATAGCCGTGGATCGGGAGGATAAAGAGATGTGATGCGGCAACAAAGACGGCTACAAGTGTTGTCTGAGCGGATGATAATAGCGACTGGGGCCAATCTGTCAGGGTGTCAAAGGATACTGTTGTTTCGAATTGCTTGATAGGTCTGCATTACTCATAACTCCAAAGACTCACAAATTGCTGCGTCTTTATAGGTTATATCCTTCCTCTAAGCTTTCTTCAAAACTAGCGGTTTTGCTCCAACTTTTCCTGCCTCTGCATTCAACGCATCCACTTCTGCCTGAACGAGCGGAATGCCACTCTTCTCTCTTTCCTGCTGTTGTATCTGTTCAAGCTCGCCTGGGAAGTAGATTCTCTTCACCCCAGCTGCCTTCTCAGCACCTGTGACCCTATCGTACAAGACCTGCATCCTCTCTCTGAAGTCGTCTAAGCTCATGAAAAGGTCTGGTTTCACGGCGACGAGGAAGTGACCGACGTCTGATGGTCTGGACGGATCATACGGATTGGTTACATCGCCTGCAAACGCCGAGCCGGAGAGTACGCCAGAGAAGACGTCCATCATAACAGCTAGACCTGAACCTTTGGGGCCACCCATAGGCAACATGACGCCACCATCTAATGCTGCTTCCGGGTCATCGGTCGGCTTTCCATCTTTATCCAATGCCCAGTCCAGAGGTATCTTTTCTCCTCTCCTCTTTGCTTTGTAGATCTTTCCTCTTGCCGCAATCGATGGCGCCATGTCTAATACGAACGGCTGATCCTTGCCAGGTGCGCCACATGCAATCGGCGAAACACCCAGCAGCTTACTCTTACCACCCCAAGCTGGCAACGCAGGACTAGAGTTTGTGAATACCAGACTCATCATATCGGCATCAAGCGCCTTTTGCACAACCCAAGCACTCATACCAAAATGATTGGAATGCTTGATACTAGCCATGCCGATACCGTAGGTCTTTGCAGATTCAATACACGCTGCCATGCCGGCATCGGCGGCAAGAAAGCCGAACCCATTATTGGCGTCAACCTGGGTGACAACTGGCGTTACCTGAGTGACAGTAGGTGTTGCAGCGCTGTTCAAGACGCCTTGGCGTACGCGCTCCATGTACGAAGGAATCCGATTCATGCCATGTGTGTCGACGCCACGAAGATCGGCGGCTATGAGACATTTGGCGATGATATTGGCGTTCTCGGGGGCAACTCCATTGCCAGTCAGGACTGCGGTCACGAATGATTGTGCATCCTCAGCACGGACGTATGATATGGTGTCTGTTGAAGTTTCTGCCATATTTGGGGTGGAAAGTCGAGGATGCCAAGGTGGGGGTGAGGCGATCGAGATTTCTTGGAATGCTTGTCTGATATCTTATATCCCTCCACAATTAAACAAGTGACTCACGATGCTCGACAATTTCTGTGATTACTGATATGCTTGTTGGGGTATGGAGATTCCCAGGTGGTGCCTCTGAGTCAGCCGCCTTGTGGAGACTAGAAATGACGGACTTCCCCGCTCTTCTCCGCAGTCCTCATTGTACCCATCTTGAACCTTCGGGCCTCAGCATCAAAGACGTATAGTTTTACCTCGTCTTCATGCTTCTGTGAAAGTGGTACAGAGATTCTAAGAGCCCTGTGCCACGCATCCTAGTAGATTGTCGATGACCTCTAGCTGATCGCTGATTAGACAAAACGTAGCGCAGTACGCGGAGGCGGACCACGATGATGGCATTGGAAACATTCGCCCACACTGAGCGTTATTCTTACTACCAGCTGTCTATCAAATTTCACATCTTGTTGTCAAGCATGCCTCATGATCCCTTTCTCCTTACTCTTTCAGACATTTTCTCAAGCACGGAGGCCCTCGAGCATTCGTGATGCACAACGTGTCTTTTCTCGCAGTATTTGATGCATTGGAACAAACTCGATACCTAGGGCAAAGGTATTCAGCCTTTAGAGAGTGTTTGGACCCTACGAAAGGCCCTGATCCTAGAATATCTCAGCACTCATTCCTCATCGGTCCCGCCTAGAGCTCCTTTCCCTCTTAACTATGAAGGAGAGACAGGCAAATGCCATCACTAATGGTAGTCGCTTATACAGATCGCTGCCGTCGCAACTTCCTCTTTCCTCGCCAAGCCGCACGTGTCTGTTGGTAACAAGCGCACACATCGCCTCATTCCAGCTGCTCATCCGCATCAAACCCACCGAAACCTCAAAATCGTCAACATGGACGACGAAGGCCCCAAGTGGCGTCTTGGTGGGTTCGGCGTGCCGTTTCCTGCTCGAATATCTAGCTAACAATTCATAGAACACGCGAAAGGTGGTCAAGCAACCTGCAACCGGGCAGCCTGCAAGCGCAGCAAGATTAAGATCGTGAAAGGCGAGCTACGTATCGGTACTCACACTCTGTACGATGATGGAATGGCGTCTAGGTGGTACATGGCCTGGCGTCACTGGTGAGTTAACTACAAGCATCAGAAACCCTACGAGTGCAGGCAGTGGTCAACGATCCGTACTAACATACCTTGAGGGGCTGCGCTACCAAGCACCAGATTGCAGGCTTGAAGGAGATCACCGGAAACGACCCGACAAAGGCACCTGGTTATGATCGACTCAGCCCGGAGAGTCAAGAGCAGGTCCGATTAGCCTTCGAGGAGGGCAAACCTGTCGACAAAGACTTCAAGGGCATCCGCGAAGACCTAGCCAAGGATGCTCGGGGATACGCCAAAGAGTACACTGATGTTAACTTCTACAAAGTCGATGTCGCCAGCCGCTCTTGTGCTTGCCGTGGCGGCAACTGCCTCGCCAAAAACGTTAAGATCACGAAGGGTGAGCTCAGGCTTGGCTTCTCCGTTCTTTTCGACGGAGAGCATGAAACCATGGTCTACAAACACTGGGTAATTCTTTCATCGAGACTCGTAAGTCAAGACTAAGACTCGAGTAGCAGTGCATGTCCACCTATGAGTTGGAACAGGTAATGGTACGGGAAGACGAAAACTCGATTGACGGCGTTGAATCTCTCCCCACAGACTTCGTAGAAGTCGTGACCAAGACATTGGAGACGGGCAAGATCATCGAGCCGCCGGAGCGCAAGAGTGAACCGCCCAAGAAGCCAAAGAAGGCGAGAGCCAAGAGATCTACGGTGGAGGAAGAGACGGAAGAAGCTACGGAGGCTACGAAAGCCACAGTCAAGGCGGAAGGCTCAGAAAGCGACGGTGCAGTCGAGGCCAAAGTTGCTACAGCTCCAGCGCCTAAGCATAAAGCTAAGAGGTCGCGAGCGAAGAAGCTTCCTATCAAGGAGGTGGATGCAAGCAGCGAGGAAGAGCCCGAGTACATTCCCAAGAAGTCGAGGAGCCGCTCCATTCCGTTCAAGGAAGCTGTTGGCCTAGCATAGGCAGAAGTTTTACATCTTACAGCGAAGATGTGATGGAATAGGGAGCATCACAGGAAAAATGAGATGGCGGCGAATACGAAAACAGCGAGGCAGTAGTTGGAAGAACAAATACAAAGAGCATATATAAGTAGCTGCGAAAACCTATAGCAAGCTCCCTCAAGATCAGGTCATGCGTGGGGTACGCTGTGAAGTACTGCACATTCAAGCTCGAACCACCAACAACATCAGCACATTGAAGAAAGTGTCTGCGTTTTCCCGATCACGCGAAGAATTGCTAGTGTCTCAAGTTGCCAGCCCAGGTTGCCAGCCTTGCAGGATGATGTTAGCCCTTCTCTTGAGGAGAGCAGAAGTACAAGAAGGACTTCCTCTTCTCTTCTATATCATTGTCGTCATCATCTCACAATCACAACCTTCTATTTCCACTTTTCACCCTCTCAGAATATCTCGACCATCAATATGGAAGCCCTCGCCATCATCTTTGCCAACGCCACTACGCCTGACGAATACTACACTCTTGGCCCGCCTATCAAGGGTATCTCCTTTACCTGCAAGAGTGTTCGCAGTAAGAGATGATGCTGTACGGAATCTGGACTCGACGGTGGCTCTAGAGCAAGTAAGAGGGAGAGCTCGATCTGTACAGTAGATACATCGCCGTCTAGCAAAGGAATGGTTTCGTGGTTGTCTCGCTGTAAGACATATCAGAGTAGGACCGTGGGAACCAGATACACTCACATCTTAACCTACGGAAGTGGATGTCGATGGGTAGGACCCGAGTTTGGATGGCTGAATCTGGGTGTTGACAGAGTGCGCCAGTGCCAGTTCTGTGCGGGGCTAGAGTTTGGGAGTGATGTCGGTTCTGTTAGTAGGGCTACCTTTTTGCTCTTGCCTAGTAGTAGCCCCTCTTTGGACGCTGCTATGTTTGTTTGTTTTGCCCATTCAAAGCTCACTTCGGTTTGCAACGAACATTAGGTTTGTGTGGAAATAGGTTTCCTCTTGTATGTAGAGCCGTCTTCTGTATGTGAGGAGCGCGACCATGTGACGAAGCTTGAATGTTTTGTAGAAGAACAGTAGACGTTTACTGCCTGGCTAGAACATCACTACTAGGAGAAATTGATCACCGCGACAGTGAGGAAGTGAGAACACGTTACTACCAATATACGTTTAGCTTGCTCAGAGCTTAGCTCCAACAACACTGCCGCCATCTAGCGCAATAGTAGCGCCATTGACATAGGAACCTGCGCGGCTCGAAAGCCAAATACATGTGCCCGCAACATCTTCCGGGCTGCCAATTCGCCCTAACGGGATCCCACTTTCAATGACATCCTTGAACTTCTCTAGTGTAGCCTTCATCATCTTGCTTTGGAAAGGGCCACAGGCGATAGTGTTGCTCGTGATGCCGCGCTTGCCCAGGTGACTCGCCAGAACTCTGCTCATATGATGGAGACCAGCTTTAGAAGCGGAGTAGGCAAAAGTCTCGAGCGCGGGAACGCGCAGACCGTCCACGCTGCCAATATTGATGATGCGTGCTGGAGAGCTGGTGGTAGAAGCTGCTTCGAGAAGGGGTGTGACGGCTTGTGTGAGTTGGAAGACGCGTTTTAGGTTGAGGTCGAGGACGCGGTCCCAAGCTGCAGTCGGGTACTTGTCGAAGGATTCGCCCCAGTTGCTACCGCTGTTGTTGACGAGGACGTCAAGCTCTGGGAATGGTCAGCACTTGTCGCATTGCGACCTTGTTTTGTCTGCTCGAGGCCAGATGCTGGGAACGTACTTCCTGCCCGCTTTTTCAGCTCTTCGGCGATGTTCTTCGCGGCATCCTCTTTGTACAGATCCGCTGCGATGTAATCGGCCCTGCCTTTGCCGAGCGCATTCAGCTCCTTACACGCTTGCTCGCAGGCTTTCGCATCGCGAGACGATATGTATACTGTAGCGCCATTTTGAATGAAACCCTCGCTGATCATGCGTCCGATGCCTTTCGCTCCGCCTGTAACGAGGACTATCTTGCCCTGTGTATTCGTTAGCCATCAGTCCGAATCAGCCACCTGTGATATTCATTCTCAAGCTGCTTTGAAGAGCTGTCTGGGCAAACGTACTTTGACATCAAAGAGAGAGCTGTTATCCATTTTGAATATCTGGAGATGGTATGCAAAAGGAGGATTGGGTGAAAGTGAAGACGAGCAGAAACATTGCGATAGACGGGTACAAGGTCGTCATCGGGAGCTCCTCCGAAGCTGGAAGCTGGGGGTTGAGCCGAGGCTCGGTGTATTGTTATTCCCTAGCGCGCTCTCCAAACATTCAATGGCATCATGCCTCTGAAACATCACAAAGGTTGGACGTCCTCGGCATACTACCAGGCCCAATGAATATCTAGCAGACGTCGGACAAGATAATGACGGATGTTGTGACGGAGGTACTTCACTGGTGCCTTGGCGCGCGGCATTGTACTTGAAGATTGAAGATGTTTCAGAGTAAGAAAATGGTTATGTGAAGACGTGTGTTCCTAGTAAGTATTGAAATGCGTAGAGTTTGCTGCAAACCTCGGTAGCGCAGACAAGGGAAGCACAGTAGGAATGAGCAGAGGTAGTAATGGTTTTGTTCTTTTCCTTGGTGAACCTAGATAACCAGTCCTACTGTAACGTCACTCATAGGTATACCAACTCTTTTTCAACTCCCTCATTGCGTCCTCTGCCTCCGCATACTTCCTACTCCCCTTCGGCGCATCACCCAGCCACTCAATTATCTGATTCCTGTTCTTCATATACTTGGACTCGGCCCTCTTCCTCTCCCTCGCTTGGCTCTTCAGATACGAAAAGTCGTCATATTTCAGAGTTTCTCTCCAGACCTCGCGCATCCGCTTGCTCCACAAACAGCAGCTTGATCCGACATCTGGATCCTCACCGGGTACTAGCTGGATCGATTTGTTGAACAGGTGCGGTATGGGAGACGTTATGGACTTGGTCTGGGTGGCAGGCCAGATGAGCTCATCGTAGCATTGCTCACATACTGTAAACTCAGGTAGAGAAGGGATGAAATGCCATGGTTTGTGGAACAAGGACTTGGACCTTGCACACTCGCCCTTGAAAGAGTTTTCGCGGACCGACTTGATGAAGCGATTTAGATCGGGTAATTGACCAGACGACTCAGCCTCCCTGTCGAGTTCCACGAACAGGTCCAGATATTTTGCGAAGCGGGGGGAACTTGTACGCAAGCTGCATCTGTCGGATGGGTCTACGTAACCGCGCGGGATCTTGGTGAAGCAACCCCGAAGAGATGGCAGCAAAGCTTCAATCATCCTTCTGTCACTTGAGCATATAGCAAAGTTGGCCACGTGTATGCCATCCCGTTGATTGGGAATACCGTACCAACTAACGTTGCGTTCTGCGCCGGCTTCACGATCTCCAGGGCACGGACTGGCTACATAGTCCATGATATCTGCGATGGCGTAGATTAGATCGAGCGATTTGCGACGTTGCTTAACTGTGAGTAGCCATGCAAGACGTGTCCATGGGCTGCTGAAATCACAGGCCCGCTGGAACGACCAGTCACCCAACCATATTTGCTTGAAGTCCGTGTCAAAAGGGGTCCCAGCAAAGACGCCCTCGTAGCAACTGGGGCATATGTTGAAGTTCTTGTGGCCTTGTAGAGCGTACCAATCATCAAAAGGTCCAGTTTTGGCAGATCTTGGGCAATCAGGGAGTGGCCGGTCCATAGAAGCAGCCCTCCGAGATGACCTGTCACGGCGACGGTCCTGTGAGCGAATACTATCCGACCTGGTTCTCCTTGTACGTGTCGGCTCATCTGATGTCTCAGGGGCTTGTCTCCTAGACCGGGAAGGTAGGTCTTTTGTGTATGAGGAGCCAGGGACAGACGGCGAGGTCGTTTTCGGGATATCCACATAGCTTTCTCTCGGCGAACCGGCAGCCGAGTGATCGAATTGATAGTGCTCTTCCGGCGGCATGAAGACATCGATAAGCTGATCGTCTATTGGGTATGGTAAGGCTGAGTCGGCATTTGACGGCCTCGCTGGAGACGGACTTTGAATATCGATCCGGGGCCTCGGAAGTGGCATTGTATCGTGCCTGGCATATCGAGAGGGTTGTCTTGACCTGTCACTGGTAGGTGCGGGAGGATAGGTAGAGTGCCAGTCCGCCTCCGATATGGGTACCCCACCACGGCCCGGCGAACAAGGTTGGAATGTAGTTGAAAAAGACAGGGGGGAAGCCGGCCGAACACCACCGCGAGACGACGGTCGCGAGTCTGGAGGAGAATCGCGTATTCGTGCAGGTAGTTGAGGTGAGGGTGCGCGCTGCGAGGGTGAGCTTGGTCTAGACAGCGGGCGCGAATTATTGGCGTAGATGATGTCGACAGGCCCAGGTCTCGGTTTCCTTGTGCTGTTCAGTGAGGACGAAGACGATCGCGGTGATTGGGCATTTGAGTATTCCTTTGACGAGCCTGACGAATCACCCTTACGTATCGTCGGCAATGGACGCTGCCCAGAGTCACGCCGCCGCGGTTCGGGTCTCTCCTGTACATCCCGCAGATTTGTCCTAAGATCCTCTCTTTGTAGATCGCTCTTTACGAAGCTGTAACGCGCAGGCTTTCGTTCGCTTCGCAGGTGGGTCGTCCTGTCGGTTTCGGAGTCGGTTTCGGAGTCGAAGACGTATTCTTTCTTGGATGGCCGTGACGCCGTGTACGAGCTGTGTCGGCTCTCACCAGGTCTCGGTCTCGATGGTTTACTCTGTGCCTCTCTAGCATCACGACTTGGATCGGATCTGGGATGGCCGCTGTTTGAGGGGGTCATGGGTTCTGGAGAGCGCATGTACTCTGCAGCCAAAGGCATCGTAGACTCTTTCTGGGGCTTGGTGTAGCCATAAGGTGTCCTCTCTCGCTCAATGAACAGAGGGGGGTCTGGGACGTCAGTGTTGATGTGCGACATGCCCCCACGCTCAGCAAAGCTCCTCCGGCGACGCTCCCGAGGCGTCCTGGAACCATGCACACCGTCATCGTCGGTGCTGGATTCAGACACGAGCACAAAGCGGCGGTCATGGTCTTGTGCGACTCTCGGCTGCTCAATCTCGTCCAGGAGGGAGTCCTGATCGACGGTGCCCCGCGTGTTGTTCGGCGGCTCACCCTCGGCCTGCCCCGACGACCCCACAGAGGACGGCGCCTCTTTTGCTAGCGCCTCCCTCTCGTCCTCGACGCTTGGAGACGGCGGCCATGTCCTCTTTCGCATGTGTGAGCTGTATGGGTACGGCGCGGATTGTCGGGGAGGGGAGGTGCGGGGCTCGTAGGCGCTGTGGGTGTTGTAGGTGTTGTAGGACGAAGTATACGGATTGCTTTGGCGCATGTCTGCCAGCTGCTCGCGAGCTTCAGCTAGAGTCTGGTCGTGCCGCGAGTAGGCATAGGCGCTGGTGTCGCGAGATGTATAGTGAGAGTCATGGCGCGGGCGCTGGTAGTACCGGCTGTCGTGTTCGTTAGACATGTATGGTGTACGTGAGAGATGGTCAGGCGAGCAGGGTCCGGCTAGTGTCTATCTGATGCATTGGACTTTGGCGACTGGCTAGGGCAGCTCCAAGAGTAACAAGACGAGTATGGAGGAGAGGGCAGGTTTACATAGCGCGGCAACAACGGACATGTTGCAGCTACAAAGATGCTTGGTGACGCATGGAGCCGTCTGTGAATTGCGGGTCGCGCCTTCCTCGCGCCTTTGCCCTGCAAAGCCCCCACCGCCGGCGGAACCCTTATTTGTTCGCTTCAGAGCCTGTGCAGAACGCCCACCGCCTGTTCGCCCATCGTCGCCTTGCAAAGATACCTACGTAGGCCCTTGCAGGTATCGTGACGGCATGGTGGCCTTTGTTCTGCAAGTATTGCTATCATCACTCAAGTGTTGGTAGAGTCGCCTTCTGTACTATCGAACTGTCGTATTGAGCATCTAGCATCTTCTGAACCCTTGCCCCGAGCGAAAATAGCAACATTCGCCATGATACTATGGCTTCACAATACGTAAGCGCACTTCTTCTCCTCGTAGATTCCTAGAATCGTCGTGTCGTAATATTGGCGCATATCTCGTACTGTATTGCCTGGGAGTCTTTGTCACTCTCCATCTTTGTGTCTAATAGTGATATATACAACTACTTCATGCTCGCCTCAGGTACCGAACCTTCCCTCTCCGCACAACCGGCCGCCTCCGGAAAAGCGGTAAACGGCACTCCAGCACCGCCACAATATCTGCAGCCACGCGCCTTCATCACCTTCTCAACCCTTTACATCAGCGCATCAAACGCAGTTTCCACACTTTCTACTCTTCCCATTCATACACGAAATTAAATCACGAGGCGCGCGATATTTTCCCACCTTCTCGGCCGACTGGTCACAGTCTGCCTCGCGCCTCAGTCCCCCAGTCCCACCGGTAAGCAGAATTAGAAGCCCAAGACCCAGTGAAGCTCTCACCGGGTATGCGGCTCTGCTTATGCATGAAGAAGTACGCTTTCTGCAACTTTTGATCACGTAAAGAATCAGAGTAAACCGGGGCCTGGCGCGTAATGCGCATTGTGGCTGTGCAAGGCATCTTTTCCGGAAGCCGCCGATGGTGGAGTAAGCAAAGTACCGATGTAAAAAGGGAAGAACTCGGAGACATGAAGTTGACAAGATCTCAAGATGGACATTCATCATGGTAACTCCGATGAATCCAGTTCGGGAGGGAAGATGAACTGTCTTGTCATCATCTTTAGCCCGATAATTCCATGCTGATCCGCTGTTGCTACGGCTTCGAAAAGCGCCGTCTTATTGCAGTGATGCAGACAATTTCAATCATGGCCAACAAAGCCCACCTCCCCAACCTAAACCCCCCGCGAAGCCATTGCCGACACTCTGCATCGCTGCATCCTAGGGCTTGACAGTAACGACCGCCCTCTCCTGGAATCGGCCTGCCTAAAGTCCTCTGAGATGACATTCACATACGGTCCCTCTGGAAACCAAGCCACCTCAACCGGCTGGGACGCCATAAACCCCATGTTCGATCGCGTCTTCAGTCTCATAACCACGCATTCTGCGAGCAACATACGTGTTGAGTTGAAAGACGGCAAGGCGGATACGGCGCGCATGACGGCACATGGTATCTCCCATCATGTGCGACAAGAAGAAGCATTTGTCGAGGCGGATACCAGTTACACGGCGAGTTCGTTGTATGACATGGAAGTTGTGAGGGATGACAATGACCAAGGACTGTGGAAAATCAAGACGTGAAAGGCGATAATGTTGTGGATCATAGGAGATGTCAACGTTTTGCATCCATAAACACATATTTGCATACCAACTATATAGAAAAACTTTGCTGCTATCAGTCTTCTAATATCATCATATTTTCTGTTCGTCTTTGTAAATGTGACGGGGTATCTGTCGCATAGAAACATGTTTCTGAGCCGGACGCCGGCGCCAAACCAACATGTCCCATTAATCGCTATTTTCGCACAGACCAAAGCGTCGGGCGCACATGTGTCGTCTACACACGTGCTAGGGTATCAAAATCAGCTTGCATAGAGCCAAAAAGGGGAATTGAGAAGAAATCGCTTGGATGTGGTCTGGGGGTAGGAAGATAAAAGGGTGGCTTGGTCAATGGTTGCTGGCCTTAGAAGTAGTTGCCCTTGGGGATGGCGCAGAAGATGCCGACGGCTACGGCAGAGATGACAAAAGCACCGATAATAGCTTGAATGAAGATTGTGTCCTGGATCTGGCGGAGAGCGGGTTCCTGGACCCAAACTTCGCGATCGAACACCTTCCGGACAATGTTGCGCTTCTCGTACCGGGCAACCCACGGCTCGTCTTCCCAGGAGTTACTTGATGCATGTGAGTCGACACTCTGGAAAGAGTCAGACTTGAAGTCGTAACCTTGAGGCTCGTCCTCGGAGGCAAAGAGCTCCCATGGACGCAGATGTCGGTGGTGCATGCCGTGTAGGACAACGCACATGCCCTTCCATGCTGCTATTAACGTCGAGATGCCGATGAAGAAGCCGATGAGAGAAATGACGCGCCATGCACGACCAGCACTGCTAAGAGTAAGGATAATGGCGACAATCAAGCCAGCGACGATTCCGAAGATGCCGAGACCACGAGCAAAGATGACACGAGGACGGTTGCCGTTGCAAATGGTCCAGCGGATGAAGTTGGGGTGCGCCTGGCAACGGAGCGACCACTCGACAGTCGTGATGACGTCACCGAATGCGGATGGGTGTGTTGTGTTTTGCAGAGCATGCAGCAGTGCTGTACGCTCTTTTGACGAAAGGTTCAACTGGCGTGAACCATTATCGGCAACGTAGATTGAGATGATACGGTTGATCTCTTCCCGGTAGGGTTGGACAGATACTGTGGCGGATGAGCGATTGGACACTAAAGAAGAGAGAAGATTAGCAAAGGCTATACTCACGTGGTTTCCACTTTAATCCTGCGTTATCAAACGCACCAGCAGCACGTTGAGTGTGGTCAACTTTGCCGGGAGTCATGCTCTCGTCGTACGAGTCAAGAGAATACTCGCGTCCAGGCTCGATGCTGGTAGGCGTGCGAGGAGGAGTGAAGAAGGGGTTGTTGCTGCCCTTCTCTGATTCAGCGTTCTTGCCCTCATTGGCAAAGTCGGTTCCCCTAAGGATGGCGGCAGCATCGGCATTGAAGTTTACCGGGCCAGTCCTTGTGTCGGGTTTCTTTTCGCCGGTCCATTCGGGTGACAAGATCCTCTCGCTTTCCGGTAGCGCGTTGAAGCGCTTTACGTAGTCGCGGTACCAAAGGAAAAATTGCAGGTTCTCTGCCGACAGCTCAATATACTTGAGGAAGTTCATAAAGTCGCGTACAGTGCATGGCTGGCAAGCGTCAGTCATGGCACTCGTGATGGTGATGCATACATCAGGGAGTACTTACAGGGCATGCACCGCCAGCGATGATGGTGTCAAAGGACAAGGCCTCAGGAATGCCGTTGGACATGCCGCTGCTGCCAGACTTGACTGATTCATGGATCGACTTTCGCTGCTGGTCGCTCGAGGTAGTAGAGGCAGTGCTGGGGCGAGGGACTCGCTCGGGACGGCGATAAGAAAGTGAGTAAACCATATTGAGCAAGCTCTGGGGTCACAATCTGATCGAGAAGGAACGTGGTGGTGTTGCGGGGCAGTGACGACAATGCTTGTCAAGTCGCGTGGGTCGCGCGTGGAGATGCAATGCTATATACCTACTCGATCGATGGGTCGAGTGGAGTACCGAGACTGAGCTAAGGGAAGATCTGGAAGAGAGCTAGATGGGTAGTGGTCCCGTAGTCGAGCACCGAGACGGATCTCTGTAGGGCAGGGTAGTGGCGCAGGCCTGGCTGGTGAGTGTGAGCAAAACCTGGGATGGGGATAAAAGACGGTTGCGCCGTGCGTCTCGAAAGACTGAAGTAGGTAGGGATGCGGTGTTTATACTCGATTCTCGGCATGGCCGTATACCCATACCCATCTTGGCCAGGAAGCGCTTCATTCGTGGCAGGCACATGGCTCTCCACCATCACTGCTTCCTGCCGCCTGCGGGCATTTTCCTAAATGAGTGTCGCCTGTAGCGTGGGGACATCGACGCCTGGTTGCACATGGGATCCTCGAGGTCGCCGAAGGATAGGCGCGCCCCACAGCAACCATAGACTGCAGCACCATGACAGACGGCAGAGGTTAGCATACCGGGACATCAGGATGTGCACTAGGCCCACGCGACGTAAGAAAAGTCGGGAATCTGGGCAGGACCCGTGGCGATCGTCTGGACCCAGGATTAGCCCCCCCCCCTTCCCCTTCCACAATTGCAAATCTCTGCCTTGTTTGCTAACATTCTGACTGGGTAAAACACACCGTGGCGCCGACGGTCAAATGTCACATTGCGATGTAGCCGTTGGGAGATGATGACTCGACACGCCCACCTTGTCGAGTTGTCTTGGTCTTCTGGTGATGCGACGGACACCTCAACGCTCGCAAGTGCGGGTGGAGAACCGAAACGAGCGACAGTCACAATGCTACTTTGAGAAGCTGCAGAAGCTGCAAAAATGCGGAGTGACGTTCTTTCAGACAGCCACAATGTTCCTTTAGACGGCCACGGCTTTGATAAATGTACGCGATCGACGGTGTACGCATAATGCCAGCAGCAGTCATCATCGTGATTGGCGGTCCGGATGCGCTCATGCAGCCTTTGCCCGCCTCGCGCTCGGTCTCAATCGTCACCACGCGTACCAAACTCTGCGACCATCGCTTCGCTTAAGCCCGGCCACTCTCCTACAGCTCGTTGCCAGAAAGTTTGCTTCGCGCCCTCACCACCTGGAGGAGTTTTGTGGCTTGCGAGTCTGTACGATAACGCTCCACTGCCAGGTAAGGCAAAAGCAGAGCCGATCGGGTCCCAGCCCGCCGTTGATCTAGTATGCAGTAACGGCAAAGGCGAATGTGCCGCCTACGACATTCTCAAGCTAGAACTGAGATGGGGGAAAACGCCACCATTGCCAGGCCCTTGGAACTTTGGAAGTCCGGACTCCTGAGTTGACACAGGCTAATAGAGACAAGTAGTTGTTACTCGGTCGAATGTGTCGCCCAAGTCTTGTACCCAATTCCACCCCTTTAGCCATGAGCAGACTCGTCTTCGGCGATGCATGAAGGGCCTTTTCTGCTCACAGCCGTCAAAGTCAAAGATGAATCGTGGACGCCGCGTCTGCATGCTTGCAATGTCGGTACCAGAGTCTGAGAAAAGTCCAAAGTCAAATTTTGTCCCCGCCAACTGTTGATCGATCATGTGGCTACTAGCCAGCGTGCCAGACGCAAAACCTTCTGCGCTTGCCCTCAATCGTGGGTCAAGTGTGTTGTGCGTTGGTGCTGAGCTGCTAGCCCAGCTTTCACCAGCCACTCCCTATCGGGACTAGCCTTGAAAAGCTCAGACTTGTCCCTGCCAGGGAGGGTCTGGACGCTGAACTTCCAAACTAGCAGCAACTAACTACTTTTTAGCTTGTTTTATCCCTTCTAATACCTCTTTACTATCTTGCATAGAGTTGCTAGCGTACTTTGTATATCTAAATACATTCTTCTTCTAGTGCGCTATATCTCAAACCCTCTGTTGCCCTATTATAGCCACTCCTTGTCAAGTTATAGCTATTTGGATAAGTAACTTCTAACTATTTAATCTTTCAAGTGGGAGGAGATGAACATAGGCGTATAAATAGTCTAAACCCTCCCTGGAGGGACAGTCCGAGCTTGCGAAGCTAGTCCAAGGAGGTGGCTGGTGAAAGCTAGGCTACTGAGCTGCTAGCTCAAACGCTGCCTATACGGCGTACAACGGTCGGTACAGATGTAGCGCTAAAGGGCAGATTCGCCGAAACTCTGCAAGTGGACAAGTTCGAGACTGAGTCGCCATCGGCCATCGACAAAAGCGGACTCACATTTTTAGATATTTCCAAATAGGTGTGTGAGACACGATTCTGCAGTGACAATTTTGTGCGCGCAATACGATAGTCGCCACCGCAAACTTCGGAGCTATACCCGCAAATCTTGTGAGAGCTCGCGCCACTTGCTCTACATCTGACCCGTGGATGACGCCAAATCGCCCGGGTCAACAGTCCCCCAAATCAGCGGGACTTTGATGCTACGATCTAGGCTGCTTCTAGCGGCACGCGCTTTGGCTTCGCCGATTGGACTTGGCCCTCAGATTGGGAAATTGACGTGATGTAAGCTACGTGTGGCTTCCACCTCGACGCATTGGACCCTGTGCATGCAGCCCGCGAACGGGATGTGCTTGCTTGGAGTCGTTTCTTGCTTGTTGCCGTGTAGCATACTCGCCATTGTTTCCAAAGCCCTGGATCTGGAGAACGCGTTTCGTCGTACCGACAAGGTGGGTTTAAGTCATGATTGCTGCTGTATATCTTTGCTAATCGACTAGACACCAAAGAGCCTGTGGTGCAACTCCCTATGCCCCCCTCCTCGGTATCGCTTAGACGTCATCCACCAGCAGCGTCTTCCTTGGAGAAGTTCCATGCCGCAGCACCGAACGTTTCAGTAAACGAACAACCGGACAAAGCAGGCATGTGTACGCGACGATAGCGGGAGGCACAGGGGAGAAGTTGAATGCTCGCGCGGGCTGTGGCATGTAGCGCGACGCCTCCAACATGTGAGCTTGCGTGATGTGATTGGTGGTGCACCGAGCGGCACATGGGAATTGCGCATGTCGCTGGCCCGTCTTTTGCAGAATCTCATGCCCTCATCTCCGTCCCGTGCGGACATGCGATTGTGGGCCGCTTTCCCGCCTTGGTTCAGCTTCTAGACAACTTGAAGGAAGCGGCTTGTGTGCTGAAGAGCCGACAAACACGTGCGGGGTTGAGTCTGCCTGGCATTCCGAGTCGGCGCAAGCGATGTGTTGAACAGGTCGATAGCCGGATAAGAGTTGATGTTGATCGATAGAGGCAATCGCGACCCACCGGCGGACTTGTACGGCAGGAACAGTGGATGACAACTGGCCGTAGCGCGATCGAGTGCGAATCATCATCATGCTCCGGTGGGACCACTGGCTATATCTCATGGCAGCGTAGAGTCTACCAGCTACTTCGTCGCAATGGACGCTATAGCTAACAATGACAATGTCGGGTTTCAATGGCGATACCTCGTTGCGGTCGGAGAGACGGAGTAATGCATAGCCTCCAGCATCTGCTCGTCACTCGTTTCTCTTTCACTTCTTCGTTTGCCGCGCTCCTCGCACCCTGTCCACACGAGCTAGACTCTCTCTCGTCGTCGTGATATCCGGAGCGGCAGGCAAACGGAGATCCATGGTGAACGAGACCTTGGGCGACGTATCATCCTTCAGACATGTTTTACGGGAAACGGCTGTCAACAAACAAGCTGTTGGTCACCCAGGCACATCGCTTCTAGTGTCCTCACTCTACCCATTGCCCAAGTCGCAGCTTCCTGGCGTACGCTTCAACTCACCTGCCGCACGCCCATCGTCCCAATGAATGCTAACAATGACCGGCCGCCGCTGCAAGCTCCAGGGTTGATCTTTCAGGTCCTCCACTACCACAGGTCTTCCATGGACCCGGATTCTCCGATTATCGTGCATCATATCGGCATCTATCATACCTTTGCCCTCGCTCAAGCGGCGGCCCTAGTCGAATTTCAGCGTACGTTGAACGACTACCTCCGTATAGGACACTACGGCCGCTACTACGACGAGATCGATTCCAATCTTCGGGGACTAATAACAGCGTACAAGGAGAGTACGCTGGATGGGTATATGCTTATACGCGAAATCCCGATGAGCGAGTTTCACCTGGACACATTCAACGTGTGGGATCACGCGACCCATCTTGCAGGAGAGGAGCAACGGTTCGGAAACTCCAGTAGTGGCATCGTCACCAGCATGCAAGGAACCGGCACAGCGTTGACAGTCGTGCGGCTGCCAACCAAGCCTGAGCAGTACAAGGAACCGACAACTCCCAAGCACATAGCGAAGCGGGGAGAACACGTTGTCATGCCCGAGCCTGCTCGATCGTCGCCGCAATTCCCCCCGCTAGGTGCCCAGTACGACGAAGAACGCCAACCAGAGTGGTCACGGACTCGCATGCCATTGTTCGACAGGCGGGACGACGGACCGTTCCGCAGACCGGGCCAGATACCATACGCGCAAGTCATGGCCTTGTCGCCAGCCGCACCTACCTCCTCAACACGCTCTGTCCTACTAGACTCTGATAACAGCACGGAGGACACATTAGCAACTTCCTGAGTGTGGAGCAACACATGATACGACAGACACTGCCCGGAATGCACACGAGGAGGCAACAAAGCCGGAATGGTAGACGCGAGTTTAGAGCTCAAAAGAGGCGGTTCCAGATCGGCTGCCGATTGATTGTTGCGTATTTGGGTATGATCATGGTTGGAAAGGCCTTCATTCGGTAAGCGATCTTGGCTCAATGGGTTCACATGCATGTACACATATCGATAGCTGACCTTTTAGAATACAGTCAGTCTAACGATACCATTCTTCATGTCGGGAAAGTGCTCACAATGATGCTGACTTGTTGCTCGTTTGATCATGCGACGAAGCTTCGTGCTGTAATAACAACGTTGCTGCACCCTTGAAGCCCTTTACCGTATATTTGCATATCCTGCTCTTACACAAAAGTCCGCTTTCCCAAACCCGCCTCCTGCAAAATCTCGCCCCAACTACCCTTCCAATCACTCACTTGCAATAATCACCTAGTTTGTCGCTCTCCCTCTACACACTCCCCACTGACAACACTAGTCGCACTGTAACCCACCAACATGTTCAATCAACTCCTCACCCTAGTCACTCCCCTCGGCGCCACCGCCTCTGCCGGGACCTCTGTGGGCGCCCGACACGATAGGGTTGAGTGTGATGATGTGATTGCTGATTGTGATACAGCAAACCCCAGTACGCTGATATGCTCGGAAGAGCATTGTGAGGGAGCGCTCGCGTGGCTTGCATTAGAGCTTTGCTGTAGCCTCCATGCTAGCACGTTTGCAGTAGTGAACTACGCGGTGACGTCCTTCGGTATGTGCTACTCCTGAAGGTCTTTCCCATATCTACAACACATTTGAAACAAGTAATGTAGTTTACCGACCCTCCACAATGCAATCGGTAAGCGTCAGCGACTACTGCACGTTAGAAAAGAGTGTGTGTGGGGTTCCACCGATCAACGGCAAGTTTGAGTGGAGCTCCGCGGGAGAGGCGCACATTTAAAGCAGCGTGAGATACACAACATGGATGGCTGTCTCTTAAACGAGATCTACAAAGATCTACGCGCCAAAAGAGCAATTATACAAAAGACCACTGACGCGATGTTTTGAGCAAGGGGTCCAAGCTTGTCCACCAATCCTAGCTTCTGCGTTGTCGACAAAAGCATAACAAGGCAAAGAAATGACAGTGCCTGATCTATGCACGAAGCGCCTTAACAGTCGAAGCAACAGTCCACGTAGCATTCGAATGTCCCGGAAGCGCGGGGATCCAGTTTTGATCACCAATGTCCTCAATCACCTTGCGCGGCACGCTACAGCTGTTCATCATCTCCATGCTTTGTGTCTTCATAGACGAGCAGCCGACGTAACATTCCTCGTCCATGATTTTTTGCAGCGAATCGTCCTTCCAACCGAAGATGTAGTCGCCGTGGTTGCCGTACCCGGTATGGTCGTCGAAAGAGTACACAAAGGGCTGGCTTCCGTCTTCAGGCCAGAGAGAAGGGTCGTTGAACGGCGCGGTTTCGTAGATAACCTCGTACATGAGTTGAGGCATGCGTACGGGATGAGAGGCTGGGCAAGGGCCTTGGTTTTCAAAAGTACCTGATACCGGATACGCCTACAGTGCATTAGATGACATAATCTGAAGAGAGGCTGGGAAATTTACCATGTGCGCCATGTGGTTTGGCGAATCGAGGTCATTACCGTTCCAACATCTACATGAATCAATGCCATTTCAACATTCAACGTATGCGTCACTACTTACGTTGGGAATCTCAGGTTCACCATGATGCCCGCAGGGCAAGGTTTTGTGGGGAAAGCTTTGGTCTCTGGGAAGCGGGTGCTCGGGTCTTGTAGACAGGTATATGTGAGCTGCGGGTACTTATCCGCTTCTGTCTTCGTCGTCGCAGTCGGCGAGCCGACGAGCATGCGAAAGCCCGGTGGGAAAGCCTTGACTTTCGCCCTCTGTTGATAGTCGGCGAGTTGGTTCTGCATGTAATAAACAGTCTTAGAAGATGACATCAAATTAGTGCATGTCTCCTCTCCTATTTGTACTGCTAGGACTCACCATGCCACCGTTTTGACCCTCGAACCCCGCATTGCCTTTCTGACCGACACGCTTGTAAGTGCCATTCCTTGCGCGAAAATAAAGGGAAGCCGTCCAGTAATTGGAGAAGTCGTCCGCGGGCTGGCAGGTAGTGCATGTGGACATTGCTGGTGGATCGTGAACATCCGGGCTCATGTCAGGAACGAAAGAGTTTCCTCAGATGATCTGATGGAGATGGGCCGATGGAGCGTTTCCGGGCTCGACCAAAGGATCAAGACGGTCTACGACGAGCTGCGAGCATCCGAATCGGATGAGAGCATTCGTTGGGGCGACGAACGCCAGTGCGGCAAAGGGATTCCAGAGCATCTCAGACTATTTTATTGTGAACTACAGACAACAATAGGGATGAGATCTGTGCATGAAGATACTGCAGCTTATGTATGTCTTGGGAAACAACGACTCGTCAAGATAGAGCGTATTTACCAAATGACGCATCGAACGGGCTGTGGCGCAATTCATTGCTCCAATTGCAGTTATCGTTTGACCGACAGCGACATGGGTTTCACTAATGACTGGCTTGTAAACTACTTGACCCCACCTGAGATATATGGGTGGTCGTCAAATGTACTGTAACGAGCAGAGCAAGTGCCGGGTTTGATGGGCCATGGTTCATCTGGGTTTTGTCGAACACATTGGATTCAATCTCCAGATCCCTGCTACCGGTAACCGAATAAGAGAAGCCAAACTCACATATTGCCCAAGCTGTTGTTACTCGAGGATCCATAATGCGAATATGTTCGCTGATAACCCACGTCTCTTAAGCTCCGCTCGCGCTAGCCAGTAAGGAAACATAGGACCTACGAGAAAAAAATATATATTGGCGAAGAGAGGACTGCACAAGACCGAGGTCCATTCACATGTATACTCCGAAAGCATGCGAACATGTTGTGCGTAGCTGTAATGTGACACAGGACGAATGCGAACTCCAGCATGATTTTCCGCGTAGCCGGGTTGACCCCATAGACCGTGCCATCAGATATATTGGTATGTGGGGCATCAGCCATGACAGCCATGTACTCCATTGAGCTCCATTTCTTTGGCAAGGGCCGCTGAGGGGCAGGAACAACCATAGAGTATAGCTATCCAGTTGCTAGAAGGATAGCTATGGGAATCCAGTACAGCGAGGTATTGCTCGATCCAGGCATGAGCCGCTCGTGGGTGTGGCGGAAGAGATTATCATAGATACGGCCGCGGATGCATCCAGATATTGTAGATGACATGTACGGCAATGGCGCCTTGACCATAAAAGTCACTGTGGGATAGTAGGTGACAGGTGCGCGACAGAATGCTTCGCGACGCGATGACTGTTGCGCCTATCCCAAAGCGGCATAGTCCGTGCGCAGACACGTGTCAGCCCGACCATCAAACTCACCGCTTGAGCCTCATTTCCATCACGATCGTTCGCTAGATCTTAGACCCCGCAGAAACGGAGATTCAAATGCAGGACCGCACCAATAATAGCTCCCGAAAGTCGAGAGCGCTGCACGAGGGATGCAAACGCTTATGTCTCACATGGAGTCTGCAGCATGAGCCCCACGCGCAGAGCTGCTCCCATGGAATGACTCTTATCATGCGTACACGATTGTTGAGGCTGTTGACAAGGGATAAACTTGGGTGTAATTATCTTTCCCAGACCGCTCGGTGCTGTCTTCTCCATAGCGGTGTGTGGTCTGGAGTGGATCCTGAACCTGGGGCCGCGATTACATAGCATATAACCTGTACTTTGCACTCTGAGAACAATCAATACATCTTTTCCTCCCGTCATACTGTCATAACCATTTTGTATTGCCGTCAGTTGAACACAGCACCAATGCCTGTCATGTCGCCGCACGTTATCACTGCTTTCCAGCAGTACCTGAGATGGGACAACGATATCAAACGTCACATCGATGCGAAGACTCGCGCGAGAACAATCTCGATCACAAGGGGTAGCCACACAGCTTCCGTAGAGAGACAGGATCAGACCGTGTGGCGACCGAGCAACGTGAGGAGGAACTCGGCGTGGAGTGAGCGGTCAGTGTAAGATGGAAAGTATGGGTCTGCGCTGGAGAGGTATGTCTTTTACTTTCACTTCACGCATTCAAAGACACCTTCAGCATGCTTCACCCTTCACCATTACCACATCACAAGCCTCGAGCCGTAAAAAGACTTTTCGAATGGAAAATCTCTCTTGATCAACTCTCCTCGCAATACCTCTGAGAACTGGATTCCCGAGCATCACATACTAACAACCAAATTTAGGACATCACGAGACACTCCTAAAACATGACCAACAACCCCTACGTCGACTATCTACGCCAAGACCAGTACGAGTACAAGCTCCCCGACAACATCAAGATCAACCCCGACAAGCAGGTTGGCGACTACAACGTCCTCGCGGCTGAACCACCAGCCAAATATGATGCTCCCCTGGAGACTACGGAGGACGATCCCTACCACGTCCCCGCCTGCTTCGACTTCAGCGAGACGCCTAAAGATACGTATGAGCAAGCCAAAGAAGAGGTGAAACTCGAGTTTGACCCTCCACTTCATCACTACGCGGAGCTTAGAGGTGGCCTGCCGATCGGCTACATCTGGATCCCACCGGGTTCTCCCGAACCAATGCCAGGCGAGGCAACTCCCGAGCAAGACCTCGCTTTCGTCACTCCGTTGCGGCTAGCCAGGAATATGGCCACTATCAAGAAGCGCAAGAGCAAGAAGACCATCACTTTCGCCTTCAGCCCCCAGCACAAGAAGCGCAAGCGAGAGACTACCGCTGAGTATCAGAAGCGCTTCATCAGCCCACTTTCGGAAGAGCTGTCAGACGCACCTAGTGGTCTGCTGACCCCTGAGCCAAGAGAGTTTGTACTGCACCGCAGGTAGTGAGTAGGAGTGATGCGTTGGACCATATCGAGCAGTAGGTGGGGAGGAGAAGAGATTAATACGCGTACAGGAGTTGGCTATAGTTGTTTCTTGCCATTTGCCTTCAATGCCATACCCTTCTGTCTCCTCACACCCGCAAATCCTTCCAAGATACTAACCCACGTCTGCACCAACATAATCACTATCCTCACAACGTGATCCTTCCACTCTAGAACTGGCTTCCTTCCGCGCATAAACTTGGCGTCTATTACTTCCCACCCAGCATCACCTCCCAACGCCTCTCCAACCTGCAATCCACTCCGGCAACCATCCTCATGGAAACCATAACCTGTCCATGCGCCTGCGTACCAGATGCCTTGCTTTCCTTGAATCTCGGGAAGGCGGTCTTGCGCAAACACCATGCGGGAGTTGTACAGTGGGTGTCGATATTGGTACGTTGCTTGGGTCAGAGCCGGGGTGGGAGGGTGTGGTGGGTTGAGAGTGACGAGGACATTGTCGTAAACGTCGCGCGGGATATGCTGTAAAGTGTTCATGTCGTAGGTTAGGCAGACAGTCTCTAAAGCCCCTGAGGAAGCAGTCAGGTTTGCGTATGATGATGCTTTGGCTTTGGATATGGTGATGTAGTTCCATGCGGACCATGCTTTGCGTCGTTGGGGCATAAGCTGGGCATTGTTAGCAACAGTCGAATATATTTGAAGCATGTGAAGCTTACTGAGAGATCGGAATGCAGGTATGCAGTGTTTGGCGTGGTCTCAAACGCATCCATAATCTCCTTCTCCGCCAATGTCGCCTCATCTCCCAACATCCACCTTGCCTGATCTCCGTGACAAGCAAGCACCACTTCATCAAAAGCCTCCGTCTTGCCTTCTCCCTTTCCGCCCAGCCTTAACTCTACTTTTCCATTTTGTCTAGTCACAGCCAGAACCGGCGTTCCAAGATGACCTTCACAGTTCCCAGCCAGTTCCAAAACGGTATCGATGTATTTGCTGGACCCTCCTTCAACTGTCAACCAAGGTGGTCTTTCTGCTACCGTGCTGAGAAGGTGGTGATTCCACATGAATCGTACCAATGTCAATGCTGGAAACTCCAACGCGCACTTGTCTGCGCCAGTACTCCATACACACGCCGTCATTGGAATCAGATAATCGTCTCTGAATGCGTCTGAATACCCTTCTCTTTCAAGGTACTCGCCAATACTCATTTCCGTCGCGGCGACGGCTGCAGGGGAGCCTGGCGTAATGGCAAGAAGATCCAAGGCGAACTGATTGAACCGGATGATGTCGAATATCATGCGCCAGAAAGAGAGCTTCAGTGCATTGGCAGGCTGCGCAAAAAGCGAGCTGCCAGACGTGCCAGACCATTCAAAAGCGCCAACGTCGCGAGAGATACCGAAGGTCATCTCTGAAGCCATAGTCTTGACTTGTAGCGCTGAGAGGAATTTGATGAAGTTTGCTGGGGTTTGTTAGTTTCGAGACGGTGCTGGCCAGCGCAAGTCGTGATAGGGGACGAACGGTATGTAGCAGTGTTGAGGACGATGAAGCCCGTATCCACGGGCGTGCTCTTGCCATTGCGTGTCCATGTCACAGTGTTTGTATGACCACCAAGACGTTCCTCTTTCTCGAAAAGATGCACCTCATGCTGGGTGTTACGGAGTGCATAGAGGGCGCTCAGGCCAGATATGCCACTACCGACGATAGCTATGCGCTTCTTCTCCATCTTTCCGCTCATGATCAACTAGCGCGTATCTGTGGCGAGTGTACTAATGGCCAGGTACACGATATGGATTGACGCACCAGAGCGACGAAAGAAATTCAGCAAGGGAAAGAAGCTGCTGCAAAAGGGTGCGAGTCATGATGTCATCGATTTGAAGCGAATGCCGTTTGAGTTGGTGCATGACTAGTGTCCAAGTGAATTTATATGTTTAAATTGTCGATATTATAGGTATCGCAAACTCGCAACTTGGTGTCCTGGCCATAGCAACTGGCAAAGCAGTCCACGGCATTGCAGACTATCACTGGCTCCAGGGCTTGGGCCCGCTCTCATGTGGACACCGCAGATCGCGACCCATGGCAGTGTTAGAGTTATTGTGGAGTTGGCGTTGCATCTTTGCATATTGCTAGGACGTTGAATGTATGAGACGTTCAAGGGCTGATGTGACACGGCTGTTGTGCATACGGCACTCGAGGGACCAGAGCGCCACCTACGTAATTACTGAAATAGCACCTAGAACGGACTTGGACATTATATTGTGCTAGTAAGGCAATGCCGGATGTATCGGCACAGCAGCAAAGGAGAGGTGGATATGTAACAAAAGCACAGGAACTTAGGTTGTATTGCACCCTCAGTTCTAGAACGGAAGTGATGCACGTGACACGGCAGTGATAGCCTTGGCAAGTGCGTAATGCGCCTCATGAGCTCCGGCCTCCAGACTCGACGCTGCATTCACAAGCATATCCAACCACGCCGCTATTCGCAGTCACGAGACAATATACGCAGCCAAACATCCTCGAACCGAACCGAACCGGCGCTGCCCCTACCATACCATAGCCATGTCCAATCTCATCGACGCCGATGCAGGCACCGAGCGCTTCAGCGGTTACGAGGCCGAGTTGAAGTTGGTGCAGGCCGACCTCAGCCAGCAAATAGAGCAGATCAAAGAGACCACTGGAGAGCCCAGGAAAGCTGCCGTCAGCCGAGCAGAGCGCGCGCTGGAGGAAGCCGAAGAGTTGGTGAGTTGTCGCCTGAACACTCATGTCGCGCATCGACAACGACACGGCATGACCACACCATGTCTAAGACCAGGTTGCTAACATCCATATGCAACAGATCGGTCAAATGCGCCTTGAAAAATCCAATATCCCTGCAAACCTCAAGTCCAAATACAACGCGCGCTTCCGCAACTTCGAACATGATCTCGACACCCACAAGCGCAAACTAGAAACCTACACTTCAGACAAGGCCAAACTCTTCGGCAACCGCTACACCGACGATCCAGAGAGCGGCGATGCCCAGCTCGAGCAGCGCCAACAACTCCTCTCCGGAACAGATCGCCTGAACAGGTCGAGTGGAAGACTGCGGGAGAGCCAGAGGATCGCGCTGGAGACGGAGCAGATTGGCGCAGGCACGTTGAGTGACTTGCACAGGCAGAGGGAGCAAATCACCAACACAAGGGAGAGATTGTTGGAGAGTGAGAGCTACACGGATCGGAGTATCAAGACATTGAGGGGCATGGCGAGACGGTATGTATACCTACCACTCAACCCGTCTCCTACTCCAGTTGATGTGGGGTGTAGATGGATGCCCTTTTGATATGCATGACAAGAAGGCTAATGACATCTGATACAGCATGGCTACAAACCGCATCATCACGATTGCTATCATCACCGTCTTGGTGCTGCTCATCATCGCTGTCATCTACAGCAAGTTCAGATGATTGTTCTTACACACGAGAAGCGTTTCCGTTTGGCGTCTGGAGTATGACATGCAGTGCGGACGCCTATTGAAGCTCAGGCTTAGGTATCAAATGGCATCCACATCTATCATTTTAACGAGCAGCAATTTACCGTGGACACATGCTGCAGCTCTGGTGTAATTTGACTTGCACTTGTACACATTAATTACTTTACTAAGACATTAGCTATCTAATTTACGCATATCATCTTGCGTCTCCTCACTCCCGGTCCGCGATATCGCAGCCCCACCCAAAGCCCGTTTTAAAGCAGAAGTGATTACGACCAACCCAGATACCGTCGAACCCTCATTATACGTTCCGAAGGAGAGGATGCAGGTTACAAATCGCTCAAGAAAAAAAAACACCATTGTAGGACGAAACGCGCCGCAAAAGCAAAGACCTCAAAAAGTCTAGAGCGAGCGTAAAGTAACATCAGACGACTGGAAAATGATTACGCAGCGGGACGTGAGAGAAATGGAAATGGACGCGGGATTGGCCAGGAGCAGCTCGCATGAGAAACGAGTACACATGACGTTTTCAGCTTGCGCGCAACGTCGAATGACAAGGCTATTTCGAGGAAGGGGCACATGGGCTGAACGAGGCTGCTACCCCGCTCGCGAGTTACATCTCGCATATCCTCAGGGATAACATCTCGAGAGATGCATCCTCTGTCGTCGTAAACACATAAGGTATGGTAGTGTAACGAGTGTGGTGGAGGCACACCGTAGTCGAGGGTGATCTCAAGCTGATGGGTGCAAAGCCTGTGCCAGTGGCGTGCCCCAAGCGGATGTGCTTCTGACCTTTGGGCGTTATTTAGCCCTGTTCTCAGCCCAGCGAATGATATATCCTGGGTTTCTTGGTACGTATAGAGAGCGTGTCATATAGGTATGATGATTGTAAACACCCAACTAATGTGGTAGGCGAAAGGATCATCTAGCGCTCATTCAGTCTGCAGAGCCGACAGGAAAAGGTGTAAGAGGGAGTTGTTTATCAGCCCCAGGTGTTCGTGGTGGCAACGGCGAAGGCGTCCTCTGTCTGCTAGGTTGACGAGCATGGGAACCCAAGGCCAAAGGCGATACCGTCCGCAATGGGGCGGGCCATGGTGGGCTGAAGGGTGTGATGGGTGACATGCGTAGCGGATCAGGCCTTCCTTGGAAGCGTGTAGTGGATCGTCCTCGCGTTGAACCTTGTGTGCTTTGTGAGCTGCCGCTTGTATTGCGAGAGTGGTTGTTATAGCTAGGTAGACGTAGTGTTGGTGGACGACTGCTGTTGGCAACAGAGAAACGGCCGCTTGCGGTGCGAGAGAGCGTTGGCACAAGGGCTTGAAGAGGAATCTCGCTTTGCACCGAGTCCGCCCTGGGGACAGTTGCCTCGATCTTGAGGGTGTGAGAGGTATTTGGTCGCGTTGATGTCCGTGCTGTGCCGGGTCGCGTTATATTGGTGGCGGCAACCGGCCCAGTGGTAGTTGTGCGTGCCGTGCTGGGTCTTGTCTTAGTAATAGCGGTAGTTGAACGAGTGACGGCCGTTCGTGCCGTGTTCGGTCTCGTCCTCGTAGTTGCAGTAGTAGGTCGTGTGTTTCCTCGAGGACCAGTCCTCTGTTCTTGGCGCTCCATATCCAAGAGCCGAGCATGAGCATACTGTGGTGCCGCTGAGAAGTAATGCGGCGCGAGCAGGGCAAAGAGAGGTCGCATAGCTGGTAAACAAGCACAGATGATACCAACATTCACCTCCACCGCAGATAATATCGCATGGTCCGTGTTGTCGAACGAGATATCTTTCGAGTTGGCGATATTGTCTAGGGTATACAACCTGATGATGGAGACCATGGTGACGCTATCGGCACGTTAGTACTTGTTGATTTTGCGATGCTTGATTGCGCCTCACCTAGCACCTAGCACAAACATAACCACCAAGCCTTCTTTCTGCGATTTGGGTATCTGAAGAGTTCGGACAATGGACAACGGCATGAGAATGATCACCACGTCTTGTGCAATATTGACCCCGGCGTTCACAACCCATATAATGAGCTGATTAATACAACTCCCATCCTCGACGGACTTGTCCCATGAGAAGGCAATGGGACTGCAAATGAACACACTTGACAATGTCGCCCAACCTCCGTATGCTACTACAACACTCAGCATAACGTAGCAGGCTATGCGGAAGCGTCGCACAGGGAAGATGCGGAGGTATTGCACGAGGATGGAGATCTTTGTGACAGTGAGGTTAAGGTTATAAACCCACACGCTCGCCCAAAAGGCCTAACCAATTTTTAGTTGCAAGCTCAGAGATTCGAGGAGCATGAAGTTTGCTCAGCCGACGTGAGCTGTATGCACACTTGCGCCAGATACTGCTGAACGTGTACAGTAAAAGCGCCGTCAAAAGACAGGAGATTTCGAGAACTTACCGTATGCAGCGTAACTTGCTCATTGACTTCAAGTCGCGACCTGTGTTTGCCCAAGCCATTCGTTACTTGTTCCGCCGTCAGCACAGCAAGGGTGATGGAAAGAATCTAAGCGTGGTCAGTGGAAAGTGCACACTGGGCAGTTCAGAGTTGCTTACCATAGCAAGCACGATGCATGCATCTTCAAGCCCAGCTCCTTTCGATATAACTAGCCGCGTAAAAAGACGAAGAAATACAACCAGGCCAGAAACGAGTGTGAAGGCAAGTACAATGATATTAACCCGGGTACCAGCGGGCGTAGAGCTATTAAGATCCATCATGGCCGTAGTATTAGGTAGAAGAGTCGATAGAACGGACAAGAGAAGTAAACCACGACGAAAGACCTGCGAGGGCTCGCATAGTTCAAGCCTTCATAATGGCTCATTCGGAGATGACGGTGAATTAGGAGGTTCGCAAGCTGTTCGCGACAGGAGATGCAGGGCAAGGTCAGTAGTACAGTGCAAGATTGAGCCAGCCTCGGGAACGAACGGTGCTAACAGAGATGGCTCGTTCAATTGCAGAAAGAATAAGCGCTCATTGGCAAGGAAAGTCGAACGGCGTTAGCCCCCGGACAGCTTGAGCGTGAGACGCAGGCTCCCAGCGTTCATGCTGCATTTGGAAGCGCGAACAGAACCAATATCGCACCTCTCCTCACCATGGGCACGTTCCTACAAAAGCGACCGCCTCATACGTGACGATAGTCGCAGTGTGCAGATCCCGCGGGGCACTGGCCTAGTGGCGACTGGCCAGGCACCAGGTTTGGCAGAGAAGGTGCGAAAATAGTCGAGGAAGGGGGGTATAATGTCGCAACTATACCCTTAGGGTGGACCCGTGGCAACCATCGTAAAGAAACCGCCGAGTTGGGTTAGCCGTAGATTAGCATGACTGAGGCGGTGCTGCGGAACTGTTGATGTCGCATATCACTGACTAGCTGCCGCTTTTGACAGTTCCGTTTCGAAAGCCTGGAGATTGTCGTACATGTGCAAACATGTAATGTGGTGACTTGATTGTGTGGCGTGTGACTGAAGCGTCTGTCGCGCGCGCAAGTCTTGCATGCGGAAACATGGTTGGTCCAGCAAAGACCGCGTACCTGCATATCCCGTACTGGAAGTGTAGCAGTTCGGGTAGGATGGCGCAAGAACTAACGACCCTGCTGCAGATCTAGCCGAACGCAGACCGTGCACCGAAACTTTGATGGCTTTCTTACGGGTCTGAAACGAAGCCAAAGCTATCGGCGCGCTCCCTACTATATAGCTTTTTCTTCCAAGGCAGCTTGTGGTGATTGCGCACGATCAAGGTAGATCTGACGGAAGCAGAACTGATTGACAGGCGGCTGACTTCCTTGAATGCTGTAAAAAGCTTAAGCCACGCGACTAGCTTCGGCAATTTGGGCGTTGTCTTGCTGTTCGGCTGGGAAACGACTGCGGCTGATATTGGGCTGCTCGAACACACGTCCGAGTCACGCTGTGAGAGATATACGGCTCTTACCGGCCTCAGAGGTAAGTTGAGTTTGGCCTACTGCGAAAAGCTTCTTGGCTCACAACTTTCTTTGCATCTTCGGACGGCTGGGTGTAACTTTGAACGCTCACGACTCAGGCCGCATTGAACAGGAGCAATGCAAAGGCTGAGGCGACCGGACGCTCAAGCGAGCAAGTAGCCCAAATCTCCTTGTGGTCACCCACGTCGGTGAAGCTTCGAAGTAGGCTCAGCCTCGATTGTAGCCGTTACACTGCGATATAGGTGCGGCGTCTTAACGTCTGTGTGAGGCCTGTGGAGGGAGCGTCTCTGCCAAGGAAATACCATCAGGGTGAAGAACCAACGGAGGAAATCATAACAGTAAACTTTCGTAGTGTGGTGGGGTTAGTGTTGACGTTTTGAAGATGACTGGCCCCCGGTTTGATCTGCCGGAAAGATAAGTTCCCACCATGCTGTTAAACGAGGTCTTTGGAATCAGCAAACCAAGAGGGTCGTGTCGAACGCGGAAGCCCAGAAACGTTTCCGCCCAAAAACGACGACGATGATCTTGAGCGCTTTTTGCAGCCTACCGAATGATTAGGGATCTTCAAAGTTTACAATGTGCGTGATGTTCACAGGCACAGGTTCATGGATCTACTCGATGGCACCCCATTTGTGGAGTACATGGACAAAGACATTGCTTGCGAAAGGCTAGGGTGGTTTGTCTTTTGCATGGCGCAATGGAGGATTGTGGAGAGCCGTGTGAAGGATCGTCGTGTGGTAGTTAGTATCAGTGGATGCGACACGTAATTCACACTCAAGGCAAGAGCGGTGCCGATGCCATGCCGGTAACGGACACTGCTGTCCGTGAGCAGTACCGATCCACACTCATCTTCCACTCATTGTTGTCATGGGTATTCGATCTGAGTGCGTGAAGGCGCCGTATGCGAACCGAAGAGCGACCAACGGCTGTGATGCTGTGCAGCAACAGCGAAGACCCCAGTATAGAACGACTCGGACGCCGGCTATCCGTAGGTGACGAGCACTTTCAGCGTGTAGGTAAGATGTCCTGAGGGTGCGCGCAACTCATGCAGGCTGCTGCCAAGGCAAGCTGGTGCCTGAGATAGTCTTGACGCATGCGACAAGTCTGGCGACGGCGTCTCCAGGGGCAGATGAAGCGAGCACATACGTTGGCAATGGTGGTAGGAGCGCCGACAGACTCTTCTTCGATCAAGCGGCAAGCCGCAAAAAACCAACGAAAAGCAGCGCAAAGCTAGCAGTGGGTGTCAAAAATTCCCAGCCGACCCGAAGGCCAACTGGAGCGGTCATAGTTGTAGTTTTCAACTAGCAAAAACGCTACCTCGGACGAATCCTCACTGGTAAGCGTAAAGCCCGAGCACTTGGATGCAGAAGAGAAAGGAGGACGAGGGCGGGCGGGTTTAAGTACTTGCGAAGGACGCGCTAACTTCTTGGCGCGCCAACGGTCACATGACCGTGCACGGACGCCCGGTTACGGCGAGCTGTCGGCGATGGGGCCTTTCAACCAATGGCACGACAGCAGCGCCATCCAGGTGGATCTAGGCAGCAATTCACGCTTTTCAGTCAGCGCAGGGTTTGCGTCACGGTATCAAAGGCACAAAACACAGGCTCGATGCATTCGCGTTCACATGTGAAGACGCTACCGACATCAGTCTAGCTGTGATCCACCAGCATGCTCATAGTATAGCGGCTGGTGCTTTTCCTCGTTCAGAAACCTGGCTATCTCGGATAGTAGCAAGCACGGTTTCCATCGCTCTTCCTACAACGACACCCTTCTGTCGCCTCATTATACAACAGCGCTGGTCAAACACGGAGGATTCAGAATGAAAAGAACTCGTGCGTTGGTTGATTCATGTCCACACGGGTATTGGATACCACTTGTCGCACCACCGGAAGCTCCCTCCGGTTCCAAAGATCTGAAATGTCGAGAGCGTACCGTCTGGCCAAACCCTCAAAACACCTCAAAGCTATGCGGTGCGCACGCTCTGCTACCGGGCCCTTCATCATCTGCAGCCAGCGAATTGCCGTCCTAACACAATGGATCATCATTGCAGCCTCACAAGACGTTGATGTAGGGTGTGAAAGACCGAGAAGACAAACAGAGATGGCTTGCATGATGTGGTGCACGAGACACCACCAGGGACACTGCTCATACAGCTGAGGACTATACTCATCCGGAAGAGAAGCGATAAGAGTGCTTGCAGCCTTGATACAACTATCCGCCATGAGTCTCGAGAAGCTTGCATCGTTCTCATCCCTCCACGCTTGCCGCCGCGCAGTCAGACATGGCCGTGTGAGCAGAATCCGCGCGCTGCAGAGCTGGAACCGAAGAAGCATGCGTTCACGGCCATACACGTCATGCGCTTTGCGCAACGCTTCATCTGGTCTTATTTCCGGGGGTAACGAGCAAGTCCACTGATCGAGACTCTGGCTTAGAAGATACGTATTCTGCTGGATATCGTTTGGCGACCGGATCATCGTACCCACCGAGTAAAGGGATGTGAGGATGTTCTGGGTTATGATGGACAATTGAACAACAGCTCTGAAATAGGAGCCCGAGTTGGCGTGTGTTGTCCTAGGCCGTGTCGACATCTGAGGAGTCTTTGCAGCCATGTTTGAAGAGACAGAAAACTTGGCCGAGGCTGGCGACGATGCATCCGCCGCATGCATGCTGTATGCCGTCTCTGTCTCCCCTGGTGGTTCTTCTTCCGGGACTGCCACGGGCAACGGTACCGAACAGCAAGAATCCACGATAATACTAGGCCTTCCGGTGATGATGCTGAGGGTCCTTTCAAGCGTGTATAGGCTCCACCACGTTTGTACCAACGTCTGCCGTTTAGACGCGCTTGCTGAGGGATCCTCGTTCCGTACGTGGAGGCCGAGGGAAAAGGCTGAACGAAGAGCCACGCCAACAAGCGTCCAAGCCCTACAGTGGTCAGCACACCTGCCTTTGGAACGGCATCTACCTCTTGACTGAGACTCACCGACTAACCTGTCCGATACTAAGCCAGTAAAATGCAAGAAGACCTAAGCCTTGAATTTGCGGCACATCAGGATGGGTAGTCAGGGAAGCTTCGTGCAAACCAAACGCCCGCGCCCTGGCTTGGAACACGTTCGCGTCTCCTGTTGGCCAATCCTTGTGGTATAGGTACGAATAGTTGGCGCCGAGAGCGAAGACCAGATTTAGTATGGCCTGCCACTTGCGATTGAGACGTGGCGCATTTCCCGCGCGCAGGGCCACAAAGTACACGCGCGTTTGTTCCTCAAAGTTGCGCGGTAGTATCGGGAAAGAGTCGTGCACTCTGAGCATGTAGCATTTGATCAGATGCTCCGCGAAATCGGGTAGGGGCAGCTCATATGGATCCACGTAGAAGTTGATGCTCACATCATCACCGTCGGTCCAGAAGCTAAACGAACTTATCTGTTCGCTGCTTGGGGCCACCGAAGGACGTCGTTGGAGCTCCGATCCAGGCCACTCTGTATCCATTCTTTCGTGTTGCGCTAGCACCACTGCACGCAACCATTGTACTTCTGAACTCTTTCCGATGAACCCTGTTGACCGGGCTTCGTCTTTACTGTGCAAGTCTTCGTCCAGCAAGTCCAAAGCTTCCGTCTCAAGATGCTCGAGATATTCAGTGCCACTGAGCTCTCCGCTTCCTTGTGAGCCACGACTGTCGACATCAAGATGTGATGTTGTAGGCGTCGGGGTATGTCGGTTTTCTGACAGGTCTTCATCAATCTAACCGGTGTAAGCATCTCAACGTTTACTCCTCCGCATAAGAGCAATTGAAACCAAACTTACTTCGTCCAGAATGTCAGTGATTCGGTCCCTATTTTCGGTGCTTACATGATCTCTCATGTCCTTGAGAAACTCCGCTAATTGGTGGCATTGCTCGGTGACGCTTTAGTTGTCAGCAGTGTGCAAGTATTGGAACAGAGGCTGGACAGACATCTTTAAACGGTCTTTTCGCGGCAGGATATAGACGCACTCGCGATTCGTCGTCGCGCAATGCTTACACCTTGGCTTCTCGCCCGTGCATTTGATCTTGTGGGAGCGACACTAAATGTGCCGCAGTCAGAACTCGTACCAAACCAGAATGGCACCAGCCTATCGGGTGATGAGAACACCTGATGATACCAGAAGTTGTATAACATCGGGCACCAATCGCTGCCCTCAGACGCCTATGCGCGATTCAGACTTACTCCGGTACAGGCCCGCGGAACTCGACGTCTGTCTTTTTGTCCACCCTGCCTTTGTTCAACTCTTTGCAATCGTGGAATTGCAACTTTGCTTTGTCCAAACGAGGAGAGTCCATAGCTCGTTTGATAAGGATGCTCGGGGGCGTTCGATGCCATGATCAAGGCAGTGTACCGTGGATCGACGTGGGGTTGTTGTTCAAGCGGTGGTCCGAAATAGATGAAGACGACGCGGCAACAGAGCGAATAATCCGAAGAACCCCAGATTATGGCGGCTACCCAGGATCGACTCCAATCGCATGCGGCTTCGATCTAGCGAACGCCATCGATCCATACTCGGGCATGAAAGACTACCCACTCGAGCCTGCTGACTGCTGGACGTCCATTAAGCTAGAGTTTGTAGTCCTTCACAGTTTGTTTAAAAATCCCGTCGGAACACTTCCCCGTAGCCAATAGGCGCATTGGCTGTAGCCCTGGCCCTGGTCCCTTCATCTCATCTTTAAGAATTATTATGGGCTGGTTTCAACCTTTTCCCATTACACCTATACATGGTGATGCAAGACCATGGAGCTAACTGCTCTTGTCTCGATACCATCGAAGATTCGCCACTTGCAGAGTCAAGACGCTGGCTTCCTTAACAACACACTGTGCAGCTGTCTGTTGACCGGGATATCTAATTAGGACTTCGCCTTTCCCAGCGCAGCGATCAGACCACTTCGTATGCGGCAACTAACCTCTGTTGTACTGGTATCGCCACGGGCCAGGATCCTATGCGACCATGGGAAAGCAGATCGGCATACTGAATCCATTGCTGCATGTCGATGTACAGGCACCTCGTTATTGCAAGCAAGATCAGAGCAGCAACAAAGATCACATCCCAGATAGGACAAGGGTGACAGTTGGACAACGTAATGCTTCCTCGGCATTATGGGAGCATACAATTTGTACTCTCGTGGGTCTTCGCTGGTATTTTCCTGCGTGTTGTAGCGGGGCACACTGACTCGACGTACAGGGCTGCGACAGCACCCTTCTTGACTTGAGCCTGGAACGCCTCGAGGAATTCAAGGACGTCTCGGCATTGCGGCACGGTAAACATAAGATAACATCAACATGAATTGCTACTTATGCCGACCGTTCATCGTTCAGTCCGGCCGTTGCTCTTACTTCGAGCCGACCAGCGAGCCTACCTAGGGTGGCGAGTGCCGATTTAGGACATTGCTGTGTCTCGGAAATCCGTAGCGAGCAAACATATAGGCGAGCATCAAGTCGAACCCTTTCGTCCAGAACTTCAAGTCAGCAAAGCCTATTCGCATGCATACAATGCAGCTGTCAATTGTCGTCATGCTTGTGTGGCGAAACAAAAATAGTACTGATTTGACTCGAGGCCTGCACCTTGGGTGTATCAAACCTTGGGAAATCAGAAGTCGATGCATGACGTTGGGCGCCCGCAGTAATGCCAGCCAATCATAAATTCGCCATCATCAGCCTTGCACATGGGGTCTACTACCGAAGATCCACATTCCCGTGGTGCATGCGATTCATAACCAAATGAGAACTCGTGTCTTGATCTGGAGGGTTTGTCGCATGGTCATGGCAATGCGGTTGCCTCATTCCCGGTGTCGCAGTATCGGCTAGGAAATCTTCCGGCGTTTGCGCACGTTTTTGTACGGCTTTGGTACGTACGTACGCAAGGCGGTAATTTTGGTACCTCGAACGTTACGCCGATCTAAGCGCGCAGGCGCCAATTAGAAGATGATTAGCTGTCACTTCGCTTAGCTTTGACTCGCGTGCATGTATCGTTCGGTACGGTACATACGGTAAACTTGGTGAGTAGTGTTGCACCATTACAAAGAGAACATGATAAGACCTTAGTCATGCATTGCAGAACCTTGCTCTAGCCGACGTTGATCTAATCCCAGAGATGTAGATCTTCAGATTGCAATCCACGTATAGCTAGCTTTGTCCGGGGTGCTGCTTTCAAGGTTTGGATGACACCAGCTAGTCAATAGCTTTAACACACCTCCGCTCTTCCTCCCGTGCGGTAACTAGTCTACGACTATGGTATTCACATGCTGCCATCCATGGTCGCAGGCTTTCCGTACGCCCGTTGAACTCTAGGCCACACATCATCCCGCTCTTCCGCCTTCCCTCCCTTCTCTGTCGCTGATTGTCCGACCTGCAACAGGCACTAGAGGTGTGCATCATACGATACCTCAGTATTTCCAGGTCTAAGCCTGCAAACGAGTCAAGAGAGAAACGAAGACTGCAGTCACGTCGCCGGACACTTCCCATTTCTAGGTGCGTGGTACGTGTTTGGTGGCGCCCTCCCCGCAATTTCTTTGTCGAACAGCACTCGCGATTCAGTATCTCCCACCACTTTTAGCCGCGCCCAAGAAAGCCCTTAAGAAAAGTTTCCTCGCGTCGATCCTTATGGGTAAAGAACGCGCATTTCGACACCATCCATCTGGAATCTATTTGGAATCATCGGGTTCAGATTTGCGACCTCGACTTGGAATAGCGAACAAGGGCTGAGATGCAACCACCATGTCACTCGAGGCGTGCAGCTGTTGTTAGTCTCTATTGAGCCTGCTACCGACACTAGTGTGCAGCTCGCAATGTGCCTGCGGCGGTCGAACGATGCGATGTTTGCAGCGGAAAGGCCTCAATGTTGCAGCTTCAACGACAACAAGATGGAATTTTCAATTCCTACATTGTATAATGATGATTTACTCATGCCATTCCAAGAACAGAGCATAGTATGGTAGCACTCGCAACTGCGTGAAAGCACTTATGGCCCCCACCTCACATTCTTCAGTCTGAGCCTCATACCATTCCTTGGCTTACTAGTAAGCGTGCCGTCCACGACAGCCTTCTCTTTAGGGTCTGCCATATGCGTCTCGAAGCTGTCCCTGAATGCCGCTACAAGCGCGCGCATCTCGGCACACGCAAACCTTTCTGCTATACAACCCCACGGTCCATGCAGGGACGTTAGGAAACTGTAGTCGCTCTCTGTCCCACCATTCATCGTCGCGCGACCAGTCTTCGTATCCATCCAGCGCTCAGGCACCAAATCTTCAGCGCGTGGTCCCCAAAGCTTTGGGTTCCGGTTTATCGCCTGTGCGACAACCCAGAACGTGGTGTCGCTGGGTATGATGTGGCCGCAGACTACCGTGTCCCTGGTGGCGACGCGCGATGGGAGGGCTACCAGAGGGAAGAGTCGCAGGACTTCGTTGCAGACACAGTTGAGATAGGGCATCCTTTCCAGGAGCCTGCCGGCGTCAAAGTCAGGGTCTGGGGGAACTTGGACGTACTAACCCTGCTGCTACAAAGGTAAGAAGTTGATCGACAAGGCTCTTGCCCGACTGATCGTTGCCGCATATGATGATGGACAAGACATCACGACTCTCATGACTCGGCCTTCTCACACTTTACCTTTATCTTTCTTTCTGCTAGAACCCCCTAAAATATCCCCTGCAGATATCCTGTTGTAATCCGAACCCCCTCATTTAGCTTCCACGGTAGCTTACTTACTCACCAACCATGGTGGTAAGATGGCATTGGTAAGATAGCACGGTATCTTCTCTGGTGTCGGCTCAAGTATCTCCTGATAGTTCTTCGCCAGCTCGTCGTTTTCGCTGTGCAAAGACCCAAGATCTCCGCCCATTCCCGCAAGACCAACAATGTTCAGCGTAACCCATGTGGCGTAACAACAGACATCCAGCACAACATCTGGTTGCGCACAAGAATTCTGTTTTACTGCGACGCAGAACCCCATTGACTCCCCCAAAATACCTAGATATAACTCTTTGGTATGTCGGAAATGAAATGCAGGCATAATCTTTTTTTCGCCGCCACACATGCTCCTCTTCTTCACTCATCAACAGTTCCTCCCCAAAAAAATCTCTTTATGAAGTTAATCTCAATGCGTGGTTCTCAAAATCATAGCTCTTGTGTACCAGGACATCTGCTAGCGCCGCCGGTGCCGTCAGAAAGATTTTCAAAGTATGCAGGAATTCCCGCCTGAGAGAGATGCCGTCGTGAGGTACAATTCGCATCGTTTGAACTTGCCAGTCCTGGCCTAGCCGGCGCTGCTTCAAGAACAGTCACCCATGACCGAAGAGTGGTATGAAGCGTTCGGGCTACGGCAGGTCGCATAGCGGGCCGAGGAAGAAAGAGTAGAGGCACCAGTTGGAAAAGACGAGGATCGTGTTGTGAAGAATGGTGAGAATGAGCTAGTAGGCCTTCAAAGAGGTGTGCGGTAGAGTGTGGGCAAACAAAAGAAATGCAGCAATTGCCCCAAGAACTGGGAAGACGGGACAATTTTCGAGGTTGAACTCCATGGTTGCGTTGTTATGCAATACACGTCAAAGAGAGAGAAAGATGGCAGCCTTGTTATAGGTAAATGCTTTTACCCACTATTTCACTTCCCTGGTTTCAAATCACTGGAATCCTACGACTACCTAGCCGGCTAGCATAATGGCCCGCCTAGATGTTCTGCATGGTCTTTCTCACTGGCTAGGCGCCGGGAGCTGCAATAAAACGGGATCATCGCCATTCCATCTGAGCACAGGTATCAACGTTTGTTGCGGTGCAATCGTTCCTGTATCCGGGAGTATGCGGCCATCTAGTTAGCTGTGCTGCTGTCATAAACTGCCCGCCTCTGCCAAAGGTTTGCATCGCTGCTGTGCATTCATTTAGCATGTGGGATAGTTTGAGCCACAACATCCAATCGTTGACGCGTAGATATGGATCGCCTATCGTAGAGCAAATCGGCCGTATCTCGCTTTGCAGTCCGCGACGCCCATCGCTACTCCACACTTTCATTCCGTCGCAGATCACCGCCCTTCTTCATCAGCTCAACCTTCTCTTCATCGCCTACCAGCTTTTCCGCCAAGCTATCCCTGTCAATCTGCGGATTCAAACCAGCACACTGGAGCACAAAACCACCGATGAGCTGCTCCGCCTCGAGAGAATTCCTCGTCAACGCATGATCATCTCGATCAAAGAGCTTCAACTCCCTATGGCCCTCCGTGCCATACATACTATACAGCCTCTCCGAGCACGAATGACTCAGCGTCCGATCACCCGTACCATGAAGGAGTAGAAGTGGTCTCGGCGCAAGCGACCGTATACCTTCCGTCTCTGCCGTTTGACTAGCGACAGTTGCACACCCAACTACCCTTTCGTCCTGTCCACCAATCGTAAACACAGGAGCTCCGCCAAAAGACCACCCTACCAGCACAAACTTTGCGATCTGGTAAGACTGTTCTAATTCTTTCATGGCGGCCAAAACATCTCTTACGCAGTATTTGTTGCGTGCTGGATACCTGTAGTCGAGTCGCAACGTTGGTACGGGTTGTTTGAGCGAGGCCAGCTTATCTGCTAATGAGAGGTAGATTGATGACGGTCCTACAACACCTCCTCCGGCACCAGAGAGGAGTATAGCCGCTGTCTTGGATGCCGGTGTGGCTGATGCCGTGGGTGGTAGATGGAGGAACCCTGGTACAGAGCCGTCGGGTCCGTCGTCGACTTCTATTGATATAGGTTTGACGATACACGACTTCTGTGAGTGGGGTGGATGCGAAAGACCTAGATAGTCGTCTAGACGCGCCGGTTTTGAGGGGGTAGATGGGCGCGAAGTGGCGGATAGTGAAGTCTCGAGAGGTGACATGTTGCGCGTTAAAGTATCAATATGACTTAGAAATCGTTTCATGAGAGAGAAAAAAGCAGATGATTGAGGTGGTGTAAATGGATCAAACTTCCCTATCTGGGTACAGTGCGTTGTTTGCCACTTGCTATCTGTTGCCTCATGCTTCGTCAGATATGATGTCACATCAACGGATTATGATCCTTCGGGCACTCTCGATCTTATTCGTTTGTGCTACCCCGAGGAGTCGCTTGTTGGATGTCACGTTTCCAATAAGAGAAGAGGAACTGGGCGATGATGCAGACTAAGCCAGGTCTGCTCAAGTGCACTAGCCCATGCGTCATCCCAGTGCGCTGCGTTCCTGGGATCTTTGGTAGAAAATCACGACCACATCATGATGCGCCTGGACACAACGAACGCGCAATGCCACAGTATACCGTCGCACGAGAGAATACGTCATGAGTATAGAGAATGATACTAAAGACTACAATTACTTCTTATGCTATAGTACTAACGTAACATTGATAGTTGGCCAACTAGCCAACTTCTGTCATACGCCATGTCATGCTCGGCCAAGAACTTTCTTATCCTAAACGCCGGTTTGGTCACATCACTCATGAAAATCGACCTGGATACCCAAAGTCCTACCGAGTTGCGCCTCCATGCCCACTTCCCTACCCTAACACCTTCATTCCATCGTCAACTTCTCTGTGGTCTCTAACACCAGGATCTCGGTACCCGATTCAGAGTCATCTGTACGGCGGTTCCCTATATCCTCGCTGCCTGCTCTGCTTCTTGATGGATGTTGGGCAACAACTGGCGAATCTGCCCCATCCGAGAAGTTTCCGACGCTACTCTCGCGTACCCGTTGTGCAACGCTGGCTGCGATCTTCTCATCCAGCATGTTCACCAGTCGTTCCGAATACTGGTCCAGCAGCTTGACCATGACCGTCTCCTCAAAGGCCTTGGTTTTTACTCTGTCTCCAATCGCTCTAGCAGTAGCGGCAAGTTCCCTCTCGACTTCTTTTGCCAGTTCCGGGCTCATGGTATCGCTGGTATTTGCAAGACGTTTCCTGTAGGCTCGGAGTGTTCTGCACAGACTCTCTGTCGATGCTCCTATGCTGCCAAATTCGTTGACAGGGGCTTTCGCGCGGTTCCTAGCGTCTATTGATGCGCGGCGTTTACCGAGCTGCGGGTTCCTGGGACTGGGCGGCGATGGTGAGCGATTCTTGTTTTTGCGTCCCGTGCCTTGGCCTTGCCATGCTGTTATTCGGCCTTCGCGAGCACTACTGGTCATAGGAGACGGGTCAAGTTTCGGCGTTGGGGCCAAGGAGAATTTTGATACTTTTTTGCGCAACTTTGGTGACCTGCTGCCACTAGGTGGTGGTGTTTCCTCCACGGGTGAACGTTGAAAGCGGGCCATTTCAGATTGCGAGAGTACGCGCCGCAGTGGTGGCTTGTTGGACAGCAAATCCTGGTTGGAAGGTGTATCTGGCGCGAGCAGATCCATAGACTTTGATATGTCGTGGCGATTAGGTACTTGCAAGGCCAAAGCCCATGCAAATATAGTTCCGTCTACGGCAACGGTGACTAACGACTTCTCACCCAGCTCTTCGCTTACGTGCCCGGGTGTCTCCACGAGCGCGATATCAGAAACACCCTCAGTATGGCCCCAGTCACGAGCGACTAAAGAGCCGCTTTCGTCGTAAACGCGTATAGACTTGTCAGTACTTGACACACCAGCTATCAGTGGAGCACCCCAGTTGCGTGGTATGTGAACCAAGGAAGATAAAACGACGGCATCTCCACCATCCGTGTCGCATGCACGGAAATTACTAAGACATTGACCCGTCCGGATGTCAAATTTGTGTACCTGGCGATCGATAGTTGACACAAGAAGTGCATCGTCCTGGTCAACGTCCCAGGCCAACGACACTGGTGTCGCTTTCAACATGATAGCTCGGGACATTACGAAGGCGTGGGTCGTTCCCCGATCATCCTCGAGAGACAACAGTTCGCGAACCACTAGACTTCGGTCGCTCGAAGACGACACTAGACGGGTGCCGTTCCGGGAGAAAGAGACTCCGTTTACTGCACCTACGTGCTCGTCCAGGGTTTGTAGCAGATCCCAGCTTTCTTCTAACCGAGTGAAAACCTGAACGGTGCGATCTCGGCTGGCACACGCGACGAAGGTGATGTGCGACTCCTCGTGTATGGTGATGCTGGTGATTTCACTTGCATGTGCTTTGAACTCCAATGTGCAGGTTTTGGTGTTGCAATCGATGAATCGTAGAACACCATATTTATCGCCAGCAACAAGGAAAGCTCCATCAGCAGAGGCACGAACTGTCCTCAGCTCATTGGGAACAGCGTCAGGATCGTCTAGTTGCTCAAGCTGTACTTGGAGCGAGCCTTTGAATGCCCCTTGGCTCCAGAAGATGACTGTGCCGTCAGCAGCCCATGTGTAGTACGAAGCCTCGAACACATTTTGTTGCGCGAGATCGGCATGTACTCCCAATACAGCGTTTCCATGTGCAGGCAATGTATGAACGACATTACCTACAGCGCCTTCATCGTCGTCGGAACACAATTGTGATAATCGGATGGCTCGATGGGTGTCGACCGTGATGAGATAGTCTTTGAGACACGCTATCACACCGATTTGACTGCATTCCGTCACCGAAATGGAGGGGGATTCGACACGCGGTGGAGGCGAGGGCGGAGGAGTCAGTCTTCCAATCATTTCCTCAATGTTGAAAGTCTTGAGCGCTCCTTGACTACCGGCAATATGAAGCCGCCCTTTGACGTCGACAGCTAGAGAGCTTACAGCAAAGCCGGCGTCAACGAGTCTCGAGAAGCGGTGATTGGACTCGGTGTCGTCAATGAGGCATATGTCCCCCTTGTCAGAAGCCACGATGGCCTTGTTTCGGGCTATGGCGACGACGCTTGTGAATGTAGACTCTTTCAGGCTCTCCAGGATGCAATTTCTTCCTGGTAGCGTCTTGTGTGTGGAGCCGGAGAGAAACGAGACATCGCTCTGACGCGCCTTGGAGATGCGCATTGTCGCGTTGAGGTCGTCAACCTTCCAAACCTTGACGTGTCGGACGCCGACAGTCACCAATTTGTTTCCCATCCATGCCATTCGGTTGATGTGGCTGACGCATTTGTTGCTAGCATGTAGCGTGGCAGCTCCGGTGCGTGAGTTGATGTGCCAAATATATAAGAAGCCATCGTTGGCTGAGCCCAAGCTCGCAAGGAAGCGGGAATCGGGACTGAAGGCTACGCAGTTGACGCCGAAGGTGTGGTCCGAGAGGGATGTGAGCGGTGTGTCCGAGGCGGCGTCTACAGAGGCAGAGAAGATGAGTACACGAGGTTTGTAACCCGTCTAGAATATGTTAGGACGGCATAGCATGGACAGGATGGATGGATGTCTCACTTCTCCGACTGCAAAGAATTTCCCGTCAGGACTAAAGCTGACACAGGTTGCCGCCTTGATCTTGTCTCTGGTAGCCCAGGCTCTGTTGCTCGGTGAATCAGCCCAGTCATGAGCGCTGGGAGAGGGCAGTGGGGAGCCCCCAAAGCCGGCATCGCGCAAAGAGACGGCCGTGCGGTTGCGACTCTCGTTCTGGGTAGGCGTCGAAGGCCCGCCGTATATGGATGCCGAGGGATTGATGGGGTTTGTAGTAGGTCGTGCGCGGTAGAAACGCTGGGTGACATGCCCTTGGTCGTCTATGCAGGCAATGACAGCGGCAGCACCCGCTGTGTAGCCAAAGGTACTGCCCGAGGGCAGGCTGTCGAAGGCATTGGCGGAGTTTGTTGTGGTGCCAATGACCTGGCGCAAGGCAAGGCTGGCTTCGGCGCGTCCCGCCTTGACGGGCGAGCGCGGGGTCGTCTTGAAGAATGGAGAGGGAGAGGGATTGAGCTTGATGCCGGAGCCGATGGCTGGGCTCATCATCCGGGGATGGGAGGGCGTAAGCGACATCGCGGCCTCCAGGTCGGTGGTAGAGGAGGTTTGCGATGGCTAGCAGACATGTCAGAAAGACGTCATGGCACTAGGCGCGCCTGCTGGTTGGGACGAGGTGAAAGGAAGATCGGGGTGGTTGGTGAGGGAATCTCTCTGGCACGCAACTACTGCGACTACGGAGACGTGACCCGGCAGCTATCGAAAACGGACCTGAGTGGGCGATTGAGAAGGAAATACGTGTCCCAGAGTGGTGAGGGTGAAGGAACAACGGGCCTGCAGCTGGAGCGGTCGTGCATCAAACGGGCGACGCGCATCTGAGAGTGAATTGGCTGAACGGGGCATTCGACCACGCAAAGAAGCGACGATCTACGGCGCCAGGAACAGGCGGAGTACAGCTCGCTAAACCCTATCACCATGCATCATCACAATCTCATCACGTCTCACCAGCCACACCAATTTCCCCGACGCTTTTCTCCTGTCGCCTTCACCACTCTTGCAGTTTGACGGCGTCGCAAGAGACTCTGATATGCAGGGCATCCAGCACCATCGACGCAGGTGTCCGCCTGCGGTACGACCCACACATGCATCATCTCCTGGCTAGTATATGTGCGCGCCGGATCAGTACCTGCACCGAGTGTTGCGACGTGGCAGAACACACGTATACAGACTACTAGTCCATATCAACGCTGCGTAGCAATAGAAGAGGTTTATGGATATCCAGATGCTTTAGTATCCACCTGCGCACGGCAGAGTACCGGTAGAGTAGGTCGTGCGAGGTGAGCATTGGTAAAATGGGGAAATCCAGCATGACAAGAGCAGGACGACGATACGAACAAGCGCGAGCTGAGCTCAGCAGGCAACTACAACAGTCTTTCAACACGCATGCGCAGCCAGTGGGGGTTTCCCCAAGTCGCATCCTATGCCCCAGTTCCTGGATTAGCGGACTAGCTTCCACCCATTCCTCTTCGCATCCAACCTCCGGACACTCAGAAGACATGGCAGCGAGAATGTCAACAATGCTCCGGTGTAAACGATGAGTCTCACGAAATCTTGTCCCCGCAAGTCTTCACCAGCGACCCTAGACACCAACGCACCAGCGATAGGTGTGCCGATAACAAAGCCGATTCCGCGTATAGTAATCGTCGCGCCACTCTTAGGATAGTACATCTCAGCCCCAAACAGCGTCTTCTGCGCAGAGTTCATGACGGTGTTGAATACGCCGCTGCTTAATCCGTAGCAAACACTCATACCAATGTACAGTCCCAGGTCGCTCATCATTGCGGAAGACAGCCATAGGGCACACGTGGCAATGGCATATACCGCAGTTGCAATCATGAGCATATTCAGGTGTCCAATCTTGTCTGAAAGCCATCCAGTGCATAGTCTTCCTGGTATTCCAATTCCCGAGTTGATGGCCATAAGATATGATCCGTGGATGACGCTGGTCCCTATGGACTGCGCAAATTCAGACATGAATGCCGTGGGGATGGCTAGCGTCAACGGCATGATCAAGTTTACAATAGCGAGAGAAGTAAAAAGTGGATCCTGAGAGGCCCTCCAACCGACAATCCCAGTAGACCGCCTTTTGAATTTTCGGGGTGGGAGGGCGAGCGCACTTGAAATGGACAGGATTGCGAAGCTGAACATGGAGAGGAGTCCCAACGTCCACCGGATACCAAGGTTTTCGAGTAATGCCGTTAGTACAAACACCCATACCATACCGCCCAGACTGCCACATGCGAACATGACACCCTGCGCAAGTCCGCTTCGCTGTGGGAAGTACTCCGGTAGTATGGGTGCAAGAACGTAGTTAAGGATCCCGGCTCCGAGACCGACCAGGGCTCCTTGGCAGCCAACAAGGGTTGATAACTGTACTATTGTAAGCAGCTGTCGCAACGGCAGTTGGGGTTTGTTACTCACTCTATGACTTGCTGCTGCAGCCGCAAAGCCAATGGTGATGAAGGCAGTACCAAGTCCACACAGATATCTCACATGACCTCCCAACTTGGGTAAGTGTGGATAGTAAAATACTCCCAAGGTGGCGAAGAGGCCACCATTGCCCAGCGAGCCTATGGCCGAGATCAACGGGCGTTGGGACAACTCGCTTTGAAGAAGACCGCCTTCTAGGGCAGACGCTTGCCGTCCGTAGTGTGCTTGGAACACGCCGAAAGACTGGTTGAAGCCTATTATTGTAAAGGCCATAAGGCAAGTTGAAGCCATAATTCTGCATTGCTGCATTCAGGTTACAACATCACCGACATTTTCGGATTTGGCGTCGCTAGATGGACTAAGCGTTCTGAGTTGCGACTTCTCGTCGAGCGAAGGATTGATTTTACTGACTGTCGTCGAACTCAGTTCATGTCCATGGGGTGGTGAAAATTCGTCTAGCTTGCTGGCTTGTTCGATATCGGAAAAGTTCATCTTTTTCTATTGTAGGAATAGGATTCGGGGGTTAGAGAAAGAGGCAAGAATGCGTACCATGCGACCGTTTATGAGCTGTACGCTGATACGAATTTTCCATCTGCTATCAATCCGCGGTACTGCCCAATATCACGTCCTCGAATCAGGCGTTTGCTCACCTATGGCAAGCCCGGCCTTTCCAAAACCTGCCATCCACAAACCGCGTGAATACGTTCAGGCCCTGAGATATCTGGTTGGCATGATGCGGCGGAGTCAAGTCCTGATCCAAAGCATCCCAGCTATGTGGAGAAACATCGAGAGCACTGCATCGGACAGCATACAGTGCAACCCATAGTGCTAGCGCAGCCATAAAACGCCATCTACCATGGTAACTATTCTGGGCCTACGCGACACAGTGCGTCGGTTGCATAGGCAAACTCGTATATCTCGATGTCGCTCGCCGTGCGCATGTCAGTTATATCGGCTAGGTACGTCATTGGTTGCCAATTTCTGCGTGATAGCGGTATGTAGTGTATCTATGTCTAGGGAGCGCCATGCTAGCATCGAAGTTTAGTAGAGAGGGACGAGCATGGCAGTTGCTATCAGGTCTCCACGATGTGTTGGGGTGAAGTATACCCAGAGGGCGGGAATAGCCGGCGCGTGCGCTTGGCCGTGGACCCTTGCCAGGGAATATGGAAGAAAGTTGACGATAGTTTATCGCCATCATGCCCAGCGCATCGCTCTAAGCCCACCACAGCCTGCAACAATCCCCTGTAGGCTCCCTTCCTCCCCAATTTCTGGGAGTGCTTTCGACGTCCGCATGTACGTGATTCGATGCGCACTGCGAGTGTCTACGAAACGACCTCCAGCGCGCTTTATCCGCGGCCGCCGCTACCCATCCACACCACGACTGCGAGCATTCCATACCACACGCACCCTCGCACAAGCCTCAGATCCACCGCCCGCGCCCAACAGCACGCCCGCCGACCAAGATGACGTCAACAAGACGGACCGAGAGAAGGCGGCAGCAGTCGAGGAGCCAGCCGGTAGCGCGGTAGCACCAGAAGACCCCGAGCTTCTCGCCCAGAAACTCCAGCGCTCGCGCGAAACCTCACGCAGGTACTCGGCTGCCTTGCGGCGACAACAGCGGGGGAAGAAGACGCAGGGGCTGCCGCCTGTACACATACCAGACTGGTTCCTGAAGAAGAGGGTACTACGCCGCGAAGATCTGTCCAGGGATCCGCAAATACCCAAAGGGCCCACGGTTCTGTCTGTGGCAGTGACTCATGCTGAGTCCGGAGAGCATGCCACATGCACTATCCCCGCTCGACGCGACTCAGACGCTGCCCAGATCCTGTCGCGACTAGTGCGTGGCCTGTGGAGCAGGCGTCTGGATGACCATGAGAAGCTCAAGGTCGACAAGTATCTAGAAGAGAGGATCGCCCCCATAGATCAGGCGGAAACCCACCAGTCACAGCTGCAAAACGACGAGGCGGTTGCCAGCACCGAAGCAGGACGCCCTGGCGAAGTGCCCATAGCCACAATCACAGAAGACAGTGCTTTCATGGAAGCTTGGTCGAAACTGAGCAAGCTGCAAAACGACAACGACATGGATCCGCGCAAGAAGATTGACGCAATGAGGAAACAGAGTGCCAAGCTAGGCATGGCTGCTAGGAAAAGGGAAATCGCCAAGACCCGGCAGATGGCCAGCTCCAGACGCCTATCGTCCTTGGTCATCGCAGAGATTCGCGCTACTATTGCTGCTTCTCTTTCCTCTTTACAGCCAGCAGCTGCCGACTCGTTTCCTGCTGCAAAGACGAACCTCATACTTCACTCGCCCACGGCCGAGCACGAGGCGTCGATAGATGAATGTGTGACATCTACTGCTTTTGAAATGGGATCCGACGTCATCGTCCTAAGTGCTCAAGACCTCGCTCACTTAGCTGGAGATTACCTTGGCGAAGGCGCAGAACCATCATCACGTTCGATCCGCTCGCTGGGTTATGAAACATATCGAATGAACTCGGACCTGAGCGATCTCATGAGGGACATAGAGGACTCTGTCGCTGAAGACGAGACCGATTGGACTCAACCTTCGTCTACGGATCAGTCTGATCCGAACTCGATGCGCCCTCGTGCTATGCCCCTCTCCATCATCGCTCTCACACCTGCCCTACGCGCTATGACTCAAAACTTGAAGGGGTTCCGAATTCCAGAAGGCCAATTTGGGACAACCAATGATACACTAACCGACGAATCTGGGCGTAGCCAAAGTCCTGGCGATGTACAACTCGAGGATTTGAAGCTAGCCACGCTCTTAGATGCGCTAATTGATTCGAGCGACGTAAAGCAAAGTCGTGGTATCGTTGGTGATAGCAGCTTACCTCTTCGCTCTTCTGACGAATCGCAAACATGGCCAAAGACTCCTGCGTTTTTCGACTACTCCCTAAACCAAGAAGGTGCTGAGCTTGAACTCAACTCCACCTTACCAGCTGCCGCAAGGCCGGATATCAACATGGCCGTCAAAATTGGCTCAGCGCCGGACACCCTGAATGTCCCGACCACGTCTAAGATTATCTACGTCAAGGACTTTAAACAACTGAACGCTACACACTATGGCGGCCGCATCATCCAGAAGCTGGAGGAGCTTGTCCGCAAGCGGCGTAATGCTGGAGAAAGTGTCATGATTGTAGGGAGCACATGTTCACGCGATCTCACGTATGAAGCATCATACGGGTAAGGAGCCCCCAAATTTTTGATAAGACCGAGCTAACAAACCTCAGCGGGGTTCGCGCTCTCCAGACCGAAGGCGAGAGCACTTTCTTCAGGACCATTGCAATTGCATCGGAGTCTAGCGGTAGCAACACACCGAACTTTGATGAAGCCATTGCATCCTTAGGGGCCGGCTCTGGGTCCTCTACCGATGTCTTACCGGCGGAGAAAAGTAAATTTCGGCGCATCAACCTATACCACATCCAAGATATGCTTCGCTCACTAGATCCATCTGCGGCTGCCACGATCTCGGACCTGGAGCAAAGTCCCTCACGATTCAGTGAATGGGCTCCCATATTCTCCGAATCACACTTTAACTGTGTGTTGACGTACGACGAGGTACACAGGGTAGCATTGACAGCTCTTGGTCTGCTCATTACAAGCCCAACAAGTGCGGCTGCAGCCTCTGGGGGCACATTAGCGCAACTAAGCTGGGCACATGTTGCCCTTGCAATGGGCTTGTTAAAGGCGAGCGACACCATCAAATACACCTATTTTGACAAGACTTTGCCGGCCCCGAAGCGCTCCAAGAATGCTTTCAGCAATCTGGAGGGAGAGTTTCAAGCAGACTTGGGCAGAAAACGTCCCGACGAGAAAAGCATAAAGCGCCAACAGAGCCTGCAGCGCATAGCTTCCACAGCTAACAAACACGAAAAGCGACTAATGCCCGGTATTGCGGACCCGGATCAGATCAAAACGACATTCGATCAAGTCCACGTTCCTACGGAGACGGTAGATTCGATACGAACCATCACCTCGTTATCATTATTGCGTCCCGAAGCCTTTAGCTATGGTATTCTAGCGACGGAGAAAATATCCGGTGCACTACTGTACGGACCTCCAGGCACAGGAAAAACACTTCTTGCCAAGGCTGTTGCGAAGGAGAGCGGCAGTACGGTGCTCGAAGTTTCTGGGAGCCAAATCATGGATAAGTATGTGGGCGAGGGCGAGAAGAATGTAGCAGCCATCTTCTCGCTAGCACGGAAACTGTCACCATGCATCGTGTTTCTCGACGAAGCAGATGCCGTCTTTGCATCCCGAGACGCCATGCGGGAACGAACGTCACATCGTGACATACTCAACCAATTCTTGAAGGAATGGGACGGCCTCAATGATCTTTCCGTGTTCGTCATGGTAGCTACGAACCGACCTTTCGATCTAGACGACGCCGTCATCCGCCGATTACCGAGACGATTATTGGTTGATCTGCCCACTCAGGCCGACCGGAAGGAGATCTTGCGCATACATCTCAAGGGTGAACAACTGGATGAATCTGTCGATCTAGCAAATATCGCCAAACGTACGCCTTTCTACAGTGGAAGTGATCTCAAAAACATTGCTGTGTCTGCAGCTCTCGCTTGTGTCAAGGAAGAGAATGAACAAGCTGCTATTGCCGCTGCAAAAGTTACCGCGCAGTCTGAGCCTACACCTTGCACTGATGCTGAGCCAATACTGGAATCACCGACCACCTCCACGACCTCTACATCGACCCAACAACCTTCCTCGCCGCCAAAGGCCCCACAACTTGTCCGCGGCCAAAACTACACGTTCCCCGAAAAGCGTACCCTCCATTCACGACACTTTGACAAAGCGCTCCAAGAGATTAGCGCCAGTATCAGCGAAGACATGAGTAGTCTGAGCGCGATCAAGAAGTTTGACGAGCAATATGGTGATCGCAAGGGGAACAAGCGGAGAAAGGACTTTGGCTTTGGTGTGGTCGCTGAAAGGAACGAGAGTGCAGCGCGAGTGAGAATATAGAAGCGACCAGCGGGAACACGGACCTCTGGAAGAGAAGAGATTATGCATGTATATGTGTACGAGTAGATATTGGAGATATGAGGAATGGGTATACACTCTGATGCTGGCTGCGATTACCTCGGAAACATGTGCTATTTGTAAGATTCCATCACAGCTGGGGGATGGGTTTTGGTGGGGCCAGCCAACTGAATGGTGACTTGACCCATGGTATGTGTGTCTTGCACGCTTTAGCGGAGTCGGGACCACCACCACCACTATTATGACATTGTCATTATCAATTTTCGCCTTGCGGCATGGCGCTTACCAGAGAGTCGATTCGTTCTTCTCGAGATATCAACGGAAGTAACAGGAAAGCTATCCTCGATGGGCAGACCGTACTACATGCGAAGATCTTGAACAAAGGTCAAGGCGATTGCAGAAGACCTTTGGGCCAAAAGGATGTTTGAAGGGGAGAATGAGAAAGGGATGTACAAGAATATTGTAGAAAGGTGACTTGAAGACACTGCAATGAGACGAATTATAAGAAAATTGTAATTATCCTTTGCATATGCATGGGAACACGCTTATCAAGACACTCTTCTACCGCAGCATTTCCTCAATCGTCTCCTCCAATGGTTTAGGCGTCCTCCCAGCCTCCTTGAGCAAGCTCTCCAATGTCGGGTCGTTGATTGCACATTCACCATCTTTCAGCGCATCATATGTGCTACTCCACCACTCGACGCTCAGTCTCTCCATGCCCATCTCGTGGACATAAAAGTCCTCGTACTCTTTTCTCTTCACAATCCTGAGTTTGACCTCCTCACTTCTCACCTTGCTGACAATAGCTGCGATATCGTGCAAGGACCAGCTCTTCTTCTGCGAAAGATAAAACGTCTTGCCAGCCCATTCCTCCCTCGGCGCTGCGAGTACTTTTGCGGTACCAAACGCCATATCGGGTATACTGGTCCAGCTAATCTTTCCATCGCCCGCGACAAGCACCTCCTTCCTGCTCTCCTCTTTGAGCCCGAAATAATATCCAAAGTACAACGGCCAGCTCTCATTGTACAATCCCTCCCTGATAACAGTGACCGTGCACTTGCCCTCTTTCTCCAAGTCGCGCAGGTACTCCTCGGTGCGGATATGCGCGCGCATGACACCGGCTTTTGAGGGGTTGGCGAAACCGAGCGAGGTGTAGTAGATGTGTTGAACGCCGACTTGTAGGGCCGCGTCGATGGCGGCGCGGTGGTGCGCTTCTCGGCCTTTCCAGAGGGGCGCGTCGTTGTAGTCCATGGCTATGCGCGGCGTGGATACAAGGAAGAGGGATGTGCACCCCTCGTAGGCGCGCGTCAGGGACTCGGGCTCATCGAAATTGCCCTGGCGGAGGGTGATGGATTGGTTGCGCAGGGAGGTGAAGCGGTCGGAGTTGGGGTCGCTAGATGTCTGTGGCGTTTGTCAGTTGAGAGAAGCTCGGATTGAACGAGGTAAGATGGTAAGAGCAAGACGTACGCATACTACAAGCTCCTTTGGGTCAATGAGCTTGTTATCGAGAATGGCATTCAGAACGGCGCCGCCGAGCTTGCCTGTTGCACTGGTAAGAGCAAGCATTTTGGATTCTCCCATGGGTGAGGGTTTCTGTTAGGCCTCGAATTCCACCAAGAGGTTTGTTGTTGTTCTTCTTCTATCGGAGACGCGTCGTGATTTCAACATGTTACGACGATGACTTCATCGTAGATCACGGTCTACGGCAGTTGCAGTGGGGCATCGGCAGACAAAGCATGGATTTGACATGGTCGCCACGTCTTGGGAAAACAAGCTTTTATTTACTCTTGCGTATAAGCGTTGAAACATTACTGCTATAATTGAACTCAAGTGCGCGCGTCATGTGCGCAAACACGGCACTAGCCAAGCTTTGCTGAAGTTTAAAAGGTTCCTGAAAACATGCCCCTGCGTGGAACGGTCCGTTGTAGGCAGCTTGGCCCTGTACGATTAGTGACGCGCAACGACCGTACAACACTTGACAGCCGTATGCTGGTAAACTGGGCATACCCACTCTTTTCGATATACAAACCTCAATGTACAAAGCAATGGTTTCAAAGTAGGCAAAAGTGAGAAGGTTCTAGTCCAACACTATGACGATTGCACCAAAGTTGTAGCTGAAAGCGAAATTCCAAGCAAAAATATCACCGGCTGGCGCGAAATGCAAGATTCGAACATGCACGCAACGAGGGATGTATTCCACCACATCTATATCAACATTCCTTCCTAGATCTCACTCTGCTCCTACCCTGCCCACCAAATCCTCTTCCCCCTCAAATGCAACAATGGGCTTTGTACCCACAAAGGAGAACACAAAAGAGATAGAACACAAAAGAGATAAAGAACGCCGATAACGATGCAAGTTTGGGCAAAAGCACTCTCAAACCCCAGGTTCTGAATCCGACTGGGGTGTAAAATGACCGTGACATTGTTTTTTTTTTAAAAAACAAATGCTGAAGAAAAAAAACCTCCTATGCGTACCGCACGCTATTACTTCTATGTACCGGTGGTGGCATGGGGACATTCCCATTCGGCGCATGTGGATTCGGTGTCCACGGTCCTGACGATCCTTGGGGTGGTGGGGGGCCAGGAGGAGGAGCAAAGCCGTTGTTATAGTGACCCATAGGTGGGGGACCCATAGGCCCGCTTCGGTTCCGCCTCCCGCTGCTCTGGTAAGGCATTGGCGGAGGAGGCGTAGCGTACTTCTTAAGTTTTGAGCGACGGCGGTAGGAGCGCCAGCAGCAGCAGAAGATGCAGAGGAGGAAGGCACCACCGAATCCTGCAGCGAGGCCGATGACGAGGGTGAGATTGCGGTCGATCCATGTGGTGATTTCTCGGCCGACGGAGCCGCCCTCGCAGACACCCTGTGAGAGGTTAGTTTACTGGATAGAGCAAGAAAGGTTTTGAAGAAAAACATACGTTACTGCATCTACCCCCACCGGTACAGCTTGTTCCGTCGAGGAAGTTTTGCTGAAGTCCATAGCATCTTGCTCCAAACTCTGGGCTTGCACAGCTGAGCATGCAGTTGCTGTTATCGCAAGCATACGTGTCGTTGCTCTGCGTATAGCTACCCATGATGGTCTTGCACTGCATGTCTCTGCTCGTGCACTGTCCGGAGGCACAGCTGAGGCCGTTGCCGCAGCTTGAACCGTCGTCCATGGTCTTATCCTCAGGACAGTATGGCGAGTTGCCGGTGCAAGTTTCCTCGGGATCGCACTCGCCAACGGAATTGCGGCAGACAGTGGTGGCGGAGGCGAACTGGCAGTCGCGGCAGCAGTCTTCATTAGAGTCATCGCAGACGGCGTTGTTGATGAATCGGCAGGTCTCGGGATTGCAGCAATTGTTGCCCTCGCAGCCTGAGGTGCCACCGCAATCGCACTCCTCATCACCTTCAACGATACCATTACCGCATCTTTGGCCGGTAAGGAGAGTGACGTCGCGATTGTTGGTGAGACACTGAGATTTGACACTGTTACGTCCGAGCGCAGAGCAGATGTTGCCGATAGAACAGGCGGAGAAGCGTGAGATACCGGGAGATGTCGAAGGGTTCATAATAAAGCCACCGTTGGCGTCGCAAGTGCTTTGGCTGAGGGGGCAGCATTGTTGTGCGCTGACCAGGTCGCTGTTCCCACATGTGTCGGACGTGCAGTCGTGCACTGCGCCGTAGGTATGGCCTGTTTCGTGAGCAATGACTTGCCACTCGGTGCCTGTCTTGATGACAACGTTGGCACCGGCAACGGTCTCGCCAGAGTTGCCGCTGTTGCCCTGGGAGCCTGTTGTACAAGCTTGTCCGAGCCAGGCCAGTCCGACGGCAGATCCGGTGTTGCAGGTGGATAGCAGAGTCCAGTGAGAGAAGGTGTCTTCTTGCTGCCCTCTCCACTGGGAGAATTGGTTTAGACGGTCTTGGATGGTAATCTGGCCGCTGCAGCCTTGATTCCAGGGGGTCGCTTGCTGTTGCGATGTCGGGCACTCGGGCTCGGTGATGAGCACATTGGCCAGGCCGAGGGAGATGTTGAATGTGCTCTCAAACAGCTCGGAAGCCTGGTTCATGGCGTCCATGATGTTTTCCTGCGTCCTGTTCTTGTCTCCATTGAAGGAGCTAACATAGGTACAGTCAGCGGCCACACCCACGAGGGCGACCTTGCGGGTACCGGGGCATCCAGCAGTGCTGCCAATGGTAGAGGAGAGGTCGACACCGGCGCCGTTGCCTCCTGGCTGAAGGTCGTCTTGGCGCTTGAACATGGCTGAGATGAGCGATGGCGACGTGGCGGAGGATTCGTCTCGGGCGCGCATGCTGGCATATACTGGGTGGTCCTCCTGCGTGTTGAAGATGAGGTCGTCAGACGGACAGCCAACATCATCTCCCCTCTTCCTCAGCTCCGTGTGCTCGTCGAATTTGCCCATGTCCGAGTCGCGGAAGACAACCATGTACTCGTTGTCGCGCAGGTCAACATCCGGGTCCTCGGCCTGTCGCGTCGACTTGTAGCTCGATGCTGTCTTGACATGGTGATGGTCGTGGTTCACGGTGAAGGTGCCTTCAAACAGCGGTTCCAGCCCGTCCTTGCGTATCCCTATCCGGGCCCAGCCAACGTTGTCCCAGCGATTCCCCCTCTTCATCCATGCCGTGCCCTTGTAGACCTTGTGTCGTAGCCGCTCTATCGGCTCTTGCCGCGCGATCGATCCGTCGGCGTTGACGTGTGTGATTTGGCCGCCATGTACAAACAGGTCGTGGTTGGGCTCGAGGCGGAGGCGGATGCGCTGCCCGGAGACATCGAAAGCGAGGTCAAAGGTCGAGATGGCCGTCACGCGATGTGTTTGTGTGAGGATGTCGGCATTCTTGGCAAGCGCAATGCTTCGCAGCGGCGGGCGGGCGTGGGATGAGGCGGCTGATATGGTGGCGAGGCCGATGGTGATGGCGGCTCCTAGAGTCCCGAAGATGCGCATTCTCGGGTGGTGGCGGTGCTCCTCCGCTCAGGGAGAAGGTGTATCTGGGGGTGAAAAGCGAAAACTACAACGACGCAACGAGAGACATGGGTGGGCGAAAAGTACGGGTCGGGTATACACAAGAAACGCTAGCAAGAGGCGAAGGACTGACTATACGGCGTATGGAGGATGGCGAGCGACAAGAGAACTGGAGAGTCGTAATCGTCTGCACAGCCCCTGCCAGCCACCATCTTGGCAGCCGGCTCGCGGAAGAAGAGGGGGGCCTGGGCGCGACACGAATGAAACTATCCAATGTCTGCCTCCACTGTACCGTCTCCGCTGTGTGTTTTTTCCTGCTCGTGTCTGTATACGCCGTTGCGCCGTTATTCGCGCTGTCGTCACCACGTTACTCGACGCAGGCACAAGCCAAAGCAGACACGGGCGAGTCAAGGTAAAGCTATCATCGGGGGATATTCGCACTAAACATGGATGCGCGTACAGCGGCCGCCCAAACAGACACAGCATTGCCGTGCCTCAGCGCGCACACTGACTGCGTCTCACTATAACATCGCCGTTGCTCGGCGCTTGTCGCCCTCGCCCTCGCTCCAAGAACCACTGAAGCCGCCCTCCCCCGCTACGCTAGATGAGCTTCGGCTGCTTGCTTACCATAGCAACTACCTCAACCCCGGGCCAAGTCGAGCCGTTTATTTCTTCTTGGACTGGTGCACAATGTCGATGATCTTATCAACTACCGACGGATCCGAGAGCTGTCGGGAAGCGTTAGCCAACACCATCCCACCAAGTACGCGTAATCTTCATCACCACCACCACTGCAAATTTCGCACAAATTTCACTTACCGTCGTGATGTCGCCCAGCTGGTCCTCCTCGCCTGCCAAGATCTTGCGCATAATACGGCGCATGATCTTGCCGGACCGTGTCTTTGGCAGGTCTGGAACCACAAATATCGCCTTTGGTGCCGCAAACGGTCCAATCGACTTGCGCACTTGCATCACCAAGTCCTTCTTCACCTGGTCACTTGACTCTGCGCCATCTTTCAGCGCTACAAAGGCGTTGACAGCTTGGCCGGTCAGTTCGTCATTGATCCCCACCACTGCTGCCTCAGCCACCTGGTCTACGCAATGGTTAGCAGCTTGCATGTCGGACTTGACGGACTTGACGTACGGTGCTCAATAAGCGCCGCCTCAATCTCAGCAGTAGACAGTCTGTGTCCAGAGACGTTGACAACGTCGTCGACACGTCCTCGGATCCAGTAGTAGCCCTCGTGGTCACGTCCGGCACCATCTCCAGTAAACTACACATATTAGACCTGTACCTACGGACCATCGACTTGATCCAACTTACGTAGTAGCCCTTGTATACGTTCAGATATGTGTCCATGTATCGCTTGTGCGCTCCCCACACTGTGCGCGCCATGCTGGGCCATGGCTGCTTGAAGGCCAGTACACCCTCAACATCATTTCCGTGGATCTCGTCGCCCGACACAGGGTCGATGATTGCAGGCTCAATGCCGAAGAATGGTAGCGACGCGGATCCCGGCTTCGTGGGTGTGATACCGCCCATGGGCGAGATGACATGTGATCCAGTCTCGGTTTGCCAGTAGGTCTATCTCGGTCAGTATCAACGTCTACGAGGCTATGACAATCGCCACTCACATCAACAACATGTGCCTCCTCCTTTCCGACAGTCTCAAAGTACCATTTCCAGACCTCGGCAGCAATTGGCTCACCGACGGATCCGAGAATTCTAAGGTTCTTCATCTGGTGCTTGACGTGCTCGTCACCTGCGCGCTTGAGCAGCCGTAGCGCAGTGGGAGCGACGTAGAACTGGCTGACATTGTACTTGTCGACAATGTCCCAGTAGCGCGAGAAGTTGGGGTAGGCAGGCGTGCCTTCGAAGACAACGGTAGCAACACCGAGCAGCAGAGGAGCGTATACAACGTACGTGTGCCCTGTGATCCACCCTACATCACCACCGCAGAAGAAGACGTCGTTGTCGTGGATGTCGAAGACGTACTTTCCCGTTGCCGCTGCTCCAAGGAGATAGCCTCCGGTTGTGTGCATGACACCCTTGGGCTTGCCGGTTGAACCGGAGGTGTAGAGCAAGAATAGAGGGTCTTCCGAGTTCATTGGCTCTGGCGCGATGTAGTTGGGGTATTTCTCAACCTCCTCGTGCCACCACCAGTCGCGGCCCTTGGTCCAGGGCACCTCGGCGCCGGTGCGCTTGTAGACCAGGCAGTGGCTGATTCCAGGACATTGCTTGAGAGCATCGTCGACAATCTTCTTTGTGCTGATGGTCTTGCCACCACGCTTGCCCTCGTCGGTGGTGATGACGACCTTGCACTCTGCGTCGATGATACGGTCGCGTAGCGAATCAGACGAGAAGCCGGCGAAGACGACCGAGTGAATGGCACCGATACGTGTGCAAGCCAAGAAGGAAATGACTGCCTCTGGAATCATGGGCAGGTAGAGGGCAACAGTGTCGCCCTTTCTTACGCCCATCTCCTTGAGCGTATAGGCCAGCTTCGAGACCTGGCGGAGGAGCTCTCCGTATGTGATGATGCGGCCATCGCCTGCGTCGTCGGCCTCGTAGATGATGGCAGGCTTGTTGGGGTCCTTGAAGGCATGGCGGTCGACGCAGTTGTAGCTGGCGTTCAGTCTGCCCTCCAAGAACCACGCGACGTCGCCATGTTCAAATGTACCCGATTGTACGGTTTGGAAGTCGCGCTCCCACGTGAGCAGTTCGCGCGCTAGTCGGCCCCAGAAGGCTTTCGGGTCGGTAATGGACTCCTTGTACAGCTTCTGGTACTCTTCGAGGTTCTCAAGATGCGGCTTCGAGTGCGGGTGCTTGCTGTAGTGCGCGCGTCAGCTGCTGTGCCTCTCGTCTGAATGCGATGGCGATGCGAGGAGCTTCGGCCAAAAGCTCGGCGGCGCGGGGTCACCCCGCCCATTCGCGCGAGGGATGACGCCGCAGCTGTCATTGTCTTGGTATATGATGCAAGAACCAAACAAACAGTAGAAACTCACTCGTAAAAGGCCTTGGGAACGTGGAAAGTGTCCACCTGGTGTGCTTCGGCCACGACCGGCGCACTCGGCGGCTTGACGTCTCCTTCGGACATGTTGGATTATTTGCGAATGTGTACTAGCCGTCTGGCGGGGCAAAGGAGCTCGGCTTCGGCGCGCTGGGATTTCGCGACGAGGACAGTTCAGAGGCTCTGCCAGCGTAGGAGCGCAGTATGGCACAACGCGGGACAGAACAGATATATGTCTCAATTCCGGGTAAAGGGGTCGGCGGTACGCTTGATTGCCGCAGGGGCCCAGCTGAAGCTGCTCGCTGAAGATTCGGGGAACAGCTCGTCAGTCCAAGTGGAGCTTTGATTTGCTGTTAGAGAGCCAGGGTCGAGGCGACGCGGTTGGGACGAAGCGAGAAAGCAAGGGTTTGTAATGCAGAGAGAGAGAGAGTGCAGCTCCATGGGCGAACGGCTCTCTTATGAGCAACGACTCTGGTAGGGCCATGGCTCCCGCCATGTTGCCTTACCCCTCGCGTGCCTCTGCTGCGGGGACTGGAATATGACGCTCGTCCTAATGCTGGCTTCTTGTCTGGGCCCACACTCATTCCGTGGGCGGCACCATGATCCAATACGGATAGCATCAAGTGATGCCCTCCGTTTCTCCGGATCGCTAGCAGAGCACGCAAGCCAGAAGGTACTGCTGTGCCGATCTGGCGATTCACTTTGCTTCCATGTCGATAATTGGCCGTATGCAATGTGCTCTACTTGACATTTCCCAGACGCGTGCAGCGACATGTTGGTTGACCACCGGTGCGCGTGTCATCAATGTCGAGGAGCTCTCAGCGAGCTTACAGCTCGGCTCCAAAGGTGCCGAAGCCTCTTGCAAAAGCGCTTGGGTATGACAGCCACACCAGCTGCAAATGCCCTGCCGTGACCAGGCCGTCAGGAATTACAAGTCCTGCATATCGGGCAGGGCGCGGTGCTGATCGCATGTCTTTCTCCCCAGAGAATGGGCCTGACCACGCGACGCCTGCAAGCATCAGCTTTCGGGCGTGGGGAAGAGGGCCCATCCGAGGCACCGGCAATTGTTACCGCTGGGCTGGTCGCCATGTCTGTCCACGCTTGTACTGTACTAGCTATCCTTGACAGTGGAACGCCGTGGACATGGCACGCTGGAGTACCACCAAAGTCAGCTGTGTGTGGGTGCAAAAATGTCCGTGGTTTGCGCTAAGCTTTCACCGTGCTCGCGAGTGATGTGTGTCGCCTCGGTCAGCACATCATGTAGACGCGCTTTTGAGCAGTGCTCTTGAGCGCATGTGCTCGCGCATCTTCCGCTGTGCCGCTTTGCTGTAGCGTCGGGATGTGTGCGATCAATGCAGGCAATCGCGATGAGACTGCCCATATACATGTCAGCATCCATGTGTCCGTCGTCATAACGACCGGTATACCGCATGGGTCTATGCCATGCGCATTGGTCGATGTTGGCAGTTTCTGGGCACGCTGTAGTATGGAGTAGCCAATGGCGGCCCGCGGAAATATGCTAGCTAAGTGATGGAATCACGGCCGGGCCCCACAGGACAGCACGAGGCATTTCAAGTGCGATCAAATGTCCTGCGCGTCCGGCCGAGTAAGACTAGACAACTTGATGGTAAAGCATAGGGATATGTGCCATGCGGTCTACATGGCAACAACAGCGCCTTCCACCAACTGGACTACCAAGTCACCGCCGTCACCTTCTGCACGTTTCCGCCTCACTAACCCCGGGTTGATGACGATACCTCTCTCCCCAACCCCCTCCCATTCAAAGTCATACGTGTCCAACTGCCCAAATAGCCAGATCCTCATCGTCAGTGCTTCTGTAATTATGCGCGCGAGGTCTTCATCTTTGTCTTGATCGCTGGATGTAGGGTTGGCCCAAGGGAAGAAGGTAAGAGAAAAGTGTTCCGCTGCTTTGCGCATGTTCGATTGAGCCATTCCGGACCCGCGACGATTCGGCATACCAGTGATGCTGCTGTAGAGGTAGACGGAGATGCGGCGATGGAGCGACGTGGCCGCCACGAGATCCGGATCTGTTTGTGCTGTCAGTTGTAAGTCTTCCTGCGCGGTAGATATAGAGGGAGCTTACCAGAATCAACACTGGTATGCTTACCGGCATGCGCCGTGTAGAGCTCCTCCGGAAACAACGTCCCCTCATCATCGTCTCTCTGCTTCGGTCCCGTTACAACCAGTACATAGGCTACAAGTGCGTGCTTGAGCGCCGCTGTTGAGCTTGAACATTCTTGAAGGAGTTCCGCCATGTCCACCCCCTTGGCTCCGAACTTTGCGATGTCAGATTCCATGCTTGGAGTGATAATGGCGTTCACATCGCGGTAATATCTTTCTATATGCTCATGCATCAAGGCGAACAAGTGAGAGACTTGGTTCCACACCTCCTCGCTGTCTGCTGCAGGCGGTAAGAAAGCAGTGACGTTCTGAGACGCCTTTGCTGGTATAGAAGCCGGCGCAGGGATTGGAGATGATGAGGGAGCAGTTAGCAGCGCTGGTATAGGTATCTGCGAGACCTGTGCATAGGGGCTATATCGCCCTACCAGACTGCCGGCACGTTTGGATTGCATCATAGCTAGATCGGGCGCCGAGTCGGCGTAGCTTGGATATTCCCTCCTACTAACATTTGCAATTTTGTGCTTGTGTCGTTGCTTGAATAGGAAGAATGCTGCGACAAATGCCAGGATTGCGCCGAGAATAAAAGTTCCCATGGCCACACCGGTCATTGCTCCAGCGCTTAGTCTGTCGGTATTGTGGCCATTTTCTGCCGCTTCCACGGTCCCGACAGTTGCTAGACTTGGGTCTGCTGTCGTCACGGACGTTGACGTACTGGGGGCGGCATTTGGGACTGGTGAAATTGTAGCACTAACCGATGTATTCATAGTCGTGGTAGATCCCGGATCTGTCATTGTTGTAGACGTGGTGCTAGTAGGATCAGGTTGAAAAGAATTGGGATTGACGGCTTGCATGCCGCTAGCTTGGGGGCCGCCGTCGACAGAAAGCGCCGATGAGGCTGGGATCTCGTCAGACTGTTGGGAATCTGGCGATGTTTCCTGTGGCGCTTCTGTCAATATGGTACCACTCCCGTCTTCCTGCGAGGCAGTTGTAGCAGTTGCGAGACATTCATCAGTTGATGGCCAACATGAGAACTGTTCTGCATTTCTGCCTACTTTCGGATCCATCTTCCCAGAAACTCAAGCTCAACAACCAAGGCTGAACCGAAACCACGAAAAGGCGAAAAAGAGTGAGACAAAGAGAGAGGGAGAGAGAGCAGAAACCCAAAACCTCTTCAGTCTCAAGGCCACCTTACAATAAATTCATCCTCTCAGCGCACACCCATCAGGCTTCCAGCTCAGCCGCACTATGCATCCCACAAGCTCCGCCTCACGCACTGCAGCAACAAGGAGCGAAACACTGATCCTTTCAACCAACACACACCTTTGTTGCTTACTGTCGCACGACTTCCGTGTGTCGTCTGCCAACGCCTTGCCGCAATAGTGCAACACTGTCGGAACGGCGTAGCATGGAGGCATGTAAGCACCAGTGTGAAGGCGAGGAAACGGACATCATGTCGCGCTAGGGCGGGTTTGAGGGGCCGGGTTTAGATGCAATGTGGGGAATGATGCGCAGCCTTGTCTGCACAGCCTCAGTAAGGGCTGCTCTTGCGAAGGGCATCTATATCGCGGTCTCACATGTTATCCTTCATGGGAGAGGGACGCGAGCGACGACAACGTAAACGGAAAGAGATCGAATTCAGGGTGTCTTGGTCTAAACTGCATATGCTCTAGCGCTTCTCTACCCCACTTGACTCATGCTGTTCTTCTGGTGAGCTTCCCATAAGCTCCCCCATCTCTACAGCTAACTTGTCAGGCACAGACCCACCGAGTTCATATATAGAATCAAGACTTGCAAGCTCCGCTGTGCTGTATGAACCCTGGTGTCCTAGCAATTCTGCTCTTCGATGCTGAGCTGAGACCTCGGCAGCGATCGCATCAGGGGTATGCCGCGCTCTTTGTTTTCGTTTCCCGACCAACACAAAGGCAACGAGCAAGCCTACTAATATCACCTTAAGAGCCACTATACCGCCTCTGGCACCGTTGAGAAGACCCTGGGTCTTGGGAGAAGCCGCGTTCGTGGTGATCAAGATAGTGCAAGGTGTCGAGGTCGCGGAAGTCTTCAAGCTTGCAGTCAACAATCTAGATGCCGTCTCCTTTTGTATCCCACCATTCTTAAGGAAGCAACCCCACAATCTTGACGTCAAACAGTCACTAGATAGCCCTGTGAAGAGGTCAGGTCCCAGCATGGCGGCATCAACCACGTAACCGGGATACACCGCGGTATCTCCATCGAACGTAGCGTTCATGAGCCAACAGTTTTTATTGACTGAAGCCGAAAGGCCTGAAATCGTGCCTTGTCAAAGCAAACAACTTGTACCAACTCATTCTTGCTTCAGCTCACTTCAATAAGAAAACGGCCTTACAGCGTAGACACCCTTCTTCTCTGGCAGTGGCGCAACAGGCTTATCCACAAACTCTGGGTACAAGTACCAAGCCAAATCCCTCTCTTCCATCTGAGCAATACTCCAGCCATTACCGAGCCAAGCCATTCTATTCGCTTTCTTGCCCACACCATGTAGCTCGTTGCCAGTGCCCTGATCCTCCAGTTCATCCAGGTAGACGTAGTCAAAGTCTTCCCAACGCGGACTCCGCATCGCCTCAACGCAGTGCAATGTGCTGCCGGGCCAAAGTCCAACCACCTCACCGGTACCTTTATTTTTGTACCAACTTCTGCACTCATCGGCGAAGACTGTGCCTTTGAAGTAGGCATCAACATACTCTATGAAGTCCTTCTCGCGCGCTTCTTTGACGGTCATAGCTGCGATGTTGTCCTTCTGGATCTTGCGGATCGCTTTGACGATATAGTCGCCTACTGTTTCGATCATGGTGGTCAGACTGCCAGAGCCGATCGCGGCGTTGGGTCCAAGCATTGTAAACATGTTTGGAAAGCCGGCCACGGAGTGCGAGAGATAGTTGACAGCGCGCTTGTCCCACTTCTTGGTGAGAGAAAGCCCCTTGCTGCCGGTCAAGGGAAATGGAGGTGGAGCAGATGTCTTGAAGCCCGTCGCACATACGAGAGCGTCAATCTCATGTGTTTTACCGTCAGCAGTATGGATCGCAGATTCAGAGATGCGCGTTATAGGCGATGTGATGAAGTCGACATTAGGCTGTGTCAGTGCTTCCAGATAGCCTGGTCCTGGCGTTAAACGGCGACATCCTGGCGAGAATGATGGCAGGAGCGCTTCGAAGATCTCCGGCTTGCTCTTCAGCCGTTTTTTCATGTGCTTGTGGAACATGTCCTTTGCCCCTAGTTGAAGCTCGGTTCCTTTCATTGTGACAGCATGGATACCATTTCCATCTTGTTCGATCGAAAGCCTGAACTTGTAGTAATACTCAGGGTCATTTGCAAAACGGTCGCGAAGCTCTTGAGGAATTGTCGACCCATTGAAGCCGTACTTATCGAACAACTCTTGGCCGAAAGGAGGTGATATCCACGTCTTGCTGCGCACGAAGGTGCTGATATGGGTCCCTGGTAGACGCTGTAGTGAAGGGACGATTTGGATGGAAGAAGAGCCCGAGCCGATAACACCAACTCGCTTATTTTCGAAGTCATACCTATGATCAACATTAGTTCATCTGCTACTCATGACGACCTACGAAGATGTGCAATACCTCTGGTTCCAGAGTGCGGAATGCATGACTTCGCCTTTGAATGTGCTGAGGCCGTCTATCTCGGGCCAGGAAGGCGTGTTCAGATTGCCCCTTCCTGAGATAAGAACGTCCGCCTGGTCTTTCAACACTTCTCCTGTGGCAAGATTCTTTACTGTGATATTCCACTTTGCAGTCTTGTCATCCCAGTGGCATGCCTCAATCTGATGTTGCAACTTGATGAACCTGTCCGCCGAGTAGTTCTGCGCGACATCCTGGAGATATGATTGAATCTCTGCTGCTGTGGCGTAGAGCGACGACCAGTTCGGGTTTGGCTGGAATGTGTACTGGTATGAGTGTGCTTGGGGGATAATTAGCTGCGGCTAACAAGAATGAATTTGCAACTGCTTACAAGGTACGTCGCACGCGCAGCCAAGGTACCTGTAATGGAGTCAGTGGATGTAGCGCAAAACAGCGAGGACCAAACGTTAAGTCATCTCGATGTGGAGAGCCAGTGTGGAGCCGACACCGAAAACGATGCCATAGCTGCGACTCGCGCTATGTTAGGGTTTATTAGGCGGTTCTTACCTATTTTCGTACCAGGTGCCCCCAACGCCAGCATTCTTCTCATATATCACAAGGTCAACGTTCCTCAGTCTTTCTGGTATACGAATACCGCAGTAAATGCCCGAGTAGCCGGCTCCAATGACGACGACTTTCAGACGCCGTAAATTCTCTACTGGCGCATCGTTGAGCTGGAAGGACGAATTTGCAGCGATGCCGCTTGTACCGCCATTCACATGCATACCGGGCATGTCGGTAGGAAGATTAGGTATAGCCGACATCGTCAATGGGAGGGAGGGAGCTGCACAGTAGATCCTGTCGCGCAACACGTATCCAATGTTTATGGTTTATTTAGAGGCTACACTCTCGAGCGTGGGTAGTATACAACAGGACAGAGAAATGATTAGAAGACATCGGTCGCATAAAGGGCGACAGCGAACCGTGATAAGCGTGGCCGCCACCGACAACGCCCCTCACTCATCGTCAGGGTTGGCCGTCTGGTACAATTGCCGAAGCGATGGGCCAAAACGTTAGCGAGACGTCGACATGTGGACCAGGTTAAAGGCCGGATGCGATACACGGTAGACGGCTTGAGTGGAAGGTTTTAGCCTCTCAGAGCGCGAAGAACCCCGCATCTGACGGAGGCGCCACCCCGGACTCCACATGGACGCCGCCTCGCGCTCTTCGCGATTTTGCATGCGCGGAATGCTCCCGTAATGGCCTGCGCAATCGACTCGCTATATTTTCCCCTTTCCCTGCGCGATACTGCTGAGACTATTCGAAGGCCCATGATCTTTTTGCGACGAGCTGCATGGTAGTGACCATGAAGCTGCAGTTGATTCCGTTTGAAGGACGATCCCTGGCACTACCTCGGAACCGTGATAATGGCAATCTGTATCGAAGTAAGCAATTGAGTAAGTGTTTTTTGTTCGCGGTGCGCATACCTGATTTCCAAGAGCAATGGAAAGTCTGGAACTGTCTGGCTCCCAACCCAGACTGAACTCCCCGTCTATACCGGGGTTCCACCTGTCATTTGGCGTCTCATTGGCGCGCCACGAGGCTATTGGAACATGCCCTCTCTCTGCATCCCATATAGTGACAGCATCAGGACCCGCAGCTGCTAAGAGCGAACCATCTGGGGAGAAGGCAATCTTGAAGGCCTGTGTGCCGTCTGTAGTCGGTAGGTATTTGACGCATTTGAATGGTTCGTTGGCGTCCCAGATGCGCGTTGCGCCAGACATGGAACTTGTTGCAAGCAAAACGGAAGGCAGAGCAGAGCCGTTAGTGAGATGGACGTTCTTTTCTTTAGCGCGGAAGGCAAGGTCGGTAGGGTATTCGTCGGGATATTCATGGGTTTGAAGTTGCAGCGAGTCGTTGGGGTGGAGGATGCCGAGATAATACTTTCTGTCTTGGATACCCAACACGGCAATGATGCCAGACGCAGCGTCGTACTTGACAGTCTCCCATGTTACTGAGGTGTCGAGGGTTTGCTGGGTCGTCAACGAGTCATTGACATCGTAAATCTTGAAGAGTTTGATACCACAAACGACAAAGGCTGAGTCGCTTATCCAGTGGGCGTCGAAGATGGCCGTGTCGGTAAACTCGGTCCATGCTGGTATGGAGTCGCTGTCGTTTTTCCACACCTTGATGGAGCCCTTTTCGCCGTCTGTCGAGATTGAGAGTAGTAGGTTTCGTTCGGAATTCCATCGCAGCGTGTTGATGAGGCCGGCAGTGGAAGAAATGACCTGAGAGGCTTGGCCACCTTCGGTAAGCTTGATGAGCTTGTCCATCATCATCTTCTCTCCGACTTCGTTGGATCGTTGTTCTCTGACGGAAACAGTAAGTTCGTTGTCAGAGTGCCAGCATAATGCGGTGACATCGAAGTTGTCGACTGGCAAGGGTATGTCGAAATGCTGGGTAGGAGGCTCATGGCCAGGCTCCTTGCTCGCCACATGAACCTGGAGTAAGGATTTACCAGCTGCGAGTAGCACGGGGGAATCTATCGGCCCCCATAGTGTGTGCTCAATTACTCTTGCGGGATCCGAGGGAGGAGGAATGGAGAGGGTGGTGGGGGTAAGATCAGCAATAACGATGGCTTCGGTCTGGATCTCAGCGTCCTGGCCTATGCTAAGCGTCGATATCGGGATCTCAGCAAGCGAGGGCGACTCGGCTTCGGATCCCATGGGCTCCGACTCAGCCCTCAGGCTGTTTGTGATGTGTGTGGTGCCGCTGTGCTCAACGTCCATGGCATCCCCGTTGACCTGGGGCTCGGGGCGCGGTTCGAGGCCATTCGTGGGCTTGGTCTTCTTGCGCTTGAGCGTCTTCTTGGGCGGAGGTTCCTGTACAAGGCCGTTGGCTTCGGCGGCGAGTTGGTGGGCGGGTATTCCCTTGTCTAGGGTTAAGAGGTTACCATTGCGCGCCGAATAGGGTCGTCCGTGGTCGGTGCCGAATCTATATCGCGGCTCCGTCTGCGTGCGCGTCAGTACTGCCTTGCTCGGCGCATGTATGCGACGTACATTGCAAGCCTCCGCCTGTAGTTGGTCGAAGCACATGCCATCCTGCACGAGCCTGATGAGTGCGTGCGGTTCGATGTTGTTCGCAAAGGGCAGCGTGTCGGGGTCGCGGATCCAGCATCGTGAGAGTTGCAGGGCTGCATTGCCGAAGCCGGCTTCCTGGAGGTATCGCCATACTGCAAATACATGTCAGATATGCTGGCCAATGGAGGCGTCGTCGTATGGGGGAAGCGTACCGAGATAGTTCATCGCGTTGCTGCTCAGAGTCTCCGCCATGGCGCATCCTGTACGCGCTGCATGCGCCCTAGGAAAGAGTACGTCTATGTGCTGATGTCCGGTGGAGGGGAGGGTGCCTTGGGTGCGCGATTCGTGCTTGTCGTCGTCCTGGAGCTTGTCGGAGACTCGAACTACTCAACTCAGCTCAGCACACACAGACAGCGCTAGTCCCCACAGATCTTCGGGCGCATAATCCCTGTCATCCAACGCCACACCAGCACCCTTCCTTCACCCTCTCCTCTCCCACCGCCCGTCCGGACCACTTCCACCATGGCCCGGATAAACCTACCCCCGCTTACTCGAGGCGTGCTCGCTGCCGTCGTCTTCTGTACCCTTATAAACTTCGCACTACGGCCGCACGCCGACTGGGTAGAAAAAGTCGAGAAGCCAATCATCGGCGTGGGCAATGGCGTGCCGTGGCTCACAATAGTGCCTGGCTATTCCGTGCCCTGGTATCCATGGGTGTTTGCACTGGCGACTGTGGTGGAGCAGAATGTTCTCGGTCTTATCACCACCGGACTCACCGTCTTCTATGGCGGGCGCTATCTTGAAAGAGCATGGGGGTCGCACGACTTCACCAAGTTCATGCTCTTCGTGGCCATGATACCCAACGTGCTCACCTACTTGCTCTACATTGCCGGCTATCTCCTCATGGGCAGAGCTTCCATAATGTGAGCCCATAACACGCCTCTCCCGTCCGTTGTACTGACCCAGTCTAGGCATACCACCATCTCTGGCGGCATTGCCATCCAAGCTGGCTTCCTCGTCTCCTTCAAACAGCTCGTCCCCGAACACACCGTTGCCATTGCAAAAGGCCTCGTCCGTATGCGCGTCAAGCACTTCCCCGCCATCTTTCTCCTCGCAAACACTATCTCCGGCATGGTACTGGGCACCGAGACGGCCATGTTTCTGGCCTACTTCGGCTTCTTCACTGCTTGGATTTACCTTCGCTTCTATCGCATGAGCCCATCGTTAGCGTCCACCGCGACCGGCGATGGATCCGTTATCCGCGGCGACGCCTCCGATACCTTCTCCTTCGCTCACTTCTTCCCGGAGCCCTTACAAACACCCCTCGGCGCACTCTCCGACGGCATCTACAACTCGCTGATATCGCTCAAAGTGTGCACACCCTTCTCCGATCAGGACATCGATGCGGGCAACGAACAGGCGAGCGCCCGTGCTGAAGGAGGCCTACCGAGCATCATGAACCCCAACAGCAGGGGAGGTCGAGGTGGATCAACACGTGCAGAGGCAGAGAGGAGACGTGCTCTGGCTCTGGAAGCACTAAACGCGCGGTTGAACGCGGCAGCATCTCGAGGCCCAAGTGCCGCTACTCCGTCGGCGCCTTCTGTCTCTGCGCCTACAGAATCACTAGGAGGAACAAACTACGAGCCGGAACAACATGAAATCTCAGAAAGGCCGATAGCGGCCTAGTACGGTCGTCCTCGCTCTCGATCCTATCTTAGAGATTGCTTTGATTCCTATGCTTCATCGGAGCATCACAAGAGTTTGGTGCTTTCGGTCACGATACATCGTGGCGGCGTCTTGTCAGCGTTACAGCGCTTTTTCTGGTCTGCGTCGTTGGAAGCGCAAACGATACCACCATACGGAAGGGAATTGTCAGTATTTTTGTGCCCAATAATTATGTTCTAGCAAAATAGAGCAAGGGAAGCGTCCTCGAAACCACCCGTTTTATCCGTTAATGCTAACAGCTTCACGGGAGACATTGCCATGACGCGACTGGCGGGTGCTATATACAACGCTTTACTACTGGTGCCTACTTGACTAAGCCAACTTTGCTGGACTTCGAGCAGTACTGACAGTGCATGTCAGTCGACATGTATTCGCTACGCATACGTAATCGCGCATCACCCAGTTACAATACTCACTGTTCAAGTCTGCATTTCCGCGTAAGGTCTCGACGGGAAGCACGTAGCATACGTGTAGACTGGTTGCGTGTTGCAGGTGACCAGTGTAACCAGTTGTCTTGTTACATAACCCTACCAGCCGAGTATCATGGATACCAGCGGAGGGCAAGTGTCGTCGCATCTGATGTAGAGAGGAACAGTATTGCAATAAACCTTGCTTCCGACGGACGATTCTCTTGCCATCGTGAGGTATAAATAGACATGATTTCACCCTAACTTCCCATGCCAACGTGCATCCGATTCTCATCACCATCATCTTGCAGAGCTGAACACTCTACATCTTTTACCACTTTCACAGTACACGTTGCCTGCCATGTATACACTCCTACCTACCTCCTACTCCTTGTCAGCACTGCTCTCGCATTGAAATTATCGCTAGGTTCAGGCTATTTCCCCATTATCCCCTCCGTGTGTGACCCGGAACCTGCCTGTTCGCCTGAAAGCCGAGGCCTCCCTGTATCCGATGCTGCATATGAAAGATATAGCTTAGGCCAGCAAAATCCCTCAGCCCCTGTCGCTGCCTCTGATACCCTTTCCGCATCCTCTTCCCCTGTCACATCGGAACTGGTTTTGCCGACTACGCTGATGACTGTACCATCGACTGCGTCTACGTTTGCGGCGCGACGAGTACGGTGCCAGCGGTACCTGCCGCTACATTGGCTGGTGTGGGTAGAAATGTTCATTTACTTACAGTTTCCTGTTGAACCAAAGACTGAGATCACTTTTCAGGTATACGTCTGCGACGAGATCAATTGAACCGGCGCGCGCTCGCACAGATTTACCAAACCAGGCGGTCCAGACATTGAGTGCGCGCAGCTTTCGGGTCGAGAGTGATCCCTTGGACCGGATCCGGGTTTCTTGTGCGAATTTTTCGCGTATGTTTTCAGGCTTACATTTCTATTCATCCTTACTTCGTTATCTGTTCAGATTGTGGCTATCGTGAACACCTCATCAGGAACTCATACTGTCGCAAGATCCTGAGCGATGAAACAGATTTCTTGGGCTTGGCATGGTCAGGTAATCCAGATTTGAGGAGTACGGAAAAGGGTGATTCGAATGATAAGCTCTTCAGCTATGTTTGCTTTGGAGTCTAGTAGATGAAGTAAACAAGGGTGGAGTTTTGCGATAGAGGAAAGAGCCGGAAGAGTAGCCGAGGCCGGCTTTGTGATAAATGGAGAGAGGAGTTGGACCTACATTCAATGCAATGCTTCAATGACTAAGACTTGACTTTCATGATAGTAAAGCTTTACGCCCATAAGGACTAGTGAATACTGAGTGCTCGGTGGTTCTTCGCGATGGAGTGGTGGTCTGCCCTTCTCGCCGGTTCAGTCTCGATTACCGAACGTAAGACTAAACGACCTTGCCTTCCATCTCCATGAGTGGGCCGACCATGATGGCATATCGTCGAACAGCATCGAGATCCAAAGCGGACCTACGCCCTAGGCCCAGAAGGCCAAAGAGGCTGAAGCAGCGCGGAAGAAGGAAGACGAGGCTGTGCGCCAACTACAAATCTTGTCGCGTAATATCCCTACCTGCGTGTTTTCTTCTGAATTAGTGACGAAGGTCTGAGACTGGACATGAGCGGACGCAGTTTTTGGCCGATGGGCCAGTGTCTTGTTAGAAGAGCACGTGAACTTCGGTCGCATCCGAGATTCCGCCCAAGTCAAAGGTTCCAAACCTTTAGGAATCGCCTTCATGGGCACGACTCACGTTTCGCAAGATTACAATGATCAAGTCTTTAGCCTTGCTCTTGACTCCGCTGCTGATGATGCCGATGTCTGTCCTCACTACTGAAGCGCTAAAGGTATTCGTGTTTGCTTACCAACGAGACCGCCACTAACCCATCCACTTGTCTCGAGCGTGCGTCCATGTTTTATATGTTGACTATTGAGTCGTGTCGTCGGACTAAAGGATAAGAGCACTCGTTCGTGGAAATTATGTCTTCCGCATCATTCCCATTCAAGCTTAGTGCACCCAACCAGTTCGTCCGCGATCGTCATCTCAATCTTCATCTTGCCGTTGGCCCACCACCATATTTCCGCATCTTTCTAGTTCTTATAGCCACTATTTCTCCTAGTGGCATGCATCCCATCATGCAAACAGCATTGAGCCAGACATGGCAGTGCATCATGCTGTAGTAGTGTGGTAGCAGTAAGAACGAGATATTCACTAAGCGGTTACCCCGGTCTTCTCGTACAGCACCTAATATATGCCGAGCCCACGATCCAAGTAGCTTCGGAACAGGCTCCCACTCGCACGGAGCTAGAAACGGTCTTCCGTGTTAGATTGGAAGCTCAACCACAATGCTGTAGAATATATGTGTACGCATAGATACAGCTTCTTGACACGTCGCGCACTTGCATATACTGATCAATCGCCATGAGACTCACCATCTCTCCATTCGTGCTACTCGCAGCTGTCGATCCTGTCACTGCCGAACGGTTCCTCGGACGCGTTAACCCGGATACTCGAGAACTGACATGGCCCGGAACTGGCGTATCCTTCACGTTCACAGGCTCATCAGCTAGTATAGACATTGGAGCTACAACTGGTACCAACAGTGCCGAACTAACCGTCGACGGTGTGGCGACTGTCATCCCGGACGTAAATGATACCCCCATCACAACACCCGCTGGCCTTCGGAACGGCAACCACACGGTCGAATTGCGCAAACGATCAGAGGCTTCCTTTGGCACCATATCTATCGGCAACATCACCGTAGACGGTACCTTTGGTCCGGATATCTACTCCTCTCGCAAGATTCAAGTAATTGGCGACTCCATAACCGTAGGCTACGGTCTCGACGGCGTGAACCCATGCGTGAACACCGCTGCAGTAGAAAACAACCCCAAGACCTACGCTGCCTTCGCTGCCGGTGCTTTAGATGCCGACTACGACATCATCGCCTGGAGCGGTATCGGCCTGACGAGGAACTATGTCTCACCAACTCCCGACACCAGCGACATCATGCCTCAACGCTGGAGCCGATACGGCGCCTTCGACCCATTGAACAGCTACACATTCCCTGCCAATGCCACGCCAGACGCCGTGGTCATCAATCTCGGTACCAACGACTTTGGCTACCAAACAGGCGTCCGGGATCCTATCGTCCCAGCAGAGTACACCGCCGCAATGGTCAACTTCGTCAAGACGATCAAGACAAATTATCCAAAAGCTGTGTTCTTTCTCTTAACTTCGCCTATGCTCAACGATGGGTACCCTTCTACCCAAGATGCGCAGAAGACTACGCAGAAAAATGCACTGAATGCTGCTATCGCGCAACTTCAGAACAGCACGAGCATTAGCCTGGTGGACATGCCTAGTCAAGGCTCAGATGTTGGTTGTGACTATCACCCTAATGCTGCGACGCATGCTGAAATGGCGGAGATTCTGGCCAAGGCTCTTGCTGGTGAGCTAGGTTGGTGAGAGGATAAGAGCAGGACAGTACTCTGAAGATGCAAATACTCAAGGGTTGTGAATGAATGCAAGATTCTTGTAACTTCGACGTACTATATTGCCAGATAGCTATGATCAACGTGTTGGTGTGGAAACGTACGCAAGACGCTGTTGAGTATCACTTCGTGATGATAATCGCAAGACATGCATGTCCCAAACATCTTGTGTGCACTGTATATGGCCGTATTGCCTTTTAAGTTCAGCGGTAGAAACCTTTGTTGCCGGTTTGTTTACTTGTACATACCCGAATAACAGCGTAAATGGACTAAATACCAAATTTCCGGTCCAGACCTATACCTCTTTTCTCATCGACTAGATACACCAAGTAAAACACGCATGCAATTAGGCTATAAATCTCACAAGCACCGCCCACAGAGGTACTCGCGTAGGTACAAAATGTATCGCTACCACGAGTACTAAGCAAGCACTATCAATTCGATGCGCCACTTTCTAAGCGGTACCGATAGCTTGACCATCCACTCGGCTCCTAGCGGTCACGCACCACGAGTCTCTAGAAAGAAGATCGTTTGCAATTGTTCGACTCCTCATCATCCGAGTGAGCCAGTTCCCTTCCATTGACAGATCCCCAACCCAGCCGCCAAGCCACCAACGATATCATCTCACCTCCCGCATCGCATGCTTCCAAGGCTTACGCGTTTATCAACCCAAAATGTCTGCACATCCCTTACCCTCTCGCTTGGTACTCACACTTCACCAAGCTGGATTCCGCACCCCCCCCCCCAAAGCGCGTCACCTTCCCAGTCAGCTTATAAACTTTGCCCATTCGGACCGTTATCTGACTGATGTAGATCTAGACTAGACCCAAATCTTGCCACAGGGTCCAAAAATCGTATCACAGAGTTTACCTTTTCGGACCGCAAGGCTGTTTGTATCACAGTACCCGGACCCTTGCGCCGTTCCCAGTATTCTGAGGCGTTGCTCGTAACGAGGGCTTTTTTTTGGTGTTGCCGGGTAGAGTCCAAATGTGTTGCACAGCTGCATTACGCCATGTAGAACTTTGTCTCCGGACCGCTGGCATGGAGATGTAGAATTTTGGGGGACTGGAACGCGTGGTTTTCCCATTTGGGAAGGGGCGATGTTCGACACGAGGCATGTGGGTTGGGGGGGTATGTGCGTACGCCTTTTGCGCCGGATCAGTCTTCCGACATTGGCTTTGGCTGGGGACTTGTGGTTGATACTGGACCCTTGGACTTTGCTCGCTTGTTGGACCCTTGAAGCTTGCTTGCTTGCTTGCGCACATACGATTGATCCTTGATGCAAGGGTAGAACCTGGGTGAATCCATGAGGCAGCTCCGGGAGCCGCAAAGTCTATCTACATTGAGAAAGCTTAAAAGGGTGGAGTACAGTAGCTCGTTTGGCGGTGCGGCGTGCAAGTTCCCGCATAGACATCGAACGGTGCGGCCAAGACTTGATGAATACAGAGGTTGACTCCAGCTAAGAGCCTGTGCAAGATTGGGGATTGTGCATTGGACAGCAAGCACCTCATGAGTACGAGAGCTAGTCGACTGTATAGGCCGTGGTGGTCGAACTTCGGCATCAGCATATGCGGCGCCTGTCAAGTTCGACATCGTGAAACCTCAAAGTTCAAAAGTCCATCTTTCTCGAAAGTGCCCAGATCGCATTTCCGCTCACCCCACGAGTTAGTCTCGGCCCCTCGATGGGTCGGAGCGGAAGATTAATATGGGTTAAGTGGGAATCGTGAGTTCCAACATGGTTTGAGGCCCCCAAACAGCCCCAGCAGTCGATGGAGAAAACTAGAAAGTAAATGCGGCTTGACTCGGCCGCATCTGGTGTGATTACGCATGATGAGACTCGAGTCCAGAGGGCGGGAACCGCTGAGTAGTGGGAGGTGGAGCTCACGGAATCTGTCGGGTTTTGGTTGCACAATCTTTGTCGGGGTATGCTCGCTGTGATATGTGGAGCATCTGGAAGTGGCAGAGGCGAGCAGACATGTCGGAGAACACTAACCTGGAGTAGACAACTCCGAAAGTTCGTCGATCATCGTTCAATGTCAGTTCGCAGGCGTTGACTGTGCCTGCATGCATCGGGACACTAGACGTCCACAAGCGATATGTACCGGGTGATGAACCACTTACACTCAGCGCATAGGGTGCGGGCCACGGACATTTTGTAAGCCCTGGAACCTGCTTGCGGGTAGTAGTATCTGGTTTGACGATGGCATAAAGTTTACACTGCTCCGGGCTAAAAGTAGCCTAATCTGTTAGCTCGCGTTGCGCAACGTGACGGACTAGACAAGTGCCTCACCATGGCGTCTGGCGCCAACATGTCAAACCCGGCTGAAAGCGGATCTACTTTAGACGCATTGCCACACGTTTTAGCGGGAGTGAAGATATTATAGAAACGTGCAATTTCATTTACGCACTTGTTGCGACGCCACATACTGCAGCAGTGGCTTCAATACTAGTTGCATGGTCTGAAAGACGATCTGCAGATCTTCATATACTCGCAATGTCTGTCATGTGAAGAATAACTCATATCGTTGTGTTGATCCTAACGCCTATACCGCCCGTGACGCCGTTGATTCATATGTTAAAGGACTGCTGTTGGCCGAACGGTAGCGGATCTCTTAGTCGACAGGCGCGTGCTTGAAGAGGAAACTAACACTCTCGCCGTTGTGGGTACGCCTGCAGGCCTCGGCAAGCTGTTTCTTGTTAGAGCAATAATCTTCAAAGGCATAGTGAGTTACTCACAGTAGGGCTAATGTCAATCGTCTCAATGCGATCGCACAGCTCCTTCTTGTCCTCGTGAGGTACGGTATTGGTGACGACAATCTTCTTGAGCTTACTGCCATTGAGGGCTTCGATGGCGTTACCACTCAAGATACCGTGTGTAACAATTGCGAGCGCATCCTTTGCACCCTCGGAGATGAGCACGTCCGCCGCCTTGACGAGCGTTCCGCATGTATCGGCCATGTCATCGACCAAGATGGCCGTCTTGCCTCGTACATCTCCGACTAGCACCATTCGTGAAACCTCGTTCGGGCGTGTTCGCTCCTTGTGGATGAGGGCAAAGCCAAGGTTCAAGCCATCCGCTATCGAAGTTGCCCTGAAAATGCGTTAGCACTAGCACCTTCTCGAAGCCGTATCGCGGAGAGAAGCTCGATATTTCAGTATGACAGGGAGCAACGGTTCTGGATCTTGAGTCTACACCGTCGCATGGTTGCGCACTCCCGCACTCGGCACCAAATACTCGCGGCAGTTTTTAGCGGACATGTGTGGCGTAATCTTACCTCTTTGCACCTCCTGCATCTGGACTGACAATAACGCAGTCCTTGACGTCCAGATTCTCGCGAATCCACCTGAGCGTGCTCGGTTCAGCGTAGAGGTTGTCTACGGGCACATTGAAGAAGCCCTGGATTTGGCTGGCGTGGAGGTCCATTGTGATGACGTGGTTGCAACCGGCAGTTTGAAGCATGTTTGCCATGAGTTTTGCTGTGATTGGCGCACGAGACTTGTCCTTCTTATCCTGGCGGGCATAAGGGAAGTTTGGAATTACAGCAGTAATACGGCGGGCGGAGGCCGTTTTGCACGCATTGATCATGATCAGCAGTTCCATGAGCGCATCGTTGATGTCGCCTGGTGGTGTAGATTGCAGGATGAAGACTGCGTTGTGGTAAGCCGAGGGACGCTAGACGCAGTGGTGCTCGCTCCCAGAGTAAGATGATGCATACCATCTTCGTCTCGGACGGACTCGCCAATAGTCACGGAAGTCTCCTGGTTCGAGTATTGAAGCACGAGAATCTTGGTAAGCTCGATTCCGAGTCTGCGACTCCGTTAGCGATGCTGGTCGAGCATGTTTGCGACTGCCGAGCGCTCTCTTTTGAACTTTTCAACAAAACAAAAAGAAAGAAAGAAAGAAAAAAAGAGAGGAGACGGATGAATGTTGCATGGCCTTGTAAGCTGAGTGATAGCTGTATCTATTGCGTGGTAGTAGTGATAAAGGCGTGGCAGCCGTCGGGCATGTGCATGCCAAGTCATAGCCTCCAAAGAGGGTCAAGGGGTAGAAACTTGAACGTACCGATCAGCCACAAGAGCCGCGAGCTCAGGATAGCTGTTACCGGTCAGTAACTTGATGCTGTTGGTAGCCATGGTGGTGAGAGCGACGGCGGGAAATATGTCGACTTCTCGAAACTCGTCACGTCGTCGCCCAAAGAGTGAACTTTTTCGCCGCAAAAACGCGGGCACGGGCCCGTGCAGAAGGACCGGAGAAAGGTGGCGCCGACACAAAGAGCCTGGACAGTCCGGCCGCGGCAGGTGCACGCGGACCCCGCCAATGGAATCGCACTCTCATCTGCGGCATTTCGACCACCCGCCCACTGTTGCACCTTGAAAAGAGAGCTCATCTCTGCTACAACGGCAAATATACATCTAGTCCTCGTAGCTGGATACTCGATGCAGGCCGTGTGTTGGCATGTGCTCTACAGACTTCTAGTCGCCTTCTGAAACTTGACAGCAGCCGAGATCTGTGTCGAGCTCGCTGGGTGCTCTGGGCGTGTCCTGCATCTCCGGACCGGCCATCGACTCTCGCGGCCATGTGCCTCGCGAAACCTGCAAAGGTTGTTTCTAGCCCAGCAAGGGTGAGAACAAGAAGACTGATGTGACTGCTGCGCGGACGTGCAGTTGTGCAGCCTCGTGTAGCACGTATAAACCCCCTGGTCGCTCGTAGAAACGATACTCTGGGCAAAGTCCCCTCTCATGTTCTTGCCCCACCCTATCTCCGTTTCATTGAGCACCGTTCAAGGCGTTGCGACAACCCCCGTGGAAACCGACCATACTGGCCATGTTATAGCCAGGGCACCAGCCCCGCCTCGTGCGGTATATAGCTCAACGAAACAATTTGAACTCTAGCATGCACACTTGATCTGTACTCATGGGCAAATTACCTACTATCGCCGTGACGCTTGCTGTCGCAGCCCTTTCCCAGAAGAAGGAAGCTGGACGCCGTGCCTACCAGGGTCGTCAGTGCGACCTCGCCTACCAAGTGCAAGCCGTGTGCTTGAGGCATGACGCTCTCTCGATTCCCAGTCTCTAGGCAGGATCAGCGCCACTAGGAATATTGGAGGAGACCGGAACATTTGGCTTGAGATGTCATTCTTGATTCATCTACCCCTGCAGGTAGTATCTAGGTACATACATGGTGCGCCACAAGAGCGTCTTGCCCTTGTCAAGGCTCAAACATGAAACGCCTCCCCAGCATGGTCATCGCCACTTTTGACATCGTGACGTAAGAGATAGTGTTGATGTGCAGAAGAGCACTTGGAAGAACAGAAAAGAACGGGCAAAAGCTTGGGTATAGATGCCAACGTATACGACAAAGCAAAATCTCAATGGTATGATCGTTCTTTTGTGCACACGAACGTCAAGTCGAGCCAATCCAGAAAGATGGAAGAAATATCGGTAAGAGGGCCATGTGCTCAGGTCGTTATGGTACAAATAAGGAAGTCGTGAGATGTCCAGAGGTTGAAATTAGTGATAGGCCGTCAAAGGCAAGGAAGAGGGTATCGAAGTTGATAAGAATAGGAAAAAGAAAAAAGGGGGTTTCTCGTGAGGCACTCAGCAGGTCTGCTCGCACATCTTGCCGATAGCCTTCTCGATATCGGAGAAGAGACTCAAAACGTGACCATCGGCGTAAATTTTGATTGATTCGGTCTCTTTGCGTCGGTGTCGGGAAGGGCTGTCGATCTTTACAGGACTTCGTGGTGGTGTAGTCTCGGCTACCTGATCCCGAGCGCTAGGGTTGAGCACGATAGCAGCAGCGACATGCTCAAGCAGCTTTTGCCGAAGTCGCAAGCGGCGGTTTTCGGCCTGCTCAAGTTTCAGGATGAACTCGTCGATCGAAATGTCCAGCTCGGCCAGGGCCTCTTCTTGTTTGAGGAGTGATTCGCGTGAGAAGATGACTGTTTCTCCGCGCCTCAGATAGGCGATCATACGACCGTGCAACTTTTGGCGGCCCGCTCGCAAGGACTTGTAGGTCTTTCGAAGGTAATCGCAGCGCTCGTCGAGTGCTCTGAGTTCCTGGCGTGATGTTAGCGTTGGTCGTCTGAGCGAGGCTGTAAAGAGCTTACTCTTGATAATGATGTTACATCACGTTTGTGCAGAACCTCGAAGTTGCCAGCCTGATCGTATGCTTGTTTGTGAAGAAGCTTTTTGTCGGCGTCGCTCATACGTCTCGCAGCTTCTGATACGCGCATTCCTTCGGGCAGCTTCCATGAGTCTGGGATAGCTTCAGAACCGTCGGCCTCTGATACAGTCCTGCTGCGTTCTCTCTTACTGTTACGGCGTTTAGGCCGACCTCTTTCCATAATCGACGACTCTGACATGTTCCGGTAGTGGATGGATGATTGTGTTGCGATGGGATCTCTCCTCTCGGCCCGTGGCGAGTTTCGGCTCGACGCAGGCGATGATGCATAGAAAGGGTTGGTAAAGGTCGAGGGCGGAGTAGGAAGTGGAATACTACCATTGGGCGATCTTCGGAGGTCCATCGCACTCAACGGTGTGTTGCCTCCGGAAGTCGTCGATGCGGGTGTTGTCATCTGTGGCCGACTTGTCTTGGAGTTTAGGATGAGTGGGGCTGGTGAAGTTTTGCGCTCAACGGCCGGTGATTTGGGTGGTACTTGTGGTCGGGTCTCACCGTCCATACTGGCAATCTGAGCCTTGAGGTAGGGCCTGGGTGTTGCACCGGGGCTAAGGATGGGAGAAAGTGATCTTCCGGAGGCGTTGGGTAGATCCGAGCAGGGAGGGGTGTTGATATGTTGAACTGGGATGGGAGAGGGGCCTGTTACACAAGCCATCATTGCATCACTAAAAGGTCCTGTTCTCCAGTTTGTGCCCGGAGCACTGCACGATCTCTCGTGGCCAAAAGCTTCGTGCGAAAGCTTGCGGAGGGGCGGCCTCCCTGGGATGGTTGCTGAAGACGTTGTAAGCCTTTGTTCGAACATGGCGGATGTGAGGGAGAAAAAAAACCAAACTTACGGGAGTCGATGGACATTTCCTGGACAGTAGTCATGGTGCTTCCAAGCTCAGGTACACTGACTTTCCTTCTTCGTGACAAGGATCCAGCTCGCTGCCAAAAGGGTAAACTGCTCTCAGGCAGCACGGCAGTGTCACTGAGAGAGGTGGAAGAGCGGCCAGCAGAGAGGGCAGCCAACTTGTCAGAAGATTGGTTAGACTTGGACAGTCCCACTGGGCTTTTTGCTGAAGGCCAGAGTTGGTACTTGGATGCAGCAGGCTGATGAAGGGTTGCTAGCGAAGGGCTCTTGGTGTGAGAGGAAGCATGTGGCGATTGAGAATCTCGGGCAGCCTGAATGTCTCTGAGTGAGCGTGAACGTCGGGGCAAGTGATAGTTCATTGCAGTGGAGAGTGGAGCTGGGTGGCTTACCATGCTGGAGGACGTTTCTGGAGTTATATAAACAGAAGACTTGTCGGAATCGGAGCGCATGCAATGGGCAATGTGTGCCATGACGGACGTTTGAGGTTGGCGTGGCTCACTGTCTGAAGTACCAGGTTGGTGAGACTTGGGAAGCGGGCACGTCAAACATGAAGGCTTTCCCTGCATGTATGTGGTAAAAAAGACATTGCAGCGGGTCAAGTGTGGCTCACAGGCACTAGTCGTGATACCTGCAGCAACGAGGAGAGCCCCTGCAAAGGCAAAGTACCAGCAACAGCAAAAAGTGTTTAGGCTGTCGGGGGCGTGTCCCAGACGGGGTTGGCGGGAGTTTGATGAAACGCGAGCCTAACCTCGCATGTCTGGCGATTCGTGGGGTAGGCTATATCGTCACGCCATTAATGCCTAGGGTGATCTGCGCGATGTGCACAGCGGCACCGCCCTGAGCATCGAGCACAGCGCATGGTTGCGACGGATGGTGCCTTTTTGGTTGCAACACGTTGATCTGCAGGATAGTGCCGAGGCGAGTAGCAGAGCTCGTGTGAAGCAGCAGGTGCTCGCGTCTAGCGCAAAGGAAAGCGGACCTGATGCAGAACACTGACCATCATCATCATCATCGTCTTCTATCACTACTCTGACAGACGGGCTGCTCGATTGCCAGGCGGTTCGTCAATGCCGGTGGTTTGCACCAAAGCGGTAGGAAAGCCGGCCCACCAGGTGGGCAGCAGGGACAAGCAGCAGAGCGTCGCGGGCGACTGAATAACGGCCGTGGCTGCTGGTGAGGTGGTGAGGGCCAGTGACGGACGTGCTGTTGAGAAGCAAATACGTGGCCCCGTGCTGTCCTGGCGCATTCGACTCGCTGGCCGTTCAGAGGAGGTTGTGCAGACTCTCAGCCATGGACATGCCATGGACATGCCGTGGGGACGTTGGTGAGTTCGGGTTCGGGACAGGAGGGGAGGAAGGTGCGCCTCAGGAACAAGGCAGGTGCGAAGCGAACGTTTAGAAGTGGCAGGGGCTGGCCATTGGCTGCGGAAGCGGCCTCGTGGCAGCCCTGGGCCGGAAACAGGGCTATCGCGGCACAGCAGCAGCAGCAGCAGTAGCAGCACGAGTCGTAAATACTACGAGCTTTTCTAGACGACGACGCTTAAAGCTTATCGCATGCGTTGGTGCGACCCTTCACCACTGCCAAGGGCATGTGCTCCACTGCTGCCACTCCATCTTCGCCTCATACGGGCGGCCAAATATCGTGAGAGAAGCGGCATGTTCCGTCGACAATTGTTTCCCCTGCAAAACACCCACGTTTGGACACCTTCCTAGCAAACACTCGAGACGGAGACGACCATGTGCAGTCGCCATTCCCCTCCCATCGCTTTGCACCGTCATCCGTCGCTTGAGTGCAGGCGACGGCAGCCCAAGAAAATAATCATCAGTTAGTGGAAGAAAACATGGCAGAGCCGCTTCGTAGGGCGTACGTGCCTCGTGCTAGTGCCGCACTGCTACTCATCCGCTCATTACATTGTCGCTTGCCAACTGCCCTCGACGGTTGGCGTGGGATCGAGAGAGGTCCAAGCTGCCTGTGGGTCCTTGCCGCTATATCTCTGCATCTACATAGTATAAACTCTGCACTATGCTAGTGCCCATGCCTAGCTCTTCCTTTTCCGCACGCGAACAGCGTGTTGAATTCCTTCTGCCATGCCGACGCCGACGCCGACGCCATCACGTCAATATGCATGCAACGATTTACTAGCTACGTTGCGCTACTCGACTTCGGCTTCCCGCTCCGCTCGCATGCAAGTGCTTTCCGACTTCACGCCAAGCGATGCAGTAAACCGACTAGCGTCACCAAGGGATGGCTACATGGGAGCCACCAACTTTTTCGCAGACTCATCATCATCATCATCCGATTTGTACCACATGCGGTTACCTTCTTACCTGTTCCTGATCAAAAGCAACTTTGGTGTACGCTTCATCTTGCTGCTCAAACTTTCGCCTGCGCCATCTTCCCCAAAGGGTGACGTTTTGGCTCCATCCCAGCATGGTTCTTGTCTGTTCTGAGTGGAAACTGCGGCTGGTCACATTCGATCAGTTTGCAGGCAACCAACGATGCTCACAGTGCAGCAACTGTCCGTCATAGCCTTGCGGTATTGCGCCGAACCCAGTTGCTTGTCATTTCAAGTCATTCCATGACCAACCCCGCCGCGAGTTGTATGTAACCGAGATACTAGTTGCAGATACACGGCATATTGTGGTAGTAATCAGGAGCGCGTTGCTACTGCGGATCTTCATCACCATCATCTGCGACATACACGTTGAATATCGCCATCATTTCGCAAATTCAATCAAGAAACGTCTGTGTTCAAATGTCGCTTCCATCATCAGGTGATTCCGGTGCGCAAATGGCCCCACTTAAATCACATTCTCAGCAGCCGCGAAAATATATCGAACAAACACAATTCGGGGCTGATTTATGCCATGTCTGAGCTAGCCAATTCGATTGACCATCATCATATATGGAGATCCAGCCGCCCGGTTTCCAGTGTCTCACTGAATGTACAGTAATTCCCTGTAATTCGGTAAGAGACGTCTGCGTGACACGATTATCGTGTAGAGGAAAGCTGGATAACTCAACTCTCACGCTGATGCTCACATCTTGTGAGAGGTCATGTTCTTGCAACGGGTTGTTACCTTGCATCAATCACAAATTTAGACACCACACTACTGACACGGAAAAGCAAACATTGACCCCTAACCGTCAATAGACAATCGACAAATACTCCCCCTTACGGACCTCCATCAACAATCTATCCTTGCCATACGTAAGCCATCCTTCTCGGCTATTTTGGTGTTTGCGGAGAACCCATGCTGTTGGATATGTAAGCCTCCGCTACGATCATCCATGCGCAGGACGAATTACTGGTCTTGGGTTACCATTTCGACCGCCAACACAGCCTGATCAACACTATACTGACACGCAGAAGGGAATCCCGAGAAGAGCGTAGCCACACCACAAGAAAGAAACCCCACGAAATCGACGATGCACAAAGCAAAGCAGAGCTAAAAGCTGCTTAGCATACCAAAGCACAGGCAAGTTTCTAAGGAAGATCTTCTCGAAGACGTGTGGAAGCCCGCGGCGCAAAAGCAACAGCAAAATGGCGCAGGCCATACCGCACTAGCCACACTTTCCCCTGCGTAAGCAACCGCTAGGACGCCAAAAAGCCTACCATGTTAAGATTTGTACGACCCTTCTTTCTTTCTCCGGAGTATCCTCCTAGCACCTTGGAACGGCAGCTAGAAGCCGCATTCCACGCATTTTCTAGCCTCGGAGGTCGGAGTTTAGGAATGTCGCTGGTCAGTATGCTAAATTTACACCAAACCTGCGCCAAACTTAGATGCAAAAGACAACATGTCGTGTTCAAGATGGTTGGGCTAGTTTAGCTAGCGAAGCGACATGTTCATTTCCAGGGAAGCAAGCAAGCCGCGGAGACCGTGGCAATTAGCGCTTGGTTACTGGAAATCCCGCAACTAGCTGTCGGTGGCAATGTTCATGTGTAAGTTTGCACAGCGCATCCCGCGTCAAATCTGGGGTTGTTGGACTCGAAGAATTGAGCAGGATCCTTTTTACTCCCCCAGCTTGCAGCCTGCAAACACGCTGAACTCGACTACTGCAAACTACATCACCTCCCGCATATTGGGCGAGTACCTCACGAGACACGCATTTGCTGACGTGATACTATTTTTGCCTCCTCCCCCCACCCCTTAGCAACATCAGGCTAGTGTTGGTGTTGTCAAACGTTCATGCGCAAAAAGACGCCTTGTGTGGGTGTGTGTGTGGAATCATGATCTTCCCGCACGGTACTTGCGTGTCCAACTGTTTTTTTCCTTCTTAACCGGAATATGCGGGGTGCCGTGCATGAGCCGTATACGCAAAAGGAGACGGGGTTGCACAAGGGAAGCACCGTGTATGGGACCCAGCAGTACCAAGTACCAGATACCTCAGATGTGGCAGTAGAGTCGTGCTGGGGTTGTATGCATCTACACAGCTATTGTATATCGTGAGATTTGCAGACGCGACCAAGAAGACGCAAGCATGCAACCATGCAACCATCACTCCCTCCTTCGCTTTGCACGTCGGGCATTCAGCACGACAGATGACATTGTGTTTAGGGTTTCGAGGATGTGAACATTGTGCATGGTCTTGCCACCAAACAACTACTTTATGCAGTGGATGTGGCCGTGAGGAGTGAAAGAATCGATAGCCGACATTAGGTCCCTCTCTTGCACACACACACACACACACACACACACACACCTACACATCCGGCAGCCGCCCGTTCCGTTTCCCTACCACACCTATACCCTCCATCAGGAACTCTACATTCCGATCGAGATTGCAGAATCCCATTGTCGCCATCCCTACCTTTGACGTGGCCGTGCTACTTTCATGCCATCTCCTATTCTTTCTTTTTACATAGGCGAGCTCCTTCACACACCATTTTCTAGCACCAAAAAGCTTTCCACCTGCTCCGTCTTCCTAATCAGTACATTTCAAACACGTACCGCATGCCCCGTAATAGTCCTCCACAGCTGACGCTATCTTAGTTCGACGCCCAGTCTCTCCACAAGCAAGCCCCTCAACCGCTCATGCAGCTCGTTAGTCTCTTCGTTCGTAAGTGTGCGCTCCAAGCTGCGGTAGTTGATGCGGTAGCACATGCTCTTGCGCCCAGTCTTGGGATGCACGAATTCATCCGTTAGACGCACATCTTCCACAAGATCGCCGCAGACTTCTCGCGCGATTTCCATCATGTCGTTTTCGTGGAAGTTGGAGGATGGTGGTGCGGGAGCCGCCGATGGAATTGGTGCTCCAGACGGTGCTAATGGATTTGAGGATTGCGTGGAGAATGTTGTAGGCGAGTCGTTTGACATGCATCCTGCAGACGGATGGATTGCTGCGGCTCCACCAGCAGCGTTGGAAGTATTCCTCAACCAGAAGCTTACGTCCTTGAAACATGCAGGGTGTTTGCTGAAAGGCGTGAAGCGGCGAATGGCTTTCTGCTCGTTAAACTGCGATAGGAACCGATTGTCCTTTGACCAAAACAGGCGTATGTCCGGGATGGAGTAGAGCAGCATGGCGATGCGTTCTAGGCCTATACCAAAAGCCCAGCCTATGCGATTGGGGACCGAGGCATTGTTCAGGATGGGTTGTGAGACGATGCCACAGCCGAGGACTTCGAGCCAATCGCCTTGCCAAAAGACCTCGAGCTCCCACGAAGGCGAAGTGAAGGGAAAGTAGGCTTCTACCCATCGTACCTTTAGTGGCTCGTCTGGTGATTCGGTGTCTGTAGCACTCTTTGCAGCATTGAAGATCGTGACTACCATGTCTTCCAGACTGCGTTTCAGGTGTGCTGCCATGGCTTCGGCCTCTTCTGCTGAATGGCCTGCCTGAAGCGGGTTACGCTCAGCATGGAAAGGAGGATTAGGGTCTTCAACTGCAACATCGTGCTTGGGAATCTTCTCCACATCATCCCAAATAACTTGCGCCATCGTCTTGCCTTCTCTTTCTGCTTGCTGACGATCCCAAGTTCGCGCTCCCTCCATCTGATGGAAAACAGGATAATGACTTCTGTCTATCGCGTCTCGTCGGTATACATCGGCACTGATGAGATACCCCTCGCTCTCATTGTTACGGAATGTGTCGGCTTGATGTGCTGAGGTGTGTGTTCGCAGTACAGTGTCCTTGTTCAAATAGTACGTGTCGGTTCTACTACGACCTATGTGGTCTAATGGAAAGCCGAGTGAGTCAAAGTTTTGTCCGGTGGTAACGATAGGAAAGAGGTCATTGTGGGTCTTGTAACCTGGGAACCGCGACTCGATGAGTTTCCGTGTGATGGTCAGAGGATGATCCGGTTGCAGATGTAGGCGTCTTGATATAGCGGCAAGGATGCTTGAGGGAGTGTTTATCCATTCATCGGTTTGATATGTTCGTCCTTCTATCTTGATCTCTTTCGGGAATGCTCCTGTTCAAACTTAGATTTTGTACAATAAATCCTTCGAGTGCAGGCTGAAGATGGTGACCAGGACGAACAAAGGTAATGGCATCATTGGTCTGAAGAGTGTCGAGCCCCGTGTCAATAGGCGTGACCATAGTTGATTCGGTACAGAAAGCTAGGAGCCGCATCACATGATGGCAAACTCACCAGAAGAATTGAGCCGCACCGCCTGACGCCATGGCCAGGGCGACACTGAGCTTCGTGGTATCCGCAATGAAATGTTCCGACCCCGTTGACGGCAAAGAGCTGTAGAGGAAAGTGGTATCCGCATCTTCGATGGTGATATTCGCCCTTCGCATCGCGTCCACAAAACCGCATGCGATGCCAAGCCAGCTCCGACCTTAAATCCGGAAGCAGCACATTTTGCCGATGACGTCCGCGTGCCGAATTTCTCGGTCCCTCAACTACTACCGACGCTCTACAAGGCTCTACAAGCTTCTTGACTTTCGAGGCGACAGCTTCCCTGCCCCTGCCAGCTACACATGCTGTCGCTGTGCAACCATTCACCTTCAAAATGGCGGACGTCACTAAGAAAGTGAGCGTGGCTGAGTTACGGAAGAGCGAGGATGTGAAGCCTATCAAGAAGACGCCGATACATTATCCATTTTGGTTTGGTGGAAGCGCAAGTTGTTTTGCGACTTTCTTCACGCATCCGCTGGATCTTGGTAAGCTTTCCACAGCTATGTACGTAAAATTGAGCATTTGGCTAATAGTCTGAATAGTCAAGGTAGCATCTTCTTCAACTGTCGCATGCGCCAATTCATATATACTCACGAATGCAGGTCCGATTACAAACACAAGCGACGTCGGGTGTGCGGTTAAACATGATGCAAATGTTTCGTCAAGTCATTAAGACTGATGGCGCACTTGGGCTGTACAAAGGCGTACGTTGTCTCGTATATTCAATTTCAGATGCTTATATCTAATGCGACACCAGATATCCGCAGCCCAGCTTCGCCAAGGTACCTACAGTATGACACGTTTCGGTGTCTACGAAACCCTCAAAGAACGTATGACGACCTCCGACACGAAACCCTCATTCCTCACACTCGTCGGCATGGCCTCTATCTCAGGCTTCCTTGGGGGCTTTGCTGGTAACCCGGGGGATATCTTGAACGTACGGATGCAACACGATGCAGCCTTACCGAAAGAAAAGCGACGGGGATACAAGAATGCGATCGATGGGATAATACGAATGTCGCGGGAAGAAGGAGTAGCAAGTCTGTGGAAAGGCGTGTGGCCTAACTCGTCAAGAGCTGTGCTCATGACTGTGGGTCAACTAGCAACATACGACGGATTCAAGCGCGTGCTGCTGAACTACACGCCGCTGCAAGACAATCTCATGACACACTTCTCAGCATCGTTCTTGGCCGGATTCGTAGCTACAACGATAAGCTCGCCGGTAGATGTCATCAAAACCAAAGTCATGAGTTCCAGTGATAGCGCTGGACTTGTGAAGACCATTTCGGACACCATGAGAGCAGAAGGATTCCGTTGGATGTTCAAGGGCTGGGTACCGAGCTTCATTCGCGTTGGACCGCATACCGTGCTCACGTTCTTGTTTTTGGAGCAACACAAGAAGGTCTACCGGCAAACGAAGAAGCTAGAGTAGAAAAAAAGGGGTTCAGGATAGGTGCGCATGTGTTTGATGAATCTTGGGGTATGTGACAAGACAAATGATACCACATGGGCGGGCGTTTGGCGCTGAAAGCATTTTGCGGCGCGACATCATAGACTACGATCCGATGCATCGGTCGGTTTGCATATACATACGATCTGTTTGTAACTGTTCGAAGCTTCCAGCTCGAAATAAGTACGCCTCTCTGTAGCAGTGTTTCTCGATGCGCTGCCGTGCCTCACAGATGGAAATCAACTAAATGACGGTTTCTTGGACGTTGACATTTCACCGTTCGTAACGAACCTGAAAGTTGTAGAGATTATATCGTAGGAGCTTTCTGAGGTACGCCTTCAGACAGAGAGAGTTTATAGTGGCTCGTGTGTCTCTACTACGATCGTAGAAAGTGCAGTACGGCGACAGAACCACAGCCGAGTCGACAGTTTGCTGCCGGGCATCGGCCTTGCCATGAATGCGACACAAACTCACAACCATGCGCATCTGCTTTGTACGAGGCTATATTCAATCCAAGATCCTGGCGGATATAGCGTTCTGCGTACCAACAACTTATGAATCATGATTAGTCCAGATAACACAATGGACATTCTCATTTAAACAAGCCGGCGAACAACGCCAAGTTCTCTGAGTGCCGCAGTCAGGGACATATGGGAGTATTCGTTCTACTTACAAGGCGATGTTCACATATACAGATTGACACAGCTCCACTGAGATTCAAACAACAATGACGGCTATCGACATCACCTTCTACTCCGCCTGCGCTGTCATTTTTATACTTGTGAGGTTTTCGCGAATAACCCTGATCATAGTGTCGTGGAAACCGATCATGAAGACGAGAGCGTGTCAGACTTGGGCGATGACGCTTACAACTGTGGAAGCCATTAGTGACAACAGGAAGGGTGAGGACGACGGTCTTGGTATAGCAAAAGATTGGCCGACCGCGAAAGAGACTGACGCTATGCACACAACAAATCATGCTTGTTTGGTCGCCTTTGCCACACGACGAGCAATCTCTCGAAAGGACATCGCACATAGAAAAGCACAATTGTTTTGGCCGTGAGAGCATTCTCTTCAAGTAGTGTTGATGAACCTACGCAATACGCGCGGGCAGGAAGAGCCTGAGCGCATCGTTAAGACTGCAAGGTGCGATGGAAGGACTAAAACAATACAACAAATTTGGGGCGACGCAAGCATGGAGAAGCTCGACAGGATGACAGCGGGCGTATGCGAAGTGTAAAAGGCCAAGAACATTGCTTACAAGCAGAACTCAGTATGCACTGAAAAGGGCCGAACAGTGCTTCAGCATGGTGTAAGTGAGTGAAGGAAAATGCAAGAGCCACATGGTACAGAGTACATGTAGATAATCGAGTGGCCATGACCAGCACGATTGAGATGGACCGATGGGATATGTTTGTCAATTCCACAATGGGCAGCCACGAGGCATCTGGAGGCGTTCGGCCCAGAGATATATCGGATGCGAGAAAGTTGTGGAGCGATCGTGAAGTGATGCAATTGTTTATTGAGACAACTGTCTTAAGCAGTCAGTGGTATGAGAAGCGCCTATTCCCTAGAATGCCCGAAGTTTCCATTCAGATACAGGAGCCCACACCGTTATTTTCGTGTCGACGCCAATGTAATCATTCCACGACCCAATCATGAACTCATGATAACTCTCTAGTGCTTCATGGAAGATGCCCTCCTCTTGCGGGCCTCGTCGTGTGCGGCCTTGGCGTCGTTGATGCGCTTGGAAAGGATCTGAGCGTACTCGTTCTGTATTGTCATTAGCCACTATTCTGTGTGTCGTGATATAGTATGAACGTACGGCAGCATCCTTGGAAGCCTCCGCGCGACGGCGCTTGAGTGCCAGCCTGTGACGCTTGTGCTGGAGACGCTGAGGAGTAACAAGACGCTGGATCTTGGGGGCCTTGGTGTAGGGCTTTGCGCCCTCCTTCTTGGGCTGGACTTCACGGCGGATGACGAACTTGCGGACCTACACATGCAATAATTAGTCTTCAAACCTTGAAACTTTCTAGCTCACTTCTTGTTGCTCAGACTCAATGCGCTGCTTGTAGCAGGATGAGCGAGACTCAATCCGCCATGCGAAGCAGGATTGGCGAAGAAGCTATGAGGTAACTCACATCATCTTCCTTGCTGAGACCGAAGAAGCGGCGGATCTTGGTGGCACGCTTGGGACCGAGGCGCTTGGGGTGGACAATGTCGGTCAGGCCAGGAATGTCCTCGTCACCCTTCTTGACGATGCTGAGAGCAAGGACGGAGAGGTCCATGCCGACGATGCATCCGCGGACGGACTTCCTCTTGCGCTCACCAGTGCGGCGGGGGCGGTAGCAGGAGTGGCCGTCAGCGAGAAGAAGGCGGACACGGGTTGGGTGCATGACACCCTGCTTCATCGGGAAACCTTGCTTGTCGTTACCACCGGTGATCCTGACGATGTAGCCCTTGAACTCGTCGCCGATGCTGTCGGCAGGAAGTTCTTGACCCATGCGGCGGTCCATGAAGACGCGGAGCTTGCGCTCATCGTCGACCTCGATCAACTTCTGGGTTCCATTGTTGGGGTAGGAAATGTTGAGCTTCATCTTGACTGCGGCGTCTCGACGGCGTGTGGAAGCTGCAACGTTAGTAGATTGTCGTGGTGTTGTAGGGTCGTCGACACAAATCCATCAAAATGGCCCTTCGCTTAAAGTGCGTGGTGCGCGCTAATCGGGTTCGGGCCTGTCACGTGCTAGCGCGACTTCCAGGTACAGCAATCGTGATCAACAAACTTGATGGGGCTTATCACGGGATGTGGGGTAACCAAGTCATATTCGCATACTCACTGCTACGATGATCCATTACCTGCTAGATTGTTAGTTTGACTTTGGTAGCAAGGCATCGCCGGATGCATCTACAGGCACACGAGCAGCCCACAGTGGCGAACACGACTTTGGAGACTATAAATCACAGAGCATACAGGGCAAGAGGGTGTGCAAAATTGAACATGTTTTTCGCTAATCGAACGGGATATCATTCCACGCCATGCCATTTCCTACCCATTAGACTCGTTGCAACCAAAGTCCTGTCAAAGGTATCCCTGAGCCCAAATGCTCGCATTCCCTAGCTCGAATTCAAGCCGTGCCCAGATCAGCAAACCATCAACGCCGGAACTATGCATTCGCCATGTCATGGTAGACACATGAATCTTTTTGATAACATAAGGAAAGAAATGATTTGTGAGACCACTAGGCGGTCTAATGCATAAGCTCGACCGGCGGCCTTGCGGTGCTAACTGTCATGCCTTGCGCCTTCTGTGATGCGATTGGTCCCTCGATGCCCTCCATCGCATCGATGGGTGTCAAAGGCTCAGGTGTCTCCGTTGTGTCTTCGACTGATATGGCTGGAAGGTTCGGCGAGTCACCGTGGTCTTCTGGATGGTAGACTACAGTCGTGCTGCCGGTTCGCCTCCTTGTGATGGGAGCGCCTCCGTGATCAGTCTCAGGTGAGGTCGCCTCATGGTTTGCATGTAACCGTGCCAGCGCTGCCGCAAGGTCTTCAGGATGCACAATCTTGTTCGGCGCATCCTCTTCCTTCATTTCCCAGCCCATTGGCGGTGAAGGTGGCGGCGAAATGAAGAACAACCGGTCTGACTTTGGGAGGGCGAGGTGCTGGTCTGAAGGGTTCATGGGCGTGTTTACACCAAAGTATACGCGGATGCGATAGCCCATGAGTTGCTCGCCGTCAAGTGCTTGTCGAACTTGTATCGCAGAGTCAATGTCGAAGAAGGATACTACAATGCGACGGAAAGACTTGAGCGGCGCCCATGTGTGTACTTTCGCATGGTGGTCTATGGTTTCGCGGATCTCGGTGAGGGTTGATAGTTGGAAGATTTCGGGTGCCAGAAGGTTCTAAATCCCGTTAGATCATGTCGCTGAAGTCGACGCATGCAACACTTACTGTTATGATGAGTGTGTTTGAGGGTGGTGATGGCTCGACCAGCGGTGGTAGGTCTGAGAAGTCGAGAGAAAGTGGCGACTTGCTGCGAGATGATGCGCGGGAGCGCTGTGGTGATGGCAGAGTAGCTTGCATGTTTGCGATCATTTGTGTTGCGCAAGGAGGTTCTGAGGGGTCTGTTGTGGGTGAGTAGCTGTGGTGAGTTGGAGAGCAAAGCGTTGACAGCGTGTGTCTTATATCAAAGTTTGCCTTCGTGGCGGTTGGTGGTTCCAGCTTCCGCACGCAAGCAGCGACTTGCTCCGCCTCAATCCGCCAAGGCTAGAACTCCGGCCATCACATTTCCCGCGTCCATGTCCCATGTTCTGCTTCTTTCGCGCCGTTTCCTGGGCGTTATTGCACTGCCCCGCCATCTTGTTTCCCAACGCACTGTGCTGTTAGGGGTCTCCGGGCCTCGGCGGACGCGTCAATGATGGATTCAACTGACGATAGCACGACACGCACAGAAAAGGAGGAGGCCCCCAGCCTCGCCGAAGCTTAGTCGCCCTCAACTCAGCCTCATGTCGACGAAAGAAACATCCATCAGTGTCTCGCTGGTTCCACAGAACATGGTTTGCGGACTACTCAAGCACCGAGTCGACTGTTAGTGTCCGGCTTATCCCTGTTGGGACTACACAGCATGCACACAACACTACCAGGGCCGTTATCTTGTCCGACTGGGCATGTAATAGGTCATCCCTCGGCGGCAGACCCGTCAATCCTCTATCTGCCATATGCATGCGACAATACGACGAGGACAACTGTCCAAGTCAATCAGCTTACTTTGCAACACAGCCATAGGCGCTTTGCACCCGAGGCCTTTGTCAGCCGATAGTATCCTCCACGTCTTGGCCTCGTCGTCATGCCGCAAGTAGGCTTGGAGTGCGTATCCTGCGACAGTGTCTCATGTGTTCAGCAGCAAGGCTGACCAAAGGTCACGCCCTGTCTCGTGGCTGTCTCAAGCTCCGCGTATGCCGGGCACACTCGCGGCTTCTGAAAGCATGTACTTGCTTGACAAGTCTTCCGTCATGCACAAACGTCTAACACGTCCGAGGCGATAGTTGATGTTGTCGCAACTCGGCCTGTGCTAAGTCATGAGATATATATATACATATATTGCTGTCAGGTACCTTGGTAGTTGCCCGCACACAAGTTATCAAAACATTATCGCACCATAAACTTTGGCTTACAAGAAAATGACGCTGCGAGTAATTGCGGATGCGGTGAAATCCCGCCGACTGTTGACCCGCATGACGATGATCAGAGAAACATGAGAGTGGCTCTGGCAAGGTGTGGCGCATGTGCGGCGGCGCATGCATCCAGGCGCTAGGCTACGTTGGCTCCAGACTCATCTCAAAGAATCTCCATCACGGCGACGACCCTAGCCAGCACACCCCATACACGTCAACACGTCTCTCTCCGCCTCAGAGCCTAGTCGCCTCACCACCTCAGCTCCATCTCGTACGCCGCGAACACTCAGCCCTCTCCTCCCTGAAACGACGACGCGATGGACTACGACCCAGATGGCGGCGCAATAAACGTCCGTTTCCTCGAGGTACACCGTCTGCTCTGTCTACCTCGGGACACGTCGAGCTAACATAGCCACGCGTAGGCCAACAGCCAGCGCGCCAACTTCATCGTCCAGAACTTTAATCTCGAAACCGCCAACTCACTCCGTCGTGTGATGCTCGCTGAGATTCCCACCCTTGCCATCGATGTCGTAGAAGTCTTCGATAACACATCCGTTCTCGCTGACGAGTTTGTCTGCCACCGTCTCGGCCTCATCCCCCTGTGCTCAAAAGGTGTCGAAGACCTGTTATACTCGCGCGACTGCGACTGCGAAGGCTACTGCGACAACTGCGCCGTTGTTCTCACCCTCAACGCGAAATGCACAGGCAGCGAGATCATGAAAGTGTACGCGCGGGATCTGGTGATTGAGTCTCGGACACCGAACGATGATGTGGGCAAGCCGGTCATCACCGATTCAGAAGAGACGGGTAGTTGCATTGTCAAACTGAGGAGAGGTCAAGCGATCAACATGAAGTGCATCGCGAAGAAGGGTATTGCAAAGGAGCATGCGAAGTGGGCACCTAGTGCGGCCATCGGGTTCGAGTATGATCCGGCGAACAAACTGCATCACTTGGATTACTGGCACGAGGAGGATGCGGACAAGGAGTGGTATGCTTGATCCTTTATGAGACTATTCGACTACGGACAAGAACAATCTGACAGTATCCAGGCCTAAAGACGAAGCTCGGATAAATCTTGACGGCGGCCCCCCTAACCCGGACGAACCCTTCGACTACGACGCTGTCCCAACCCGTTTCTTCTACGACGTCGAGACAGTCGGCGGTCTAGAACCCGATCAAATCGTCACGCAAGGAATCTCTATCCTACAACGGAAGCTCGCCGAGATTATCAAGGAATTATCCGGCGGTGTTGGAGGCCCAGAGGACTTTGGTGGTGCGCAGAGCCCGACATTGAATGGTGCTGGGTATGGTGACGCGGGCGGATTTACCCCAGTCGGAGCACCGGGATACGGCGGCGCGAGTTCTTGGGGTGGCGCGGCACAAGGAGGGGCTACACCTTACGGTGCGACGCCATACGGACAGAACTGGTAGACGAGTATGGGCGTGTCTGGGTGTACAACATTGCATGGGCTGGCGTTCTAAAAGGGTGGGCGTCTACAGACTGCAAATCTGCCATGGAACGTAGTATCGTATCCTTCGCATTGACATTTGGCACAGAAAGAAGTTGCGGATCGCTACCAAGAATGAGTTGAAGCAAATACATTGATAGTGCTCTGCTGCTCTTGAGTTTGCTCTTTCGCTCGTAATCTGTCATATCTAATATTACAATATGCGCAAAGCCATATCATCGTGGTGCTTGCTCAACTTTTCCGAGATGCGTCTGAGAGGGGAATATATGTACAAAGTCCGATGCAAAACAAAAGTGCACCTTGTGGGTAGCACGAAAACGCCATTACCCCCAGTGTACCGCCATGTCAACCAGACAATGGAGCCAAACCGAAGTAGTCATACACATGCGAATGAAGTGGTTGCGGCAGTGACAGAAGTCATGAAGCATACTGTCCGCGTATACCGAAGGTCATTCAGCTTCGTTTAATCATGTATTTAGGCGTTCTTGACAACGCCAACCTTGGCCGGTCGCAGTGTCCGTCCGTTGAGCTTGAAGCCCTTCTGTTGTGTGTGGAAGCAAGTACCATCCTCCTTGTCGGGTTGCGGTGCTTGGAAAACGGCCTCGTGAATGTTGGGGTCGAACTTCTCTGCCGCCTCGCTGGGGTCGAATCGCTCCAAGCCGTGCTTCTTCAACGTGTTGATGAGAATGGTGTCGGTCATCTTAATGCCGTCGTGGAGAGCGATGAGGTCGCTGTTGTCGCCCTTGAGCTTGTCTTCTGGTACAGTGCCGAGGGCGCGGTCAAGGTTGTCAACAGATTCCACGAGGTCGCGAGCGAAGCGCTGGATAGCGAAGTCTTTTGCGGCCTTGATTTCACGTGCTGTGCGTTCTTGGAGATTGCGGAAATCGGCGACTGAACGGAGGTACTTGTCCTGCATCTGTATGTTAACCCTCCGTCTTTGAACATCTAGCCAGCATAGAAGCATACCTTGAGGTCGACGATTTCCTTGTCCTTCTTCTCTAGCTGCTCCTTCAATTGTGTTGCCTCACTGTTTTCTGCGGGAGCATCCTCCTTCTTCTCGGCGGCCTCTCCCTCCTTTGCCGGCGCAGCATCCGAGTACCATCGAACAGCGGGTGTGGCTACTGCTCTTGTGATGGGTGTTTGGTGACGTAGTGGCGCAAAAGCCCGTATTTGGCGGGCAGCCTGTTGTCTCGAGGCGCGGAGGATGGTTCTTTGCAACATTATGTAGTATGTAATATGAAGAATAAGGGGATGCGAGTTGTATACGACGGCGAAAGTGTAAGTTTGGATGTGTGATGCGATGATGTCGAGGATGTTGGAGAAAAATTCGGAGCAGCTTGCTCCCAAACAGGGTCCAGTCTTTCCGTCCCGAGGTCGGATCCGTTCCGAACCATTGCCATCTGTCGATCGCACATCTTTGACACCATTCTCGACCAGCCAATGCCATGATGCGTAATGCGTCCTTCGCCAGTCTTCTCCCTCCGCATACGCTCCTTCGTCTCTCGACATGACGTCGTTCCACCAGACGCAACGGTCCAGAAGCCTATCGAGGCAGCCTACTACCGCGGAGGCACGTCGCGAGCCGTGATTATACAGCCGCAAGCTCTGCCTAAGCACCGCGCAAAATGGCCAACCATCTTCCGCCAGATAATGGGCAGTGGCGACCTCTATGGGCGACAACTTGATGGCATGGGCGCGGGGATATCGAGCCTCAGCAAAATATGCCTGGTAGAACCTTACGGGAGGCGGATTGCACTGCCTGAGAGAGGCACCCGTTTCCGAACCGGATTTGGTGGCATTGATGCAGCTCGTGAGAGTGCGCAGGCTGCACAGGCCCAGGAAGAGGCAAAGGCGGCTGGAGAGGAGCAGAAGTTGGACATTGACTACACATTTGTTGGCTTGGGCATTGAAAATGATCAAGTCGACGTCGCAGGCAACTGTGGGAATATGAGCAGTGCAATTGGCCCCTACGCTTATAACGCTGGTCTTCTCCCAGCCAGAATATATGCCCAAGGTGATGGAGAGGTCACTGTCAAGATACGGAACACGAATACCGGGAAGTTGATCGACTGCACCTTCGAGGTCGTTGGAGCCCAGGCTGCGGTAGCAGGCGACTACAGAATCGATGGTGTGACCGGACCTGGTTCCAAAATCAAGTTGGACTTCAAACACCCATATGGCAGTAAAACCGGCAAAGTGCTACCAACTGGTAGGAGAGTAGACAATGTTGGGGGCTACAGAGTGTCTTGCGTGGATGGTGCAAACCCATGTATCTTCATCCGGGCAGACGATGTCGGTGTTGATGGCACCATACTGCCCAACGACTTCAACAAACTCCCAGACAAGCTTGCCTTGCTCGAAAGCATACGTAAGGCCGCTGCCGTTGCCATGGGTATCGCGCCCACTGAAGATGACGTTCCTCGTACCATACCCAAGATTGGACTCGTATCACAATCATCTTCGCATTCTGTCATGTCAGGGCAAACACTCAAGTCATCACAGATGGACATTGTCATCCGCTTCCTCTCTGATACACAGCCTCATCGAGCCATTCCCTTGACTGCTGCGTTGACATCAGCAGTCGCGGCGCGTATTCCCGGAACCATCGTTGAGCAGATGCTGGCCCCCGAGCCTTTGATGGAGGGCACCATCACGATAGGTCACGCAAGCGGTCGACTGCAGGTCAACGCCATTATGGACACGAAGAATAAACTTTACCCTGTTAGTGGCACGGTATATAGGACTGCGAAGAGGCTGTTCGAAGGAGAAGCATTCTGGTCGGACAAGACCGACAAGAGGGAAGAGGCTATTGAAACTGATAGCCCATATGGAAGCAATGGTAGTCACTCCCTGGGCCTAGCTTTCGTACTAGAGAACCGGGGTGAGAGTTCAGCCCATCTCTTCGAACAAGACCCGCAACAACAAGGACCAAATGAACCCGACCCCGACCAAGACGCTGCCCAACAACAGACTCTGGAACAGATTGAGCAAAACGAACAATCCCAGCCAGAGGTAAAGGCTCCCATTCTGAGTCATAGACCGCTTCCAGATCCGCATAGAAAACGTCCCGACCTTAGACAACACACAGAAAAGGAAATTGCACTCACATCCGCTCTCCAAGGCCTCCATTCAGAACTCTCTACCCTGCTTGCTGACACCAATCTTACGACTACCGCCCAACACTCCTCAAACCTCCTCACTGCGGTTCTGAAAGCACATCGCTCGATCCAGATCAACGCTATCGCGCAGAAGCGTTCAGCGAAGAAAGTTGCAGACAAGGCGAGGAAAACGGAGAGGAAAACGGAGCAGATGAATGCTCTTGCCCAGAGGCGGGCAGTAAGAAATGCTGCTGCGAAGGCGAAGCAGATGGAGAAAAAGACGCCGAGGGGGTTGGAGAAGAAGGGAGCAGAACTTGAGGCGGACATTGGGCAAGCGCAATTAGGCGACGACGCAGGGCGGAAAGAGGAGGCGGGACTGAGTAGGCGACCCCAGATCAGCGCATTAACACAGAGACGACCATGGAAAAATGCAAGCGACAGGGCAAGAGAGAAGAAGGCGTTGGGGATGGAAGGCGGGGAAAATGACGAGGGCATAACATACACGCGCAAAGCTGCGAGAGCAGCACGTAAAAATACCAAGGGGAAGAAACAAGAGGGATCAAGGTGATGGAAGACCCAAGAAGATGAAGAGCACACTAGAATACTACTCGCTGCCCCTTTACACAAGTGACACTTGCTCGATAGCAACACATGAAACATAAAGCCAGTAGTGCATCGCAATCGGAACCTTGTCATTCCTGGACTGAGAAGCAGTTTTTGCTCAGCTCATGCTATCTTCCCATTCGTTCCCTGGAGCCTAACTCACATCTACCTGATGACCGTCCCTTGCCGCTCAATACTACCAGCGTAAGAGCCTTGAAGGATGTCACTCCCACCTAACAAGCCCATAGTTCCACTACCCAGCAAACCACCCGACCCCACACTACCTCGTCGGTCACTCCATATCTCATGAAATCGAATCGCCATATCGCTAGCCGCAACGACAATGCAACCTTCCTCAACGCCTCTCCTCGACCAGACTCCATCTTCGCCCCTGGCCCTCCCACCATCGCAGTCTTCATCTGCTTGCGGACCGTTCGTTGGACCACCTGGGTAAGCGACTGCACAGAGAGCCCGATTTTCATCGTACCACGGCACAGCAACGACTTGTTCGCAGCTAGGCCAAGCGAAAACAGCGACGCGGTAGGGATGTTCAGGTTGCGCGAAGCCGAATGTTGCTGCTATCTCACGACGATTATGGGACCAAATGAGACTTGTGACTTGAGCTGCGCAGTCAATAGTAGCAAGACAGGTGCCTGAGCGGGTATGGTAGAAGTGGATGCAGCGATCGTTTGAGCCGCCGCCAATGGCTACGAGTCCGCGTTGCCAGGGGCAGAACGCCATGGCTTTGACAGCAGCATTGAGTGTCCATGTGTGTTTCGCCGCTGATTGCGCAAGGTGTAGGACGGGGCTGTTGTTGCGGTCGGTTACAGTATAGATGGACTCACCATGCGGACCTTGACGGACGTCCAATATGGCTGCTGTATCCTCGCTAGTAGGGTTCGGTCGCAGCACTTTTTTCGTCTCGAACAGATTGCAACTGTTGTCGTTTCCTCCACTTGCGAAGAGCTCGCCGTCCGATGACCATGCTAAGCCGCAAATCTGTTGGCTGTGAATGGACAATCGAGCAAGCAAAGTCATGGCGCCGTTCCAGCCGAAGAGTGCACTGTGTGTCTCCGAAGGCCACTCGACGCTGTAGAAGTAGATGTGACCAACCTCGTCTCCGATAAGCAACTCTTCGGTTTGTACATTCATTGCTCTATCCCGAAGAGAAGGCCGCTGCACGACAGTTGGTCTCCAAGACACACACGACACAGGCTTGGGTTGCATAGCATCGAAACGTGGTTCCGAGTCAAGCGGGCTCCAGAGTAAGATGCGACCATCGGCTCGTCCGACAGCAAGGATCGCTTGACCCCCTGATGTAGAGGAGAAGTCCAACGACGTAACATGCTGGACATCTGGCGGGCCGTTTGGCGGCACAGCGTTCAGCGAGTCTGGCGTGTTAACGCCGCTTCTTTCAGACCATAGATGGACGAAGTTTCCTAGGCCAACAGCCAGACACTTGCAGGTATAGGAGTATGCGAGTAAGGTGCAATAATAATCGTCGCGAAGGTTAGGGGCATCGAGAACTGTGAGCGGTATCAGCATTTGCGAATACCAGTATGCTAAGGACATATCTAAAAGGTAGAATCGGCACAGCTCTTCGCTTTAGTGGCGCTGTACGAGAAGCTTGGATTCACGATTAGCACGGACATAACACGGCGAACTCTACAAAGAATGGAAACAAACTCAAATCGACTTCATCCTTGATCCAAGCTCCATCTCGCCAGACATGCTTAGCCTGTGATGTAGGGCCCATATATGGAGACCTCAAGGAGGCTGGAGAGGATGAGTGCTGGAGTATGCGATCAGTTTGATCAATGTCAAGTGCTAGTGCGAGACGTCGCCCATAGGCTTCAAGCTCAGCATGGGGATCCGCTCGGTTTAGAAAAGCAGACTTGTACAGTGGCGCGTTCGTTCCACTACCGAACATCCTACCTCTGCCAGTGGAGACCGCTACTACTGTGTCGCTCACAGCAGAAGGCCCACCGACGTTCCAGACAGCTCCAGCGCTGATCTGACGAGCTCCCAGGGTTAGAGGGTTGCGTCTAAAGTTGACGTTCCTTCTGTTTGCATTGGCACGCCCTGAAACCACAGAGTGTGCCTCCCTGAGTCCACGTAGTTCCTCGTTCATGCGACCACTTCTGCGCAGTCGGCGACTGAAAGCATCTGCATCTGTGCGAGTACCGCGGTTGATGTTTTGTTCCTTGTTCCGACGTTCTACGTCGCTGTTAAGCTCGAAGCTTTCTCTAGTAACAGTGGGTGGCCGGCGGCGGGCGATAAAACGATCTGGCGTACTGGTCTGGTTTGGACGAGGTGATGCTAACAAGCCACCTCGTGCCACCCATTGACTGGGTCTCAGGGGAGAGCTGGAATAGCGTAGAGGGAGTCGGCGAAGCTTAACTGGCGGAGAGATCTGCTCAGTAGATGCGTTAATGTAGCGCAGGGGTGTTGAAGTTGAGCTTCCAAATGTAGTGACGGTGTCTGTGGGGCTTGATGAAGGAGATGGTGCGCGGCCAAAGCTATCAACCAGGCTATCTGAAGAGCTGCGATTGCTGCGCCTCCGCCTGATTGGAGGGGATTCATCTCCAAGCAGACTGGTGTTGCAGGGTTTCACGGAAGGGAAGAGACCCTCGTCATCAAGAGGGCATACACCTCCAGCAGTCGCCAAGGGAGTGTTTGAGCGAGCGAGCGCAAGAGAGCGATCCAAGAACGAAGAGTCGAAGTCAGTGGGTCTGCGATGGTTTGAATAAGTCTTATCGCTCAGTTGTACCGGTACAGCTTCATTGTTAATCGGACCAAGGTCCGGGGTTGACAACGCCTCGAGACGAGAAAGAAACTTTGACTTCCTAGGAGAAGACGGCGGAGTTAGGCACGAACTGGTGATGCCGCTGTCGATGTCCCTGAAGAAGAGACAGCTGCGACTTTTGCGAGGAGACTGAGGTGTTCTAGGCGACGCCCAGCCTTCCGTGCTGACAGTCTTGGTGGGGGACAGCGGCGGTGTGAGATAGCCAAACTGAGATGGAGATACTTCGTCATCAGTGTAGTTCATGTTGGAGCAGCTTGCGTAAAGATGACTGAACGGGAGAGCTGAGCTGTGAGCTTCAGCGCACGTGAAGCTGTCCCAAGGAGAGGAGCTAGGGAGACCGGAGGTGCTGCCTAATGTCCCGGTGTTATTGCTGCGAGGTTAGTAATGCAATGGTGGGTGAAGGTCTTAGGATGTTCGCAGCATATCGAGGGGTTGACAGATGCGGCGAGACGGCAACCTGCCGCGAGGGATGACGGAGGGGCAGCAGCTCCACGCGTGTAGTGGGGCAACATCCCGCCGAGGCTGCAGTCTGAGGAAACAACGGCCAAGCCTTCTCAACCGCGCAAGAACACATGGCAAGCGTATGTCGTCGACATGAGAATCGATTGGTCATGTTCGCTGACATGTATAGCACGGTATATCGCGCGGGTCAGGCCCGGTAGTGCGGTCAGCAGAAGCGCGACAGAAGGAGCTTCAACAGATTGCGGATTACAAAGATTTGGCCGATCTGGTGAACACAAAGGCATGGAAATCAGAGTCAGGCTGCGTCGATCGGTGCTAACAGTCGCTTTCCAGATTGCAGAGAAGCAGTTTACCATCGAGGTCCTGGGCCTCGTCACGAAACTCCTGAACGAGAATCCCGAATACTACACAGTATGGAACCACCGGAGACGCGTCTTGATAGCGCTGGTGGCGTCAGACACTCCTGAGCAATCGCCGGAAGACCTCTTGCAGGGCGACCTGCAGCTCACGTTTGCACTGTTACGCAAATTCCCCAAGTGCTATTGGATATGGAACCACAGAAACTGGCTTCTGCGCAAAGGGGAGGCGCTGATGGGCGCGGAAGCAGCAAATAAGCTTTGGTCGGGAGAACTGCAACTCATAAACAAAATGCTACACGCGGACAGCCGCAACTTTCATGCTTGGGGCTATAGACGATTTGCCGTGTCGCAGATCGAGCGTCTGGCCACATCTGAAGACGTCCCTGCGACCGGCACTACCCCAAGAAGCCTCTCCGAGTCCGAGTTCGAGTACACAACCAAGATGATCAAGACTAATCTCTCCAATTTCTCCGCGTGGCACAACCGCAGCCAGCTTATCCCCAAGATTCTCTGCGAGCGCCATGCAGATGCCCATGCACGTCGCGCATTCCTCGACTCGGAACTAGCTCTGATATGCGAAGCCATTAATACCGATCCTTTCGACCAGTCTATATGGTTCTACCACCAGTACCTCCTCTCGGTATTGTCTCCGTCATGTCCACCGGACTCGCTTGTCGTCCAGGACCTGAACAACGGCGAGCGACAAAAGTATTACGAGCACGAGTTGGAGTATATCAGAGAGATATTAGAGGACGAGGCGGATTGCAAGTGGATATACGAGGCGCTGCTTGGACTTGCAGAGGCGTACTTGGAGGTGGACGCAGGAACCGGATCGTTTACAACAAAGGACATGAGGTCGTGGCTAGACGCGCTGAAGCGTTTAGATCCGCTGCGGCGGGGGCGGTGGAACGATCTCGAGCGTCGACTGAATCTTTGAATGCCATCTACAATAGCCATCAAGGCTTGTTTTGGCGAGTTTCAACGCTGCTAGTCGCAGTCGTACTCTCCGTCTTACTGTCCTTTTTCCATGCCCAGAGTCCGAGCATGTTCGACCATGAGTTATCAGCAGGTGCAGAGGCAACGTCCTCCTCTTTCTTAGCCTGTAGCTGTGCGGAAGGTGGGGAAGCTATGCCACTCGAGATTGCGGGTGTTGGGTTCGCGGTGCTTGAAGCAGCGGCAGCGGCAAGTTCCCTGATATGAGTGTGAGTGAAAGCAAGACAAAGCGCATGTGGAGCCTGGATACCGTTTGTACTCTTCCTCCATTCGTGCCATTCGTTGTTTCTTGAACTCGCCATCAAAGGTAGCCACTCCGATTGACACACCAACTATCGTCGCCAGTGCCACGGGAAGAATACGTCCTGCCATTTGGTTTGCTCGCTGTGCGGATGGCTCCTCGAATTTGGCGTTGATGACGAAAGCACTTCCGCGGGCAAAAAAGTTCAAGCCTCTTCAGCCCTCTTCCGCCCCCCGGTACGCGCTACAGTAGCGGGTCAGCTAACGCCCCGGGTCAGCTAACGCCCCGCCCACAACACAACAGCTTCATGAGTATTGTAGCTGTAACGCCTCAACAAAACGTGATAAAATTGCGCAAAAGTGGATTTATACTATATAATAGCCTGCGAAGACTTTGCGCTAGTCCAAATCTTTTTTTGGGTGGCGGATTACCCGCGTTTTGGTGGTTTTTGGTGGAACTGGCTGTGCAACTACCCGGGCTCCCACAGAAGCTGTACCCCCCCAACACGTTTCTGACGCTTTGTAGCTGGCTTATGAGCTTTTGAAGCTTTGCGCTTACCCTTTTGGGGCAATTGTATAGCTTTGGCAGCGTCGCGGAGGCTTCTACGGTGGTCTTTTTCGGCTTGCTCTGCAGCCCTCCGCTTTCTGCTCTCCTCCCAACCCTTCTCCCGCTCAACACGCTTTGCAGCTTTGAGTTGAAGATCACAATCGCGAGCTGCCTTCTTGATCTCGGCTTGCTTAGCTTTTTGAAGCTTTTCAAGCTCGGCTTGTTGTTGTTGTGATGCCCGACGATCGCGAGCTCGTTGTACACTCCTGGGCGACCATATTTTGGCTCCCCCATGGTAAACCTCATCCTCATCAAGCTGGAGGGTGAAGGACTGCTTTGGCCGCCTCTCCTTGATGGCTAGGGACTGCCTGAGGCCCCTGACCTCCTCTTGGAGTATACTGTTTTGAGCTGAGATGTGGCACAAGCTTCGTTGAAGCTTCTTAACGTCCTTACTGCTCTGATCCTTCACCTCACGGCGTACGATTGATTTGAGCTTGAGCCAATCGCTCCCCGATAGTACTGAGTTGCTGCTGTCGGAGTCTGAAGCTTGCTTGGCAAACTTCTCGAGTACAACGTCCGGGTTGGCTGGGTATATACCAGTGGCTTCAAACGACCTCTTGATGAGTGGAGGTTTGAATACGTTACACCAAGCCCTCCAGAAGAGCGGGAAGAAGTCTCCTTTGGTCAAATTGAGTAATCCTTGGCTGTCCTGGAGGTATCCCATCAACTGGGTTGAGTAAGCGTTCGAGAGGGGTTTGAACATACAAACGTCGAGAGGTTGAAGCGTATGAGTAGCGTGAGGGGGTAATACAAACAAGAGGATCTTGTTGTCGTTACAATACTCAATAAACTCCATGGTTACGTGGGATCCATGGCCGTCAAGGAGTAGTAATCGATACCCAGTTGAAGCATGCCGTCTGGTTTCTCTCTCAAACACCCCCTTGAGCCAAGCTAACCCAATATCGTTGTTGGTCCAGCCGGAGGGTGATGACGTAGTAAATACTGAGTGTTCTCCTGCTTGTACAGCGTCAACCCAGCTCGATTGAACAGCTCCGTTGGCTCCTTGGAAGATGAGAGTTGGACTCAAAGCGCTCCCATCCGAACAAATACAAGCCACAACCGTTATCCACTCGCTGGAACCATCTTCAAGTGCTTGCCTTACCCCTTTTGACTCGTAGAGCTTCTTATTGAATACACGATTTGTTCTCCCAACCCGGCCAAGTTGAAACCCCTTTTCGTCCATATTGAATATATGTATTGGCTGGACGTCGTACTCCTCCATCTTTTTATGTAACAGCTTGAAGTACAAGTTGTATTTGGCTCCCGAATCAGCTTTAGTCCGCTCCTTGGCCATAGCTTTGCCCGATCGAGAGATGAGATGGTTGGGATGACGGCGGAGAAACCGCTTAACCCAGGTTTCGGAGACCGGTTTGCCAGCCAGTTGGCTGGCAAACTGCTGTACCATTACTTTTGTAGGCGGCAAACGTCGTTCGGTAAGCGTTTCGATATATCGTACAAGCTCGGCTTCGCGTTCTGGATGTAGGGATCGTTGGGAGACTCCGCGCTGGTCGTGCACACCCTGGTGCCTTCGAGCGAGCGTACTGCGCTCAACACCGAACTGGGCAGCAACTTTTGTGTACGAGAAATCATCTCCTAGCTTGTGCGATTCGATATATTCAATCGCTTCTTGAATCGGATCCATATTGGTGGAGTTGTGACGCGTTGAAGTTTTATTGTTATGGTGTTGGGGCGGGGCGTTAGCTGACCCGGGGCGTTAGCTGACCCGCTACTGTAGGCGGAGCACGGGACGACGCGCCATGCCTTTAACCATCACCCCAAACCTCACCCCACCAATCTCGAACTCCGGTACGACATGCAGGCGCGTCCAAATGTCCAAATGGCGACAGAAAGGGTTTGTCCAGGACTCGGATGAGGAAGAAGACGAGTCTCAGCTTGAGAGTCAGGGTTCTAGGCAGAATGCTAGCCTGAGTGGACGCGTCGAGCGCGTCCAAGATGGCGTCGACGCGACCGGACGGCATGGAGACGCTGGGGAAGAGGTCCAAGGAATAGAGAAAGAAAATAGGCATGCTCTTCAATGTATCGAGCGGGTGGGAAAGCACGAGAGGGTTATTACGACGCCCACGAAACGCAGCTCGCCCAGACGTCCCACGCCATCTCCATTCACGCCCAGGTCAACGCAAAGGATCAGACATGAACTCACCGAAAGCCCTGATCCGCTACTAGACTCACCCATGCCGAAAACTCGACGGAAGGCACCACCTCCCCTGCCATCCCAGCATCTGGCATCACCAATCCTTCAGCCAAGCTCCGTCGTGTCCATACCTCAACCTGGCGACAATCATGCCATGCCTATTCCCGCCCACTCCATCGTTCCAATACAACCAACCATCGCGCGAGATGCAGGGAACATCAAACACGATTCAGGGCTCCTTCATGAGTTCGGTATCGCCCCCTTGTCGGATAATTCTGACGATGATACCTCGGACCTGTCAGATCCACCGACGGATATGGAGTCGCCTCCCGTTGCCTTTGCTGAGCCTCACCGACGTACGGCAGTTCAAGTAGTCATACCAGCCTCGACCACCCTACAGAGACAGATTGCCGACGATAGGGCAAGACGTGAATTCCGCCAACGGAAGCCCATTCAAATGCATCCCTACGCGTTGGAGGGGGAGATGTATCGAAGAGAGGTACAGAGCAGAGGGCTGAAGCCGGTACGAAGGGAGCGGTCACGATCCCCCCAGGGCCATCGTAGACAGCAGAATGACGAGACCCAGGAGCAAGAATTCAACCCGGATGAAAGCCCTATGAGCAGCCCCCCGGATCTTGAAATACCTGTGTCCACACCTAAAATACCACGACCCAGGAAAGATCCTACCCATCGCCCTACCTCCGGCTCTGCCAGACGCATCTCTTCTACACAACTCCGTCACCCTCATGCAGCCAAGCGTAGAAAGCTCAACATCTCGTCCACCCAGGCTATCGCGGCACCAACAAGCATCTTCGAAGGCCGCGACATGCGACGTGATATCTGGTCGATCCCTCCGAATTCACCTCCATACTCAAGTAGTCCACCGTTGAATGGAAACACGTCAGCTCGCCGTCCAGGCACGCTACGTGTACAAACTCCAACCCCCAACTTGCCTACACCTTCCACCTCATCAGTCATGCAAGAAGACCCTCAACTCCTGGTGGGATCAGACTCAGAGCAGGCCCCGCGTAGTGTACAGAGGGCTGGTGGACAGCTTCGTCGACAGATAAGTGTGGTGTTAACGGACAGCTCATCTTCTGCTGCAGAGTCTGCCAGTGAAGCAGAGAATAGTGACAATGAGATCAGATACGTGGGCAGAAAGATCAAGGGAGTGTTGCCTGCTTCTTGGTTGCGACAAGATCGTCAGGCACAAGAGCGACAACAGGCTGTACAACGCGAGCGAGACCGGGCGCGTATGAACGCAGCTGTCTCCCCTGAATCGACTGCGCTCGTACGTGGGGTCGCTCAAAGGGTTGTGAGACCTGTCGGCCGACCCCGACAAAGTTCGACTTCCAATACACCGTCGAGGACTCCCGTTGTCATATCAGACGATTCAGATGATGGGCCAAGACCTCCTGCCACCCACCATTTGCAAACCTTGCACGATTCCGTGGCTGACGCATCTGCACTAGCTGCAGTGTTTGAGGATCGTTATGCCGACGACAACTTGTCAGACATGGAGCACGATCGGCTACCCCTTCCGACGCTCGGTGGAACCGGACCAAAGCGGAAAAGACAGACCAAGCTTGCAGATGCGTTTGGAAAGTCCAAGAAAGTTAGATCATCGGACGGTGTGCGAAAGATTGTAGCCAACGAACGACGATTGTTTGGGGTACGTTCTGGGGAAAAGAAGCATGCTAATCCAAGAAGATCACGCAAGACTCCTTTGCCTGCCATGAGTGTCATAGATGTTGACCTTTCGCCATCTCGGCGAGGTGACAAGATACCGCAATTTCTTAGGATTGCCAGACGGCAGGCGCTTCAAAGACCAGATCTAGCCCGTCAAAAGCCGCGAAACAAACAGATACGACTCCACAATGCTGAAGATACAGAAGAAGCCAATATCACTCTTCAACAATGGCAGCGAGGTACAATTAAGCCAAAAGCAAATGTCGCGCTGCCGCAACGAGAATCACGGCATCCTTTGACCAATGGGATCGATAATCAGCAGCATGCAGAGCAACGTTCAGCTATCGATGGAGGATCTTTGAAAGAGCTCGACATGCAATGCGAAGCCGCGACGGACATCTCTCGCTCATTCTCACGCAAACCTGTCTCCAGGGGCCTTCGTATATTCCAACGCTCTACGGCTCGGACTCAGACTAAGATATCCACACAAAGAGAGAAAAATCGTGCCCAGCCAAACAAGGATCCAGGACGGGCTGTACGTCGAACGCCTCTTCCTTTCAGGGCCGCGCAACTAGAAGATGATGAAAACGACTTTGGCCGCGGCCATAGGAAAATTGCATTTGAAAAGGGTCTGCTGCGTGTCGATCAGCAATTCGGTCTTCAGCTTCCCAGGGAACAGCCTTTCGCAAATCCACAGTTAGCTCGATATCTCGCAGACGACAGCACTGAGCTGTCACCCCTCCCTTCTGCGAACGATGCAGGAGAAGACCAAACAGAAGATTCAAGACACCAGCGACCTCCATCCAAGAAACGCCTGAAGCGAAAGGCCTTAGCGCAAAGAATTGATGTCGACGCACGGGAATATCGTCAGCCGAGCGAGCCGGCAGTTCAGGAGATACTTAAAACTGCTGATGTTCTTCAAGTACAGGAAGCCGAAACTGAAGAAGGTTTGCCCATACTCCATGGCCTGGGTCCTTTTGGCACTCGGTACCCCATCACGTTCGACGTATATTCGCTAGCGGCCGACACGTATTTTCACTCGTCTACTTTCATCGGGTCCGACGAATTTCGCCGAGCTTTAGTCATTGGCAAGTCCAACGGTCGCAACCTTGACGATACAGCTGGTTATTGCACCATCACCCATGGTACTCTGTCGATTAGATGCGGTCCATGGAACGACGAGACATTCGCAAAACTGCAAGATCTTGTAAAAGCGGTGTCGGAACCACTGGAAAAGGAGGAATCTGGACCTGCTTCCCCATTATCATCATCATCTTCATCATCAATACATGAAGGCCTGACGCATTTGGCTCGATTGGTACGGTCACTCATCAACTACATGACCGACCACCTCAGCTTCTTGGACCCGATCGATCGAAAGGACTGCGTTTCCAAGTTAATGCGGCTATATCAATCACTCTTTGACAGCTTGTTGGTTTCCCAAAGTGTTTCCAATGGTCAGGATCATAGCCGTATTCATGGTGTCATACGTGCTATGGCTTACCTCCTCGTCGCGATTTTTCAGGTTCGTTGGATTGCTCAACACCCTACTATTGATCAAGGCAGCCAAATCGAGGTCGTTGGTCTTGTCACGGCCCTGTCCAGGACTGTCATCACGCAGCTGGTGCGACATGGTATATCCAATCTAAGCAAATTTCTGGAGCAAAATAAACGACACTCCGTACGCGAGAAGGGGATACAAGAGAACGAAGTTGTCGTTGAGAGTGTGGTCATCTGCATACATGTATTGGATGAGATGGACATACCAGCATGTAGTTTTTGGGATTTGGTTAGTCAAGACCTTGGTTCCAGGTCCGCTAACGCTACATCTTTGCCTACTTTCGAAACCACCTGGGCTTCAATATTCACGTTCCTTCCCTACAACGAGATGGATGCATCCGGCATACCACTCAGAAGCCGGAGAGAGACCTTCCAGAGGGACAATTGGACGTGCATCCGAGATCTCTTACGCCGATTATTCGAGCTGTACCCCAGTACCTACAGGAAGTACAGCACGTCACTCAATGACTATGTGCGTGCCAACCTCGCGCGATGTTACCGATTGATCACACAATGGCATTGGCGTCGTCCAGAGCTGATGCTCAATGCCGTGTTTGACTTCTTCGGCAAAAACGGTCTCAAGAGCCTGCGACGGGAACCTGGTGTCGGATCAGTACCTTTTCTGAATAATCTCGCAACAAGTCCATCGTTCAGTGTCGAGCAGAACGAAAACTCCTTCCACATCGCATTGAAGTGCCTTGCTTTAGGACTCCAGGGTATGAAGAATGCTTACTCCGAGAAGAAGATTCGCAGCTTTGTCTTTCGCTCTCTGCCTAATCATGGGCGTGCTTATCCAAAAGATCAGCCCCTGGATGAAGAGAATCTGGCAGCACTCCGTAACCATCATGACCTACTTTCTACGCTCTACTGGGCTGCGCCACCAACTTGTCGACCAAAGCTAGATCACATTCGCGATCTTGTCAATCACGAAAGCTCCCACCGCGAGGCTTGTAGAGTCAGCGTTCGAGCCTGGGCCAACCTCGCCACATTTCAGCTATCGACCGAGGAGCCATATACCTCTGCTCAGCCATTTGCATTGTGGCACAAAGATATTATGCACCAAACGCTAAGGCAGTACAAGCTGGCCAAAACAGAAGCAGACGACTATTTAAAGTCTGGCGTGCTGGATGGTACTACCGATGTCTCTGCAGTTATGGTCCGCCAAACGATGGAGAGGAACCAAGAGCAGGTCATTGCGACACTACGAGACTGCATCGTCGGGATGAAGAGAGCAGTCCAGCATGCAAGAGATCAGTCATCTATGAGGACCTTCCTCGTTGATTCCGACATCATGCGTCTGCTTGAGCTCCCTCACCTGGAAGATCGTCGTCTTGTCAACGTCATTCGCGACACCATGAAGGTTCTCCAGGATTATGCAAAGTTACAAACAGCCCACTCAAAGAAGGACGTAAGCCAAGACTCAAGTGAGGAAAGCCAGGATTACGGAGACTTTCCTGATATGGATGATCTGGATGATTTCGACTTTGACGCCCCTGCAAAGTCAGTCCAGAAACCAGGCCTCGACTTCATTCAGGTGCCCCTCTGGCACCTGCTGTCGAACGCTTTTGGCGCGGAAAACTCCCCCGACGACAATCTCCTCATGGACTGCATCGACACATGGGTGCGGGTCGCAGAAGGCCAAGTAGCGTCAGGTGGAAGATCATGGCCGTACTACCTAGATTCGTTCAGTCAAGTATCGTGGAAACAGCTACGACACACCGAACAGACGCGCAAATTCGGCCCGTACTTCATGGCCGCCCTCATCGACTGCGACTCGACCGCATATGAAGAGCATCGCCACGATTTCTTCCAAGCTCTAATGGTATGCTTGGTCGAGCGAGAGTCGATGCTTAGGTTCCAGCATCGACTGTTGTATGCCATTGCGCGAACGGATGATCATCATCCGCTTATGCAGAACCTACCCTTCTTCCGCGATCTAGAAACCAATGAGTGGGATATCACCCCCGAAACTATACGTACGCGGCGCCTCGCACTGGTTTCCAGCATTCTCTCCAACATGCGAGACGACGTCTGGGCCATTACTCAAGCTGAGCCGACGCGTCTTGGCGATACGAAGAGACTGTATGCGTCAATGCTGAAGGACTTTATGACAACCATGAAGTACAACTATCAGCAGCTTCGTCAAGGTACGACGGTGACCGGCGCATACGTCGAGTTCGTGCAGAAGATAGTTCAATTCCTCAAGCAGTACACGAACGATATCTGTCCCGTGCTACCTTTCTTCACGGACTCTGTCGCTTTCCCACTACCAGCTGGGGACCCCACTTATGTTGTGGCTCGCCTTTGTGGGTACGCGCCTAAGCTGTCAGATACAGGGACTGCGAAACAACTATCAGTCTTCATACAGACGGTTGTGCAACAGGCCGCTGCCGACAACCAGCAGATGTACCTTGTCAACCAGCTCACGACTGCTCTGTGTACTGATGAGGCACTGACTGCTGATAGGGTCGCACTGCGATCAGTACTGCTGCAAGGCGTCCTTCCGGCGTACCTGGAAGAGGCGTTTTCATCAAGCACAGCCTTTGCTATCGCTAGGCCAATACTGCAAGCGCTGCCCTCGTTTCTGGACACGATGATATTTGATCTTCGTATCACTCAACCTGACAGCCTCTCGTCCATCGTTGATTGTATTGTATCGGTCTCGCATGCCTTCATCCGCAGAACAGAACAACTCAAGGACAGTCAACATTGGCTCCAGCAGGTCCACGTCATCGCTGCGCTTACGCATATGCTAGATGCTATGAAGTCGATTCTCTCACCACTCGAATACATATGTAGTCGCACTGTACCCTCTGCACATCTCAGCCAACCACCGCTCATCACATATATCGACCAACTCAGCATCTTCATCTCCGAACTTCTCCAGGGCGCAAGGCCGGAAACGATTCCCTCCTACATCGGCGATGCACATGCGCCACCCCAGCAGAAGTCACATGCAGAGCTACTTTCATTCTGCCGACGCGGCTTGGAGGACGGCCTAAAAGCAAACTGGAGCGAGAGCAACGGGTCTATATGGTTTGGCCAAGGCCACGCTCGCAGAGAAGTGTTTTTCGACATTGGAAGTGTGGAAGAGGAGCGAGCAAGACTAATAGGTGGGATTCAAAGATTCCAATATGCGCTAAGGAGTACGTACGGTGATGAGGAACAACCATGCGATAATGACGAGGGACAAGGGAACTCTACGCACGATTTTATAGTTTAGCAATCTGAATTTAGCGGCATGAAATGGCGTTACGTGGTCTCTTTTGGTCACATAGATGATCGCATCAACAATCAAACGATGACAGCATTTCACCCACGGCTGTATACATTGCGGTTTAACAGCCCATGTCGCTTAGAAATGGCTCTCGTAACATATAAAATGCACATGTAGAAACTGCCATGTGTTGCAACTACCATTTGCTTCCTGCGTTCTCCATCTGCTGCGTTTGCTCTGCTACATTTTGAACAGTTCAACCGGATAGGCTGCACCAACAACAGTGCGAAAGTATCATTGTCCACGTCCGACCATATCCTAGCGCTTCAAACCACCACCCATCGCTTCCCTGAACGTCTCCAGACCCTTGTCCAACATGGCGCTTTTTTTTGCTGTCCAGATGAGCGCATTGCTGTGTGATGTCGGCTGGCTCAGCTGCAACAAATGCAACCTCCCGCTCGGCCATCTTGGTTACGGCCACGGGCGAAAGAACCAGATCAGGGCGCGGTTCGACAAGATGACGCTCAACCACGGCCTTGGTAACGGCGCTGACAAAGTACTTCATCTCGTCCTTGTAGTAGTATGCACGCTGCGTGTCGGGGGCTTCCTCGCTAGAGAAGACGTCCATTTCAGGCTCGAGGGATCGCTCCATAGCGGCCCGAAGCTTGGTACTACCGACCTTTTTTCAAGGGTGTGCTCATGGTGCTGACTTGTCTGGGGACCATGGCGTTGTCGACGTATGGGCCAAACGCGTACTGGCCACCGGCAGGAACTGGTGGGAGGCTATAGTCATGAGTATATCAAGTCAGCCCATGTATCACCGGTCCTCGTTTGTCGCCAACTTGCCTGGCGACAATGGGCTCTTCAGAAGCTCGGGTCGCATCTAGAGTTGCTCTCTGCTGCTTGCGCTGATGGATCTTCTGGAGAGTGTGAGTGAAGTAGTAGTTATAAATACTCGGGTGGCGAGATTTGTCCTTTAGCATCTTGCCCAGCTCTTCCTCTGCATCTTTGGCAGATTTCGCGAGCGCTACATCTATACTGAGGGCGTTTTAGACGATCTTTGAACTCTGCAGGAGCCGTCTCATCGAGGACGAGGTTAACAAAGTCCTTGCATACTCGAGCGACTTTGGACACGTGCTGAGTTGCGATCTGCTCCCAGAATAGCTGCGAGACCAGTATTGGTTGAAAGTTCCTGGGAGGTCGTAACCCGTGACGGTGAGGAGCGACGCCAGGACAATAACTGCTGAGACGTGCAAACGTGCAACTTCGCGCTAGGGCGTGTCGACTTACTGCTGCTCCCCCCCTCCCCCCTGGAAAAATATAAGAGGCTTACTGAGCGCGGGGAAATGAGAGAGACGCCATGTTCGAGAGGGGCATATTGGCAAAGCAGGCGATGTATCAGTCCCAGGAGTTGACGTGGTGTAGCAAGGTCACGGTAAACCTGCGACGCTGTACATCGGCCCAAGGTCCTCGGGTGAGATCAAAACATTGGCCTATTATGTGCGGCATGTTGGCAAACACCCAAGTCCATTCGGAGTCTCCCATTCATGGTCATCCAGACTCATCTCGCCAGGGTCCGGGCGGGATGTAAATATACAACATATTGGGAATGCGAACGCTAGCAGCTACAGACTTCAAGCACGCATTTACAGAGAAAGCTCACAGTTTGGCACCGCCCTCCACATCCACGCTTCCCTTCAGCAAGTCCCAGTCCGCCATGGTGAATACAACATAGCCGTCGTCCCCACTAGTCTTGCCCTTTCCAGATCCAAGAGCAGCAGGGTACCAGTACATGGTATCGTACTCGGCCTCTTCTTTCCCTTGCTCCTTGGCTTCCTTGTCCGCCCTCTTCATAAGCTTCCTCAGATCGATACCATCATTCCTCAACGGAACCTTGTTCTGCTTGTTGTTATGCATCGTCGTTTGTTGTTTCTGTACCCTCAAGAATACAGGTACTGCATACTTTGGCAACTTAGCCTTGGCATGCGCAAGTAGTGCGTTGAAGTTGAAGGACTCTAGATGAGCAGGGTCGATGTGGATGGCTGCACAGCCTGCTCGGCCATCGTAGCCAGGCACTTCGACACCATAGACGTTCGCTTCTTGAATTCCCGGAAAGGAGCCAAGCGCTTCGCTGACTTCTGCTGTGCTCACGTTTTCAGATTTCCAGCGGAAGGTGTCACCGAGGCGGTCCATGAAGAACCAACGGCCATCAGCGTCGCGGCGTAAAGCGTCGCCAGTGCGGTAATAGAGGTCGCCTTTCCTGAAGACATTGCGTTCGAAGCGTTTCTGGGTGGCCTCGGGATTGTTCCAGTAGCCGACAAAAGCTTGCTCGCTTGGCATCTGAACGAGGATCTCACTTCCCTCCTCGTAGGACTTTCGTTTGCAGAAGCCCGTCTTGGGATCACGGAGGAGGTCTCCTGTCACGATATCGACCTCGACGGGGACATAGGTATTGTGAGTGCGCCAGCGATCGATGAGACCCTGGTGTCCGACTGATGTGGCGGTAAAGGGCCCACGAGAACCGTTGAACAGCGCCATGACGCCTTCCGTGCTGTTGAAGAATTCACCGACGACCTCGATGCCGAAGCGGTCGACAAACCGCTGCCATACGTCAGGGCGAAGGCCGTTTCCAAACATGGCTCTGACGTTGTGTTTCCGGTCCATATCGCTGGAAGGGGCGTTGAGGAGGTAGCGAGCGGTCTCTCCTACATAGACGATAGCGGTGGATCTCGAATCGCGTACGTCGGTCCAGAATCTTGATGTCGAGAACTTGGTGCCGATACAGCATGTGAGACCAGTGACCATACAGACGAGTGCGGTTGTGCCTCCAGTTCCGTGGTATAGAGGCATGCAAACATACCACCTGTCGCCGTTGGGCCCTGACTTCAGTCCCATGGCACCTACACGCTGAGTCAAACCGACCGCTCTTTGCGTCTCGAAGGGGCAAGCTTTGGGGTGTCCAGTTGTGCCACTGTAATAATCAGCATCGCTCCAGCCAGCCGGGCCATTGTTGATCACTGACCTTGTATAGAAAAGGAAGAGTGGAAATTTCCCTTTTACGCCCACCCTGAGCTCATCCTCGGGCCTCGTGGGTTCCAGCCTGGATATCTCTCCCTTCAAGCCCATGTCCAGGATCAGGACAGTCATGCCCAGTTCGCTCTCTAGCCTCTCTCTCACAGCCTCGATCCGGTCTCTGCACTCTTGATCCTCGTCCACAAGCAACACCTTGGCGCCACTCACTTTCAAGCAGTGCACCAGCGCATCGCCCGCGAGGTTGTAGTTGATCCACGCTGGCGCGCTTCCTATGCTCCAGCTACCGAGATGTGAGAACAGGAACTCGGGTCGGTTCATCATGTACATGGCGAAGAGCTGCCCGGGGACAACGCCATTCTGGCGGAGGTATTGGCCATATCGACAGGCATTCGCGTAGGTTTCGGCCCATGTGTAGCAGCCGTTGCGAGACCAGATACACTCTTCGGTAGAGGGCAGGCGGCGGACTTGGGCTTCGAATTGATACCACAGGGACTGGCCTTTGCCTTGTGCTGCTGCTCTATTAGAATGCGGTAGGCGGAGCGTCTGTGAAACGTGGGCTTACCATTCTTCTCGAGGTCGCGCGCGGCAGCTTTCAAGACGCGTTGGGCCTTGAGGTCTTTGGTGACGTGGTATTTGGCGTCGATGTAAGCGGCAGCTGCAGTAACGCCTGCGATTGCGCCTGCTACGGGTGCTTCATAGCTTGGTTAGTTGAGATGCACGGCTTGAGTTGGGTAGAGACATGGCCGGGAGTTGACGTGACAAGCGCGCCGCGGCTGCTACTCCACGAAATGGGAACACGCACCGAGAGCCATGATGAGATCTACTTTCTATGTCTCGTGGTTGAAGAGTGTACGAGAGATGAACACAAAGAAAACACCGAAGAGACAAGTCGCGACAAAAGTAAGCCAAAGTACGCCCAATGCTCCTAGATAACCTGCGACATGTTCATCCACAGAGCAACGTGATGAATTGCCGACGTGCCCTCGGTCGGCCTTTAAACCACCGTCCCACCTGGGCACGCCAATGCACACGGCCCCATGGAGTAACCCCGTGTGCTAAGAGCCCCACAACCCCCAACTCTCGGCCTGCGACACGCTCGATCCGATGGATCCAACAAGCTGCTGAGGAGTGAGCGGCTTGAAAATTGGCTTCGAAGCCTCAGGTAAGCTTCTCACGAGCGTCGCAGGATATTCCGAGTTTGCCATCCTCGCCGCAAGTCCTTCATGGCAGTGAAACATTGTGCCGGTCTCATTAAATCACATCACATTGACCCTTCTCGACATTACAAGCCTTGTTACTAGAGCTTCGCCTCGGAACCCCTAGCGAACTCAGCATCCTACTCTCCACTACCACAAATCTCGCATCAGACTCACATGTGCTTGTGGAAGAAATCCAACACCATCTTGTATCCGCGCTCGTACTCCTTCTTGACTTTCTCCTGCTCAAGGTTACCGCGTGCCGCCATCCAGCCGTGGATCTGGTCTGGGAACCATTCTACGACGTGAGGGACCTTGATGCCTTCCTCCCACTTCTCGACATCATCTTTGGCCTCATCGCCGGAGGGAAGCATCATGTATGGGATCGTGATACCGGGGGCGTCGTCGCCAGCAACCATGGCGGGGTGGCATGCCGCTGCGACCTTGAACTTTGTGCCTTCCATCGAAGACAAGTTGACAATCTGTATAGTGTCAAGGCATGCATCAAGGTCAATTTAGTAGCTTCATACCTTTCCGCCCCAGCAGAAGCCAATGATGGCCCACTTCTCAATTCCGTTCTTCTGGCTGAGCTCATCAACAATCTTCGGAATGCGCGGCAGCGTCTTTGGCGGTGCAGCTTGCGCCTTGAAGAACTTGCCCATCTTTTGCTCCTTCTCCTTGGTATCCGGCGGCATCCAGGAGATGTCGGCTGGGTTTCCATCGAAGAAATCAGGCATGAAGACTTGGTATTTCTGGCTGTCTGTGTAGGCCAGGATATCGGCGCCTTGGAGTGTTTGGTTGAAGAATCCGAAGATGTCGTAGACGACGAGGATTCCTTGCTTTGCGTCCTTGGGGCCAGTTTGGTCTGTTCAAGTTAGCTGGGGCGTGAAGGCATGTCACAGTGTCGGACGTACAGGTCTTCAATCCGTCTACCTCGATATAATCGCCCTTTGGCTGGTAGCCTTTACTGACCACCGCAGGTGTGTTGCAGCACGCCTGCGACTGTGTAGACTCGGTCGACATATTCGCGATATGTTGTTTTGCACGGGTGGATAGCGTTACCTTGCGCGTATGTGCTGTTTGGTAGCTTGTGAACAGTCGTGGCACTGCAACCGAAGCTCTTCCCAAAGTGTTGAGGTAAGAGCCGAGCCGTTGAAGTTTGAAGAGGTAAAGTCGTCCGGGCAATGGCGCGCATTATCAGTTGCTACGGTATTTGTCAAGCTGTTGACGGCCATCTGGTGGGGAGCTGCGCACCGAGGCTACCCCACCATGATGTCACCAATAGCAATGATGAAGCACATCATCCTCTTGATGCACAACATATGGCGCTGAAGTGCTTGTACTCGTCCCCTCGGGCTTTCTCCAGTTGAGCGGCAGAAAGCCTTGTCCTTGAATTCGGCATTTAACGCGTGAGACATTGCGGCCACCACTCGCCTGGCTTTTTTGACTTTGTCCAAATTCTCGTTCAGGGTAGGCATGTACTTCGGTGACGGACTGCCTCAATAAAATGAATCATCCGTCTTCGTTCTCAATAATGAGAGAGGGTAGGGGTTGATGATTGTACAAGTCGGTAAACAGGGAATATTCCAGCGGAGTCGATATAAGAAATCCATTCGGATGCGGTCGTTTCATGTATTCGGAGGTCATGACGGCGTGAGTAGGTGTACGGAAGGGTAAAGAAGATGTTAGAAAGAGGTTTCATAGATTTGGATGAGAAAATTGAGTGCGAATAATACTATGGTATGCGGCGTATTTCGATGAATACACATGGTCTCCAGGATTCGCTAAGGAATTACCCGGACCGCGCTACATGCTACACACAAGATCACGGTTACGCAGGGGTACAGCGCGTCCGAACCCAACGCCGGCCTCGACTCGTGAAAAAACATCTTTTGTACGGACGAGGTTTCAAGGCTAGCGGCTTTCTGGCCATGCATTGCTTCGTTGATAACGGGACATGTCCGGATTTTTCTATCTAAGCATCCAAGTTTAGCTTCTCAAGCAATGTATCTATCTTCCCTAGCAAGATCTGATAATTCATCGCATCCTGAGCAAACTCATCACCGACCTCCTCGCCATCCAGATTTCTAATGACACCAGCAGCAATCTGCTGCTCCACCGACGCAATGTTCTCATCTTGCTGCACCTTATCAGGTAGGCCATCCTCCAGCGCGAAATCGCCCATTGCATCAACAAGATCTCCCTCGGTACTGGCTTGCACAGCTGCGTTCTCGTCCATCATCTCATCTAGCCCGCTGTCCTCAAAGCGAAGCCTGAATCGTTCCGATAGGTAGTACCGGATATCATCGACGAGTTCGACAGTGTCGGTCTCTTGACGTGCCTTGACGCGATTCGCAGATTCTTGGACTAGCTCTGCAAACTCGGGTTGGTCTATGTAGTGTTCCAGGCGGTAGGCGATGTATCGCGCAGCGAATTCTTCCAGACGCTGTACTCTTGTGTCCCACCCAGCTCGGATGACTTCATAGATATCCACGGCTTCATCTGCATCTGTAGCACCCCGTGGGTTGTCTGACTCGACCGCGGAAGTTGCGCCGTTGCCCAATGCGGAGATGATGATAGCAGCGCGTTGCTTGAGCTTCTCAATGAAGAGCTGGTCTGCCGCAAAGAGCACGTCAATTGCGATATCCAGACCAAAGTCAGCACGTTCGGTGTACATGAAGGTGAGGATAGTCTCCAAAACTGCTGGCGAGCAGTCGATGGTCACAATCTGCAAGTGCGGCGTGTCCTGTGCTTCCTTGAATTGCGAGCTGAACATGGTCAGGAAGTACTCGGAGCGCAATAGCATAGCTCGGTGCGCTGGGAATATAGTTGATTTACGGGGTGCTCGTGCACGCGAAGGCGACCTCGAACGTGAGCGACCCGATCCGACTGGTATCCCCAAAAGGGGCCCTGGAGTGTTTCGCACAGGTGGTGTGGACGACTCTGACGGCCCTGGTGACTGATCGGTGCCCTCGGAATCCTGATCTTCGTCATCATCGTCGGCACGCAGTAGTATGTCGGCAAAGATGGAGTTCTCCCGGTCCCATTGTATGCTGTCCACCTTTGAAGTGTCTACGACCCTCTTGTGCCGGAGGACGTTGTTCTTGAACCAGCCTTCTACTTGGTCTCTGCCACGCTCTAGCTCCTCCGCTCGACGCTGGCGCAACAACCTTCGATCCGAGACTTCTGTAATGTCTTCAAACAATCGTTCTATCTCTAGCTGCTTGCCGATCTTATCTATGCCACTCAGAACCACCAGCTCCTGCTCGTCACTCAAGCCGTGCAACGCTCTCCGTATTGAGACTTCCTGAAAGTACAGATACTGCAATGCCACACCTAGCGACTCTGCGGGTATAGTGTTTGGTAGCTTCCACGACGTCGTGTTCGGTGCTGCTTCCAGCTTCTTCGCAAAGTATGGTGATCGTGCCGCGAGGAGGAATTTATGGAGATGGAATTCTTGGCCATAGGCTGTGATTGTAATATCGGTCGTCTTGGGCGAAGGTCTCGTGAGGAGCGAAGTGATGTGTGCCGCCAGCGGCTGGAGGGGGTTCGAAGATTTGGCGTAGTCGTAGGATAGTAGCAGATTGCGTATGCGGTCGTTGAGCGCGTTGTAAAGGCATCGCTCGCCCTGAAAGGTGTTGATAGGTCAGACCAGCAAGGCGCATGTGAGGAGTGATGACCAACCTGGAAGGTATCTCGTTCGCAGAGTGCGCCGTTTTCAAGGAGCAATCTAATGACTTCGTAGTGCCCGCATAGACTGGCCTTCAGCGGTCAGCGCATTGCTCTTGTTCGGGACACGAGACTCTTGGACACAGCAGAAGTATGTCTTACTAGAATGAGGGGTGTGTAGTCGAATTTGTCTCTGGCGTTGATGTTCACACCCGTCGAGATCATCTCCTGGCAAACCTTCAGGTCTCCCCTCCGGCATGCTTCGCAGAAGACCCTGAAATCATCGCTCAGGTCCAGCGGGTTCTCTTCCTTGAGCTGGCCGGAGGAGATGGCCTGGGCTTCCGTCGCGAGCGCTGCCTCGATCTCGTACTTCCTCTTGACGTCCATGGCTGTGGCAAAAAGTGGATTCACTTCCTAACCCCAACATGTTGGAAGAGTGAATTGCCATGGGGCGATGACGAGTGGCGGCGGAGATCGGCGTGTTTATCGATAAGGGCGGCGGACAGGGTGCGTCCCACCTGGCAACTGCAAAACGTGAGGCGCGTGCGAGCGTTGCTGGGTTGACGGGCGTTAGCGTAAACAGGCCCAAACACCAAGGAAACCTGGCTTCCATCCCACCCAGTGTACATAAGCTACATCCGTCACTACCTCTCGACCACTACTAACCCAGCAGCTGGCTACCTTTACCTACATTCCATAAGTGCATGTCTTTTGAGCAATAGCAATACCTTCACCATGCCCGAGGAAGAAAAGTACGATGTGCTCGAGAAGATTGGTACGGCCAGACCTTGCAAGATATGGGACGGGAGACGCATACTGACATTGTTGCACAGGCCATGGGTCCTTTGGTATCATCCGCAAGGTCAAGCGGAAGTCGGACGGCTACGTATGCAACCGCGACAAAGCCTGCGCACGCGACTTGCTAACCGCCGCCTAGATCCTCTGCCGCAAGGAAATCAGCTATCTTAAGATGTCGCAGAAGGAACGCGAGCAGCTGCAGGCCGAGCTGTCTATCCTGAAGGAGCTCCGACACCCGAACATCGTCGCCTACTTTGAACGCGACCACATCAAGGCATCGCAGGACCTCCACCTGTACATGGAATACTGCGGAAACGGCGACCTCGGGCGTGTTATTCGAGACCTAAAGAACAAGAACCAGGTGTGCGAGGAGGAGTTTGTCTGGAGCATCTTCAGTCAAATCGTCAGCGCCTTGTACCGCTGCCATTATGGCGAAGACCCGCCTGCGGCAGGCCGCAATGTCATGGGGCTAGTTGGCAACGCGAAGCCAGTGCGTGACCCACGCAAGCCTATGATCCTCCACCGAGATCTGAAGCCTGAGAACAGTCAGTGTCTGGTCGTCTTATTGTCGTCTGACTATATACTAATAACTTCCAGTCTTCCTCGGCGACGACAACAGTGTCAAGTTGGGCGACTTCGGCCTGTCCAAGATCCTCCAATCGCACGACTTCGCCTCTACCTACGTCGGTACGCCCTTCTACATGTCGCCCGAGATTTGCAAGGCGGAGCAGTATGGACCCCATTCGGACATATGGGCACTCGGGTGCATCATATACGAGATGTGCACCAAGTCACCACCTTTCAACGCAAAGACTCACTTCGAACTCATCTCCAAAATCAAGCTGGGCCGATACCCTGACATACCTGCTTGCTACTCGGCAGAGCTCCGAAAAGTCATCGCCAGCTGCCTGAACACAACGCCCGACCACAGACCAGATACTGCCGCCCTTCTCAACCTGCCCATCGTCAAGCTCATGCGCAAAGAGCAGGAAGTCGTCAAGCTGGGACAAGATCTCCGAGAGCAGCGTATGCTGACAGCGAAGCGAGAAAAGGAAGCAAGCGAGGCCATTTCCCGTATACGTAAAGAGTTGGACGACCAATTACGACGAGAGTGGGAGGTCAAAGCACAATTGGAAATTGAGCGACAAGTGAAGCTGCAAACAGAGCAGCGGGTGCAAAAGGAGCTGGCCCACCTCCAGGCGACGTTCGAAGGCGAGGTCAACAGGCGAGTAGAGCGGGCTCTGAAGATGTATCCTAACCGTCTGAGCACATCACCAAAGCTGGCTCCTCGTTCAAACACACCCACTATGGCCGCAACAGAACCTTCGGCTTTGTTCTCGGCAGAGGCCGAAGATGCCGTTACGAATGGTTCCCAGAACACCCTCAACACAGATTCCGACTTCGCAAGCGGGACGGACCTTTCGTCACTCTCCCTAGACGACCACACCGAAGACGTCACCATCGCACCAAAACCCAAGGCAAAGCGACCATCTCGGGGCCCTCTCGTTCGCGCTCGCACAATGTTTTCCCAGCCTTCCACCACGCAAGTACCGGATTCTCCCATGGATGTTCAGATGGCCGAGCCATCACCCGCGCCTGCATCACTCAAGGGACTTTCCCTTTCCCCTCGTCGCAACCAACCACCTAAGCAAAATATCTTCGCTGCGGCCAAGGAAGGCGCGAAGAAGTGGGAAGCTGATGTTCCTCCTTCGCCAACTGAGGCCGAGTGGAATGCCGACTTCGACGATGACGACGACCTTCCCGTGCTGCCATCGCCAACCCGCGCACGAAGCGCCTCTGGCGGTCGCCCTATGAGCGAAGACCCATTCAAGGTGCTCGCGAACGCTCAAGCACCACTATTGAAGGCGAATGCCCGACTCGGAAGTACACCGAACCTCCTAGGTCCCAGAACTACGAAGCCTCGCCCCGTTTCCGCTGTACCCATTGTCGCTGCATCGCCTTCTCGACAAAAGGCTAAGTCCACCGACAACCCATCCATGTCGCCGCGCAAGACGGGCGCCACAACAAAGTCAATACCGTTTGCTGGTCTCCCATCAAAGAAGGGCAACGAGGCATTCCGTGTCCAAGCTATGCGCAACAACGGCGGTGTTCAGGGTCGCACATTGGTTGAACTTCAACAAGCCCGTGGTATCCCTGTGCACACTATGAGCGAGGACGAGGGTGGCGCGAAGAAGGGCTTCGGGTATGCCGGCCGAAGGAGTCCCGTCAAGAGAACTGGTGGTATCAGTCCACCTGCAGTATGGGACCCAGATACCGAGCCGGAGATGCCATCTCCCTTCATTGTCCGCAGCAAGCGCATGGTCCGGTAGGACGGACGATCCGTAACAGCTCCGGAACGATTACGACATTTACAACGACACGAGGTGAACAATGGGTGTATCGGCTGACACATCCCACGGCGTTGACTGGATGTATGAAGAACAAAGGCCATTTCTTTTGTTTATATCAACTGGAGTGGTGTTTTGGCGTTGGTGATTGTGGATTGAAAGCGAGCAACCGCGTCGCGTCCTATCTATCATCTTTTCCCTTTGTCATCATTGCATCTACTTTTGTTTTGTTACCGTCACATTCTCCACGTCAGCATACTAGCATCTTTTTGGCGATATTGTGGGTTGGATTGCATAGGCGTTGAGGCGTTGCACCGTTATCAGACGGTTTGCATCTGTACTCTTATTTATCTCTTCACGACGAATGTTACTACTACTACTACTACTACTACTACTACTACTACTACTACTACTACTACTACTACTACTACTACTACTACTACTACTACTACTACTACTACTACTACTACTACTACTACTACTACTACTACTACTACTACTACTACTACTACTACTACTACTACTACTACTACTACTACTACTACTACTACTACTACTACTACTACTACTACTATACTTCTCTTACACATGAACACCTTGAATGATGTGATGGGCCGAACAAACAATCCATTAATTGAAGACATCACCATCCAAAGCTCTCGGTATGCATGTATATACCCTGTGCTCCAGTTCCTTTGTGCACCGCCCTCTCATCACCCAAGCAGACAACATCATGCTTCACATCCGCCACTAAGCCCTGCGGCCCACACACCACCACCGCGCTCTCTCCCAGCGCCTGTTCTAATGACCTGCGTATGATATCGCGTGTTTTTGGTCGACCCGAGTAAACCGCCATCGCAGGATGGACGACAACTCTCTTGCTTGGCTCAAGAGAAGATGGGGAAGAAGGTACGAGGGAAGTAGGACGAGACGGCGCACTGGCTTTTGATTTCGAGCAACAACATACTGCTTTACCGGCTGAAGGAGAAACTGATTCGTCAATGGCAGCGCGGCAACAGCATGTGTTGTTCGGACCACAGGATGTCTGTTGGATGTCGAGGCTTTCAGAGTTGAGAGATGCAACTTCTTGGTACCCTTCCTTCGATGGCTTTGTCGCATTATCCTCTGTTGCCGTCGTCTGAAGAAGCGGTCTGTATTGCACTGCGCCGTGTTTGGGCTCATTCTGCTGCGCTGCATTCGTATTGGGTCCTGCCACACCTGAGAGTAAGGAATTGTGCTCTTCGGTGAAGGATTCGTCGCAGGTGATGTAAATCGTCATCTCAAGCTTGATGTCGCGAAGTGTTTCTTGTAACGTTTGAAACTCGGTGTATACAGAGGAAAGTTGGTCAGAGAACCAACTGACTTGGCCTCTACTCTTGACGACCCATACGAAACGAATGTGCCGTGTGACGGCGCCAGTTGGCGTTTTCAAGAATGAAGTACTGCCTGCGTTGGCACAAGCATTCTCTTTCCAGCCTTGGAGTAAATCGCGTAGGAGCGGAAGGGTGAAGGTTCCACCGGTGCTGCCTGCGAGGAGAACGACGCTGTCAAACTGACGAAGTGGTCTCAAAGTGCCGTATGGTCCTTCTATGGCCACTCTCCTGGCTTTTGCAGCTACTCCGGCCAGACTGCCGAATTTCTCCGCATGCCCGAAGAGACGCTTGGTACCGCCGTTTTCGGCCTTGACATAGAACTCCATTCTTCCATCTTCTGGGACTGACGCCACAGTGAACGGATGACTTTGGAATGGCACTACGGAATGGCAAGAAAGGTAAACATGCTGACCAGGAGACCAGCTGACAGGAGGATTGGGAATAACGATTCGCGTGGTGTTGTGTGGAAGAGGTGTAAATTCGGCTCTGCATGCCCAGAAGCCGCTCATTCGGCTTCGCTTCTTCAACGAAGGATGGAAGAGTGACGTGTTGATATACAGTAGTCGCAGCGCTCGAAAGACGCGGTCGAATAGGAATATGGCAACAGGCGCCCAAACATAGCCGTGCATCTCAATAGGGGTATGGATATAGACAAACGCAAGAAACACCGCAAAAGAGATGATGTGTTGGAGAACAAATATCTCGTAGTTCCAGCCACGAATGGGTGTCATGGAACTGAAGACGATCCACGCCAGTGTGCACCAGGCGGCAAGGCCTTTCCAGACAATCTTGTTATTCTTGAGTTGGTAGCCGATGTAGTCGTACGGTGCCCAGGCACTGAAGAAGTACCCCATATGCATAGTAGCCGTGAGGAGCATACATCGAGCGCACCATCGGTGTAGCCAATTGAGACGTTCGTAGCTGATACCGCTAAGACACCCGATAATGTTGTTTTTGCCTGCTAGCAGGATGATAATGGGTAATTGGGCGATCGTGACAACACCGCAACGGAAGCCAATATTTTCCATACTGAACTGGTCCGTCACATCGAAGCCGTACAAACATAAAACGACCAGCACAACTATGTTCGCTGCAACCAATGATGAACGCCCGATGGTTGGTAGTCTGAGTATGCGACCTTTTAGGGGTATGCGGATGGAGAAGTTGGATGCCTCGCGCGTCAAGGCGAAGAGTGTCGCATTTCCAAGAGCGAACAATGATCTTGGCTTTGCAGGCGTCCGCGAACCCCTTCTTGCTGCGAACAATCTTTGGCGGTACAGCGCGTAGCTGTAGACGTTGAAGACTGCTGCGATGCCCACTGCGGCCCCCACTACTGCATAGTAGAAGTCTGGCCATTCTGTGAGCGCGGGCAACATGCCCATAGAGCCCATCGACATGTGGTTGTGGCTCATGATGCGCACCGCTGCGATGTCGCAGATCTCTTGTTTGGCTTCCGGATTCAGGCCTGTACTGGATTCGAAATTATGCGATTGCCAGTGATAGACGGGCGTGAGTCTAGACTCGGTATTTATCGCATGCTGGCTCGGTCGCGAACAAGTCTGAGAGGTAATTAGGGCTGTGGTTTCCTTAACTAATGAGTGATCGGTATGAGGATTCACTCTAAGACGTTAACAGGTGTAAAGGACGTGACAGTGTCATAGGGATAACGAGGTGAAGTAGCAGGCCAGCAAAAGGCTCATGGATGGAGTATCCTCAGCCACGCTCCGGTAACAATCAACATGTTGCCGTAGTGCCGAGTATAATCAATCGCCTCCCAGATGCAGGCTCAATGCACTGTGGGGCCTGGATTGAGGGCCAGTGGGTACTCTGTTGGCCGTGGCGTAATATCAAGCTTCAGGCGCTAACCAAAGACGGCTAATTATGCTCAAAGTTGCTCCTTGGGACCTACGCCTCTTTGAACATCATCCGTTTGTTCGTACTATGATAATCACCGGCAGCGTGCCCTAGCCCACAGAAGTTGCATTTGCATCGCTGCAGGCCGTCCATGGCTGCGAAACTACTCTTACTTGTAGGCTGGAAGGCGTTGCCGAGAAATGTGCTCACATACCTCGACGCTCCACGTATCAGCCCAGACTTGACGTTTTCTTGTGTGTCGCAGGATCATACATACTCCTTTCACATCTATAAACTGCAACAGGGAACCAGCGCCTCAGGGTTATGTGTTCATGCTGAGGCGGCTTCATCTGCGGAATCGGAACCAGCGAGTGTGCAACACCCCACAGCGTACCAAGGACTCTTAAGCGATCGTCCCCCCCCCCAGTGCCGAGTTAGCAATCTCGAACTCGGTACCTAATCCTCGATACCTAATCACCCCGCGCAACCTAACGTACGCTTTTGTGAGCCTCATCACTGGAAACCTTCTCACCGGTTGCACACACCCAGCTTGTCATTATGGTCGCTCACGAAGGTCACGATACGGCTGCCAGCTCAACAGATATGGGCGGCATGGATATGGGTACTTCCTCACATGGCGGCATGGCAATGTCATTCTTCACGGCGACGAACACTCCGCTATACTCTGAATCATGGACCCCGACGACTGCTGGTCAATACGCTGGGACCTGCATCTTCCTCATCTTCCTCTCTATCTTGCTTCGCGCAGTCCTTACAACGAAGACTCTTCTTGAGGTCAGGGCAGCCAAGAATGCCTTGAAGCGGCGATACGTTGTTGTCGCCGGCGAAAAAGCCGTTGTCGACAAAGCTACAGATGATCCCAGTTCGATGACTGGCATCCTTACAACGAACGGTCTCCAAGAGGATGTGCGGGTCATTTCGGCGCCAGTATCCCATATTCAGCCATGGAGGTTCAGTGTCGATCTGCCCAGGGCACTGATCATGACGGTGGCAGCTGGCGGCGGATACCTCCTGTAAGTACTACATATGACAATACAGTGTAGCAGTCGGAGTTAACTCTTGCACAGCATGTTGGCAGTTATGACATACAACGTTGGATACTTTTTGTCTGTTTTGGCGGGTACTTTTGTCGGGGAACTGGCGTTTGGCAGGTTCAACCAGGTTGCAGCGCATTGAGTCTCAAACTCACAAGTGTATCCATCTATTTTTATGCTGATAGAATCCTTACAAATTTTACTGTTCATATCAGCGGTCTAATTGATTTGTGTTCCACGGAAAGTTCCTCGTCACTACATGTTCGACCAAGCGGCCTGGACCGTGGAGTGCTAACGTTGTGGTATGCTGTATGGGTCCACAAAGCTTGTTCCACATAAGACTCGGACATACGATTCATGAATGTGTTATTCCCATGATTCTGATCTTTATAGCCGGTGTAGGGCCAGTCTCAGGCCCCGGTGTATCACCAAAATTCTCATGGGCCGGATGGATCCATGTTCGACGCTAGCTGCTTTCGCCATAGAACCATTGCTTTGGTAATAAACTTGCTCACCCAGCGCGCCACAACATACCGTACCCTGATACTTGTACATTAGCGAGAGCCACCACCGGTGTAGGATATCACTCACTTACTGTTCTTTGCTTAGATCGTCAGCCTATTTAAAACGCAGGTTAAATGCACATGGCTTCCAGTGTCCATGCACGAGGCACGCGAATCACTGGGACGGAAGGCACGGCATGGCAAGATGCGTTCCAACCTAAGCTGCAATAAATACGGTAGGAGTTCCCAGCGTTTACTTGCTGTTTCTTGTTGTATTCTTGACCTTCCCGCACTCCTCTATATCAAGTCAACCGCGTTTTCCTCTATACCTTGACATCAATACCTACATTCACCTCTCGACCGTCGACATGCTTTCCAATAGTGTCCTCGCGCTTGCCTTTCTACCTCTTACACTCGCCCATTTCCAACTCAAGTTTCCCGCGTCGCGTGGGTTCACCGACGACACTGAGGGTAATTTCCCCTGCGGAGGTTTCGACGATGTTCAACAACAGCGCACCGATTTCCCTATAGGCGGTGGCCCCATACAACTGCACATGGAGCATCCACAAACCAATGTTGCTGTGTACATGGCCATAGGCGACAACCCAGGAGATGGCTTCAGTATTGTCGCGCAACAACAGCTCCAGGTCTCAGGTCTTGGAGACTTTTGCTTAGGCTCGGTCGCTGTACCAGCAGGATTAAACGTTTCGGATGGCACCAAGGCTTCAATACAAGTGGTCACCAACAACCACGAGGCGGGTGGTCTATACCAGGTAAGCCTACTACCTCATCGAATGTATTCAAAACAGGGTCGCTGATGAGTATACAGTGTGCGGACGTGACCTTGGTCAGCAATGCGCAGATTAACTTCGCAGACAACTGCAAGAACCAAACAGGCATGAGTGTTAGCCAAGAAAACATTTCTGGCAACCCCAACGGAACATCCACTGAGGAAAGCCCGAGCTCGACAACCAGTGGAGGTGCAGCATCAGTTACACCAACTACTGGCGCAGCAACACAAGCAAAGGCTGTCTCTTGGGCTTTGGGTGCTGTAGGTCTCGCTGGGCTGGCACTGCTCTAGGCAGATCTTGGCGTGTCAAGGTAGATAGCCGTATATCAGATTATTTGATCCCTCCATGACGCGCAGTGTATGATCCTGCTGTGAAATGAAGCAGGTATTTCCGTGTTTGAAGACGCGGATGAGAATGTCGTTATGCGTGAATGTGCTATGTCATGCGACACTCGTCGTGCCTGTCGGACTGGGGCCTTGGGACCATTACGAGGGCCGATTGGGGCAAAATAGCTCGAGCTCGATACATTCGATCGAGCGACTCCAATGGCATGGGACAGTTGCGTGATGCGAGCGAGCTTGATGGCCGAGTATTGGCGTTCATGTCTGGTAGGAATGACCCCCCTCTGACCTCTGACGTTGCGGGGATTTGGAGCTTTCAACAAGCGAGGCATGCACACAATCGGCGCTTCCGTAGAGTTTCGCCGATGCCCGCAACAACTTCACCAGCAACACCACACTCCAAGTCTCGGCCACGATCCCGAATTTAGGTGCGTACCGATCCCGCGTTCACTCTGAACTCAAGCCCTCACTCAAATTTGCGAGGGAATCAGAACCGATCGCTGACCCTCCACTTGCACAGCTCTCCCCCACCTAGTCAACCTTCTTCCTCAACACCGCAAATATGGATCAAGCAAAGTTGGCGCGCATGCAAGCGTCGGTGCGCATTGGTATGTACACCAATTTCAAGCTGGAATTGCCTTAGGGGACGGTCAGCTGTATCACCCGAGGAAGCAATTGCTAACGTATGCGTGTTTAGGGTAAGCAGGCCTCTTCTCTATTTTTGACAGCCCCGCACCACAAATTATCTCGAATCCGCGAAACCACCACGACCACCAGCCACTAGCGAGCGACATACTAGAGATCGGATGGGTATGAGGCATTCGAGGCTAACTCGATATATAGCGGCAAGGGTACTCCCCGCAGGAAGGTCAAGAAGGTCCACAGGGCTGCTGGTACCGACGACAAGAAGCTCCAGACTGCGCTGAAGAAGCTCAACGTCCAGCCCATTCAGGCCATTGAGGAGGTCAACATGTTTAAGAGCGACGGAAACGTTATCCACTTCTCAGCACCAAAGGGTACGTCATCCCCAAGCTCTGTACTGTGAGAGGGTGGAAGGGGGGGCTTGGGCACGCGACAGACATGCTGCTACCCAAGCCCGCTCTCACATTACCTACGTTCCCGTCATAGTATGTACTAACGCGCGGACCTGTATAGTCCACGCCTCAGTACCTGCCAACACCTTTGCCATCTACGGACACGGTGAGGACAAGGAGCTAACGGAGCTCGTCCCCGGTATCCTCAACCAGCTCGGCCCTGACTCGCTCGCATCGCTACGCAAACTTGCCGAATCCTACCAGAGCATGCAGAAGGAGAAGGGTGAGGACGGCGAGAAGAAGGACGACGACGATGAGGACGATGATGACATCCCCGACCTTGTCGCTGGCGAGAACTTCGAATCGAAGGCTGAGGTCGAGTAAGAAGTTACACAAAAAGTAGCTTAAGAAAGACTGGGAAGAGCCAGGGAAGAGGTTATGTGCAATGACAGCCTACCGCATGTATATTGATATGGAGGACTTCATGGATGCAACGACCGTGACGGTCAGCAGTCGCGGTGGGTCTTGCATTCAGATACCGGACTGGCGTTATGTCTCGGAACAGATATGAATGAAAATCTTCTAGCACGCTCTCCATTTCATCACTGCGCACCAAACACCAAACGAAAGCATACGCGCATTTGACCTTGCGAAGTTCTGGGGCCTGTGCCCGCACACATGGATCGAGTGTCGCGAATGAAGTTTCCAAAGATCAAAGCGACCAGCAAGCCGCCGAAGGTTTCCTGAGTCGGCTGTACTGAATCGCTCTAGCCTCAGAGCTCGTGATTTGGGATGTATGCGCCAAAGGGGCGGAAGACCTCCGCGTTTATTAGGACTTCGTAGGCACGTATCTGTCTGCCGCCATGGTTCAGGCATTCGTGTTGTTGTCAGCAACGGATCGGCAACAAGGAAATCCGCGGTCAAGCGCAAAGCAGCTAGCACGCGATCCCCGAGCTTCCTCTCCCAAGCCTCCAACACCTGACAAAGGGAACAAGCAGTGCGACCATGGTTGCGATTCATAAACCCGAGCATAAGCAACATCCAGGGCTAGCTGAGGTCCTGATAAGGAAACTATGAAAACCACATGTGCAAGCTAACAACACGCTTACCATAATGAAACGTCTCAGTCACTCGATTCAGCCTCGACTTACAGCTCGGCGGCTCCCCACCTACGGTGTCCCTGAGGCTTGAAGCGCGCCTAAAGTTCATTACCAACGCGTCTCCCAAACATTTTCTTTTTGCGACGTGTTTGTCCCTCTCATAATACTTTCTTCCCTCAGTATACCCCTTTCAAGCGCATCTTTAATCATCATTCAATATGAGCACCGAAACTATCCTCATCCTCGGAGGTTCCTTTGCAGGAATCAGCGCAGCGCATTACGCCCTCAAACACGTCCTCCCACAACTACCGAAGAAGGATGGGGTTACCTACAATGTTACACTTGTCAACCCCTCCAAAGACCTCTGGTGGCGCATCGCAGCACCCAGAGAGAGCGTTTCCAAACAGATGATGCCTTCGGACAAGACTTTCTATCCAATCGAGCCGGCTTTCACATACGCATTCCCAAAGTTCAAGTTCATTCAGGGAACCGCGACACATGTCGACCCCACCAGTCAGACGGTCGGTATTGAGACCGCGTCAGGCGAGCCACAGAACATTGAATACGCTGCGCTTGTAATCGCGACTGGGTTCACTACACCAAGCCCTCTGTTCACACAGGCTACCGATCGCGAGGCGCTCGAGAAGGTGCATACTGCTTTTCAAGAGGGTCTGAAGAGCGCAAAGATAGTGGTCATCGGTGGAGGCGGCCCTGTGGGTGTTGAGACTGCCGGGGAAGTTGCTGAGATCCTCAACGGCCGACCTGGTTTCATGGCGTCTGCGCCCAAGAGCCCGAAAGCAAAGGTCACGCTCATCTGCGGAGACAAGAAGCTTCTGCCGCTGCTCCGCCCAGCCATTGGTCAAACCGCCGAGCAATTCTTGAAGCGACTGGGGTGTGATGTCACTTATAACACCAGGGTTGTGGCGTCAACCAAAGCGGGCGTAGAAGAAGGCGCGATGACAAGGGTGGAGCTTAGCAATGGCGAAACGGTCGAAGCGGACATTTACATCGATGCAACCGGCTCCCGGCCGAACACTGGCTTCCTTCCCAAGGAGTGGCTCGACACGCGCAACCGCGTAGCATGCAACGACAAGACCCTCCGCGTCGAACACGAATCCGCTGGTCCTCGTGTCTACGTCGTCGGTGATGCAGGCTCCTACACCCGGGGAGGAGTTATGGACATGTACGATGCTGTACCTGCAGCCATGACCAACCTCAAGAATGACCTTCTTGCCCACTTGACTGGAGAAGCACACAAGGGTGACCGTCACTACACGGCAAACCTGAAGGAGCAGCAGATCTGTCCTATTGGCACCCAGAAGGGTGTAGGCGCATTCAATGGGTTCAGAGTGCCCAGCCAGATGGTATGGATGATCAAAGGTAGAGATTACATGATCAGCCAACTCGCTGAGGGCACGCTGAGGGGCGATCAGTTCAAGAAAGAGGGAAAGTGGACGCCTGTACAACAGGCCGGCAAGGCTGGACTCAGCTCAGGATAGATTCGAAGCTTGACGAAGCTACGACTGCGAGCAGGCTGCAGATGGATTAGGAGGATCAGATATACCTGGTGTTGATGTTTGCATATCGTGTCGCGTTCACAGCGGACCGGAATACCCCCGAGTCATAGTGCGTGGGCTACATAGTCTTGATGTCATGTCAGGTCAAATTGATTGCTATGTTCACCTGGAAGTAAACGCGTTTTGGCTGGCGACGTGACGGTCATATTTATGCTTGAGATCTCCATGCCCCACACTCTAAGCTTAATCTTAGCGCGTCATAGCTCGGAGCTCCAAAATTTCCCAGCGTCGACATACATGCTAACAACTTGGCCTCGAACATCGCATTCCCATCCGAGCGCATACTACTTTTTAGTACTTCCGCCATGACGACCGCAACCCAGTCCTCCCCAGCACTCACGTTCCCTCGCCCAATCTTCGCCGCCGTCTGCCCGCACCCGTTCCTTCAAGCACATCTCTCCGCCGAGAAGAAGAAGCCAATCCGCGCCAATGGCCGCACCGCCAACGAATTTCGCACACCCGGAATCAACACTGGAAGTTTGACTCATTGCAATGGTAGTGCAGTCGTGCGACTAGGAAACACAAGTGTGGTTTGTGGTGTGCGTGCAGAGATGTTGAAAGAAGAAGATATTCCAGGCACCTACGAGTACCCTGGACAGACTGCAGGTCAGAATGCGGATGAAGATGACGGAAAGGACGAAGAAGTGGAGGAGCTGGGGTTGTTGATCCCGAATGTGGAACTGTCAACAGGAAGCACGCCCTCTCACATTCCCGGCAATGCACCATCCACATACGCGCAAACACTCATAACTCGTATACGCTCTCTCCTCAACTCGACACATCTTCTTCGCGGCTCAGATCTTCGCATACTATACAAGCCATCGACAAATCCCGAAGATCCAGACTTAGAAGCGGAGACACAACTGAAAGGATACTGGGTTCTCTACCTCGATGTGTTCTTCATTAGCATTGATGGCAACGCATTCGATGCCGCTTGGATATCTATACTCGCTGCACTCCGCGATACACTCCTCCCACACGCTTACTACGATGAGGAGTACGAGGGAATACTATGCTCGGATGAACCCGAAGAGGCGCATCGGCTTCGGTTACGAGGTCTACCAATACCTAGTACGTTTGCAGTATTCGAAGGCAGGAGAGAAGAGGAGGATGAAGCACTCGACTTTGTACTCAGCGATCCGGATGCGTTCGAAGAGGGCGTATGTAGGGAAACTGTTAGCGTGATGGTGGATTGCGCAGAAGGAAAGAAGGGTACGAAGGACTTGGTCATCAAGAGAGTGGAGAAGAGCGGTGGGGGCGTCGTGGGGAGAGAGATGATGGGAGGACTGGTCAAGAGAAGCATAGATCGGTGGGGTACTGTCGAAAGTGTGTTGAGTGGGAAGGCTTGAGTCAGATGACATGCACTTGACGCCCACCAAACATCGCGACGATTTCGAAGACCTTCGAGCGAGTGCGATAAAACATTGCGAAACACGGACTATATCCGTGACTGACTGAAGCCTGTCCGAGCAAACAACTCTTCATTGGGCCAACAGCCTAGAGCGACATCGGTCTCCTCAGCGAAAAGCGGTTGTACCTTTGGACCAGTTCTACCACGTATAACTGTGATGAAGACAATTATACAGGGCGTAGATCAAGTCGATGTCCAATTTTTTCGCGGATCAGATACCTTGCAAGCATGAGGTGTAAAGAGGCAATATTGTACAAGCAAGTTGCCAGTCCAAGCACTCAAGCATAGTTCAGAAGCGTACAACTCAAACTGAGATACAACAAATCCTCCTCGACTCTTACGATACGTCATTCATGATCTTCCGACGACCCATCTTTCTATGTATATTACAATTTGTCTTGTCGCAGTGCAATGTCATGTGCAAACTGTCCGTTGTTTAAAGCTACGCTCACAGAACTTTAATGTCTAATGTCCTCACAGCCAGTCAGATACCGGGTAAGGGTGAGTGCTTCCACAATCCAGATGCGCCGCTGTCCCGTCAGAACCTTGTTTCCTTCTTCCATGGCACGCTGCCGCTCTGTTGTAGTTGTACCGGTCGCTTCGTCCCGTGGAGGCTCAACAAATATGGTACGTTCACATCTATGTATGCTAACACAAGCGCGCAATGTGAAGAGCGCCTAGTCGAGACATGTTCTATAGCATGTTAAAGCACAAATATTCGCAGATTTTCGTCACACGCCTTCTTCGTCAAGATCCTGTTCATGGCACTTATCATACAGGGAACATCTGCACGCATACAGCACTCCTTACAAATGCCGTTCATCCTTGGGCACTACATCACCGCCTCCACTATAGGCAAACCATGACGACAGCGAGATTTCTCAGCTCCACTTCTCAGCAGCAATGTGCAATATGTCGATCAAGCGTAGTCCAGACCACATGTTCTCTCCCACGAGTATTTTGCGTTTCACAAATAGTGGGGAGGGTAATCTCCCTATCGATACTGGCCGTATCATGAGCTGTCGTTGAGACGTCAGGCATCGGGCTGAATGACAGAAGGACTACGCTCCGACTACTGCGAACTTGCGGGATGGTGGCCGCTCTCTACTGGGCAGAGATTTCTGCCAGGTACGCTGCAGGAACACGTATCTTGCAGGCATACGCTTGAGTGAAGGGAGAGCTGCATCAGTTTTCCTGGCTGCTAAATTTGGTGTGTAGTTCACAATGAAGTCCTGATTCGACGCCACGCATATACTGTGTTCAGGTACTGAGCGTCTTCTCTGACTGTGCTGTGCAGAGTAACGGCGAATTTAGAAAGTCTGTGTACAATTTTTACCAATTCACTTCCATATACAAGATATAACAGCTCGTCCCAATCACCATTGCCCTGGATTTTGTCCCCATAGACAGCAAGCAGTCCTTGCGAAGATCTCGTTTCCCGGTGCTGGGGGCGATCTCTAAGGCGACTTCCGTCGTGGCCCAGCTCCACATTGTGTGGGTTTGTTGTAAGAAAGCATATTTGCCGGATTGTCATCCTTATCAAAGCCCTTGTCTCGAAGGCTAAAAAGAAAGTTGAGCAGCTAATCGAAGCGGGCGCGGACATTAATCTTACGCAGGGGGAGTCGGCAACGTTTGAAGATCAGCCACCTGGGCCTCGCGTACGACGATCGTGACGCTAAGCGCCCCGAAGTCCATCAGGAACGGGATGTGTGTTTCTGTCCTATCGATACGTCAACTGTCGTCCAGACTCTGGGAAGCAAACAGCGGGCGTCGCGCGAACCGTATACCGGATTGTTTCAGACGGCGACGGCGTACTGTAGACCTTACTGCAGGCTAAAAGAAGTTGGGCGTTGTCACCAAGGACTTTTACGACCCGCGGAATGGGATATTCTCTCTCGTCCTACCCCTGACGCCCGCGCCGTCCTCGAACTGCGCGCGGCTCCCCTGGCTCAGATCTCCACCTGGAAACGACTATGCACATACGCGAAGACTAGTCACATCAGTCAAACTTTTGGAGACATCAGCTAATCTAGTCCACGATTGGAGCGCCTCAAGCGTGGGTTGGCCACTGCAGGCTGCATGTAATTCGAGGTGCAGGTGGGCGTCGATGTATAATAATTCAACATGCTGCCCTTTGTTTCTCGCGCTTGTCGTTTGCCTTTCCAACGCTCTCTCTTTGGCTTCCGGTACAGGAATACCATTCTTTCATTCTTTTGACTCTTCATACACTCCTTTGATATCAAGAGCACCTAGAGTCTGTGACTCGGTCCTTTCATTAACAAACAGCTCACTCTTTTCGCTGTCTTATAACTCAAACCCACTTTCCATATACCCGAGCATCATCACCAAGCAACCATGCGCTTTGATATCGTCTCACTCACGGCTGGCTTTGCCGCTACTGCCTCCGCACAATGCGTCGGCAACTACTTCAGCTTTTACAACCGCGCTGGTAATGCCATGAGCTACCAGCGTCTCGATCCCGGTCTGTTCCCCGGAACTGAGAGCCCTCATCTCCACTCTTTCGACGGAGGAAACGGACTCTCCAAGTCCATGGGCTTTGCGGATACCCAGGCCTCGGACTGCACTACTGCTCGTGTCAAGACGGACAAGTCTTTGTACTGGCGCCCCACTCTGTTCTTCACCAACGGAACCAAACTCTACCGCGTGCCCGAGCTAGCCACCAAGATCTACTACAAGTACGGGGATGGCAACAACTGGGCAAACGTCAGTGCTTACCCAGAGGACTTCAACATGATTGCTGGTAGCCCGCTCAAGCGCTCCGATGGCGACAACCCAGCCGGTGTTCGTTGGGGCTGCCACGAGCCTGATGGTAGCTCGACAGCCATCTTCGCCAATGGCTTCCCCAAAGGCTTCAGCACCTGCAAGTACGGATTCGCCTCTGAAGTCACCTTCCCTTCCTGCTGGAACGGCGAGAAGATGGACCCCAACAACCCCCATGCGCACATGGCCTATCCCAATGGCAACGCCGGTATTGGTATCGAGAACTGTCCTACTACCCACCGGGCTGTGCGCTTCCCTACTTTGTTCATCGAGTACTGGTGGGACGTTACCGGCTTTTCCTTTGGCCCTGATGAGGCTCCTTGGGTCCTGTCCAACGGTGACCCAACTGGCTACGGCTTCCACGGCGACTTTGTAAATTCTTCTGTACCCTCTCTTGAATACCTCTACTAACACGGCTCCTAGATGAACGGATGGGAGACCGGTGTCCTCGAAAAGGCCGTAAGCGAGAACGACGGCTGCAAGTGCGGTTGCGGATGTGGACAAGAAGAAATGGAACAGTGCTTCGGTTCCGAGAACGTCAACAAGGACAGCGATGAATCCTGGGCAAGCTGCTCTGCTATGGAGGCATATGGCGGTGACGATGGAAGCGTCCTTGATGCTCTCCCTGGTTGCAACCCTATCCAGTCCGGCCCCGCTTCTGCCACCTCAGCATCTGGTCCTGGCTGGACTGCTATTCCTGCCCTTGCTGGCAACAGTACTGCTATGTATTCCGCCACAGTACGCCCAACTTCCGTGGCCGGTATCTCTTCTGCATATGGCGCTGCCCCCTCCGCCGTCTACTCCGCGGTCCTGCCCAACGTCTCCTCTGCAATCTCGGTAGTTGGCGGGGCCGCAACCCCTCTTCCTATGAGTGCCTACTCATCATATAGCGCTGTGCTCCCCAACAAGCAGGTTGGCAAGCCAACTGGTGGCTACGACGCTGTCCAGCCCACCCCGATTGCGTCCAAGGCTGCAGATGCCGCTATCTGCACCGGCGGAGCTATCGTCACCAAGACGGTGAAGGCGACAGTTACTGTTACCGTCGATGGGCATGCTGTTATAAGCACTGGTTCATATTAAGCCATGCTTTGAACCGGATGATGGCTTCCATGCGCATTGCCATTGACGTTGTGCACGTTTTGCGCAATGGAAAGCTATCCAGACAAAAGATACAGAGATTTTATATCTTGGATTTCATGTACATATTTCGCCCATTTTCAGGCAAGGAAGATCATAGAGGATAGATAAGATTTGCTCAACCAATCGTTTATCAAAGATATGCTGTTACTATCCAATTCTGGACCGATGTAATCGTTAACGCTGTCGCGATCAAAGATACCCGACTGAATGAAACATGAAGCAGTGAGCAAAAGTAAATGCAAACAAAAAAAAAGCTTCGAAACTCCCATCATCCAACTTTACCTAACTTCTCGACGGTGTTCATGGCCAGTACTGGTAGTTGTGCAAACGGACAGTCAACTTATGTAAGTGGAAAAGGCAAAAAAGAGAAGTGCGCTCTTGCGAACGCCGATGATGACTCATCGGAGGTTTGAACTCCGGACCTTCAGTGTACTGACAAGGCTTTTGAAAGCCTTTGTTAGACTGACGTGATAACCAACTACACCAACGAGCCCGATTTGATGGAGTAAGAAGACTTTGTAAAAATAATAACTTGAGAAAAAAAAACGTCCTGGCTGTTGCCTACCGCAAGTCGGGTTGCAAAAAATCTGGCCATATTCAACTGTTGGAACATCAACTCCACGAATCAGACAAGGTGTCCTATTCGCTAGCGTAATGCTGCCACTGCGAAATAATGGTTCGCTTGGTCTTCGCATTTGACGCCATCAGTCGAGGCAAGGGTCAAAAGGTTGATTGAGCAGTTTTAACCTGTCTAAGCTTCTAGGACGAAAGCTTTCGCAGCCTGCGAGTCGCATCCGTTGCTCATCTGCATTTGGGATGAAGAAACTTGGCTCTGGAGACACAATCTCATATTTCTCAAGCAGAAAAGGTGCCTCGAAAAATGCCGAGTTCGTATGGCAGTGCTGAATTTTAGTTCAGTATCTGTTGTGTTAGATGCGCGCCGACAGGGCTGAACTGTAACTCGTGTCGTGGTAGGTCTCGTAGTGTGGAAAGCTCTCTACTGGTTGCGAAAGGGAGTAAGCCAAGCTAGGAAAGGAAACACTTTGGACTATGCTACATGCGATAGTACTGAATGTGCTCTATGCGTGAATTGGATGCCAGCACATGTAACGCGCATGTCGCGTATGTCGCGTTTGTCGTGGAAAAGTAGCCAAAAGTTGGTCAGGGTCGATGGAAAGAGTGAGCAGTCGCGACTACGGTGACTGCCTCTCAGCCGCCAAAGGAGGGAGCTACATCAGCAACCCGCGCACCTACAGCCATTGGCCGGCATCCGTTCACCGATACCACTGATCCAAAAATAAAAAGAACACTCATCCAACGTCACGTTGTCGCCGTATGCCAATCTTTTCTACAATAACTGCACATCAAACATGTACACGGCATCCAGATCCTGTCGCTTCGTCGGCACAGCAGTGTCCAGTTCGGCAGCGAAGCGAGCCCCCCAGCAGCACCACAGCCACATGGCACCGTTGGCCCACTCAGAACGCTCCTCCAGAGCATCCGTGCCAGCATAACCGGCAGCTCGACCTGCGATTCGATCAAAAGTGTCATCCGAACTGTGGCTAGTGAGGGGCGAATCTGCGGGTGCGCGACCTCATCACCGGCTGACGGGGCCCTGATCTGCGTGATAACCTTCCAAGTGCAGTAAAGAGGCCGGTGGGCTGTGGTGACGATCTCTAAGTCAATCGCCACTTTGCGACGCCTTTGCTCGCTGTAACGAATTATGGACATCGACGGCATGCAACAACGTGCATGGGTGTAAACAGGTCAAAAAGTATGGCCACCGCTGCTGCGAGGCGCTGGCTTCTGGATTGTTTGTACTATTGCTGCCAGACATGAAGCGCTGAGATATCGCAAACGTTGACTCTCCGCCATTTGCTTTTCATCACTACTGCTTTCTTTACAACACTCGCTCACGCATACATGCATTCGTTAAGAGGATGGAATTGGTTGGTTCTGGGTAGCATGGTGGGCATGGTACACAGCGCTGCGTTGCCTGTTATTACACCTACACCGCAACCAGACCGGGTTGGCATTCGATCGCTAAAGTACAGACAAGACCCTGATGCGTAGGACGCCTTTCATGCATGACTACAAGTATAATTGCGCTAACATTAGATCAGTATCGAGATCTTACAAGTGCTCGTCACTGCATTACCACTCTCGCTACGGCAAATCGCTGCGACCAACATACCCGCCGTCTCGAGCATACTCTGGACGGAATTTCTAGACGACAACCGTCCAGAATGGTTCAACGAGCTCCCATACGATATACAGTCTTACTTCATACAAGAATTCGGACCAGCGACGGCGGCACCACCTGCGAGCGAAGCATTGCCCACTGACGTTACCGCATCCGTGACGGCACTGCCAACAGGGACAGCCTCAAATACAGATTCATCGGCATTTGAATCCCTGTCTACTAGTGCGGCGGACTCTTCTGCGATATCAGGCTCCGAAAGCTTGAGCACAATACCCAAGTCTACGGCATTTTCGGGTAGTCTCTCGAGCGAGACATCCAGGTTGGCATCGTCTTCAGAGTCTTCTTCCGCGTCTTCGACTACGCCAGCGACTTCTTCATCTTCTACGACTACCTCTTCGATTTCATCCTCGCCGTCAAGTTCCTCTGCGACTCCAAGTTCAGCCACAGATCCCATAGCACCGGCGTCTAGCGACTCTGGCCTGACTAGACGCGAGAAAATTGGACTGGGAGTAGGAGTACCACTAGCCATACTTGCGATTGCCGCACTCTTGCTTGGATGCTGCTATTTCCTGCGCAGAAAGAGAAGAAGGTCCATCGAAGGCAGTCAACCTCCCTCATCACCCGGCTTCATTCCTCGTTTCTCGTTCCAGGACCGAGGCCTAAGCGTTGAGAGCCTCGAACACAGGCGACCCTTGAATCCTGCATTACACCAGACAAGCCGGTTCGTGGAGGACATGAATTGGGAAGATGATGGCTATGACCCGGCCCCCATGTCTACAGCCTACCAGGGCCACACGATACCACCGGCCGCAGCACCTACACCATCCCAAGCAAATGCTATAGCTGCTGCAGGCGTACCCCACCCTAGCCCAGGCAACTCTCTGCCAGCAGCATCAACGCCAATGACGATGCAAGACAATCACACACCTATCCTGGCGCCCGCACTCTACCATAGCCACTCGTCAAACCGCGCTCGTGGCCGACGAACAAGCTACACGAGCCTTCACATGGTGGCCGAAGTCACAGAACCTGATGATGACATGAACGGAGAATCCCCTATCCTAGGGCGCCACAACTCACCACCCAAGACAGGTCCTCGGAGACCCGGCATGCCTGTCTTGGACACGCTGCCTGTCCCCGCCATCGCGAGTATAAAGCGAAAGCCCATACCCACGAGTCCGATCAGTAGCCCAGCTGCAGAAGCATCACGAGGCCTCCTCCGGCCCTCTCTGGCACACAACACGGTCGATTATAGTGGAAGCAGTTCGTCCGATCTCGCCGTCTCCAGCCTGTCTTCCGACTCTGGGCACGCGTACCACTCGGACAATTCTGCGCCCATTTCTCCCATTACGCACCAGAAACCGCCGTCGAATCCCTTTGCAGGCGGCTATTCCTACCTTGAAGATTACGGCCCAGAGTACTCGAACAACGGGTACAACGACCAGGATGACGAACTGTATGGCGGACACCGGAGTTTAGATCGGTATCCGGACCCCAGCCCGCCAAGGAGAAAGAGCAGCAAGACTGAGTGGCCGTTGAGAAACGTCATGGGCGGCGGCCAGAAGAGGACGAGAAGTCCCATGTGGGATCGCGTTTACGAACGTGTATGATGATGCATGGTAACGAATGATTTCCTTTGTTGTGCATGTCAGCATTTTTGCATGCTATGATCTAGCACTGGCGTTATGAGTGTCGATGATATCCATTCCTTGTAGCGAACGATACACAGCGTCTTTGTACGCAAGTTTTTTTTTTGTTTTTGTTCTTGCTCTTGTATACCTTCCCTCGCAGCATTTACACGAGCCTCCACAACTAGCCTGGCCGAGAATTTATATCCAACATGACATTGGAGATGAAAACTGCTTGTTGAGATGCTGATTGTTGGGTGTTTGGTAATGTGCATATAATAAAGCTCGCTACATGTTGCGGGTAGTCTACAAGGCCCCGTGCATGTTCAATCTACTCAGCAAAAGTCCATCATCCCGGCCCGATGGGAACGCCCTTCCTGCCTGTGCTCCATGACGGTCGAACACTGCGGTCTGGACACAAGCCAACTCGTCGTAACCGACGCTCATGCTAGTCTCCTAGTCGTGGAACTTCCTGTTCTCGTTCTCTCCGAAAAGTGTCACCCTGATGGATGGCAGGGCCTGGGACTCGAGTAGCTTCAATCGTTCTTGGAAAGTGTTGTTGACGTCGATTCGGCCGTTGGTTCCCACAATCATGGCACCACCAGCACTGTCTGGCGTTAGTCGTCTCTCGAAGATCCTACAGTAAACCAAACTTACGATCCCTCGGGCAGCGGGTCACTCTCGTCAATGGTGATGGAGACTTCCTTGCCAACGTTCTTCTTGTACTCGGTCTGCGCCTCCTCGATAGCCTTCTTGGTGAGGTCGTAGTCGGCCTTTCGCACCCTGACCTGCAGCTTGTCCTCGTTGAGCGCATAGGCGCCCTCAACAATCAGGCCCTTCATGACGCTCTGGTACTTCTTCTTGTCCTTTGATACGTCGCCCAGCTTCTTCTCGGCTTGCTCGAACAGCGTGTTAAGCAGCTCCTGGCGGGCAGAGAGGATGCGTAATCGGCTCTTGTTGGAGACGGTGGAGCGGGTGATTTGCTGCGACATGCTGGCCTGCTTGAACTTCTTCTCGTACGACGAGTCAATGGAGGCCTGCTCCTGGCGCACTAGCTTGGACTTCTCGATGGCGAACTCCTCGTCGGCCTTGAGGCGGATTTCGTTTGCCTTTTCCATGGCTTCCTGGCGGATAAAGGCCGTCATCTTCTTCAGCTCGCCGGCGACCTGCCATCAGGGTGACTGTTAGCTGCGGTCTTGACGTAGTTGGTGGGGAGCTTGCAGCTGGCTGAAGCTGGAGGAGGATTGTACCTGGTCGTCGGAGAGGGCGTGTACTTGCGACATGATGGCGGTGTTGTGTGGGGTTCCTCTGGTTTACGGGGTGTGAGGAGGAGGTTATATGGGTGCTGGCGTCGAGGAGGCTATCGCGAGTGACGGAAGCTTGGAGGTTGAAGTTCAAGCTTGGGCCCCCAGATGCTGCCCGCGGCTACCTAGGTACGCTCTCCAGTAAGGCATGGCACGACATCGCAGATACACGCAGGAACAGCATCAACGTTATCGCCGTGATTGTAATACCATCCTGCCATCGTTTCTCTACAGACGCGTCGTCTAGTCTCGTTGCTGCACCAGAGCTGTCCTCCTCGACCCAACTACATCATCAGTCGGCTGATCCCTGCCACATGCACGGCGCCGGCTAGTCTTCCCCAACCGTGTCGTGCACTTGACCGACTCAGCGTGACGTTTCGCGACTCCCACGCCTGCGCTGTCCAAGACGGACAGAAGACTGCACGTTCCCGACTCTCTATACCCCGTACACACAGCATGCGCTCAACGACTAGGTAGCGATAGGCGCAGTGCAGCGACGCCAACCGACAAGCAATCATGGTCGAACTCTCGCCTGGCGCGAGCGTTGCTGTGAGTAATACATGGAGCCCCTAGTGCCATGGGCATGGAGTGCTAACGGGTGGGCATGCAGCTTGGAGTAATGGTCGGTCTCGCTTCCACCAGCATTCAGAGCATCGGCTTGACGCTGCAACGGAAGTCCCACCTCCTAGAGGAGGAAAAGGACGACGACGACGAGAGGCGACCCCCGTACAAGCGGCGGAGATGGCAGGTACGGAGAGTGTGGGACCATGTGGGATCCATTCACTGATATGCACAGCTGGGCATGCTCATGTTCGTCGTGGCAAACATTGTCGGCAGCACCATCCAAATCACCACCCTCCCCCTTCCCGTTCTTTCCACCCTACAGGCCTCCGGCCTCGTCTTCAACTCGATATGCGCCTCCATCATCCTCAGTGAACCGTTTACGCGATACTCCTTTGTCGGCACGATGCTCGTTGCCATAGGCGCATTGCTGATAGCCTTGTTTGGTGCCATTGCGGAACCGTCGCATAACCTCGACCAGCTGCTGGCGCTGTTGGCACGAAAGACTTTCCTTACTTGGATGGTCTTGACGGGTGTGGTAGTCATCATGCTGGTTGTTGCGACGTGGCTGTTGAAGCGCATGCATCCACGCACTACTCCTCGACTACGCCTCATACGTGGAATGTTCTTTGGTTGCGTCAGTGGCATACTCTCCGCCCATTCGCTCCTGATCGCAAAGAGTGCCGTTGAGCTTCTCGTTCGGACTATCATTGACCGTCACAACCAGTTTAACCGTTGGCAGTCGTGGATGATCCTGGTCGGACTCGTCGTATTCGCTCTGACCCAACTCTACTACATGCATCGCGGACTGAAGTTGGTTAGTACGAGCGTGCTCTACCCCTTGGTATTCTGCGTATACAACATCATCGCCATTATAGACGGCCTGATCTACTTCGACCAAAGCGATCGCCTGTCGAGTCTGCACGCTGGACTCATCGCGCTCGGAACTGTCATTTTGCTCGCTGGAGTTGTCTGCTTGAGCTGGCGACTCGAAGACGACGAGGAAGAACCCACATCACCAGTGGCAAGCAAGCACATGGGCAGGGTTCAGATGCCTCAGACCGTGCTACAACCCGGCATTGGCCTTGCGCACGGCCACCTTCTCGACCAACCTGCATCGCCTTTGGATATCGACGAAGAAGCCCCCGGCGCTCATGGATATGCCTCCGAGCAAGCCAAGCGCAAAGCTGTGGACGAAAGAACACCGCTACTCGCTCGCGCTCCAACCGGCCCCGCTTTGATGCTCGCCAACCCGAAAAAGCGAGGACCAGCGGATGCCGACCAACTGAAAAGTCCTCCGGCAAATACAAATTCCCGCAGACCCACAAGAAGACGACGGATGACTATTTCAGAAGAGACGAACGAGATCTGGGATGAGCTTAACGATAGAGATACTCTGCCCTCTCCTGCCGGGCGATCTGTGGATTTGGAGCGACGACCAAGGTCAGGAACCCTACCTCAACGGAGAAATAATGCACAGTCAGCGTGGCTCAATCAGATGCGTCGGCGGTCCTGGTTCGAAGGGCTCGGTAGCGGGCAAGGCAGAAGTGTGTCACAGGGAAAGCAGCCCATGAACAGCTCTGCGTCGCTTCTCGATCACCCCGACCCAGAAGATGGTGATACATCCGACACAGATATGGACGATACATCTCGGAGAAGACAGACTTGGGGATACGGCCAGGGGAGCAAAAGCCAAGATGCTTTGGGCGACTGGTTCAAGCTGAAATGGTGGCGCAAGAAGTGGAGAGAAGATGAAGACCATGAAGAAGAACGATCCACATGATAGTATTACAACTTCCAGCAATTTGAATATACCCAGAATGCACCATGAGCATTTCAGACACGCGATCCCAAACGATTATTGCGCAGCACTACTACACCTAAAAGGAGAGAAGAACGCCCACTGTACAAAATTCTTCTTGGTCATACTCGAAGGCCTCGTTCATAAAACAACCTTTCACTAACTCCATACCAACAGCCTCACCCTCAATCCATACATCACACAGTTCCACTACAACAACCGCCACAATGCCAGCAATGCAATACTCCAAGAAAGCGGAAACAAAACTCAAGCCACCTCTAATCGCTAACGACGACGCCTATCTTGGTGACGTCGTACCGTCGTATGTTGAAGCTATTTGTGTTTTACTAGCCCGCTGCAACCATGGCGAGTGGCTACAGGGAGATTTCCGGAACATAAATTTTACCACGATACTAGGTAGTATGGGCCGGCATGGCACGTTGCAAGAGTATCTTGTTTTGCCTAATGGGTGGGTCGTGGAACAGCCGCCGAGTCTGAGCGCGGTTGAGGCCAAGCCGGTAATAGCGCACGAATTCACTTTCGATCAGACGATCGAGGCATTTGGAATGATGACCTGACAGAGCGTTGTGGAGAAGATAGCTGTGAAGATCGGCGAGAAGGCGTGAAGAGCGAAAGAATCTTCCTCCTGCCAGTCCGTCACACTTGCGATGTCTCGCATTTGAGAGAATGTGTGTGCATTGCAGAGGTTGTAACTGGCCTGTCTCGCTCTGCGTCTTCACAGTACTAATGGATAGCGACCAAGGTACAAGATGCTAGGGTACCTAGATACACCACAACAACCGTCGTGACTCATTGTGAACAGCGTATTCAACTAGCAATATCGCACAATGACATGTCTCCAATTCCATATAACCTACCCGCCCAACTCCAACGCACTCAAGCCCACGAGTCGACCGTTCCTTCAAGACCCCAGCATCCACAAGGAGACGAGGATGGAAAAATTCTTTGAACCCGACGATCTACGGCTCTACGAAAGATTCAGCAAACTCTTTACCAAAAAATACCATTTGGGAGACGGCGGCGATGGCATAGTCTACGCATACGAACACATGTCTTCCAAAGCGCTCGTCGCAGTGAAGACTCCACTTCTGTTCACTTCTAAATATGATACAATCAAGGCGACCAAGTGTCTCGAGACCGAGATTGCAAATCTTTCAATTGTTCGACAGCATGAACACATTGCAGGCATGTTAGCATGGTCTTCTACCCCTATGGCAATCTTCCTTCCGTTCTGCGAGCTAGGTGATCTCATCAATTTCGTGATCAGATGGACATGTGAGCGGGGCGCGCAGGGAAAAGTAATCAAACGCATATCTGAAGTTACGATTTGGAAATGTTTGCACGACATGGCTCTTGCTTTGGATTATCTGCATAACAAGTACGAGAACTACGGCTATACGCACAACGATATCAAGCCAGATAACATCCTAGTCGACTTTCCCAAGGGGTGGAGAATCGAAGGCGGCATTCCCGATGAGCCCGTCTTCAGACTAACCGACTTTGCCCGTATGACACGATACGATCCGGCCCAAAGCACACGGCCAGCCCAATTTTGCGGCACACCCGAATATGCACCACCTTTCCGCGAACAGGGGACCTTGCGACCGTCCGCTGACATCTGGGCTCTGGGCGGCACCTTGCAAACCCTCGCTCTAGGCGTATATCCCATTCAATCTCACGAATCTTTCTGGAGTATCAGAGTGAAGGAGAAAAAGCCGGTTCCCTCCCTTGTCGACGGAAGTGCCTGGAGGAAAAGCTACTGGCGCCATCTCATACCGACCACCTTCCGCCCCCTCTCTGGCACCCAAGAGCAACTGATGAATGACTTTGACGTCCAGGATTCCATAGTTATCAAGGATTTCTACCCTAAACGCCCGTGGGAGCACAAACCGTATAGCAAACAGCTCGACACCTGGTACGAGTGGATGTTTGAGGTAGACGAGAAGAAGAGAATCACTGCGAGCATGTTGGCGGAATATTGTGTGCCAAGTATTGCGAAAAAGATTCGTGTGGCGAGGGAAGAGGAGAAGGCCAAGGAATGTTTTGAGAGGGCCGAGGCGTTGAGAGAGGATGTTGGAAGGAAACAGCAGGGCAGGGTGGTAGAGGCTGAAGGTGTGGCTTTCAGAACAATGAATGTTCCTAGCAAAGGAGTTAATGATTGCCATGCTATCGACGCGGAGTAGGATGGAACAATTAGCTTTGCAGTACGATGATGTGTACTTAGATTTACAATCTACGTGTTGAGTTGAACATACTGTGACGAAGTTCGGAGTAATGGTGGAACTGGAGATTATGTAGTACTAATATCCCCCACTACGTAGCGAGAACCACTCCATGACGAGAAAAATCACAGGTACTTAGACTAGTAAGCAAGATAAGCTCTTTATGCGACTCTGTACCTGTATTTTAGTACGTAAGTGAAATGCGATAGGTCTCCTTTAGCCTTACAACAGTCGCTACTAGAAAATTACCAATGTTGTTGTCGCCTCCGTGCCTGATTTGAGGTGCCCCTTGTCTTATAGCAGGGCAGAGCACTACTTCTCTACCACTCAGCTTGCATCACTTCTAGTAGTTATAATATTGTAATGTCAACCCCTTCAGCCTTACTGCCACGCTCATAAGCCAGCCTCAGCCCTGTGGCGGCGATACGAGGATGATTCATGTATTGTCACTACCCTGTTAGTACATTTTCACTAAGCGAGTAAGTCTAGTTACTCTAAAACACTAACGTCTTAGATCAGTAAGTGGGCCGGATCAGTAAGTAGGCCGCCTCACCAAAACCAGCGCGACTCTCTACACAACAACCACAATGCCGCGACAACAACGCTCTATACAGACTTCTCGCGAAGGCAGAATAAGCCTTGCTATAGCATCCTATTACAATAACCTAAATTAAGCAATTTACGCCCTAGCAAAAGCGTACGATGTGCTAAAGTCAACGCTCTAACAACGCCTTTACGGTACCTAGCCGCGATTAGAGACAGCATCTATTAACCGTAAGCTACTACTTATTAAAGAGCAGTCTCTTGTGTAGTAGATCCTAGACCTTAATCGACAAGGCTTTCCGCCCTAGGTTATCAACGTACGACGTATGGCAGACGCTCTTCTCGCCGCGCGTAGCTAAGATCTGCCTCTACAACCTGTTAGCTAGAAGTAGGTGTCGCGCTTTGTTAATAGCTAGCTAGAGCTATAGATAAAGTAGAATAGGAAGTTCTATAGCTAGCGCGCTCGCTGTAAGGATCCTATTGCTATCGTAGCGTAGTTTAAGCTTGTCAAGGAGACGCGCTAGGCGTACGGCATACAGGATATTAATACCTACAACTTTAATAAGACTAGCTTTATAATAGGCGTCGCAGCGACGTCTAAGGTAGTTACTAGCTTAGATACAGTAGGCCGCGCTACTGTTGTACAGCTAGGCAACTAAGAGTAGGCTACAGCAATTAAGTGTATTAACGCCTCTAGTTAGTATCTTCCACCCTTTGTAATCTTGTCTAGAAAGCACTACTAGGCTAGCTAGTACTACTACATCCCGCTAGACTAGGTAGTCGCTGTATTAGACAACGGCTAGACGACAGATAAGCTTAGTGTTAAGTAGGTAAAGCACTTTAACAGATATACAGCGTCTCGTACGCGTAGAGTCTACTAGCTTCTAATTCTAGATAGCTATAGCAGCTACGCTACGCCTAAGTTCGACTAGTATTGTATAAAGAACAATATTATTACCCTCTGTATACTACCTTACACCTTCTACCTCCTCTAGCCGCTTAATGTAAGCTGCTTCTCGCCGCTTAAGCAAGCGTATAGTTATAAGATCTAGGAGCTCGCTCGCTAAGGCGTCTACTATATTAACAAGGTAGACTTCCTCACTACCTATACACGGATCTGGCTAGCGGTATTTACAGAGTAGAACATCTAGGCTAGCTTCTAGGCGATAGGGCTTATCCCTCCTTGTCTAGACCGCGTCCTATCGTCGCTTATAGTTATCTATACGCCGTCTCTACTAGCGACTACAGCAGACAACAACGTCGCATAGGCTGCAGAGACGCCGCGTATAGTAGTACAGCTTTAGCAGCAGGTACGCTATCTCTAAGATAGGCTCTGTTAGCAATTAGAGAGTCTAACTACTCTAGCTATCCGCTAACTTACTAAAAGCGCTTAGCTTGCGATAAACTTAGCGACTATACTCGCAGAGGAGAATAAAAAGCTGCGTAGAGCTAGTTAGCACTAGCAACGTAGAAGAGATTAGCGGCGTTAATATATAGCTTGTAGAGGAGCGCTACAGGCTTAGCAAGGCTAGTAGCTCGCTGCAGAGGCAGAAAGGGTAGTCGCGGAGGTAGAACAAGCTCTAGCTACTCTAGGACGTTAGCGCGCGCCGCTAACGTGTACAAAATGTTACGTCTAAGGACACACGCGGACTTAATGTAGGTAGTAATAGACTAGCTATCTCTAAAATTCTATTCTATTATCTTGTGTTGTTGTGGAGCTATTGCGTAAAGAGTCGCGCTGGTTTTGGTGAGGCGGCCCACTTACTAATCCGGCCCACTTACTGATCCAAGACGTTACTAGCAAGTCTTACGTAATACTTTACTTGTAACTTAAGCCACACAGCCTGTGGCTAGAAACTATTTTAAAATAGATAGTTAGTAAACGACCGAAGTTCTCCTGCTAAGAGTTATTTAGCTCTGCCTTAGAACTTCATGTCCCGACTACGGCAAGACCTAGAGCCTTCGAAGCAACTTCCTCTTTCATCTAGTGGCGGAAGATTCACACAAGACGACAGCAATAACGCCAGCCACGCGCCGTGCAATCAAGAAAGAGTGGCGGTATAGTACCGATCCTGATCTACCACCTCGGGCAGCCCCAGATTTCCGTTCTCAAGAGGATCCAGACGAGCACATGGGACTACAATTTCAGAGATGACACTGGGCGGATGATTAAAGGCAGGGGCACGATGAGGGAAATGGAAATGCATAGGGCGTCACGACGCTGAGAAACGCAAGGAAGGCAGACAACGTAGCCTCGGTCTTGCTGACGCGACTGGGATAAGCCTTCAGTTTGTGCAGCAAGATGGCGCGTTACAACACGACAAGAGAATCGCGAAGGCGTTTGCTTGACAGAAAAAATTGATCTAGTCTGAGAGGCTCTTGGTTGACGATTTCTCCTCGTAATCAATATCGTGATCTGCGCGCTTCGCTGCTCTTTCCTCTTGCTTAGCGTATCTTACTTCGTCATCTGCCCTTATTTCTTCAGGAGGTGTTTCTGAACGCTTCCGCTTCTTAACCTCCTTGGCAAGCACATGCTTGCCCAGTGCTTGCTCTTCTTTGTTATCTGCCGCACTAAGGTATTCGCAGAGTCTTGATCCAGGAATGCGGATAAAAGTGTCCTCCTCACCCATTTCCTTCTGCGCAAGTCCTTCGTAGGTGAATTCGCTAAGGCGGAGCTGTAGACCTGGATGGTTTACGGCGTTTCCTTCGTCATCACGGAAAGCCTGTTAGGAACGTCAGAAACTTGCAAAAGTCATTGAGGAGGTTAGATCTACCTTGTCTGCAACCTCTTCTACCGCTCGCAGTTCAAGTCCGTCATCAGTAGTAACTAATTCGGGTCGCCAGACTGATAACGTTGCTTTGCGCGACTTCTTGTGACCATACTCAATGTATAGACCGACGACTACTCGTACGTTGGTATCTGAATCTAAAATATAGTTCTCGGCTAACCGACGTAAGTGCGCCTTGTTCTGCGAGTATGCAACTTCGACAATGACGCCCGGAAATTCTGCATCTTCATGCTTAAATGACGCGTCTGGCTGGTTCTTCGATTTGCTAGACCTGACGTCGTAGTGGATCTCAGTTGATCGGGCTGAATATACTTTCTGTGCGAATTCAGCCGTCTTTCCTGATCCGTTCTGTATCTTTCTCAGCTGCCTCCGAATATCATCCTCGACTTGGTCGATAAAGCGTTCGTGTATTGGGGTAGGCATACGAATAAATAGTCTGCATCGATGTGCGTCGTAGTCATACCTAGCAATAAATTCTGTCAGCTATAGTCTTTGTCGTGTCTAAGGTCTACGAACCGTATCTTGTTGTCCACGAATCCCCACAGCACATCGTCTTGCCGGAGCGTCCTCTCTATGTGCTCGTACTCTCCTTGCACAAGCTGAAATACCTTCAACGGCCCTCCGCCAGTGTCCCTCCCCGCTTGGATATGTCTGAAATGCGCGATAACGCGAGGCGCCTCCGTGAAATGCTTCTTGTCGGTCGGCGGAGGCGTCAAAGGCGGTTGTGTAAAACTCGAGGGTGGCGTGACGCGTTGGTCCTGCATTACGTGCAAGTTTTACATAGCTGTATGCTGTGCTGCATCGTGAAGTGGGTTGATGCTCGTTGCGCTGACGCATCCTCCGAGAGCTGGGCATTTCGGTCGACTCAGCAACAGCGCCACATGCTCGGAGAGCCAATGACACTTTTGTGGCTGAGACCTTCAGCCACCGCTGTTTCTCGTTCACGATTGCAACTCTCTGTTCGTGAAACTATTGCATTGCGGTAATGCAGATTTATTGTTGAGCATAACAATTTGGTTAGCTTTGGCACACATATAGAGGGACATGAGCTCGTCCTCATGTTGTGGCTGTACTTCGACCCAGTGTTCCACCGATAATTATAGCTAGCTGCTAACAAGGAGTTCCAGAGCTGTAGACCGTCCAACGCTCAGGTTTGCGCGCGTCGCCTTTTCTTAGGCTGCATATAATAGCACCGCGATCATTCGCTCTGCAGCACTACATGATGTTACATAAATTGCCCCGCACCCTGCACCTGTTGTGGCACAGTAATAAGGCAGCGACACCTAACCTTAAGTATGTCGCGCTGCCCCGCCTGCTATCCTGTAGACCAGCTTTCACTGCTCCTAAGACTTACCATTTGTTGTTCGATCTGAACTTTATTAGCCACCATTTACAGACGAGCTCAAGATGTACAACGACGATAAGTGCGAGACATACGATCGCAAGTTTGTTAACCAGCTGGCTGCTATTCAGCACATGGATGCACTTGACCACTGGGAGCCTCAGTTCGAGTGCGAGACCTGCGATAAGAGGTTCCGGACCCAGCCAGCTGCTAATCAGCATATGAATGCTGTAAACCACTACAAGCAACACCACTGGCCACGATTGTAATTAGTCAATCATTCCAGAATGAGAACGCCTCGAAGTATCATTTCTGCTCTGCCTCATGCACCATTATTACATTCCTTATCAACTGTTACCACATGCGCGCCACTGGGGCTCTCAAAGATTCCAGTGCAGCCCCATCGTCCGCCTGTGTCGCAGTCGACGACGGTGGCTCTGGCCCTTTGCCTCTGCTCGCAGTTTTGGCTGATGGCTTCGGAGCACCTAAATCTTGCCCACCCTCTGCGACCTGTACTTGGCTTATGCGCGCAATCTTGGCCTTTGGCATAGCCGCACCTGCCTCCGACGCAGCACTCTTCCGTTTCCGACCACGTTTCTTCATGCCCATAGCAGCAACTTCTGCCTCTGGTGCCGCACTTGCGACATTTCTGGCTTCCTTAGCAGCCTTTTTGACCTTTTTCTCTGCCTCCTTGGCGTCCGTCAGAGCGCGTTCCGCTCGCTTCTTCTCGAGGTCCTCATAGGTCGCCACTTTTGCTGTACCTAACACCTTTTGATCGGCTGCTCGGCGAGCTTTTCCTTCGCTGTTAACCGTAGCTAAGAATTGATTTCGATTATAAAGGAGTGCAATTTTGGCAAGGTACGTCTAAGCGGCATTTACCACCTTCTGTTGGAGCCTCGCCTTGTGCTGGCTGCTTGCTTCATCATTAGGAGCCTGTTTGATCCTGTCAAGTAGCGACATTAAAGCCTCTCCAGATACTAGCGTTGCAGGCGTAGGCAGTGCTTCGTAGCCCAGACAAGGATCCACTCTCGGCTTATCAGTAGCTGAAATAGTTAGCTTCACTGGGGGTTTAGGGATTTCCGCAAGAACTCTTTTGGGATTGAATGGGAATAAACCGCTTCCTCTCCAGGCTCTAAGGATGTTTCTTTTCGTAAACGCCTTTTCCCTTGCTGGGCTATACAGATAAGTGAAGTGCTGCTTGCCGACTGTGTTTACTCTACTAAGCTCTATCCTTTCTACTTATTCGCGATAGGCTGTCTTCAATGGCCTAAAGGCCCCAACATCACATGGCTGGGTCTTGTGGGAGGTATAGGAGGGCAAACGGCAAAGGATAATGTTGTTTTCAAAACAAAACTCTAAGATCTCTAGGGTTTCATGCGTTCTGAAACCATCCCAAATAAGTACACGTAGTTTATTGTTAGCACGTTGTTTAGTCTAGGGATTAAATACAAGCTTAAGCTACTGCAAGCTAATATAAGAGTTGGTAAATCTAGTATTAGAGAACGTATAGACCCAACTAGGCGTAGGATACGTAGTCTAGTTAGCTTAATAGGTCTTAGCGGGCTAGATTATTATAGGGTTTAGACACCTTTCGTCCGCGGAAATACATTCAACAGTAGTTACTATAGTATGCTTAACGCATACACCTCTATAAGCGTGTGTATCGTCCTTACTAACTATAACTTTCACGGAATTTAGCATACTTAGCATAACGCCAGTCTCGTCTATGTTGTAAACGTTCTCTAGAAGGACGTCTAGCTCAAATAGCACCGGCCCAATCACCTCAAACCAATACTTAACCTTATCATAGATGTTAAGCCGGCTCGAGTCCTGCGGCCTGTTCTTCTTCGCTACGATCTCTAGACAGTGTTTCTTAAATGCCTTAGCCTAGTTCGGGCCAGGCGGCTTAAGTAGCCTATCCACTAGGGGCCAATTGCGAGTAGCACTAAATGCTACCACAGCTATATACTTCATCCGCACAGGTGTTCCAAAAGCCTTCTATTGTAGCAGGAACTCAACAACTGCGTTCGCTTCGTACAGGGTGAGGTACCGCTGTTTTTGGGCTTTAGCCTGTATTGATTCTCGCTCGAGTTTGCAATAACCAAGGGTAGAGAGAGGCACGTTGAAATGTGCTGCTCGAGCCGCGAGGGTGTCAGGTATGCTATCAGGAAGTGCTTCGGTCAATGCTCGAGTAGCTAGATCCATAGTGATTAGTTCACTGCGATTCTATATGTAGGGAGGGAGAGAGGGACACAGCTCAGTGTGTGCCAGCGCGTGCCAGTGTGAGGCAGTGCAGACAAAGAGACTTGACACATTGCTGTTTACGGATTGGACAAACAGACCAAACTAGACAAACTTAACAAACAGATTCTGATGCGCCACAGGGCACGTGTAAGTGGCAGAATTCGATACAGTAAGTTACACGGCCGCTAATGCATATCAGGAAGCGCTAGAGGAGCACGCTAAGTTGGACAATCGTAAACCCCTCTTTCCGATCGGCGAAACTCCCGGAAGATACAACCCTGAGCGCTAGTCGACTTTAAATCTTAATTGTTAATTCTCCTATAGCACACTAGCATAATATAGCTCCGAAATTGAGAGTTCTGTCGATAGTCGTTGTTGAACAGGGGTAACATGGTTAGAGCAGATCCGTAGGTTATGACGAAACGATCGACAGCGCTATCAACGAGACGGTATTTTTGTATTCAGACACCGGCATTAGGTGCAGAAATAGCTAGATATACCTAGTACACTAGCTACATCTTCATATACTTGCGCAGGGGAGACATAAGATGATTAATATGTGTAGTCATCTCGTTACGGAGTGGTTCTCGCTACGCAGTAGGGGATATTATTATGTTTTGATCTATGTACAAGTAGGCTATGCTGGAGTGTCACTTATACTATCGTAACAACGTAATGCTTTTGTAGCTAGTCAAAAGTGCGGTGGGAAGCTTGTTGCTCATTCCCTCGTTAGAGCAGGTACATGATGTTCGCTGTTATCAGCGGGCGTGCAGCTTCGGGGCTTATAGCTCCTGCTTGGACGTAGTCAAGTTCTTAACTCTAGAGATTTTGAAACCACCGGGAGCTTGAGTCTGGAACATGCCCTTGGGGTCGTATTTCTTAGCAGCAGCCTGGATTTTAGCAACGTTTGCAGCGCCGTAGCTACCGAGTGGGTCCTGGTAAACGTCGGCGTAGTTTAGGTACTGCCAGTCTACCAGAGCGTCTTGGCTAGCAGCAAACTTTTGCATGTCTTCGGTAGCGGCCCTAAGTGCTTCCCTTGCGCGAACTTCAGTCTCTGCACCCTTGACAGCAATATCGAAAAGGAGCATGATGGCGTTGTCCTTGACAAGATCCAAACCCAAAACGTTGCCTCCGCGCTCCGCGCTGTGCTCGGAGAAGATGGTTGGAATGGCTTGGAACATGCACTGGGTAATGAAGTCGTGGTCGGTGTTATCTGCCTTCCATGCGTCGACAAACTTGGTGTGGGCATCAACAATGTATTTGAACACGGTAGGGTTGTTCTTGAAAGTCATGGTGAACCAGATGTCACTAAGAGCTGTCAGCTTCAGGTATCATAGTCACCTACCCTTTCGAGTTGCAGATAAAAACATACCGGTATCCAGTAGGTTGTTCAAGCTCGTCAGTGAGGTTCTTGTGGCTTGCCAACCTCGTGGTGTCGGCAATGGCTGGGATAGCCATGAACTTGTCGAAGCCTGCGGGAGCCACATTGCCAGCGACATCTTCGTACGCGGCAATGATGACGATATCCTCCATTTCAGGAAGATAGCTCCAGAAGATGATACTGGAGCCGTCGGGGTAGTTCTCGACGTTGTCGACCCATGCTGTGTAGGCATCGATGTGCTGCTGTGTATGGTTCTTGGTGTGGATTCTCGTGCCACCCCAAAGGTCTCCGGCGGTGAAAGTCTCCATGTCGTAACGAGTGACAATGCCAAAGTTGAACGAGCCACCTTTGAGGGCTCGGAAAAGGTCGCTGTTATATGTAGCGTTTGCGTTGACGATTTCGCTACTGGATGTCAGCAACAAATCTTATTTCTCCTTCCCAGGATTCTTTGTGTACTAACCCATCGGCAAGAACGACCTCATAATTTTGCACTTGGTCACAGGCGAAACCTCGGCGAGCAGTGTAGAAAGAGTTTCCTCCTCCTGTCAGGAAACCGGCGACTCCAACACTGCTTGCTCGACCACCCGCGACAGTGGCCCCATGAGGCTCAAGTGCTCCGTACACACCACCCCACCGGGTTCCGGGTTGGAACCGTGCGAGTTGTGCTGTCTGATCATAGACGGTTGCGTTCATTAAACCAAGGTCAAGCGTTACTCCATCATTGATGTTGTTGGAGCCAGCCCAAGTTGCATGGCCACCACTTCGCACGGCAAATTTGCAGTTGCTTCGGGCACCTAGTGTTTTGATGGCCGTAGACACCTCTTCGGTAGATACCGGTTGAACAATACACTTGGGATGCAGTTGAGCGCTCACGGACCAGTACGATGCCGTCCGATTCTTGTACTGTTCATCACCTTCGTAGAAGATGTTTGTCAGTCCAGCATCCTTCAGCGAAGAACACTAAAAATGGTCAGTGATGCATCAACTTTGACTAGGAGTGCATAACATACACAAGCTTCGTTCTTGCTGCCAACAACCGCGTCCCTGATGGCACCGAATTGGGTAGCTTCGGCGCACAATCCCAGAGTTGCAACAACGGCCGGTGCGAGGAGCTTCATACTGTTTCGACTTGAAAACTTGGCACACTCGGGAACGTGGACGTCGAACCGATGTGCTGGGTTTAAGAGATTTTATTGTCGCCATAGCTGCAGATTGGCCAGACAATCAGCGGCTGACAGCACCCGCACGAGAAATCACACTAACTCGGTTCAGTATTACTCTTATGCGGCCCTTAGGCGGCTCTTAACAAGTGTAGCAGATCGGCAAATATCCGTCTGCCGTCCTAACATGTGCCGTCTGCACCAGCCTACCATAGATGCGTGTTGTTCCTGGTCCCTGAAGTGCGAGACATTGACCCACATATTTTTATCGATATAATAGGCACATATAATGCTCGAGAACGAGGCCCCGCACCAACACCGCGAGCGGCCCGAAAAGCAGACCTACAGGTTACGGGAATAGTTAGTGTCGGCCTTACCCGCCGAGGTTTTGGCTCCCTCAGATCACGAAGCGTCGCACGCGTCAGCGTCGACTTTTTGCTCGCATCGCAGCCAATCACCATGCGTCAGGGGCGTAGATCAAGATAGGAGTTGCTCGCAGGTCGAACGACTAGGTCGGAGGTGGTATCTTCTGACTATACGGGGAAATGAACCAGGTCGACAGAGAATCCTCTCGTAGTGTAGGCTGTTTCGGTTTGCTATGAAATTTCGACTGGTCTGAAGTCCGTAGGTCATCGACGAGATGAGTAGGAAGCTTTGATCGTGGTAATCACGTGGATCTATTTGACTTACCGCGTACATACCTGTATAAGCAAGAACCCCGGATCGTCGCTTAGTGGTGTAGTTGGTGTATCTTCAAGCCCGTGACCAAGCCAGCATTCGCGCGACGAGGTCAACTTTTCCGAGACGGGCCTTCATATTCAGGTAAGTAATTCGGTGTGATCGACGTCCCCAACTACCCAGCTCCCACCTCTGGTTTGGCAACCTAGCGCAGATCTCATTCTTGAGTCTCTGGGCAATCTACTGACTGAACCATGCCCTTCCTTTAGTCATAGGAGACGGGTTGAACAGTCTCAAGTATACAGGCCCTCCCTCGCGCAAGAGATCTCTCATTCCCGCTCCTGACTATCGTTATGCTTTGATCAACAATACATTCTTTGTCCAAACCCCACTGCATCATGTCGAATGTCCAGGGCGTTATAACCGCTATCCCTCCACCTGATGGCTATGAGGTCAATTTTGCAAACCCACAGAAGAGGCTGGTCACAGAGGCCTATGTCACCTTCGCTGTCGAGAACATCCTAGCACTCATGTTCCTCGGGCAGCGGCTTTACACCAAAATTCGTCTCATGAACCAATTCCAAATTGACGATGGTACTGTGTTAAGTAACATTGGCCTCGAAAATTTTCTGACAGAGATCAGTCTTTGTTCTTCTCGGTTGGGCCTGCTCAGTGAGTACCCAAGGTGTTTTGATCACTGGTTTCTCCACAGGCAGTATGGGCGTGCACGCCTGGGAGATTCCAATTGAGAAGTATGCTTTTTATTCGCGTGTAAGCAGATATCCCTTCTCGTTACTTGTGTTTGTTGTTGGTGTGCTAATGCGAAGACTTGGTAGCTCATTCTAGCGGCCCCTTTAGTATATTCACCCTGCTGCGCCTTGACGAAGATCACGCTCTGTATCTTTTACAGTCGCCTCTCTCCGTCTATCCTCTTCCAATGGGCCGTTTGGACAACCATCTTTATCTGCGCTAGTTCATATATCGCCATCTTCTTCAGTCTACTGTTCGCATGCAAGCCCATTGCAGCCAGTTGGGACCCATTACTGCTTCCGACTGCGATATGCGTCAACCGAGGAGCAATCTATATTGCTACAGCTGTGATCGGTATCGTGACGGATGTGATGCTGATCTCGATTCCGATCCCGACTATCTGGGGCTTGCAGATGCCGACGAAACAGAAGATCGGATTGACCCTTATGTTCGGAGTGGGATCAATGTAAGTCTTAGCCGGAAGGAAAGTCGCACTTTGGACGACTACTAACTTGACGCAGCACAATGGTCACGTCCATTATTCGCCTTATTGTTTTGATCCCGGCTCTGACAGACATGGATCAGACATGGGTTATAGCCGTGGGTTCTTTGTGGATGTAAGGCTTCCGTCATTGCGGTGTCCTCGGATGCCTAGAAGTTCTTCAATTGACGAAAACACAGTATCATCGAAAGTAACTTGTTCATCATATGCTGTTGCTTACCGACTCTGCGACGCTTCCTCAAACACGTCGCACCACGATTGATTGGCGAAAGTCGCTCATCTGCAAACAAAGACTCATCTGACCGCAATCACGGGCTACGGACTTGGGGAAACGAGAACACAGGCCCGAAGCGCAAGTATGACACTTTGATGCGTACTGTAGACGGGACGGTGCAAGGGGACGGAGACGACGAGATTCCCCTCGCCAGCGTACCAAACAAAACAGGCTCAAGTGAGCAAGAATCCAAAGTACCAACCGGAAAGGTCGAGATGAAGGGAGACAACGATAGCGAGGAAGCCATCTTGTATGAGCGGACCGTTCAGGTTATTTATGACGGCGGTGAAGGAGGCGACCCCGCGAATCCATACACACGTCAGGTTTGGGTAGGCGGGCAGCCCAAGGCTTTGTAGGCTTCGCGACGGGGCCCTACGCTGGAGTTATCATTATCGTCACGACTGCTTGCTTACAACGTTGAACGACATTTCTAGGAACATTCTAAGACTTTAATTAAGGATTGGGTTTATGACAGAGCAGGCAGATGTCGGCCATAGCAAGGCTGGAACCTGGAAGAGCTGCTTCGTGTTCAGAGCTAGATCGGCAGATGGCTTATATAATCATCGTGTCTTAACGTCTTGGATCAGTAAGTGGGCCGGATCAGTAAGTGGGCCGCCTCACCAAAACCAGCGCGACTCTCTACACAACAACCACAATGCCGCGACAACAACGCTCTATACAGACTTCTCGCGAAGGCAGAATAAGCCTTGCTATAGCATCCTATTACAATAACCTAAATTAAGCAATTTACGCCCTAGCAAAAGCGTACAATGTGCTAAAGTTAACGCTCTAACGACGCCTTTACAGTACCCAGCCACGATTAGAGACAGCATCTGTTAACCGCAAGCTACTACCTATTAAAGAGCAGTCTCTTGTGCAGTAGATCCTAGACCTTAATTAATAAGGCTTTCCGCCCTAGGTTATTAACGTACGACGTATGGCAGACGCTCTTCTCGCCGCGCGTGGCTAAGATCTGCCTCTACAACCTGTTAGCTAGAAGTAGGTGTCGCGCTTTGTTAATAGCTAGCTAGAGCTATAGATAAAGTAGAATAGGAAGTTCTATAGCTAGCGCGCTCGCTGTAAGGATCCTATCGCTATCGCAGCGTAGTTTAAGCTTGTTAAGGAGACGCGCTAGGCGTACGGTATACAGGATATTAATACCTACAACTTTAATAAGACTAGCTTTATAATAGGCGTCGCAGCGACGTCTAAGGTAGTTACTAGCTTAGATATAGTAGGCCGCGCTACTGTTGTACAGCTAGGCAACTAAGAGTAGGCTATAGTAATTAAGTGTATTAACGCCTCTAGTTAGTATCTTCTACCCTTTGTGATCTTGTCTAGAAAGCACTACTAGGCTAGCTAGTACTACTACATCCTACTAGACTAGGTAGTTGCTATATTAGACAATGGCTAGACGACAGATAAGCTTAGTGTTAAGTAGGTAAAGCACTTTAATAGATATACAGCGTCTTGTACGCGTAGAGTCTACTAGCTTCTAATTCTAGATAGCTATAGTAGCTACGCTACGCCTAAGTTTAACTAGTATTGTATAGAGAACAACATTATTACCCTCTGTATGCTACCTTACACCTCCTACCTCCTCTAGCCGCTTAATGTAAGCTGCTTCTCGCCGCTTAAGCGAGCGTACAGTTATAAGATCTAGGAGCTCGCTTGCTAAGGCGTCTACTATATTAATAAGGTAGACTTCCTTACTACCTATACACGGATCTAGCTAGCGGTATTTATAGAGCAGAATATCTAGGCTAGCTTCTAGGTAATAGGGCTTATCCCTCCTTGTCTAGACCGCGTCCTATTATCGCTTACAGTTATCCGTACGCCGTCTCTACTAGCGACTACAGTAGACAACAACGTTGCATAGGCTGTAGAGACGCCGCGTATAGTAGTACAGCTTTAGCAGCAGGTACGCTATCTCTAAGACAGGCTCTGTTAGCAATTAGAGAGTCTAACTACTCTAGCTATCTACTAACTTGCTAAAAGCGCTTAGCTTGCGATAAACTCAGCGACTATACTCGCAGAGGAGAATAAAAAGCTGCGTAGAGCTAGTTAGCACTAGCAACGTAGAAGAGATTAGCGGCGTTAATATATAGCTTGTAGAGGAGCGCTACAGGCTTAGCAAGGCTAGCAGCTCGCTGCAGAGGCAGAAAGGGTAGTCGCGGAGGTAGAACAAGCTCTAGCTACTTTAGGACGTTAGCGCGCGCCGCTAACGTGTACAAAATGTCACGTCTAAGGACACACGCGGACTTAATGTAGGTAGTAATAGACTAGCTATCTCTAAAATTCTATTCTATTATCTTGTGTTGTTGTGGAGCTATTGCGTAAAGAGTCGCGCTGGTTTTAGTGAGGCGGCCCACTTACTGATCCGGCCCACTTACTGATCCAAGACGTTAGCTCAGTCACGATATATAGTGGGGCGCTAGCGCCCGCACCCGCCTGCTCACGATCATCCTCTTCCACGAAGCATGTCTCAATCCACCCCACCCAACGCCATCGTTTTTAAACCTCCCACTCGAGTATTGGTCGACAGACCATCGGTGATCCTCTATGGAGCCATACAGTCCGATCCCAGTAAGGACTGGCAGACCCATCTCGTAGCCTTGCTCTCCCACCTGCCCATTGCTATCCTGAATCCACACCGAGATGATTGGGACAGTAGCTGGGTCGAAGACATCTCTTTCGCGCCCTTCAGAGAGCAAGTTGCGTGGGAGATGGACTACGCGCGCATAGCTGATGTCATTGTTTTTTACTTTGCAGGTGACGCTGAGGCCAAACAGCCTATCACATTGCTAGAATTGGGACTATATGCGGGAACAGGCAAGGCAATTGTTTGCTGTCCAGAGGGCTTTTGGAAGAGGGGTAACGTACAGATCGTCTGTGCGAGATATGGTATCGACTTGGTGGGATCTATGGGAGAGTTAGAGCTCAAGGTACGAGCAAGGCTGTTGGCTAAGCTTCATGAGGGTCCATCTTCCACGAAGCCAGCGGATGCCGTGTGATACCGCTTCAACCTTCCTTATCATTTCGACTGCTCACGAATGTTTTTCGAGACTTGTATGGCAAGGCTGCGGCGTTTAGGCCGTGCGGTATCTAATCGTTCAGCTGCCAAGCAAAGTCACAGTATTGTCCTTTGCATTGGATCTATTGCATTCGTGCTCAGCCTTGCGTGGAATGAGTGCGTGACTAACCACTATAATTTGTACCTTCAGGAAAACGTGTAAAGCGATACGAGCATATGGCAGCCTGGAACTGCAAGCCGCTTCCTTGACGCAGGTATCGAATCCCCCCCCCCCTGTGACAAAACTCTTCTATTCACTGCACAAAGAACCCAAGTATCTCAAAGAGTATGCACCGTCGTGCTGTCAGCATCTGACGCTTGACTCATACTACGTATACGAAAACATATACGACAGATGCAACCCCAAAGACAGAAAGGTTACTTGTGGGTATCATCGGTCTTGCACCAGATTGCTACCATGTCTGAAAGCTCTCAAGTCAGCGCTTTCTTCGAGCAGTTCGGCCCCGATCCCAGACCATCGCCTAACCACATTGTCGAGACATGAGCGCGTCTTCTCAGCAACAAGTATGATGTACGCAACAGTATTCATCGCGAACCATTCGTAATGCTGGTATTTTACATGTTCCATATCGAGTCAAGTCTCGATATTGGCAACATGACGAGCATAGAACCTAATCGACACGAAATACTCAGGTGGTTTTCGAAACGGGTGCCATGCTAGTGTGATGCACGCTGTGGCCGTGGTTGCATCAAGGGTCAAGAAGGATATATCAAGTGATACTCATGGTGGCTTTTCGCCTTTAAAAGGGAACATGGACTGGGACAATTGTTACCGCATGTGGAAGGAGTAGCGTGGGAGGAGTCGCGTAGTGGTGCTGTGTGCTAATTCATCCCAGCGTCCTCCGCTCCCGTATGGTATGTCGTTCGTTTTGACCATTACATTCTTTCATCGAACAGATGGGTCAATGGAAAGATACTGCTTATTCTAATATGGCACGGCAAGCAATCTTAGGGAAGTATCGAAGATTTGTTGGATATGTCTACGCGCGCTTCCGCTATGCCTCCCTTCTCTGGGCGTGCGCCGTAGAATGCCAGACTGTCACCCATACGACCCCTCTTATAGAGTGTACGGCTCCTGTTTCCACGAAACCCTTCTCTCGTCTCTCATTCTATCAAACCTCACCACACTCTGTAGCAGGACCTGTGCGCCTAATGCACAGTCTTCTTCTTTACAAAACTCTCGTGGGTTATGGCTCACACCTTCTCTACATGGCACGAAAATCATGCTCGTCGGGCAGCGTTTACTCGCATATACGCTGTCGTGTCCGGCACCAGAAGTCATCTCCATAGACTGGTTTGGGCCGAGGATGCTGCGCGCAGACTGGCTGACGGACGTGATGCAGTCTGCGTGGAATTTGGTGGCTGGGCTATCGAAGCCCTCGACTATCTCGACAGTGAGAGGAAGACCGCTCGTGCAGCCGTGGTTCGAGCCTTCAACGTCCTCACCTGCGGCGATCTTGGGGAAATCGCGCAAGACTAACTCTTTCATCTTTGCGACTGTCTCGTCGTTTGGTGATCTGATGTCGAGACTGAATGTCACTTCGCCAGGTACTGTGTTTGTCGAACCAGGTTTTAAGTTGAGTATACCCGTGGATGCTAGCGCGGAGTTGGCGGTTGCAAGGCGATGAGAGTGTAGAATCATTTTGCTTGCTGTTAGCAACGCATCAGCTCGTGACTTGAGATCTGTGGTTCCAGTATGCGTGTCTCGTCCCTTGACCTTGACCGTCATCCATTTGTAAGCCTGGACTCCAGTAACAACTCCGATCTTCTTGTTTGCCATCTCCAACAGTGGGCCCTGCTCGATATGCAGTTCAAAGTGCGCCGCCATGGGCATGGCTTCGTAGCTTGCTGGTGTACTTCCCAGGTAGCCAATTCGCTCAAGTTCAGACTTCATGGTTGCTGTTCCAGGATGAACTTCACGGAGGTTGTGTGCTGTCTCAAGAGCAATAGAACCTGCCCAAACTCCGCTAGAGACCATCGACATGGGGAAGCGAGCGCCCTCTTCGTTAGTCCAGTTGATTACGCCGACAGGATACTCGGTCTCCGTCCAATTGTCGGCGAGCACCCTGAGCATTTCCACACCAGCAGTGACTCCCAGGATTCCATCGTATCGTCCACCAGTAGGCTGTGTGTCTAAGTGGCTTCCCACAAATGTAGGCGGTTTGTCATTTTTGAGTCCAGCACGAACTGCGAATTGGTTTCCCATGGCATCAACAGTGACCTCACAGCCAAGCGACTTTGTAGTATCTGCGAACCAATCACGTGCAGCTTTGTCGGCATCGGAGAGCGCCAGTCGACTCATACCCGTTTCCGTTGACTTCCTGCTATCGTCAGCAACATAATGATCGGGTGTTTGGACTACATACTCGCCCCACGGCTCGCCTGTACCCCATTGACATGTATGGTGTATATCTTCCATCAGCCTTGCCTGGTTGACTTTCAGATCCCTCATCAAATCATCGTCCAGCTCTTTTGTTCTGATCTGACATTGTGGCGAATGGGAGAAACACCTGACATGGTTATGCCCTATCCTTGCTTGCGCAGTTGGTACAGCTCTTGGTGCGGGGTACCACCTGCTTGCAATGCGGATCGCAGCAGGGAACCGATTAGCCAGCAGAGCCATTGTGTGGGAATAACAGAGGAAGAAGAAAGATGAAGTTCATGACGGTACGGGTTATGGAAGTCGGCATCTCAAAAGGTGAGATGACATGCAGGCGCCCAGTCGTGTCGCGGGGAAGGAGCGGGTTCGATGTCCGATAACAGTAGTGCATGACTGTCCCGCTTTTCTAACATGCAAGTTATCCGTCGGTTAATAGAGTGTCCAAGTACAACGATGATAAGGTGACTGTAGTGGTCTGTGATTTATCAGGGACAGGTTATTGCGTTCACGAGATATTTATGAAAGATGGAACCACTACAAGAGTTAAGAGACCATGCTCCATGTAGTAAAAGCAGTTTTGCTGGTATTGGGTATCTATAGATGAACTGGGTAAAATCAACATCGCGCCTTCGCATGCTGCCCGAAACAAACTCCTTGCTCAAACTTTCCGGCTTTACGACAGACTTCAGATGGCCTTTGCTTTCCCCTTCCCTTGGATTGCTGGCTTCATGTCCTCCTCGGAGACGTCGTCTTCTTCTTCGCTATCGCTTATGAATTCATCGTCTTCGTCATCCCATCCAAACATAGCCCTTTGTTGGACAGGCTTTGACGAAGAAGCGGCCGGTTGAGCGTCGTCGTCTTCTTCCGAGCTGTCCCTTTGTGCCATGAGCATCTTCTCGATAGCTTCTCTTGTTTTGTTCTCTGCCTCCTCTTTGTCCTCAACCCACTTTCCATCCAGACGTGCGGTGCCTCTGCTGTTCTGTAGCTCTTCTTGCTTTCGTTCGGTACTGGCCACAATGTCCTCCCACTTCTTCCGTCGCTCCTCCTTTTCGCGCTGTTCCATCTCTGGCTTGATCGCTAGGTATTCGGCGAGCACCTTGGCTTCGGTGACGGTACGCAGGCGTCGCCCGTCTAAGTTGCGGGATGATCCATTCACGTCACCCTGCTTTTTCTTACGCGAGGACATGCGGCCACCTTGTGCGCGCAAAATCGATCCAAAGCCACCCTTACCACCACACAGCGGTACGGTCAGGCGTAGCGACAGAAATGTGTCTGTGGGCGAGGATAGGAGCGATGACACTGGTGCAGTGTCGTGGCGAACGAAGCGGCGCGAGTTGGTGGTCAAGATGTAGGACGAGTTCTGAATCCATGGCGCGCGCTCATAGAGTGTGTCGTAGATGGAAGTAAGAGGCGCATCTTTTTGCGTTGCGAAAGCGATGTTCCGCCCGCGGATGCTGTCGACGATGACGGTGATGGGGGACTGTGTGGCAGCGTCCATAGTTGCAGGCTGGGTATGCAGGAGTGGCAGTCGCAGTTGACTCGGATTACGATACAATGTGTGAATGCTGAGCTTGATTTTGCGAGTTGCGCGTGGGAGGGGATGAAGGTCGTTTGGTTTGGGAAGCTGAGCAGGCGGCAACCATAGTTGAAGATTGGGGACCAGGCCTTGGCGGTACCAACAGATGGCCATAGCGCTCGCTTAGACTAGCCTCGCACCCATTGCTCGAAATCGTCCTTCTATGAGCGAACTTCTGAACCCATCGACCTTCAACCACTCCTAGCATTCCCGAGTCTTTCGCAAACCGTCAAGATGCTCATCCCCAAGGCCGACCGCAAGAAGATCCACGAGTTAGTCTACCTTTACAACCGTCATTGCCACGGCGCAGTCGAGCTCGGAGTTTCGCACGAAATGATACGACTTGATATGAGCTGAGCAACATTTGACTCTCAACTACACCACAGAACAAATCCGCTAACGTACATTTTTTCCAGGTACCTCTTCCGAGGTTAGTATTCCCACGTACCCGCGAGCCATGGCTATGGCACAATTATACATTTTCGCGGCTTTGCTGCATATAAGGATAGGCTGACACACGGTCACCACAGAGGGAGTCCTGGTTGCTAAGAAGGACTTCAACCTTCCCAAGCACGGCGAGATTGACACCAAGAACCTCTACGTCGTCAAGGCTTGTTCGTACCTCCTACTTCTCCGCAAGGCTGTCAGGTCCTAACAATCAATAGGCCAGTCTCTGACCTCGCGCGGTTACCTCAAGACCCGCTTCTCGTGGCAATACTACTACTACACCCTCACCCCCGAGGGTCTCGACTACCTCCGTGAATGGCTCCACCTCCCTGCCGAGATCGTTCCCCAGACCCACATCAAGCAGCAGCGCTCTGCTCCTCCCCGGGGCATGCTCGGCGGTGACGACCGTGAGCGCCGTGGTGGAGGCCGTGGTGGACGTGGCGGTGACCGTGGCGGTGACCGTGACGGCTACCGTCGCCGTGACGCCGGTGAGAAGGCCGAGGGTGGTGCCCCTGGCGAGTTCAAGCCCGAGTTCCGTGGTGGCTTTGGCCGCGGACGTGGTGCTGCTCCTGCTTCGTAAGCAGTCGAGGACTTTCTGGAGTAAGGCTAGATACGGTTTCATCTTCATGTCGGGCTTTACTGCATTACAAAATGGGATCGGATACGGCGAAATGACCGGATGATACTACGAATGGATCGCTTGTTTAAGTTGCGATGATGCAGTCTTGGACGACCATGTCCTCAATGATACCCCATAACCTTCAGTGAACTTTTTGCCATGGTTGTCTTTCTTCTTTTCTTAGCAACTTGTCTAGTATCGGGTTTGGCCCGATGCATGTCATTGCTGGCAGACTGGATAGTCGTGATTCTTTCGAGCGCTGGGTATTCGGCTCTATATCTATGACGATCGAGGCACATCCAACTCAATGCCCGCCCTTTCCCGACTTCAATAACCCATCGCCACTCTTCATCCACATGGCACAGATGTGTCCAATGCTTTGTCCACCCATTTCCTTCTCTACTAAACCTCTCAACAATTTCAGTTTCCCCTCCATACTCGTCTGGTCATTCCCGCCCCCTTGGTTTTTGAGCGATCTCCTACCCAGCACAGCAATGTTCCTTGTACTAGGAATCCGCAAATGCTCCTTCTCGACCACATACCCCGTCTCCTCCGTTAGATGACACACCCAACTACACAGACTAGCGTACGCAGATGGCTGCTTGGGCTTCTTTGACGCCGCTGTCGTTGGATCAGGAATGACATGTTTTGCATGCGTCGGCGCGCGAAATCTTGCACCGCCAAAGTCATGCGAACAGCATGGTATGGCGATAAAAGGCGAAGAATTCACATGAGCGAGTAAAGGTGTCCAGGGCGTAAGTTCGTCGGCGTGATTGCTGATGATAAAGGTACCGGGTGGGAAGAGGCCGTTATGGTGCGGTGTCGAGGGACTAGTGGATGTGGAGGAAAGCGCCTGGATGATTTCGGGCACGAGGAGCAGTTCTTGCAGCTTCTGGGTGTGGTGTGGTGGGAAGATGTCCCATGTTTTTCTTCGGCGGGCGTCGAAACCCCAGCCGTGCCAGCCTTCGGCGTTGAGGATGTACACGAGAAGACCGTTTCCACAGCCTATGTCTACGAAGCCCGGGAAGTTGGCCTGTGCTGTTTTGTTCCTTTGCTTTGCCTCGATCTCTTCTTCTTTTTCTTCGTCTTCCTCGGCGTCTGCGTTTTCGCGGGTCTGCTTGTCCATGTCGTTCTTGGAGCCGTACATGTCTCTCCAGAGCTCCATCAGAAATGCTGCGATTCCCAGATCTTCAAACACGTGTTTCTCGGCGGGTGTCTGCTCCACCCATCCCTCAATCAACTCTTTTGCATACTTGCCCTTGAGGAATGCATACGTATCCTGGAATCTCTTTTGTCCAACCACTTGATCGTGATGGACGCGTTTTGTGTACCCAGCTTGCTGACCACGCGAGTGCTTGTGTATGATCTCAAGAAGCTTAAGAGCTGTGCGGGAAAGACGATTATCAAGTGGAAGGGCAGGGAAGAAGGAGTAATGAATAGATAGATTTCCGGATGCAGGAATCAGAGATGGAGGCGGTGAGAATGGGGAAGATGGAAAGTGTGTAAATAGCATTGCCAAAGAGCGTACTTTGGGATGGTAATACGGGATAGCTTCCGGTGTGGCAGCGTGAGGAATGTATATGACCATGTACCGCTCTGCTTTAACAGTCTCCTCAGCTCCATTGGGGCTTGTGATGGTGACGTCTTGATGCGACACAAACAAGTGACAAGTCTGCATTAACGAATCATCCAACTTTGGATTTCGAGGTACGAGTTTTCGCACAACCGTGTACTCCAGCTCATATCCTTGTATACCTCCAGCGATCAGTTGTGGTCGGCATTCTGGTCGCAGGTGCTTGACAATGCTTGCTAGATCCTCTGGAGTATTGGCTTTGGGGTTAAACGTAGCGTCTGTGAAACTTTGATACGAGAGCTCTGCGCGTGCCAAATGCGTTGACGTCCGGTTGGGATTCTCGAGCAGATTGTGGCTGACTTCGAGGAAGTGCTGAGGCGCAAAGTTTGCCGGCGCAGATTGTACGATGGCCCAGATCTCGGGTGGGAGGCCGGTGGAAACCCTAGGTGCACTGGATATGTCATCAGGTGAGAACTTGTCACTCGTACCCTCTTGGTTTTGGGCTTTCGTTATCGGCTGTGCTTCTTGCCGTTTGACATGGTTCTTGTGTGCCTCAGTGGTGGACGATCTGTTCTCGCGATTTCCAGCTTGCTCGTCTTGCGCCATATTTCCCGATCTATCTCTTGATTTGCAATGGCCCTTCCACAAGGCAGATTTTCAAAATCCGTACAGATTAAACGATTATCGAGTTGCGACAATGCAAACAACGTGTGGAACGATGGTCCATCAGTGATGGTTAACCTTCAAAGCTTGAAGTTATTGTTCTGTACCTTCGAGATTGAGCGGTAGTATCGAAGGCGTTGGTGTTATCCGTGCAAGCGAGCAAATCGAGGCTTAGTTTGGCCCACTACAGCCTTCAAGAGCGACAAACACCATGGGTGAATACAAAGCAAAATGGACTTTTTTTTAAAAAAAAAAAATGCAGCTTTGGGCATGTCTCCATATTCATCATAACGAATCCATGTCATAAAATGCAATGCACGTAGTCGGGGTGCAATAATCAGTGAAAATTTACTCCAGTTGAAGTAGGCCCACACAGGCCATGGCGTACCCAATGGGCTTTGCGCACAGCTCCAAGCCACCCTATTGTGGAAGCTCTAGTTTGTGGCTGTGGTCTATCAAATCTATATCCCGTACATCTAATAGTGCTTCCAAACGCCCTCATCATGCACTTCATTTCTCAATCGTCCCATGGCACTTGCTTACCGCCCATAGTAATGCGCCATCTCGAGGCCTGCCCTCTTGAACCCACACTTGACATAGAAACCCTCATTCGCTTCTGAGCAATCGAGAATAGTCTTGTAACAGCCCACCTTCTCCGCGACAAAGTCCAGCGCCTGGATGATCCTCAGTCCAAGCTTCTTACCCTGCTGGTCCTTGGCTACAGCAATATCCTCAATGTGTCCGACGAGACCGAGCTGATGAATGAATTTGCGCTCGACAATGAGGGCGCCGGTGCCGACGATGGCGTTGGACGAATTGGTGATGCAGAGAAGGTAGTATTCGTCGTTGCGGGTTTTCATCCAGTCGTAGCGTTCGTTCCATTGCTGCAAGGGGGAAGGGGCGTGTTAGCCATGTGCTTTATGTGTGTTTGCATAGGCCTGCGGATCGTGGAACGCTGATGTACGTATTGTAAAGGGAAAGTGAGAGGGCTCCATACCTCCTCAGTGATGTCTCCGACTGTGGTGAGCACTCTCAGTACATCCAGGAAGCCATTGTGGTAGTCTTTCCTCTCAAGCGGTCGGCAGCTGTAGCCTTCTGGGAGTGCTTTGAGAACTTCAGGGGAGATGAGCTCGGAGCTGAAGAGCGGACCTTCGGTCGATGACATTGTGAGCTGGACTTTGCTCGTGCGCGGGTAGTGACAAGTTGAAGGGGGCGGAAAACGGTGATTGGGTTTGCGGCGCAATTAACCAGTCTTCTGGAGCTGATACCGATGCGCTGCATCGAGCGTCGCGGGGTGTATTCGCGACGTTATCGATAAGCAGGCGGTGAGCAGAGAAGCGCTGTCTAGAGAGCGAACCAGATCTATATTTGGAGCGTTCAGGGAAACTTCGTCACGAGCATTCTCGTGTCCACATTCCGCCAGCCTTGTTCAGTTTTACAGACTATTTCATCTTGTATCACTACGTAGCAGCCATTATGAGAATTCCGTCAATGTGAGAATCCAACTTGCCTGACCGCTTTCAGCACATCTTCAGGCCTCAAATCTCCATCCTCAAGCTCGAGCCCTACCATCTTCGCCAATGCCTCTGTCAGCTCCGTATTCTGTCTCTGCAACAGCATGACCCTCTCCTGCATCCGCGCCATCTTAATAATCGAACTCTCGTCCTCTATGCCTCTATCATGGCTACTTTCGACTTCCATATTTGATTCTGGAAGCGGCTCCGGTGTATGCGCTGGGGTTGGTAAGGCTCCCGCAACGGCATCGGAGTGCTGCTCTTTCTGCTCGTAGTATCTGAGCAATGGCTTTCGCTTGATGCGCTGCAAGTCTCGCAGCTTCCGAGCTCTGGTTTGATCTTCTCGGATTGTGCGCGGCTCGGGCTTGGGCGATGCTGCGAGCGGATCGTCTTCGACCGGTACTGTTTTGGGTGATCTCGGGGGTCTCTTCGGGCTGCGCGGCGATCCAGAGGTTGGCTCGGAGAATGAACGACTAGGGATTTCGACGTTGGACAGTATGCGCCCCACACCTGGACTGGCGAGAGGGTTGAGCATCTTTTCGTCAAAGGTAATGGAAACATGTCGAGAGCGTCGTTGTATCCGAGACTGGCATGTCGGGACAGCGACCACCTGAGTATTTCGAGGACTCTCAGTTGGTACGACGATTCTCAAATGTCTTGCACCTCCAGAGGTTGTCATCTCGCGAGCGCATGTCGGGATAGGGGCCTGTCTGCGCGCTTGTTGAGGAGAGCCTTCCACAGATCCTACGCGAGCAGCCAGGGTTTTGCGCTGTTTGGCTTTGAAAAGTTTCATCGTCTTCTTGCGCTGTCGTACGGCAGGCTGAGAATCTGTACATGGTCCAGTGTGCTTGAGATAGTAGCTGAGATCATTTAGGCCCAGGTCAGCGCTCGCCGTCAGTGCATCGTGGCTAAGAATCGGTGGCGCCAATCGTCCTACCTGCGAGGAACCTACACGGCCAGCTTGTCCTACGTTGAGGCGTTTTGATGTTCGCTTCTTTGGAACGTGGACATTATCTTCTAACTTGTCATTCTCGTCACTAGACGAATATTGCTCGTCAGCTTCAAAAACAAAGCCGCCATGTGTAGAGATGGCTGACTCGATCTGGACTGGAAAGGTTGGATTCGTGAACCGCTTCGGGCTACGGTGCGGTACCGCAGGTGGTGGCTCATCCAGATCAAGCTCACCATTAGCGTGAATCTCCGTAGGCTTTTTGGTCGACTCTGAAATAGGCGGCTCAAAAGAGATGGGAAGTGGAGCATCTGGCGCATCTGGCGCATCTGGCGAACAAGCATGGCAAAGTGTTTTCGGTACTGACACCGGACCACCCGTCTGGCTGTCAAAGTATCTTTGGATCACTCCAAAGGTACCCATTTCCCCGACTTGCTCCGTCTCTATCTCAGGTAGCAGCTCGCTCATAGTGTCGTAGCTAGCCTTGCGTCGGTGCTTGGCGACCAGGGGCTCCAGTGGCGCATGTCGTGCAGTCGTTAGACTTGGAATCGTGACTTTAAATGGCGTCTGACGGCGCTGGCGCTTCTTGTCTTGTGGACGACTCGTCGGTGGGCTTGCACTTGGAATGCTGACATCGCGGTCTACATGCTCAGAAGAGAAGGTAGAGTGTAGCTCGTCTGTAAGCATTCTGGTCAAAGGGACGGAAGCTGAGCGTCGACTTGGCTTGGCCGATGGTTGAAAGATCTTTTGTGATGATGGTGATGAGATCTCCTTGGAGTCAAGTTCGATTGCATTTTCAAACTCATTTGAGATGGGTTTCCCAGCTGTAAGGGATACTGTTGATGAGCTGTAGGCCTGTGGACTGGTAGTGACACGATTGTCGCTGACCGAACGGGTTCCATGCGAAGTCCTAGGACGAGAGTAGTTCTCCTTCGAAGTTCCGGAAGGTTGATAGACGTTGATAGGTTTGGGGGAACGCATTTCGAAGTGTCGTGGAGTGTGGTTGAGAAAGGTGCCTTTGCATCTTTGTTGACAGCCCAACTCATTAATAAAGTGCACCGGCAGTGACAAGTCATAGCCAGTCGGTTGAGTCCCTGCAGTGGTCGGCGGGGTGTTTTCGTCCTGCGTCGAGGCCGTTGACTCGCGCTTGAGCGACTCGGACGTCACGCTTGTGTTCATCCTACAAGTCGCTTCTAACGCTCCAGCATATTCAAGAACACTCCAACCAATGTGCCCGAACATTGGGAATGAATTCAAGAGGCTTTCTGTGGAAGCAGACGAGATCATATTTGCAACCTGGTTGGCAAGTATCCTTGAACCAGACGTCCAAATTGCAATTCTCTTCCCGTTTCGATGCCTAAGCGCGAGCCGTGAGTACTGCTCAGCAAGGAACGCTGGCTGAGAACGTGGCACAACCAGGAGATCGGTAACTCAGCAGATGCAATAGTGTTGTATATCACGAAGACCGCTGAACGTCGGCTGTAACCTCAAGCAGGGGTAAGATGAAGGGTTGGCTGCGATGATTGGCAGGGGCGGCGTGGAATCGGCCGTAGTGTGTAGGAGGTCAGGTGACCGGCAGCTCACTTTGCGCCCAAGCTTGCTGCAGATAAGACAGTTTCTCAAATTCGAGACGAGGAAAGTCATGTAGTGTAATCAGGGGCGGATCTGAGGGTAAGGATCACTTCTCGAGCTCGTGATGCCGAGAAGCGAGGCAACGTGACACTACAGCTTATTGACAGCGAAGCCGGTATCCGATGATAAGGTTGCGCATAAATCGCGAGAAGGTTTTGTCTCGGAGAACATTAAATGTTGACAAGGTTGGTAAAAAGAGAAGCTAGTTGGAAACACCCGCGAAGGAAAGGAAGATTGCATCCGAGAAGTACGAATTATTGGTTTTCCGCTCACAAGACATATTGAAGATCGCACCAAGATGCATGCAGCAAGCCAGCTACGATCCAGAGGATGTGCCACTGGCCCGGTGACGATAATTGGGTGCATAAGTTTGTACTACAAGTGTACAAAGGTGATTGGCAGCCGGGTAGTACGAAAAGAGCGTGAGTGCTATGCGACTTGCTTGATCCGGCGGTGATGGGGAGCGCCTTGCTGATGCTACGCTTCAGTACAAGGTGAATGAGACGCATGCGTAAGACGGACCGTTGATTCTTGCTTGAAGAGTGTAGGGTGCAGGTCCCAATAATTGGCAATGGGCGGTGTGCGTCATGGTGGTACGGGAGCGCCTGACTAGCAGAACAAAGTTGCGGCCCTAATGCACTAGCGATACAGTGACCACACATAGACGCGCGATATACACGACGTGCGCAAGTGACGAGAACATGTCACATTACACGCTCGGAGGTTATAACATGCTGTATATGTTCTGGGGAAGAGATTAAGCACACGGCATGCACGTCGATCGTTATCTGCCGGATTTCAGCCACGAAGCGCCTCTTTAGGCTCCATAGCCGATCTTCGTCTGGTAGGATATAGGGCATATGACCCCGGAAAAGAAATAGTGCCGAATAACTAGATATACATGAAGACCCGACTAAACGCCAGGTAATGCTAATGAAACTGCCCGCCCATCGAGAAGGCGCCAAATGCTAACAGATAGAGCATATTGCTGAACTATGCACGTAGCAAAACAATGCCACTTCGGCTCCTCCCGCCAGTTAGGGTATTATACAGTTAGCCATTTCTTGGCTTTTTGTTTTTGATGAAAGGATTTGGTGGTTCGCGAGGCCGCCTACGGATTTTAGGCTTTGCCATTGACATGCCGCCGATGACATCCCCGGGCGGGGCGGCGACCGTACCGTTCGTCCCGTTGCCCGTCTCCCCAGTAGGTGTCGAGCTCTTATGCGACGCATCGGCAACAGTGGCTGGTGTTGATCGGCCGCTGCCTCCGTTCATGGTATTGGAGGCAGAATCGGATGGAACATCCTCCATTTCGGCATCGCTACTCTCAAGCTTGATTTCACCAAGGCCGGCGATGTCTTGGAATTTTCGTTTTTCGTGATGTACCAGTATTTGCTCGTCTTTGGTCTCAGCCTTGACTTCTTGCTTGATGGACTTCGAGTATGAGCCTGAAGATGTACTAGACTGATTGCTTGCAGACCTGCTCATGGGCTCTGACTTTACTTCTGATTCGACTTCTGGCTTGACTTCTGGCTTGACCTCTGGTTTGACCTCCGGTGTAGGGCGGTGAGGCTGCACATAACCTTCCTTTGGTGCTGGAAACTTGCTGGAATGCTGGTTCAGCATTTTCGGCACGTCCTGAGCGGAAAACCGCTTCCTCTCCTTCGCGTCTACTATAAGCTTCTTCCAGAATTCTCCTCGCATAAGCGAGTCAGAGTTGCCCAAAACCCATAGAGAGGACTTAGCACGCGTGAGACCGACGTTCATACGGCGAATGTCCTGGAGGAAACCAACGCCACCTGCCGGGGAGGCTCGTACACAGGAGAAGATGATGATCTCGCTTTCACGACCTTGGAAAGCATCTGTGGTATTGAAGTCGATGTCTTCAATGATGTTTTGACCGTACGCATTCATGAAACGCTGTTTCAGCTCGCGCAGTTGGCTCTTGTAAGGTGTGATGATGCCAATCTTGCCTTTAAAATCATAATCAGGATAGTCGGAAGTGACTCGCTTGTACAGTTGCATCGCGACATTGATTTCAGCAATGTTGATGAGCGAGTGGCCCTTTGGAGCAGCTTGGTGTTGACCTTGAACATCGAAGAAGCGGTAGGGTCCAAGCAGCATACTCTGATGCCACGGTCGCTTACGTAGGCCAGCCATGTCGTCACCATCCAAGAGTCGGCCGTCATAGAATGTTTGACTAGGGAACAGACTGATTTCCGGGTGCATACGATACTGTGTGTCCAATAGATGCACATCATCTGGGTGGTTCTTTTGCATGCGAACGAACAAACTCTGCTCATATTGGAAGCCTTTCGCTTTGTCGGAGAAGACCGTTGGAGGCAGTTGCTTTGGATCTCCAACCAGGATACACTTGGCACAACCGTACTTGAGGGGAATGAGTGCGCTCATCTCAACACACTGGGCAGCCTCATCGACAATGACAGTCTCAAACTCAATGCTCAGCCCTTGGAACATTTCGTGTCCAGAACCGCTAAGTGTCGCACAAATGACGTGTGCGTCGTTCAAAACTGCTTCCTGTGCACGTCGTCTGTTCAGGTCTGCGTTACGGCTGGCGAGCTTCTCGTCATCCTTGACATTGTCAATCTTCGTTCCCAAGGCTGTCTTGCGCCTGCGTAGCGCGTTGATATCGTCATCCAGCTTGGCCGCAGCTTCTCCCTTGACCTCTCCGGTATCTCGCTGCTGATAGGCTTGTTTCAGCTGATCAGAGACCTGTTTGTGTTCCTGAAAGAGCTTCTGCGTCGCTTCTCGGTCGTTGCCGTTCGATGGATCAACACCTAGGCGCTTGTTGACAAGCTCTTCCAGGGTCACATCCTGTACACTGGCTTTGATGGCGTCTCCACGACCTAAACGTACAATGTTGAGTTTGCGCGACTCGCCGTTGAGGGTCTTGATGCCATCTTTGAATCGCATGACCAACTCGTCCACGGCCGCGTTACTGGGCGCGCAGACCAACAATTTCTTCTGAGCAGCATTTGAGTTTTGTTGGCCAGGAATAGCGATCGCGGTACCGCGGTTTCGAAGGCTATCGGTCAGGATAGCTCCTACGATAGCAGTGATAGTCTTGGTCTTTCCGGAACCCGGCGGTCTGTGGAACTAGTTAGAAGTCCACTCGGCAACGCATGGATGTTGTAACTTACCCTTGGATCAAGGTGAATGCATCATTGTCGATGGCAGATTTGATGGCCTTCGCTTGTGCCGGATTGACATTGTAGTTGGAGATGAGTGGCTGAATCTGGCTATCCTTGTAGGTTAAAAGCGGAGAGGGCTTCGCGCGAATGATCTCGTCACACAGATCATAGTACTGAAGACCTTTCAGCGCACCGTACTCGCGCTCCAGAGACGTGATTGACTCGAGTTTGAAGCCCAGAATGGTGTTGTTTGGTTGCAGTGCGGTCGAGAGAGGATTGCCAGGTACGACACGGTACGAAACTTCGATGTGCTGCTGCTTCCTCTTCACGCGGAACACTCTAGCGAGGCATGTCGGCTCATTCGCAGAGGGTGACTTGGATTTTGCAAAGAGTATGATGTCACCCTCGGAGATGAACACCTCCTTGTTCTCGACATGAGTCATCGTGCTGCCAACCTCCTGAAACATGTCAACGGCAGCTCGCGAAGTGATTCTTATCTCATATGGCTTAGACTGGTTTTCCTCGCGAGCTTTGACAAAACCTTGCCATGCCTCCAGGGTCAGAAGCGGCTCGAACGTATTCTGGTAATCGTTGGGCGTGCGGAAGGTACTAAGGACCTTGGAGTACATGTCCGGTCGGGACTTGGGTGGAAAAGGGCCCTCGTGGAAGTAGTTCCAGCCAAGGATAGTGCGATGGAGGCTGCTCAGATCAGGCGCTAAACGAGCACGCATGTCTTTGGCAGAACGCTGAGCCCTCTTTTTCTTTGTCGGCATCTGGATTTTGACTTCATTGACAATGTTCGTCTTCGGTCCAGTCCTGACCTTGGTCTTCTTGATGCCAAAGAGGTCTTCATCAATGTCACCCTCTTCGTCCGACGATTCGTCAGAAGAATGCATTAAGCCTTCTCCCTTTGCAGCCTGATCTTTGCCTAATACACCTAGGCCTTCAAGACCTGAGCCGGCTTCGGCAATGTGATTTGAGATGCCCCTAGCCGCCTTCGACCTAGCGATCGCAGCGGCCTTCTCTTTCTCCCGCCTTTGTAGTTCGAGCTGCCGCTTGCGTTTGAATTCAGCCTGTTGGGCATTCTTCTTGTCGTCAAGAGCCTTTTGTTGGGTAGCCTTCACTTCGGAAGCCCTCATCTGCTCCCGTCGCTCCTGGAACTTACTAGATCCAGAGGTCATACTAGCCAGCAACTTCGCTTTGGCATCTGCTGGTGTTTGTGTCACACCCGGAGCCATCCATTTGCTGATCATGGCTTGTTTAGGTTTCGCAGGCTCCTCTTCCTTTACAAGCGAGTGGCCGAGATGCTCTTCGAGCGCTTGTTGCAGCTCGGCCTGTTGCGTGTCACTCAGCTTCGCACGGACGTCGCCTGAGAGCACTCGTTCCATGTATGAAAGCGCATTGGGATCGATTTCGATAGAGACACGATGTAGTCGAACAAGAAGCTTGCTGATCAAAGTGACGGACTTGCTAGACAAGAACTCGTCTCGAAGGCGGAGCCACTTGGCCAGACCCTCCATGGCATTTGCTGGCTGAGCCAAAAGCTCCTTGAGCAGAGCCATTTTCGATGTTGCTTCCTCTTCATCGGAGGAAGGCGGCTTCAGGGCAGTCGCAAAAATGCTACATTGGTCGAACAGCAAATCGGCAAATTGCATAGTGTCTCGGCAAAAATCCATCATCATGTGCTTGTCGTAGAAACCCAAGTTGCTCCAGGCTTCAGTAGTGGCGAAGATCATCGTAAGTGAGTTCCAGAGGTTCTCCCACAAGTTCATCGTAGCCGCAGCGTCGCCAGCATCGTATTCTCGTCCTCGCAAAATACCGTCTTGAGAGTTGCAAATGATGTCGATGATGTCAGTGCATGTTCGGATCATACTTGGTGCGGGAGCGAAAGCTTTCTTAAACCGAACTTGCCGGACTGAATCCGAGATACCTCGAACGACTTGCCTATAATGGGCTCTCAAGATATGCTGTAAAGCGCCTCGACGTTCCTCTTCACCGCTTATGACCTTCAAAAGCTCAATAGCGGAGTTGCGCGTATCTTCGGTGGATGAGAACATCAGCGAGACGATGGCGCTCGCTGCAGGCTGTTGTCCAAACAAGGCTTGCAACAAGGCGGGTTCAAATTCCGACATCTTCTCCACGACGTCGGTGATGGACTGAGATAGCAGTCGGAATCGATCGTTAAAGTGTCGTACTTCTGGGGGTACCTTGTCAACGCCCGACTTCATCTGCAGTGGCTCAAGCCCAATCAAGCCCCTGCCCGCGATTAGAAGATGTGTGGCGAGCTCTAAGCTGTCAGGGCCTATTGCTCGTAGGACTGTCTTCCATATGGGACTGGATGGTGGTGTTTGGGTGGGCGATGGTGCTTTTGCAGAGATGAGTTGCCTCTCGATGATGAGGGACTGTGATTCCAGCTTGAATGCATGTTCGATGACAGAGAGTGTCAGTTGCATATCCTCTTGGCTTTCCTTGTTGTGTTTAAAGTTTTTGAGGCTTGTGACGAGGGATTGTATGAAGGTTGATAGCAGATCCAGCATGCCGTTGACAGTTGGCTGGCCAACAAACTTGTCGATGCCTTTGCCTTCTCCCATTTTGCGAAAAGTATAATCCAATACTTTGAGGCCTTCCTTGTAGCAGTAGGCTCGAGCCACGGGGGGATAGCGGTCGGACTGAAAGCGGCCAAGCAACGCGTGTGCAAATGGTCGGACAGCCGGTCCAAGATTGGAAAGCTTGATGGAGTCCAGGAAGACGGGAATCCAGCTGAACGCAGCATGAAGGTTGTTTATGTTTTGTTCATTTTCCTCCGCGGTCGCGAGAAGGAGTTGATTCAAGATCGGGCTGTTGAACACTTGTTCCACCACCGTAGCGATCGAAGAAGTCACGGCATTCATGCCGTCCCAGTAGTCGACCGGAGACTTCTCCAGTAACTGCTTCATGGTCGCAATGAGATCCAAGAAACCTTCGGACTTTAGTGAGAGATGGTCAAGCATCAGGCGATAGAAGTGTCCGTCAAGGCCCCGCAACGAGTCCGTGATGAGTTCCCTGTCCATCTTTGCGACTATGAGCCGCATGCCGCCCCAAAAAAGCGGTACCACGGATATATCCAAATTGCTCATTTGGACCTTCATCATCACGCTTGCGACGTAATCCCGTACAGCCCATTCCCACTCGGACTTGAGTATATTACGCTTGAAGGTGGACCAGGACTCGGTCGCCCACTTGTGCCGTCTATCAACCCTGCTGAATAAGAAACGTGTCATGGCGGGGAGGTATGTCTGAATCTTCAATCGCTTCTTCGTTTGGACCATGTCGAATGGTGCATCGAAATATCGCTGGAGGAGTTCTTCGTTCCGTATCAGGGCGTCGCAGCTAAGCGCTTCAAAGAAGCCGTAGGTGCATTCGTTCGGCAGTAACCGGACTGAGCGCGTCTTGGGTTCAGCTTTGCTCAGTATCTCGTTCGCCTCGTCCAAGCCCTTCTGTATGCGACCCAGGCATTGACTGTCTACCACTTGCAGAAACTCCCCAATGTTCTCCTCGTCGTATGAATCGATCAGCCGTGTTCGCCATTCTGCTCTGCTCTGGTGAAACACCCGCACGCAGACATCGCAACTCTGCATGAGGCTGTTAAGCCGGCTGACCAGCCATTCCTTATGTGGTGCTGCTTCCTCTCCATCGAACGCCAGTATCTCCGCTGCCTTGAGGGCTGTCCATTTCCGGTCTTCGGCAGCTAGGAGCTTGTTCTGGCGTTCGGCGAGTTCGTTGGGGTCGGTTTCGGGCGGATACGCGGCAACGTCTTCGTCATAGTATACTGATCCATCGTCGCCAATGCGAGGACAGAAGAGATGTTGTTCTTCGGGTAGCTCTCGGAGCTCACTGCAAGACAGAAGATGGTTAGCCATATCTGGTGTGGAGGATGCCAATGGAGGGAACGACAGAAGATGGCGTGTTGGGGCCGTATGAGTACTTGCCCAAAGCGGCGAAGGTGATAGGAATGAGGTTTGGTGAGCCCCAGTACTTACTTGATCTTCTCGATAATCTCCGCCATGATCCCTCACCGAGGCCCTTCCTACTTACGACGCCCCGCTCACAGTGTCTCCGAGAGATGACGGAGCACAGTTTGGCATTCGCTGCCCTCCGAATCTCTATACGAGGACAGAGAGTTGCACTTGAGTCTATCTATGAGATGCTATCTATCCTGCGAGAACCCGTCGCGCCCGTTCAATGCTCGACGTGAGCAGTTGGAGAGGAAGATGGGGGTCGCGCCGGCAGTCAACGAGTCTTTTATGTGTTAAGGAGCGTTGGTGAGAGAGCGTGCTAAGCTCAAAGCGGTGAGGATGAGGGTGTGGGTGAAGGCGACGGTGTGGTTGCGATGTGTTGCGCAGAAGAAGGGCGGCACATGGCACATGGCAGACGTCAGTGCATTTGAGAATCCCCCATGCAAACGCGACGCGATCCACTAGCGCCCCACTTGCGCGTTTGACTTGCCAAGCCTATTAACATTCCTCTTTCATCTCCACGGCAACTTGCACACATTGCGAAACTGAAACTGAAACTCTAGCCATGAAATTTGGACTAACTATGGAATTTGAGCTGGAGGTGCTTAAACTCGCTACGTACGCGCCCGATGGTCGGACTATCTGGTTCGCGTCTCCACCTCATACCAGAGAAACACTAAATAGATGTAGAAACGATAACTACTCACTCTGCTACGCTAGAGCCTACGACAGCATCCAACTAATGAACGTTGATAGCATTGTAGGCTTCTGGGTTGCCCCTCTACGTACTGAGTGACTATATCGCGTACTATTAAGGTAGGCTGAGTAGAAGCTTATAGTGTTTAGGGTTTTCTTTAAATGGGGTGCTTCCAATCCACAATCCTCGAGGCTGGATTCACTCCTTCTTCCTTCCTTTTGCTTATGGAATGAATATCTTAGCAGACACATTCGTGTCCGAGTAGTTCATATGAGGCTTTGCGTTATATGCGCTGATGGTGGTGTGGGGTGTTTCAGCGCTGAGTACTTGATCAGCAATCGGAGAGTCAAATGGGGTATTGACGACTACGCAAAGTTTGGACGAGCGAAGAAGTAAAACAGATGTCGCGTTCGACAATCTCTTCGCGACACTCAGCAGCCCGAGACAGGAAGAGATTGCTGTAGCAAAGTGTCAAAGGTTGGCGAGAAACCATGTTACTAGAATGACGTTCGAAGTGTAAGTGAGCTGTATTTCTACCATCACCTATAAGCCTGCAGGAATGAATTTTCAGTGCATTTTCTATCAAGACGCCCTAGTCATCTACGGCGATGGCATCACCGTCCAAGTTCGCTAGCCATATTTTCGTGGTTGGAAGAAATGAAATGTTTAGAAAACCAGATTGACTACAGGGCGGGTTCTACACAGGCGATACCTAAGAGCCGGCATTTTAGCATGCTGAAATGTGGGGATCGCTTGGAGAAGCAAAGAAACTTTCGGCGGCTAGGCCGAGAGGCTGGATGACGCGTAGAGTAGCACAGAAGTAACCAGGTCCTGGGATTCTGTCGAATGGGACAACACTTGGAGAATTATACTGGATAAGAATGCCGAGGTAAGAGAACAGGTAGCTTAAGAATCTTATGCAAGCGCTACACAGACAACATCGGGACCGATAGAAGTGAGTCGCACTTGGTGTCGGAGAAGGCGCGCAGAAGAAGGCGTACAAAGCGTCAAGTTTTCTGTCGCACTACATTCATGCTGTGTCTATCGGCGCAAAGCAGCAAGTAGCCGTATGTATTTTTTCGGCGGATTTCAGCGGAGCGGTCCGTAGTCGTAACCTTACAGTGTTTGTAAGAGCCCATTAAATTGGGATCAGCCTATGACGACAGCCGTCAGCATCAGAGCCACTTGTCTCCCGTAAAAGCTCACACCTCCCACACCCAGTATACACTTCAAGCACGGGGATACCGACAAGAGAGCGATATGGGCATCATGTCAGATTATAGCAGTCACCACCAGTGATATCGAGCATGTCTTCACACCCACACAGCCTCATTCGCTCAACTGTGACGCTCTTTGCATCCCTTCAACAAACTTCTTTCCAAGTATCCCCGTCTTTAAGATACTTCCCAAGTAGTAGTTGGCGCAACCCTTTGCATCGATCGGCTGCCCCTGTACCACCCGCGCACCTTGTCGTACAACATGTCAGCCAAATGCTGCAGTCACGCAGTGACACACTGGAAGGATGATGCCGCCATCGTGACCAAATACTCTTCATCGCAAGTGCTTGAAGCAACGTCAAAGGCAGCCGGAACCAGTGTTGCATTAGCTTTGGCAAGCTTCCCGGTACATCGAGTCCGAATGGTGTGCGCAGTCACACCTGCAATAGTGTACTTTGAAAAACGCGCTAGGCAAGTGCGGTCGCACCATTGCGGATGTGACATTTCCTCGAGGGCATTGTCGAGTCCTCTGGTTCAGATGGTAGGTGAAGGAAAGCCTTGCTTTCAGCCGTGATCGGGGTTGCGCACGAGCCTGTGGGTAACGTTGCACCTTGTTTTCCCCCCTGCGGAACACATGTTGCAGTTCAGCGGAGAGAGAGAGAGAGAGAGAGAGAGAGAGAGAGAGAGAGAGAGAGAGAGAGAGAGAGGTAATAGGGCAAGTTAGAATAGTCAAGGGGTACGTGTGGTGGTTGTTTCTTGCTTCGCCGAGCCAAACACTGCGGCGACTATGAAGAACAGATGTCTCCAACCATTTGGCAGAATTCATCTGCAAGACAGGTCCGCGGACACTTGCAGGATTTTAAGTTGTGGTGGCAAGCTTATTCTCCCAGAAAGGCAAGTTGGAGCGACGAAATAGGAAGCAATGCCCAGACCCGACTAAGCTCTCACGGATAGCGGCCCACGAGGCTAGGTTTGAGTAGAAAAACGTACTGAATTCGACCGAGACTATGGGTAGTGGTATAGATCTGGTCTAAACAGCACCTGGTACATGTGACAGGAGATGCTAGGTATGTTGATTGAGAGCAAATGACAAGAATAAAGAAACCACAGACTGCGCCAATATCCACGTAAGACGTACAGTCGTTCGGAAGTGCAACTGCATTCCCCCCAACATTGCGTGCCCACATTGTATCTTCTCGCTCTCGCTACACTGTCGCATGCGAAATCGCATACCATGCACCTGCTGCGTATTGCTCATCGAGCGACACTGTGATTACTTTTGCCATTATGTGGGTATCCATATCCAGTTACTAATGCGCCTTCCGAGTAGTGACCTGCTACCGTTGAGGTAGAGTATGTGTGTATTAGGTTTAACCCAGCTTCTGGTCCTGGGGGTAGTGGCCACCAGGATGGCGGGGCATGCCTTGCTGCGCCATGGGATACTGGTTTGACTGCTGCTGCTGTTGTTGTTGCAGGTAGTTCTGGTAGTGTAGGGCGGCCTCGGGCGTCATGTAGGCTTGAGGCATGGCTTGGTTGTTAGGCGGCATTCCGCGTGGCTGACCAGGCGGCACTTGCGCGTGATTGTCCTCTGGCGATTCGACAGTGTCATTGTCGACGCCATTCGCGTCGCCGCTTGATGGCTCAGGGGCGTTGAGACAGGCCTGCGGGGTGTTAGTAATGCGATGCGACAGGTGAAATGGTGGTTGCAGCGTACCTGGATGAGGTTCTTGCCCTCTGGCTTGGTAACTAGCGGTTGCAGCTTGGGTGTGGTGAAGGTGTAGACAAGGCCAGTCTCGGAGACGACGAGCAGCAGCACTTGCGTGCCAGTCAGGACAGACAATTCATAAGCCTGGGGGGGAGATGGAATGGTTAGCGGAGCGCTCGGTGCAGGCAGCGGTTTCATGCGACGCGAGAGGAAATGCAGCCACGACGCGCGCGAAAAGACAACCAACGTACCTTCTTCATGATACCAGCCTTGCGCTTGGAGAAGGTGATGTGGCGACGCGACTTGTCTTGGATGAACTTGATCTCAATCTTTCTTCGCTCGCGGCCAGGCTTGTCATCATCATCATCGTCGTCGTCGGCAGCGGCGCGCGCACGCTTGACGCCGCGGTTCTCCATGCCCATGGTGCCATTGCCGTCGTCGTGGACAGACGGCGACGCGTTCTGGTCGTGCTCGGTGATTTCGCTGGCCATGGTGATGAGTCGCGACAAAGATTGGTTACCCGCAGTGTTTGGGGGATGAGGGCCCTAAGCTGTGTTGGGCCGAGTGTGGGGAGTCTGGCAGGCGTTCTTGCGTAGTTTGGGCAGACGCGCAAAATGTTACAGAAGGAACTGCAGACAGCTTGAGTTGGGTTAGACTCTTAGGACGACCTCATACGGAAAAGGAAGCGCGGCCTGTTAAAAGATCGGGGCTGGTCCCTTTGTGATGGCGCAGCAGGAATGCAAGGAAAAGGTGCGCGGGGGAGGAAACGCTTGGTCGCTCTGTGCTCGATGGAAGGCACTAAATTACTCGGTGGCCCGTGCAGCACCAGTGGCTAGGGGGGGGGAGAGGTGCTTGTGGAAGGGCTTGGTGCCGCCGGGGAGCGTGACCTCCGCGACCGAACAGAGGAATGGGTACGTACGTACGTGGGAGAGAGCGTCTTTGCAACCAAGGTGCTGACGGTGCAGCGTGCTTTGTTTTCGCGCGCGCCGTTGGGGGTGGGTGGGTAGCAAAAAGACAGGCCGAGTGGTTTCCTGAACCCTGAGCTTGTGGAGCTTGGCGGGCACGCAGGGACAGACGGAGTGGTGGTGCAGGTGTGTTATAGCCCGAGAGCTGTCTGAGGAAGGAAAGGGACGAACGGTATTGGGAATGAAACGGCGGGAGTGGTCAAGTATTTCTCTCGACGGCTGCTTTGGCTGCTTTGGTGCGGGCAGGCCCTCAACTATCCACACACAACTGGGGCGGATGCGCTTGAGCTGGATCCTGGTCACAGCTCTGAGTCGCAGATCGACAGTTACTGCCCTGGCCGGTAGGCTTAGACTGAGGTTTTGCGACACGCATACAGCGACAATGGGCAGCGCAGAACGAGTGTCGCGTCGACACTGTGACTTTGCCCCCCTCGACACTAGACTTTGACCTGTCAGGTCGCTTTTGGAGATGGACAGCAGCGGCCTTTCCACATGAAAAGTGCGCCGTCCATGTCAAGCCGAGGGCTGCACTAGAGGCAGCTGAGCAGGGCCCGGTTTTTTTCAGCAGGCTGATTGGTGGAAACGCTGCGCTAGTCCCGCTCAAGTCAGATTGGTGAACGTCGGTCGCCCACTGTCCGGACTGGCAGACCATGGTAAGACACTGGCTGCAACTCGGGGGGAGACGGGGAGGCTGCATGCTAGAATCGCCATTCCGCGTGTCCCGCCTTGTACATGCCATCTCGCTGTTCTGGCAGGGAGACGTCTACTTTGTATGCCGTGTTCAGGATGCGAGTGGGCCGTCGTGGGCGTGGAAGCCGCGGCTGCAGCTGGGTGTAGGCCAGACCAAGGAAGCACCAGGTAGGCACCACCCTTACGCACCTTCCCCGTTTGATCTCGCTTCGCTTGCAGCGACGGTCTAGCCTGCTCCTTCATCCTGCCCGCCTGCACTGTGTTGGTGGCGCCTGCTCTGAGGCAGCAGCTCGGGGGCTCAACACCATCGCGCCTCGTGACGGCCACAATGCCGCGGCTCCACCCGCCTGCCATGTCGTCCCACGTACACCTGCGATCTGATCAAGACTTCGTCGCAGTTCTTCCAACACGCTGCTTTTTCCATCGCTCCACCCGCCGTAGCTCACGGACGTCGCAGCGCCAAAACGTCGAACCATCATGCTTGCTGCCATCGGTGATTGGCTGCCCGCAGTGTTCCAACACTACTGAAACCATCCACGCATCGCCGTGGTCCAACTGCGACGCGCCCTCGCAGTGCTTCTTAATGCTCATAGTCCCCATGTCCCTAGGTGCCATGCATTTTCCGCGCGAGCGCTGGTCTTGCTATCTACTTCTCTTCACTTCGCTACCTTCCATTTAATCATTCGCCTTGACTCGCCTTGATCGCCGCAGTTCACAAGAGTACGCCGGACGGCTCCGCTGCGCTCGACTTGCATGCTTTGTTAGCATCCTTCTTTCCATCTTGTTTTACACTTCAGTCTCTTCCGCCAAGATGCCCACCAAGTTGATGATGGCCTTTGTAGCCATGGACTTCCTCTTCGCCGGATGTGGAGGACTGTTGCTGGGCTTCTCCCTCATATCTGAGCAATCGATGCGCGCCACTCCGACCGTAGACAACGTCACGCAGAACCTGCTGCTCGGCCAGTGTCCCTTGACAGGTACGACACGTACAAGTGGGCGATGAGAGTGGTGCTCAAGGAATCGATATCCTGGCACTACTGTGGCTGCGCATTGTCCCACGCATCGCCCTCGAACATGCACCCTCAACCGACATGGACTAACAATTTATCCAGCCGGCGTAGTCAACGCAATCTTCGTCTTTGTCACATTTCTGCTGTCTCTCCCGGCACTTTTTCTTCCCACAAATCGAGGCTGGCTCCGAATTCAGGGCTGGCTAGTAGTCATCTGCGCAACCTTCACACTTGGCCTCGGTATCGCCATTTGGGTCGAGACGCTGCAGACTCGCACAAACCTCAGCGTACTTTGGGGACGTGAGACGCCGCTCATTCAAAGTCTCCTGCAGCAGAAGGTGAGTGACGGCTAGAAGTGCGAATCGTACACACGACCATGTGGAAATGCTTAGCAGCCATGCAAGAATACATCATGCTCCACAGGAAGAAGCTGACGAGTAACAGTTTGACTGCTGCGGTTACGTCAACTCGACCACGCCTCCTTTTGTGCAGGACAGCACATGCCAAAACACCCTAGTCGCCGCCCAAAAGGGAGGATGCATTGGGAAATTCTCCTCTTTCGCCAACAAGTATCTGGATCGAGTTTTCACTGCCGCCTTTGGAATCGTCGGTATCGACATGATCCTTGTGCTTTGCGTCGCCATGGTCCTCAAGTACCGCATGGAGCAGGAGCGCTACAGGCACATTGACGAGAAGAACGGACTGGGTGGGCTGTAGATGATGGAAGGATTGGTAAACAAAAAGAAGAGGGTTTTGGAAGAGCCGGTCAAGCCAAGCCAACGAATGTACATGTCCAGTCGAACGACTCTTTCTTTCCCTCGACAGCCTACAACTGGTGATGTGGAAGTAATGACGGAGGTATCGGCAGCGCCGATTATCGACTCCATACGCCACGCTGTCTTGGACTTCCATCCGGCTTCGCATCGTTTCTGCACTTGGTGTTTTTATGTATATAGATCTGGATACTACTCCGTTAATATGGTTTCGCAACTTCCATTTCGCATGCGAAATGTACATGAATTATAGACTTTACATGGCTACTGGACGGTTATCTGATGATTCCAGCGTGCTCCTACTCACATTCCCAGCATTCTAGAAACTGCCGTCTGTCACAACTGACCATCCCCCACCCCATCAGCCTCATCTCAAAACATGTCCAAACCCAAAACACCAAACTAGCCAAGCCTCACTACACCTGTCACTTTGCACCACCATTCCCACTTTTCGCCGTTCCCTCACCGGAAACAACGCTAAGCCTCTTTGCATCCCCTTTTACTTTACTTTTAACAAGGACCATCCCGCATGCCGCCAAACCGTTCGTCGGCAAACGGTAACCTAGTTCAAACACGGAAACTGCTATCCGAAATACACAACGGCGGCCTCCAGGGCTGATACCCAATACCAAGGAACCCAAACGCATTGGCATGCGAGGAACATGGTAGTAAGCATCTGCGGACGGCGAGCAAGCCGCCTAGGCCTAGGGTACTCTACCCACTGGCACATCCAAGGAGAAATAGGCGGGTTTGCTTTGGGTGGGTGGGGGAGGGAGGGAGGAGGAGGAATGTTGTGCGCGGTAATTTAATCACCGTAGGGGACGATGTGTCTCCGCTAGACTAGATGCGCAAATCGCGGTATTCCCATCCAACAGGAACATCATCAACTCACGCATTGAATCCCAGTCTACGCGCGTGTAAACCACAGCAACGTCCAATGCTCCGGATTGCTGTTCGTGAGCTTCTCGAGCCCAGCATTCTGGCGCGCGAAATCCGGAGCCGAGGCGTTGGGGGGGAAGGGGGGGGGGTGTTTCTTCTTTTTCTTCTTTCTTCCCTTTTCAGCCCCCCAAAACAACTGCTGCATTCGCATCTCCATCACACCGCCTCAGATGGCGAGTCAGTAGCATGCGTGCACCACAGCTCTTATGCTGGCCAGACTATGGTATGTTTGCCATCTGCATCCACCGCTGCAAGCGTACCCGTGCTGCAAGCCCGCCTTGTAATCCATCGCAGAATCGCATCTCTACACGTGGTGTGTGTTTTTTGGGGAGGAGGAGGGGAGGGGATTTTTCCTGGTAGGCAACACCAGCTAGCAGAGAATTGTCTGGCCCGCCCACCCGTCTGCCTCGTCGACTCAACCTTGAAAGTCGCGGCACGTACGCACGTACAGTAGTTATATGAGTAAGCCGCCTCTTTGCCTTGGCTCACTCCGCAATGCAATGTGACAGGAGGAGATGGACGCGATTGTGGGCCGCGAACCGAGCATCTGCAGAAACAACTGGTCCAAAAAGAGACACCTGCATGATTTACCTCTTCCGTCTCTTCTAGACCTTGTCGTTAGCCGCTATTTTCCCAAAGGATTGCATTGCGTGAAATTGCAAGTCCGATGCTTTACTGCGAGGCGACGCCGTACAGCGGAGAGCGGGTTCTGTGTTCTCCTGTAGATCCTCCCTAAAGGCTGTAGCGGGAGGGTATGCCAAGTGCTGTGCCAACGTTGATGCAAATTTCAGGGGTCACGAGGAGATGAGATTGCGTGGGGTGCAACGTGTTGCTGGAAGTTTTTATTATTAACAGAAGCAGGTCACGAGAGGGCGTACTCCATCATGGTTGGACAGCGTTGAATGAGAATACGATTATATGATTTTATACGTGGCTCAGTAGCAGCTGTAAAAAGTCCTCTACGTCTCTGGAGCATCCGCAAGATCTGGCTATGCATCGTCCTCTTCATCGAATATGCCGCGTAATGGTGCTGGCGTAGAGCTCTTCGATCCTTTCTTGAAGAACTTGTTGACTTTGAGCTGTGTATTTGCATCGTCATCATCCCCAAACACGTTGTGGGCCTTTTTTCCGCCTATCCGCACGGCGTGCTCAAGTCGTGCGCGCAGTCTCTCTATAGAATCCTTCGTGTCCATAATGGTCAGATCTACCGCCGCGCCAGCTTCAACGATAGAGTTGCCAAGTAGCTGGAACTGTTGGGCAAGTATATCCACCTGGTTGTTGAAGTCCTTCACTTCAGATGAAGCAGGGACTGGAACTCTGACTGGCGATGAGTCCGCTTCTGAAGTCGCTGGACTTGATAGGGGTTGATATGGGACATGCAACAAACCGGGCCCAATAGCGATGTCAAGAAGCGCCAAACGTGGAGCAAGGTGGTCGTAATTGGTGTCCTTGTTTATTTGGAAACTTGGTGAATTTTTAATATGTTTGTGGATAATCTCAAACACTTTAGGGTCCGCAAGTGGTACGTCGACTGGGGCTGGGAAAACTAGAAGCGCAAGGGCTAGATGACGTTGCAAGAATGCTGTCAATGGCGACGTCGCTGGAAAAGAACGAATTAGGTTTCTTTGGAGCAAAGGATGCGTCACTTTTACAAGTAGTGGAGGCACGACATCGCTGAGCTGTGAGGATATTAGAGTCTGAATGTCGTGTTGTAGTGAAGGGCTGCCTACAGCGGACGTCAGCTGATGGTTGTCAGCAAAGCTGCATACAATAGCTTCCATGGCGTTCTGTATGGCCTGCAGTATGGCGGCATCTGCAACAACTCGGTCATCAAGACACGCGTGGCAGAGCAGGTATAGCGCATGACTTCGAGCTTTCGAACGCAAGCTGTAGAGAGTCAGTAAAGCACTTGATCCCTACATAGTCTGCCTACCATGGCGCAGCCCGCTCAAGCAGCCTGGCGATAGAGATCAATTGCGGAGGAAGCGAGACTCTGGTTTCAGATTGTGTTACAGAGAGCGGCATAAGTTCGGTCTGCGCCTCAAGTTGTGTCATATTAGCGCCCGCCGCGCTAAACAAGGCTTCTAGTCTTTTGCGGTCGAGTAGCGCGTGGAGATGTTCGTTGTGTTTTGCAGACTACACGAGGTCAACCACTGCCATGAGCTGGGATTTGATGTGGCCTTGCCTCCAAGATTTCGATATATCTACAATTAAGTGCCTCATTCCGGCTCGAGGAAACTGCAAATCTTAGCAGGTATACGTGTGCTGGTTGTGTATCACAGACTTTGGTCAATCATCCAAGAAGCCAACTCTCGAGGTAGCTCTTGTAGACGGAATATTTGTTGTGCAAAGCCGGTCATGAAGGCTTGATCCCTCGCCTGCGAGTCTTGAACGTGTTAACAACAGACGCGACGTAGTAGTAGTATAGAAGCTCTACCTTTGAAATTCGATACCCATCGATGGCTGGGCAGGCTGCTGATGGGAAATCTGGGCCGCACTTGTATCGAGTCCGAGTTGTCTTGGAAGAAATGGAAAGTGCTTTCCAGCTGCGTAACGTTGGTTCTCTGCATGGCTTGGAACAGGCGGTGCGCCTTGTCCGGATCGTCGTCCCCATCTACGACTTGGCCAAGCGTGTCTTTGTTTATTGTAATGGTGGTGTTCACAGGTTCCTCAGGGAAGCTCTCCAGAGCAGCCTTGTGTTCCTGAATCTGTCGCTCTGTCTCCAAGTTCCGTTGGGCGGCTTGTACAAGTGCGTCGAGGTTGATCCTGTCGTCTTTGGCCTTCTTAATGGGCTTGCGTAGTCCATCTACTTGGTCTTCGGATGTGCGCTTTGAACGTGTAGTCGTTGTGGCGGTGATGGTCTTGACTTTGGAAGTGGGTATACCAAAGTCCAGATCTGGAAGCGAATCATCGTCCGAGTCGGAATTCAGGACCATTTGCTGGCCGTTGGATTCTATGCGCCTGCTTGGACCCGAGTTTGCGGATGTCTGAGAGGGGTTGAAGGGCGGCGCATCGGCACTCGCAGCTCTTATTGTGGAAGGCGCGGTCGACACGGAAGGGTTTGACGAGGAAAGCGGGGTATGGGTGACATGTGAGGTTGCGTCGTGTAGCCCTCGAGACGATTCTGGGGGATTGGACTGAGGGGTGGGCGCATTGTTTGCATCTGCAGTAATGGTATTGGTTAGCCTGAGGCAGTGAGCCTTGGACGGCAGGGAGCATGTACATCTCTGGGACAGGGTCGATTGCGAACCAGCAGCACTCGGCACGTGTTTTGGCACGGGAGAGAAGAAGTCTCGGATACTCTTCTTTTGGGGCCTCATGGCGGAGCATACCAGAGAGGGTTGGTGATGTTGACGAGCGGGGTGGTGCAACCTGGCGGCGACGCGTGCGGCGTGTCCAGGCCAGGTGCCGGACATGATTCGCAGCACGCTGTCACGTGGCAGGCAATGACTTGACCCGGCGCTAGCTATCTGGGCGCAATACACCGGGACGCCAACGCCTGGCTGCAGATGAGTTAGATCCGTTTGCCGTTGACGACATGCATCGGAATGCAAGTTCGCCGGCATCCGCATGTCGGTAGAAGCAGGTCAATTCCCCTCTGCAGAAGATTCGTCGCCGCATCCGAGCTGTGCCGCCCGCGCTGAGTGGTGACGTCTCCGCATTGCCCTCTCTGCGCTGGGCTGTGTCAGATGTGAGATGCAAAGTCCTGCATCGTTGGACATGTCATATTAAGCACATGGATACGGCTCTAGAAGCTTAATCAATGTGAGTGCCAGCTGCCTCATGTCGCTTGAACAGAAGCACAGAGCTCGAGGATCTCCCGGCTACGACGACATGCGTAGTACATACACAGTATACGGCAGAGTCGAGGGCTGAAATGACGCTCCACCCTGGCTGGCTGCTTGGAGGGGCTGCTGACTGGAGGAGCCCGCGAAGACTCCGCCATGATTAGTCCTCGGAGTATCCCACGCTGACACGACATGGCTGAACCGGTCTGTCGCAGAGTGTGCAGAGTCTGGAGAGTCTGGTTGCTGCTGTCGCCCAGAGTCACTGAGATGGGGATGTGCACTCTATCTACTCTCTCCGTCTTCCCAGGTCCAGGCCACGCGTCGCCAACACGATGGACAGAAATAAATCCTCCTGTGTTGGTGCGTTAGATGATCAGATCGCACTGCGGGCCCTCCAGGGGGAACTAGTCTCGCATCTTGTTAAGACCGTAGCGTCCGGCCGAGGGAGTGTGAGGCGTGTGCTTCCCGCGCCGATGCTGTAAGCACATGGGAAGCAACTGAAGCCCAGCAACGCATCAACCACATTCATCAGGGTCTGCAGAGTCCTCGCCGCTCCGCTGTCTTCCCCTCGTGCTGACCTCGCATCATCTAACCACTCCGTCGCACCATCTGACCGTCGCTCCGCCACCCCCAACGTTGAGTTTGGCGTTCGCAACCGCTGTTTCTTGTCCGGCATCTTTTAATATCCGAATACAACACGGCCGCCCATCTGTTCTCACCCTCCGCGACGCCCACAACACCACCACCACCACCACCCTCGACCACCGCCCGGCACTACATGCACTACATCCCTCGTCACGTGCAAGCGTCTTCTGCGAACGAATTGGCCTGCATCGCAGCGTAGAGCCTTCCCGGCTCAGGCCGTCGCCGCCCTCCTTCCAGCGCCGCAGCATCCCCGACGACAAGCACCATGACGCTGCAGCCCTACATGGAGCCCAACGATACCGAGGTGTCACATCCGCAAAAGCGCATACGTTGTGAGTGGCACCCATCCGCTGACAGAGTAGAGAGAACAGAGTCGAGAGCATGCGCTGACGGGACACGCAGGGGCAACACACCGCGCAACGGGCATCAAAGCGGAAAATAAGCGACACTCCCTCAAGGAACGCCTCCACCGGCGCATGGGATCTGGCGGAGAGAAGCGAGATTCGCTAGGCAAAGAAGGCGGCCTTCCCACCGACCCTTCTCCCGAGAGCTCAGATGCAGGCGCCGAAGAAGGAGACTCGGGGCGGAGAGTCTACTTCAACGTTCCCTTGCCCCAAACAGAACGCGACGATGAAGGTCACCCCCTCGCACAATATGCCCGCAACAAGATAAGAACCGCCAAATACACACCACTCAGCTTCATACCCAAGAACCTGTGGTTCCAATTCCACAACATCGCCAACGTCTACTTCCTGTTCATTATTATCCTGGGCGTGCGTACCTTTCCGACTCTTCCGACACATCCGTGAACTAACAGAGTTCCCTAGATCTTCTCCATTTTCGGTGCTAGTAATCCCGCCCTCAATGCAGTACCGCTCATTGTCATTCTCGTCGTGACGGCCATCAAGGATGGAGTAGAAGATTGGCGGAGAACCGTCCTGGACAACGAACTCAACAATGCGCCCGTCCACCGACTAGTCGACTTTAACAATGTAAACACGGCCGAAGACACGGTATCACTATGGCGGAAGATCAAGAAGGCCACCTCGAAGAGCATAGTCACAACATGGCGGCTGATGAAGAGCGCCAAGAGCAAAAAGGGCGCAAAGGGCAAAGGAGGTGAAGACGGCGGCGGAATCGACGGCTCGCGTCCCTCGCACGAGACTCGGAGAGCCTCACTCGCATCACGCAGGGAATCGTACTTTGGCAACGAGAACGATATCCAGATGACACCGGTGCCCTCACCGCTACCAGGCCAATCCCCTACGCCATCCCCACCCCTGACCCATGGACCCGGTGAAGGAGACAAGATTCGCGGCGCTGACGCCAACCCCGGCCTGCAAAAAAAGTTCTGGGGAAGCGTACTGAACCCCTACAAGACTGCTCCGGAAAAGGCGCGCTTCAAGAAAGATGCGTGGAAGAATGTCCAGGTCGGCGACTTTGTGCGCCTCTACAACGACGAGGAGATCCCCGCCGACGTGATTGTGCTTTCCACCTCTTCCGACGACGGCGCATGCTATGTGGAGACGAAGAACCTGGATGGCGAGACCAATCTCAAGGTGCGCAACGCACTGCACGCCACGCGAGATGTGCGACACGCTCGACACTGCGAACGTGCCGAGTTCGTTATCGAGAGTGAAGGCGCCCATTCGAACTTGTACTCGTACAGTGCGGCCATTAGGTGGCAGCAGCACAACGCAAAGGATCCCGAAGCGCCGGCGTACGAAATGGTCGAGCCCATCTCCATCAACAACCTCATCCTTCGTGGCTGTCAATTGCGAAACACGGAATGGATATTGGGCGTCGTCGTGTTCACCGGAGAAGAGACAAAGATTATGATCAACTCCGGTATCACGCCCAGCAAGCGAGCCAGGATCTCCAAGGAACTTAATTGGAACGTTGTGTACAACTTCTTCATCTTGGCCGCCATGTGCCTGGTCTCTGGAATCGTGCTTGGAGTGACTTGGGCTCGGGACGATACCACCCATTCATTCTTTGAATATGGTTCCTATGGAGGCGCCCCTGCTACAGACGGTGTCATTGCGTTCTGGGCTGCCGTCATTCTCTTCCAGAATTTGGTTCCCATCTCTCTATACATTACCTTGGAAATCATTCGTACGCTGCAGGCCCTCTTTATCTACAGCGACATACACATGTACTACGCAAAACTGGACTACCCCTGTACTCCCAAGTCCTGGAATATCTCGGACGACGTGGGCCAGATCGAATACATCTTTTCAGATAAGACGGGAACACTTACCCAAAACGTCATGGAGTTCAAGAAGGCGACTATCAACGGTGTTCCTTATGGAGAAGCTTACACGGAGGCTCAAGCAGGCATGCAGCGCAGACAAGGTATCAACGTCGAAGTTGAGGGCGCCAAGGCTCGCGAACAGATTGCACGCGACCGCGCGCGAATGCTTGAGGGAATTCGCAAGATGCATGACAATCCCTACTTGTGGGATGAAGATTTGACATTTATTGCTCCGGACTACATTGATGACCTGCGTGGGGAATCTGGAATGGAGCAGAAGAAAGCCAATGAGGAGTTTATGATTGCTTTGGCCCTCTGTCATACTGTTGTTACCGAACGCACCCCAGGCGACCCACCGAAGATCGATTTCAAAGCACAATCGCCCGACGAAGCTGCGCTTGTCGCTACTGCCCGTGACGTTGGTTTCACATTCGTGGGTCGCGAAGATGACCGTCTTGTTGTCAATATTCTGGGACAAGAGCGCAGGTACCAAGTTCTCAACACCCTCGAATTCAACTCTAGCAGGAAGCGAATGAGTGCGATTATCAGGATGCCCGACAATAGAATCGTCCTTTTCTGCAAGGGAGCCGACAGCATGATCTACTCAAGACTGATCCCTAATGAGCAACGACAACTCCGCGCCGATACCGGTGAACATCTGGAAATGTTTGCACGAGAAGGACTGCGAACACTGTGCATTGCTCAAAGAGAGATCTCTGAGGAAGAATACCAAGAGTGGAACAGGGACTATGATATCGCTGCCAATGCTATTCAGGGACGTGAAGACAAGTTGGAAGAGGTGTCCGATCGCATCGAAAACCACTTGTGGCTGATTGGAGGAACCGCTATCGAAGACCGACTTCAAGACGGTGTACCAGAGTCGATTTCTCTTCTCGGCCAGGCAGGTATCAAGCTGTGGGTTCTAACGGGTGACAAAGTGGAAACGGCCATCAACATTGGTTTCTCTTGCAATCTACTTGATAACGACATGGACCTCATTATCCTCAAAGTTACAGACGACAACATTAGTTCTGTGGAAGCCCAGCTCGACGAGAAGCTGAAGATCTTCGGCTTAGAAGGCTCTGAAGAAGAGCTAGCCGCCGCTCAAAACGATCACGAACCACCGCCGCCTACCCATGCCATCATCATTGACGGGGATACTCTCAAGCTGGCTTTGGATGACTCGGTGAAGAGGAAGTTCCTTCTGCTCTGCAGGCGTTGTCGATCCGTTCTTTGCTGCCGTGTCAGTCCGAGTCAGAAGGCAGCCGTCGTCAACATGGTCAAGACTGGACTGGACTGTCTTACTCTCGCGATTGGAGATGGTGCCAACGACGTCGCTATGATCCAAGAGGCACACGTCGGTGTCGGTATCGCTGGTGTTGAGGGTCGCGCGGCCGTCATGTCTTCTGATTACGCTATTGGTCAATTCCGTTTCCTTACTCGCCTTGTGCTTGTTCACGGTCGATGGTCGTACCGCAGGCTTGCAGAAACGATTGCCAACTTCTTCTACAAGAACATCATCTGGACGTTTGCTCTCTTCTGGTACCAGATTTACACCAACTTTGACAGCCAGTATATCTTCGACTACACTTACATCATCTTCTTCAACTTGGCGTTTACGTCACTCCCTGTTATTGTCATGGGTGTCCTAGATCAGGATGTCGATGATAGAGTATCTCTGGCCGTGCCACAGCTGTACCGTCGTGGTATTGAGCGGAAGGAATGGAGCCAACCTAAATTCTGGTAAGTAAGACGGTGTCAGAGCGCATGCCAGACACTAACACTCCCTAGGGCTTACATGGTTGACGGTATCTACCAATCCGCGGTCGCTTTCTTCTTCTTGTACGAGATCTTCGCACCTGCAACTTTTGCGACCTCCAACGGATTGGATTTGGCAGAGTTCCGACGCATGGGTATCTACGCCGCGACTACAGCTGTTTGTGCGGCCAACATCTATGTTTTATACAACACCTACCGCTGGGACTGGCTGATGGTTCTCATCGTCGTCGTTAGTACCCTCTTCATCTGGCTCTGGACTGGAGTGTATACCTCGTTCACCTCCAGCGCTCAATTCTACAAGGCTGGCGCCGAAGCATACGGCACTCTCAATTTCTGGGCTTACGTTCTTTGCGCTACCATAGCATGTTTGCTTCCGCGCTTCATCTTCAAGGCGGTGCAGAAGATGTACTTCCCTCTCGATGCGGACATTATCCGGGAGCAAGTGAAGCAAGGCAAATTTGATTATCTGAGAGATAACGACTCTTACCTTCCTCCGCCGCCAGAGAAGGTGGCTGGTGAGCAAGATTCCAACCAGTCATCGGAAGCCGATGCTTCAAAGTACAAAGCCGCTAATGCCGATGCCACGGACGAAGACGTCCGACCCATCTACCCACCATCAGTCGCTCCGACTGCTACGACGCATAACCCAAGAAGCCAGAACGGCAGCAACAGCACCGACTACACTTTCCGCCGCTCTATGGAGGGCTTACCACCCGCGCCCACAACCGAAGCTCCTCCTCTCGCCCATCGTATGTCGACTGACTACCGTGTCCGACCAAGCTTCGATCGCGCACGCATGTCTATGGATCGCGTGCGTCCTAGTTTCGAGCAAAGCAATGACTTTACCTCGGCAGCTATGTTGACACGACTTGAGTCGTCTCATAGCCGTAATAGCTTCCAAGGCCACAGGAACAGCTACCAATGTGGTTCCCCCAACACACAGCCAGCAGTTATGAGCCGGTTACGCAATGCGATACGCAGAGCGACTATAACACGAGAGGAGGCGCCAGAACATCTTCGTCAGAATCAAGAAGATGTACCGGAAGTGCCGGCAGTACCCAAAAGCCCGCCACGAAGTCCGCCCAGGTAGTACCTGAGGTGACGAGTAGTAAGATGGAGACGACTGGTTTGCATATCGCCTGTCCCTGTCTCCTCCTTTGACGAGCCTTTATGACTCCTTTTTTGTACATAACTCATCATATTTCTTTTAACTGTCATGCTTCGTATTGCGATAGCGATCTGACCATGTTCCTTATCCACATATCATCATTACCATCACTACCACGCTTTTTTCCCTGTTTGCGGTTTTCGACCTCTCCGTTCGAGATCAACTAGGCGTTTTTGGTCTTGGCTTTCCCCCAAATGTATAGCTTGTGATTCCCTCATTGAGCTTTTCTTGTTGTTAGATTCTCAGTCTTTTTCTGTCTACACCGATGTCGGAGCCATGAGGGGAGAGAAATTCGATATGCTCACTGTGAGGTGGAGGGATAGATAGGTGTTGATGAGCATGGCTTTAGATATTTTAATGGTGTGTGGCTGGCCTGGCCTTACCGGTACTCTTGGGCTCGACGTTCCACAACAACTCAGTACGAGCGGGTGATCTGTGCCATATGTGGTCGAGTCAAAACCGTCTCGTGACTTCCTTGTATTGAGTACTTTTCTACCTATGTACTACCTGAGCTTTCGCAGTCACTACATTTCCCAGACTCTCTCTTCCCTACGTGGCTCTGTTTTGCCATGTTTACAATATACCCGCGCTAGCCTGTTCAGGCAGTGTCGATCTGGTACACGCATATCTTACTCACACTTACAGCCTTGCAAGATCGCCTGACGGGAAAGGTGTCAGTCACAACCAAGGGACCAGTGATCGACTGGGTGCTCTGTTAATTTCGCGGTGATACTCTCCCGCGAACACCTAAGTAAGCACCTTTTTGTCACGTTGTTACTTGTTGCCTGGCGATTTTTTGGTGATACAACTACGAAGTGCAGGTGCGTCGGAAGTCAGGATTCAGGGCAGATACCTTGTGCGAGAATATGGTAAGCAGATATCTTCTAGATAAGAGTTGGTGCATCGCAGCTACCTTCACACCACTACCACCCAAGTCGCACATCTTACACTCAGTCAGCAGGTTCCAACATACTTCCACATTCTTAGCACACGCCCTTTATCGTTCCCTCAACCGTGAGTATCGATATATCTTTCATACATCCCGACCGTGCGAGGAACTTGGGAGGCGCCGAATGAGCGCGGGTTTCCGGTCAGGGGCTAGGAGGAGTATTCTTCACCTGCACAAAAAAAAACAGAAAGAGAAAGCGGGATGTGTCTAGCGATGAACATCAACCAATGGGTGGAGGCAAGGTCACCGCACCAAATACGCTCGCTAAGAGTGCAGGAGATGATAGGCTTGGAAGCCGCGGGCCGTAAGTACAAGGCCCAGAAAAGAACCGAAGAGCTGACGATACCCGCACGTCGCGTTCAAATGCTCTTGACGCTGATCGCATCAAACGACCCAAAGTTGAAGCACCAGACCCTCCAAGATGGATTAAACCTCGGTACGGCCATAAGAAAGTGCAATCGCAGCGCAATGTGGAAAAGGTGAAGAGGGAACAGCAGCTCGCCCCCAACTATCCTGATACCAGGGACATCGAGGCATGGCAGAAACTAGGGCAGAACACCAAGCGCAGCCCGCGGGCAGAACAAACGTATGTATATTAGCAGGTGCGTTCTGATCAGCGCCCTAGTGCATCAGCATGCAAGAAGTAGGAGAAGAGAGTGCATCAGGAGATGGAGCAGTTGGGCTTGCGAGATGCACCTACTGGGATGCCTGAGAGTGAGGTTAAAGACAAGGTTACGGAGGGAGTGAAACAGTAAACGCTAGAGACTGTGGAGGGCGAACAGAGATGGAGAGAGATGGAGAGGATGGTCGCGGATGATGGGCTTGATCCCGATGTCTACGCTGATGAAGAGACGAGGAGGAAGTATGAACCCCGGATCAGGAGTCAGATGGATCGAACGTAAAGGTATGTCTCATCGATTCGCTCACAATGACACTTGGGCTTCTTTTTGGTGAGGGTTTCATACTGTTGTACAGTTACTTTTTGTGGCTAGTTTAGCTTAGGTATAACAGCTTGATACCACGAGGCCCGGCGATCAGTGGGGCCGCGATTGTACGTCATGTGTATATCATAGCCATTCAATGGTCTGGCATCAATGTGAATGCCTTCCTTGTACCATCAGCATCACCCAAAGGGCCCATGAAAAATTGGAAAACCTATCCACAATACTGTGTAGGCTCCAACGCCAAAGTTAATGGTAGCGATGCGGTTGCCCACCGAAGTCCGGCGCAAGCACGACCACAGCAAACGTCACAGCAAAGAACAACCGCCAGCATGTTCGGTCAGCTGCATGATAGCCACATGATCCGAAGGGGGATCTGCAGGAAGCGGCTATAAGAGCCTCGGAAGGAATCTGTCCTGCATGCGGCCCACTGATGAGCGTAGATCTGGAAATCTGGTTCGTAGAGCCACACTCGTAATGTCTTGCTAAGGGTCAAGTCGTATCTAATCTTCTAAAACAAACAAGCTGTTTAGGACTTCATTGTGTGATCGATTGGCGATATCCACTTTTTTGGGCAGCACAGCAATTCCTGATTGGCAAAAGAGTGAAGCCGTGCGCCCCCCTCCTGACTCTGAAGGTGTGGCCATCACACAAATCCCTGGTGCACACGAAGCTTCATATCATCATCATGATGTCGAAAATCAGAGAGAGATTGTTCACAGAGGTGACGAGGAGCCCTGATGATACACCTACAAAAGCTGTGCTATTCGCACGACTTTGAGAGCATCTGGCGGAACAAAACTACAAACTTGATCCTATTTAGCCCTTACTTCCACTATGGTTATTGACGAGTCGAAACAAGCGTCAGCTGACGAGACCTCTTACATTGTCTCTATTTCTCACTACAACACGCATAACCTTTGCTCAGGTTACAGGTTAAGGCGTCACAAAGCCGAGTCTGAGGCCAACGCCGGCTGTCATGAAGCGAGACAAGACTGGATCAAGTATGTTGGCCCGATCGAACAATTCGGAGGAAGTAATCCCATCAATGGTAACTTCTCGGCTGTGGTTCTTCCACTCACCAAGCCGGAAAGGTTGCGTTTGATTGCCTATGTGCTTGAGTGTAAGAATTTCCCGGTTGACGTTTGCCGTCTCCCAAAGCCAATCCGCTTACTGTACGTAGATGCATTTCTGTACGACAACATGATTGAGCTTGAAAAGCCAGATACGGTATGACAGAAGCTCGACAACTTGCTTTGTGTCAGAGATCGCTAATGGCCATAGTCGCGGCTCAATAATCGCAACGAGCAAGAGTGGAAGAACACGAACCCAGCACTGGGCAAGACACAGATCCAAGCAAAGATAATGACACAACTTGCATCTACCGACAATGCATGTGCTGATCGAGTCAAGCATGTCTGGAAAGAAATGATCACTACGACTCTACAGGACAAAGATAAGTGTTTCACGAACCTGGAAGAGTATGTGGACTTCCGCATAATTGACACCGGAGCACCGTGAGTCTTCCCATATACTGTCAAATAAACGATATTCGTGTTGAAATTAACTTGACAAGGTTCGTGGAAGCCATGCTACTCTTCGGCATGGGTGTGACGCTCACGGGAGAAGAAGACCGTCTACTCGAGCCAATCCGCAAACCATGTTACGCGGCTCTTGGCCTAGCTAATGACTTCTTCTCTTTCGACCGCGAATATGCCGAGTTCAAAAAATCAGGCAAGTCGCAAACGCTGACGAACGCTGTCTGGCTTCACATGCGATGGTACAATGTGAACGTAGACGTGGCAAAGAAGATGACTTTGGAAGCGACGAGAACATATGAAGAGCAGTTTTTGAAGAGCTGCGCAGAGTTTCGACAGATCTGTTCGCCTATGTCTGAGAAGCTGGGCAGATATTTGGATGCGCTCGCTTACCAGGTCAGTGGCAATGTCGTTTGGAGCTTGAACTGTCCAAGATATCATGCAGAGTACCGATATGATCCAAATGCGGGTATCGAGGATGAACTTACGGCGGAATCGCTTCCAAGGGCTCTTGGTATTGAGTATGATGCTTCTAGACGACTCAAAGTAGAGGAAACACGAGATGAAAGCTCCCGGCGTTCGTCTACCGATACATCCTTTCAAGCCTCCGAAGACGACAGCTTCACAACAAGGGATGATATCTCTATCTCTTCTTGTACATCCGTCTCTTCTTCGAGCTCCAAAAGCAATCAAACGATGGGCGATGATCTGCTAGGTTCAGAACATGTCCAGGCACCCTTTGACTACATTACTTCTCTTCCCTCCAAAGGCGTACGAGACACTTTCGTCGACGCTCTCAATGTCTGGTTCAACGTACCCGAGCCCATCGCATCCCGTATCAAATCGCTAGGCAACCGTCTACACGCCGCGTCTCTCATGCTAGATGATATCGAGGATGGGTCTAATCTCCGACGAGGGCAGCCAGCGACACACACCGTCTTCGGTACTGCACAAACGATCAACTCCGGATGTTACGAGATCCTCGAAGCTGTGAATGAAGCTCAACGACTGGGCGCCGCAGAGGTGAAGATCGTTCTTGAAGAACTCGCCGAACTGCACATTGGCCAGTCTTATGATATCTTTTGGACACATCATAGCCAGTGTCCGTCTGAGGACGAGTATCTGGAGATGGTGAAGAAGAAGACTGGAGGTCTGTTTCGACTGTTGGCCCGTCTTTTACTCGCGTCTGCAGACTGTGAATCACCAAAGATCACAACAGGAGCAGAAATCGAGGAGCTTGTAAGCCTTATCGGGATACAATACCAGATCCGCGATGATTACCAGAATCTCCAGTCGCCAGAATACAGTGCTCAAAAGGGATTCTGTGAGGATCTGGACGAGGGAAAGATGTCCTTCCCACTCGTTCACACGCTGAATCGTTACGAAGATAACGCTGCACTGTGTGAGCTTCTCCGACAAAGACGAGACGCTGGATGTCTATCAGATGAGCAGAAAAGGCTCGTGCTGGAGCAGCTGGATCGAGTGGGGAGCATGGTGTATACGCGAGAGACATTGAAGCGGCTACAGGCGCAGATTTATGATGGCTTAAAGAGTATTGAAGACACTACAGGGAGAGAAAATTGGATCTTGAGGGCTTTGTTGCAGCAACTGGAAGTGTAGCACGAAACGTGATTGCGGACATTTTTTTTGGCACAGCTGTCGTAGTAATTATTGACTGCATTTAACTTGATAATCGCCATGTTGGCAAGTCTGTCCTATATCACGTTAGAGTATTCTAGTATTGAGAAGAGCGCTGTAGCGTAAAAGTGAGGGTCGCATCGCATGCGCCAAGACTAGGCAGTGCTTGAACCAAACACTACAGACTCACGCTCACTTGTCCTGCGGCCCTCACCTGCGAAAACTCTTCTAGTTCTGACGGCCCAAGCATCAAAAATATTCCCCCCCTCCCATATAATCGGAACTACTGCGACGACAACTTGAACTTCCTAAATCGTTGTGCCTTTTCTCCTCGAGCGCCAATTCGTGTAGCGATGTCGCTCATAGACACCATCATGTCCGAAGATGCTGAGGTCTTGGAGAAAGGGGTAGGAGAGCCTGTTGAGCTATTCCCCGAGAGCGTAGGAAAGCTCAAGGCCTATGCCCTACCTCCCCAACGACCACGCCACATGACGCGGGACATGGCAGTGGACAGCGGTCTGCGCGTTTGAAGGCAAGATTGAAAGTCAAGGAAGAGCATCTGAGATCGCGACGCGGTGTGTCAAATAGCATCATGACTGCAGAGCAAGCGCTGAAGGTCAAGATTGAGAAGGTAAAGGAGGAGTTGAGCGCCAAGGAGAGGCAAGCTGCGGCGCGACGTACCAAGAAAAATGATATGCGCGACGAGTGGGCCAAGAAGCAGATGGCAGGCTATGAGCAGCAAGAGGTAAAACGACAAGAACAAGCAAAGGCGGACAGTGGTGTGGAGATGGCGAGCGCTGGAACTGCAATGGAGGCCTCCTGTGAGGACGACGTCGACATCGATGATATTAGTGGCGACTGAGAGACGCGCAACAAACGTGGTATCGCTTCTATGCATGTTGGCTGTTGTCTTACGGCGCTACGCTCAGTGAGACTTTCAGACTGCTGCACACTTGCGTTCCACGATGGAAATGGGGTGCGTCGTTCTGACCCGCTGCTGAAAGTACATAGCGCAGTTGCAACAAAAGGTCAAATAAATACAGTTGTACAAGCTCTTGGTGCATACAAGATGACCTCACGTAAATTGTGTCATCTCAAGAGTGTGAGATACACGAGGAAAAGATATCCAGAGTGAAGAAGAATGCGCTAGCTCAAATTGCACTAGCCGGCCGATCGACAGGGCAAGTATGTCATCATCGATCGCGACCCGACCACTTTTCCCGAAGCCTGGGAAGCATCGCAAGATTGTCGCGAGCATGGCATCTCGTACTGCCCTTCAACTGCTCCTATCACGATGCCACCGTGGTCGTTGATCTCGCCGGCCTCTCGGGGCATAGGCTTTGCGCTCGCGAGACGGGTGTTGCAAACTACGAATGCGCCCGTCGTCACAACGGCCCGAAAGGATCTCGACAAGACAAAGGAGGAGTTACTCGATGGCTTGGGTGTTGACGAGAAGCGGCTGACGGTGTTGAAATTGGATGTTCTGGGTACGCAATCAGCATATGCGATGATGTACGCAAGGGCGCTCGAGTACTGATTTCGCTCTAGACGAGACGACTATTGCAGATGCAGCAGCAACCTGCAAGAAGCAGTTCAGTGATGGCTCTCATCAACTTCAGCTGGCCTTGATGGTACCTGGCATCCTTTTCCCGGAGAAGTCGCCTGCCCAGATTGATGCTGACGACGCGTTGTTAACGTTGTGAGTAATGTTCCTATCCTAACTTGGTATGAGACGTGTACTGACTACATCGACATGTAGCCGCACCAATACAATAGGCCCAATGCTAATGCTCAAGCACTTTTCGCCCTTTCTTCCAAGGAAGAGTGTAGTCGCCGACAAGGATCAAGAGGACATGGCAGGCTTACCAGATGTAGCTACAATGGCTATCATGTCAGCCCGCGTTGGTAGCATCAGCGACAACCGCCTAGGAGGGTGGTACAGCTATCGTGCATCAAAGGCCGGTGTTAACCAGGTAGTCAAAACATTTGACAACCATCTGAGGACTGCGTCTGGCGACAACGCGATGGCGGTTGCCTTGCATCCCGGAACAGTCAAGACTGGGTTGAGCAAGGACTTTTGGAGTAACGTCAAGAAGGAGAAGCTATTCGAGCGCGACTGGGTTGCAGAAAGGCTAATTGACGTGATTAGGCAAGTGGCGCCTGCAGGACGGGGGAAGTGCTGGGACTGGGATGGGAAGGAAGTGCCACCTTGAAAGGCATGCAATATGCAAGCACAATTGGGGATCGCCTGTTATCAGCGCTCGATTCAACAAAAGCTACTCCTTCTTCTCTCCCACAACTTTACCGACATTAGCTATTTCTTTATCACCGTCACCACCGCTTGTCTTGCCAGCAGTACCTTTTCTTCGCTATCATTGTTCAGCTATCACTCTTCGACTCATCGCTACTATGGCAGCTCCTGCTCACTCGCAAGGCGTCTATGACAAGTCGGGCGGCGTTTCCACACCTTCGCTCATGCATACGCATGAATCAGAGCTACAACTTCCACTCGCTACTGAGCCCAAGGAGCCCAAGGGTAAATCTAGGAAGGCGGATGCACCGCCGCATTCGAAGACACCTCACCAACGCTTCCCATCTCAGTCTACCGCGGACGGAACCAGTGAAGCCATGGGCGAAACCAACAGCAAAGACACCGGTGCTGCATCACCCCCTCTTCCTTCACAGACCCCAGAGTGCATCATGGCCCCCAATACACGAGAAGAACCAATCACCACGACTGCGCCTTCATCTTCTGTCGCGACGCACGTATATACAAGGAACTTCTCAAGGTAAGCCGGCTACTCCTGATGCTTTTAGTAGTTGCCACTGACAAGCAAACCAGGCCTTCGAAGCCTGACTAGGAGTCCTTCGACTCAGAACCGCAATCCACATCTTCGGTCTCTGAACAGGCGATACCCGCTCCAGGATCCAGCCAACAACGGCAGTCAGAGAGCACAGTGTGTCTCTCAGGCTTTACCCAGCCCACAGTCAACCCACGTAGCAACGTCACTTCGTCTACCAATAACGCGAACACAAACGAGAGCCATTGGGCCGGTTTCGACGGAAACCATACTCGTCCAAGTCGACACTCACCACCCATAACTACAGGTCTGGATGCGATTGGGTGGTTCGGGAGTGGGAGAACTACACTACATGATAGTATAACCTCCGAAACTCTCCTGGCTAGTTCTATATCTGTGGGTGGCAATGCCTCCAGCCAAAACTCTCCAGCACCCACTGCATCGCCAACGGTCGGTCCCACGTCACCAACAGCTACATCCAACAACCCAGATGAAGGCCGGGGCAACGTACTATCCGGTCCATCAGCCACTCCTGGGGAGTCTACTCGTTCAGAGATCACTTACACCATGGCTCCCAAGACATGTACGTGAACTCACACCTCACAATGCAGCGATGCTGATGAGCGGCTGTACCTTGCTTATGGATATCATACACTGACAGGTCGTAGTCGAGCCTTTTCCACGGTCAGTTTACTTCCGTCCGTATCGTCGTCCAATTCCCTTGGAGCAGAGAGAAAGGTCGAAGAGACTTCTCCTCATGAACAAAGAATCGAGGCTTCCTATCCTGGAAAGACACTCGCATTCCAGTGCGGTCACTTGGCGAACACCAAAGTCATTCTGGATATTGGCGAGGCAGTGGACACCTGCAGCCAGTGCGCAAGCCAAAGCTGATGCCACAACCAGACTTATGACCGAAGCCCGAGTCACAGCCAGAGCCAGAGCAGCAGCCACCGACGGTGTTCACAATCCTCCTACCCTAGGGAAGTGGCCACTACCAGAGAAGTCATGCATCGAGAGGTTCGAGCGTGGATTTCCAAAGTATCATATTCGAAAATATCATGTCGATCCGCTGCCAGCGTCGTTGGGCTCCGTTTTCGATACTTGGCTATCGTCTTCGAACAACGATGGTAGGTGGGTAGAGGCATACAATGCTTGGGAGGCTTCGCAGGGAGACAGCCTACAACCTGTACCGCCGCCTCGAGCACCGAATAATGGCGAACTATGGCCCTCAGCTCTAGGAGAAGACGCTATACACGGTGTACCGCTATGGCGACAAGTTATACTCAATCTTCGAGGTGGTGCTGGGACACCTGAACCACTAGATGATAAGCATTTGGAAGAAGACGGACCGGCGGATGGACTAGCGGATGGACTAGCGGATGGACCAGCGGAAGACATGCCCAACGAGTTCGATAATGACTCTATGATTGACAACCAAGGAGAATACATACCCAACGGATCTGGAGACGATTTTAGGCATAACGCCCATGTAGGATTCGTACCACCACCCGATATAAACGACCCCTCCTGGATACCCGAAAATGACCGAGGGACCTACGTGTACATACCAGGCCCCCCTAGGTCGCACCACTCAGCACTGTCTGGGGATACGTCAGACCTGTCACGCGCTGCCTCTTTGCATTTCCACGAACAGAATGAACTGGCAGTGGCAGAAGAAGGCACGGCAGCAAGGCTAGGAGGGGTGACGACAGCATTAGGGCAGCTATCCGATGGGAGCGAGATTCCTACGCCAGGCAATGCCAGTGATGTTCCTTCTTCTAGGAAGAGGTTTTCCTTCGAGACTCGGCCGTCATCAGGATCACGCAGTAAACGCACGAGCTCAAATATGGATGAGTCCATGGGTTGGATGCCACCCTCTTCTCCACCACGCAGTAGGCGCACGGACTCGGACGTAAATGAGGCCATGGATGATGCAACGAGTGAAGACGACCCCCTCATCAACCCACGCCCAGCCCCCGAGCCTTCTGCCAACAATGTTCCAGCCGGAGTTCCAACTATTGGACACTCCTATAATGAGGTTGTGAATATACAGCCCACCGCGACCCCCACAAGACGACGCAGGCGGGACTTACTTCGTCATGCTCTCAGACGAGAACAGCTTCGGGAGCAGATTCGCGAACACCTCCTCCAGGCTTTCAGGAATATGCTTGTTTTGGGTTCAGATGAGAAGAAACTCATACGGCAGAAGAAGAAGTGATGAGTTGGTGTTGTTGATACTTATACTGGGGTTTCTTATCGTTATGGGGTACACATGCAGGTAACTGGTCAGTTTAGCTAATACGTATACTTTGCTGTATATACCTGGTTCTCCGTGAAAGCCTGAAGTTCATGTACCTAAGAAGAAGCTCTTCCTCATTCCGAAGCTGGAAAATCACGGGAGAACAGCCAGGGTCTCGAAGTCTCACGACATGAAACACGCACTGTACCAACCCACCATGCTCAGCTCGTGCAGCCCATGGATACTGAAGGATGAGTTAGCTTGTTGGCCTTGATAACATTTTCGCGGTTTGCTCAGAACTCACCTGCATCTGCAAACACCTCTAGGCTATTACAAAGGATTCTTATTCCCCTTTTGAATGCCGCTGTATAGAAGCAGGCTACTGCAAGATCTCATCTGTTCTTCACTCAACTACCGTTGGATACCGTCACGCTGAGCGAATCTCGGAATACTTGTAGTAAGGACCGTATGTCCAGTAGCACTGGGCGCGATGCGAGTTCTGCGGCCGGCGAACCGGGCGTCTGACGCGTTACCGTCCTCGGCAAACTTTCGTCTCACGGCTGGCACCCATTTACTAACAAAACACAAAGGTCTTGTAATTGCCTTTTGCTCCTCGCGCTTCTAGGATATCAACTCAGTAGTACATGATCTCTTGCTGTCTGTCAAGACTCTTGCAACCCCAGTTTCAGCAGCCACCCAGCTACTGCGCACTGCATGGTATCAGGCGGCGGGTCTGTCGAACATAGTTACTCTATGCGTATTCGGTTTTTACTTCTATAGGTTGATAGAGGAACAACAATGTGTATATCTCCACCAAGGACATCTGTTACAACCCATTAAACATGCGCTTCTTCCAGAGGCACATCTTTCTGTGTCAAACAAACTCGATGAATAAGAGCGGCCCCATAGCCGGCCAATAGATGGTTTCATATTTCGAGTCGGTATCAGCATACACAGCGCCTGTCGTTCGAAGCGACTTGTCAACGAGCAACCCAGCACCTCCGTCGTACCATGCTTGTGAATACCGCAGGTTTCGTGGACGCGGAAGACAACTGTGCCATTTCCATCGAGTCAGAAGCATGTGCCACATGTACCAGATGATTGCGAGATTGGTATGAATCATCGATACATAACTCGCAACCTCTGTCGTCGCACCCACACATATCAGTCCATCATCATTGTCATCATCATCACCACCAGCCCATCCAGGCAATCTCCTCCAACCTCCCCCTCTTCCTCCTAGGCACCCACCCCGCGTCATTAATCAGAAACCGGCCAAACTGCCGCCCTCCCATCTCATCTCCACTTTAACCTGACATATCGCGGTCCGGCGCATGAACCCAGATCCCTACCGCACGCACATGGCCCCCTAGCGAGGCCCAGCCGAGCTAAGCCCTTTTCCGCTGCAAGAAACACGGTACGCTAAATCTTTGGGGCTGATGCTACTGGGCGCTAAGGATGGAGGCAATGGCGTGGGCAGTGGGCACGGAGAGGGTCAAGCACAGGGTAGGTCGAGGCTTCTTCCCGCTGCTCACCGCTGGTTTCGTTGGATGTGCAATGGATGGGAAAGAGAGGAGGGGGTGGGTGTGTGTGTGTGTGTGTGTGTGTGTGTGTGTGCATACAGTATTGTCCAGCGCTGAGAGCTTGTCGATAGTTTAGTTGGTAGTGAGAGGTAGCGTAATCACGTACAGGACAATATGGCGTGGTGTGGGATCATGATTATGGCTTTTGCGGTTACGCACGGCAGGGGTGAGCACGATTCGATCGGTGCATAGGGCGTGGTCTACTAGGAGGAGCAAGGCAAGGCTACTTGCTTCCTGCCGTTCTCGTGACGGAGTGTGTGATGGCAACGCAGATTCCCACATGCGAGCACACACGGCTCGGACGGCGGAACTGATGGGGTCGTAGGCGTACGTGGCACATTTGATATATCGGTTACAGCACGGCATGTGTGTTGGTGCGTTGCAAGGGATGGGCACGGAGGAAATGGGTCCAGGGTGGGAATCCTTTTGCCGGACGGACAGCGGCAACAGCACACAGCACAGCACCTCTGACCTGTCCAACAAGAAAAACTTTTGGAGTCGTGCGTCGTGTGCTTGCTCTCGCGAGCATGCGAAAAAAGAAAAAAAACGAGACCGTGTGTTGGTGTCAAGCGGATGTGATAGCCAGCCAGTCATGTCTGGCAGTGCGATGCAAGGGCAGCGGAAAATTGTCTTGGAGGCGCTTGGAACTCTCGCATTCGCAGCTTACTTTTCATTGAAACCTTTCTAGTGAGCACTACCTACACACTCTCACACACACCACATTACAGCTATACTATGGGACTCGGGCTTGCCCTCTCCGGAGACGCACTTGCGAAGCCAGAACAGGGAGACAAAGAACGGTACACTAACATGAGTAGACAAGGAAGGGACAAGGTCAGGGCCCGCAGTTGCTCGACTCAGCTTAGCCAAGCTTGCGACATCGAACATCCCGGTTCGAAACTTCTGCTCGCATCGTCCCGTGACGGGCAACGACTATCTAGCTTGCACAGTCCGAATTCGGAGCTAGGGGCATTGAAGTGGGCACATTTGATATCATCGAACAGCGATGTATCCCAGAAATCTGTGAGGGATTACTATTACGATCGGCTGGGAGCGAGTCGCAACCACAAAGGCCCCTCCCCCCCCTCCCTTCCTCCCTTGTTCCTGGCTCCTGTGTGGAAGCAAGATATTTCTTACTCGACTGAAACGCTCAAAGGCTAATGTTGATTCATGACGACGTCGTTGGTTAGCGACTACTTACTTTCCCAGATCCGATTGCATTGCCGGAACCCTGAACCATGAAAAAAAAAGGACCTGGTTGTCTATCCCTGGGAAAATTGAATGGTGCAAACAAAATATGTCACCTGAATAGTTGCCGTGTCGGCACAGCCAAGGAGAACCATCGGGTCGAAGTAGCAAAAAGGCGGTACGCTAATTTACTTTAGAACCGCATTTTCTCCTTTTTTTTTCCTCTCAATTTTTGCCCTGCATGCTCTGGCTATTATCATGACGGCGGAGTTGCTTCCCAGCGTTACAACGAATCAAACCCTTCTCCTCCCCTCGCACCGTTCCGTTCGCGAGTCGAGGTTTGCACGGTACGCTATAGCGGCCAGACCATGCAACAGCGGGTGTGTCATCTGCCAGTAGATGTGAGACAGACTTCTAGCCAAGCCGTTCATTCAATAGGTCAACATCGGCAGAATGCGATCCAGAACCTGGTCTTTGGTACGATGCTGCACAGCACGGTAGCTCAAAGGGACAGAAAAGTAGTGGAGGTTCGAGGGTTCATCAGCTGCTCAAAAGCAATTGTGGTACACTAAAAGTCTAGAGCCTCAACTGATGTCTGGGGTGACATTGTGCGGCAAGTCAGTGCTGCAGTTCATCGAACCATTATCGGATTCGCGATTGATGTCTTCCCTGCGTCTGAGCAATCCGCAGTCCAGGATTGATGGTACTGGTACTGATGAAATCATCTTGATTAGAATGATTACATCGCGCATGCTAGGACACGCCGTACCGAGGGACGACAGACGGCGACGTTCTAGCCCGACGGCCTTGGATGATTCCATTCGCCCTTCTACCATGGAAACCAATCCGTCCCGTGCCGATGTAGTTCGAGGATGACAGATCGAGGCTTGCCTGGTCGCAGCGCTCCGGCACACCGAGACCCCGAATCTGTACCGTGGTAGATGTATTGTACTGTGTCTTCACGTATACATGTGATTGATTCATGCACGTACATGTGTCTGCCCTGTCAGGGAAACGTCAGTGAGGCCAAAGTACGGTATGGGTACGACCAAAGCCACGATATAGTTTGCTTTGCATGCAAATCAAATCAATAGGCACAGATGGCTGAATCCGGCTGCCCTTTCTTTTTCGCGGGGACGTGCTGCCCCGAGATGGTACGTACGACACGTGTGTACCCGCTATCACGTACCTGCCACGTCGGGTTGCCCTGCGTGGCTTGTCATGCGTAACGATCCATGTGATGTCAGACACGTGTCTTGGCGTCGTGGTTGGGATCGCAAGCAAGAGCGATGGATGAGCATGTGTGAACGATAAAGGAGAGAGTGGTTCGACAGGTGAACCCAGCTCGGAATTCTAGCTTTCAAGATCACCACCGTCGCATTGGCGTAAGCCAGATGCGGTGCTCCATTCACCCAGGCGTGCAAAGGAAGGGTAGAGGAAGCATTACACCAGCAAACATCTCCAATTTAGATAGCTAGTAATGAAAAAAGAAGCCACTACGTACAGGATCATGCGAGAAACCTCGGCTTTCCCAAGGTGCTTTGCGCGTTTAAAATCAGATTGCCACCCACCAGTAATAGTTCCCATGTAGACTTTCGGATGCGGTAGAGACAGGCTAAGAAGGGGAATACCGCGAAACAAAAAAAAGACGACGTAAGACGTACACTAGGGAAGAGGTACCAAAAAGCACAAGCGACCACTACCCCAGACAATATGCAGCGAAGCACATTGATGCTGGACCCAACCGACGCTACGATGATGCAAATATCAACGAAGCCTCCATGTGATGATGCAACCCCAGTTCTAGATGTTTGCGGGAAAAGACAGAATAACCACCCAGTATAGTAGTTTAGGTCACACTCGAGATGAAATCCGGGAGGGACAGTGGAAGGGATCCGTAAGTATTAAAATGAAAAAAAAAAACGTCGGAAGTTCTTTGTCGCTCTTGAAAGTTTCAGATAGCCGCCCAGAAATCACGCTGTTGCCAGCCAGAACTCCTTGCAATAGCAAACGTCGATTGGACGAAAATACAGATTGTACATGGAAAGCAGTAAACGACGACTGGCAGATTCGACGGGGAAATTTTGCTCTTTGTTCTTCGCTTAATGCCATGTGTGTAGCGCTCTCGTAAGACCAGCTCCAGAGCGTCTCCACTTGCGCGAGGCAGATTTTTACATGGGCCGGCGGTTGAGCATGTTGAGCATGGACGAATCGGTCGAGCTGCGGGCGGGGCCATTATCGCTTACAAGATCATTGATGCGCATGCTGGGTCTAGCCGAGGCTTGCGATGTAGGCGGCGGTGGGGTTCTGCCGTCACTGCGCGCAGGCGGTGGCTGCAAGACGCCGTTGGGCTGCGGTGGAGCTGCGTAATAGGGCGTGGGAGGGGCACCGGGGGTGGTGGGTGCTTGAGAGTGTGGCGAGGAAGAGGTGCGACTCGGCTCGTAGCGATAGGCGCTCTGTGGAGAGCCTTGACGCGGGGGCTGTGCGGCGTAGTAGGGTTGGGCGGGAGGAGGCGCGGAGGAGTAGGGGGTGGGAGTGTTTGCTGTTGGAGCAGCCGATGTTAGAGACGGTGGCTCTGGATAGACATGGCCTTCTCCAGTGCCTCGATGAGTGGCCTGTGACGCTGTGCCAGGATGTGGCGGCGGCAGAGTAGGGGTATGAGGCTCGGGATGGAGTCTCTTCCTGCCTGCCAGCGCGTCACGGCTTGCCTCATCTGGAGAAGCACTGGGCGGACCATAATCAGAATGAGCTGGGTACGGACCTGCAGTGGGGCTGGGCAGATAGTGCGGCTGGCGCGACGGCTGGCCATATGGCTCGCCGTGGCTGGCAGGAGGCAGCGGCTGGCCATAGGCGCCGTACATGGGCGGAGGCTGTCCGACACCGCGCCAGACTGTGTGTGCAGGAACAAAGGCCTGGGTCTGGGCAGACACTGGGGTGAAGATGCAGTCTTGGTTGAACCTCATGCAGTTGGAGCAACGGCCGTCTTCAGTCGCCTCGAAGCCCGAGCAGCGAATCTAGGCAAGGTAAGCAGGCATTCTCGAGTCGATTGTGTGCAGTAGCATGTACCTTGCGGCGTCTGCAGTAGCGACAGGCAATGGCAGTGCGCTGTCGCGGGGCCGGCGGCTGGTGGTGTTGCTGGACATATTGGGCAGGCGGTGGTGGCTGCTGGCGATAGTCTGGCGGAGGGGGAGCGCGTGTCCACTCATTGGGGCCTGGCAGACGGTATGGCTGCTGGTGCTGGTACTGAGGATGTTGGGCCATGTCGGGTCGGGGCTCTTGCGGTGGAGGTGGGAGCGTGGTGTTCATCTAGATTGACGTCAAGTGTCAGCGAGCTGTCACCCAGACAAAGCTTACGAGAGGAAGATGACGTGCAAGCCACGCGTGACTGGAGGTCGACAGGCAGCCGAGCATAGTGGCCGGCGGACAGAGCAACTTACATGCGGAGGCTGCGCATACGAGCCATTCGCCGGCTGCTGGGCAGTGGGCGGTTGCCAGTGAGCAGGAAGCTGGCCTTGGCCACCCTGGTGAGGGAACATGTCTTCGGCGGTGGAGCTTCGGTGGATGGCGGGCGCAACGTGGTGCTGTCACGGCGCGCTCTCCCAGTGCAACACGGCGGTTGGAGCAGCTCGGTGCTGTGAGGACGGCGTGCGGTGGTGCGGGAGATCTTCTGGGGGGGGGGAGGGAGGGCGGGCGGGTGAGGTGTCACAAAATACTGGCAAGAGCGGCCCGCAAGGTCGGCTGCAGGTGGGTGAGCGGACGGGCAGTGCAAGCTGGGCGATGGGGCTTGGGCCAAGGGTGGACGGAGGCGGGTCGAAGGAATTGCTCTGGGCCGCGTGAGGGTGGGAGGCGGCGGTTATGGGAGAGGCAGGAGTCGTGGGAGAGGGAGGTTAGCTGAGGGAGAGGCTGTGGAGTGAAAGGCTTCTCGAAGCGCGTGGAGGAGATGACGGGACCCAAGAGCGTGGAAGCGAAAAAGGAGATTCAGGTTGGAGCGGCCGCTATTACTACCCACCGCGTGCCCGAACTCAACCTTCTCGCCGCTTCTACTGGGATGGCGTTTTTAACCCTGTCCGCCCCCATGCAGCCGTGCAGCGACGACGGCGACGGTCCGCCAAACGCGCTAAATGCCATGCGGCACCCTCACTTGCAGCGAGACGTGCAGCCCACAACCACCCGCGTATAGACGAGCTACACACACGCACACATACGAGGAGGCGCCCCTACCACGTCGCACCCAAACTACGAGCGACGCGCCGCCGCCGCCGCCGCCTCCCTCCTCTCTCCTCCCTCCTCCCTTCCCCTCCCCCCCCCCCTTGCCGCACCTGTCTGGCCTATGTACTAGGACTAGGACTATGACTATGACTGTGACTAGGACTATAACCGTGACCATGACTATAACAGTGACCACGCCCATGACCATGCCCTTGGCCACCCTCTCTACCTTGTCCACCACCCTTGTGCATGATGCTGCTGCGGGCCGGCAACTTGCTTGAGATGTGTGACTCGCCAAGACCTCGGGGACTCCCGTCGCGTTGTGATCTACGAGCCTTTAATTACCTACACGGCGCCGCAGTAAATACTCTAGAAGCCCAAGGCCACATCATCCGTCATGTCTCTCTAGCGCGGGCCTGCACCCTCTGCCAAACTCTGCGCTGGCTGCACCGCGCTTGTGCAAGAGCCTACCCGTTGTCTGCCGCTCGCATGCGTCCAAGGTGGCACAGTCGCCTTGACTCATGGAACCACCTCGGGCTCTTGAATCGTCTACGGCCCGTCTCTGCGTCCCTCGTGTCGCTTCCTCCGCCAAGCCCATAGCTCGCGCATTCGACAGCTGACGAACCACGGTACGCGCCTGCGTCCGGTCAGCTTTGTCGTACCGTGCGTGCTGGCGCCGGCGACGTGCTGCGAAGCCTGTTGCCATTCTGCTACTATGCTTTTTGTACACATGCATCGTGACGGCTCTCGAGCGTCTTCGTCCCAAGTGACGACTGTTTGTGGCCTCCCGCATCTTGATCCACGCACAAGCAGGGATCGCCAATGTGCCTTTCCTCGAGGACCGGGACGCGGCCTGCCGCCTGTTTCATTTGTCGCCATGTCTGATAGGGCTGATCAACTCGGGGCGTCGGTCATTTTGCTCGACAAGGACGGCAGCATCCCTGTCTGACTGTTGGTGTGTAACACTTCGGCAACCACGTCTGCTTGGACAACTGTGACGTGAGTGCCCTCTGCTCGCTAGTCAATGACATGCCGGTGCGTCTCGGCGACTTCAGGCACTCCTTCGCGGGGCAATGAACGGGAGAGCCGATGTCTTGCGCCGGGAGAACCGTTCGTCCAAACCAGCAGTAGCAGCAGCAGTAGTGTAGTAGTGATAATAATAATAGTTGTCATAGTTGTTGTAGTTTGCCTGTAATCCACAGTCTGATTGGTAATAGAACTGATTCTGGCCAGTCTTGTCTGTGTTTGAAGAAAAAAAAAATGAAAAAAAATAGGTACCGACTTCCTCATCCCTCATCCTCAGCTGCTCTTGCTTCGTATAAGGCGGGTGGCATGCGACGCAGCCCACCTTCGTCCTCGAATCACACTTCTCAATCTGGCATCCATAATCTGACAAACCGTTCATCCCTTGCGCCGGTCCAAGGCTTGTGAACCGGTGCCCATGGCAAAACGCTTACTCGTGCCGTTGATTCGACGCCTCCATAATTCTCCAGACAGGCGACACAAACAAGTCAACGGCACTTGTCAAGTAGTCTTGGGTAGTGGCGGTGTCGGATGTCCCGCCTGGTGACGAATCTCGGACTTGTGCGGATGTAGGCACGGTAGTATGGAGCATCGCGAAACGCCCAGAGCGTATTCAGCCTCGGCGTTTCGCCGGTCTATTGTCAACTGGCCGCATCGAGGTGACGACGCCGGCACCTTTGACAAAGAATCCTCAGCGGTAGTTCGTGACTATCGACACATGCCAAAACAATCTGTCCTAGGCCTCGAGGCTGGGGCGGGCGGCCCGCACAATCTCATGTCTAGTTTTCCACCGTCCAGGTCTCGGTCAAATCTAATCAACCAATCAGCACGTGCCCTGCCTAGTATTTCAACCTACCTGGGCAAATCTCAGCTTTTCAGCTGGCATGTGCCTTGCATCTGCTGCTCGACGGGTAAATCCTATCGTGCCATGCGAGAGGCAAAAAAAAACCTTGTCTTGGTCACAAGACGTGTCTGCTCCGGCCAAAGCCGTCATTCCGGACACGGTACCCTTTTCACTCATTGGAACTCTACCAAGCGGGCTGACCGGTTGCAGCCAATCGCATTTAATCTTTGTTGTAATTTGATTGTCTGCCACACCGCATTCCGGGCCTTTGAGTCAGTCACGAGCCCACGATAGATGAGGACCAATGCAGTCACTCGTCTGGAGTCAAGTCGGTCAGGAAGAATCGGCCCATGGAGCAAGCTGCTACAATGACAATAAAACCAATGTCAGCAGCCTTGTGTGGCACGCATCGCAAAGTGCCGCTGAATGCCGCTGATGACGGTTACACCAAGTGAACGGATTGTGGGGTAGATCAACCGGGATCTGTTCTGGGTGTGATCTCCAGCCGCCTCGGTCGATTCACCCAAGCAAATAGCCGCGTAACGTCCGTCACCACTGCGGCAAGGAGCGTAGGTGACGCTCAGCCATGGCTGTCTTCATGGACGTCGGGGAACAGCGCAAGGGCAAATTGGACATGTTCAATTCACACCATGTGTGTCAGCGGCTCGGGACGAAAGTGGAATTCCCGCGTGTGTCCCCGTTGATGTTTAGATTAACGAAGTTTGTGTCACCGAAGCCTTCCCGCAATATGCATAGCATAGCTGGAGATTGCGGAGGCTGCCCCTCTGTGTCACCATAAGCTGTGCGAGCGACCATGTCGCTTGTGCCGCGTTTCGTGTACCGCCACCTGCACGTAAATCCAGATGCAGATGTATCAGGCGGGAAGATATCGTCAAGCCTCCGAGACGAATCGTAGCCTGTGCCACAGTCCTAGTGTCTGACGGGCAGAAAGAACGCAGACAATGCTTCCACAGCGCGTTCGTGGCCACTACAAAACAAACAACACTCACCGATCTGGCAAGGTGTGCTGGTGCGATAAAGGCGTAGTCAACCTGGCCATGGCTATGCATCGGAGTGCACGCACTCTTTGCATCCTGTCAATACTCTTGATGCGCCGCAGTATCGCATTATGCTGGTGGTTCAACACAGAAGCTCCGTCCTTGCAGTAGTCGTATGAGGGACGACATGCTGTCGGATAAGCGGTATTCCCACCTTTGTGCTGTACAGCAGCGTCCGCCCGCCTCACCTTCGGGCAAATCGCCGTGTAAATTCGCCTTACTGAACCCGACGGGAAGACCACAAAGGGTAAGGCGACTCATTCTGGCTTTGCAAGATCCAGCTGTGTCACAAATGCCGGTAAATATTGTCAGAGACGCGGAAGAGGTGGATAAGCGGACGCAAGCCATTGCGGGTCGATGGATCAGCCCGAAGCGTGCTAATTCGCGGAAGAACGAAATATCAGCGGCTCATCGGTGTGATGGAGGGTGGGAATGAAGGGCACGACGAGTTGCCTTACAAACACACCGCCTTTTGATGACCTGCTAAAGCGTCAAAGGCCTCGCAGCTTCGTTGAACCGACGTACGCAGATGCGCGGTATACTCGGCACACCTGGTATTGAGATTGTCAAGGTTTCGTGTTGGAGCTGCTGGCGTCATGCTTACACCACATCGAGTATGACCGAACAGTATAAGCCGCTCGACTTTCCGCTTCTTGTGAGTGCATGACGTTGGGCGACGCAGCAACCAACCGCCAGCGACTCAAGGCGCCGATATAGATTCGCTGAAGCCGTCGTCATGAAATGCAAGCTGGCCATGATCAGACGCGTTAGGGCGGAAACCTTGCATCCCAGGACAACGAGTGCGCCTCGGGCCGTGGCCGTCCAAAGCCTAACGCAACGTGTGCAGCATGTCACAGTGCCCAAAAGGACACTGTGGAGAGGGCAGGTGATCAGGCGATTATGCGACGCAATGGCTGTACGCCTCGCTTCTGCACAGTCATCGACGAGACTCTGGCGTCGATGCGGTCAGACATGCACACACTGGGTCATGATGGAAGACGAGTGAAAAGCGAGCACTGTGCGCTGACTCCCCTGGCTCGCTGGAAGCAAGCAGGAGCCGCTAAGAAGAGACGGCAGGCCCGCGTTTGAGCGAGAGAACTGGGACCAGGGTCGCAGAAGGGCTTTTCCTATTGGGATCCGCTAAGCTTTAGTCTCGCATATGTCGGTCCTACTCAAGCCCCTAAGTCAGGTGACCTTCTAGCGCTGCGTGATCCCGCGAGCAGTTTGAACGGGCGCAAGGCTAATGCAAGATGAGTTGGGACCAACCAGTCAGCGCCACTGCCGCAGGGCTATACAGGCGTCTATTGGCGCGCTTGTGGGACCCCCTCCTCCGCGCTCCACCAATGCCGTGCATCCAAATGACTTCGGCTGGAAGAACCGCGCCCCGAACATGCGTTGTTGAGATTGCCTTCATCAAACCTCGTCATCCTCTGCAGCGCCGCTGTCATTGTCAGGCTCGGCATCGCTTCCATCGCTGTCGCTCGAGTCTGACGTGTCGTCGTCGGGCATCGCGATGCTGTTGAGATAGGTGATCTGCCAAAGTCGTTAGCGGCTTCATGTGCAACGCCTCAGCAAGACTGCTCTGGCCTCTCCCCCCTCCTGGACGATGCCCACCATGGGCGTATGACCGCAGTGCCAATACACGACTAGCTGGCACTATAGTCAACCTACGGCGTGCAACGTGCAGGCATGTCCCTAACGAATTGCCGCTGCCCTTATCTTTGCATGTCCAATGAAAGCGTGATGCCATTAATCTCCATGATACGAAACCTTAGACTTACAAAAGGCACCATCCTGGCTATGAGCTCACCCGCGCGCTCCAAACCTCCAATACCGACAACTTCGTCGTCTGTAAGCTTCCGTCCCATGGTAAAATTGCGGAGCCGCAAAAGTTCAATATCTTTGTGATCATGGTCATATCCCTGAGAGCTGTCAGCCAACTTGAGCAAGCCCAGTGAGACTGAAGGTTGTTCGTAATAAACTCGGCAATCTGCCAGTGACGCGGCTACCAGCAGAAAACCCCGCCCGTTGAAAAGGTGCCGACTATGACGACCCCAACTCAGCTCGACTCGTTGAGTGCGGGGCGATTTGAAACTCTATTCTGCCAGACGACACACAGTTGTAACACAAAACTCTCCAGTACGAGACTGAAGCTTTGTTGTACGTCATCGTTGTCCGTGTGCCGTTGGCAAGAGGGTGTAGCAGACGAGTTTCACAGAAACGCACCCCTTGCAGGCGGGAAGTTTCCGGGCTAGTTTTGGCCTTGATCTGTGCCAGGCTGCGGAGGACACCCGATCCTGCCAAAGCTGTCGCAGGACCACCCAAGTTGTTCAAGCCTCACAGAAAATCTGTAGTTGAGACGCGCCACAGGAATCTTCCCACTTGGTGATACAAGGTCCACCATTGGACACAATAATCCCCTACAAGGAAAGTTACAACAGAGGGGACTCACCTTGGGATTACGCTTCAGAGCATTCGACTGATTCATCGACAGGCTTGTGAAAGCCTTGACAGCTTTCCTCTCGTCATCTTTAACCCCACCGAGGAATTCCTGCCGAATGCCGGGGTCAGTCAGAACTGCCTTGATCTTGTGCGGTTTGCGGTCGATGTCACGTCGAAGTTTGGCGAGGGTTGTCGCGTCCGGCTGCCAGAAGCCACCACCTTCCAAAGTCAGCGTATGCCTACGCGAGTATGATCGCAATAATGGTTAGCCAGCGCTAGAGACGTTATCGCGCCGTTGAATGTGTTGCTACTTGTGTAGGCAAGATGACCATGCACTGGTGTGCATTAGACAGGAACATCATCCCGACGACACCGTACTACACACGACCGAACCTCGAAACAATCCAATACATCCTCCCACGAACATCCCACAGTACAATACTGAAATTGTCATCTACAGCATGGCGGTCATGCTACGGCAGAATACAGTATGGAGTGCGAGGCTCGACCACACAAGGGGATCAGCCGTAAGGTCTCGGTCCGTCCTTGAACTCATGGCGGCAGCGGCCATTGGGTACACATGCATCGTCCATGCGCATTGAGTCGAAAGAAGAACTGCAGCGGCCACGAAATTGCGCTTCGCTTCGCTTGGGGTTTCACGACAGCTCGTGGCTAGGGCGTTTGCGCACTTGCGGGAGAAGAACAGATTCAAACATACCTACAAAGCTTCCACCATTGGGTTGCACCTGGATATAGTAGTGCGCGTAATGCCCCTTGCGTCCCTGGGAATTGTGTCCAAAGTCAGTCTGTGGCCCAACTAGACAACTGCACAGAGGTAACTCACAGTCCTTGACCAAGCCGCAGAAAAGTAAGTCTAGATCAGGTCAGCCTGCTTGCATCTTGCCATGACAGAGCATAATGATGAAGCTATCTTTTGGGGCGCAGATAAGATTGTGTAGAGTCAGTTGAGTAAGCAACATGTCATGTCTCTGCACGCCAAGACATGGCTTCGAGCGCATGGCTCTACTTTTCCCAAGAAAAGCCGGTGCTTTGTCTCACCTTGTATGGGGTTGGGTCTTTCGAGAATCTAATGTCTTGGGTTGTGAGCATAGCCCAATAGAATCATGCTCCAAGCTCACCTCTGTAGATACGGTAGATCTATATGCGTTAGCGGTGTCTCTTACAAGATCCTGATTGCCACCACTCACGACGTCTTTGACTGGTAGTTCAGGAATGGTCTCGTCTGCCTCAATGATCTTCTCTGATACCTTCTCCGTGAACGTTGTGAAATCTCGAAACGAAACTCTAAAATCAGGGTCATGAACTACAACTATTAGTCGGCAGTCCGGTGGCGCCTAGTGATGTGAAGCGTAACAGAGGGTCACATACGTTTCAGCCACTGACGGTCATTGTTAGCTGCTAAGTCCTTGAGGAATAACATTGTGTTTGGATGAATTGTATGATCCAAGTATGGCGTATCGCCTACATCCCGGGCCTTCGGCTTCTTGATAACCAGTTGCGTTCCTGGTGCAAGTTTCGCTCCGGGTTTCCAAAGCTCTTTCTCATCAGCCACCTTCTTGTGTATAGGAAGTTTCTTGGTCGTGCGTCCTCTCGGAGATGCCCGCTTGCTCTTGATATCGTCGTCACTGGCAGCTTCCTCGGGCTCAGATTCCGACGATGAATCCTTGTCGCCATGTTCTTCGTAGTCGGAGACCACACCATCGTCGTCGTCATCGTCTTCATCGTTGAAGAATGAAAGTTTTTTCGATCCATCCTCATCATTGTTCGTGTCGCTTTCAAGCTCAACGTAAGATGTCCTAACCGTAGCCCGCGCTCTTTTAGACTGCCTTGATGGAACCTCCGGTGCTGGACGTTTGGAAGAGCTCCTAGAAGCCGATGCACTGGCACTTTTGGTAGCTTTGCGTGGCATGATGTCGATTTAGCGGGTTTGCGAAACTGATAAGCGGTATAATTGGTTGTGGATGTAGATGCCTACGTGGTTGTTTGGATGTGAATGCGCGCACAGACCACATATGACGCACTTGAACGCGAAAATACGCGCGTTGTCACGAGTTTCCCACACAGCTACAGAGCACGACAGACATGCCGACTCGCTTCGAAGCACGCAAGCAAAGGATCCTGGAACAGCTCGATGCTCCAGATGGCGAGTACCACGACCTGTCGCCAAAAGGCTCCGTTGACGCGCCTATTCAAGATCTGATCGGCGAGATCAACAGGCTCCAAGGTCTAGTTACAACAAGCAGCTGCTCGGGGCGAATTAGTGTGTTTTTAGAAGGGCGTAAAGCAGACACCCAAGCAACGGATTCAGCACTTGAAGGAGAAGAGTCCCGTGCTGGCCCAGGAGGTAAAGGTGGTGGGGGTGCATGGCTGTTTGTTTCGCATACGCCAGTTGGGCGTGTAGAAGCGAGTCACGACCTCATGTCAGAGTTTGGCTTGCAGAATATTGAGACCGAGGAGAAAACACCTAGTGCCTCCTGCAGATACATTCATCTCAAGTTTGAGCCCATGGTAATCTTGGTTGTTACAGCTCTTCTACAGACTCTGACGGGGCACAGATACTCCACGTCCTGAGTGCATCAATGGACCATGCCCAAAATATCCTTACTGCTGCCTTGGCTGCTGGATTTCGTGAGAGTGGCGCCGTGAGCCTAGGATCAACGAACACGGGAGAATCGAACCCTATGGTAGCAGTCCGGTCAGCAGGATATTCATTCGACTCCATCATCGGCTATCAAAATGGCAATGGTAGCAATGTTGCCCTGGTAGACCCACGGTATCTCCGAACATTGGTCCACATTGCCAATGAGCGCTTCAAGATCAATCTTGATCGTATAAGCCGGTTTCGCCAGGCCCTCTTGCAAATCTACGAATCGAACCTTTCGAACGGGTCAAGGCCCGGCTGGGAAGATGCCGACGCCAGGAAGCGGCGGAAGAGAGAAGAAGGCCTTGCGCGGCAACAAGCTTTGCAGAGTCAGAACCTTGGGGGCAACGTCAACCCATTAGGAGAAGCAGATGTGGATAGCATGGAAGGGGTGTACTCTTGATACTACACGACACGGATACGTAGGCGCAACGACAAGAGAATGTCACTTCGATGAGTGGCAGCCAAGTAGGCTGAGAAGGCCAATGTGAATCACTACTTTCCCGTGAGAGCTAAAGTTCCTCTCCAAAATTGGTTGAACAACTCATTCACTATTAATTATGACGATGACGTCGAGATAGCGGTCCACGGAGGCTTCTTTGCACTTTGTGGAGCCATACCAAAATGTCTCCGGCGACTGTGTCCACGCCTCAGGTGCGGACCAAGCGACACTCAGAAGACATCAATCAAAACAGCATTCACTTTGGCAGTCCAGTACAGGCACCCATTTGCTGCGTTTTTACCAAATCGAGACATGTTCTGTTGTATACAGTGTGTTTCTCAATCCATTTGGTAATGCTCGACCGATATAGGCTTAGCGTGCGTATGTCTCCGACGCAGGTCGGCGACATTGCCTTCATCCCCGTAACCTTCAACACATAAAAGGGAAGTCTGGCTATCCCTAGAACCTCAAATCCACATATCTGCTCAATTCTATGCAATCTCGCATACTCCGCCAACACTGCATCATCACTACCAATTTTCTTATTTGACCCCTCACTTTCACAAAGACCCACCATCCAGGATGAGCTACGCAGAAGCCAACCGTCGGTATTTCGAGTATGTTACACCTGTCCCTAACATATCAAGGACATGCATACTAAAAGTCTTGCAGTGCCATATCAGACTCTTACGACAGCAAACCTTGGTTCAAAGTCGTCAACGACCGAGTCGCCGACGCCCTCCGCTCTGACCTATCTTGGGTTGGCATTCCCTCCACCGACACAGAATCCAGTACAGATACCACTCAAGTTCGTCTTCTGGACTACGCTTGCGGAACAGGCCTAATGACACGAGTTTTCGGGCCCTACGTCACCAAAACTCAGGGTATCGATATATCACCCAAGATGGTCGATACATACAACACGCGTGCCCGCGACGCCGGATTCTCCAAAGACATTGTCAGCGCCGTGGTGGGTGATTTGTTCGTTAAATCTGATCCTGATCCAGAATCGCTGTCAGGACCAGAATTCTGGAACTTTGACCTTGCGACTGTGGGATTTGGATTCCACCACTTCGAGGATGTGGTGTTTGCTGCTAGTCAGTTGAAGGAGAGGCTGAGGCCGGGTGGTGTGCTGGTTATCAGTGATTTTTTGGAGGGAGGGGATTTATTGGCTGACGAGGATGGGAAGCCGATCGAGGGGAGTGAGGGGAATCACGCCATGCATGATCATAAGCATGGTCATGATCATGGAGAGCATGGACATCATCACGGTCATGGCCACGGCGATGACAAGACTTCGGAATCACATGGCCACGCTCATCACGGCCACCACCAGCACGACAATGAGCAAAAGCACGACATCGGCGACAGCACCCCAGAGTTCCGCAAGAAGATGGAAGCTTCCGTCGTAGTCCCGCACTTCAACACCGAAGGCGTGAAGCAATTTTTCACTGAGGCCGGATTCGTGGATGTTGATGTCAAAACGATGAAGGAGAGGAACTACATGGAATTTGCCGGCAAGAAACTCTGGCGCACAATTTTGTTTGCAAGGGGCCGAAGACCAATTGAAGGACAGGATGATAAGAGAAAGAGTGAACTGTGAGCTTTCGGGAGTAAGTCGAGTTACACAATCAAAAGGCGGGTTGCAGTACAGATAGTGATAAGATCAAAGTCAGCAATAGAATGTGTATATATGAGATATCGACAAACACAAATGGAACGCCAGCACCGAACCAGTCACGCCTCTATCCATATAACGCCGCCTCACCATTTGCCTTCCAACGGCATGTCTCTGCTTGAGAACCCTACACCAATACCAAACTCGCCATTAGGCAGCACCCAGTTCTGCCTCTTGACATCCCAATAGCTCAGATCTCTTCTCGTCACCTCAAACTGCACAAGCGTTCCTGCGTTCCTCTCTAGATGTATCTTCTCAAACCCTCGCAGCACACGGACGGGGAAGTCAACAGGCTCGCCCGTCTCATGGTCCTTGTAGTCTTGTGGGAAAGCAATGTAGAGCTGGACTACTGACGAGCCGTCAACTGGTCCAGCGTTTTCTAGTGACGCTGATACAGTCAAGAGCGTAGTGTAGAGATCGGGGTTGCCGCCTGGGCCACCGCCTGCCTCGCTGAGGGGAGATGGCGGCGCGGGGGTCATGGGCTCAGACTTCTTGATGCCTTTTGTAGAGTCTAACCATGGATAGATATATCGCTCCACCTGATTGAAGCCTTCAGGAAATAGCACAGACTTGGGATCCGGTAGGTCTGTAGAGTAACTTGGCGGTGTCAGGCCATCGGGTCGAGGCTTGGGAAGAGGTGTTTTAGCGCCCTTCTCTTCGATCAAGAGGGAAGATAGCTTGAAATCTGTATACGAAAGACCATAGCCGAACTCGAATCGTGGGGTGATGTTCTGTTTGTCGAAGTGGCGGTAGTCAATGTAGAGACCCTCTGAGAAGTTCTGCTGCGGCGCTAGACCGTCAGAGGGGCTGGGAAGATACTTTATCTTGCTGCCTGGACCGTAGTCGTCTTCCTTCTTAGCAATGGTATAAGGTAAACGCCCAGACGGATTGACGTCGCCAAAGAGCACATCTACAATGGCGTTACCGGATTCTGTTCCGGGCAGGTTGGCGATAATGACGGCTCTGACGTTCATGATATCGATGAAGTTCTCGAGGATGACGGGTCCAACAGTGTGGATGACAACCACGACGTCGCCCATGCCTTCTCCACAGTCTTTAGCAACGTCTTGAATCAGCTTGTCACCGCCCTTTTGCAGGTTAAGGTCATTTCTGTCACCGCGAATGCTTCCGTAATGCTCGTAGCCCTCGCCGGCATCGGAGTTGGCGAAGACAATACAGAGATCCTGATCTACAAGGATCTCCTTCTGGCTTGGAAGCTTATTCTCTAGCCAGTCAGTGACGTATACAGTCTCGTTGTCGAACGCATTTCGGATAGCAGACATGGGCTCAACCAGATATGAAAAGTTCACCGCGCCAGATCCCCATCCTGATGCTAGTGTTCCGTCGTCGCAACTCTGATCAGAGCAGTGGTTGATTCCCTCATGAGGGAGCCGCGCATCTTCACCGAAGACACCAACGCGGAACTTCGTCTTGGCCTTGCCGCCAGTCTTCCAGCCCTTGCGGTCCAAAGGCAACATCTTGCCCTCGTTCTTCACCAAGACAGTGCCTTCGGCTGCAACGCGACGTACCAAGTGGCTGTGGGCCTCTTTTCCTTCTCCTTGCGCGTTGACGTACTGATTGACAACGGCCATATCATGGTTCGATGGGCTGCCCTCGTGAAGCTTGCCGAGCTTGTCGTTGGTCCATGAAGAGAAGTTGGGTCCGTCATTGTCCCACTTGTCCTGGCCGACTTGATACCATGATGCCACAATACGAGTGACCATATCGTCGACGCGATCAATCGGCACACTACCATTGAGAACCGCCCGCGTGAGCTCAGGACCCCATAGACTGTCGCCCTTGGCCCATCGCAAGCCATCTCCTGGCATCGTCATGTCCAAGCCCGCAAGAGCACTAGCCACACCAGAACGTTGTGCCAACCAGTCACTTTGGATGAAGCCCTGGAAGCCGAGCTCATCTTTCAGAACTCCGTTGAGCAGCTTGGAATTCTGACAGGCGTAGCTGGAATTGACCTGATTGTACGAACACATGACACTGGTCACTCCAGCTTTGACAGAGTCGGCGAATGGCCATGCGTAGATCTCATGCAGTGTGCGGTCGTCAATGTTGCTCGAAATGGCATTCGGAAGACCCCACTCCCATGCTTGTCTGAAATGCTCCTGTTCGTTGCCAACATAGTGCTTTGCGGTAGCCATAACACCCTCGTCTTGTATACCCTTGATGGTTTGCGCAGCTGCGATGCCCTGCAGAACTGGATCCGATCCAAATCCTTCCCAGTTCCGGCCACCAGCTGGCATTCTTCCGAGAGGGCCCATAGCAGGGCCTAGCAGTACGTTGACGCCCTTGAGTCGTGCTTCTTTGCCGTGTGCCTTTCCACGTAGGTACATGAGTTCCTTGGACCATGTGGCGCCGGTGGTGATGCCAGCAGGGAACGCAGTGATGTTGTCGGCGAATCGGATACCCAGTGGACCGTCCTGAATACCTTAGTATAGTCCTAGTCACATCTCGATCGTACGTACCTGTAGGCACAAGCTGGGAAACTTCAACCTGTCTACGCGCCCAGTCTGACCGACGCAGAGATCCATGCTCCAGCCCGTCCCCGTTGTGATGTTGACCTTTTCAGGCAGTGTCATCTGTTTCACTAATTCCGCAGCCCTCTTGTAACTATCCTCCCATGCCTTATCGGTGCCGCCCTTGGGCGAAGGGTACCACGGTGGACTCAGACCATCTTCGGGCACCGAGACTTTGTATGCCCATATGCCTCCCGACGCGAGTATTAAGACGGTGGCGGCAACAAACACCAAGAGCCAGCAGCAGCACCGCCCTGGTGCACACCGTGACCTTCTTTGCTGTGTCGGGAACGGCGCCACAGACTCGGTGTCTCTATACGACGCTTTCCGGACCTTGAGATCACCAGCGCTCTTTTTGCGCCTGATCTTGCTATCGAATGCGAGTGGGTCGTATTCTTCGAGATCTTCAAGCGTGCCAGTCGATTCAGAGGAGAAGCGCGTCGGGGTTTCGACATCGTCGACAGGGTCGTCGATTCTCGCGTACTTGCCACGACGCATTTCGTGGGCTTCGTAAGGCGCCATTCGGGTCACAAGTCTGTTTCGAAGCGGAGAAAGAGGTGGGTATGGGCAATATGGTATACGGCTCGATCGGCGCGGCTATCGGTGGCGGCGCGAGCGTGAAGCTCTAATTATGTTGAGGCTAGCATTGAAGCGTGTCTGGTCTCTCACAGGCAACAAGTCGGTAATCACGGGGAAGTGGTAGATGATGTGTAAAGGCACGGGAAACACAGCCAGAGTCGTGGTTCGAGATGGAGGTTTCATCGGACTTCCTCAAGCCGCCATGGCGTCTCGTCCCTGACTAGGCGCCGATCTCGTGGGCCCCCCTCCCGCCGCGCTTGCGTCTAGATGGGCCTTGTTATTGCGCAACATTGGAGCCGAACCGAACCACTCTCCATTTGTTTGCATAGCATGTCTGAATGTATAGCTATATTTTCCCATGATTTGGGTTATCTAATTCGGACCTGCTCGTAAGGTTCGCAACCTTATTTGTCATCTACCCACGATTTCGACATTTATGCGCCCACCTGGTCTAGTATACCCTGAAGGTTGATGGACTTGGGACGCTCGATGGGCAGGCCCAATGCCCTGTCCCAAATGAGCTGTGCGAGTGGGCCCAGACCACGGCTGACACCGAACGTCGCCGTGTAGTAAAGAGTCTCCTTGAAGCCGTAGTGGTGGAAGAGGACACCGGAGGACGAGTCGACGTTCGGGAAGGGGTTCTTGGTCTACAGTGTGTTAGCAGTGGGTCGACGTGCTGCACATGTCGCATCTTACCTTTCCGTGCTCCTTGAGTACATCCGGCGCAACCTCAGAGTTCTTCTTGACCAGCTGGTATACGGGGTTTGCTGCGATCTCGGGTCGGGCATTTGCGAAGTCCATGAGAGCCTCGAATCGCGGGTCAGGCTTCCTGAGCACAGCGTGGCCGTAACCAGGAATGACACGTCCCGATTTGAGTACACTCCAGAGGTACTCATTGACGTCCTTCTCGGTGAACTTCTCGCCGACAACCTTCTGCATGTCGAGGATGAAGCGCAGCACCTCTTGCGCAGCCAGGCCGTGTAAGGGTCCAGCGAGACCTTGGAGACCAGCACTGTAGCTCAAGAAAGGATCACTCAGCGCAGATCCGACCAAGTGTGTTGCGTGCGCAGAGACGTTACCACCCTCGTGGTCACCGTGCAGAGCAAGGTACAGCCTGAGAAGGTCTTGGAAACCCTCGTTCTCCTTGCCTGGCTTGCCCAACATGGCAGCAAAGTTGTATGACCAATCTTGGTTCAGGTCGATCTCGTTGGGGAGAGCGCCTCCGCCACGGTATGCGTTTTGGTAGATCTTCGCGGCGATGGTAGGCAGTTTCGCGAGTAGGCTGATGCAGTCATCGAAGGTGGGCTCCCAGTAGTCGGCCTTGTTGATGCCCTTCTCGTAGGCTTTTGCGAACTTGGACTCGTAATTCAGTGCTGATACAGCGCATGCGAACTGTGTCATTGGGTGGAGATCTTTGGGGAAGTTGTCGAGTATTTTCTCGACAAACTGGGGAATGCTACCCTTCTCGGCGAGCTCTCGCGACAACGCGCGAGTTTGTGCAACTGAGGGCACTTCGCCTGTGAGTAGTAGCCAGAACATGGCCTCGGGAAGCATCTCCGTGCCGGAAGTGCCCTTGGGTAGCACCTTTTGACAATCCTTGATGGTTTTGCCGTGGAACCGGATGCCCTCGTTCGCATCAAGCACTGAACCTTCCCAGACCATGGCCTTGAGGCCTCTTCAATACTGTCAGAGCAGGCTTTCGTAACTGTTTGGGTTTCATACCTCATGCCACCTAGGGCATTCTCGACCTTGACATCTCCGAGCTTCTTGTCGGCATGCGCCTTGACCTTCTTCAGGAGTTCGCGCTTTGCAGGCAGAACCTTTTTGAATGTCTCCTTGAGATCTGGCTCTGACGAGGAGGAGTAGCTACATGCTTGTACTGTAACAAACAACACGTTAGAACCATGACGTTTGGGCTAGATGACCCAATTGCATACCGGAGACAAAAGGACGCGCCTGGAGAGGGATTGTCAGTTCTCCGTGTCTTGTACATGCTGTCGCATTGTTGTCGAGGCTCACCTTGGCAGCCCGTAGAGCTCTGGTAGCTGATCGTGCACTCAATGCCATAGCTAGGTTTGCGTGGGGGTAGATGCGGGGAATAGTAGCTTGTACACTGCAACGCCTGAAGTGTAGAACACAACAAGTAGTTCACTATGACAGCGTTGCAAACTTCACGAGTAACAAGCAAAGAAACGTCGACGGCAACTTTCGGCAATGCACCTCAATCCACCAGGCAAACATGGTCCGTTAATGCGAGTGCAACGTCGAACGACGAACCGAGGGGCAGTTGGGCCGGCTAGACAAGGGCTACATACCTCGGCAGTGACGTCGGTGACGGCGAACCCTGGAGAAGCGTCACCGCATGCATGACGCGGAACACACTTTTCCACCCAACATAGCTGACTGACATCGCTATTTGTATGCCAAAGGGACAATTGGATGCAGATATAGCAAGACGTCTGTGGCGAGCACCTACCCCGAGTTCTCTCCGACCTACGGATATTTTTCCGTCTATGACTACTGACCAACTCCCGCTGCCATCCTACTAAGATATAGAGCGAGATTCTGCTGGCTGTAGCCTCTCCCATTCACATACACCTGCAATGTTCCGAACAGTATCGCGCTCAGTCACGCGCCAGAGTCGATCGTCGAGAATAGCGAGCCGAACACCACAACTTCTACGCCCACTCTCTACCACCGCATGTCGCATGTTGAGCTCGATTCTCAAGAACGTAGACGCTCCAGTATCGACAGCGCTTCCTGGCGATTCCTTCCAACTACTTCCTGAAGCCTCGAAAGCGGGTCAGGCGGAAGATGCACTCTTTGATGAGCAGGTACAAGCTGTGAAGGACTGGTGGGCGTCACCACGGTACAAAGGCATCAAGCGCCCATACTCTGCGGAGGATGTCGTGAGCAAGCGGGGAGCGCTTCAGCAGTCGTATCCCAGCTCGTTAATGGCGCGGAAGCTGTTCAACCTTCTTGAGGAAAGAGCAGCCAGGGGCGAGCCAGTACACACCAGTGCGTTTATCCTAGTCTGCATAGATAGTACAATGGCTGATCACATGTCTTCAAAATCCAGTGGGCGCAATTGACCCCGTCCAAATGTCCCAACAAGCTGCAAACCAAGAAGTCCTTTATGTCTCCGGATGGGCCTGCTCCTCAGTCTTGACTACCACAAACGAAGTCTCTGCCGATTTTGGCGACTATCCTTACAACACCGTACCAAATCAAGTGCAGCGTCTGTTCAAGGCTCAGCAGTTGCATGACCGCAAGAACTGGGATGCTAGGAGGAAGATGAGTGCCGAAGAACGGGCAAGGACACCTTACCTGGACTACATGCGACCAATCATTGCTGACGGCGATACCGGGTATGTGTAGAAGAGTCTTGAGGTTCGGCTGGAGAGCTAACATTTCGTAGTCACGGAGGTCTTTCGGCAGTCATCAAGCTGGCAAAGCTCTTCGCCGAAAATGGAGCTGCAGGTGTTCACTTCGAAGATCAGCTCCACGGCGGTAAGAAGTGCGGACATCTTGCGGGCAAGGTTCTCGTACCAGTGGGCGACCACATCAACCGCCTTGTAGCTGCACGATTCCAATGGGACATGATGGGCTGCGAGAACCTTGTCATTGCGCGCACTGATTCCGAGAGTGGCAAGCTCATCTCCAGCGCCGTCGATGTGCGAGATCACGAGTTCATCAAGGGAGTCACGGAAGACACTGAGCCGCTAGCCGAGACACTGCAGAACATGGAAGCAGCTGGCGCACCAGGCAAGGAGATCGACCAGTACGAGGCAGCATGGGTCAAGAAGCACAAGCTCGTAACCTTTGACGAGGCCGTGATCCAGCACCTCGAAAAAGAAAGTGCATCTCAATCAACCATCGACTCATACCTCAATGAGGTCAAGCAGAACCCCGACTACTCTCTTCTCAAGCGTCGAAAGGTTGCGGAGAAGTACACCAAAACACCCGTCTACTTCAACTGGGACATCCCCCGTACACGCGAAGGCTTCTACCACTACAAAGCTGGCGTCGCCGCTGCAACAAAGCGCGGCAAAGAATACGCTCCATACGCGGATCTTCTCTGGGTCGAGACCGGTGATCCGAACGTCAAGGAAGCAGCAAGGTTCGCTGGCGAGATCCGCGCTGTACACCCCGGCAAGAAGTTCGTATACAACCTATCTCCTAGCTTCAACTGGATGGGTCAAGGCTTCTCTGAAGAAGCGCTCAAGTCTTTCGTCTGGGACCTGGCGAAACACGGATTTGTGTTCCAATTGATCTCGCTTGCTGGAATCCACTCCACAGCTACGATTACATGCGAGCTCAGTCGGGCGTTCAAAGACGAGGGTATGCTTGCCTATGTCAAGCTGGTGCAGTCAAGAGAGAAGGAGTTGGGATGTGATGTACTGACGCACCAGAAATGGTCTGGTGCAGGATACATTGATGGTATTTTGGGAGCGATACAGAGTGGCAGTTCGGGCAGCAAGAGCATGGGTGAGGGAAGTACTGAGACGCAATTTTGAATCAAGGACGTAGAGTAGCATTCTGAGAGACAATCAGAGCGTTCAAATGAACCAAATCAGTTTACAGCGACAGGGTCTGTCAGGGAGGATGCTCGAAAATTTAACTAAAGGGGAAAGGTCGGATCTGGGGCTCTTGCCTCGGCCCAGCCATCTTTCCCGAGCAATCCATCGGAACCGCGCTCACGTCGACTTCGCGTCGTTTGCATCCGATATCCACTCTACACCATTTCAAAGCGACTCTTGATTCTGCAAATCATGTCCAACAAGCCGGCAATACCAGAATGGCAACGTGGCTCGGCCGACAACGCTGCAGCGTCCCCAGAGCCCGAAGAAGCACACGCGCAACATAGCGTGGAAGCGCCAACACCAACTGAGGACGACATTGAAAAAAACGACCAGGAACAGCAACCGTCTGAAAGCTCAGAGCTGCTCGAGCAAGCATCGCGCTTTCTTGAGGACGCTACGATCCGCGATGCGCCGCGAGAGAAGAAGGTCGCATTCTTGCAGTCAAAGGGTGTGAGCACCAAGGACATGGAGACTTTGCTGGGTACAGAGCCACAGGAGAAGACTCATGCAGAGCCCGAGGAAGCTGAGGAGCGGGCGTGGTCAACGGTGAGTACACCGCCTCTACGATCGAAGCGCATGAAGTCGAAGCTGTCAGCAGCAGCGCAGAGGAACGATACTGACATCCGTAGACGCCGCCAAAGTCCGCAGATGTGCCAGAAGTCATATCACAGCTACGTGAAGCCACACCACCACCTCCGCCACGCGAAATACCCCCAATCGTTACCTATCCAGAATTCCTTGCGAATACCGAAAAACCACCACCACTCATAACCACCCAACGCCTCGTGACAACCGCATATGTGACAGGAGGCCTGATGGCAAGCATATATGGACTTTCAAAATACATCATCGCACCCATGACACACAACCTTGCTGAATCAAGACACGATTTCGCAACGCATACCCAAGAACAGCTAAAGGAGTTGAACTCAAGACTAGGGAAGGCAGTGTCCGTTGATCCTGCTACCAAAGTCAAGGCAATCACAGACGCTGCAGACGATGTCTCAGAGACCGACTCCGACCCTACCGAGCTTTACCATCGCGACTACGGCACTCAAACCACCCCCAACCTCTCCCGCCGACCCTCTACCTCCGTTGCAGACTTGCACCCCACCGTAACTACGCAAGAAAGCCGTCTTAAGATTATAAAATCACATCTCCAAGAGCTCGAAACGAACCGCGCCAACGACGGCAAATCGCGAGATGCATTGAGGATGAAGGTGTCAGATTTGATCACATATTTGACTGAGATGGACTACCAGAACCAATACTACCCCAGCATGGGCCGCTATGGATCTACCTTTAATTGGTCTGGTCAAGGTGGCACTGGACAGAATGATCAAATGGAGGTGCTGAAGAACGATATCAGGGCTGTTAAGGGTGTCTTTTTGAGCGCGAGGAATTTCCCAGTGGGAGGAAGGGGTGCGCCGCCAATACCTGCTAGCAGAGTAGGTTCGTGAAGAGATAATTTCATCGGAAAAATAAACGGAGCGGAATTTTACACGAGTACTTGTTACGATCAGGAATTTGCTGCGCACAGGTGCCGAGTTCGTGTCCTTGAGATGAAGCCTTGTCAAGTCCATGAAGCTACATGTAATCATATTGAATTGTCGAAGAGCTTGGGAACGCCAGTTCAGACTGCTTGGCAGTGAGGCTGATCTTCGATGTCAGTATGACATTAGACTATTCGCAGCCCCTGCCCCACTATACGTCATATCCAAGCAACAGTATCTCACCCTGTTGTGCAGATCTCTCCACTGCGCAATCACTACACCAACTTCAAAGCCGTCTTCAACCTACTATTATGTCGGGTTGGGCTTCCAAGTTGACCTCCTTGGGTCATTCCAAGTCCGAGGATAAGGACGAGACGTCACTCACTACACTTCTCGATGCAGACCAATGCGCGGATTTGACTTTTCTAATAGCCACTATCACGGCATCTATGCGAAAGTCCTTGGTCGATACCTTCAACGCTGAAGAAGTTCCAATCGACCCAAAAACTGCCAAATCAGAGGAAGAGGCACTGCAAGCCGCACCCTCCAACCTCGACGACGTCGACGTTGGCAAAGAAGACAAGATCAAAAAAGAGAGAGAAGCACGCGAAGAAGATGCAAGAAAAGAGCTCGCACAACCTGAAGTGCAAGAGCTGAAGACGGAAATGCTGAAGTACTTTGATGGGTGGCGAGGCAACGTCATCAGCAGAATTGGCGAAGTAGTCAACTCGAAAGAAAAAGCTAAAGAGCAGACGCGTCAGATCGAGGGCAAGGAGGTTGAACAAATTGCGAAGAAATCCGAGACTGGCCTCAAAAGTATCAAAAAGCTAGACGAAAAGGACGAGGATGAAGATAAGATGTTCAAAGATCTCTACCCACCTGTACCCAACGCCCTCACTCGTTTGGAAGAGAGCAAACGCGCCCTCATACTGCACTCACTGGTACTCATACTACTAAGTCTGGAGCACTACTCGGCACATTCTCGCGTCCTAATTCTCCATCTCACGAGTTCTCTTGGGTTGAGTAGAGCCGTCCTGAAGAAAGATGAGGAGACTGTTGCCCAAGGTCTTCTGGAGGCAGCATCCCAACAGTTAAATGCTGAAGAAGAGACCAAGCAGGCTGCTGAGAAATCGCAAGCCGCTCGCAAATGGAAGGTCGGCCTCGCTGGTGTTGCTGGTGCTGCATTGATTGGTGTTACTGGTGGGCTTGCTGCACCACTTCTTGCGGCAGGTGTTGGAAGTGTGATGGGAGGCATTGGTCTAGGTGCTACAGCAGCCGCAGGGTACCTAGGTACTCTGGCTGGTTCTTCTGTCCTTGTAGGTGGGCTGTTTGGCGCTTACGGTGCGAAGATGACGGGACGGGCCATGGACGATTACGCCCGACAAGTCGAAGACTTTGCCTTTATACCAATTCACCGTACCCAAGACCCGAGACGCCAAGACAACGAGTCTCGCCGTCTACGTGTCGCGATTGCTGTTTCCGGTTGGTTGCGCGACCCCGAGGAGGTTTCAAGGCCATGGAGATACATCAATAAGGGGACCGAGGGCTTCGCACTTCGTTGGGAGCTTGAAGCGCTTCTCAAACTTGGACACAGTCTCGAGACATTCGTGACCAGTGCTGCATGGGGTTATGCAAAGAAGAAGATTATTGAGCAGACTGTCTTCGCTGCGATGTCGGCTGCATTGTGGCCGCTAGGCTTGCTCAAGATTGCCACTATGCTTGACAACCCATTCTCGGTCGCCAAGTATCGTTCTGAGAAGGCTGGCGAGGTTCTCGCCGAAGCACTGGTCAATAAAGCTCAAGGTGAACGACCAGTTACCCTTGTGGGCTATTCCCTCGGTGCACGCGTCATCTATTCCTGCCTCCAGAAACTCGCAGAGCGTAGAGCTTTTGGTCTCATCGAAAATGTGGTTCTTGTTGGCGCCCCTTGCCCCTCTGACGTTTCCGACTGGCGACGCATCCGCTCCGTAGTAAGTGGTCGCTGTGTCAACGTCTTCTCCAAATCAGACTACATTCTCGGCTTCCTTTACCGCACCTCATCCATGCAGCTCGGCGTCGCAGGTCTGCAGCCCGTCGTTGGCGTACACGGAATACAAAACGTCGATGTCAGCGACATTGTGGACGGCCATCTTCAATATCGCTTTATTACAGGTTCCATCCTTCGCAAGATCGGCTTCGAAGACGTCGACATCGAAGAAGTAGAGCGTGCTGAGGCTGATCTAGCAAAGGAGAAGAAGCAGGAAGAGGAAGAGAGGAAGAAGAATGAAGGAAACAAGGGAGAAGGTTATGAAGAGAAGGAAAAGGAGGAGATGAAGCAGACTGAGCAGAAGAAGTAAGAGCAGAGTTGGATGCAGGTCACGCAGCAGAAGATGCAGGGCTTAGATATTGGCGGATTTGTGAAGGGTCTGCCGGGCAAGGTAGCGCCAGGATATGGGGCAGAAAACGCCGCGAAGACACATACTGGAGATTCCAAGGATACTCAGTCGTGATCTGAGACTAATGCGGCTCTGGAAATGGGTTCGTGTCAAGATTCTGGACATCAACTATGGGAACTGTTACAATTCGCCCTTGTGATGTTTCTACAACGAAGATAGGCGTTGCGAGAACATGAAAAACGAATGTCCGAGTACATGTGATGAGCTGCAACTTTAGTCCAGTATGTAGAATCAATGCAAGCTCCCTTCGTTCATGTGGAAGCTTTCCCCAGGTTATGTCTCAATGCGGTTAGACAGTTTGTGGGGGAAGCCGAGGCATTCGTTCACATGTCGGTCGCAGGTGAGACGGCTTGCACAGCGTCACCTTCCGTGATACACTGATCTGACCAAACCTTACAGCCGGACGTACGCGGCTTACTGCACCCTACCAGCCTGTCGCGCAACGGCATACACCACCTGTCAGGCTATTGTACCACGAGTTCCACAACACTACGTACTAAAGTTCCCCGGCAAGAACGACCACGCCACGACGCGCTGCGCACAGCGTCAACCTCCTGCATAACACCAATGCCTCGTCTAAGGTAGCCATGGCTGTCTTTTCAAAACCTCTCTCTTCCCACCGCCTGACCAGCGCGTCTGCCAAAGCCATCGTCACCGACCTCACACGTCTGTATCTACAACACCGAACACGCATATCGCGTGCCGTGTACCTTACCCTGTTCGTCGCCCTCATAAATCGCATACGAAATGCCATCGCTGAGCAGAAAGCTGCTTCGTTACGGCGTGCCTCCAAGTCAGTGGACAAGACAACAGCAGGCGAAGGTGAAGCAACGGGCAGGAAGAAAGTAGAGCTGAACAGGGAGTTCTTCAAGAACCTGCTTAGGCTACTGAAGATATGTATACCCGGGTGGAAGAGCAAGGAGTTTCGACTTCTGATCGGGCACAGTGTGTTCTTGGTGCTGAGGACGATGATCAGTTTGTATGTTGCGGAGTTGGACGGAAGATTGGTTAGTGCGCTTGTGAGGGGAAAGGGAAGGGAGTTCCTCCTAGGATTGGTATGGTGGATGGCGGTAGCTGTACCAGCGACGTTTACGAACAGTATGGTATGTCAATCTTCTTATTGTGGAACCAGTGCACAAGAACCTGAAGACATGCTAACAAACCCAGCTCTCCTACCACCAGTGCAAGCTCTCCCTCCAATACCGAACACGCCTCACAAATCATATCCACTCCAAGTACCTCTCCCAAATGACCTTTTACACGCTTTCTGCCCTCGACGATCGCATCGCAAACGCCGACCAACTCATAACCGTCGATGTATCGAAATTCTCAAATTCGCTCGCGGAACTTTATTCAAATCTTGCGAAACCAGTCCTAGATATCATAATCTACAACTACTCGTTGTCACGCAGCGTTGGCGGAGAAGGGCTGTTCTTTATGTCCCTTCTTGTCCAGATCTCGGCCAATGTCATGAGGGCGCTTACCCCACCGTTTGGCAGATACGTAGCAGACGAAGCCAGGCTGGAGGGCGAGTTCAGGTTTCAGCATTCCAGGCTGATTGACTGGAGCGAGGAGATAGCGCTGTATGCAGGACATGAGGCGGAGAAGGATACTTTGGACAAGGGGTACTTTACGCTGATCAAGCATGTCAACCGAATACTGAGAAGGCGATTCTATCATGGAGTCATGGAAGACTTTGTGATAAAATACTTCTGGGGTGCGCTGGGTTTGTTACTTTGCAGTGTACCAGTCTTCTTCAAGGTGCCAGGAACGGGTGGGATGACTATGGGGGATCGGACGGAGAGTGAGTACCCCCAAATCACATCATCCCTTGTCCGGTTATGGAGACCTTCTTGCTGACGATTGGGACCGCAATAGGCTTCGTGACTAACCGCCGAATGCTCCTCATGTCTAGCGACGCCTTTGGTCGGGTCATGTTCTCGTACAAGGAGATTACCGAACTTGCTGGTTATACCTCACGTGTATCAACCCTTCTCGATGTAATCGACGATATCCAAGCCGGTCATTTCGAGAAGAAGCTCGTTTCTTCAGCCGACACCGAGGAAAACGCATCCGTTTTGCGCGGTCGTGGTACGGTAACCGAAGGCACCGATATCGAGTTCATCGACGTACCCATAGTATCTCCAAATGGTGATGTGCTCGTTCGGGCACTTTCCTTCAGCGTAAAGCCGGGAGATCATCTACTAATTGTAGGGCCAAACGGATGTGGAAAAAGTAGTCTGTTCCGTATCCTAGGTGGTCTATGGCCCGTATATGGTGGCAAGGTACGGAAACCACCATTCGAAGACATTTTCTATATCCCGCAACGGCCCTACCTTTCGCGTGGCACGCTACGCCAACAGATCATCTATCCGGACTCGCTACACGATATGCACTCCAAATCTATCACCGACAACGACATCCTTTCCATTCTCGAGACGCTGAACCTTGAGTCCCTTGTCGACCGCCCCAATGGCTTTGATGCTGAGGCGCACTGGGAAGACGTGCTTTCTGGCGGTCTTCAACAACGCGTCGCTATGGCGCGACTCTTCTATCACAAGCCTCGGTATGCCATCTTGGACGAATGCACAAGCTCCGTCACACTGGAAGTAGAAAGGGTGATGTATGAAGAGGCGAAGAGACTGGGTATAACGCTCATGACGGTCAGTCACCGGAGAAGTCTCTGGAGGTATCATACCAGAATATTGCAATTTGACGGCCAAGGCGGCTTCTATTTCGGAGGGCTGGATGCGGACAGGAGGGCGGTACTTGAAGAGTAAGTTTAGTATTGCTTGGTCCATTAGTGGTACTGTGGATGAGGCGGAAACGAGTGCTAACATACTAGCAGTGAGAAGGAAGATATCGACCTGCAACTTAGGGCTGTTCCTGATATTGAGCAAAGGATCAAGGAGCTGGAAGCTTCGCGATGAGGCATGATGAAAGCGTGGTGGAGCAAATATCCTGAGTGTGGGCATATTGGAGCTGCCGAGCTTGGTATGCATATGTGCTATGTATCAAATGGAAGTGTATGAAACGGGGGGCTGCAACGAGCTACCGTCGCTTTGGGTTAGACCGCGTAAATTGCAGCAACACAATGAACACAAACATTCGACTACGGCCGGCCACTTATGGTTTGATAGGCGTTGAATGCATCATTGCCACGAGATGCGTGGTCGAGACGACTCTGTTTCCAGAGAGAGAACGGCAGGTTGGTAGAAGTAGTTGGGAAGGAGCACGATATCTGTATAGAGGTCTATTGGGCGAGAATGACTGCAGAGAACCTCCAAGTACGCAGTAAACACGGACCGTTGCATCCGGTTTTCAATGCTATTGCTCTGGAAAGGTTGTATAGCATCTCCTGCAGTTGTGTGAAGAGCGGCTCGAGCTTGGTACTACGCGACTGGCATATGTGGCAGGTGAGGTAAATGCACGATAATTCTTGGTTGCGCTAAGGCGGGATACATTGCAGACACCTATCACTCAGAGCGCATTGGGACTGGCATGTGCAAAGGGGGCTGGTTGTACGTCAGAAATCGCGTAGAGTTTGGGTGGGAAGCGCGCCGCGACACGCAAGCGCCGGGAGTGTCCGCCGCGGACGTGAACTCGCGTTCGTCCGAGCCATCGCCACCCTTAGCGCGAGCCATCACCGCGCCAAGAGGAAGTCTAGCGCGAATTGTCCAGAGCACCTAACGACTGCCACATCGCTGCTCCTCCTTCTCTTCTCTACACCACACTTTCTGCAACTGCTCAATGCTACTTTCCACAATAGCACCACTTTTGAGCCGTTACTTCTGCATTCTCGCGTATCTGCTTCTGCTGCTTTGCGCTCTCCAAACTTTTTCTGAGTCAATTCTCCGTAACTGCACTCCTCCCTCCTCACAGCAGCCCCTCGACGCGTCGAGACTGCTCCATACCACCACACAGCTCTCAACCACTACGCTGTTCTCACCTTCTTCACTCAAAGCTTTCAGCATTGCTCCTGGCTAGCAGTCGGGAGTTATGACTACTCTAAACATCAAGGTCGGCCAGACGGTCAAGACCACTGGGCATCAGGAGGGCGTCGTCAGATATGTAGGGGCTATTCACGTATCAGAAGGCACTTTTGTGGGCATAGAGCTCCCTACACCCGATGGCAAGAACGATGGCTCCGTACGCGGAGAGCGGTACTTCACGTGCGCTTCTGGCCACGGTCTCTTCATTCGAGACACGAGCATAGCGACCATAATCTCCGAGGCAGCACCCACCCCACCCACACCCACACCACGAGCAGTGTCAAGAGCACGGGCCCCACCTACCACTCCTAGAGCTCGACCCTCCAGTGTGATCGCTCCAAAACCCGCTACTGCAAGGACTACCACATTGAGCAAGCGACAGTCCGTCGCAGCTCCCTTGGCATCACAGCCACCTTCGCGTGGACCTGTTCGAAAAGCCAGCGTTGCTAGCATATCTAGCAATCCAGCCGCTGAATCTTCCCGCGCACAATTCTCTCGACCCGAATCCTCCCGCGCAGAACCCTCCCGACCCGAACCCTCCCGACCCACACCATCGGCTTCCAGACCGAGTCTAGCTTCTTCAGTCACTAGCAATGCTGGAAAAGCACCTCGAGATGGCCAGGTCGAGACTTTGCAGACAACGATTAGACATATGGAGAAGCAGCATGCCGAAGACCAAGAACGGCTGAGAGAGTACGCACAAGTTCGGGACGAGAAGGAAAGGTTCAGCGGTCTTATCCAACGCCTGCAGACTAAATGCCAATCTCAATATACCGAAATTCAGGATCACAAGGAGAAGCTCAAGACTCTTCAATTGGAACTAGAGGCTCTCAACAAGGCACTACAAGACCATGAGGTTGACCTAGAAGATGCACTTGTCGACAAGGAAATGGCAGAGGAGAGGGCCGACCAGGCGGAGGCGGAGATTGAGTCGTTACGCAAGCGACTAGAGGAACAGACCCTGGAGCTCGACATTCTTCGAGATGAGGCAGAGCTCTTCACGACAGAAATGTCAGAAGAGCAGAAACAAGAGGCCGGATACTACCGTCTTCAACACGAGAACGACCGCCTGAGGGAGGCATTGATAACCCTCAAGGAGATGACGGAGGAGCGAGAATCAGATTTCAAAGCCAGGCTCCTTGGCCTCGAGGGCGATCTCTCACAGCTTGAATACTACGAGCGAGAAAACGGTTCTCTCCATGAACGCTTAAGCGCATCCGAGAACCTCGTTGACCACCTGAAGCAACAACTGGACGCTGCTAATGAGTGGGAGGACATGGTCGAGGAACTCACACAACAAAATCAGAACCTCCAAGATAGAATCGCAGAGCAGGATATGGTTGTGCAAGATCTTGAAAACTTACGGGAACTCAACGATGAGCTTGAAGCTCAGCACCTAGAGCAAGAAGAGGACATGCTTGCAGAGCTCGATGCTAAGAATAACGAGCTAGCAGAGCAAGCACGTCAGATTGCAGAGCAAACTGCTATCATCACCGATCACGAATCTTTAATCTCCAAATTCCGCGATCTCGTCATGGATCTCCAGGCCAGAATGGCCGATGCTGAATCCTCCAAGAGTATGACGGAGGCGCAGGTCAAAGACACCACTGGGCGGTTCAATGAAGTAATGGATCTAAACCGACAACTCCGCGCAGCCACTGTTCTGTCCACCACAAGAGAGATTGAAGCGTCACTCATATCGCTCAAGGCAGATCAGCTTGCTGAGCGCCTGGAAATTTGGAACGAGACAGAGTCCAAGGAGTTTACTCGGAGCGAATCTCTACAAGCCTATCTTACAACAGAGAGGATTGCTGGAAAGGCCGACCTGCTTATCAGTGTGTTGAGGAGCACCAACCGGCACATGAGCAACGGTGGCCGTTTGGATGATGCTATTTCTAGGCTTGTCTGTGCCCAGTCCATTGTTCATCTAGAAGTTCTCAAAGATGGTAGCAACCGTCTTTGGTCCGCAGTTCGCGGCTTAACCCTTTCCGATTTTGCAAACATTGGACCCACCTACCAAGAATTGGTCACTGTAGAGCAGGTCCTCGATCAAGGCCTAAATGCTTTGAAGGCAGATACCATCAACTTTGAGGAATTTGCTGGATCTCTGGAGCGCTCTACCAAAACCCTCGAGGCAATCCTATCTAGCCACCAGGAGATCTTAGCTGGTCGACCGGAAGGGGATATGCTTTCCTTGTTCATCTCTATGCATGCTCGACTTGAGCACATAGCGTATATGTATGATCTCGCCACCTTTGTTCTTCAAAAGGTCCCTGATACCATACTTCACGAATGTGAATACACGCTGGAACATTTCAATACTCCATTGGACAATACACAAGCTGCGCTTACAGCTGCCGCCAAATTGCTACGAACTGTACAGGCTCTAGCCCAGGACCACATGTACCCTCAGTTCCCCAATGGTCTCGATGATGCTGTCAAATACGACGAAGCGTTGGCATCGGCTGCTGGAGGTATCGCCAGATTTGTCCGCAGTTTGATAGAAGAAGTTGCGAAGTGCACCAGTCTCTCGGACACCGACTCGGTCTCTGCTCGTGAAATTACCGAGATCAAATACAAAATCGACGATCTCGATAACGACCAGTGCGTTGCCTTCTATACTGCCGGACTTAACGGCCTCACATTCCATCTCCATGATTGGTCTGATCGTGCTGGTCTACTGGCGAACACAAAGGAGATCGAGCACGGGCCTACGCCCTGGGCCCAGAAGGCGAAGGAGGTCGAAGCAGCAAGAAAGAAGGATGATGAGGCTGTTCGACAACTACAGACTCTCACGGCGGAGCACCGCGCTACGGTTCTGAAAATTCATGAGCGCGAACAAGTCATCGCTACGAAAGAACTCGAGATTGAACATTTATTGGCCAAGATAAAGGATGCTACCAGCAAGACCGAAGGCCTTGAGGCGCTCCAGGAAGAGCTTGCGAGGCGCCATGATAAGATCATGGAGCTCCAGGCTTTGGACCGAATGCAGATGTTGGAGATCGAGGCTCTCAGGGAGCGTCTGGCCAACGCCGACGAGCCTACGCGCAACGATGTTGAAGTGACTATGGAAAACACGACTGCTCCAGTTGAACAACCTCGGGAAGAAGAGGACCCATTGAATGTCCCAGGGAGGGCTAAGACAATGTTCGATGCTCTAGTCAACGAGAATCATTGGCTACGCAAGCGCGAAAACAGTATTGCATTCCGGTGGAACCTGGTGGAGTTGTTCACCAAGATGGAAATGGATCGATCTTCTGCCATGCACAAAGAGTCAATAGCCAAGACGAACGCTATCTTTGAGCGAACTTTCTATGAGCGGGCTTGCCTCACCGACGACGACGACGACGACGACAACGACTCTGAGTCCGTCGACACACCTTCAGAAACATCGAGCCCTGCCATCGAACAAGAGAATCCGACGTACCATATTTCCAACGCGCAGGGCCCTAGCCGACTTAAGATGTCGGCTGTAGAACTCACAGGGATCAGCCTAGGTTGGGAGCAGTTCGCCCACAGCCATAAGGTGGCATTGGAGCAGGCTGAAGAGGACTTCATGCATATGTCTGCGCTCGATCTTGACGACGAGGACTACGAAGATTTGTCATTCGTAGGGGCACAGATCTAGAACATCACGGGGCAAGGAAAGAAGGAAGGGGAAGGACACGATTTCACATTTATGATTCGACATGACATAGTGTAGGGCGTTGCGCCTTACATTAGCAATGAGCTGAGAGCATCACCAGCTGCATCTTGAGTATTGGCGTTTGTTGCGGCTTTGATCACGTTTTCGAGCGTGGGTGTTGTTGGTTTGAATTTGCTTTTGGTTTGGCTTGGTCTTTTATCGCGACGATACCCATGGGTCTGCATTCGTTGCATCAATGTTGTTGTTGTTCTTGTTTAGTTTTTGTAGCATTCGCAGAGCACGGAGAAACGTTATGGCATTATCAACTCCACCTAGTCCTTCTCCACCGTGAATCCCTCTATAAGCACTACTAATCAACAGTTCCCCACTGTGGCGGCCCTCCTTCAATCTGTCTCACTTCCTTCTGCCGCTTAACATTCCTCTCATAGTGCTCTTCCTTCTCCTTCAACATCCTCCTCTCCACAGCAGCTCTATGCTCCAGCTCCTGTTTCCGCTGCTCAATCATCTTGCTCTCTGCCGCCATGGCCTCGCTCACCTTCCTTTCCTCTACACTTTGTCGCGCAGCAGCAGCATCGCGCTCTTGTTCTTGCAACAGATTATGCCAAGCCACTCTCTCGGAGCGCTTCATACGTTCCGCTTCTCTCACCCGCTGGACTTCATATTCGTGCTTCTGCTGCTCTAGGGCAGTGTAGTGCTGCGTTGCTTTTGTCTGCAATGCCAGCTCCACATCTTGACTCTCGCGCTTTCTCCTCAATATGTCCTTGTGACTGGTCTCTTCGATTGTGCGGCTGTGCTCAAACTTTTCCTTTTCATGGCGTATGCTGAGTTCGTGTTCCTTTTGCTTATCCACGAGTTTGGCTATCGGGGGTGGGATGCCGGTAGCGCCGACGGGTTGGAGTGCCGATGAGGAGTAGTAAACTGGGAGACAAGCCTTGTCGCGCAAAAGGTCGAGAAGAGCTTGTTTGACAGGAGCGCGGGCAGGTGTGGCTACGAGTTCAACGTAAGAGTACGGAGAGTAGTGAAGGCCTGAGGCTGGGTCGCAGTAAATGTGTGCTTCGTCGTTGAGATCTTGCCATATTTCTGTTTCTAGCAAGGCTTCGGTGATGGGGAGGGCGCTGTAGGCATTGTCGAGCGCAAGGATGACAGCCGACTTTTCGTTACGGGCACGGAATTTGTGGTTCGCGCGGTTGCCCAGCAGAAGACGTAGGAGTTGGCGAAGCTTCGAACGATGTGCGGATGTGGAGACCGTTGCCTTGAGGCATAACTCTCCCAAGGCGTTTCTGCCGCCATGAAGACGGGAAGGATAATTTGGGTCATGTGCATGCTCCAATAATACGCTCGCAGCTTCGACATTCAGCTCTCTGACTGCCTCGTGTAAGCTTCCATCATTCCCTGGCACACGCGACGCTAGCACTTTCACTGTGGCTTCTCCAGACAAACTGCTACTAGCGTAGAACAGCGCGGATTTGTTCCAAGCATCTCGAAGATCCGCATCCAAACCCCGCACCACTAGTGCATTCACTATCTCATGACGTCCCTCGCGAGCGGCGAGCATCAACGCCGTAGTTTCCGAGACAGGAGAAACTCGGGTAGCGGATGCTCCAGCTTCCAGAAGCGCAGAGACGACGGCATCCGAAATGCGCTTTTGTGGTTGTGCTAGCGCCCACAGGAGTGCGGGGACGGATTCGGGTCCGCTGGACGAATGGAGAACCATGGGGATGGTAATCTCCGGGTCTAGGCCGTTTGTCAACAACAGTGTGATGAGAACACTGTTGCGTGGGTACACAGTCATGGCAGTGATGAGCATCGGTGGCTTGTTATAGCCGACTCCGACTTCTTCGAATGTGCAACCGTGATCGAGGCATGATTGTATTGCGGCAATGACTACCTCGTCTTGAAGCTTGGAACTCAACAAAGCTGGAACAACGATGTTGAAATTGGGATCGTGGCGCATGAGCTTTTCAAAAATGGTGTGGCTGTGCTTTTGCGCTGCAAGAACGAAGCATTGCCCGTTTATGGTGTTGACATCGGCGTGACTTTGGAGTAGTAGATCTGCCCATGATTCCGTATATTTACTGTCGTGATCGTTCCCAAGAACCGATCGCAGAGCAGCGTCGATAGCGGATTGTTCTACTCCACGGACCAGTAGCTCTTGTGCCATCTCACCAATGTTCTCCTTGTTCTCGTCTAGTGACAATTTGTCGTCGGTGAACAACGTACGGAAGGATCTCGTAACGCTAGATCGTGATGGTTGGTGATGCCCACTGAGTAACAATGCCATTAGCGAGCTGTCTCCCGAAGCTACTGCAACATTCAACGCCTCGCCATCGTTGTGACTCACAGATGCTCCTTTTCCCAGTAGCAACTTAGTACTGGTGGTGTCGTTTGTGGTAATGGCCTGTCGTGTCTCTGCTACAAGAGCCTGGTCCAGTGAGTCTTGTGGTACTCCCAGCTTCAGAAGAGCACTGAGTATCGGTGCTTTCTTCTGCGGATCCTGAAGTGCCGTAGTGTATTTGAAAGCGGTGCCCTGCAATCTAGGGCTTGCAGTAAGAAGCCGTTCAATGATGTCGATGTTGTCAGGGCCACCATTGATGGCAATTTGCAAGGCTTGATTCGCTGGATCCTCCTCAATTCCGTGACTAAGAAGCAAGTCGATAATCTCGAATGTCTTCGAATGTCGGTCAGACTGCGAGCCAAAAGCTAGAGGTAGGGCTGCTGAAGTCGACGAAGATTTAGGTCTGGTATTGCAAAGCAAACGCAGAAGAGACATGTCGACCTGCGTGGCTGCCAACGACAAAGCCCGACTGTCAACGTTTGCTCCCCTTCGAACAAGGTCTGTTATCAGAGCTCCATCCCGCTCCGCCGAAGCGTCTGCGATCGCGTTGACCAGAGCTTGATCAACGCCAGGGCCACGTGCACCGTAGTCGAGTAGTAGTCGTGCAATTTCACGTCGCTCAGAGGTCGAGATGCCACTGGTACGGAAGAGAAGCGGAAAGAGATTTGCTAAGCTTTCCGGCGGGGGACGAGCGTTGAGAAGAGACCGAAGACTCCGAACATCTCTATTGATCACTGCAAAGTGGAGGGCACTGTTGTCGCTCGAATCGACTGGCGCTCCTGCGTTGAGAAGGATATCTATCAACTGAGCGTCTCTCTCCTTTGTAGCTTGTGTAAGTAATGGGCCGAGGGGGGGACCTGTTGCACCTTTCTTTAGCAAGGCGTCAACTACACGAAGTCTATCTGGCTGTGGGGCGTTGGTTGGTAACACAGATAGTGCTGCTGTTGCATGCTGGGGAGCAATGGGTGTCTGGAGGATAACATCCACCAGGCTCCAGTTTGAGTTCTCTATGGCCTCTCTTAAACATTCAGCGCCATTGATTGTGGTCGGTACGCCATAGCTGACCATCATCTTCGCACCAGCAGAGTCGTTGCCCCTCGCCAAGCAGATGAGAAAGTCCGGCAGACCGCGACTATCGGGAGATAGTCCACAGCAGAACAAGAGTTGCAGAAACTGTAGCGTTGCCTGACGTGTCGGCAACCTCATGGTCGTATCTAGCGCATGCTGCAGATTCGGTTCGTTGAGAGGTATCGGACCAGCTACCAGAGCGATGGCCATCTTGTAGGCTTGTCTTCCGATAGCCATGTTCAGAGCGCTTGCCGAATCAAAATTCGGATCAGCACCATACGCGATTAGTAGCGATATGATAGCATCTGAACCTTGCTGGACCGCAGCAGGCAAGCATGACGAGATGATCTGAGGACGAAGTGGCTTCGGTGCTCGCAACAAGAGCTTGACAAAGTTCAGATCATTTGATCGCACCGCATTGGCTAGAGCATTGGGAAAGTTGTTCAGGTCCGCTCCATGACGTAGTAGCAGACCTACACTTTCTTGATCGTTGGCAGTGAGAGCAGCTTTCAGTCCTTCATCCAGAGTTTGCTGGTCCGCGCCGGAGCTAGCGAGAATGTTGACACCATCGGCTTTCCTCAGGCTTGCAGCCTGCTGTAGGACGGTACTACGGCGCCGCAATGCTGTATTAGCTTGGTTGCTTGATCGTCTCTTCTTGTCAACTGTCTCAATGATGTTGACTTTTGCGCCTAGACTGAGGAAAGCTTGAATCAGGCCGGGCCCTGTCGTTGGACTGCGGATGGCGGCGGACAAAGCTTGGTCGAGCTCTTCTTGCGAGAACTGCCCTGCATCTTGTCCTTTGTCCTTTTCTTTCGAACTCTTGAAGATGCTTTTCAGCACATTCTTGCTTTCTGGGTTTTTGGCTCTCCGATCCAGTAGAATGTTTCGGGCACGAGAGATGTCCTCCTCACTGACTGAGACCGCCGGTTGTGTTGGGGCCGGGAGAACTGCTTGGCGCTGGTCGACGGGTATGACGCCAGCAGTCCGGATAAGGTCTTTTAGGCTGACTCTTCGCTCCATGGTGGCTACTGGGATGGTCAGAGTATCATGCTTGCTGAACTGAGGCAGCGTATTTCTAGACAGTAACTACATGAAGGCGTTGCGTGGTGCACACACGTGTAGGCTGAGGCGGAGCTACGGAAAGAGCAAGGCGCTAGCTCGATCCGATCGTGAGGAACTCGGGGCCGACGATATGCCTGTCGTATCTTGCTCGATTCGGACCATTACGACGCGACGCGACGCTCCGAATGTTTAGTAATGCCGATAGATTCCACGTTGCATTCTACCGTCCTATCGAGTCCTGCTACAATCGTCATGTACGACCGACAGGGACGAATGTTTTCTGTAGCGCTCTGCATTTTGCCACAAGTGCCGACCAACCTTGGAAGCCTAGGGAGAGGCCATCGCACGGTCTCGAACCTGGACATGCAGGTCGACATCCTAATGGCCTTGCACTAATGCGGGACAACTCCTCACTTCTACACCGGCCTGGGGTTTCTCTTACGTTCAAAGTCAGGGGAGACGGGCGACGACATCCTGCCTGCAGGCGGCGAGCGGCACACGTGGATACCAACATCCGGAAAAAGCATCATGGTCCTGCTCGATATGACTGCGGTATAGTTGGGTGATGGCCGCCACTGTTTCAGCGTGATAGTAGACGAACTGTATGTTTCTTACCCACTTCGGTCCATCAACTTCTCCCCGCGTTTCAGGCTTTGTGGCAGGTTCTGCAGGTACCCAGGTACCGTTTCAGCATCATTATCTACCTTCCCTCGATCAGGTTTTCCTGTAGCTACGCCGCAGTGCCAGGGTGAGATTGTGGCTCTTTTCAGGCAACGCGTCCTATCAAACCTAGCGTTTCCATCGCCTGAGACTCAATAACAGAGGATCTTGGCACGTATTACGACCCTCGCAACACGGATTTTGCAGCATATCACTATTTTCTGCAAACCGTCCATCGTTGATCGAGTTACCAGATCTGTCAGAGTGTTTTAGCAGCTTGCCAAGCACCGATGGACCCACGGGTTGCCCGTCTGTGCGAACGTTGCCAACCGCTCTTTTACCGCAAGGCTGGATTGCTCGTTTCAACTGTTCGTCAATCACCCTGACTCGCGACACATGTCCGTACGCGAGACTTCCCGCCAACCTCATAAGCACTGCAACTGCAACCGTCAATCCATGACCTAACGTAACCCGATTCTGTCGAAACACCAACATCGACCTAAGGAACATGTCAAACGTTACAACACCTAGTCACCTGCATTCGTAATCTGAATCCATGTAGAAGCTGCTGGAGTAGGTCCCAGGGAAGAAAGCTAAAGACTGTATATATACGTCGAGGCTTGTTCATTTCGATCAGAGTACAGAAAGCACAATCATTCTGCTAATATCAAGAGATCATCATTTCGCCCTCTACATTTGTTTCTCCAGGCTCTGGTAGCTCTACATTCGTTCGTGTTTACATTAATCTCAAAACTCAACACCTTCTTTCCTACCCACACATCCAGGATACACAAAAGTCTATCAATCACCAAAAGCACTCGTTATCAGCACGTCGTCAACATGCGCACTTCAATCTTCATCACAGCCATTGCGCTCATTCCACTCGCTATGACAGCACCTTGCCGTCGCCCACGATTCTATCCCCGTCAGAGCTGTGACAATGGCACCGCCGAAACAAATACTCCTGTGGAGCCCACAGCTCCCCTCTGCGGTCTCAGTGATGTCGAGCAGCCTTCCTCCGGCCTCCCACCCCCAACAGCCGACATGACCCTCGTCCTCGTCGCCCTTGGCCAAGGTACACAAAACTACACCTGCAGCAACGCCACAGCCGCCCCTTCCTCGATCGGCGCTGTAGCCCAGCTCTTCAACGCCTCCTGCGCACTCTCTTCCAACCCCACTGCCGGCACCGCCTCTCTAGGCTCTATCGAAGAAACCGCGTCTATTGGCGCCCACTTTTTCCTCGACAACACCACACCTGATTTCGACATCTTCGGCCTCGGTAACACGCTGGCTAAGAAGATCGATGATGTGCCTGCACCCAACGCGGCTAACGACGTGAAGTGGTTGAGGCTCGAGGCACAAACGGGCTCGAGCAGCGATGTCAAGATGGTGTACCGTCTCAGCACCGTCGGTGGAATGGCTCCAGCGTCTTGTGCTGGTATGCTTCCTGGCCAGGTGATTACTGTGGAGTATGAAGCGCAGTACTGGGTTTATACTTAGGGCTTCACCTCTCTAGGATGGAATGAGCCAGGGAGCGGAGCTCTTGTGATGTCTTGGGATAGGACCACAATGGATGGACGATGTCATGTTTCGTTGTACTAGTACAGAAGTGGAGGATGACTTGTGTTGTGCAGTTTCTTTCTGGTTTTATTTTTACATCCATGTTGCCTTGGGGGAAGAGGTGGATTCCTTTATAATTGTGTAGGATACGAGAACAGCTCAATGCAAATGCCATGCCCATTGGAAAAGATATCTGACGTGTCTCTATACCTACAGCCTCAACACATAGACCCGAGTACATCGCTTCTTGTCGCTCGTACATTGCGCAGTCCAGCAACCATTGTTCATGTGACACTGTTGCATTATGAGACAATTTATCGATCCGACATTTCGAATACACCAAAATCCATCCCCACTAAACTTTGGAGTAGATGAAACCCAACTGATCGACCTCGTCACCTGAACGACCAAGGAAGCCAACAATGCTACGACCAGTTCCAGCAGTCCTCGTCACACAATCGCTCGTCTTGACACCAGCAGATACCGTCTTTCCAGCGCTCGTAGTAAACTGCGCATAGAAGACTCTTGTCTTACCGTTCCTCTCACCTTGACACAGCTGCACAGAAGTAAGCATCTCTCCAGTAGCCAAAGCCAACGTAGTAGCCGTGCCGCCAGTCCCACCATGCGAAAGCGTCTGTCCAGAAGCAAGCGTCACGGAAACGGCATCAACGCGCTCCGAACCACGGAGCGTAATGGAAGAAACCCTTGGGTCGGCGAGACTAGCGACGGTACTCAGGTCATTGTACCACGTACCTTCTTCGCCGCCAAAGACATCGGAGACGCTGACACGGTCGACCAGGCTCCAGGAAAAGTCTACGAGCACGCCGTTGTGGTCACTCAGCAGATCGCCGTTCTCCTGCAGGAACATGTGACCTGCGTAGTCGAATTTCTTTGCCGTGAGTGTCAAAGCAGAGGATCCACGGTACCAGGTCTTGTCGACAATTTCGCAAGCGTTGGTAGTGGAAGGGTTGGAGCAGAGGAGAGCATCGGCACCTTTTGCGGGTGCGACGCCATTACGAACAAGCTGTAGCCAAACGTCTGTCATGCCGTTGTCGGTCTTGAAGACGTCCGGGATGTCGTCGGTGCGTGTGTACCGCGAGTTTGAGTCACCGAAGACGACCACGGCGTTGCCGACTGAGTTGGTCTTGATGTAGTCGGAAACTTGGCGGAGGTTGGCCGCACGGGCCTTGTTGTCTGCGGCTGTGACGCTGAGGAGAGATCAGGGAGTTATCCAAGGATAGAGGAGAGTAAGCAAGACTTACCCAGCGTCGGCGTGTAGGTTGTACATGTCCACTACTGCGCCTTCGGCGAGCTTAACACGCATGAATGTGAAGCCCTTTGGTGTAAGGCAATCCGCGCTACTATATGAAGAAATACTTTGTCAGTGCTGTGCTTTTCCTATATCATCCTCCTGGTTCGCTTGAACTCGACTTACTCAAAGGTACTACATGTGTTCCACTTGACTCTCTGGAAGCCTGTGAAAGGATAGTTGCTCAGAGTGTTCAGGCCGCTACCAAAGGGTACTCCTCCGCTAGTAGCCGTCCTGTACGGGTGATCGTCGTTGGCATAGAGGGTAGCATGGTAGTTGAAATCCTCTTGAACGTTGATAACGGAGATGTCGTATTTGGAAAACAGCTGCCCGATGCGAGCAGTGTTGGTCTCCTTGTCTCCAGGCACGTCGTTGCCATTCAAAAGAGCGGGTAAGCCAGCGACATTGAATGTAAGAGTATTGAACGTTCCAGAAGTTTGGGCGATGACCAGAGGAAGTAGGGAGGAGAGAGCACAAACGGAAGTAAGAATGGAATACATTCTGAACTGTAGTTAGGACTTGTCAAATTGGTCGTATAGTCTGTTCCAACTTTATGCCAATGTACTCTCGCTCTTAAGTATACAAAGACCTTGATGTTTATTGCAGTGACCCGCAGGTGTGGTGCTAGATAGGCTAGGTTACGCTAGACGCCGTAGCGAATAGTAGGTCAGATGGGTAGCATGTGTGTTTACATGCTGCGCAGTGCACATATAGCTGCAGGCACGGATCTCGGAGGCTTGCCGTTGCAGGAAGGACCAATAGATTAAAGACCTCGTGTTGGTTAGCGTGCCCGAGATGGATGCCAGATCAGCCGGGATCCCTGCGCACGTGTGATGGGGATAGACGTTTGGTGGCAGGTTACTCGAGTCTGTTTGAGGGTAATCGAGAACGTAGTAGATAGTCGTAGAAGCGTGTGCCATTCTCGCAGTACATTCGGCGCGATTCCTAGTATCGGAATCATAGTTTTGCTGCACCGCGAATCTTGACCCACAACCCTCCCACTTTCAGTAACAGTTCGCCCTGTCGATCCCTCATCGTAGATTCCATACTCATCTTGGTGCCTTTGTCTTCAAGTATGTCCGTCTCAATGCCGAAGACACTTGGGCAAAGCACCGGCGCCAGAAGGTTTACGTCCATGGTTGCCGTCGCCAATCGGCCCTTGAGCATTTCTTGTGCCGACTTCCCATTGTAAAGCTGTAGCCTCCCATAGTTTTCTCCAGCTTTCATAGAGCCAAAGTCATTTTCAAGCACTGTGTTGGCAACAAGGATGTGCAGCATTGCTTCATCCATGAGCATCAATAGCGCGCCACCGTGGCAGATGCCTGGAATACCGTTCAAGCCGGTACCGTATTTGATCAGAGACATGGAGCTGGTGAGTTTCGCGCGAGGCGCAGGTTTCTCGTGGAGCATGGGCCATTGTTCGCTCGCATCGTGTCGCGGCAAAATCGGTCCGTATCTTCACTTGCTTGGGTGCCCCGCTGGCGGTCGTAGGCAATCTAATTCCGAGATGTGAGGTACGGTGTAGCCCAGGTCAGGGGCGCCAAAGCTTCGCGACGTGCGGATGTTGCCGTCATGGAGGAAAGACGACAGGCATTGCGCGAGTTGACAATGATCCAGGCTCAGCGACATGTCTGCCTTGATCATTCTCTCCATCTTCGTTTCCGTCTTCCTAGAAGCGTGGGGTTAGTATTTGCTCAAGTGCTGATGGGCGTCTTGTTGTAAAAGGTATGTTGCTATTGGTGACTATGTCGTAATGGCTGCTGGTAACTTTGGTTCCTGTACGACGTGGTGAAGTAAGTATTGCAAGGCTGCCTCGGCATCGGCAGTATGAGGGTCGAGCCATCTAGACAAAAGGAAGGGGCGAGTCCTTAGCCTGCTTTACGAAGAGTGCTGGTAGCTGGGTGGTTTGTGTTGCCATCAGACAGTTCTTCCCAAGCCCTCCATGATGGGCGAATGGGGTTTTCCATGCTGGCATGGTATGTGTGTACAAGTCGCTGACATGGTGTCGCCTGATCGTGGCGCGCCGTCATCGTAGCCCTGTCTTGCTTCATTGTGTACTTCGTCTTCTGCGCTCCATACGGCCGCCGATATCTCTAGTATACAATCGTGTGGAGAGCGGCAGCTTCTTGCATTCGACATGCCACACTTTATCCTGCGGGCGAGGGAGGTCAGGCTGCAGCTGCATTCATGGCCAAGAGTAGCAAGTCGTGGAGTTGCGCTGTCGGCTTCGGAAGGGCGCCAAGCCCCGAAGAGCGGAAGTGCAGGTGCGGCGAGGGAAAAAATTGTTTATCATGCTGCCCCTTCCCCACTAGAGGATTCCTACTTTCCAATAATCATGAGCCCGAACGCCATCACCAGCTGGGACAACAATCCCGCGACGACGTTACGAAGACGACGAAGACGCCAAAGACGCCCACATTGAGTATCTCATTCTCAGAGTAGATGGACTGCTGCTACACATAGTGCCCAACGGCCATACCACAACTTCTTCTTCTTCTCCTTCTGCGATACCCCCTCTTTGGTGAGGCCTGCGAGAAACCCCAGGGTACGTTGCCATCATTCTTTTCTTACCTACTCACCGTCCCTATGATGATCTCGTCATATTATAAAGATGTTAGACTTGCGATTCCTAATGAGCGCACAACGACTTCCTGAGAGACCACCCCACTTAGCAACAATATTCCGCGTCTTCCGAACAGTCACCCTAAACTGACGCGTCTTGTTAGCATATAAACCCTAGCATCTGCTCCCAAGCCCCTCACACCCTACCATCACGTCGAAATGTGCGGCATTATTGCTGTGATCCATGGCGACCCCAAGTCGCAATCGGCTTCGGTCGAGGTGCACGACGCCCTCTACCTTCTCCAGCACCGCGGGCAAGATGCTGCCGGGATAGTCAGTTGCAGTGCCGGTGGTCGCTTCCACCAGTGCAAGGGCAATGGTATGGCCTCCAGGGTCTTCCAAGACGGCGCCCGCGTATCCGACCTTCCCGGCTTCATGGGCCTTGGCCACCTGCGATACCCTACCGCTGGTAGCAGCGCCAACGCTGAAGCTCAGCCCTTCTACGTCAACAGCCCGTACGGTATCTGCATGACCCACAACGGCAACCTCATCAATGCCCCCGCGCTGCGCCAGCGACTCGATCATGAGGCCCACAGGCACATCAACACCGAGAGTGATAGCGAGCTTATGCTCAACATCTTCGCCGATGAGCTCAACGAGACGGGCAAGGCGCGTATAAACGCCGATGATTGCTTCAAGGCGCTAGAGAGGATGTACAAGCTGTGTACTGGTGGATGGGCCTGCACGGCCATGCTTGCTGGTACGTTGGCGAGCTGCTGGATACCATGGCTGTATAGGCACTGACAATTGTTTCAGGTTTCGGTCTCATCGGTTTCCGCGATCCGTACGGCATCCGCCCCATGGTACTTGGTTCTCGCAGGTCGCAGGATGGTAAGAGCATGGACTACATGATGGCGTCCGAGAGCGTAGCGCTGGTCCAGTGTGGCTACAAGGACTTCTCTGATATCCTCCCGGGCCAAGCTGTCATCATTGAGAAGGGCAAGGAGCCAGTCTTCAGGCAGGTCGCCAAACAAGAAGCGTACACCCCGGATATCTTCGAGTATGTTTACTTCGCCCGTCCTGACTCTGTCATCGACGGCATCGACGTAGATGAGAGTCGACGCAACATGGGATTCACCCTTGCGGAGACTATCAAGAAGCAGCTGGGTCCCAAGACCATGGCCGAGATCGACGTGGTTATGCCAATTCCAGAGACTTCCATCACCTCTGCTCTGTGCGTTGCGGAGGCTCTCGAGAAACCCTACGTACAAGGGTTCGTGAAGAACCGTTACATCTTCCGCACATTTATCATGCCATCACAGCAACTGCGACAGAAGGGCGTTCGGGCCAAGCTGAACCCTATGAAGAAGAAGTTCGAAGGCAAGAACGTGTTGCTAGTGGATGACTCGATTGTCCGAGGTACCACCTCGCGCGAGATCGTCCTGATGGCGCGGGAGGCAGGTGCCAAGAAGGTTTACTTCACGTCCTGTGCGCCCCCAATCACAAATGCGCATATTTACGGTATCGATCTGGCCTCCTCCTCGGAGCTGATTGCGCACCACCGCGACTCAGCAGCGATTGCTAAGCACATCGGTGCTGACGACGTCGTTTACCAGAACCTCGAGGATCTACAGAGTGCTTGTGCACGTCTCTCCCCTCGAGATCCTGCGAACCAAAAGTTCGAAGTTGGTGTCTTCTGCGGAAAATATGTCACCCCGGTCGACGATGGCTATTTCGAGCATCTCGAGAGAATACGTGGTGAGAGTCGCAAACAAAAGGTCATGGAGAAGGCACGAGAGGCCGTCGTACATGGTACAGCCAATCCTCAGCAGGTGCGCATGGCCGCCAAAGGTGTTGTAAGTTGAAATTCAGAGATTGCTGGCTGAGAGGGCCCCTGTGACTAACGCATATTACAATAGGAGGTCGACCAACATGGCAACGTTATTCCATCAGATGGGAATGGAGAACCCGATTGGCAACCGGCCAACGGTGTCAGCCAGACTTCCACGAGTGACGCCCTGGCTAACAGTGACGGGGATGAGCGACGCGTTACCAGCAGCCAGGACATCAGCTTACACAACATGAACGATTTCAATTGAGCAGCTGCTCAACAGTGTGAGCGCATGCTTATGCTGCTCGAACACATACGAGGCTTTTTGCTATAGACGATGATGATACACACGTACCATTGAAAAGTTACGAAAGACATGACCAGGATACAGCAGAGGACTGCTAGGGCGTAGGGGAAGGTTTTGTGTTTTTCACAAGATTTCTCGATGTAGACTTGAAGTTCTCGGTGGTCTCAAATTCGGATCTATGCCGAGATCGAGCATGCGCCATTGCTTATGCTTTGTTGCTCCAGGATATCAATCCAACAGTTGTTTGCACAAGCCTTTTGACCAAGCATGTCAGCCGGATCCTTCCGTCTCATTGGTGCATATGTTCGTGTCATGTCCGCACCAACACATTGTAGTATCCGTGCACGTTTTCTTACCGGCTGTATTGCATTACAGTTTGCGCATGCGCGTGGTGTTTCGAACAACGTTCCACATCACGTGTTGGCCTTGAGAGCTTGTAGCCACGCGAACGAGGTCACAGTCTTACAGCTTTGCCAAAGGAAACGAACAGATGACGAAAAGCTTCTTGCACGTAATGCTCAGTTTGATACTGAGATGAGGTATATAGTGTTTTGCCCAAAGATAGACCATTATCTCACGAATGACCCCGCTCAGCCACAGTACACTAATGCATCCATCTTCCAGAGAGAAGGATTTCCCTACGGACCGGCCTCTGCAGCAGCGGCCCGAAGGTCATCATGTTCCCCGTTGTCAGCCACGTCGACGAGAATCGCTTCGATTCACCTGTACATTGACGACTCTATAGGCCAGTGTATTCCACATTGTCACTCTTAGCAATCATACTTGTGGACATGCTGCTTACAATGTCAAAGCCACGGCGCCAGGTGCGCGAGTAAACTTCCTTATACAATCATCAACCCCCACCTTTCTGAATGACATCCCGCAACAAGGCATACTCTGGTCGAATCTAGCCACTCGAATGTCAAGCCCATCAGGTATGATGATGAACCAGCTTCGTATCCTTTACGCAGCAACAAGCCACGATAAACTTTGTCAAAAGCCTCAAATGCAGTGAGAAAGCCGAGAAAGCCGAGGACATTGAAGAATGATAGTATAAAGACCCCAAGGCAGGGCACGATTGACGAGCCAACCAAGACAACAGCTTCCACGTTATCACTACCTCCAATATCTTTGAATTCATCAAAACAACTTCTCAACTCCAATCTTCAAGATGCAGTTCACTTCCACCATCGTTGCCGCCATCATGGCATCAGTCGCCGTGGCCCAAATCCAGCTTGAGAATGTAGCTTCTTGTATGCGTCCTAGACATGCACGCAGACTACCACGCTCACTAACATACACTTTCCAGTCGAGACGTACGCCAACGCCGGCTGCGCACCCCCCGCCAACCAGGTGCAGAACATCAACAGCAACACATGCACTTTCCTGCCTCAACTGAGCGCCCGTGTCTATTACTTGGAGAAGGCCCGTGCCAACTGCCGCCGTAAGTCCTTTTGCCGGCAAAACCAAAGATGCTTGTCGTTGCTATGGGTACTAATGAATTGGATGGCAATAGTCCAGTTCTACACCTCTGGCGACTGCAGTGGTACACCGACTGATACCATCACCACCGTCCCCAGCGGCTGCACTGATGTGTCGACAAAGTTCTCGTACCAGGCTATCTGCTCTTAAGCCGCTTATCCGCTCTTTGCGCAGTGGCAAACGCCTTTGGGAGAGAGATGGCAAGACGACTTGATGATTAGATGAGAAATTGCTGGCAACAGCATGCACAAGTTGGGGGAGGGTGGGGGACGTTTCTCCAACAGTCTCTACAGCACGTTGGCGGTTCTTGTTTTCTAGATCCAGTCTAGCTTGTCTGCTGTATCCAACATATGGCGGTAGTTAGACTGTGTTGGAATAGATTTGCATCGCTTCCGTGGGTGTTCTTGTCTGAAGAAGTGACAATGTCTTAGTTGTGACGACGTATGAACTTACGTGGACAAGAATAGGCTTACCCTTGCACACGCCAAAGCATTTTCTTGTTAGAGATGAGACTGCCGCGTATATTGCTTACCACCTGTTTTCTGCCCCATGGCGGCGACCGTATGACGTCCTTGGCGTTTCCTAACATGGATGACATGACCAGATGACTCTGCTCTTACAGTCTCCTTTTGCTCATGTCCGGCAAGTGCTTACCGCGACTTACCCCCCCGTAGATTCTCGCACGATGCTACGAGGACGGCGCTGCCAAGCTACATATACTACCCTCCAAGGATTAGGTGAGAATAAGTCACCGAGAGCCATGAAGATGAGCATTGGTTGCAGTCATTCCAAACATGTGTCCATGTCTTGGAGAATAGCACGACACGTTTCACGCCAATGGCCAAACATGTTGCAGTACTCGTATGTGTGTCGAGGAAGTAAAGATATAAGACGACAGTCTCCCACAATTATTGCGCTGTGCTCACAACCGTCTCAACCTTGCTTAGGTACTCTGGTCTAGCATCTTCTTCAGTCATGCAGCTACTCACCATCGCTTTCGCTTTCACAGCGGCCACTCTTGCGTCTCCCCTCAGTTCCATTCGCCGCGACCCTATTCCAAACGCCGGATCTTTCACATCATGGTCGTGCTTTGACTGTGCAGCCAGTAACCCCTGTCTCTCATGGCCACACGACAACATCCTGTCAGACACGTGTTATCCGCTTGAGCAGGGACAGGCGAGTCTGCAGGTACTAGCAGTGGCTAGTCCGAGCTGCGTGTGTGAGTACACCTTCTCCATCACATGGGCAGCCAAGAAGCAGGAGCCTGGAGGGAAAGCGGCTGACAAGATACACAGTGCAGCTTTTTGACTCGGTAGATTGCTTCGAAGAGGGTGGTGCGCCGTATACGTTTAGCGACCCTCCGACTTGTGATCCGGTGCCGGTGTTTAAGAGGGGGTATAAGATCATCTGCTAGAGACATGACGTGAGGGGCGATGAGAAGGATCCCGTAGCATGGAAGTGCAGTTTGCAAGCTCCCAACTACTTAGCTTGGTCTGTTACTCGAATTTCCACTTCTTGTACAGGGCGGTGCTGCTTACTGTTAGTTCAACACGTAACAGGTGCGTGCCGGATCTATTAAACCTTTACGAAATATTAGCCCTGTCCCCGATATTTGGTGATGTATTGTGACCCCGGGGGTCTTGCGCAGATATGGATAGGGCCGATGGACGGGGTCAAGGACAGGAGGATAGATGAAGAAGAAGGTTGGGGAATTATGATTAGATCGCTACGGTGGGAGGACAGGAGCCGCTACTCTCGCACCAATGAGGTCGTTATCGCATGACATTAGGACCTGCGGTAATCGCCATAACTACGAGCCCCCACCGACCTCTACCAAGATCTTAACCTGATTGTCTTTGTCGTTGATCAAGCTCCTGAACCCTTTCTCTTCGACCTCGGTCAAGCCAATTCTTTGCGTGATCATCTTTTTCGGATCCATGTCCCCTCTGCTCAGCGCATCGATGACTTCCTGGAAGTCGCCAACCTCGTAAGTTGCGATACCCATGTAGGTCCGCTCCTTGAAGTTGAAGTCGTTGGTGAAGATAGTGCAAGGCTTTTCCCATATGGCGATGTTGACGATGCAACCCCGGGCACGGGTAGCGTGGACGGCTTGGTTGAGAGCTGCCTGGACGCCAGCACAATCGTAGACTACGTGCACACCTTTGCCTCCCGTGAGTTCGCGACAGCGCTTTGCAAGGTCGTCTTTGGCCGGGTCGATGATATAGTGCGCTCCGAATTCTCTTGCAAACTCTTGCCTCTTTCTGCTCACTTCGGAAACGATGATTCTATCGCATCCTTTGGCCTTTAGTGCTAGAATTGTTGATATACCGATAGGCCCACCCCCCAAGACTAGTGCAGCATCACCCTTCTTGAAAGGGCTAATTTTAACGGCGTGCCAACCCACAGCGAGAGGCTCGACGAGGGCACCAATCTCTAGTGGTACATTGTCGGGAAGATGGTAAAGGGTAGAAGTTGGGACAACGATGTGGTCTGCAAGGCCACCGCCCCAGCCCGACAGGCCTATGAAGCCATTAGACCAGCAACAGTTTTTCAGGCCTTCCTCGCATGCGCCGCAGGTGTCGTCGTAGATGATAGGCTGAATGACCACTCTGTCGCCGGGCTTGTATTCAGTTACACCATCACCGACTTCTTCTACTATACCGCTGAACTCATGTCCAAAGGTTAGTGGAATCGTTTCGCCGGTGATCGGATGGGGCGTAGTAGGGCAGAGATTCGCGCCACCTAGGTACTCAGCTATGGATCGCATTGTCGTCATTCATGTACGTACCCAAATATTCGTGAAGGTATAAATAAACATCAGTCTCGCTCTCTCTATTTTCGTGCTTGTGTCCATACCTGTTCCGCAAATTCCTACCCATGCAGGTTTTACTTTGACCTGTCCTGCTTTGACTTGTGGTATCGGAATCTTTTCATACCGCAAGTCGTTCTGGCCATGAAATCGGAGCGCATTCATGGTGTTTTCAGCTACCAGAGACGCCATTATGCCTCAGTCTATACGGAAATATCAGGAGGGGCCGAGTTCAGGGCGAGCTGAAGAGGAGGGAGGAGAGGCTGAAGAGACGGAGAAATACTAGGTCGTAGCGTGGTGGTATCGCTCGTGTCATGGTAGCCAAACTGGCCTCGCGCTCATCCCCCCGGAGTCCATCAGTATATTAGCTTCCGGTCTCCTTCTACTGGCAAAGCGCCTGTTCACGCGTGCTCGTCTTGATCACGGAATGCCCAAACGGGTAAGCCTCTGGCCAATCACCCCGCATCTGTCAATGCGGGGTACTGGATGGGATAGAATTTGGACGGAGGTTTGGAAGCGCAGTCCGTTCTACCGCGGAGGAGGCAGATTCTGGAAAGCAGATGCACATTACGTCGAGTTGTGCGTATACTAATGTATAACAACCGCGTATCGTTGGACATTTGCTGTCCGGCTCTCGACTGCTCTACCTAGCTTCTCCTGGACTCGCAGGCTGTCCTACCCACCTTCCAGCATCTTTAGTCGACGCTGCCATCAAAAGGCAACCAGGAAGAAGGGAAACGCTGAGAAGATCAACCATGCAGGATGTTCTGCACGTTGGTGAGACAGGCTGGGGATGTAAAGTCAAGGTCTTGACCATGACGTCGGCAACTAAAGGCATGGCGCTCGGCACTTTCCCGATCGGAACGAGCTCGGAAAGACAGCCTGTCATCGCCTCTCTGGACTGATTCGCTGGTGTCTGAGCGCGACATTCGTACAAGAAATTTCCTCGACGACAAATACCGCTGAAGCCATGTACACGCGATGACGGACCCCACTGCGATTCGGCGCGATCGGAACGACCGAACGTATAGTGTGACTTAGCGACCGCGACATGGCACGGTTTGGGGTCTAGCCTTCGACACCGTTGGCACAAGTCCGATGCAAAGGTCAAAAGCACGATCATTGACGCGTCTGTGACGGTCGAAAAAAGGTACAGCCGCGCGCCTCAACAGACAACGCGCTCGTGGTTGCGTGTCTACCCAATCAGGGAGTGTCAGGAGCCTCAGTGGCGGGGACCTTCTAGTTCTCGTCCGCTGTTATGACCTCACTGCGCGAAAAGCGATGGGCCGACTCTACCAGCCGTCGGGACATTGACCGATGCTTGAAATACGTGTGCATGCCCCTCAACACGTACCCCTCCATTGCCTCTGACGACTTCCCAACAACAAACCACATACCCCAAGACACACTCAGACGCAAGAATGCCTTACCCAGAGACTACCGACGCTTTCGCGGTGACCGACATCAAGAACTGGAGCACGTTCAAGCGCCAGGAAGTCAGTCAACAACGCAATTGGCGAGCTCGAGGCTGTACTAACATTTTTACAGCTTCCTCTCAAGAAGTTCGAGGAGTACGATGTCGACATTGCCATTGACGCTTGCGGTGTCTGCGCTTCAGACGTCCACACCATCACCGGAGGATGGGGAGAGGAGCTCCCTCTTCCTCTCTGCGTAGGACACGAGGTTATCGGCAAGGTGGTCAAGGTCGGTGACAAGGTCACTCGCGTCAAGGTTGGAGACCGCGCTGGTATCGGCGCTCAAATTGGTGCCGACCTTACTTGCGACCAATGCAAGAACGACCAGGAAAACTACTGCCCCAACCAAGTCGACACATACGGTGCCAAGCACACCGACGGCACAGTCGCACAGGGCGGATACTCTAGCCATATGCGTGGCCATGAATACTTCGTCTTCAAGATCCCAGACAACCTCGACACCGCCCTCGCCGCGCCCATGCTGTGTGCTGGTCTCACCACATACTCGCCCTTGAAGAGGTTAGGAGCTGGTCCTGGCAAAAAGGTCGGCATCATCGGTCTTGGAGGTCTCGGACACTTTGGTGTGCTCTGGTCTGTAGCCATGGGCGCCGACACCTACGTCATCTCGCACTCGCCGAACAAGAAGGAGGACGCAATGAAGATGGGTGCCAAGGACTTCATCGTCACCAAGGACAAGGGCTGGGCGGAGCCATGGAAGTTCCAGTTCGACTTTGTCATCAACACCGCCGACGCGACTGACAAGTTCGATCTCTCAGAATACTTCTCCATCCTCAAGGTCAACGGAACCTTCCACATGGTCGGCTTCCCTGACAACCCGCTCCCCGCCATGCCCGCTCAAGTCTTCGCACCCAACGGCTGCTACATGGGTGCGTCCCACATTGGAAACAGGCCCGAGATGGAGGAGATGTTCGAGCTCGCTTCCAAGCAGAACATCAAGTCCTGGGTACAAGAAATTCAGCTCAGCGAAGAGGGTTGCAAGGAGGCAGTTGAGCGTGTGTACAAGAACGACAACGTCAAGTACAGGCTCACACTCACCGGCTTTGACAAGGTGTTTGGTAAGAGGGCTTAGACGGCTGCAAGAGCAGCGTTGTCGCCTTCTTGAAACCTGATAGATAGTCATGTATAATAATGAACGTTAAACAACATTTCTGTGCCCTCGTTGCTTGGACTGGTGTTTTCTTTGATAGAAAACAGTGACAAGGGCTGTGTGATGAAACATGCAGCATGTGGAAAGTAAGGTGGCGATGGCTCAAGCCTTGGAAACGGCCTGCTAGTCGGACTACCATCTCGGTATCAGCACGAGAAGGAAGAGATCCACTTATCTTGTACGCCATCTCCCATGCTCATTCTTACTTGGGCGGCCCATCACACAAAGGTGGCGCATCACTGGGTTCCTTGGGCGGAGCCTCCCTCCTTCCCTGTACCTTGTCCGCCTTGACAAACACCGGTATCACACCCCCAGTCTCGAGCGCAAACATCCTGTGCCCAAATGCCTCGAGCATGCTTCCAATTGCTCCCGAATGGCTGGTTACACTCAACCACACATTGTCGTCTGAAGCAAAAACATCGTCGAGGAAGGTGGCCAATCGGTACCGTCGTGCCGCGCGCGGCTCCCGGTATTCGGCTTCCCAGAGGGGGTCTTCATCTGAGAAACCGGGCTCGAATGTCAGCTCCGGGTCGGTAAAGGTCTGTTTCAGGTACGTTGCTGTGCTGCGGCGGTCGCAGCTATGAACGCCGAGAGCTTCGCGGACGAGCTCTTTGATGTAGGGTGCGTAGGGCTGGGATGGGGGAAGAGCAAGGCCGGCAAACGTGAGGTTTGCTGTTTCGATTGTGCGGGTCAAGGGCGAAACGTAGTAGGTTTGCGGGGGTGGAATCCCGAGAGCAAGTTGTTCAGCCCATAGCTTCTTCACGGCGAGAGCTTGATCTTGGCCTGTAGAGGTGAGGTTGGCGTCTGCCCAGGTTATGCCGTCGTGCCCGTCGAGGGCGGCGTAGTAACACTTGTAGTCATGTCAGCAACTCAGCTCCTCAATAGCTGGATTCAGAAAGAATGAATCATATGAGAAGATGCAGTTGAGAGTGCAAGAACGGCGCAGCAAAAAAAGGGAAAAAAAAACAAGATGTACAAGAGTGTAGGTGTGAAACCACAACCCACGCCTTTCAACAAACTGCCTGGTTGGGAAGGAGTTTGATGGGAGACGAGATGAATGGGAGTTTGGTAGAAGAATGAGAGAAACTTACATCCCAAGCCTTCGTTCCGTACTTGGCCTCCGCAACGTTGTGCCAACCCTGACCATGACGACCCAGAAAGAGTACCTTGTAACTCTCGCCCTCTTCCTTCGCTGCCTCCAGGCTGGCCACGTACGTCTCGAAGCGCTTCCATTGCTTCTCTTCACTGTGATTCTCTCCAGGGTAAGAACGGTTGATCAACCCAAAGTTGTGTGCCTTCTGTTAGGAACGTTAGTCAGCTACCTCGCGTGTGAAGATGGAATGGCGATGATTGAAGAAATGGGATGTGGTGACACTGTAAATCTTGTTGTTGTATGCAGCAGGATAAAAGAATAAGATATCAAACATACAAAGTCAAAAGTCGTGTCATCAGTTTCATCCTCACTCTGCATAAAGAAGCCTTTCTGTACAGTATACTCGAAGTGGTATTCCAGTTCCGGTTCAGCCGGGACAGGCACCACGGACGAGTGGTCCGAAGTACTCATGTTAAAGTAGACCAAGAAGATGAGTATAGTAGAGATGAGAAATATAGGTCTAGTAGAAACATTAGCGCAAAGACACGAGGTGAGGGATGAAGATGCACGGCGCCCAGGCAGTAGGGCTGGATTGAAAGATTCATTTACATGGGAATGCCGAGTCCGCAAATCCTTGTTTTGGAGGTGTTTGGGGGAATGAGCATAGTACAGGAAGATCTTAGGATATCATGGTTGGTGTGGGTTGTAAAGAGGATGTTGCGCTGTGAATGCGGGAGGCTGACGGAGCCTAGCGACGCAGGAGCCAATCACAAAGTCAAGGCGCATCACGGAATCCAAATATGTTGCGCATTGGGTTAACGAAATTGGAATTCGCTTGCTGCGTACAAAGGGTCAATCGACATCAAGTGAGGCATCGCATGCCATGTAGCTTCAATGATGTCAAGAGCATAATATGAAAACAGCTGCAATATCCGTTCATGAATCGTGGTTTTTATCTAGCTTCTACAGCTGCTCAGTGAGACCAAGCTGTAAAGGCGCGCAACGAAGACGAGGCCGCAGCTATCGTACGCTGTCCACCATTGTGGTATTCTACCGTGATGTCCACCAAACGCCCATCCCAAGCCCGCTAATCCAGAAGAGACTTATTGCAGCCGAAGCTGACTTTTGAAGCGCAATACATCGCAATATCACAGCCTGACCGTGTACCCGCGACCGGCCTGCGACCTTAGCAATGATGTGCTCATTTCTTCTTCGGGAATTTGGGCTGCCCAATCTTGTCACCCCGTAGGATGACGTTGAGTACGCGCTCCATGTTTCCTAGCAGCTTCTGGTCTGGTGTCGCGGTACCGCGCTCAAAGTCCGCAATGATGGTGGGTGTGCTGTTGCACTTTGTAGCCAAATCCTTTTGTGTCATAGTGGTGCCCTTGTCATTCTTTGCCTCGGAGCGCGCCTTGGAGATGGCCTGGCCAACAACGATGCCAACGGTTTTGGGCTTGACGATATCGTCGGAACGGTCGACTTTGGTAAGGCGTTGGCCCTCTGATGAAGCTCCCTGTGGCTGGTCTATTAGTATTGTTTTGAGTGAACTGTTGGCAATCACGAAGAACAAAGCTGTTTCGGCCAAGTAGACGTGTCAGGAGTACTTACGGCGTTGGCAGAAGCGAACTTCTTCTCTGTGGCGACGATACCGCCGCTACGTTGGGCGGCGTTCAAAGCTGACTTGCCCTTGACTACGGTTTCGCGAGGTCCAGCGGCGCCACCGCGAGTGCGGCTACCGATCTTGGTAACGGAGTTCCAGTCGTCAGACATGTTGGATGTGGGGTTGAAGGGTAGAGAGGATGAAGTTGTGGTTGCTGTGTGTGTGTGGAAGGCTGAGTTGGGCGCAAATGTGGGGTGTTGTCCCTGTAAAGTCGGTGTTTGTTCGTCGACGAATTTGTCAATCGGCGAACGTAGGTATGGTGCAAGGTGCTTTGAATGTGAAGAGCAATGCAGTGGAGATGATTGAGCTTTTGCTTATGTAGAGGCCCAAAGAGCGACGCAAGGCCGCGATGAGTCGGAGCGGCAGGTGAGGTCACCGCCACGCGTGCTAACCTCGCTTAGGGCAGGGTCTCTCGAAGCTTCCATGTTCGCTGAAGCTGCAGCCCTTCTTCCGCCCTTCTTCCACCCAACTATCAACCTCCACAATGGCTGCTACGAACTCACTCATTGTGTGTCACAGCTTATGAAAGCTGGCTTCCAATCCACTGAAGCCATCCATCGTGTTCGACCCTTGTAGCCGATCGGAAAAAATCCTTCCTATCCGCGTCTTAACATCGCGCTCGATCGAGCACGCGACAACGCGATCAGCGCTATGTCTTTCCTTTGGGCTTATTCTATAGCACACACCTCTTCAGTATACGTCGTCCTTCCTTCTCGATGATGGACTCGTTTGTCAAAAGCAGGAAGATCAGCCACCAACCCGTTTCAAGCCCTTTGCTTGTACTATTGACCTAATGCTTGGGTGTCTGCTCCCTCTATGGACAGGCGCTGGTGCTTGGGGCGGGACATATATGATTCATCATGAACATGCGCATCATAATCTTGCTAGTGAAGTTTTCATTGTTGAGGTACATGGTGCTCGGACGCTTGGACAAAGTGTCTACGTGTGCCCTGCTCGCTCATGAACTTTTGACAAAGGCTCGTCTAATCTTGACAAGCACCCAACCCGACCGCCGGAACGCCATTGCATGCATACAGCCATATCGAACCATATCAACCATTCTTCGTGAGGTCATACCATTACAAGTTCGACTGCTGCGCGACCTCCCGCTCAACCTCATACATGAAGTCAAAGTATGGCTTATCGAAGTGGTGCACGCGCACGTAACCGTCCTCTCCTCCACTGCAGTAGCTGGTGCCTTGTGGGTGCACGGCAACGTAGTTGAGGGGACCAAAGTGACCACGTACACGACCAATCTCCTCCATGAAGATTTTGTGGTAGAAACGGGCCTCAAACTTTCCTTGGCGCGCGGATGTGGTTGTGACGTCCATGGCTGCTTGTCCTCCACCAAGAATAACGTAGTCCTTTACTGGGGTAATGGCGGCGGAGTTGAGGGGTGTGTCGGCAACGTATGACTTGAGCACGTTGAGCTCTTCGACGTCAACAAGCTTCGCGGTCTTGTCCTTGCTGGCGGTTATGAAGTAGGTCCGGTCGGGAGCCCACTGGATGTCGGCTTGGTACTGTTAGCTCTGCTACAACCGAAGACTTGTACAAGACACTCACTGATTTGCATGTCTGGCTCGTGAACGTCGTAGTTGGAGCTGAGCAGCTCTCCAGTCTTGCCGTCCCACTGAGTTACTGAACCGTCTTCGTGTCCACTGATGATGTATTTCGCAAGGTATGAGAAGCCAGCTACCGTCGCCTTGGACTCGTCGCATACGATCCTGAGCAGCTGCTCGTCCGATTGTTGCGCTTCTGGGTCGGGGTTGATGGGGTAGACGCAGATGGTCGAGAGATGTCCTGATCGCTTCTCGGTTACGCCGAGTAGCTGTCTGCCGTCTGGAGAGAACTCGCAGCGCTTGATACTGGTGTTGAACTCCCAGGTGTGGAGCAGCTTGCCGGTTTGCACATGCCATAACCTCATGGTGTTGTCTGCGCCACCGGTGGCCAACAGCTCGGAAGATGGGTTTACGTCGACTGTCCATAGCGCTCCCTGATGTCCGTGGTATGTTCCTATCCGCTCACCGTTGTGTGAGTACCAGGCGCAAACGACGTGGTCCTACAAAAATCAGTTTCCACACATCAGACAGCCGGGCAAAGCTCTTACCTTGGATACAGAGAAAATGATATCTCCATCAGCATTGTACTGTCCATTGTCAGTTTTCTCCTGCTCTTCCCACTACGCATTGCGCATGCGTACCTTGACCTGCGTGAGCGCACGCTCGTGTCCCGAGAGAAGAATGGGCCTCATGTTTGCGATGTGTGTGTGCGGAGGTGGGGTGGTGTGTCGGCTTGTATGTGGCGGGCGGCGTCTCGAAATTCGGGTGACTCTTTTGCATATCGACGTTCAGCGGGCGAAGTGGGCTGCTTGGCGCTAACCGACTAGCGTGCTTTGTCCCGCGTCCATGGATCAACCGCGCTGTGCTCCTGAACCTCATTTGTCTGCGTTGGCTCGGATTCTCATTACCCGTCATCACAAAGAGTCTAGAGACTGCAGGCACTGAGCTGAGGCTGTTGGTCTAGATTGTGTTCGGTTCGGCGATGCTTGTTGAGGTGAGTCACGACGGCTCACTTCCCTCTCTCATCTGGTCGTATATCAGCATGGAGTTGCGTACCCGGGAACGACACAGTTTGTTGTGACTCACAGAGCGACCTGTTCGTACGGTAGTGATGTGCTGTCGCCCAAAGGTGATACAGATGGTAAGCTTAGCTCGGGTAACATTCGTCTCCTCTCTGTGATTGTCTACCTCAGAGTCAACACAACCATATTTCTTTGAACCTTACGCCTGCGCTTGCAATTTATTCCAAAAAGAAAACAGTCTCCATGCCATGTCTTCCTTGCAGCATCGCATGTGTATACAAGTCGAAGACGCTGGCACGTGTTGTTCCATGGCTTCACTGCCATCAGGCTCCCATATCTTCAAGTCCCAACCTGTTCACATGCTCGGTGGAGACGCCGGCTACGGTACTGCTGCCAATGCAGACGCACGCTGGGATTTTCGGGCTTCCTGTAATTGCTCGATGTGGAATCTCCACGTTTAATCACTTTCATCTTCACCGGCGGTACAGGAACCGCGCTTGCCGTTTGGTGTGAAAGCTGTCTTGGCACAAACGCGCTCTTGCTTCCACTTTGCTGCTAGGAAGCCCGCAACACTTGAGCGCAGCTTCCCAAAAACGTCAAACTCGGATTGTTAACTTCGTACCCTTGCCCCTTGTGGCGGGCAATCCCTACGATCAATATGTCTTCCCCATCGCCCCATGCTATCATCATTGCAGCTACGCTAGATAGACTCGAGCCTCTGGCACCCGACGAGTATATGGTAGCCTTGAGTCGAGGCAGCGATCAGTTCCTCGCCACCCCGAGCGGTTACAGCTCGTAAGATGAACACAACCACTCTAACCTTACATTCAGCTGACCGCGTTATGCAGTACATATCTACCAAACAACCTACTCACCGAAATTTGCGCAGGTCATATCAAGAAAATTACATGGGCCTCGTACGGCAGCAAACCCGGGTCGTGGTTTTTCGCCTGCGAGCGTGGAGACGACACATCGACTTTCATGATTGGACCCGATATCCCGTCAGCACTACGGTCCTACATACAAGCAGTAGAAGCTTCCGAGACTCTCCATTCCGGTATCCGCGTACAGTTTGGGGCCGCCGACTCTTTTGTTGTGTGGTCAGGCACAGCTTGGGCATGTGCAGATGTTCCGCCCCAGCTCGAAGCCAAGTTACGCGAAGGTAGTTCCGGATTCCGCGAGGGTAACAACATCACCAACGGTTCATTGAAGGGCTCTCGTACTTTGGACAACATCCAGTGGCATATCAATGGATCGTACTACATCAAGAGCGGCGACCGTCATCTATGGAATTTCCAGGCAAAGCTGGTAAGCCTCGAATGGAACAAGTTGTGGAAAAGTGTGAGGCGAGACGAGCGAATGAGTAGGATCAACAGAGAGCTCGCTGTGAGCATCCACGCATGTTATCATCCACGGCCACTGACATCTCCCAGTACGTCTTGATAAGCCCGCATGCGCAGAATGGTGAAACCTTTGCATTCATCAAGAAGCACTTGGCAGGATCAGACGCGCCGTTCATTGTCCATTTCGAAGGAGAGCCCATCCATTCCAACTTGGATGATTCCTCTCAACAGCCTACACTAAGCAGTCCGCCTCCCAGCACTGCTTCGGACACCGACTCTTCTCAGAACTCACGTCCTCAATCACTCATCAGCCACGAAGCGCATACTCTTGACCGGCGAAATCATCGTGCACCAAGAAAAGCAGAGGAAGACGTCCCCTTCCAGTGGGCGACTACCAAGAAGTCTGGTCAACCGCACAAGGCGGAATCATGGGAACTGGTGGTAAGCAAAGGCGAAAAGGTCAAGGTCATCCGCGACATGGGTCGTGACTGGTTTGTGGTCATTGATAGGAGGGGGGTCAAAGGCTTCGTGCATGGCTCCTGGCTCGTTTTTGGCGATGGTACAGCGCACAAAGATTCAAAGGCAGCATACGGTCAGTTCGTGGGAGATGTACAGGAGGCGCTCAAACCCGGGCAACTACAAGATTTCCTATTGATGACAAACTACGTTGACGAGTGCACCAGGGCGGGCTGTCAGCCACTCAAGGAAGACGTCTCGAAATTGGGCATCTGCGCACACGATCTGCTAGTACTGCTGCAAGCTTCCGGTAAATATTCGTATGAGTGGCTCAAGGAGGGACGAAACCTTTGGCACCCGGATAGGTTTGCCCGTTTCTGCCATGCAGACCACATGGAGCATCTCAAGCTGAAGGCAGAGCAGATGTTTGTCATGTATGGAATCTTGATGGATGGTTGCAAAGTCTGATGCGCAAGCTTAGCAGTTTGGTGGCTCCGTCCGATAGTTGCGGATCCGCAGAGTGCTTCGCAGAGACATTCAGGACAAGGCGGATGGAGAGCAAGATGGCCACAAGAATAAACTGGGCTGGTAGTAGTATGTTGCATGCGTGTCTTCTCCATTGGGACCGAGGACGCTGAGTGGTACGTAATAACGCACACGCGAGTCGCGGAGCAGAAAGTTTGGCGTCGGCGTGCTGTGTTCTTTTCCCGGGGTGCATAGTGCTATTTGGCGGGCCAGGCTGAGTCATGGAAAACAGACATAGAAACGCGTATCAACACGTCGCGCCATACACACTAGACTTGGGAAAGATTCGCAGACAGGATTGGTACGACGATGAAAGTGTATCCGATCTGCGGCGGACGCGTTGGTGTTCTCGCCCGTTGCTTTCCGCGAGCTACAGCTACCCCGCTGAGAAAATATTGGTGCTCAACTTCTCCCCGCCATCTATATACTGTCGTCAAGACTGCGCATAGTTCCAGGCAGTTTTCCAGCACAGGCTTCAACATGGCTGGACAGAAGATTGACGGCACTGCCATTGCCAAGGGCATCCGCGAGAGGCTGGGCCAGAAGATCAAGGAGAAACAGGAGAAGAACCCGCGATACCGCCCCAGTCTGAAGATTGTCCAGGGTGAGTCGCATGCCATTGGGGTGTGTTGGGAGGCATGGAATGCTAACAGCACATAGTGGGTGACAGGTCCGACTCCAGCACCTATGTGCGCATGAAGCTCAAGGCTGCCGAAGAGGCCAACATCGACTGCGAGCTCGTCCATCTCCCCGAAGACCTTACTGAAGGCGAGCTTCTGTACAAGATTTACGAGTACAACAACGACCCTGCCGTCCACGGTATCCTCGTCCAGCTGCCTCTTCCCAAGCACATCTCCGAACACACCATCACGTCAGCCGTCGCAGACGAGAAGGACGTCGATGGCTTTGGCATCCAGAGCATTGGCGAGCTGGCCAAGCGCGGCGGCAAGCCTCTGTTCACTCCATGCACACCCAAGGGCGTCATGGTATTGCTCCAGGAGGCGGGCATTGACATCTCAGGCAAGAACGCTGTCGTACTGGGACGCAGCGATATCGTGGGAAGCCCCGTCAGCTACCTGTTGAAGAACGCAGATGCGACAGTCACTGTATGCCACTCGAGGACTAAGAACCTACCGGAAGTCGTTCGCCAGGCAGACATCGTCGTCGCTGCCATTGGCAAGGCGCAGTTCGTCAAGGGAGACTGGCTCAAGCCCGGTGCCGTCGTCATTGACGTTGGCACCAACTTCATCCCAGACGACACCAAGAAGAGCGGACAGAGGCTAGTAGGAGACGTTGACTACAACTCCGCCGTCGAAGTAGCGTCGTATATCACCCCAGTACCTGGTGGTGTAGGACCCATGACCATTGCCATGCTGCTACAGAACCTTGTCGACTCGGCCGACGCGACTTTTGACAGGCAGAAGAAGCGCAAGATCTCGCCGCTTCCTATTCGTATCGAAGACCCGATACCCCCCGACCATGCCATCTCACGAAAGCAGCACCCAAAGCAAATCACGACTGTGGCGAAGGAGGTTGGCATCCTGCCACACGAGCTGGAGCCATACGGTGCGACAAAGGCCAAGGTCGATCTGTCTCTGCTGAAGCGACTCGAGCACCGCCGCAACGGAAGGTACGTTCTCATTGCTGGTATCACTCCTACGCCGCTCGGCGAGGGAAAGTCAACAACCACAATTGGTGTCGCGCAAGCATTGGGCGCGCACCTTGGCAGGATATGCTTCGCCAACGTGCGCCAACCCAGCATGGGTCCGACTTTCGGTATCAAGGGTGGTGCCGCTGGTGGAGGTTACAGCCAGGTCATCCCCATGGACCAGTTCAACCTCCATCTTACCGGCGACATCCACGCCATCACCGCTGCGAACAACTTGCTGGCCGCTGCTATCGAGACACGCATGTTCCACGAGAACACGCAAAAAGACGCTGCTCTATACAAGCGCTTGGTGCCAGCCAAGAAGGGCAAGCGCGAGTTTGTACCGGTCATGTTCCGTCGTCTTAAGAAGCTCGGTATCGACAAGACCAACCCAGATGACCTGACCGAGGAGGAGATCACCAAGTTTGCCAGGCTCGACATTGACCCGGAAACCATCACCTGGCGACGTGTGCTAGATGTCAACGACAGGCATCTGCGTAAGATCACAGTTGGCCAAGCGCCAACAGAGAAGGGCCAGACTCGTGAGACTGGCTTTGATATCTCAGTCGCCAGTGAGTGCATGGCCATTCTTGCGCTCAGCAAGGACCTGTCGGATCTGCGCGAGCGTCTTGGTAGCATGGTTGTTGCCAGCTCCCGCGGTGGTGAACCCGTCACCTGCGACGACATCGGGGCTGGTGGTGCCCTGACTGCTCTGCTTGTTGATGCCATCAAGCCCAACATGATGCAGACCCTTGAGGGCACTCCCGTCTTCGTTCACGCCGGCCCCTTCGCAAACATCAGTATCGGCGCTTCTTCGGTAATCGCAGACAGGCTTGCTCTCAAGCTGGCCGGTACCGAGCCAGACGAGGATCACGACGCTCAGACCGGGTTTGTGGTAACTGAGGCCGGCTTCGACTTCACCATGGGTGGCGAGCGCTTCTTCAACATCAAGTGCCGCTCTTCTGGTCTTGTGCCCGACACCGTTGTCATCGTCGCGACCGTCCGTGCCCTCAAGAACCACGGCGGCGGCCCTGACATCAGCCCCGGTGCGCAACTTCCCGAAGTCTACCGCACTGAGAACGTTGACATCCTCCGGGCTGGGTGCGTCAACCTGAAGAAGCATATTGAGAACGCGAAGCAGTACGGTGTCCCCGTCGTTGTGGCCATCAACCGCTTCGCAACCGATACCCAAGCCGAAATCGACGTGATTCGCGAGGAGGCCATCGCTGCCGGTGCTGAGGACGCCATCCCAGCCAACCATTTTGCCGAGGGTGGAAAGGGTGCCGTAGACCTTGCAGAGGGCATCATCAAGGCCTCTGCAAAGCCCAAGCCCGACTACAAACTCCTCTATGACGTCAACAGCGGTACGGTACAAGAACGCATGGAGACAATTGCCAAGAAAATGTACGGTGCTTCTGCTGTTGAGTTCTCCGAGCTCGCTCAGAAGAAGGTCGACACCTACGTCAAACAGGGCTTCGGTAACCTGCCCATCTGCGTCGCCAAGACTCAGTACTCCCTTTCCCACGACCCCAGCCTCAAGGGCGCCCCAACTGGCTTCACGGTCCCTATCAGGGATGTTAGGATGGCGGCTGGTGCAGGTTACTTGTATGCGCTCGCGGCGGATATTCAGACCATTCCCGGTCTTCCTACTGCTCCCGGATACCTCAACATCGACGTCGACGTTGAGACTGGCGAGATCGACGGCATGTTCTAGACTTTGGCCAAGGGGAAAGCGGGGGAATCTGGATGAAGCGTTCAACAAGCTTCACTCGGAACAATCATGTATGATGAGACAACGTATGGCGTTTTGGGCGCACTAGGCATGTTCAACAGCATCTGGGCGGGCCTTTTATTCAACACGAATTGGGATGGTATGCATAGCGTTTGGTATGGTGTCGAATCAGCTTTGACCGTCTCATCTTTTTTTCACGATGGGCCATTACAGACATTTAGAAGCAGATTTCAATCTTCTTAAGCTCAAAGAGCTGGCATACTGTACATATCTCCTTCGGTCAAACAGCCCCGCGAACCATTATGCTCAGTCCAACTCTGTCGTGTTGAACAGTCTGTGGCCTGTGTCGGTACGGCCCTTGCCCTTGAACTTGTTCTCCGACTTGCGCAGCGCAACAACGTACAACTCGCGATCATCCCTCAGCAACTCAGCAAATTTGTTGTCACCTTCTGGCGTGACGACAACAGCATCAGCCTGAACGACCCCGGCAACGACAACGATACGGATACGAGGACACAGCTCCCGTAACGGCGTGATGAAGTCGACGAGAGACTTTCCCGTGTTGATTACAGAGTCAACGAGGACGACATTCCGTTTGCCCCTGAAGATATTCTGGTCGGTGATATCCGAGAACTGTTTTGCGTGGCAGAAGATGGCGCGCGGTATGGCTTCGCTGACACCAAAGGCCATTGGCTCGCCGCCTCGCATCAGAGGGATGATCACTGTGGCCTTTTCGTGGCGGAAGCGGTGGCCAGTAGTTTGATTGCCTTGAACGTGCAGGATAGAGATTTGCTCTAGACCGAGGACGCTGCCGAGGTACTCGTTGGCAAGGTAATAGCCTACGCGTTCGTGTGCTTTGCGCAGGCTGTGCGATGCGTTTGAGGCGTTGCGGGTAGGTGCTGTGAGGAGTTTCGCTGCGGGCTTGGACATCGCGTCGTGGATGCGGGTGACGGGGTCTCTGCGAGGGCGGAAGATGGAGTCTAGTTCCTCCTTGTCCAGCACGACTTTGGGGAGCGTTTCGAGGGTGAGCCGCGGGGTGGCGGTGGAAGGGGGGAGGAGGATTTGTAGGGCGGAGAGGCGGTCGGTTGCAATGGCCTTGGTGAGCGTTTTCTCCATGGACGAGCTTCTGGCTGCCTCTTCGCCTACGACGACGTAGGCTTCGTCTGCTTTTGCGAACATGGCCATGTCGAGGGGGGCTGTCTCCAAAGGCCAGTATGCGTAGCTTGTTTGAGTGCAAATGGTCGACCACGGCGCCTTTTGTCTCGCCTGTCACCACGTAGCCATCGGCAAGGCGTCCGCCTCCTACGACCTTGACGTGCGAGAAGCCGTGTTTTTCCATGACGAGCTCCCACACTCGCCGCAAGCCACATGTGAGGACGACAGCGCTCACATGTGGTTCGGCTGGGAGACGTCTGAGAAGCGGTAGCATGTCCGGATACACGTGGATTCTGTTGGCGATGCTATCACATATAGCCTCGAAGTCATCAGCCTTCTCTTCGTAGAGAAGCATCGCCTGGCGGAATGCCGCGTACGAGTATCCCTGCGCCTTGAATATCTGCGTCAGGGGGCATTCTGCGTCGCCACCGGGAAGACGTGTCTCTTTCCAAAAGAGCAGTCCAGTGTCATCAGGGGCCAGAGTCTTGTCAGCATCGAGCAAGAGCACAGTCTCACGATCCTCCTGGCTGGGAAGCGCAGCATCGACAGCATGCATGACTGCAGCGGTGTTGGAGGCCTCATTGCTACTCTGGAAATCATTCAGCAGAACTTTGAGGCGCTCCGCGGCGGTGCTGGTGCCCATGGCGGATGATGGCTCGGTGAGCGTCGTGAACAATATGCCATGCTGACGGCAAATACTCCGCAGCTCCGTCATCTCTGCATGCTGCCATTGCTCTAGATGGCCGACCGGAAGCTCACTCCGCTTCCTCTCTGTATCCTCCGCTACGCGCTTCGCAATCACGTCGGGGTCAACGCTGAGATGAATAATGTGCGTGTACGTCTCCCAGTCCTTGTTCGTTCCAACGCGCTTCGGTCCCTTGTCCTCGTCCCAGAACATGTGGTGGCCCGCTACGATGCCTACTTTGTTCGCTTCCAGGCAGTCGCTAGCGGCCTTTTCGATGCCTTGCTCGCGGACGACACGCTGGCCTGCGTCGTCCATGTGCTTGAAAGCATCCAGCCCGCCTTGTGCGGCTCTTTCGATGAGCGCAGAGCCATCGTAGAAAACGAACCGTTTGTTTGCAAATGTCTTGTCTTTGCGGAGTTGCTGTAGTAGATATGACTTGCCGCTTCCAGACACGCCATAGAGGCCGATGATGGTGGGCTTGGTGGACGTCTCTGGACTTGATGTAGGGTTTCTGTCGTTCATGTTTTGTTGCTGATGGACGCGGCCAAGAACACGGTTGTAGTGACGCAGTCTGGTCAACTATATACACACCAAGACAGAGTGCTTGCTGCCTGTGCATGCGCGTAGGACGTTGTCTCTTGGGGATCGGACATGCGCGCAATCATGCGAAAACATCAGAAAGGTCAAAAAGATTCTGGTCCACAATGGCAAGCTGACACGGAATGCGAGCAAACCGTCTTGTTTCGGCCGAATCGGTCGTGCGCAAGTTAGACGACGACTTCGTTTCCTGTTTGCTGCATTATGCGTGTTGCTCAACGCGTTGCTTGTTGCACAAGTCGTCGTCGTACAAGCGAGATGAACTTCCCATCTCAGAGGGACACGGCAGCAAAGGTATAATGCAGAGCGTGAAGCGGTGTGGGAGAAGAGCAGCGATGTACCGATTACAACATTTGTAAGTAACAATGGGGGTATCTAGCGAATGTCCTTAACGGCACGAAGAGAAATGTGCACCTCGTCCACCCACAAACGCCATTGAGAAATTTACCCCCTTCCCCTCGAGAACAGCAAGACTAACCCCGAACCAAGCCCCACGTTGCCACTCACAGTAGAGCAGAACCTTTTCCCAACTTCGTCTTGACAACGCCCTCTAACGCCTGCGTCCACTCTTTCAGCTCGGCCCTCTTACTCCCATCCTTTACCAGCACCCTCCCAAACCAGCCCAAAAGATCGAAATCCAGATCCTTGGATAACCTGTGCATCCTCCTGATATTCTTGATCCCCTGGTCATCGTGCCCCATACACTGCAGCGGACATCCCGACTTGATCATCTCCCTTTGCTGGTACTTGTTTCCCTTGAAAGCATCATAGGGAGAAGAACCTAGGATGAGGAAGAGTAGGGTGATGGCCAAAGACCAGAGATCTGATACTGCGGAGGGTGAGGTAGTAGATGATGAGCTGAGGAGTGAAGGGTCGAGATAATCCCATGTTCCTGCGCCGAGGGGTGAAGCGCAGGATTCGATAGTGGCGTCAGGGTGGGTGAGAATCGTAGAGGAAAAGTCGGTGTAGACGGGTTTGGGTATGCTGACAGAGGGAGACGAGACGAGTATGTTGGAGGGTTTGATGTCGGCGTGTGTGCAGGATTTCTCTTGCATCCATTGCAGGCTTTTGACGAGTGCGAGAGCAATGTTGGGAAAGACTACGGCGAGCTTTGTTGCACGTGCGTCCTCGTCGAGTGTATTGAGCGTCTTTTGGATCCAGCCTTCGAGCGTGTCGTCCATGGCGCGGAGAAGGAGGGCGCCAGTGCGCGTGTCCAGGCCGTAGAAAGGCACAATGTGGTCCTCCGCGTCGTGGAAGCGGGAGAGGTATGATAGGATTCTTGCTTCTGCGCTGAGCACTTTTTTGGCGCTGGTCATGGCTGGTACCTTGACTGCGTACACGGGTGGCGTTATGGGGAGCCTGGTGAGGTCTATGGCGGAGTCTATGCTTCGCAGGGGGGTAAGTGGGGGTGTCATTTCGGGTCCACAGGGAGGCTGTGATGGTGACTGTTCGGTTGTTTTGGGGGGACATGGCTTTGCCAGGAATACATCACTCCATGCTCCCTCGCCGATGATCTTCCTCCGCCCACGATCGTCCGTCTTGAACTCATAGTCCGTCAAGTGATACGGGAAGGTGGTGAGTTCAGTGCTGCCAGGTTGTGGTGATGCATCCAGTGACAGTCGAGGCCGGCTTAGTGACGATATGGAATCTCCGCGCCGTAAGCTTGACAAAGAGCCCAAAAGGTCCGACGATGTCGAGTTGGACTTGGAATGCGACACACTACCGGGTGTGATGGGAGGTGTGACTGCACCACTGCTGTGCATACTTCGAGGGTCTTGCGCACCCATGGTCACAGATCGTTTCCTTGTTGGAGAAGTAGGTGGTGTAGAAAGTGCTCGTACGACGGCTGGTCTTGAGAATATGCTGTCAGACACGGCAACTTTTTGTCCTATTCTCGTTGCGTTGTCCGTAAGCAGGTGAAGTTGTGGCTGCTGTCTCTTTTGCGTAAGTGTTGCTGGTGACTCGGAGACCGCTGGTGCTTCCATTGAAGCAGGAAACGTAAACTGCGGAAGTTGCGCCATGTTGGGTTTACAGCAATAGTCGCTTGAGAGTCTTGGATCTTGACAAGTAACACCGTACGGTTACAGTGTGCGGATAGCGCGTTGAGAACTGTTGCCTGAACTTTGAAGCACAATGCGGGTGAGAGTTGAACAACGAACCCCAAGAGACGATGCGAGACAGGAACAGAATCTCAAACAGTACAGGAAATGTGAGACGTTAAAAAGCTAATAGACGTCTCTTTTTTGTCGGGGTGTGTCGAAGCTGGGTCCGGAACCGAGTGGTGCGAACCAACAAAGAGAGCGAGATGGTAGTACTACAGGTGGTAATCGTACACGAAACAAGGGGGTGGGCCCACAAACTGGCTTGCGCGCAACCTAATAGATGGTCGCAACCTAATAGATGGTAAGAAGCACTGTTGGTGATAGTCGCAGAAGACGGCGGCGCGTGCGGAAGGCGCGCAGCCAAAAGGTAATGGCAGTGAATCAATGACTCCAAAAGCGATCGGACTTGCAAACGGATCTATAAGCATAGAGGGCTGCGCCCCGGGGTATCCGGGGGACGGGTGGCACAAATTCATCCTTACCCGCACCAACGCTGCACAATCTTAGGGCAGCATGTTGGAAGCAGATGATTCGTAGGGGGGGAAAAGACAAGGCGCATTCCCTTGGAGACAAATCCATGATTCCAGAAGCGTACCCATTCACACATGTTTCCTAGCCCGGGTTGTCTCGCGCTGGCTAATGGCGGTAGCGCGCACATGGCACGCACTTCTTGGCCTCGGATCCCCAATTGCTGACCAGCATCGTGTGAACGTGCGTGGTTTGATTGGGTTGCGGGACATGGCCTTTTCCCCATCAAGGGTTCTTCGCCATTGTGTGCGACACGTTTTGCTGCTGCGTGGCATGCACCGGGCTCTCTTTGCTTGCATGGATGTGAAACTTGACGTCTTTGCTCAGAGGTATTCTGGGACATTCGGTGCTTCTCCTCTGTGACGTCGACATTAACACTGTGGCTTTGTCCCAGGTCAAGTCATGGGACTGCAAAGGGTGTGGAGCTATCGTGAGTTATCGCCAACACATTGTTGGCTCAAATCGCTGGTGTCTTCTCTGGGCTGCCGTTCGGTCCGCAACTATGGCAGCGCGTAACGTGGAGATGAAAGGCAGTTTTCGCATGGCCGAGCATCCGAGAGCAGACTGATCAATTCCCGACTCCGACATCGTCTCTCTAGTCGTGTAATTGCAGAAACTGCGCCGACACCCCCTCTTCTGCGCTTGCGGCATCAAGCGTCATGTTAGAACTACCCCCAGACGCATATGCCGGTAGGCCAATGAAGTGTTTTTTGCTTTTCTTTTGTTGACGTCGTTGGGCGTAAAGCTTCGGGCTAAGGTTAGGACAACGGGCGTGGGCTCATCACCTGCAAGTGTAGTTCGCAGATTGCGCTAGGTGAGTACATGGCTGCATGTGGAGGGGGGCTACTGTACCACCTTGACCTTGCTCATCGGGCAATTATTTCCCAAGCCACCCACTTGCTCCAGAGTTCACAATTCAGATATCAGCCTCATACCTGTTGAAATCGCGCACCCCCCTAGATTGGGCATGGTCAACGCTGATAAGGGAAATTTGACAGCTCGACCATCTATCAACCTCGATAGTCGCCATGCACAAAAGTGGAGCCCGAACCAAAACTTGACGCTGCGCGTTATCAGATCAGTGTTCAAAGGTCAGCCATACTTCGGTCCGCAGATATGGAGAGGACAGTTTTGCTTGTTATCAGGGGCAGGGTGCGTGTGAAAGGGGTACATGGATCGTACTTTGAATGCTTGACTGATAATTTCTCTGCTACTCTATCTCCAATTCTCCCAGTCACCATCAATCGACTATTCGGTCCTCCGCTGACAACGCATGCAATGATGCGAATAGAAACGCTGAAGGGAATTGGGAAATGGTCCTCCAATGCGCCCCTGGTTTAACAAAAGAGACAAAGACACCCAGACACAAGGAGAAAAGAGCAACCGATGATATGCCAGACGGAGAAAGACTACATATATAATAGGCCGCCGCCCCTCCATGCTACTCAGTCAACGGAAACCCCAAAAGTGCAGCTCTCTGCCCAACCGGATGCAAGAGAGGTCGAAGTCAAACGCCGGCTTCATAATGGGTAATCGTGTGATTGCACCATTTGCAGTGATGCCATGTGAGCCCATTTCGATTGATGATTACAGTATATTGGTATGGATACCCAAAATAGACACAAACGCATAGATAGTTTCAGAATCTGTTTTCTGGTTGGTTTTGCTGTCGTTGCTGAGCGACAGAGGAGCGTTTATAGGAATCGATGATTTGGCCCACCTGCTCCTCGTGCTCGCTCTGGCGTCAGTTTTCGTATCCGGCGCCTCGTTGCCACGGGCTCGAGCTGTTGTTTTGTCGGTACTGTTGGCCTTGTCCGTTGTTGCTGCCAGGACGGTATGATGGTGCTGGGCTTCGGCGCTCGTAAAAGGATGGTGGCGATGGAGAGACGGTTCCATCGTTGCCTTGACTCCGTGGTGGCACGGCCGCATAGTGCTCGTTGAAACCGCCCTCCTTGGCAGCCATCTGTCGCTGCTCTTCCGAAGAGTAGTCGTCCTCGTCGTCAATGCGACTCCTAGATCCAGTGTAAGGGTGGGTACCCTTGCCCTCACCACGGGCGGTCGCACCGAGTGCATCGAGCTCAGTGGTCAGCTGGGTTTGTGACTTGATAAAGGAGCCACGGTCGTCGCGCATGGGCTGGTAGCGGGTATCAGGGTTCTTGGTGAACAAGGCGAACCCAGAAGAGACAAGAAGCATGAGAAGGAGAATCAGGGCAAAGGCGGCGTTGATGATGAAGAAGATGACACCCATGACACCAGTGACGATGGCCTGTTGACGTTAGCATGCAAGTAGTAACAAAAGTGTGGATTACTTACGGGCTGGTTGAAAATCTCAGTGAACATCAAGAGGAAGAAAGCGCTCAAGAAGTTGACAGCGGCGATGGCAATGTTGAAACCGTTGGTCTTCTTGTCCATCCATGGGCGGAGAACGGCAACACCGATGAGCAAAACGGCTTCAATGAGGACAATTGCGACGGCTTGGGTCTTGAAGCTGCCCTGCGAGAGACCGACGAACATGGCCTTGATGAGGAGGTATCCGAGCCATGGAATGATGAACCAGTAGGCGGCAGCCTTGAACTGAACGTAGAGGAAGCCCCACTTGTTGAGCGCGATAGGGTCCGAGTAGAGGATGTATGCGGGGTTCTTGTGCATAGCAATGGAGCGTTGCGCAATTCGGACGACCTTGGAAGAAGCCCAGGCGAGGATGCCAATCATGGTGAGCATGGACAGGATAGCCAAAACGACCAGACCGGCGGAATCACGTTGAGTCAGCTCCCAGAAGCTCAAGACCATCATCTGTGGGAAGCCAATGAGGACGACGCGGAAAAGGATGCCCTTGAGTACAGTCTGCCAGCCGTTGCGGAAGTCGACGAACTTGTCGTTCTTCATCCTGCCAGCCTTGACAAGACCCTCGCAAATGTATTTGAAGGCGACCACGCCGATGACGGTGAAGAGAACAAAGATGACGAAGAAGGTGTATCCCGTGAAGAAGATGTTTGTCGTCTCAATCCTGGCCTTGAAGCCCACACGCTCGATGCCGTGAAGGACCAAGCGGTCTCCGCCAGCCTGTGCCTCGGTTGCAGCAGCGTTACTACGGGCCAGAAGGCGTCCGGCAGCGCCGGTGGTGAAGTCGAGCGCACGTCTCATCTTCCTCTTCTTCTGGACTTCGACGGAGATGTACGACAACTGCGAGAGGTAGGTGGTTGGGCTTCCGCCAGTGGCACGCTGGTACCAGGTTGCCAGCTCCTGGAGGAACTGGACGCGGATGATGCCCATGGTCCATTGGAAGTTCTGGGTCCAGGCGGAGACGATGGGGGGAAGAGGAACGGCGCAGAGACCGATAAAGGCCTGTGCCTGGAAATAACCGAATAGCGACATGGCGTTGGCGGCGACGTGCGCGGCCGTGTTGGAGTGGCCCAGTCCAGAGGTGATGGCTGATGCCATGAGACCCAGACCGGCTATGACAGCCGTCACCCATGCCACAGCCTTTTGGTCGACCGAATGTCCGTTTGACAGTTCGGCCTCGACGCATGCCAGTTGAACATGCGACTCGGCATCCCTAATCTTTACTCGTACCACGGCGTCGAGATCGGGAATGGTGTATGCGATGCCTATATCGTGTCAGAAGGTGTTTAGCGACGACTTGGAAGGCGCGGCTTACCTGGGATTACGCTCATAATGTCCTGGCTAATGTCGATGTTGGATTTGATGGTCAGCGGTCCGGCATTCATTGGGCACATGCCCTCGAGCTCCTTCTGGCCACAGGGGTCGAGCTTCTGGTTCATAGCGGAGTATCCATATACGAGTAGCTCAATGTCGGCCTCGATCTTGCCGGCGATGTTGGAGATTCCCTCAATATTGAAGCCCAGACTGCGATTGCTGGGCGTGAAGGCGACGTTGAAGAGGGTGGCGGAGAAGCTGGAGTTGGACATGCACGGGTTGAGCGACTTGGATTCGATGACGCGCTCACCGGAGACGAGCGGGGCGGCGACGGCAGCGAGCCATAGCAGCGACGTGGATAGCGAGAACTTCATGGTGGGTGTTGTTGTTGTTGTGGTGGTGGTGGTGGTGGTGGTGGTGTCAGGCGCGGGCGTACTCCTTACGAGTACCGGGGGAAAAGGTCGGCCAAACCAGCGGCGCGAGGTTGCTCTTGGGTGAGGTTGGTTTGTGGCCCCCAGCGGCGTGGATCAGGTAGGTGGTGTGTGGGTGGGTGAAAGGTGTGGGGTGAGCGAGTGGCAGTCGGGAGCGACCAACGGGGCGGTGATGTCGAAAGTGGTGGTTGCGCAGGACAACTGGGAAGGAAGCAAACGGGGAAGCAGCGAGGCGATGAGGCGGCTGGGCGACGCTAGTCCAAGGGGATGTGTAAACGACCGGACGGGAGCGATCAGCACTTGCACGCAACCCAACAAAAACGAATCCGCTAGAGCTGTGGGTGGTGACCGAACAGAAGGCTGGTGGTTTGGAGTTGCCTGAGGAGAAGGAAAGTCGGGGCAGAAGGTGGGAGGAGGGTCAGGTGGAAGGAGCTGAGGTCTATGCACGGCGAGGCGGCTTCAGGGGAGCGAGACGAAGTCGGTGGCAGCGAGTGGGCCAGATGGATACGCGCGGCACCTGCTCAGCGCCCAGCCTCAGAGACGTCGTCGTCGCACGGCTGTCGAGTTCGCGAGTGCAATTTGGACAAGAGGGTGAGACGCAACGCTATGCTGCTCGGCATACACCGCCGCCCATTGGCTCCTCTCCAAGTCGCTCCAAGACGGCCTTTGTCTTTGCAGGCCTCCTTCCGCGCGCCTTCTTCTTCGACCACGCTGGAACAGGCGGATGAGGCAGGGGCGAGGGGAGCAGGGGCTAACGCTTGCTTCGCCACACTCCTACGCAGGAACAATCTCGCCTGGCCAATCAACACGACGCTCTAGGCCTCTTCTCGCGCTGACTGCGAGTTTGCGAGCCAGGTCCGCCCAGCACGTCGTATTTACTCTCGTCTTATTATTGCCCTATACGAGAGAGAGAGAGAGAGAGAGAGAGAGAGAGAGGACCATCTCCCTCCGCCTCATGCCTGCCAGCACCAGATTGGCGTAATACGAGACATGTCGATGTTTATGCCATCCGGCGTCCTGCGGCGCACCAAGTCTGGCCAGCGACCCCATCCGTGCTCTCGGCACCAGCGGATGGCTGCACGCAAATAGACATGGCCTAGCCCGCCCAGCCAATCATGCAGGGCCTGAGTGTGGTGAGGTCAATGAGCCGTAGACTCATCATGTCGACATGGACAAGACTACACCCGCCAGCGTACGTTTGCGGCTGTTTCTGGTCCTTGGACACTACGGCTCCTTTACCCGCAGCTTGCGTAATAACACTCGCACGTGTCGTCAGTGCAAACATCATCCTTTCCTCACATTGGAGACTCTGTCGACGGACAATGTCTACCCAACCACCATTGTACCACCGAAGGATCATCATTCGGGTGGTTCGCCAGACGTCATGGATCCAGACTGCGCAACGCGTGTCTGCGAACTGTCAACAAACGTCTCACCCACATCTGAAACACGGGATCTGCCCGTGGAGAAAAGCTCAAAAGGTGCTCGGCCCGCCCACGTCTATCGATATCATGTGCGCAGCCTCAACTTCTAACCTCGAGCACTGGATTGACCCTGAAGATCGTCATCTTCTCTATGCGCGCTTAGGGGTGGAGCTGCCCCACCAGCCTTCCTGGAACAAGTGGACGCGAACGCGTAACCGCACGTTTGACCAACATCCACAAACTGACCCTTGATCAGCCCTGCAGCCTGCATTACCGCCTTGCTCTACGTGAAATTTATTTCTACATGGCAGATCCCTCTACAATGTATTCAAATCACCCAGCCTCCATTCTCTGCAGCGTTTTCACCAATCTGCCTGACGTGCGAACTCGAAATCACCCCCTTCTCCAATCATGCCATTTCCATATTCATGTTTACTGGCGAATAACAACGTATTGTTGCATCCAATTCACTCATTCCTGTGCTCCCACTCCACATGGAAAGGGTCAAGGGCTAAGGGTATTAGAAGACCCAAGTGGAGCCCAGTCGAGAGACTAGAGATGACCAGTCAACTCCATGGTCCGGTAGTCACAAACTGGAGAGAAACACTGCACGTACATTCAAACATATGAGATTCGTAAGTCTATCATCGGTATCTTCTAGTCATTAACCTTGTATTACCCCCCCATCTTTCCTCCAAAGCTAGCCATCTACTGGGGCTTGAGCACACCACGGTACCTCATCTTTCCGTCCCTCAGCGTGGTCATCGCCTCCTCAATACCGCTCTCGGTCATTGGGAACTCCATGGTGATGGGCTTGATGCCGTGGAGCGCAGAGAAAGCCAACATGTTGCGGTGTACCGCCCTGGCAGCGACAACGGAACCCTGAACGGTAATTCCCTTGGAAATAAGGCCCATGTGGGGGATGGCGAAATCGTCAAAGGAAACCGTCATGGGGAAGATGATGGCGTTGGAGTTGAGGACGGGAAGCATCATCTTCCAGTCTGGCATGACGGAAGTGGTGACGAGGAGAGCATCGACGGGGCGACTGACACTAATCTCCGTCTTTCCCTTCATGGCGATGAACTCTTTTGCGCCGAGCTTCATAGCCTCGTCCTTTTTGTTGTCTGAGCCGGAGAAGACGACGACGTCGCAGCCCATCTTGGCGGCATACTGGATAGCCAAGTGACCGAGACCACCAACACCCATGACACCCACGCGGTCGGTGGGCTTGACGTTGTAGGTGTGCAGGGCGTTGAACACGGTAGCACCACCGCACATCAGAGGCGCAGCCTCGGCATCGCTCAGCTCATCGGGAACCTTGAAGACAAAAGCCTCGCGCCAGACGGCGTGGGACGCAAAGCTACCCTGGTCCAGGTTGGCTGAGCCATACATCTCGCGCTGGTTGCAGTACGTCTCACGGCCTGTGAGACATTGGTCGCAGCGGCCGCAGGAGTTGTGCTCGTATCCCCATCCGACGCGGTCGCCCTTCTTCAGTTCCTTGACATTGGGACCAAGCTCTTCGACGATACCGACTCCCTCGTGGCCGAGAGCCATGTCGGCCCCCTTGTAGTGCTCGTCGGTTCCGCATAGACCAGAGGCGGTTACTTTGATGAGGACCTGGTCATCTTGCAGGTCAGGCTTGGTAGTCTGCCCCTTGACAATCTTGCTGTCCTTGGAGCCCTTGTAGACGGTGAAAGAAGGCATCTCGGTGTGGTCTGGTGATGTGGTCTGGTGATGTAGTTTGGTTTGGAAAGTGATGTGACGAGAAAACTCTTGGGTATCTTGTTGCAAGAAGGGAAGAAGGTTGATTGCTGGGTTGATTGATGGTTTTACAAAGGCAACCGCGACCTACTGTTATATATGAACAGAACCAATCTACAGCTCATTCCTACATCTGCTACGCAGCGCAAGCTACCTTTGCAAAGATTCTCCTCGATGACGTCACCTATTGATAATCCAAAGCGTCTTTGGGTCCAAGGGTCTGGATATCGCCGTCCCTCGCACATTGGGTGCATCGGCCGCCGCTAAACACGAGAAAACCGTGGTTTTGTGGGTCGCATCTTCATCATGACAGTTACGAGATTTGCCGATTTGGGGATAATCTCATACTCGCGCATTGTCGTTTCGATGCAGTCAGCTTGTTGCTCAGCCAAAGGCCTTGATCTTGCAACTGCATAGTGGGTGGGTAGTACAGCATGCAGACAGACGGGTGTGCAGTCTGTTGAGCGTGCCAGATCTGGAAGATGCCTCGGGGAGATTCGGCCAGTCAAGCAGACTTGCGACAGAAAGCCGATACGTCCACAACGGTGCGACGTGTGTCTGGGCCATCCCCGACTTGATAGGGCTGTCCATGTGCCGATTGTGTGGAGCGATAGACATGGTTCCTGGTCCCAATGGGGATGCGGCTCTGGTTCGAGGGTCGATGACGTAGAAGCTGTCGGGGCGCCCGTCCGATGGTTGCGCTGCATCACCGAAACTGTTCGGCCCTTTCGCTTTCAGCAGCCTGGTTCTACAAGACTGCTGCATGGCTTGCTTGATCGAAATGTGCAATACCAATCTTTCGCTACCGGCCAACTGTTCCGAGGCTGTGTTCATATTGCGGTGATTGGCGTGCATGCGAAGCAGGTTCTATACAGCAGTCTGGAATACCTAACAGTTGTTGGTAAATGGCAGAGCATGTGTCAGCCGCCAAGGGGTGACTGCACAACTCTCCAAGCTTCGCATCTCAAGTCCGGGTGGGTAACAAACAGTAGGATTCGAAAGGATTCTCATGACAGTTCAGGATTTCCATGTCACACGAGAAGCATCGCCAGGAGCATTATGTAGCTAGCTCATTGCTGATGCAGGAGCGGTTTGCGCTAAGAACATGACCTTGGGACGAAGGCGTGAAATTCACAAACTGTTTCACACCAGCCGACTCATAGTGCTAGGTTTCAACTAGTGCGCTTTGCGACAAAGCTCGACTGCCGCAGAGCGCCAGGCCGGTGCGAACAACTTACTGAATAGCGCCAGGTCGTCCGAGCAACTGCAGCATGCGAAGGAGGCAGATGGCAGACTCTGATGGCAAGTTTGAAACAGGGTGAGGCATGACTAAAGAACAGAAGCTGTTCCTTGGAGCCACATGGTGCCAACGCACGATTGTACATGACCTTTTCAAAAAAAAAACCCCCCCTCCCCCGACAAAAAACGTCAATAGCGATGGTTAGTCTTGGAAAGCTGTTGGCAGAGTTCGTGGATACTGCACGTGCGAGACGGGCCGCTATTCCGAAAGTGGTGTAGCGCGCGAAACTTGACACGATTCTTCACGACGTCGGGCCTCCAAACCTCACCACACCTTGTAGCGAACACTATCCCACACCAAGCATATGTCTAGTCCATCTCACAACCCCGTGTTCACGCTGCGGTTTCTACACGCTGCTACTTGCATTCTTTAGTTTTCTCATGTCGAGGTGTACACCACTTTTCTCCGAAGCGCAGGCGCTATTGTAGGTTCCATGTTACAATACTTCCTAGCTGGATTTCACCATCCATCTAGCTTTCTCCCGTTGTGGACATGTTGTTCCTCGTTCCGGTCGTCGGCTTCTCGCCTTGTAATGTTGACGAATTGATTCTCTTGCCTTTTGTCTGTCGAGCCAGTGGCTTGAAGTATGCCGCTCACCAGGCCTCATTGTCGTATGTCCTCTTTTACCTGCTCCTCTACGACATGGCTATACTCCTCTGTTATCCTCGTCTCATCCTGGCGGAAGCCGCAACACAGTCCTCTTTTCGCATCCTTGTTTCGTATCGCGATTATACAGCAAGGTCTTGGTTAACTTGAACTAGACTGAAAAAATACAGATTACCGCTTTTCCCTGTAATAGCGCCGCAGCGACAACGTTTACAAAGGTGTCACTTTTGCTGGCTTTTTCAAATATCGTGGCAACATTATAATCGCTCTTGAGAACGGTATCTCTATGCAGGAATGGGACGAGCAGATGACTCCTGGGGTACTTGTGTAGTGCACTACGTACTCGTATCTCTTGATGAATAGCTCCCAGGATTATCACACACACACACACACAAGATGAAATATATCATGTCACAACTACTATTGTGCTCATATTTCTCCATGTCTTAGCCGCGCTGTCATCCCATCTCTCGTCCCATCGCTCATACCCGCCACCCTCTCCACTCATCCAGGACCTCTTCAAGATACTTTGATTGCTTGAGGGAGTAGCGACCTAGAGGTTTGACGTCTCCATGCGTTTACGAGTCCATCACACTCACGCAGCATCTTCGGTGAGGAGCTCCTGGTTCGATCATGTAGTACGCGAAACAACTTACAAGTTGTATTCTGTTCGTATCAATCCGTGGCTAAACCGCGTTGTCAGTCTATTCCTTGCGACCGCCATCCACTCTGTTCATCCAGTCTGGTATACCGGATTCTCCGTCTTGTAGTACACCGTCTTGACTGGCTGCTGTTGCGCCGCATACCGTGCTTTTGCCTTGGCACTCTCCTCTCTGCTCTTCATCCTTTTATCCACCATCTGAAGTGTACGGAGCTGTTGGTCTGAGAGACCTGTGAGACCTTGGGCTGTACGTGGAATGGTAGTAAGATGTCGGTCATTGTAGTTGTTGTGCAAGGCTAATTGTCTCGACGGTGTATTTGCTAGAGTTTCTTGGTCGTGGTGCTCCCCTTGGGTGATGGCAGCAGTCTTCTTGGAGAGGCGTTGTTGCGAGGCGCGACGGCGTGGGTGCGCCTGTCTTGGTCTGATGGTCAACCCGGATGGCAGACGTTTCTCTGTCTTGGTGAGCTCGGTAATCGCTGCATCTGTCCGGTCGTCGCCGCATCCTTCATCTGCTTCGAGATCCCAGAAATCGACAAGGTCGGACATGTTGATCATGCAGTGTCCCTTGTCTCGCATGTGCGTTTGGACAGCGTCGACGGTGCCTTTCTCCTGCCCGCAGTATAGACACTCATGGTAGTCGAAGACTAGTTCTGCCAGGTATGAGAGAAGTGAATCTAGGGAATACAGTGCCGAGGGCGAGGGGATGAAGAGACCGTGGTGGACAGACATGTGCTCTAGGATTGTCATGTGGGTGGAAGTGAGGAATTGGCAGAAGAGACATCGTGTCGACGGCACCTCGCCGGATCCATCATCGAATATACCCCCCCTTTCCATTTCCGAGTTTGTACCAATCGCGGAATCCACATTGTGCGATTTTATTCGTGGCTTCCGTACCAGAGTAGCGTCGTTGATTCTAGGTCGCTGCGTGGCTTCTTCGCTCTTGCGTTCCTGCGCCTCGTACTCTCGCTCAATCATCGCCGGGAGTCCAGATACCTTCAGTTTGACATTGTATACACTATTCGTAACCGTCAGTCTGATGAACTTCTACACGTCGTGCTCCATGTCGTCTTACTGCCAAGGCTGCTGCATGTGTGCACGCTGGAGCGCACTTGTTGTAAATGTAAGAAAACATGTGTTGCATGGAAACACAGTCCGTCGTTCTGAAGCCATCTTTGTTGTTGTCCTTTTAGATTGCCTGTTGAGAGGTTCGGGGGTAGGGAAGATTGGGGGTAGGAGGATAGAAGGCACCTCTTGTATCGAGGTGAAGAAGCAATGTATGATGATCCAGCCCGTCAATGGTACTGAGGCATCAAGATGTTATATGTATATAACCAAAGTGTGGCTGGTACGTGGGCACGTGAGGCGCAGTCGCTCTAAAGCCACAATGAGTCATTCCCACTCACTTCCAACCATAACGCGCACAGCGACACGTGACTCTTGGTAACTTGGCCATCAGTCTTGCGAAACGCAGCCGCATGTTTGAATAATTAACTAGAATTAGTTGTCAAGTAACATACCCTGCCTGCTGCCACGTCCCTCCCTTCCTTGCCGCCTTCCTGTCGCAACTCAGCTTTTCCATCAACCCCAATCCATGCAACCTAAACAAAACCTTGTCTACAAATTTAATCACACTTTGTCTCTTCCCGTCTTCCCCAGCAGGCAAAGATGAAGGTTCCTTATTTTCGACGCATAATTCTGCTTGCGCGCTGTACTGGTCCACGTCAGCCGCGTAGTAATCCGAGTGCGTGGATCCGCGCGGAGACAAGAGGGAACCAGATGGGGAACGATGGGCGTGGAATATATGCCCATCGTAGTCATACTTGAATCGAGAAGACTCGTCGTAGCCTTGTATATAAGGTCGGTGGTGTGAGTCGAGGGCTTGAGAGTAGCGAGAAAGGTGGTAATTGGCTGTGAAGCCATCACCGGTTGTATATTGTGTGCGTTGAGGATGTGCTGGGGATTGAATGGATGGACGAGCTGGAAAGTGCTGGGCGTGGCGGCGTGATGAAACCGAAGCTTCGGAAACGCCAGTGGCATGCTGCGGAAAAGGATAAGTAGATCCGACAACCAGGTGCTTGCGCTTGATTTGCTTAGACGACCGTTCGTCTGTGGGCAGAAACGGTAGCGGCTTTCGCATATACGCCGCCGCATTCCTGCGGCTCTGCTTTACACTGTCCGCCTTTGCTAGACTGCTAGCCCCGCGATTCAGGGGAGCTGGTGCTATTAGAGGTACTAAAACCTCATCCACCACTGTCGCGTTCTTTCGGTAGGAAATTGTTGGATTTCCGCTGCCATCCCAGTCGACGATTACAGTACCCTTGCTCGTTGGTCGATCGTTTGATGCTTGTGATGGTTGCCATGATGCCAAATGTTCGTCGATCATTTGAGATAGTTCTGCTGCAGCTCCGTAGCGGGCTCGAACGTAACGCGGAGGTCCGAGGCGCCGAGGACTGTTAAAAGTGCCTTGCGGCTGACATTGCTGATGTGAAGTGTGGCGGGTGTCCCAACACCCAGCGGCCTGTGAGTAGCCATGGTATGACATTCTGCAACCTGTCTCCATGTTCGTTGTATTGCTTTGTTAAGAAACGTTTGCTTCGCTCTTGATTCGATGTTTTTTTTTCCAAGTTGAGACTTGAACGTTGTTGAAGCAGTTGAATGGCTGTGCGTTGTTCTTTTTGTCTTTGTGGAATGTGGTACGATACGGACGGTTATGAGGAAGCTTCTTGTACAGATATAGGTGAGTACTAGGTGAGTGCACAGTGCTGGAACAAGCGCGGTTCGCGCCAACGGAGCACCTACTACGGTGAATCCATGGCGGCAGTGACGTTAAATGGGACGGCGTTGGGGATATCAATCTAACCCTCATCGAGAGTGAATCGTTCCGAATACGCTCGCTCGTTCAAAATGAAGCCGGGCTGGCTAACAATGGCTAAGATGGGCGACGGGAGTGCAAAGAGGAGATAAGCGTCAAGCGATTCTAACGCATCGTCATTAGCAAATTAAATACAATCCCGTTGGCGTGCCAATATCCCATATCTCGACATTGACCAACTCATTCCAATTAACCCAGGTATATTATGACTGCAACCTCTTCCGTCTACCCCAAGCTCGCCTGCTTCTCGAGATGCATATGAACAGAAATGACGCAACAGATTGCTACGGAACATGTCAGACACAGGAAGGAAATGGTATAGACCAAAAGCACAAACTCCGTGACGAACAATGAACAAGAAGGGTAGGAAGCACATCGCATGGACCCCAGGTATTACCAAGCCCCAAAGCTCCTCGTGGTGGATGGGGGAGGCCATGAATGTGCAGACAAGAAACGGATAATCCATCTAGTGCTTGTCCTTGCTGGAAAGCTTGTCCTTGATCTTGCCAAAGAAAGAGCGGCGCTTCTTCTTCTTGTCGTCGGCACCAGAGGCGATACTTTGGCTACCTGGAGTGCCCTTGGGAGATACGTCCGAGTCTTGCCTAAGGTTCTTGGCGGGGGGTTCTGGGGCCAACTGTGCAGCCGGAGCGGAACTAGTGGCCTCGGTCTTGCTAGTCTCTACGCCAGTGGTGACGGTTGGCCGAGTCTGCTCGGTGGTAGTTGGCGCTTGCTTGTTGAATGCGATGTCGGTGCTGGAATCGACAGGCTTGGCATTTGGCGGCTGAGCAGGCTCTGATGCGGGTGCGTTGAGAGCATTAGGCTCGCTAGAGGACTTGAGTGGCTGTGAGTCAACAAGAGCCTCATCTGAGAGACCGGCAGCATCTTGACTACCCGCAGCAGCAGCGTTGGGAGCTGGCTCGCCAGTGGCATCAGTCGACTTCACTTCCTTGAGGAGTTCATTCTCCATAACCCGCTTCTCGCTAACTGCCTCAGGGTTGGTCGCGGCCTCAGGACTGGCGTGAGCCTCCCTTTGGCTCTCAGTAACTACACTAGGGACCTCGCGAGCGACGGCTTCGTTGACAGACTCGGTGACTGTGCCAGATGAGATTGCCGTAGTCGTGGCAGCAGCAGCAGCAGCGGCAGGTGCAGTGGCAGTAGTCGCAGCAGTCAGCACAGGGGCTGGCTCACCTGCTTCTTCGGATCTCGGGAGCTTGTCGAGTAGCTCAGACTCCATGGCTGACTTCTCAGCAACAGCCTCACTGTTAGCAGCGGCTTCGGGGCCAACATGCGCCTCATGTTGGCTATCAGCGACAATCTCGGGTACATGGCTGGAAACCGTCTCGGATTGAGCGACAACAGCGGTAGTAGCTGTGGCAGTGGAAACAGCGGGTGCTGGCTCGCCAGATTCATTGGTCTTGGGAACCTCGCGCAATAGCTCAGACTCCATAGCGGACTTTTCTGCGACAACCTCGGGGCTGGATGCTGCTTCTGGGCTTGCATGTGCCTCCTTCTGGCTCTCAGAAACGACAGCTGGAATGGCAATGGCCGGGGCGGGAAGGCCAGTTTCGTTTGTCTTGGGGACCTCGCTGAGTAATTCCTGCTCCATGGCCGACTTTTCAGCAACAGCCTCGGAGCTAGCCGCGGCCTCTGGCGCAGCGTGGGCTGTGTTTTGGCTCTCAGCAACGACGGAAGGCACGTCGTCCGCAATAGTGGTGCTGGCACCGGCAATAGCGGGAGCGGGCTCTCCGGTCTCGTTAGTCTTGGAGACTTCGCTGAGTAGCTCCTTCTCCATGACTGACTTCTCAGCAACGGCCTCGGGGCTGGCGGCTGCCTCTGGCTCAGCGTGAGCCGTGTTCTGGCTTTCAGCAACGATGGAGGGCACTTGGTCGGCAGTGCTGGTGCTGGGACCCGTCATGCCTGTAAGCTCAGCGGCCTTCTCCTTGGCGGAGTAGACGGCCGCAGTGAAGAGACCCGCACCAGCAGTAGCACCGGCAGCAGCAGTAGCAGCAGCGGCTTTGGCAGTGTCGCTCAGACTAGCGTCTCCGCTGGCTGCAGGCGCCTCGGATACCTTCTCCTTCAACTCCTGCTCGACCTCCTTCTTGTCCTGAACGGCTTCTGGGTTGGCGGACGCCTCAGGGTCAACGTGAGCCTCCTGTTGGCTGTCAGTCACGGTCTCGGGGACACCGCGAGGCTCCTTGGGAACCAGGCCGGCGAGCTGGGCGGTTGTGCTCTCGGGGGCAGAGGACTGGATCGTGACACCGGTGTCTTGCTCGACCTTGGCGTCGACTCCCATTGGCAGGCTCGATTCCGGAATCATGTTGCCCATGACGGGAGGGATGCCAAACATGCCACCCTTGGCTTCGCGCTCAGCTTGAGGGGTGAAGGCAAGTGGGGGAAGAGCATCAGACTTGTCGTAAGAAGAGGCGTCGGTGTTGACTGTGCTGTCGACGGTGTTGGAGGTGAAGGTGCTGGCATCTGGTACCTTGTCGCCGGGCGCAAGGTGGATGGGATTACCCGCACCTGCGGTGGCTGGGAGCGGCGAAATACCGAATGCAGATGCCTCGTGCTCAGGCTCCTTGTCGTGCCTCACAGTCGAGTCTACAGTGTTATCGGTGAGGGTGCTCGCGTCGGGCACGGGCTCGCCAGGCGCAAGCTTGATGGGGTTGCCGAGGCCTGAGGTAGCGGGTATGGGCGCGATGTTGAAGGTCTGCGGTTCGCTACCAGGAGTCTCTGCGTAAGGTGTCTCGGGGAAGGCACCAGGTACAGGGGAGTTGGAGGCATTGGTCTTGGACTCGTTGTCGCTCTCCTTTGGCACGGCGCCAGCTAGTGCGGCAGTTGTCGACTCGGGCGCGGCAGAGGACATGGTGTTGACGGGCTCTTCGTCGACAATGTCTTGGGGAAGGAGGACGTTGTTGATGATGCCGTGGCCGTCGTCTTCTGTGCGCGCGCTGTCGTTGGTACACCAATTGCCATTCACCACGAACTGTACGAGACGTGTTAGCAAAGTTTGCGCAAACGCGGGAGCCGATGGTACGCGGGGGGGGGGCGCCTGCGTACCTTGTACTGAGTGTGCGTCTTGGGCAGCTCGACAGTCTTCTTGAAGACGCCGTCTTGTTGCTCTAGCTTGACCGTCTTCCGCCAGTCGTCAAAGGTGCCAGTCACAAAGACGTCGTTGGCCGAGTGTTCCCTGCGCGCGTGTGTAAGCAGTTGCGAAGGGCGACTTTGGGGCAGTCGCAAACGCACCAGGTGAAAGTATATTTGCCCATGTCAGCGCAGCGATGGACGTGGATCAGGGATTGCAGAAGGTCGGAGTAGGGAGTAAGACCTGTCTTGGGCGGCAGGGGAGAGGGAGGAGTTTGGGTGTGGAGGTGGTTGGTAAGTCAGGATCAGGAGTTGCTGCGTTGGGGTGGAGCAAGCCAGGCCAGTGCGCGCTCGGACGGTTTGGGGGCGACGAAGCTTACGACTGGTGCACGAGACAAGCAGAAACGGGACACGATACACGCGCGCGCGTGCACTCTATAGTGTCAAGCAGCGAGAGGAGATTTGGATGCAGAATTGGCGAGGCTGGCGGTCGGGCTGGACGCGATAGTGCGCTGAGTCTGCAAGATTAAGGACGGCGTTGTTAGCAGCAGGCCAAGCTTGGTGAGACGCCGCCGTCCATGGAACACGCGGGACCGACGGCGGGCATGTGCAATGACGAAACACGGACTGCTCAGTCGCAGCTACGCTCCACGATTCCGAGCTGCGCGTGCACAGTCGAGTTATGCCGTGCCCGCGATTCGTATTCGTTTGCTTTCCTCTCGTAGCCGCCCACAGATACATGACCGGCCCCCTCCAGTTTTGCTCCGCGTGCTCGTGCGCCTCACCTGGCCGGCTTTGTGCGTCATTGCAACTCCGGGGGGTTCGCGCACGTGAGCAGCGACGCAACAGGAGGTACCTAGGTACCCTACCACGGTTCGTTTTCATCACCATGATCTCGTGGATAGCCTTCTGGGACGCCTCTTGATCGGAATCTTCACCTTGTTGCTGCACCGCGCGTCTCAACACATCCATGGATGGATTCACCGCATCGCCTGCGCCGCCATGGAGTGTGCCTCACCGCCCATTCCAAGCGTGCGCGTATCCATGCCGTGCTTCATCGTCGCAGCCAAAACCCCATTGCAGTCATGCTGAGAGGTGGAAAATGGTCGTCGCCATCGAGTTGTCTTGTTGCAAGGCCTACTACGCCGAAGAAAAGAAAAAAAGGTCGTTGGCCGGGCGACTCGATCATGTGAGCACCATTGCGACACAACAGGCAGTCGAAGCTTGGAGCCCTGCGTGCCTCTGTCCAGTGCCCGATTGTGATAGTTCACGACCCAAGGGTGGGATATTGTTAGCGCAAGCTCCCACTTGCGGGCAGGCCATGGGCGGGAGCTAAAGCACAGCTTGGCTGCCATCGGTCTTGTACTTGGCCATCATAGCTGTCCTGCTCTGTCGCTACAGGAGCCCCCTTGGGTGGTTGAGTCACGACAGGCAATGCGGGTGGCATCCAATTGCATCGGCGAGAGCGGGCAGCCGTCGCCTCAAAGGCCGCCCGTGGGTGCGTACAGCCTGCGTGAGTTTCTAGAGGGCTTCTGGAAGAGAATAAGCCCCGGGAAAGCTTGCCTCGATCCTTACCCAGTGACTGCCCTGGCCTGGCCTGGCCTGGCCTGCCCTGCCCGCAAGCCCACACTCGTGATCCCTCCTCCCGCACCTGTCCCCTCTTCCTGCGCATCCTCACTGCGCTTACTGCTCCCATAGCCCTAGTCTGCAGCGTGCAATTGCGCTCCTTACTCGCCTGTACAGCCCATTCAGACCTCACCCCGTCCTCCTCACTGTCTGCCTTGCCGCTGACGCTACGTCCGGGCCCGAGCAGCTCTACTGCCTCCATCCCTGCACGTCTTGCGACCGACGTCAAAGAGCTGCGCTTGACCCCTCACCACCACCACCGCCCTCAATGTCCCTCCCTCCTGACTACTCCAACGAGATCTCCACCCTCGACCGCGAAATCCTCAAACACAAGCCCCACGACATCCTCCAATTCTGCGCAAATTTCTTTAACCGCCGTCTCGAGTCGCAGCGAACCGAATACCTGCTGTCGCAACAGCACTCGAGCCCACAAGGCCGTGCCGAGAACACCTTTCCCGGCAGCAACCCCTTCAGCACCTCGCCCAGCAGCGGCAGCGGCTTCACCAGATCCACAATGCAGCGTCTCGAAGAAGAGGAGGAGAACGACACCATGACCTCCCCCACTGCCTCTACCTTCGCCGCCGTCGACTTTGGCAGGTCCCGCAGCAGCAACACCAACAACAATGACCTAGGTGCGAGTGCGTTTGGCGACTTTGGCGGCTTTGGCGGCTCCTCAAAGAACAACATCACCCAAATGCCGCCCCTGTTAGGCGAAGGCCAAAACTTCCCCAGCAACTACAATACCAACAGGCGCACCTCCGTCTCTGCCGAGTCGCTCAACCCCGCCTCGAGTGCCGCCGACAACTTCACCCCACCTTTCCACCAGAAGACGCAGGACCAGCTATCGCGCCTCAAGTCTGCCGTCTCGGGCAACTTCCTCTTTTCACATCTCGATGACGACCAGTCGGCAATGGTTCTCGGCGCACTGCACGAGAAGCCGATACCGACAAAGGGCATAAAGGTCATTCAGCAGGGCGATGTGGGAGACTACTTCTATGTCGTCGAAAAGGGCTCATTCGACATTTACGTCAACCAGTCAGGCAAGATTGAGGATGGTCTGGATGGTGTTGGCAACAAGGTAGGCACCGTCGGACCCGGTGGTTCTTTTGGTGAGCTAGCTCTCATGTACAACGCCCCGCGCGCCGCAACCGTCACCTCGACGGAGCCATCTACACTGTGGGCGCTAGACCGCATTACCTTCCGTCGCATCCTCATGGACAGTGCATTCCAGCGCCGACGCATGTACGAAGGCTTCTTGGAGGAAGTTCCTCTGCTGTCCACCCTGACGCCCTACGAGCGTTCCAAAATTGCCGACGCTCTCGAAACCAAAAAGTACCCTCCTGGAACGACCATTATCCAAGAAGGCGATGTCGGCGAATCCTTCTTTCTGCTCGAATCGGGAGAAGCCCAGGTCTTCAAGCGCGGCGTAGACAATGCCGTTAACCAGTACAAAAAGGGCGATTACTTTGGCGAGCTGGCTTTGCTCAACGATGCTCCTCGTGCTGCCTCGGTCATCAGTAAGACAGAGGTCAAGGTTGCAACCCTTGGAAAGAACGGCTTCCAGCGACTTCTCGGGCCCGTGGAAGGCATCATGAGGCGGAACGATCCCAGCAAGGCTGCTTTTGAAGGAGACCATGTAGATCCGCTGTCCACCACTTCCTAAGCGCGTCACTACAGGATATTAGAGGACAGGATGCTGCACCTACACGAGAGGTGGGCGGCACTGTTATGCACAGGCAGAAGACCAGGGCGTGGGAAATTTGCGGCCCGGTTTGTGGTGCTGTCGCTCTTGGGCGTTTTTTTTCGCATGTATTCCTATACTTCCTACTGTCACTAAACGTCACTTAATGTCATGGAAGACGGTACGACTTCCTTGGAGCGAGGAACAAGCTCTAGTTAGGAGCTGCTCTGTGACCTATATTGCACTGCGTACGATACTCAATGGTTTAGCCTTGTACTTTGTGTTGCAATGCCGTGCTGCCTAGAGGTTGTCGTGTGCTCCTGCACCCCCCACCCCCAGCTATGGTGACGTGACATAGTTGTCGTCGTCCGTGCGTTTCCACCCGGCGCGACCACAGGATGCCAGCCCTGGATTGCACTTTCCCTCGACCTCAACTACAACCACAACACTACGCCTGTTGATTTTCACCTGCTTCAGCAACCCTGATGTGGCAACAACACAGCATCGGTATCCGAGAACAGAGAGACTCAATGCTTCATTGTCACATATGGGAGCCCTCAAAGGGCGCGGCTGCTCCACACCGCCCCTACTGATCGTCATGCACAGTCATCGTGGCGAGGCGTTCGCCTCTGAAGACATGGGTGGCCGATTCGTTATAGCGCATGTGGACGGAGACTTCCAGGTCTCGGGTACGTGTGCAGATGTGTGTTCGAGAGGATTCCCATCCAGTGCGCACAATCGCTAATAGAAGTTCAGGTGGTTGTGTGTGAGCAGCCTGTAGCCTGCAGTCCGCCCTCGAGCTACGACACATTTTCCAAGTATGACTCTCTTCTAAATCGACGTCTTGTATACAGGTTGCTACATCATTGTGCGTGCTAGCATGAATGCAGTACTTTGAGCAGAAGTTACAACACGCTTCGTGCCGTCCAGGACCCACCTTCGCTATCTACCGAGGCATTGCTCCTTACAGCCCTCGTGTTTCAACAAAGCAAAGAACGGCCACCCCGAGCAACTGCTGGCGGATGCAAGTGTTTATAAGTGGTAACTCATGCTTCATGACAACTGAAGAAGTAGTGATCTACTATACATACTTTTCTGGGGAAGCAAAACGTCATCCGACACGGCTTCACAGCCACCTTTCCCAAGGCTACGCGATTGCCGGTGCAGCACGCAGCATCTTGCATGCAAGATCGCAATGTTTGGACGGTTGCTTTTTTTCCCTAACGATACAGACACGGCAGACGCGCCTAGCTCATAGTCTGGCAGTGGATAACTACCCCTGCATACCGGCTGACGTCTTCGAAAAAGTCAGAGTCTTTGCGGTTCACAGTTCGAGCTACAGTTACGATTGGGCGATGCAGCTGGACAGGCGGTCTCTAAAAGGTCATAGCGATCCAATGACTGAAAGCTGCTCCAGTTCTCATCGCGTACACCTGCAGCTTACATGCAGCGATGGGGGTGCAACTCAACGCTAACACTAAACTGGGTAAATGGGTTTATTAACTACAAGCATGCTGGTGCCGCTCCATCGCAACATCGTCTTTATCGCCGTGCTTCAAAACTGAATTCCCGGACCAAATGGGCACAACGAGACCAAACTGGCTTGCGGATCAGGCACGAGAAGCTGGTAGGGGTACTCGACGACCCATTGGACGTTTCTTCACGAACCTTGCATGATCACAACGGTTCTTAGTGAGGGTTCTTGGCATCATCAATGGCTATTCTAGCGGTCTGTATGCCGTAGCAGGCTTGTCCACGTTCCTGGCGCTCGGTCGTCGATGATGAAGCTGCATGCATCAGCCACGCACTACGTTGAGGCTGCTGCTTCCCTCCCGCAGCGTTCTGCGGGCCACGGAGCTTGCGGCGCACCTCGGTACTCCTACGGAAGGGTGGGCGTTCACCGCATTCGCTAGGGAGAGCAAATATGCTCCGCTGTCTGTCGTCTACTCGGTATCTGCTGTGGCAGGGTGATCATGCCGGCGTGCGCGACGTACAGTTGATCAGGAGTATCTGCAAAGAGCATGTTCGCCTTGTGCATTGCTTGGTCCATTTTCTGTCATTACTACTGGTTCATCTTGCTCTGAGGGTAGTTCTTGAAACATGGTCTCCCATCCACAGTTGCATAGGAATAGCCGAGATCCAAATCGGTAATGGGTCCGGTTGGAGTTCCACCGTTGTCCCGGTGTGGCTATGGCATGTGGCTTCAGGGAAGGTTAGCACTGATCTGAAGCATCGCATACGGTACCTACATCTTACGTTATCGGTCAACTGCCTACACGTCCCTCTGCTTCCATCGCTCAACGTTGCTTGCAATACATAATGTCTGATGCAGCATCAGTTCAACCCGCTCCACGGCTCTGGAACAACTTACATCTTCTAAACTTCATTTTGACATGGCTTCATCCAGCGACCCAAAGCAGTCCAAGAAACGAGTCGGACGTCAACGCAAGCCCCCTCTTGCACCAGGCCCTCCACTTCAATTTGTCGTTGCCAGTCACCCAGATGATTTCAAGAGTGGTGGAACCATGAGAAGAGTACGGTCACACGTCATGTATACACATCGTGAAGGGCTGTCGCCTACGGATCCAAGTGGTAGTCGAGAAGGCAGCAGGGCATCAGTAACTACGACACGCACATCTAGCCCAGCAAGAGACGATTCACGCAACATACCGCAGATGGACACCCCACAGGCGTCTACCCCTGCAAGGCGCCATGATACTGTGTGGGAACAGGATCCCTATGAGTTCCGTACACTATCACCCTCCACACACCCTGTGCGAGCGCTTGCTGCGCGGATTCATTCTACCATAGCTGAAGCATCCACCTTTAGCACGCCTGCAGACTTTGACGGAGTCTCTGGGTATCCTTTCCCAGCGGCCAACATGCTGCGGCGGGAGTCTTTGGAAGACTTGAAGCGTGACTGGATCCGTAATACCACCTTCTACTGCTACGGTACATATATCTTTACTCCCCGCATAAAAGAATCTACTAACGAATACAGACCAAGATTGGATGCAACATGTCTGCGGCAATCACCTTTCGTTTCTCAGTCACGTACACGCTACACTCGTCTATCAGGACCTTGATGAGGGCTTGCCATACGACAGTGGTCTTACTGTGTATGCGAAGACGAGGGTCCTGAGACTATTTCGAGGCCGCTTGGACGCTGACGATATCACTATCATTAGCATACTCCACATGCTTATCAGCGAAATTGGAAGCCTCGACGAAGACGCATTCGGTGTACATCAAGATGGCCTGGTGACCTGTCTGAGAAACCAACAGGATGGATTAGGTCCAAACAGCGCGACCTTCATGACTTTGTGAGTAGACTATGCTTCATATCTATTCTCGACTAACACCGCCAAGGGTAATGCTCACCTCTGCCATCTGTCGAGGACAGGATGAGTCCGTAGAACTCACACCACGATCGTCTTCCGAGGCCTGGACTGACCACAACAATCCCATCTCGCCGCTGTTGGCTCCTCGAGAGCACATCCTGCCTTTGCACCGAGTCTGCCCCGGACCTACAACTGAGATCATATGGAAGATGCAGAGGTGTACCAGTATCTTTTTGGCGAGATGGAGCCATAAAAGAGAACCGAATATGATCTCAAGCGGCCAGCTGGCGTCATATGACGCAGAACTGCAAAACATATACTCAGATCTACTTTCACTGCCTTCAGCCGAAGACGATAACTCGTTGGACTGGGTCTATGAGAGCTGCCGAATCGCTGCGTTGATCTATTGTAGATCGATAGTTCATGGGGCAACGCTTGCGGATTCGGCAAACATCATGCATGCGCGCATGTCTGGTTCCAGTCCTGAAAGCGATACCCTCCTCTCAGCTCTACATTATTCCCTTGGAAAAACCAAGGTTCAAACCTGCTGGGGCTTTGAACTATCTGGAGTTTTCGTTTGGGTAGCTCTGGTAGGTGCAGCGGCATCACGGTCTCCACCGCGCTCCTCTTCAAAAGAGACATTGCAAGCATTGGCGTGGACGAGAAAATCCTTTGCGCTACATGCAGTCAGAGCGGTAGTATCAGTCCCTTTCGATTATGCCGACGCCACAATTCACGCCTTGCGTACGATGCTGCAGGTTCAGCGGTACATTGCCATCAAAACAGTCCCGACCTTGGCTCATTAGCATTATTGCACATCTCCGCGCGTGTTGGTATCGTCCATATTCTCACTGTTTCTTGTAGTCTATCTCGATGTCTTTGCGTTCAGACCAGCCACGCTTTGTTGGTAGGCTCCACAAGGCCGTCGCAGTGCGACATGGATCTCATGGTCATTTTCATCTCCTTGGTCATTTCTTTAGACCCAGCTGGAATGGGTATGCTCGAGTCCTGCAATCTTTCGTATCGTTCTCAGTCCTGTATCAAGATCACCTACGTCTGGCCCGTCCTCAGAGCGCGGTGCTCCAAGTCAAATTCCATGCTGGTCATGTAAACATCTCTCACCCTTTCGCTCCTGTCATTCCTTATTCCCATCGAGCTTTCCCTAATGGTCAACTCGGATGTAACAGTGCATGACCAAGCCCCGGACCAGCCGAACTACGTTGTAACGGTCGGGCAACAGCCGAAGAGCGTCATGCGGCTTGCAAGGCTGAGTTGACCGCACTCCACCGTTTCGTGTGCCCTAGCCGAAACTATCAAACGAAGAGCTGCACAGCATGCAACGGTGATCACAACTCACTTGAAGCAATGGGAATTATGGTACAGTTGCAGTCAGCTTCCAGGCCCTGCATACCCCTGAGTCCCACCAACCAATGACACCATGTTGCGAGCCCCCACGGTCGACGTGGGCTACACCGTAGACGTAGCATACATTCAGATCGAGTCCCACCGGTTACCCTGTGGCCTTCAATAGCCACATACACCGCCACAGTATCTGAATTATAGAATTGCGGCACAGTCTTACACCGCATGTTTGGTGCATTGCTAGGCCGTTGTCTTGCTCGCGCGAAACGCGACACCGATGACTATTCAATCCTTGCCATGGCTCGCCATGCGATATAGGGCTGACAGGGTATGTAATCCTTCCTTCTAGCTTGTGGCGAGCTGCTGCTGCTGCTCGCGGGTTGAGATATGCAGCCTTGTGGGGCAGGGCAAGGTCGTGGCGGGGTCTGCGTCCGCACCCTGCCTGCCTGCCGGTTGCTCTGCAAACCCATACATACATGTCACGTTGTCGGATTCTGTGCTGACTCACAAACGAACTCGAGGACGGGTATGGTTGAAGGGGTTGAGGGGCTGAGTGTCATGTTACGTCCGTGACGTCGGAGGACGCCGAAGATGAGGGGGGGGGAGAGATAGGACAACAAGGCGGGCGCTATGATGAGTACATGATGCGCGTTTAATCAACAGCTTGCTCGGGGTTGGGCAGATTCTAGGACCGGTTATGTGATGGGTATATGCAGAGTAAGAGAACAGAAGCTGCATGGGAAGGTGGCACAGGGGACATCAATGAAAGGGGCACGGGCGTCCATCATCTACACGACTTTCCCCAAGCAGTCATCCCCTCGCCGACTCTCCAAGTCTATTGGTTGAATAAACATGTGAATTGTACTTGCTCGCTATGCAGATAACCCCATTTTTCGCGAAGAAAACTAAATCGTCTTTACGCCCAGCCCATGCACGTATATACATACAACTCCCATGCCACCACCCACGCGCTCTCCTCCCTCCTAAATCACAAAGCCTCCCAACCCTCCTCAAACATCGTCTTCTTAACCCTGAGCTCCTCAGCCCCGAGATAGAGCGGCCTAACGACCTGCATAGACCCAGTTCCGAGCTTCACACTCTGACCCATGATGATGCACTCACTAACACCATCAATAGTATCCGTCTTGCCCCTCGCAGCTGCCTCGAACAAATGATCCGGCGTCTTCTCAAACGACGCAAGCTGCAAGACAGAGTCTCGAGTCTTTTGCAGACCGAAACGCGTGATGCCAAAGACTTCACCCTTGAACGTCATGACGTCGGCTAGAAGCTGCATGTGACGAGGATCAATGTCCATGTTGCCCATGACGTCGCCGATTTCACGCACAATGGTTGCGCGGGCGGCTTCGATGCCGAGGACGGTTTTGACTTCCATGACGTGGTTGGATTTTGTGTTGTAGGGTTCTATACCCGGTGTTGTCATACAGTCGCGGAGACCGTAGCCTTCGACGAGAAGTTGGCATTCGTATTGGCCTTGGGCGTTGGGACTGCTTTCCTTTTTGATAATGGCGCGGGAGCAGTCTGGGTAGCCCTTGATGACAACGTCCGGGATGAGTGCCTTGACTTGTTGGACGCGCTCGAAGAATTCTTTGTGATTGCGACTTGTCTTTGCAGGACGCTTCTTGGCGGCGTTGGGGTCCGGGACTTCGACGCGGATTATGGATGAGGAGATGCGGACTTGGGCGCCGGCTTTGCCCCATTTGAGTGGCTTGTGAGCGTTGATGGCTGCGGCGATCTCATGGGGTTGGACGTCGACGAACAGTTGGTTAATAGTATCCCAGTCGATGCGCATAGCGACGTACGCGCCGGTAGGATGCCAGACATCTTCAACGTACGAAATGACGTCGCGAAGGTACGTCTTTTCGACACGCGCTTTGACGATTCGCGCCGCAGATTCAGAGACCTTGTTTGAAAGCTCGCAGGCGATGACGGGTGTTGAGATGGTGGAGGAGGCGTTGATAATTTCCTTGATACGGGGTACACCTTGGGTGATGGACATACCCGCGACACCAGCAAAATGGAAAGTCTTCAGCGTCATTTGCGTTCCGGGTTCACCGATAGACTGGGCTCCAATAGCTCCAACGGCGTGACCGGGCTGTACCCGTGACCGATGGTATTTGGTCAGACAGAGTGTTATGAAAGTGTCCAGTGCGCTGTGCGAAATCTTAGCGATTCCGTCAGCAAGACTATACTTCTCTGCATCAGCTGGTGATTGTTTCCTGTCCTTCTTGCCATCAGGTTGCACTACGCCGAGGTAAACAAGCGTCGTCTCAAGCTTCTTTGCCTTTTTGAAAACATAGTCTTGCACCGTGTCGAGGAAGTCACGCATAGACTCTTTCTGGTCAATGCCAGCGTCGGTTCTGTCGCGATATTCCAGCGGCGTTACACCATCTAGTTTGTATCTTGGGTACTTGTTTCGTTCAGTGTTCAGCCTTGCTTCTGTGTACTCCTTCACTTCTTCAGGCGTCAAGCCTGCCTCGGAGTTGTCCCAGGTGGATGTTACAGCATGCGAGAATGTTCTGTCAAAGTGCACAGGCTTGGCCTTGCCCTCCATGTCCACGGGGTCGAGGTTGTCGTCTCCATATTGGAACTGCACCACAGTTCCAGATGAGTTTCGAACGGTATCATCGTATTGTGCGGAAAGATCTTCGAGCGATTTCATCAATCGTCTACTCATGTAACCAGTCTCGGCGGTCTTGACAGCGGTATCGACCAAACCTTCACGACCACTCATAGCGTGAAAGATGAACTCGGATGGTGTCAGCCCCGAGAAGAAACTGTTACTCACGAAACCTTTCGACGCGGGCTGACGAGCGGCTTTGGGGAAGTGAGGTAGTGTTCGATGGTGGAATCCATCAGCGACACGAGCACCGCCAATCATCTGTTGTCCGACGGAAGCAACCATTTGAGAGACGTTAATGTTGGAGCCCTTGGAACCACATTTGGCCATGAGCAAGGGCGAATTCCACCTGCTGAGCTCTTCGAAACAGATGTCACCAGCCGCTTGACGAACACCGGACAAAATACCACCGATCCTGTTCTCCATTGTCTGCTCTTCGTCGCAGCCGGGATCGCGTTGCAGTTTTCCCTCCTTGAAGTCCTTGATCAGCTTGTCGCACTTGGCGTAGGCTTCTTCAACGAGATCTTGCTTCTTCTTGTTGAGCTTTTCTCCAGGAGTAACGTCGGAGATACCGAGAGAGAAACCGTTGTTGGAAAGCCATCGCGCGGACAACTTGGACAATCGGTTCATGCCCTGGACGGCGTGATCGGGACCGAAATCTCGCATCATGACGTAGAAAACCGAGTCTTTCTTACCATCACCGACAGTGGCCTTGTCCATGACACCACACATGACCTCGGAGTTGCGAATGACAAGATACGCATCGTTCTCATTCAGATCAGGAGCCTGGTCAGGTGTGTTTTTGAACTGCTTGCATGCAGCTTCGAGGTTGATCAGCACCCTACAGCCCTTGTATGGCTTCATCAAGAGATTGAAGACCTGCTTTCCGGTCCAAAGTGCTTGTGGCTTCCATACCACAGGAGGCGGAATGTCGATGGGGTGCTTCTTTCCCGTGTCTGGATCGAAAGCCCCTTCTCCGTTGAACATGTAGTTTACAATCTGACAGAAGGTCCGTCGATCGTAGAAGTTGTTCTTGTTACTCAAGAGGTATGCTGCTGTGATGAAATCTTGAATGGCGGCGATGATTGGTGTTCCGTTCTTCGGGGTTGCAAGGTTGTACTTGACGCCCATGAGTTCTGTAGCTTCAGTTCGCGCCTCCTCGGTCTGTGGTACGTGCAAGTTCATCTCGTCACCGTCGAAATCGGCATTGTAGGGATTGCAAACACACTCGTTCAAGCGGAACGTCCTCCATGGGCGTATTTTTGCTCGATGACTCAGAATACTAAGCTTGTGTAGGGACGGTTGCCGGTTGAAGAGGACAATGTCGCCGTCCTCGATATGGCGCTCCACGATATCGCCAATCTTGAGCCGCTTCGAAGCACCTTCTAGTCGCTCGCCTGTCGTGTCGAAGCGCGAAAGACCAATGAGTGACGTCTTGCTGGGTTCCTTGTTCGGCCCTTGATCGCCGATGATGTAGTTGGCACCGGGATATTTGTTTGACCCATTCCTCACAAGTCTCCTCAGCTTGTCGATGTTGTATCGTGTGGCCTTTTCGGGGTACGTGAGGTTCTTGGCAATGCGCTCCGGCACAGCGACCTCGTCAATGCTCAGATTCGGATCGGGACCAATGACGGTACGCCCGGAGAAGTCGACACGCTTTCCGGAAAGGTTTTGTCGGAATCGGCCACCCTTTCCCTTTAGGCGCTGAGAGAAGCCGCGCATAGTCTTCTGCAGACCCTGCTGTTTCAGACCAGGCGCGTCGCTGTTGATGTACATGGCAATCTGCAGCTGCAAAAAGTCCCACTGCTCCATGAGAATTTGGAGGGGAAAACCTCGCGCCAGGCCGGCGCGTATGATACTGCTAATCTGGCAGATGTCTCCAATCTTGTTCGTCACATCATCCTCGGTGGCGCCACCTTCCTGCATGACTGATGGGCGGAGCGCCACAGGCGGTACAGGCATGTACTCCCAAATCAACATGTCGGGTCGCGCATCCTCGGGTATCATGGCGAGCAGCTCGCAGTCCTCGGGGGAAATTTTCTTGAAGAGGTTGAGCGTGCGTAGTGGGTGCATGTCGTCGACGGCCTTTTTCAGGTGCTTGTCTAGGTCTGGGTTGGCGGATTTGGCCGTGTCGAAGGAGTGGTCGAATTCGATCTTGCCCGCCGGTGGCTTCTTCGTCTTGGCCGTGGATCGGTTGAAGGCATCGTATCGGTTGTGGATGATCTTGAGCGGATGGCCGGGGACCTTGCGGACGGTGCCCTGCAGGGCATTGCAGTAGGGGCACGTCTTCTTCTTCCGGCAGTCGTCAAGAATCTTCTTGGTGACGGCGCCCTTGCGCAGTGTGTCCATGTCTGGCCGGCGCATACTGCGCAGATATCGGCGCCGCTCCACCTCGTCCAGCAGCACGCGCGAGCAATCCTTGCATATGCAGTTGAGCACCTCGATGATGTGCTTGAGGTATCCCACGTGGAAAGCAGGCAGCGCAAGCTTGATGTGACCAAAGTGGCCGTTGCACTTGTCGAGGCCCTCGCCGCATGTGCCGCACTTGCCCTGCTTGCTCGATATGCCCATGTGCGTGTCCATGGGCCCGTTGGCCGTGAGCGAGCGCGTGCCGTCGGCGGCGGGCTGGAGATCGTAGACATTGCGGTCCGAGACTTCGAGGACGGCCTGGTTCACAATGTCCTGGTTGGAGTAGATGCCGAACTGGATGTGCTTGATGCGCGCGGGGATGCGGTCCACGACCTGCTGCTTGGCCGAGGTGCGCGGCGCCTCCATGATGGCGGCAGTGGGCGGGTGTGCTGGGCTGCAGAGGCAAGGTCGAGTCGATGCTACCGGGAGTCTTGAGCGTGTCTGTATTTTCGCATAATCGTCGTCGCGTCGTGAGTCATGTTCTGGGGGGGGGGCCAACGTACGACAGCAGCAGTAACTTTCTCAGTCGCGCCTCTGCAGATTTTGGGTGGGGGGAAAGCTTCCCGGAGCTAAGCCGCACTAATGCGGGCTAATGCGGGCTGATAAGCTGATAGGACCCCGGGGAGGCAGTCGTGACCAGGAGTGCAGGAGCATCACCGCCCCGGTCGCTGCCTCACCAATGCGCTCACTCACTCACGCTCTGCCCCGCCTGTAGCGACGGCAGACGACTACAGTGTCTAGTCGTCGAGCCTCTGCATTGCCATCCAACTCTTCTTGCATCATCACCATCATCCCCATCATCTTCATCTACATGGCACTCGTCGCTCCTGCCTCTTGAACCACGGTACTACCTGCGCCCTCACTTGCTCCCCCTCACTTGCTCCCCCGCCCAGACCAGGCTGACTACGCGTCCCTGTCTGGCAAGACACGCTGCTCCTCATGACTTCCAGTGAGCTTCCTCCTACACCGTCCGTCATGTCTCGCCCCCGGCTCACTGACCTGCCAGTATTCCACATCGTCCTCCGGGACGCAAAGCGCCACGACACGTACGAGACTCGTGAGTTTGACCTGCCACTCAATTCAGAGTTCCCCGTGGGTCGGGCCTCGAGCAACATCGCCAAGCGAGACCTCATGGCTGCACCTCACAACGCCTACATTGACAGCCCTGTCATCTCTCGCCAGCACGCCGTCTTGTCCGCCAACTCAACCAGCGGCGTTCCGCAGGTCTATGTTACCGACAAGGGCTCCATGCACGGCACCACACTGAACAATCAGCGGCTGCCAGCCAACATGCCCACCAAGTTGAACGACGGAGACGTACTGCAGTTCGGCACTGACGTTAACCGCAATGAGGGTACGTCTCCTCGTAGGCCCTCCGCATCACCCCCCTTGCCCACGCTTCTGAGCTGACAGCACCCCGCGCAGAGTTCTTCGTAGCCCGCACCTACACCTTCGAGTCTCAACTCTCCCGCCCCTTCTCTCTGGGCTTCACTGTCCCTGACACTGAAAGCGACGACGAGGAAGTCGCTGAGCGTCGAGGCAGCCAGATCGACCCATTTGTCATCGACGACTCCGACGCGGCTGAGGAAGAGTCGGAGCAAGGTGACCAGGAAGACGTCACCATGATGATGGAACAGGTTCTGCACGAGGCTGAGCCCGTCCACTCCTTCAGTCCCGCCCAAGAAGACTACCCAGACTCTGCCATGCGTACTACCATTGTCAACCAAGACTACAGCGAAGAAGACAAACAAGATGCACGTCTAATCGTCGACTTCACTTCGTGCCGGGATGATTCGCTTGTGCCTGCCAGTCCCGACGACTCCAGCCATGGGCTAGATGACGACGCTATCGGCTCCGACTCCGACAGCGAAGCTGAAAGTATCGGTAGCTCCGAGATCATGTCCGACTCTGAGCCAGAGGTCCAGGATTCCGAGGACGACGAAATGGACGAGACTGACCGTATCAAGCCCACCACATCTCCATCCAACAAGGACAAGGAGTCCTCCGGCAACGCTACGATGCCTTCCGCGGTCCAGTCCTCTATGCAAAACCCGTCTACTCTCTCACTCCGTGACGTCTACATGTTAGACGACGTAGCCACCGGTCAAGCCTCGCTGCCCCGCATCCACATGTTCGGCATGCAGGGTTCTGACAGCAACCCCATGTCAAACAGCAGCGTATACGCGGAGAGCGCGCCTCCGCCTCTGCCACCACGTCCCTCGACCTCCAGGGTAGCAGCTTGGTGCAATCCAAGCTACCCATCGTTCGCGTCGCAAAACGATATGCAGGACTGGTACTCGGAGGACATGTCGCAGCCGAACTACCTGGGCACAAACTTTGGTGATCGACCTTCCTTGTTCAGTCCGGCGCCGCCTCCTCCTCCAGCGCCAGAGTCTGCCGAGGCTCGTGCCCCCATGTACCACTTCAGCAACTGTCCTAGCAAGTCGTTCCGAGCCAACCGACTTCAGACGCCTCCGCCTATGCCCGCGTCAGATGTCGAGACCTGCACGCCACTACAGCCAAGCCGCCGGACCAAGGTCTCCATTGAGGAGATAGTCGAGGAGCAGCCGCCCACGCCTGAATCGGTGAATAACATGAAGCGCAAGGCTGACGTACTCGACGCAGAGGAGCCAGCAGCGGCCCTAGATGAAGCGCCACTAGTCATGATTGGTACCGAGAATGCAACCCCAGAATCAGTAGTCGCTATTACAGCTACAGACATCGCCCAGCGTCCCAAGAAGACTCCTCGCTCTATTCTGACCAAGGTGCTCGACAAGGCTGCCTACCCTTTGCTGGGCGCCACTGGTGCGGTCGTTTCCTTTGCTCTTCTTTCAACCCTTCCTGATACCTTCTTTGTCTAGGCCGTGACGGCTGTGAGGTCATAACAGTCTATCATTTTCCCTCCTCAAGGCGCACAGGGTAGGGAAAGGCGTATGGAGTAACGCCATATTAGGATCACGACACTAGTGGAGCATGTACAGGTTACGGCTGTCGATGCTAATGGCTTTTTTTTAGCGGCGTCAGAAGATTCGGGTTCTGCGTTGCGGATGGTATGTGCTTCTGGTTCGGGTGGCGTCCTGTTTCTTTGGCTTTATGACACGCCACCATGCATGACCATATTTCCTTCAGTCCTGATAACGAGATATATGCCATGAACGACTCAACTCACAATAATCCAGTGTGCTCTTTGAGTGATGCATATGCTATGAGTAAAATCTTTTATTATCCGCTGTGTAGCTAGCTATGAAGATCTCCATCTATCACGACCCAGTCTAACCGCTCTTACTTTCCTGTACAGTGTCCTGCTCATCTCTCCCAGACCCCAGCAGCACCCCCATTATCTTGACTTTTATCGCTGTTGCCATGGACGTCCAGAGTGGTTTGTATATGGGGATACTAGCACATAACACGGCAGTGCGTATGTGGATTGTCGTCCAGAGTTCTGCCCGATGGAAGTAGACTGTAGGACAACCGGTAAAGCACAATCATTTGCGAGTTCCAACCAACGTACTTTCATCCGTGTCTATAAGCTCCATCCTCACAGCACTGGTAACGACAACGAAACCCCCTAGTGCGAATATCCCCATGACACCAACTTTTGCTCGCATCGGCATCTGGAGAGCAAAAGCCGTTCGGATGGGCAAGAGCAGGATGGCCAGATCCGTGAGCGCACCTGTGACGAGGAAGAAGAACACCATCACTGTCCACCTTCCGCATTTTGCCCCCTCGTGCTGCTCCTCTGGGGACCCAAACGAGCTTGAGGGGACGGCAGATGCATACTATGGCCACGACGGCCGATACCCATCAGGTGGGGGCGAAAGCCATGAGACCCAGCGATACATCTCGGTGGAACTTGCTGGCGAAGAAGATGCGGCGGGAGCAGATATCTTGCACGTGTACTGGGCGGTTATGGCGAGCAGAAACGCTGCGAGCATGGTCTTGAGTAGGGTTAGCACATGTATCTTTCCTCGCGCGTTCCCAGGTACTATAGTCAGTCTTTCTCCATGATGGACTTGTCCTGGCCTTGAATTACCCCTTAGCTGGTGTCTTCCCCCCACTACTATAGACTCTCCCAATCATCCATATCTCGGCCGACTTGCCTGCGGATTATCAATCTCCCTCAGTTGTAGTGTAGGGGAGTATTCTGTGAGCTCTCTGATGGAATGGGTACTCGATGCAAGCAGTTGGAGTTTTACACATCAGCTGAGTTTACATTATACGTGTTGGTTCCAGACCTATTACCCACCTGTTCTACTCCTCGCCTGATGGTCTTTCGAATCTCTCTTTTCCCCTAGTTTCCCTACCACAGTTGGGAGAATTTTGGTGTCTTTGTTGTCGTTAATGATGAGGTATTCGTGAGATGCTCGTGTCGTCGGTCGGTCATCGTGAACCAGAGGATGGCTACTCTGCCGACGTGCATCCCTGCATCGCCCTCCCCAGTGCTTCGTTGACTACAGATTCGTTTCCATAGACATAAAACGCCAGGGCCTTGAGCTTCTCGATTGTGTCCTCGAGATGCTCAACATACTCTTGCCACAACCTGTCCTTCTCCTCGAGTGACTGGCCACGCTCGACGCACTTCTCGAGCGCTTTCTTCGACTTGCCGAGCTTCCCGTATGTTTCGACCAGTTCTTCAATCTTCCTTTGGTGGTCTTCGGAATCTTCGCGACCACTGTCGTAACCGTTGCTGTTGGTGTGCATGTCGTCATCGGTTTTGTGGGGCGACGGCTGGGAGGCCGCGGTGTTGCTCCCTGGGTACGCTTCCATATATTGGACGCCGTTGTTGAGTCTATCGACCTCGGTGACTAAACGTGGACATGGGAAGTCAGTAGTTGTCTCACATTGGGTCCGTACAGGATCACTTACTGTCCTGGTGCCCTTGCATTTGTGCGTGCGAGTGGTAGGTTGCATGACAGGTTGGGGTAGGGGTCGGCAGGCCTCTGACTATACCCTCCAGGTACTTTCGCCGCTTGGAATGCTCAGGATTTTCCACCTCATCGTTGCGCACCTCCCGCTTTTGTATACGCAGTGGAATCGTCGCCATCATTTCTTCCCGTTCTGCTTGCAGCTGCCGAATCTGAGCGTCAAGTTTTGTAGCGTCGGAGAATCCCCTTATCTCTTTTCTCCATCTGTGTAAGATAACAAGAGCATCGTACTTTGCTGCTAGTTCGTCGTACGTCCATGTTTTTTGTCGTGATGACGACATGGTGCAAGTGAGTGATTTGTGGTCCGAGTTGGCGGATCTGGACCTGGACCTGGACCTGGATCTGTAGGTGGTGGTGCCAACGCTGGAGTAGAAAGTGGACAGTCCTTGTGTTTGCCGTATTTACGCCTCGGGACCACCTTCCCATATGGCATGGCATGTTTTGCGGAAGCTGTGAGTGTATCATTGCGGAAACTGCGAGTGTAGTGTTTTGAGAAGAGAGGTCGAGTCTCAGAGCAACAAGGATGCGCAGCACACTATTCTATATCTGCTATACGTCACAAAGCCTGGTGTGCGTTATATCATATAAGATGTCATATCCTAGTTCTGTCCCCTTATTTCGCGGTGGTAGAGCTACGTTACCAAATCCTCTTTTAAGTATCAGCAGCAAACTTGTGCACCCCAAGTTCAGCCGCATTCTCCTCGAGACATGTAACACTGTATTGTATCAAGGGCTACCTGTTGCGAGCAGAGTCGTATGTCACTCTGGATATGCGAGTTTTGTAGCCTCACATACCTCTAGGTAACGATAGCAGCACATGATTGAGATGCGTCTTGGTTACAATATCTGAAGTCTTGCTGCGACCCAAGATCAAGGACTTTTCAATCATGGTTCCCAAACAAAATGGAACCTTGCGATCGGTACACGATGAATAGCAGAGGATCGATACACTCGTTCAATCTTTACAAGTGGCCCGGTAAGAATCTCTCCTGATTCGCCTCTGCCCAAACTTTATCGTGCGCCACTACGACCTCGACCTGCACATGTCCATCGCCTTCCTCTTTCACGTTGCCCTGCTTCAAGAACCTTGCAATCTTTTCTACAGTGGCCGCTGCTGCATCAGTATCAGCATGCACACTTCTCAAGCCGCCCTTCCCGTCGTCATACAACGCAATACCCTTCTCGCCACTCAGAATGCGCGGGTCATGACAGCAGTCGCCGCCAAGGTACACCCATTTCCCTGGTCCTGTACGAGCGAGAAGATTGACGTGTCCAAAGAGGTGGCCTGGCGCATCGACAATGTATAGTGATCCGTCTCCGTAGAAGTCTATCGTAGCAGGGAAGCCTGCTAACGGCTTCCACACAAGTTCTGCCAATTGTGTCTTAAATGCTCGTAACACTTCGTCCTTGCGCACTGGAGGCAGCTCGCTCGTTCGATCATCTGGCAACTCATCAGAGTTGAATATCTCAGCTGGGTAGAGCGGTCCACCTCCATTCGCGAGAAGATGCATAGTCCCACTTCCGACTATAAACTGCGCGTTTGTAAAATCGCTGGGGGTGCCAACATGATCCCAATGCACATGACTCAGCATCACGATGTCCACATCTTTCGGATCTACACCACCCTTTCGTAGACTCTCGGCCGCATCTGGTCTAACACTGGTTGGCTGACGTTGAGCGATATGGTGCTGTTGTGCTTCTCGATAGCCACCAAAATCGCGTTTAAGACCGAGATCAAAGACGAGATTGGATGAACCATGTCGAATAAGAAAAGAGAGAGAAGGGACTGTTGTACGTCTCTCCGGCTCAACATTTGTGACGAAGAGGTTTTCAGGAAGTGTAAGCTGGCCGGCTTCAAGGGCTGATATAGTAACATAGGTTTGATCATGGGCTGGTGATGGGAGAACGACGACATCATTGCTTAACATCATGGTGGACGACATCAAAAAGAAACTGGTAGTTCTACAAATGCTGAGGATGCTGCAAGTGACGCCAAAGACTGCACCGCGGTTGGAGAAGCCGCTTGTCTGCATATCATCTTGCTGCCCCACCTCTCGCTACCCCGCATGCGGGGTCAGCTCTTCTAACGTAGGAAGATCTGCTAAAGCTTCGAGCGGCCATGGCGTGCGCATGCATACATTACGAAACTATAAGCAAACGCTAGCTTTTTCCTCGTGTCAACTTGGCAGCGTTCAATACATGATGTCTTCCACTCCACCCAAATCGATGCAAGCGCAGTATCTGGAAGCGTATAAGCAACCGTACAAGCTGAGATCGGTTCCAATTCCTAAGACATCTGAGCCTAACGATATCCTCATTCGAGTGGATGCTGCTTCGTATTGCCATACCGACTATGTTCTTGCAGAAGGACAGATGCCCGGACTGCCGATGTCGTTCCCACACATCGGGTGCCACGAGTTCGCCGGAACGGTAGTGTCGCACTTCCAAACACCTAGCAAAGAGGCCAGCAAATTTGAGATTGGTGCAAGAGTTGGCGTACCAGGTCGATCATTCCATGCTTGCGGTGATTGTTTCGAATGCAAGAACGAACGCGTGTTTGATCCGGTCGCCATGGATGAGGGAGGCTATTCGGTCAACTGTGTCAGCGCGGAAAACAACGGGCTGAGTAAAGATGGAGGGTTTGCGGAGTACGCTGTGGTGGATGCAAGACAATTAGCACCCATACCAGACAGTGTGACAGCAGTAGAGGCTGCACCGCTGATGTGTGCTGGTGTGACCATATACGGAGCGCTCAAGAGATGTGGGCTCAAGGAAGGCGACAGAGTCGGCATATTGGGAGCCGGTGGCGGCCTTGGACATCTGGGATTACAATACGGCGTCAAGATGGGGTACAAAGTGCTTGGTATCGAGGCAGCAGACGAGCCCCTGAAGCTTGCACAGAGCGTCGCCTCGAAACTTGATCCACAGCCGTATATTGTAGATGCGCGGAACAGGAACGCAGCCGACGTCGTTCAGGAGATTGGTGGTCAGGATAGCAAGAAAAGCCTTGGTGAGATGGGACTAGATGCAGTAATCGTGTTGCCCGAAAGCCAAGCAGCCTTCGACTATGGCATGACGCTGCTCAAGTCGCACGGGACATGTGTTGTGGTGTCGTTCCCCGAAAAAGGTTTCCATATCAATTCGCGAGACGTCGTGTTTCGTGACATCAGAATCATTGGCAGTCTGGTAGGGAGCAACAAAGTGCTTCGTGAGATGCTTGAATTTTCCGCAGAACATGGCGTTCGCGCATTGTCGACTTCGTTCCCCTTGGCAAAGTTGAACGAGCTTGTATCCGAATACCTCAAGGCCCGGGGTGGAAAGCTGGTAGTGGACATGTCTCTTGCAGCATAGATCAAGTAATAGACTGCTCCTGTGCCTGCTTCCCCCACCAGTCTAAGAGGACTTCTTGAACCTTATATAGCGCCTATAGAGTACCGTGATGGTGGACAGGGATCGTATCCAGGAAAATATCGATCTTTGTGTTCCCAGCCTGACGCAGCTACTCACCCACACTCCAGCATATCGGCGTACATATTAAGAGAGCTTCCAATCACATCAACAATGGCCCAGGTTTGAGACCCTTTGAAGATCATCGCCCAGACCCTGAGCACGCCCGCGCTTAGATGTCGCGTAAAGTTGGGCGAGTCGGGCGTAATATCGGCTGGTATAGCAAACTCAGTCTCATCCAACATGCTCTTTACAATCGCAATAATCTTTTGCTCGTCTTCCGTAACCGGCGGGTCTGCTTCTCGTACTGATAGGGCTTCAAGCCATTTGCTCATGAGGTAGGCACACTCAAGCGTACACAAAGAGTGTTGAATGCTCCAGATGAAAGACTGCGTCTTGGCCACAAGACGATATCCTATTTTGATGGGTATGGATAGTGCGTGAGCCGAGTGCAGCACAGCTCTTGTGATCTTTGGTGAGCGTCTGATCGCAGGTCCGGCGCGGAACGCATTGGCAATCAACACAGGATCCCGTGTTTCCAAAGCCCTGCCTGCTGTGTCTACGTATAGACGGATATACGCCAAGCGGAGTAGGGCTGTTGAGTTGAAAGCAACGGGACCGTTCTGAGACATAGGATCTAGCGAGGATTCGGGGTTTTGACGCCACCCAAGCTGCCAATTTCGCAAAGCGTTCTCGAGGGATGCAACATCCTCTGTACTGAGATCGCCAGGCCCCTCGAAGCGGCAGCGTGCCACTTGCCGTAGGAAGAAAACATGCTGTATCAGAGCATGAATCAGAGCGTAGTTTCCAGATGAAGAATTGCACTCCGTCACGTCTCGACCTTCTTTCGTGAACAAACGCTTGAGCGCATCCTGGAATAAGACTTCTGGCGGGCTTTTCCTCCTCGCCTCTCTCCACATAGCTTCTGTAGGCGCCTTGAACTCCGCGGCACTGCACGGCAATGGTAATCTCACTTCGCTAGTTAGCATGAAGGGAGGAATATTGTAGACAATGCAATGCAGGTTAGAGAAGCCGTAGACGATAAATTTCGTCCTTTTAATCGTTTCGCGCTGGACCCACTCCGACCAGGATATGTTTTCGTGTAGAGACGCAATCTCGAGTCCGTCGTCTCGGATAAGAGTAGCTAAAATACTCTGAATCGCGAGCGCTTCTCTGAGGATTTCCTTGTGCTTGGCCCAAGTGCACAATGCCATGAGCAAAAGTAGAGCTTGCGCAGTTTGCATGAGATCTTCTCCAAGGCTAGGGCCATCAATGTCAGATGGCAAACCCAACGGTCCCGAGACGGAACCTTTCCGACGAGAACTATGCGCGTCATTTTGGTGGTTCTGTGTTAACGAGAGGTCTGACTCAGAATGATGTTGAAGCTGCACCAAACGCGTATCGCGCTTCCTGATACGGTGCGTCGCAATCGCTTTACTTACGTTGAACAGCTCAACACCTTTTTCGCCTTCGAAGGTGTATTGCGCACCGATAGCTGCCATTGCTAGAAGTAGCTCAATCGAGCATGTCTCCACTGACATGGTAGGTATGTGAAGAAAAGGCATGTGCTCGTGGAATCCATTGATATACGCAGCGATATACCTGCACAACGCTAATCGGGTGGGCAGGACAAAGTCGTTGGGTATGACGGTAGAAAACTGGTGAAGCATTTCGATTATAGTTTGCCGATCATGATGTGAAATATCTGCGAACAGTCGTTTGCGTGAGGATTGTTCTTCGGGCTGCAAAGAAGGGAATCGAGAACCGAATCGTGATAGCGAAGGTGGCTCGTCCAATTGAGTAGGTCTCCAACCAGGTGTGGGCGCTGTTGTTCTATCCGGCTCGGTTAACACTTGCTGACCGTAGCCAAAAGAGTCTGGCGAGAAGAGAGGCAAGGGCTGTTCGGTATTGATCCAAGACGCGAAATGGTACGAGTTTAGGGATTCACTATCAAGAAATGAAGTGAGGTTGTCAAGCGACTCGCCAAACGTCGACTCGTAGCTCTGACCACAAGGCTCTGTAAGTATTGTTGAAGGTGGAACTTCCACCGACGCAGCGATAGTTTCAGTATGCAAAGGCATTGGTGTTTGCATCGCATCGTGAGATGAACGATTTGCCATGTTACCTTGTAGAGCTTGATACTCGGCAGCCATTGACAGCGCTGTCAAAGAGTAGCCGTTGTTTTGCCCAAAGATCATAGAGGCATGTGGCCTTGCTGGTTGGTGTTGAGGTGACTGCATATCCAAGACGGCAGGCGAAGACATCATGTTGGGTATCTCGGGCACTGGACGTCCAGCATCGAAACTCGACCGCATACGCTTGTGTGGCCGAGGTTCGGCCGAGCTGTAGGTACTTTCAGCTGGAGTGTGCTGATGATTCTGCTGGGTAGTCTGCTCTTTGCGATGAGTGAGTCGTTCATGGCGGACGAGCAGGTCACTTCAATGCAGACTTTAGCCAACGCCACGCGTAAAACTGAGCGTGCCATACCTGCGTGTGAATGAATAGTTGCATTCTGAGCAGCTGAAGGGCTTCACACCGCTATCTCGATGCATGTCAGAGATAGCTTGCGCGATGCGAGCCGCATAACTTACGAATACGCTCATGGCGCTGCAGATGTTCGAGCCTAGCAAAGGCCCGTTGGCAGTGTGGACATTGGAAACGCTTTTCCTTCTTCCCAGGCTGAGCTTGCGGGACTTGCTTTTTGCTGGCAGCGGCTTCCATCAAAGACCAATGGCGCCTCTTCCACTTAGGCAAGGCCCAATCGCGACAGGCTTGGTCAGTGATACCCAGATATTGGAGCAGCTTGAGAAGCTAGACGAAGCCTGGAGACTGCAAGTGGTGTTTGACAAGGTCGGAGAAGGGTTGTGAGATTGTGGGGAAGAGACGGGAGCGCGGAGACGCGACGGTTCATATGCGGGGTGCTGGAAAGAAGCGGGAAAGCGACCAATCATCACATTTGTGGCATGTGCCCACAGCCCGAGGTCCATATATCATGATGGAGAAGACTGCGTGTAGAGCGGCTCATGCAACAGTGTTTGGCAGAGGGGAAAGGCATTGTCTGTGTTTGTGTGGCTATAACGATCATTGTGTACTTCATCCCAACTCGGGCCGGATCATCCCGGGTGCCACGTTCCCAGCCACCCGCCACGCGATCTTGACGCGACGCGGTCCTACCGTCATGACGAATGGACCCTCATTATGCCCTTTCGCTCCTGTTGCCCAACTCTCGCGGCATTTCCCCTTTCTCCGCCATGTCGTTCAAGACCTTCTCAGCTGTTTTCATGGCGTCGACGCCAGCTGGCACCCCGCAGTATGTTGTTGCGTGAATAATGGCCTCGCGGATTTCGAGCTCGGACAGGCCGTTGTTCCTTGCCCCACGCACATGCACGGCGAGCTCAGGAGCGCGATTGAGCGCCATGAGCATGCCGATATTGATCAGACTCCTCTGCTTCTTATCGAGACCTGGACGTGTCCAGGCGTATCCCCAGCACATTTCCGTGACGAGCTCCTGCCCGGCTCGTGAGAATTCAGTGGAGCCGTTCTCAAGTGCACGATTGACATATTCGTCTCCCACCACACTTCGTCTCATCTTCAGTCCCTCATCAAAGAGCTGCTTGTGTAGGTCGTCGAGCTTCGGGTCGGTCGACATGCTGGCGGTCCCTTGTTTCGATAAGCAAAGAGGATGGGTATGGCTTGGGCGATATGAAGCTTGGTTGATTTGCTCAGAAAGGGTAGTCAGAAAAGGGAAAAAGATAATTGTCTGTTTACCGCGAAATCTCAGTATCAACACTGGCGACCTAGCAAGACTGTCATGCTTGCCCCGCGCTGGCCATTTCATGGCCGGCCCTCGGCCTTTACCCCAAGTATCCCCAACCTACTCCAACTTCAGCATGACGCTAACGGGACTAATCACAAACAGCGAATCGAGACCCAGCTATATCAAGCTCGGTGACGATGGTGTATATGATCAACGTCCGCTCATGCGCTGTTCGTCTTGGATTGCCAGTCTTCCTGGCCACCAAGGTAACGATACACCACGCGCGAGTCCAAGTCCCTACAGCGCGGGTCGTTGGCAGCATCATTGTATGTTTGTAAACCAACGTCCCCCAGTACGTTTCGTGACCCTACTCGTTTCGCCATGTCCACTGCCAACCCAAAGTCTTTGCGCATCAGCTGCACTTTGAAACCTTGCTTCCAGCCCCCTGATGATGGAGCTTCAGGATATACATGTGGCACAGGGCAGAACTTGTCGCAGATGGTGTTCTGAGCAGTACCTGCAGCGTATACTTTGGCCAATGTCCGAGGGTCCAACCCACTACGCATACCCATGTCGAAAGCTTCGGAGCAAGCTATGGCAATTATGCCCGAGAGGTAGTTGTTCGACAACTTTGCCGCAAGTCCAAGCGACGGTCCACCACAAGGTATTACCTGCCCACCCATCAGGCCCATCAGATATGTAAGGCGCTCGATATTTGGGTCCGACTCTGCACAGCCTAGAAAGAATGCGATTGTGCCTTTGATGGCCCCTACTACGCCGCCACTGACTGGACAGTCATAGAATGAGGCCGAGGGAAATGTTTCCGCAATGTGGTCCCTCACTCTGAGGCTTGTTGCCGTGTCTATGGTCGAGCAGTCGACGAGCAGCTTGTTTGAGATGTCGGTACTGCACACGCCGTTTTCATGGTCGAGATATACGGATCGTACATGTGCACCTTCAGGAACCATGCTCACGATTGTGTCCTGCGAGCTCGTTAGTGGTCAGCCCAATGCGACTGCTCCTAGACCTACGACTTGTTCCGCGACATCTCTGGCGCTTTCTGCCTTCAACACTCGGTCCGGAAACTCTGCACAGACATTGTCTACCATCTGTTCGACTACATCGTAGACCCAGATGCGCGAATCCTGAGGCAATTTATTGGCGAGGTGTGAGAGCATTGGCTTTCCCATGGCACCAAGGCCGATGAAACCCAGTCTTCTGAAGTCGTGCGAATGTGGCATGATGGAGTCGTGTACTGAACGGGAGTTGAAGCGTCACTAGCTGAAGCCTAAAGTCTTTCAGCCTAAAGTCTTTCAGCCTTCTTTGAATTACCAGCGATAAATACAAAAAATTGGTGTCTTTACTAGGTTTGGACTTCAAGAAATGATTCATGTTAACACTGCGTTTCCAGAACACGTCGTGAGCGAGCCGCGGCTGGCAAAGTGGGGGGGACGTCCCCAACGGACACTACGCGCTAGCTCCCTTTACCCCAATATCACCTAAGGTCGAGCATACTCGTAGGGAAGTCAAACAAAAACCTCACGTGCCGTCTCTTCGCATCTACCTGTGTAGACTAGCACCTACAGCGATCGCCCAGTTAGATGGAGTCTTGTGACCCTATCTCTAGTCAACAACTTTTACAGACTACCCGACTGCCTCTTGAAGATGTCTACCGATAGCTCACTTTGGGATGCCGATCTCGAAAAGACAGCTGTCGTTACTGTGCACGCATTGTCGTGCGGCCACTTTTCGCTTCCAGAGTACCAATTTGTACACCCTGTTTCTCGAGATGCGCGCCGAACTGTTCCTTCGTTGGCGTTTCTGATACAGCATTACAATCATAGCACCAAGAAGCGGACACGCATCATCTTTGATTTGGGCTTGAGGAGGGATGTCAAGAGATATGCGCCAGCAATACAAAAGCATATCGAGACGAGACAACCAATGAGTACCGAGCCAGACGTCACCCAAAGCCTTGCGAAAGGTGGACTAGCACCTGAGGACATCGACTATGTGATCTACTCGCATGTAAGTCGCAGTACCTTGCGCTGCGGATGTTAGGTAACAGGGCTACGGCAGGTACATTGGGACCATATTGGTGAACCACGAGATTTCTCCACATCGACCTTTGTCGTCGGTCATGGTTCACTTGCCTTGCTGAATGGCACTTCGCCGTCTCTACGCGGTGGTCATTCCTTCTTCGAACATGATCTTTTACCAGAGGGGCGGACCATTGAACTATCGGAACCCTCAGCAACCACATTGAAGAAGCACGATCCATGCATGGCGGCGGGTGACGTCAGCTTCAGTGGCTCCTGGCAGCCGCATGGGAACCTCCCCCAAGTCCTGGATCTCTTCAGAGACGGCTCACTTTTTGTCGTCAATGCACCCGGTCATCTACCAGGCCACATCAACCTCCTTGCACAAACCTCTCCTGATCACCAAATCTATATGGGTGGTGATGCTTGCCACGATAGACGACTTTTGACTGGCGAGAAAGCAATCGGTGAATGGAACGACACTCATGGACACGTCTGTTGTATACACGCGGACAGAAAGCAAGCTGAGATGACGATTGAAAGGATCAGGGTTCTAGAGGAAAAGGGCGTGGAGATCATCTTTGCACACGACGTCGAGTGGGAAAGCAATCCAAAGAACAAGACCCGATATTTCGGCGTGTAGCTAAGCATGAATGGCTAGCTGCTGAACTCTTATGATATCATACATGGCCTCTGCTCAATAGCACATCAACGCAAACGTTATCTCCCACACAAGTCACATTCTACGCTCACAGTTTGTTAGAATCTGGAGCACTGTCTACAACTGTGTTTCGTGTCGTTTGGTCAGCAGGTAGTGTGTCGATCCCTGTGCTTCTCCACCCCCGAGGGGATGGAGAAATGTGGGGCCCATCTGCTCACCAGTGCCTCCAACGCTACACCGTCCGAGGTGACAGCCCATGCATACACACAGATGCCTGATTTGTGACAACAAGGGATACGTGCAAGCTTATTTCAGTGGTGCATGTAAGGTCTACTCTAGTTATAACGTGACCATTTGGAAGGTCATCACAACAACGAATCTTCCTGGACTATCCCTCCAATAGTTTGTACTAGAAACAATCAACGTGCTACTTCTAGACTACCATCTAACATGTCTCTTTCCCCACAGCAGCAGCACTTGAAAGACCGCTTCGATGCCGAGCTCGGCGCTGCAGCGTTCGATGAGTCTTGGTCCAGGATGCTCAAACACTCGCCAGAGATGTTTGCTGCATCGCTACGCCTAACAGCCGTGCCAAAAAGAACCGGTCATCTCTCTCCCAAGATCCAGGCGCTGATTTCTCTGGCTGTAAGCGCAGCATCAACGCATTTACACGTCCCCAACGTCCACCGGTATACGCGAGCCGCCATAGCAGCAGGCGCCTCTCCTGCCGAAATCGTCGACACGCTATGTCTCACGTCTACACTCGGTATCCATGCCTCTACAGTTGGCGTACCGATTCTCTTCGAAGTCCTCGAAGAGCGCGGCGAGGCCATACCCAAAGGCCTGTCAAACATGAGTCCCCAACAGCTCGCCCTGAAGCAAGACTTTGAGACCAAACGCGGCTACTGGAACACGTTGTGGGAAGAGATACTACTTCTGGCACCCGACTTCTTCGATGCGTACACGGAGTTTAGTTCGGTACCGTGGACGAATGGGGGTGGGCAAGGGGTGCTTGAGCCCAAGGTCAAAGAGCTGATATATTGTGCATTTGATACTGCGGCTACGCACATGTACAAGCCCGGACTGAAGTTACATATGCGAAATGTGTTGAACTATGGTGGGACCAAGGAAGAAATCATGGAAGTGCTGGAGCTGGCGACGCTTTTGAGCATTAGTACGCTGGATGTGGGGTTGGAGGTGTTGGACTATGAGATGGGGTGCCGGCCAAGTCTAAAGTCGCCCGCAGGACGGGCATGATTCTACTAGGCGCAGGAGGCATCCATCTTTTCTTGATAAAATATTATCGAATATGCGCACTGATCTCAACATGTCAAAAGATACTTTTGAGCACGAACTGTCGCCCTGCAGCGGCGCACTACCTCGAAGTGCGGCTAGAAGTTATTCGTTAGCCACTCTCGACGAGGCGATGGCGCCTTCCCATATTGAAACTTTATCGCCAGCGATGAGCTGTCAGTTTGCGTAGACAATGCGTACTCTATCAGAGACGTCCGCGTCCCGGTACATCCCTGCCTAATAGGGTCATAGCAACATCTTGCTTCTAATGGATATAGATTCGTACTGTAGCCCACATCGTTGACAGTCAAACCAGACTACGTGCAAGCGCGCCGATACTTTGCCGTTAGGCGCTGCATGCTCAGTGATTAGGAAGAACGCACACAAAGAGCCTTTACTGTCGACAGCTCTATCTTAATGGGCTTGCGGATCTCTCTATAGGACTACTTGTCCTCCCCGCGCCCACACCAGAAGCAAGCAATTCCAGCCTTGACGCTTGCACGCGATGCTTCTTCATCACCTCGATCCACTCTTCTTCCAGCTCCTGCTCTTCGGTATCATGTGTCTGTTCGTCCAACTTGGCTCGCAGGTCTTGTTCCAGCAATGCAATCATCATGCTGAAGTCACCACCCAATCTACCTAGCGAGCCAGCACAGTACAAGACCTGCGTGAGAAGAGAATCTCGTTGCGAGCGATCTTGAACATTTGGAAGGTACGTCCGTAGAGTGTCGAATAGCATCTCTACGAGGTGCAGTGGAAACGTTGCGAGGGCTGACGGTATTGGTTGGAGAGGGTTGGAGGTGGTGGCTGGCTTTACAGCCGGTGCGCTTTGGTCGGATCCTGGTGCTGGCAAGGCGGAGGGGAAGATGCTCTTGTACATGGATATTATGGCGAAGCTCTGCTCTCGGAATACTTCGAGATACTTCTTCAAGTACTTTTCTGTTTGTTGGCCCACGGCCCAGCCAGCGTCGCCCTTCACTGCCCTAGCCGTCCGCTTCTCTGTTTCTTGGTCTGCAAGCTCGCGCAGAGGGTCCAGTGCGCTGAGCATCAGCTCCAGGCAGACTAGCCGACATACAAGAAACAAGGCGCCCAGCGTGCCTTCCCCACTGCCTATGCCAGCTTGCTTTGTTGACCACGATTCGTCCAGTTCTGGCGCCACACGTCTAAGCCAGCCAATGGTGCGCATGGCACCTGCCAGCTTGATGCCTTGACTCTGGAGCGAGCTTATCAGGTTGGTGGTCATGGTCTTCATCTCCTGCTCAGCCTGGGCAGTGAGTGAGGAAACAAGTTCTGAGTTGGGGTACAGCGTGTGGAGACGCTTGATATGCGCGTGTAGATCGAGAGCCGAGGCGTAGTTTGCGTTGGCGGTGGCTGTAGACGACGAAGCTTGCGCAGCAGCTGTAGAGGAGCTGATGGCAGAGGAGAGCAGGGTTGGTAGGTCGAGCACATCAGACACGCGATCAATGTTCCGGGATAGCAGCATTGCCTTTCTCCGTCTGTCTAGTATCGCGTTATCGGCGCCTCTGCCGTATTTTGCGGAGAAGTCATGCGCAGCGGTTTCCAGCTTTGGCAGCTCTTGTTGAATTGTTCCGGCATCCTGTCCAATTTGGGGGAGTGTCTTACGGAGGTGTAGTAGGTGGTCGGTCGAGGCTATTATTGGCTTGTGGGAGCGTTTAGAGAGTGCTTGCAGTGAGCGCAGTATGGATTGCGAGCTTTGTGAGAGCGACTGCTGCTCCGAGGATGTAAGGGCGGCTAGGGGCAGGGTCGTCAGGCGGGAGAGGTACGTGTTGCTGACGGCGTCGTTGGGGGAGGGCCGTAGTTGCGCGTCGTGGGCGTCGAAATAGGGCATCAGCAGTTCGTACAGAGGATCGGCCATTTTGAGAGGTTTCACGGCTCCAACGACGCGTGCACAAGTTCAATTGCTCGTCGAGAGTGGCCGTGGGGGTCGTCTTGTATCGGGCTGCGGGCGGAGGTGCCACGAGGCTGAACCCTGTCACTTTTAGCGTCCCTTTGTACTTCACATGCGGCCTCTGCCGCAGTCGCAGGGCTCATGGATCGCGACGACTCCCACCCAGACACCTCCCATCCCCCGGACGACGGCGCAAACAGACCCCAGCAGCCGACCGTAGTTGGGCGCTTTCTTGCCGAGCTGTTCCAGAATCGCTTCCTTACAGACCACTCGGCTGCCGACGAAGCTTTACCGATTTCGCCGCAACCGCTACAATCGAATATCAATAATCTCGTACCCTTCTTCAGCGCCTCCACTACTTTCCCGGTACTGCAGAGCCCAGCAGGTGCTGCACAAGGATCAGAAGCTACATCGCCGCATACTCCAACACGCCAAATGCAAAGCGCGGAGCATGTCGTCTTCTGCGTCGAGGATACCGTGGGGCTCAAGGACGACAAATACAGCGTGGGCATAATAGAGCGGTCGTTTGGCGATGTCGACTCGCACGAGCCCCGGCCACAGCGCGACTACCCTGACGACATCGAGCGCCATGCCGACATCCCCCTCCAAGACTTTACCAAGTTCATGAAGGACGGCATCCCGCCGCGGGGTACAGTGCTGGTATCGTGGCAGACACAGTACAAGACGGAATTGATACCCGAAGCGAAACTCCAGTTGCTGGATCGTGCGCTGTATGTGGGCGATGTGGTCAAGAGAAAGGCGGAACATCATATGAGCGGTACTGTCATCGGTACACAGGCAGTGTGCACCCTCTTTCCAGCCACCCTGTTCAACGGCGGCCAAATTACACAGGCCACGACCGACGACCTATCGATACGAAGCATACCGGCAGACGAGCTCATCAACGTGCACGAATTCGTCGAGGGCGCTCTGGTCATGTATGGCGACTGGGTGGGGCGGGTAGAGAACGTATACGACGAGGTCGCTATAAGGCTGGCCAACAACTCCGTAGTAGTCGTCGAAGACCCGGCTGAGCTGGAGCAAGATGACACCACACTCGACCGACTTAGCGTAGGCGACACAGTCAAGACCAAAAAGGGCAACCTGCGCCGGGGACGCTGGAGATTCGGCGCCTACGACCCGAGCGTACCACCTGTAGGCATGGTCGTCGAGACTAGAGCGACTGATATCGACGTACAATGGCTAGCAAGAAGCATTAGCGCTCGTAACATCGCTTTCAATGCAGACGAGCCCCCAGCAACACTCGGTCGAGACGAGTTCGAGAGCCCTACCTTCTACAAATACGACGCCTCCGGAGGCACTGCCACGACACTTCCCGTTTCAGAGAACGGTGTGGACAAATCGTATCATGTTACCGACGTTGCGGTGGGGGATCGGGTACGGTTCAAGGACATCGCCGGGGCTGCTGTCAAGTACGATGGCACGAACACACTACCAAACGGATATCCACAAGGCAAGGTGACGCGAATCGCCCGAACCGAGAGCCTAGGATATGATCTCAATGTTTTTTTGGTGATGCAGACTCATAGCCAGGTCACCGTACAATGGCAAGATCTGTCCATAACGCACGATCTCAGCTCTTCACTACTACCAGATCCCAACGTAGAAGACGACGACGAGGTCTGGCCTGGTGAAGTCGTCTTCTCCAAGGAGAGCCGTGACGGCGATAACACTGAGAATTCCGAGACAAAGAAGCCTTCTAAAGTAGGTGTCGTCCAGACCGTCAAGGGCCGAGATCGAATAGCCACTGTGCGATGGTTCAAGGACCCCTCCATCGAGTTCTTTGGCTCAGATCTACTTCCACCCTGCAAGACGGGCGAGCTGAGCGATACAGTTGAACATGTCAGTTTATATGATATCTACTCTTTCCCGGCCCTTACGCGGAGGCGCGGCGACTTCGTACTCGTGCATCCCGACTCAATCGAAGGCGTGCAAACACCGCTCAACGTTACAGGCCCTGACTGGTTTGGAGAGGTCATAGACCTGGGCTTGGACGGGAAACTTACCGTCCGTCTTGGCGCTGCAAAGCCTGTCGTGGATGTCAAGATTCCATATGAAAGCGTCACTCTCGCCTACAGCAGCGACATGGCTGACGATTTTGGTAACATGGACCCGCTCGAGGGTGAGTATATCGACGACTCCGACGAAGAAGATGATTCCGATTTCGATTCGGCATCGTTCAACGAGATGTGGATTGAGTATGAGGGTATGGACGGAGAACAACCTGTTGGAGACGAAGGGGACTGGTCGACGGAAGACGAGGACGAAGACGAGGATGACGAGGATGGTGATACTGATGCATCAATGCCCGATCTCGCCGACATGACAAGAGAGGGCGTTGATACATCGAAGACCACTCCAGAAAACAAGTCACCGGAAATCAAGGAAGAGGAACCAAGTGCGCAACCCGCCGAAGACAACGATACAGTGCCAACAGAACAAGATAGCATGGAGCAGCCTACAGACGGCCCAGCGCCTTTCCTAATTCTCGAAGAAGCCCCGCCGTCTTCCCATCATTACCTCTCCCAATCATCAGCTTCATCGTCAGCTTTTATGCGCAGGATAGCAAAAGAGCACAAGATACTCCGAGGATCCCTTCCACCAGGCATTTTCGTCCGCACGTGGGAGTCTCGACTTGATCTCCTCCGCGTCCTTATGATTGGTCCTAACGATACACCCTACGAATACGCCCCCTTCGTTATTGACTTTCACCTCGGCTCTTCATATCCACAGCAAGCACCGGAAGCCTTCTTCCATAGCTGGACCAATGGCAACGGACCTGTCAACCCGAATCTGTATGAGGATGGCAAGATCTGTCTAAGTCTATTGGGCACATGGCATACCGACGAGCGCAACGAGAGCTGGAGTCCTGCAAAGAGTACACTTTTACAAGTTCTAGTCTCAATCATGGGTCTCGTATTAGTCAAGGAACCATACTACAACGAAGCCGGCTACGACGTTCATCGCTCGGCACCAGAGACGAAACTCAGCTCCGCTCTCTACACCGAACGGGCATACTTCCGCGCCCGCGCGTTCATACATCATGCGCTCACACATGAGATTGCGCCGTTCAAGGGTGAGTTACAATATCTGTACCGCAGTCAAGAAGATGGTGCACCGAAACTTCTCGACAAAGCCATTGAAGCCGCCAAGGACACCGTTGATCGAAGCGCTGATGGTAGCGAAGAGGGAGAGCGTGATGGCCTGCGGACGATAAGTCTAGGTGCTCTTGTCATGTTGAAGAGACAGGTCGAGAAGCTAGAAGCTTTGAAGCAGTTAGGCACATGATCTGACCAAAAAGAGCCTCAGCGTTGCGGTTCAGATGGCATAGTTAACGCTGACATGACTTGGTATTTTTAGACTTTCGCGTTCGGAGGTGGTTAACACCTCATCATTATAGCGAGACAATGAAACAAGAGCATTGAAACAATATATTTCAAGGTGCCCGGCACCCTGGCTTCTACCGTGAATCGGAATATCGGAACTCAAGACCTGGACTGACCTTGGGATTGCTTGACTACTGGATGTCCTGTGATGTGAGGATCCTGCTGCAGGATATCGAGGTACCTGTACCAGGATCTTCTGCAGCTTCAGCCTCTATTCAGGCACCTACTTTCATCTGCACCAGCGCTGTTGAAGGAGCACAAATCGGATTTTTAATCTACGTGGACGGGTCTTTCTGCGGCGATTGATCTTGTGAGAGGAGTCAGTGGCACCGGGGTTGATGGACTGCATAGTGCGCTGAAGAGCATGTCCTTCGTGACTTGAGATAAAACCACGAACTCAATGGGAACAACTAACAGATCAATAGAACGTGCATTCTAATTTTTACTTTCGTTCACTCTCGTTCAACCACTTGTATACTACTCTTGCATCTTTCCCCTTGTATCTTTCATCTCGCATCGCTTCGTCAAACGCCTCCAACGTAGGCTTGTCCAGTATAGTCCGCGCCCCAACCATTTCCGCTAGCTGACTTCCCATGCCTAGCACCTTTGCACAAAGCTCGATGCGAAACCCGCCTTCGTATCCCCGTGAACTCGGTACGTTGGCTTGTATACCGGGCACCGGATTGCTCTTGCTCGTTACCCAGCATTGGCCACCAGAGACATTAATCACGTCTGTAAGTAGAGCGACATCCAAGCCCATCTTGGAACCGATGTTCAGTGCCTCCGATGCCGCGAGCGACGTGATGGCACTGAGATAGTTGTTGATGACCTTGAATGCTGTCCCCGCCCCGATGGCGCCACAGAGGAATATTGCATCTGGTTTGCCCATGTGGCTTAGATATCCCTTCACGGTAGGGAAGATGTCCTTGTTGTCGGCGCCAGCCATGAATGCCAATGTACCGTCTTGCGCACCCATTGGTCCTCCTGAGACTGGCGCATCCACAAATGTCAACATTTTGTTTGCGCTGGAGCTTTCCACTGCTTTTGCGACTTCCAGAATAGTCGCAGTCTCAATGGTGCCGCACTCCATGATCAATTTTCCCTCTCCGGCTTCGGGTAGGTTCTCCGCGCCAGCTAGCACTCCCGTTTCCTCGTCAAGATATACCTTCTTTACGGCATTTGAATCTGGAAGCATTGTTATGACGGCGTCGGCTCGCTGTACTGCATCGTATCCGCTTTTTACTACCTCCACTGGACCTTGGCCTGAGGCATCTGCCTGAAACTTCTCGAGTGCGGAAACGGATACGTCACAGATTAGGAGGGTGTGAGAGGAGTCGAGACCTTTGCGAAGATTTAGGGCCATGGGATATCCCATCACACCGAGGCCTGTAGTCCATTAGTATGGGAGAAGATGAGGAGATATCCAGGTAGCTCGAAATGAACTCACCAATGAAGGCCACGGTCTTGCTTGGTGAGGACATGATATCACGGAATTCGTTTGCACTTGGTTCCTCGGACCCTACGTCTCTTTGTTCGTTCAGAGGTACAAGAGCACCTTTCGCAAATGGCTACCAAGGTATGAATGTGCGTGTGTCAACATGGATGACGCGCTGAGCAGCGCAATGTTTACTTTGGGGTCGCAGTTGCGACGAGCGTGCCATCACCAATGTCCCCCACATCCTTCATGCATCAAGGATGTCTAACCCCAGACAATTTCCTCCAGTTTGAAGTTCCCCTCGTACCAAGCCGTACGACAATCCCCCAAGGTGAGCCCCGCATTTCACCCCGCATTGGGGGAACTGCATGGCTTCTCCACCTCCACAACGTTTACAGATCGGCAATCCGGCAAATACCTACACCTCGCCACCGACGTCGATGTGCAGCTCTGTGATACCTTTTCGACTTTAGGCGTCCTGCGTACGGAAGGGAATGATGGAGGAACCATGAAACTTGGAGAAGAAGTAATGGACATGAGTAAGGAGTGCAGGAAAGCGCATGGCGCACATGCATGCCGGAAATACGCTGTGTGTTCGATGATGCATAACAGAAGAGAATAATAGTTTCTTGCTATCGGGAATTTGTTTGCAACCCTCATCGTTAGTGTCTGTCCAACAGTGCACCTTCGCTCTCGCATCTTCTTTTCGCGATGCCAGCCCCGGGCCTCCAACGCTCGGTAACCAACGAAAAGCATGAACAAGTGCAGCGCGAGTACCTTGCGCAAGATGAGGATCGCGAGCGTCTCGACAACAAGAAGAGCGAAGACGCGCTGCGACGGAAGCTGGATTGCTTCGTTGCGCCAGTGATGATGATGTTGATGCTCATCAGCTATCTGGACCGTGGAAACATTGGATTTGCTGCAACACAGGGGATGACGACAGATATCGGACTCAAAGGAAGCGAACTGAACGTACGATGAGAACTCAGCAGGAAAGATGCGATACGCACCAAGACTAACAAGATCATAGACTGCTGTATCGGTATTCTACATCTTCTACATTCTCGCCGAAGTATGTTCCCCGCATCCGACCGTTTCAGCTCGGTGTATCTGATCGTATACAGTTTCCAACTTCGCTGCTCGTTAAACGGCTGCAGTTCAATAGGGTGATTCCCACAATCACTTTCTGCTGGGGTGTCACATGTCTTTGCACAGGCTTTGTGCAGAACTTTGCCGGCCTAGTCACCACGCGCATCTTTCTAGGCTTCTTCGAAGGCTGCTTGTTCCCTGCGATGACGCTGTTCCTGTGCAACTGGTACACCAGGGAAGAGTTGGGTATCCGCATCGCATATCTCTTCATAGCATCGGCTCTCTCGGGAGCCTTTGGTGGCCTAATCGCATTCGGCATTCTTTACATGGACGGAGTTGCTGGGTGGTCTGGATGGAGGTGGTAGGATCCCAACCATTATAGTTTCCGAGGGGGCCCTGCTGACTGACACTTAATACAGGCTATATGTTATCGAAGGCATAATCACCGTGATATGGGCATTCTGTTGCATCTTCCTCGTCCCCAAATCGTTCGAAACCGCGTATTTCCTCAACGAAGACGAAAAGGTACTCATGCGCCAGCGCGCACATCGGACACAGGCTTACTCCGACTCCGAAGGCTCAGGACATTATGGAAAGGCTGACATCAAAGAAGCGGCCAAGGATATCAAGAGCTGGGTACATGGCCTCATCCAAATCGCGGTTGTGACGATCCTGTATGGGTTCGGCACGTTCTTGCCCATCATCATCAGGAACGGATTCAATTTCTCTACTCAACAGGTAATGTTGAATCGTTGGCCGCCAATGGTATGTCGCTGACAGAAGCAGGCGCAATATCTCGTCATCCCAGTTAATGTGTGGGGAGCCATCGTCTACGCCATCGGCGCGTACCTGTCGGATCGCTATCAAACGCGGTTCCTACCATTGATCTTGATGGCGCCTATAGGAATCACTGGCTACGCCATTTTACTCTCTCCCGTTAGCCCATACGTCCAATACTTCGCCACCTACCTTGTCGCAACTGCCTGTTTCCTTTGCACCGGCGGAAACATCACCTGGCTGTCCGCAAACTGCGCGCCCGATGGCAAACGCGCCGCATCCCTAGGTATCCTGCTCACCCTCACCAACATTGGCGGTGTGGTATCCGGTCAGATCTACCAGAGCAACGCGGCGCCCAAGTATACTCTCGGCCATGCATGGAGTTTGGGCTGTTTGGCTTTTGCTTGGTGCGGATGGTGGATTATCCGGGCAATGTACAAAAGGAGAGAGAAGAGAAAGGACGTCAAGCTTGCACGAGGGTATAGTATGCCTGCCGGAGAGCAGTACACGGATCGCGAACCAGACTTTAGGTATCAGATTTAGCTAGAGGACGCGATCAACGTAGTAAGCACGTGCCGTTCTTCTAGACCTACAGCGTCGTAGGGTTAATCATGGAGGTCACCTGCTGGTGGATCCCGATACGTGCATTCTCCAATATACGAGACGTCATACCTCAACATGCCCCGTACATTCGATATGGGTCAAGGGCACTTGGTGAAGTAACAAGTAGATATGATTAGAACCTCTAAAGAACACTCCGTGCCCCAGTAGTATCTGATGCCAAACATGATAAGAAAAAAAAATCCCAAGAGCCGTGTATATGCCCAACCCAGCCCCGAGACCAACCCAAAAGAAAAGTGGTATGCTGTGGTATCATCCATATGCGAGCCGAACCCCAAGAAACGCCATATAACACCCCCGCAACCAACGCATGGTCAGCCGACTATGCGAAGCGGCTGCTTACGGACAGGTCAGACTCCTCGTCCTCTTGCTCTCGCCCAGACCAAGCACCTCTCCTCTGATATGTTTGGGTACCTGAGCTTTGGCCCAGCACTGCATGGCTACTCTGCGCATGAGCTCCACCTCCTCGTCACGCAGCCTCAGTTGTCGCTTGGCCAGCTTGCTCTTCCTGAGCCTGACACCCTTCTCCTGGACTGCTTGTCCTGACACCACAAAAGGCATGGTAGGATGTGTCGAGCCGCGCTTCGAGGCAGGGCGTTTGGTGGTAGGCGACGAGACGAGGGATTCGAGGTTCACGCATTCGGCGATGAGGGCTTGGATGCCCGCCGAGAGCTGTGTCGCGCGCGAGAGAATGTAGCCCCAGATCTCCGAGCCTTCCCAAAAGGGGTCGTTGATAACGGCGTGTTGGAGCGCGGGGAGGATGTGGGGAAGCGGTGGGAGGGTTCTGTCTCCGGTGTCTTGGGGTGGCTCTTCTTGTGTCGGTGTCGCAATGTTTGCCGTGCTGAGCAGGCTTGCTGCGATGGTCAATCGGATGTGGCTGTCGGTGCTCAATGTTGCGGTTACGACGCAGGCGGGGCATCCTCGGGTGCGGCACCAGTCTGCCTCCTCGGTGATGAAGCACTGTAGGCCGATGAATGCGCTGCGTGACTCTCCGGAGAAGGCGAGTTCGAGATCAGAGGCGCGCTGTGTGCATAGCGCGGCCGAGGCCAGTGTTGATGCGCGCGAGAAGAGCGTCACGACGGGCATGATGAGGGCGTGGAGGATATCGCGGTGGAGCATGTAGGTTTGCTTCACGTGGGGAGGACATTGTGTATGCGTTGCGCAGAAGCTGCGAGATGCATCAGTGCTTGCTCGTCCAATTCGTACCGTGGTGAGGCTCTGGGAGGGGGGGGGGAGGTTGGAATGTGGAGGTGGAGAGCGATACGAAGCGCGATAAGCTTCACGCGGCAAGGGAAGAACATACTCAGCGTCTCCCGCCAAATGCCTCCTCAGCGCACAAAACGCCTTGGAAGTACCCAGCGCCTCTACATCCTCATGTGGCATCACAAACGGGCTCTCCATCTGCATATCGTGTCGGTAATCCATGGTATCTCTCGGGCGGCGTGGCTGTCTCGCTGCGCATCGGTATGCAGTCGGTCTGTCTCGAGTCGGCACGAACAAGCTTCTTTAACGACGGAGCTAAAAGGCTAGAGAAGAGGGGAAAGCAAAGCAAGGAAAAGCAAGGCAAGGCAAGGCGAGCAAGATGCCAGGAAAAGAAGACTCGAGGTGGTTATTACTATTCCCTGCAACGGACGCCGTTCCCTATTTCACTCCCCCCCCCCAAAAATGACGCGAACGAGCCTCCCTCATGCCCCAGGAGTCTCCACCCGTTGCTGCTGCTGCTGCCGCTGTTGCTACTGCTGCTGCCGGGGTGGATCCCATTGTAGATCTAGACTTGCATACTGCGCGCCCCCCCTTTCCTTATCCGCCTACGCTTGTGCAGAGCCCGTCTCCCTCGACAACTTTATGTAGCCAACTAACAACCGCCAGATGGCATCACCACTGCCCGCCAAAGACAGCGTTTCGGATTCGGACATGCAAACGCCGCGTGGGCGTTGAATCGTTGTAGCGCTTCAACAACACTTGCTTTTCCAGGCATTTCAGGGTCAAGCAAAGGGGTGGGGGCATCTTGGTTGCGTCTTCGTTAATTTGAGGGTCCCCAAGTTGCTTATCTCATACATACACGCGCGTACGTACGCTTCTTCCCTCTAACCCACTTGGCGAGCATAATGTTCAATGATGCAAGCCCGCCTACACCGACCCGACCGCACCGAGGCCGATCAAACCGGGCGTCGCGATCGCACGAACACGCCGCCGTGAGTAGAGCAGTTCGCTGACAAGGACGACCTTGCCTTTGCTGCTGCAAACCCCGCTGAAACACGTTTCGATAAACATTGTCCCTAGCTCAAGGGTTTGCGAGGCCACTAGAAACACTGCAACAATGTCAAGTGCCGCGCTATTAGAATCGCGTAGCGGCCGCATGTGACCACATCAGCTGCGCCAGTTGTCCAACTTGCAAAAGTCATGGCAGCGTCGTCTATACCCTAGATGAGGAGTAGCAACAGTAGGACTGCGAATGAGCCGCTGGGTGTTGTTGCAGATGTCGTCCGTTTTATGAAATATGGATCAAGATTACGCGTATCACTTTGCGGTACCGCGGCCGTAAAACGTCTCACCCGCCATCATAGTACACAACACGCTACAATGACAAGACGAAGCCATATCCCGTGGGACCGAAAGACCGGCTGCGACATGTTTTTTTTTTAGTCAAGTTTTTAGTGGTGCTACAATGATTGATTCAGCTGGGAGCTCAAAGTACGAGTTTGCTGACGATAACGTTTGCGCTACGGGCTACGGGCGCTCCCGTGATTGACACTACAGCACGACGAATTCCCAGTTTTCCTGCTCGAGATACACCATCTTGGCGCGAACTACTCATCATCACGCTGTTCAGATGACGCTGCCCAGCCAACATGGCTGCTGATAACGATGCTTCCATCTCCCTTTCGATCATCGTGCCCTTACCCCATACGTACCCACCACTAGAGCGGATAACCCCCTGAACACGTGCAGGCGCCGATGCATCAGCTCACCATCAATTAGGATGGTTGCTAGTCAGGAACGAACTAAAACGTGCAGTCGCGCTATCGATCCAGAACTATGGCACAAGCCGGAGTGGTGGCCGTTCGAAAGTGATGCCATATATAGCAGCATGACAGCTCCGTGTCGCTGGAAGCGAGTTCTAGCTGGTGTGGACATTGCGTCTATTGGACTTGACTACCAGCATACTTTGCGTAACGAATCAGGTTTCCGGTTGGCGGAGTCGACATGCTCGTGGTAGTCGCCTGTATCGCGTTCTCAATAGTGTCAACTCCAAGGATTTGTAAGGTGTCTTCGGATCTGTGATGCCATCCGGACTTCCTCTCCCTCACGGAGTGGCCGAAAATTCAAGGACAACAACATCATCAACGCTCCCTTCATCTGAACCAGAAAACCGAGTACGCTCCATCGTTACTAAGAATGCGCCGTTGAGTACAGTCGGCGACCTGCTTTCTCCCAAAGGGATCGGTAAGGAGCATCGTAAGCTTCTCCGAGATTGGTCCCATCTCTTGCTTTGATACTGGTACCGGTGGGCTCAAAAGGCTTGGGTCGGGCTGAAGGATAGCGAAGATGCTGCTCTTCGACCTGCCGACCATCCGACGATGGACGTCCTGCAAGTGATCATACAGCGGCCAGAGGATGTCTAGATAACGGGCTGCAACAGGTTCACTTGACTTGCAGGGCTCGAGCATGTCCATGCACGATTTGGCGTACGCGAGGTCTGCCTCGACGCCGTCAACCTGGCCATCCATGAGCTTAGTGGTTGCGCTGAAGAGGAGGCAAATGGCGGCTGAGAAGGACCAATAGATAATGATCCAACAACGAGTGGTCAGTGTACCATCAAAGGAGATCAGTCCTAATATGCGAGCAATGTTTTGGGCTGCCACCGCACACTCCTGTCGATATGTCTGGGCATCTTCGACCGATATGTTGTTCAGAGATGCTGTTGTGCCGTCGATAAGCTGGGCTTCAGCCGACGCCACCAGCAGCTGGCGATAGAGCAATACCAACGCACCAAGATACATGATGTGCAACATGAAGATTGCGCGTCTCTGGTAGACTGTCAAGTCTTGGGCTTTGCTCGATAGAAGCGTAGGAATCTGGAGTGCGTGTGGCACTTCTTCGCGCCACTTGTCCAACTTCATGGTAAGCCTGGTGATATTTTCCTTGGTGACCGATTCGGGAGAGGCTAATATATTTGCAACCTCGGCGGCGATCAAGTTGATCTTATTAGTTTGCATATGTATGAGCTCATTAGTGGGGAGCTGATCTGGACGGTATACAACACAGATGACCTGGCCATGTCAGCATCATTGTCGCCAAATCATGTTGCTGGCGACGTACCTGGGTGTCGCTCGCTGTCACCTCAGAGGGATAGCCGAGGGTGTAGGAGAGCCAGGAATCCATGAACACGAGGCTACGGAATATGCTCTTCCAATTTTCGCCCGAAGCTAAGCGAGAGGAAGTTTGCACAGTCGGACACTTCCAACGGGCAATCTGCAGTCCTGCAGCTGTGGCTTATTAGCTTGGTGGCGTGGTCGTCAAGGGGGAACGAACATACCAATCAGATACTTGGCGCTCATGTGCTTCTCAAGTAGCGAATAGAATGACAGAGAGAGTAGTAGACGCATGGTACGAAAGTAGTCTTGTCTCGCAATTTGCTCATTGAAATGAAGGGTTCCAGATGCGTACAGCAGTCGTCGCATCCGATCGGGAAAGGCCTCGATATCGTAATGCGCACCCATAGCAGCAACCGTAAAACACTCAGCAAGCGTCATGTCATCCACCTGCTTTTGAGGCCGGTAGATGCGATCCAGTATCTCGTCGACCTGTTCGTACGTCCACATGAAGAGAAGCGATCCGGTCCCTTGCACGAACGCATACATGGACCGCCGAACACGGTCTTCAGACGGCAGAAACGCTTGACTGAACTGCTGAACGCCGCCTCCATTAAGTATCTCGCTCCTAAGGGTGACCAACTCACTAAATGCGAGCGTTAAAGCATTATGACATGCTTCAGCCTGGGGCCCAGACGATCCGGCGAGGGATTGGAGCAATACAGGACTGTCTGAAGAGCTTGGACTAGCACGTGAGTACTGCCTGGTGTTGTTCGAAGTGTCTGTTGTCGAGCGACTGTTCCCTGGTCGTTGTTTGCCGGAAACTGAGCTTGTTTGCTGCATCTTGAACTCATTCAGGTAGGCTTGATACTCCCGCCAGTTATCCGTCTTCTTGTACTCGTCCATCTGGCCTTCAAATTCTTGCATAGCTCGAGCGGCATTGCTCTCCCACACCCGCTTTCTCTCTGCGGGGAGCTCCTGCCATCTTCGACCGACCTCTCGCGCTATATCCACAAAGGATAGTTGGCTGACCTCAGGGTCGGTGCGGAGCTGATCAGCGAAGTTGACATCTGGCGGCATGTTAGATTAAATTATCGTGGAATTAGCTGTAAGAAGCGCGTACAGGCAGTTTTTGGCTTTTTTGGCGCGTTTGGATCTGCCCGAGGATGCCGCCTGTACCTCCTCTTCTCCCGTGGTGGTGGGGTCGTGGTTTGTCTCGTGAAGCTTTCCAAAGCGGATGTCGATAAGGAGGTGGGTTCCGGTGAACCAACATCCGACTCCAGCGATAATGAATGAGGGATTCCCCGACACGTGGCAATCTCGCGCTGCAGCAGTCTCCTGTGGCCAAGCTTGAACTCGAGCGCTGTCAGGTCGTCCTCTGTGATGTCTACAACAGTCTCCCAGTTGTGGAACCCATTGTCGGATAGGACCTCAGCGTACTGGGTCAGACCGATGCGCTCCAGGACTTCGGTAAGGTCTGGGGCAGGAGAACTGGACGAGGTAGGGATCGCCATGAGGAGGTGACGTCTGTGGTGGGAGAAGATGGGAAAGGGGAGAAATGGCATATATGAGGGTGGCCACACTGCATGGAAGGTGCCGCGACTACGGCCTCACACGCGGGCAGAAGCTGAGGAGGACGTTATAGGGTAGCGTGCAGTCGTGGCCGGTGGTCTGGACCGTATGGAGGCGTTCGAGGCTCTTAGGGTCCCCGGCCCACTTTTGACACACGCTAGTGGCAGCACCCGGTTTCTGCCACAGGGCAGGAAATTCCATGGGAATTCACGACGCCGCCACCCGATGCGTCCATGGTAATTGTACTCTTCCATGAGAGCTTTGTTCATCAGCTCCGAAAGCCAGGTGCTGCAATTCCCCGCTTCATCTGCTGCCGCTATCCAGAGTTTCGGCCATTTCCAAAGCCGAGCATGGCATTCCCGTCAGCACCGCGCTGAGTCCAGACCTCGCATCTCCATGCAAAGACAGTCATCAGAATCATGTGGCCCACGGACTCACCAGCAGGACGCGCTGTCGCTGAATTTGGCTGTCCGCGTCCAAGAGACGATACTCAATGCTCCTGCACTATTCGTCGAGGGAACGCTACCTGAGGAGCTTAACGTTGACCGCCCTTGACACCTCTCAAGTGCGTCAATCAGCTACAGCGTCCCATGAGTGTGTACCGAACGACCGGGGGCCGCTGATCGAAGGCAGCTCGACGATCGTGTTCGTAGAAGAGGCCTAGACTACTGGTGAAATCTTGGACACAGCGGCGCAGCATCTCGCCAGCCTTCTAGCTCGCCCACTTGACTTCCCCCCCCCCGCGGCTGTCGTGGCACGTGCGCAACGATGCGTTGATTGTTTCGAAGCATATAGCCACTTGTAACCAGGCTCGTGCCTGAATCACACAACGATGCACGCTACGCAAGCATGGGCATCCAAATCGCATCAGAGGGCACAGCAAGCTTACTTGCATTGGGTAGAGTTGGCGTAACCATCCAAGCCTCGTGCAAACAACTGCAGATGGTCCCATGTAGGCGATGCTCGACTAACGCATTCTTGTACGCATCATACCCATGGAATGGGAATCGAATTCAAACACTATGCTACACGCTACAGGTACTTTTGCATCAACTCCTTTACACGACTCAAATTCAGCCCCTCGATCTTGTTCCCGTTGCCTTCCATCGTCTCTGCCATACAGACCACGTTGTATATAGCCTCTTCAACCGCGTCAGCACTCGCCTCGAACAAGGCATTGATAGTCTGATCATCGGTCATCTTCACCGGCACCTCTCTTGCTTTGTACGGATCGACAGACGCTTGCCCCGCCGTGACTGTCTGGACGTTCAACTCGTTGGCCGTAGAGAAAGCGAGGAAGACATCGCCTGACGAATTCGTACCGTAGCCGCCTACGCGAGATAGTCCGACAGTCGCACGTTTGGCCAGTCGCTGTAATTGTTGCGGATGAAGTGGCGCATCTGTGGCTAGGATTATAATGATAGACCCGTCTTTCTTGTCCTTGTCCTTTTTCACTTTAAACAGCAAATTCCCTTGCGCCATTACTTCTGGGTCGTCAGGGTTCTCTTCCATCTTGCGCTTCTGCTCTTCGTAGATGATTCTCCCGATGGGCGCACCTGCAATCTTGAAATCCCACATCTTGCCGTAATTTGCTTGCACCAGCGCAGCAACGGTATAGCTCTTGCCATCTTCACCTGGCACTACACGAGAGCTAGATCCAGTACCTCCTTTGAAGTAATGGCAAATCATACCCGTGCCACCTCCCGTGTTGCCTTCTTTTACTGGCTCGCTGTTCGCCTTGTCAATGCTATCCACGACGTGCTTCGGCGTTACAACAAACTTGGACACATCGTGCAAGAAGCCATCAAACGTCTCCGCAACAACAGGGAGCAAGAACCAGTCGACCTTGCCGTTCTTGTCGCAGTTTGCACGGATGGCAGATTCGTAGATGCCGTTGTACGCTGAGCCAACGCCGAAGCTCCCCGTAATGATTATGGGAGAAAACAAGAGGCCCATTTCCTCGATGAGGTGCGACCCAGTCATCTCTCCAGAGCCATTGAAGCGAAATATGCCTGCGAAGCAAGCTTTGTGGAACCAATCTTTACGGGGCAGAATGGTTGTTACGCCTGTGTTGATGTCGTTCGGTGGTGCATCCGGGTAGGCGGGTGATGAATGGATGGACTCGGTGTGGACAAGCACGCCAGGAATGTCCGTCAAGCTATTCTTTGGGCCGGTTTGATAACGACCAAGAAACAGAGTTGGCAATAGGTCGCGGATGCGCTGGCGGGGAGTAGAAGATGCTGAGAAGGAAGACATGACTGGTCGATTCGTAGTCATAACAAAACGCGATAATGTTTGTAGAGTTGGGATGAGATTTGGAAGAGAAGCGTAGGGCTGCCATGTAGCAACCCTGATTGTCCTGCCATACTTATGTCTCATCCTCAACCGTATACCAGTCTGCATAAGCTCTCCCTGAAGGGCGCAAGCCATGCAAACACCTAGTAAGGGCGCCACGCGGATAGAAGAAGCTGCATTCGGCAGCTACGAAGCATTGTAGACCAATCTTGCATCGGGCTTCGCGATAACACCTACTGTATCACAAAGTTACTGGCTCTCGAGAGAGGGTAAATGTATGCTAGCAGTGCAGACTGCGAGACGAAAGAGTCATACGTGATGATCCTTCGCGCATGAGTAGCGTAGCTAGGTGGTGGCTGCTTAGGTACCGGGCGTTCCCCACCTCCTCATTTCTGACCGTTCTCCCCGAACATCGACGGCATCCGGGCATGTAACAACTCTTATGTGTCGGGATGACTGCAGACGACAAAGATGGCGGACGGTAGGACTGACGTGCGTAATGAGCGTCGCGCCGGCCAACATCTCCGAACCCGTGCACGACTCAGCCGCCAAGGCCCATCGAACCCGTTCCTGCATAGCGCATCTTCAACACTACAAGCTTGACCCTCTTGAGTTGATGTGATCTCCGCAATATGCCGTCTCGGGGTTATCTGACGTAGTCGGTCCGCTATAGGTCCCCCCACCCTTATGATGGAGAAGAAAAAGTCTGAGGCTCTCTTTGGAACTTCTTGCGCCCCAATCTTCACCACCAGCCGGCAAGATGCTCACACGATTTCTTGCGGTAGGATTCCTGAGCCTCGTGAGGCCTACCCGAGCCAGCTATGGATTCTATGTTGGAAAGAATCTGACCCAAGACGGCAGCGTGATGCTGGGTGGGACTGGAGAGGAGGTGTCATCGCATTGGCTCCAGATCTTTCCAGCCAGAGACCATGCCCCGAATGCGACAATCACCGTTGGAGTTACCGAAGATGCGTCAATGCCGGGCAAGTTGATGAACATCTCCCAAGTGTCTCATACGTTCCGTTATCTTTCCATGGAATACTCCGACTTCGAAGGCTTTCCCCCTCCTCTGACGAACGGCGGTGTAAACGAAAAGGGTGTCGCTGTCAGGGACATCTGGGCTCAAAACCGGGACGATCTCATTGCCATGACGCCAAACCCCCAAACGGGATTGCAGTATTCCGACTTGGCTCGTATCGTCATGGAACGAGCGAGCACCGCGCGCCAAGGCGTCGAACTCATCGGCCAAATGATTGCAGAGTACGGATACGCCGATTATGGCGGCAACTCACACCTGATTGCAGATGCGAATGAAGGCTGGGTTGTATGGCAGATGTCAGGAGGCGAGAAGCTCTGGGCAGCAGAGCGCCTAGGAGCAAATGACGTCCGCGTGCTTTATCCGGGCTACATTGAAGACTTTCCAGTCGATTTCCAGAACAGTTCAGACTACATGGGTAGTCCAAACATTGTGAGCTTCGCCGTTGAGCAAGGCTGGTGGAACCCGAATGGCACCGAGCCTTTCAACATCTTCAATGCTTATGCCCCGAGAGAAGAAGGATACACGGCTCGAGACGGTGGCGCAAAGTACATGTCTCAAGCCGCTCTTGAAGACGCTACTCGTGCAATGGTTCCGGTGACGGAGAAAGACCTCATCGAGCGTGTCCGCGACTACCGCATCTCCGATGATCAGTCTGGATACGGTCAAGTTGTCTCTCTCCGCGCGGACATGGACCCGGACTTGATCCGCATCTGGGTCGCACCAACCAGCTCCGTAACCGCACCCTTCAACCCATGGTGGCTGGGCGTCAAGAGTGTCCCGCCTGAGTACGGTCTGCACCGCTATCTGTACAAAGATGCCGCCTCGACTTTCTTGGATACAGACTACCAGTATCAAGAAGCCACCCACTTTGCTGGTCACATATTCAAGCAGGTGCTCTACTATACTTGCTCGGATCCGGAGACTTACCTGCCTGTCGTTCAGAACATGTTGCACGGATTTGAAAACGCTTCGTTTGCAGATATGGAATGGGTGGAGCGCGCTGCCAAGACACTGGTCGATAATGAAATGCGAGATGACGCGCTTGAGCTTCTGACTTTCTATTCGCATACTAGGGCAGAAAAGGCTTTGGCTTTGGGGAGGACTATGGTAGATGCGCTCGATGCATATGTCAAGCTCATGGGTCAGTTCCGCATGCCGACCGGTGACCGCATCAACGACCCTGCACTTGGAGCCGAGACTGTGAATTGTTTGGTTGGATGGAATCCCGATCGGCCAGCGGATCAGCAGAGACCCCTGAAGAAGTCCAGACGTCAAGTTTGAGATCGAGATGAAATCGATACGAGATGATCAGGCTCCTCTTCCTAGTCGTAGGAGAATACGAGTCATCATGTCTGCGCTATCAACTCTCCGTGTTGATTGCGGAACAACACAAACAACTTCATCTGCGCTGTTGAATACCACTGTGTAGCATCACATACCTACATACCTACATCTGCCCATTGACCGGCATAGGTACGACAAGCGTCTGCGGTGATTGAACTTGCATCTGCTGCAAGCACCACTCCTCCATCTTCGCAATGTCCTCGAAGCCCTCTTGAATACAGTCACAAAGATCCTTATCCCACAGCGCCTGTGCAGCCGGCCACAACCCCCTCAGGCTACCCCTCATATAACTCAGATACGTATGCAGGCCCTGCAATGTCTCTAGCATCAAGTAGCTACCCTGGACATCCTCCTCTTTGAAGAAGAGAGTATGTGCTAAAGTATGTGCACGGCGTGTACCCCAGTCCTTGTCGTCCTCGTACTTGTCCGCGAGCGGTTTGAGACGATCTCGGAAGCGCACAGCGATTTGATAGATGCCTGTGCTAAGGCAATTTTGAATGTCGGAGTAAGCTTTGGTCTTCTCGAGAATCTGGTCGAAGATTTCTAGGAGATAGATAGAGCACTGTTCCAGCTCACCCATCCAACGCTCTATTCCGCGGCGTCGCGGGCCGTCTCTGCCAATGTCTATTGGCTCGGCCTTTTGCTCGGCCTTTGCTTGGGCGGCTGATTGCTGCTCTTTGGCGTGAATCTTGACTTCGCCATCGGTTGATGGGAGCTTGGTGACCCTGATTGCACCGCCTTTGAACATGGGCTGCTTACTGATTGGATCCCATCTCGCAGTCGTCAGTTCGTTGGCTGCTCGCGCCTTTCCATCCTGGGAATCGAAGTACCCAAAGTGGAAGGGGATGAAGGTTTGTCCTTTTTCGATGGCCGATATGCGTACGGGAAGCTCTACTTTGCCTCGTCTTGACTCTACGAGTACTTCTTCTCCATCCTTGACACCAACAGCATCTGCATCTTCCCTCGATATTTCGATATCCGGCGATGGACATGCATTCTGTAATGGCGTACGTCCAGTCTTGGTCCGGGTATGGAAATGATGAACGCGACGCCCGGTGGACAGACGCAAAGGGTACTCTTCGTCCGGCTCTTCTGGCGAGGGTTTGTAACCGCAGCACTTGAGAATCGCTCTCCCAGCTGGGTTAAGCTTCCTATAGTCTTCCTTGGAAAAGTATGAGCCTGTCTCGAGGTCGTGGCCAAAACTCTCACACTCGTTAATGTCAGTGAAGAATTTGCCGTCGGAGAAGAGTCGTTCAGTGCCGAAAGGATTCTCATCGTTGCAAGGCCATTGGAGACCAGAACCACCCGTGAGTTTCTCGTACGACATGCCACTGTAGTCGCACGGTCTGCCCTTCGAAAGTTTCTTCCAAGCTTCGAAGACTTCCTCTGGCTCCGACCAGGGCATGAGATCATTATCATCCTTGTCCTTGAAGCCCATGCGTTTTCCGTATTCGAGGAAGATCTTCATGTCCGCCCATGCCTCTCCAGGTGGCTCGACGGCTTTGTACGATATATGTACAGTTCGGTCAACGTTAGTGAAGCATCCAGTCTTTTCACCCCACCCAGCAGCAGGTAAGACGACATCGGCAATGGCTGTTGTCTCCGTGGGGTAAAGATCTTGGGCAATCACGAAAAGATCTTCCTTGATCATCAGGTCGCGTACGGCATTGGTATTCGGAAGGCTGACGAGCGGATTTGTTCCGGATATCCAGAGCATTTCGATGGTACCCTTGGAAATAAAACCGAGAATGTTCTCTATATGGGTCGGCTCGTTCCAATGAGGGACTTTGATGGAGTCTATGTTCCATAATCTAGCGAGGTCGTCCATGTGTACAGGGTTGAGATGATTTCGAAAGCCAGGAAATTCGCCGTCGCAACCAGCTTCACGATTGTTTTGAGCGGTGGGCTGTCCGTTCATCTGGAAGATCCCACAACCTGGTTTTCCGATTAAGCCACGAAGAAGGTTGATGTTATTAATTTGACATGCCGCCCCGGTCGCCTGGTGCGACTGATACACGCCCTGTAGAGCGGTGGAAAGCAGGGTTTTAGTCGTTCCGATAATCTCCGCAGCCTTCCTTAAATCTTGCGCGGGTACACCGGTAATCTCCTCAACAAGTTCGGGTGTGTACTTCTTCACCACTTTCTTAAGTGCGTCCAAACCGACGGTATGTTTCTCTACCCATTCGTAATCGACCCAATCGTTTTCGAAGAGCAGATGCTCTATGCCGTTGAAGAGAGCCACGTTTGTACCAATCTTCGGCTTCAGATGCACCGTCGCCATCTTTGCCGTCTCTGACAACCGTGGATCAATCACGATCACTCTGGGTGGCTTTGGCCCAGCCAAACGATCTAGAATGCGCATCCACAGTACAGTCTGGGTAGCCGCCATGTTATGACCGCTTAGCATGATGCAGTCGGTATAGTCAATGTCTGTATACGACCCAGGTTGTCCGTCGCTGCCAAAGTTTTCCCTCATAGATGCTGCAGCAGTCGCGGTGCACAAGCGCGTATTTCCGTCCCTTTGCTACATCAGTTGTACGTTTGTAGAGATGGTGAAGAGAACTTACATGTGCAGTGTGTTCAGACCGGCCTTGCCAACCATTGCTAAAACATAGTATTCTTCAAGGAACAGTTGGCCGGATGTATAAAAGGCAATACCATGGCTAGTGAGCTTCTCAATGGTCTTCTTCGACTTCTCAACAATGAGGTTCATAGCCTCATCCCATGTTGCGCGCTCGAGCTTGCCGTTCCGCCGAATTTGGGGGTATGTCAGACGATCTTGATGGCCAGCCGCTTTCCAACCATGCAAACCTTTGGGTCCAAGACGTCCTTTGTTGACTCGATCGGTTTCTCTGCCTCTGACACCCACAACTTTGCCATCTTTAACTCCTATATCCAGTGCACATCCATTGCTGCACAGCACACAAGCACTTTGCACCCAACTTTCCGGCTCTTCATCTTTGGCCTCATCCACTCGGACTGGCCATTCATGTACATACGGCGTGCGAGGCCCCCAAATATCTTCAATGGAATTGCGCGATTGCACCTTGGGCGCGTTCCCGATCTTAATCTTCGGCATGATGGTACTGGCCTAGTGATGATAGGTCGCAAGCTTGAAAGCTTCTGCACCACCCTGACGGCCATGCCATGATCCAAATAGGCTTATGGCTCGGCGCGCTCATCTTCACGTGGCTTATTTTGACGTTATTGTTGTGTAACATTCACTTGGCAATACCTTGATTTTCGCGCGAAGTTGATCTACGGCGAGATTCCGGGCTCGCAGCCGTATAACCGGCCAATGACAACGGGCGCGTTGTTAAAGGTGCCGTACTATCCGGTCCTCTAACAAAGCTAATTGTTAGTGTAGCCGGAACTTCTGCGAATTCAACGTCAAAGGGAGAGGAAACTATACTGCACAGGCAGGTGTGGAGTGTTCGTGGCCGGTACATCCGGTATGACGATGCTGATTTCCAATGGCTCATGACATCTGTCATCGTGGCTGCCAACCGAGGACTCAACACATTCATCATGGCCATTGAATACGAGAAAGCACTTGCGATAATCGAGAAGATTGCGGGGAAGTGTGCCTATGAACGCGGCAAACCTATCGAAACTCTGCCATTGCTGGAATCCCAAAGTCGCGTTGCAGCAAAAGATCATGTCAGCCCTATCTCGACTCCACCCAAGGATACTTCGGCCATGGATGGATACGCCATATCTTCGGTCGCGACTGTAGGTACATCGACTCGAAAGCCCGTCGTCTTCGTCATCAAGGGGACGATTGCAGCTGGTGACCAGCCCATCGAGCTTCCGAACGAGCCCGAAGATGGAGCCTTTCCCTGTGTAGAGATCATGACAGGCGCCCAATTCCCGCGAAGCACTTCAGACACTCCTTTCGATGCATGCGTCAAGATTGAGGATACTGTCTCACTAGGTCCAAGAACGACAGGTGCCGAAATGAAGTCCCACCGACAGATAGCGGTGACACGATCTTTGCCGTTGAACGCAAACAGACGCTTCGCAGGGGGCGACATGCAGGAAGGCGATATCATCCTTCCAGCTGGAAGTGTAGTGTGTCCACGCCACATCATGGCTCTGGCGTCCGTAGGTGTTGCTGAAGTAACGACGTATCGTAGACTCAGAGTCGCTGTTTGGTCTACTGGCAACGAGCTAAGCGAAGGGTTGGACGGCGGTCGCAACGAGTCGCAGATTTTTAATTCAAATGGTCCGTATCTGATTGCAGCGCTGCGGGAGTTCGGCGTTGATGCAGACTACAAGGGCATATTGCGAGACGATCCCGACAATCTTCAGGCTGCGCTCGGCTCGCTGCGAGAAAGATCCTACGATCTGGTAATCACCACAGGCGCAGTCTCGAAGGGGAAGTTCGATTTCATCGTACCAGCTTTGGAGGAGCTCCAAGCCCAGGTACACTTTCACGGTGTTGCTATCCGTCCCGGCCATCCCGTCCTTTTCGCAACGACGAGTAGCGCATCGGGGGATGCGGTCCCGTTGTTCGGTCTTCCGGGCAACCCAATTGCATCAGCGGCATGCTTTCGATTCCTTGTGGTGCCCTTCTTGAGGCGCATGCTTGGTCAAAAGACCGAAGTCCCAGAGCTTGCAAAGTTACACCAACGAGACGGGTCACGAGATGCATTGTTAGCCTCTCCCTCGCACTTGGACTGCTTCCGCCATGGTACCCTGCGAGTCGATGGCGACGGAGACAGAGTTGTAGAGCTGAGCGGGAACCAGAGCCCGGCTATCGTCTCGCAACTGGCAGCTTCTAATTGTTGGGTTCACGTTCAAAGAGGCCGTTCGGCCGAGCTGCGAGAGACGGTGCTTTATTGCTATCCCCATGAACCATCCTTGAAGTAATCTTGATGCATGCGTTCTTTGACGATTTCCCACTCTTGCTTGGTATTCACGTTCGTAAGCCATGTTTCCTTGCCAGGCGTGATGAACTTGCTGTTGAGTCGTTTCAACGTGTATGATGGCCCCGAGCGACTGCTAGCGACGTTCTCGCCAAGGCTTTGCAGAGCATCAGGGCTCCAAATACCCAACAAGGGCTCGCTAAATCCTTCTGCGTTCTTGAAGCAGGTTGCTGGTGTTTCATAGTCCTCGATAAGCTGGCGCACCGCACCAGGTTCAATAAGAGGATAGTCACATGCCAAGACAAGCCATGTTGCTGCAGGCTTATGACGATGGGCTGCAAGAAGGCCTGCAGCGGGACCAATGTCATGCTCAGCGTCGTCTACTACGAGTTTCAGCGTGATTGAAGAAAGGGACGTATTGTGTCGGGCTGGGAGAGAGATGGATCCGTCGCGTAGCGAGGAGTCGAGGTCCGACCTAGTGGCAATCGAGACATGTACGGTCGCGATGTTTGGCAGTGCTTCGTGGAGAACGCGAACAAGTTGAAGGTAGAGCGGCCCGCTCGGCAGCGCAAGCAAGTGCTTTGGGGAGCCCATGCGTGAGGAATGTCCTCCGGCCAAGATCAGCACCTCTAATGAATCCATGCTCCTCCCGAATGATGTTCAGTGTTGGATCGCGTGTCGTACGCGTTGCGATAAGATTGTGGCGGCGGTCGGCTTACTAAGCCGTGTGCGGACGAGCCTCGGCGTCCGACGCGCTTGAGCTCCAAGCGGGGCGCATCCATGCCATGCCGCAAGCTGTCCTCCCCGCAACACCATTCACCAAAGCAACTCGACTTCACGAACTACCCGATCTAGTCGCTTCAGGCGCTACCGTAGTAATCCATCACACACTCGAATCCCATTTACGAAAATAAAAAATCGCCACCATGCCCGGCAAGATCATACCTGTAACCTCGGCCTCGCACTTCTCTCAGCTTCTCTCGCAATCGACATACACCGTTGTCGACTTCTACGCCGACTGGTGCGGGCCATGCAAAGCAATTGCGCCCGTCTTCCAGGGCTTGGCAGACAAGGAGACTAAGCCTGGCAAGATGCAGTTCGTCAAGGTGGACGTGGACAGTCAGCAGGAGGTCGCAAAGAAGTACGGCGTTAGCGCGTAAGTGTACCGCTAGAGACACATGGGGCTCTGAAGTTGATGTGAAGTACACAGCATGCCAACTTTCCTCATCATAAAATCTTCGTCCGTCGTCGAAACCATTCGTGGTGCCAATCCCGCCGCCCTTACAGCTGCCGTGCGCAAAGCTGCCAGCGACACATCTGGCCCGGGTGCCGCCTCTGCTGTCTTCCAAACCAAAGGCCGTACTCTCGGCTCAGCTTCCGAACCCAGCCGCCAGATTGGCGAGAGCCCGTTTGCCAATTTGCAAAGGATGCTGCTCGGGAATGGCGGACTGAGCGACTTGGTCGTGAGGTTCGCGGCGCTGTACTTTATCAGCTTGTTCGCCTTTGACTCGTACAAAGCTGCCGAGGAGAGTCCGTTCAATGTTCGTGCGAGGCGGTAGATCAAGGCTGGATATGGGCATTGATAGGTCGTGGAGAGGAACTCTTGGACAATGATCTGTAGGGGCAGCGAGTTTCACATTTTATCGGTTATATGGCGTTTGAGACAAGAGCATGGCGTTCATGGTATACCACTACGAGTCTCGGTGCGTTTGCAACGCACGTGTTCTACCGCATTCTTTACACAGATCGTTTTAACACCATCTTCAACTTGCTATCTTCCTATTTGTCTCATCATTGTACACGTCTCTGCAGTACGCTTGTCGATATTAAGAATATGCTACAAGTTACACGACATGGAAACTCGTGGAACCCAACACCCGTGATCCTACATGGTCGGCCCTCCTTGCAATAAAATCAACCACCAGTCTAGATACCACCACAAGTGACACTCTACGCGTGACTATCTGAGACTATGTGAGCATAGCAAACGCCGCACAAACAGCGATGATACACTCTTTGATTATCTGCACTTACGATTTCCTCTCTACACCAAGCACAGACTCACCAGATCTGATGACCGTTCCATTCCCCGGCCCGTTACGCTTCATCTCCAAAGAATACAATGCCAGCTGGACACAGAATGAGCTTGAGCAAAACTACAAAGATCTTTACCTGGAGCACACCAGCCTTGCCACCCAGTTTGGCACCACCCGCCCCTTCGCACGAGAGCGGACATTTCACAACCTACTGAATGCACAAAGGACATTGGAGCAAGACATCAAAAGGCTCAGAAAAGAGTGTGTAAGGGAGCGAGCGAGACTAGATCAGAATCTCAAAGCGCTCGGAAACGCGCCTCCAGCGGACGGGGAGAACCACAAAATCGAAGCGGTACTCCGTGCGGAGCTCCGGAGTAGCGAGACTGCGCTTAATGATATCTTGTTTGGGCTCAGCCAGTCTCAAGATGATACCCGCACTGCGCCTTCAGATGGCAGCGGAACAGTACGACTCATGACTGACACTATACAGCTACGAGTTGAGAAGATTGACCTGCTTAAACGACTGACTAATTTGGAGAAGGAGAAGAAAGAGACGGAGAAACTGAGAGACGAGATAGAGCTCGAGAATGGCTATCTACACTCACTATTGGATAGGGATGAAGATGAGGAGGATGATGAAGAGAAGGCGCAGTTGCGAGAATTACTTGACAAGGAGAGGGCCAAGTGCGAAACACTGAATATGGAGGTCAGAAAGTTGAAAGAAAAAAGTGTTCCATGTTAGATAGGGAAAGGCAAGCGCGCAAGCTATAGCAGTGGTTGGTAGCACGAGTGGTAAGAGGGCTTTCAGAATCTCCAATCTGAGAGCGAGAATATAGTGTTACATGTGCCTTCATACTTTCCCTTTTATGGGACCGTTGGGTCTGTCCCTCGTTGGATGCACAGGCGTATCCCCTATCTTCACCATCTTACCCTCCAGAAGCTGCGTCATCTGTTCTAGCACATCCCTGTATTCTGCATCGGCATGCGCGTTGAATGAGCAGAGGTTACTGTGGGATTGAGCAGACGCTTTGGGATCTGGCTTCAGCATTTGAGCGCCAGTGGTGAAAGCTTGTCACAGGCTGTGACGGTACTCCCAGCATTGAGCTTGCATCGACATCAATTCCGGAGCCAGTAGTCTTCGCTATCGACATGTTGGAAATATGTCGATTACGATGAGTTGACGGCCCTCATTCGCTCATACATCAACGACGTCGATTTCACTTGGCAGTTCCTCAAAGGTTTCGAAATGATCGTCAAGAGTATCGTGCAGCCATCACGATTCATAACCCCTGTGACAGGCTAGAGTAAACAAAATCAGAGGAAGAAGGGTAGCCAGAGCAAGGAAATGGATTACACTAGTGTCCGGGAAAACCCATGTAGCAGCAGAATGGCAAGTATCAGTACCTATACGAAGGGTTTCGCTTGCTAGACGAAGATGAGCTCGAGCCACTCGACGTGGGCCGATCACCAGTAATCCCAGCCCTGTCCTTTTTACTCAGAACGATCCGCTCACACCAGGAGCACCAGCTTCTAATCTCGCCTTTGACCTCGCGCTCAAGATACTGAATCGACTTCGTCTTCTCGTCTTCGTATAGCTTGACACATTCGCCAACGCGCACCTGTTTCTTGTGTTTGACCTTCAGTACCCCGCCAATGCCTTCAATTTCCTGGGTAAGGTAGCAAGAACCCCTCCAGCGTTCGGGCGACTCTGGTGTCTGCGATCTCTCAATGGTATCCAGGAGGTCCTGCTCGCAGGTCTCGTGCTCGACAATGCGTGCGCCCAAGCATGCACTGCCTCGCCCGCATTCTACGCCCTCAATGCCCTCGCCAAACCCAACGCCCAAGCCGCCCAGCATGCGAGTGTACGTCGTGCGGTAGCTCCAGCCACGGACATAGTTGGTGTCTGCATTTCGCAGGTCCTTGCCACATGGCGCGCAAAGCCAAACTATATTGTCGCAATTGCAGGGGGTGCGTTCAAAAGCTGGGGCGGTGAAGGCTCTCGGCTTGTCGCCATCAAAGAGCACTGGGTGCGTATCGGGGGACCCGGGCAGCGACGACGACGACGACGACGATGACGACATTGACGACGAGCGCTGCTTATGTGGCGCCATGAGCAGAGGGAGGGGCGCTTTGGCGCATGTGCGGCATAGTCGGCGATGGCGCGCTCGAAGCGTAGGCGTAGGCGGTGGTTTCATCGTGCAGTTCTGCGAGAACTGTTAGCTTGAAGCCTCTCCCCTTGTATCTGAGCGTCATACCCGACACACGACATCTCCACACCGCTGACAGTCGCCCACCATATCGCGTGCGCATTTTCCAACGCGACCAATCGTCAGCCTGCTTTCCAAGACTAAACTGTGTCGCCCCTCCTGCAGTCGCGACCCCACCTTCTCACTGAGTTGAACGTCTTCGTTTTCACAATGAAGTGTATGTCTGACGAGTTGGCTACGATACTCGAGCAGATTTGCGCGGAACTGCCTGCAAGTCCGCGAGAGGTCGTGCAGTGTATTGAGGTCGAGTTGAGCGGCGAGCTGGCTAACTATTCTGCGTGGTTAATGTGGTTAGCATACATCAAGGCGTGGAGTCCAAGTCCATGCTGTGGCCGAGCTCACGGATAGCAGCTGAGTATGGCACTGAACCCATTGATGTTTGGGTTCGGCCTCGCGTCTCCCGTCGCCACATTCCCTTCTGTTGAGGCATCAAGGGAGTGGTATAACGGCCTGACGTTGAACCGGCCTGAAGACGGGTGGGGAGTCTCTAATGAGGTCGGTTCATCTTCGTCCAGATCAACTAGAACCACCATCGTGGGCAGCTACAGAACGAGCGTACAGCATCGAAGCCACACAAGGCTTGAATATATCGAAATGAGAGTCGTGATGGAGAGAGCGAAGCCAGAGTCATGACGAACTGGAGACACTCTCTGTCGCGTTGGTGGGGGGGCTTGGCGTCGCACGGCTTTGCTTCCGTTCCATACGCGTCTTTCCCTCATCGTGACGCCAGCAACGGCGGCACCCCGAAATCCACGAATCCATCACCACCGGATAACACACCATCAGAAGCCTCTCCACGGCCACCTGTCGCTGTTCCCACTACGGCTTCCGCCACGGGGCCGACAGCCATATTCCGACGGACTAGAGTACCACGGGCGCTCATATGTAGAATCGGACGCCTTCTCGGATCGCTGTCTTCATTCTTCTTAAGATATGCCGTGGCCATTAATGTCCTTAGGTGGGCCGAGCCGACCTATGCAGTTGTAAGCCCAACCGCGCCGAGTGAAAGCATCGCCGTGACGCTGCGGATCTACGCATCAGCATGTTATACAAACAGAGCCACTATGGCTGTAGCGCGTTACATGGGGTTGCTGACGACGGCCTCCGAGGTTCGGCACGATGGGTTCAATTGGCAGTGCGTTGTCTCCGGAATAGCTGCGCGCTCGAACCCTCCCAATATCATAATTAACGCAAAAGCTCGGCCATAGCCTCGTTGAAAAAGCGGACGTCATCACGCTCTCGACTCTCACGACTAAATGGATATTCTCCATGCGATAGATTATTTGTATCAAGGCCAGATGCATCACAGTTGGGACCTGCATCTGGTATAGGCGCCGTAAACTCTGCTTACTATGCGAGCACGCGCCGACTACTTGAAAAGGACAACTATTGATATTGAACTGGGGCAACCTTGACCCTCTTCGTGTTGAGAGGCGTACGTCAGCTATTGTGGGGCCTGTTTGGGTACCGTAAGCCATGATCAATTGTGGTAAGTAATGCGATGTAAAGATGTGAATCAATGGGTACGGACAAGAGCAATATGCCTAGCTCCATTTACAACCTGAGCTTTGAAGATGACATCGGTAATATGTTGACAACGCATCGAGTAGATTCAACTATGTACAAAAGAGGAACATGACTAACTTGACGACCAAAACCTCGATGGTTATATCCAAACTGTCCCCACGGCGGCATTCGCATTCCCTCATACCCAGCCATCAGATTCCAAAGCGCATTTGCACCATTCAAAAGATGCCGATACTGCTCAGGTGGCGGCAGCATCAGACAATCTTTCAGGTTCACCCACACTGTCATCTAAAACCTCCATCACTTTCCATCGGCTCTCGATATGCTGGAGTTGAAGATTCGAAGTATCTGTGACTAAGATGATCCGAAAGTGAATTCGGGAATCTCAATGTCTGTGATCGTCCATGTCACACCACCATCGCTTGTCGACATCTCACCAGTGACACCCGGACCTTTTCCCACGGTTTGGTCGTAGTTTGGGTCCGCCTTGTCGAGCGTGATTGTGGTATCAATCCACTTGTGCGCCGCAACTGTGCCGCAATCCTCTGCAGCGCACTCGACAGCGCTGCCCCATCCCAAAGCTTGGCCGTCGTCGGTTGACAGCGTAGACACTTGTCGGCCGTTGACCGAGACAATCTGAGTGTAGTTGCCGGTTGCGTCGTCGAACTTGTCTGTGATACGTAATCAGTGGCTGGGAAGCAGAATCGAAGAGACCATTGGCTACTTACAGTACATGGTGACCTTGTCCGCCGGTTGTGCCCTCTCACCCTTCGCTTGGATCGGCATCTGAGTAGTAGCAGAAGTACTCAAGAGCGTGTAGGCGAAGATGTCCCAGTCATCTGCGTTGACATTGTCCGCGATTGATTGGATCAGGTCACCATTCGAGGTTCCCATTCCAACCCATAGTGCGGTGTCGCCAGATGATCCAGTTGGGGCCTTTGGTAGTATAAGTGTTGAGTTGGCTTCGCGGATCCAAGAGCCAGATCCAACGGGGCCAGTGCTAAAGGCTGGTCCAAATGCTGCGTTCACCGAAGATGTGAACGCAGCAGTGGCGAGGATGGAGAGGATTTGGTGTGAAGATGGCATCTTTGTTGGTTGTTTGTAGCGAGTGACGTGTGGTGTGTAGTGAAGGTGATGTTTAGTGTAGTGGTGAAAGTGATGGTGAGGAAACAACTACGTTTAAGTATCACGCATATTTAATCTCTCATGGATTCAGAGCAAGTCTAGGATAGAGTTGAGGTAAGCCTGTCGTTGCTGTCAAATTGGATTCATCGTATTCTCGAACATTGGTGCATTGCATCCGACCATATTCTGAGCGATCAGCCCATTCTTGGAACTCGAGCTCGGAACATTTAGTAATTTTCCGATGAATTGATTGGACCCGTATATGCATGGAGCTTCTACATACAGTCACGCGTCGTCTCAGAGGTGGAAGTATCCTCGCAGGCTCACTCCGACCCTGGTGTAAATGCCATATGTTTCATAGCTGGGACTTGCTGTTGGTCCGTGGGGTGGGTCGTTCGTTTCAACTGCCGGCGAACCTTGCGCGTCATAGCAACGAAACTTGCTCCGGGGAAGGGGGGGGGTTCTACTTTCCTTTAGGGGTGTGCAGTCATGATCCTTCCCGTGAGCAGTCTATCGTTCCTGTGATTTCGGTCACTATGCCAGAACCGTCGCTACAATATCACAGTTTGGATCCCCATGTCTTCTCGCATGGATTTGTAGTCCGTAGGAAACTCATTTGCATTCTTTTACGTTTTCCTTAACTTTGACGAGTCGGTCATGTTTCGGTCTCATGTAGATGAGCATCGCAGGTCGCAATATATCTCTGTCGCACGCCTGACGATTCAGACATCACACCACCCCCTTCAGCAGACTCTTCTGTTTTGATGCATGCTTTGCAAAGCGGCGCAAGCGTCCGAAGTGCTCTCCAGTTATAACATTCTAGCTTTGCGCGTCTCCGGTCTTGCGCAGCTTTGGTACTGTGCTGCTGGATCTCCCCATAGAAAATATCTTCTTGCTTGGACTAGAATTCAATCCGACTCTTGAAGTATCCATCTTCGCGGAGTCGTAGCTCGAAGGTCGTGGTGTCTATAAGCCGCACATCGACTCGGCGCAGCCTGAGTGGGAGATGGATAGCTCTACGTTCCAGAGACTAGCCATCACGGAGGATGCGATGCCATTGTACTAAGAAGAAGACGAAACGATCTGGATAGCAGTTCTTGACCTCGCGACGTGACAGCAGATTGCTTAGTGAAAGAAGCAAACATGGTGGATGCTAGCGTCTTGGCACGAATTGGGAAGAACGCGATACGTCTCGATAATCACCACCACCTGGCATGCATGCCACGGCCGCTCATAGGCAAACAACGCAGCAACACGACCCTCATCAAGAGCTGACTATGTTGATATCTGTATATGCGATGATCCTCTCTCGGTCTTCACAACCCCTGAGAAGGCGGGGTGGACCAGTTTCGGCTCTCCGCGATACTGACCAAATCCGGAGTCTGCGATAATGACCAATGACGACAAAACTATCGCGTTCATCCAGCGTCAAACACATGAGAACATGTTGTCACGATAATTCTGCGGTACGAAATACTGCGTTATGGTACTAGTCTTACGGGCTTGAGACCCCTTCTATCTGTATTACGCGGGTGGTATCCGAACGCTAATGCAATGGCCCCATACAGCTGCGCATGACATGCAGGAGCCAGAGCTAAGTGTGGTCTTCTACGTAAGCAATGTGTGCAATGCAGCGATACGAACGTCTCTGCCTCCCCCATCAACTTACAGCCTGCGCCGTTTTTATCCAGACCGGTCAGTAGCGAGGCATAGCAAAGCAACTACGTGGTCCGCTATTAAGAAACATCAACTCGTGTCTTCAAAGACGTCTAGAAAACTATGACAACCTTCCTCCTCCGCGATATCCGCATCTTTACCGGCGAGGGGACCATCGACAAAGGGTATATTCACGTTCAAAATGGCAAGATAAAGGCTATCGGCCAGATAAGCGAGGCTCCGCTGGACTCAGTAAAGACATACTCTAAACCAGGTCATACGATTCTTCCAGGGTTGATTGACTGTCACATCCATGCCGACAGGGCCGATCCTGAAGCTCTACCCCAAGCCCTGCGCTTTGGTGTGACTACCGTTTGCGAGATGCACAACGAGCTGGAGAACGTACAAAAGCTGAAGAAGCAGACCATGGAGCCCGATACTGCTTCATACAAGACAGCAGGCCAGGCCGCTACTATTGAGAATGGGTGGCCTATACCCGTCATCACGGCCCACGACAAGACTCCAGAGACTGCAGCGGCGATTGCGAAATGGCCAAAACTGACGGATCGGGATAGCGTGGTGGAGTTCCTGGAATGGACTGGGAGAAAGATGCAACCAAATTACATCAAACTCATGCACGAAAGCGGAACTATCATGGGACGCAATTTTAGCTATCCTTCGTTCGAACTGCAAAGTACGATCATTGCAGAAGCCAAAAAACGGGGATACTTGACCGTCGCGCACGCTCTAAGTATGCGTGACACGCTCGAGGTTCTGAATGCAGGTGTCGACGGCCTTACGCATACGTTTTTCGACCAGCCGCCAACCCAGGAACTAGTAGATGCGTACAAAAAGAACAACGCATGGGTCAACCCGACACTTGTTGCGATAGGCAGCCTGACGACCGAGGGAAAAGAGCTGCAGCATCAATTTGCACACGATCCCAGGGTGAAAGGGTTGATCAAGGAAGATCGTGTAGGCAACATGTGCAAGTGCATGGGCTTTGCTGCAGAGGGAGGGAAAGTAGAATACGCATATCAAGGCGTGAAAAGGCTGAGAGAAGCGGGCATCGACATCCTGTGGTAAGCGAGTCTCTGCAACGTTTACCATCAAATCACTTACAAAACGTAGTGGGAGCGACTCCGCGGGTCCGGCAGTAGGGACGGCATTTGGTCTATCGATGCATCACGAATTGTATCTCCTCGTAAATAAGGTGGGAATGACACCTATAGAGGCTTTACGCTCAGCCACAAGCCTGACCGCGAAGCGCTTCCAATTTAGGGATCGTGGTCGTCTGGCGGAAGGGCTCAACGCCGATTTGTTACTGGTAGAAGGAAATCCGCTTGAAGACATTGATGCGACGCTAAATATCCGCGGCGTTTGGCGGGATGGCAACCTTTGTAGCACGTATGTTGAAAAGCTTGGAGCTGGTGTTGAGCCTCTATTGAGTTGATTGGGCACATCAACCGTGTTATCGTTCCGGGGCAGACATTCCACATACAAGCGTCACGAGCAGAGGCCAGTCAGGAGAGCTCCACCCTATATGGCTGCTGAATGCTAAAAGGTGAATCGTAACCTATATATGAATGTCAGTCTGGTACATGCGCGTCTTTCTTGATGTATAGAAACGTCAACTACGAAGCACGTCTAGACGTCGCGCTCCATTGCCATCCTGCCAGTACACCTGCGCAAAGACATTGACGCGTATCCTTCGAACGCCATCTAATTCGCAGCTTAGCGACGCCTCACTTGTTCTCGATACTTCTACGTTAGTCTACTCGCCGTTCCTGACACTTGAAGCGTGTGGACAGCTACTAAGGAATGGCAGGTCAGTGCACCTCTGGTAAATCCAACAGCACCCGGACTGTCAACGACTGCCAACCATCAGCTTTAGATGGCCTTGGAAGCCCCTCAATCGGGTACTTCTATCATCTTGTCCGCCGTAGCGCCTCACGATAGGAGCAACGCCATACCCAACTTCAACCACCGCCCGATGACGGCATAATCTGCGGTATATAGTGTTTCGCCAGGATTTTCCCACTGAATGCCACGATAAGGTCTTTGGCAAGATCAACGTGGACGGTATAGTGCATCCGGCGTACCAAGACCTTGGAATGCTCATACAGCAAGACAGAGTATTTTCGATAGCTACGACATGCCTGATACAACCACATCTTGGCTGCCTTTCATTTCTCACTACCACTATGTGTTTAGTGCCTAACCTCAGATCTGTGGCTTATTTTCACTCACAGTAGAGCTAAAGCAACATTTGTAGTTTGATATCTCTTGGGTGCGCCCACTGCGGCGTGAGGGGTTTGTCTTGCGAGTGAACATCATCGATACGTGATCTTTTCCGGTAGCGGCCCGGCTTTCGTGTCCATCCGCTGCGGCTCTATCGCATCTGCTTCGACCGGCCCTGGGGTGTCGTGATGTGTTTGCCCAAACACGACAGGTTGTGGCTTCGCATAGTGCTGCCTTGCCTCGAGCGCGAAGCCCGTGTTTACATCTTCTCCGCCCTCGCCATGCCTGCTCACAACGCCGTGCTCTCCAAATTCGACAGGGTCTCTGCCTACCCAGCCCGAGCTTCTCATCTTCTCCGTTTTCTCAATGACCTTCCTGCAGACATCCTGGTGCGCCTGCTCCATCTTGCCCTTTACAAATGGCATGAGCCACCATGCGCAGCTGACTTCTACATCCTCTACTAGGACCCATTGCGCGTCGCCAACGCCCATGCCCTCGCCATCCACCTCGCTGCCCACGTCGCCGTTTGCGACAACCCTAAACTCAGCCCTGACTGTTACGCCCGCCGCCGCATCAGCACGCGTCTTTATGCCTTGTCTTGTATCCTGGAAGCAGCTTGGGAAGGTGATGTATTTCTTGCCATACTGTCCAATACCCGGAAACAAGGTTATGCATTCGGTGACGTGGTATGTTGTGATGGGGTACTGGTCGGGCGGAAACCAGTATGTATCTTTGAGGGTCGAAGGGGCCGTGCTCGGCGCTTTCTCGTGGCCGCAGGTCAGGGCTTGGAGGGTGAGGACAGTCTCGTGGTCGTGCAACGCGGCGATGACCCAGGCGGGGGAGATGTGGGGCGGGATATGGTGCGCAACGTGGAGGTGATGTTTTGCGCTCATTGTGAAAGCGCGTATCTCGAGACGCAAAGAGGACGTGGCCTAGGAAACTAGGATTCGCGATTATTGGACTAGGAAGACTGGAAGTGTTTTCGAGGCCGGCTGCGAGATGGTCGAGGCGACGATTAACGACTACAATTACTAGGTGCTATGCAAAGTTGGGTATCAGTGTTTTCACAAGCTGTAGAGGAAGAGACATCCAAGAGAGAAGGCATGCAGTTATCGAGGCTGCAGGGCGAGCAGCTGATGCATTTTGCGTTGCTGACTGAGGCGCTACCATCTTCAGCAGCCAGCTGAAACAGAGGCATGGGTGTGACGCGACACGCATGAGGGTCCGGCGGTAAACGTCATCATCGTGCCGCGCTATTCCAGATATGGCAAACATCTATCGCGAAGTTCACCATCATTCTGCGATTCACTTTGGTTCTCCGTGCGCTTGAGGGCGAAGAAGGGCCATGGTTACATGGCTGTAGAAGGTTTGATTGGAATCCCATAACACATTGAAATTATTCAAACTCATCTCGAAAACACCTCCTGCACCTTGGGACACTTTGCGCACAGAACACGCCAACACGCCTCGAACATCCTTCGCAGGCTATATAGTATACCTGAACCCAGCTTGACCCTCGTTTTCGTCCATGGGCTCCCCGTTTGCCCTCTGTCGATCTACCACTTTGTTCCTCTTCACAAAGTATGCAGTAGTGCAGCACAGCACCAACAGAATGTAGATTTGCAGACCAGTTGTTACCCAAAGGCCCGTCATGTATGTTGGTGCTTCCGCTTGCCTGAAGGTCGTTGACGCGAGGATACCTCCAATCGCACCGAAGCCGATCTGAAGAGCACTGCCGACGGACCGCTTGCTTTGGCCTCTAATGTTGTTGCTCTGGTACGCAAGAATAGCTGGGACATTACCCTGGCAGCCGCATACTCCAAGAAATGAGCCAAAGTACCTTGCTCCATTGTTTTCGGCATAAGCAACAATCATGAGACCGATGATGGCGAGGATCGATTGAGCAGCGATGACGGGTGCGCGAATACGGTATTTGTCTCCCAGCCATGCGAAACCGAAAGCTGTAATCATCGCAAACAGACTAGGAGGTGCAGAAAGCGCGTTGGCTTGACCAGCAGAGTAACCCATGCCGATGAGGATGACGGGGAGGAAGTAACTGAAGGCGTAGGCTGGCATGGTCGTCGACATGAACAGCGTGGCGTACGCCCACAGTTTCAGGTCCTTCAAGTGTTGGAAGAACTTGGCCCAGGTCAGAGGATCTGCTATCGAGTCGCCACGATCGTCTTCAATACGCTGCATGACAACTGTAGCCTCGGCGGAGGTCAGGAAACCTTTCCTTTCGGCTTTGTCGGGAAAATCCAAGATGATGAACCAAGCTGCGATTGCAACTAGACAGGTGATGATCCCCTCGATTATGAATATCCTAAGATGTGGATGCACCAAGTCAGTATATGTATCACATACAGTTCGTTCAAGGACATTTGTTACCATCTCCAGCCTCGAATGCCGCCAACACCTTCCATTTGCATGAGGCCGTATGCAAGAATGTTTGCGAGCCCACCAATACCGACTGAGAAGAGGTAGAAGCCACCTAGTCTGCGTAGTTTGTAAGCCACTGCTACCATGATATGGGTTGGTGAGTATCGCATACCGCTTTTGTGTCTCATACCGACGATACCAGCAGGTGATGAGGTATACACATCCGGGGAAGAAGCCCGCCTCGAACGCTCCGAGCAAGACGCGACATATGGCGAGCGAGATCCAACTCTCGACGAACCCCTGCCCGATCATGACAGCACCCCATGACACAGCGATGAAGGCCAACCAATTGGCGCTTCCAACCTTGCGAAGAACAATATTGGACGGGAGTTCGAGCAGGAAGTATGTAGGGAAGAAGAGCACCAAGACAATAGTATACCGATCCCCAATCTGGAGGTCGAGATCCGTTTCCATTCCAGCAACCCGCGCGTTGGAAATCTGTCACCGTCAGCGATTTTTTCTTCTCGAGGTAAAGATTGCAAAGCGATCTGAACTCACATTTGTGCGATCTATGAGCGCGATGGAGTACAGTGCACCTAGGATTGGTAGGAGCCTCCAATCGATTTTACGAACCAACCTCTTTTGCTCAATTTGATCGTAAGCATAGTCGGTAACATCGCTGCCTGCGGCTGGCGGGTTGTACGCTTCCTTGTGGACGGTGTTCTGTTTGTACTCGTCGTCGGTATTCATAATGGGCAAACAAGTACGGATTCAAAGTCCTTTCGAGAAGGATCAAAAGGAAAGGAGGAGATCGTCGCAGGGAGACGAGAAGTTGTAGATCATTCTTACAACCATGCATCCACTTATATCGATATGAGAATGGCGGCTACTGAGGCAAGTTCCGGAATCCAGGCAGTGCGCTGCTTTCCGAGATCTAAAGGCTTCATGACTGGGCATACCGTGTGCTCCATCTGATCGATGACGGAGCTAATGTATATTGAGCGGAATGATCCTTTGATACGTCAAGTATGGATCTATAGGGGTGGAATAGACGAGGATCAGGGTTCCACCAGATCTATACCAAGCTATCAGAAGACCTAGAGTTGCGAGAAACAAGTCTTGGACAAGGAGGAATGTCCTGGACGGGACACTGCTCCTGGTGCCAAATACCCCCGAAGTTCCAATGTTGCCAGACTTCGCGGAGTCGCTGTAACGCCGAGATGCCAACACCTGGAATCGTCCAATGAAAATTGTAGGAGAAGATGAGGGCAGATCTGCTGTCCAGTAAAGACACCGAGAAAGTCAGTGCTCAGCTTATCTGGGCGTGCAACGGCGGGTTGGCCATATTGCGGGGTTACTCTTGGGCCGATCTTGAGGCCCTTGGCCGTGCGGAGGGGCCCTCAAGCGCACGTTTGGGGTGCGTATCGTCGGTGGAACTATCAAATGACAGCTCTAGTGTATTACATCGTGAACATGGTCTCATAGGAGTGGGTTTGTTGACAGCTAGTCAAGACGTGAGGCGCAAAACACTACTTCGCTGAACGTTGCATGGGTGCCGCGAAATAGACTTGTGGTAGACGGGAAGGACGCGGTTGGGGTTCAAGATGAGATGGGAGACGCGGAGGCTTAGCGCCACTGACGCCTTGGCGTGGAAGGCCCGGATGCAAAAGGAGGTGCTCCTGTCCGCACACTCTTCTTTGCACTGCCACCACTTACGGACCGTCACTCATTCATGTCGCAAAACGCCTGCATCTGCCATATCCCCAGTCTGGCACTGCGCTGTCATGACCTTCCATGGCGCGTTTGGAAGCCCACACAAGCCTGTCAAGAATGGTTTCTACTTTGCCACATAGACCTGTAATACTCAAAGACGTCAATATTAATGATTGAACAGACTTGAAACACCACTTGCACTCTTCAACTCTTTTTTCTTGTCAAACTGCCATACCATACGCTAACAGCACACAGCAGCGTGTCATTACATAAAAGGGCAGCCAGGAGCTAGTCAGGTTTGCGATGGTTCTTATTCAAGAGCCTCCTTTTGCGCATAGAGCATATGAATTTCGGAAGCCGTGAGTAGCTCGTTGATCATGGATCATGGCGGGTTGCCACGATCGGTACTCACGAACACGACCAGTACAGCAGCGAACCTGAGAACGTCAGTTAACCGTCACTTTGTCAAAACTCATGATACGCACGCGGACGTCACAGCAAAAACCTCAGCTCGCTTGGCATTGGCGAAGAATGTCAAACAGAAGCTCATCCCCACGTTGAAGGCTGCGATTGTCCAAAGCTTTGCTTTCAGTGATTCCAGCTGAATCAACACGAGAATTGATGCAATGGGAAGCATGGCCGCAATCATGGAACTGATCCAGAGTGTGATCTTTGCGACAGTGGTATCATAGTAGATCTTGTGACCGAGATTGCGATTCCCTTTTGTGAAGAGGCCCAGACCGCATTTGAAGAGATGTATTGCGCGTTCAGACACGACGCGGGAAAACTTGTCTTCTACATTGCGTGGGTGGACTGCAACAATGTCTGACGGATGGTTATCTGGATCATCAGTCGTGCCCCATGTTTGCGCATCGATGCCATTCAGATGATGAGGGCCCATCTCTTTGCTTTCGAGAAAGCTTTGGATATCGTAGAGATCAAACCGATCTGGTGCTTTGAGCTTCTGAAGAGTGGACAGCTGAATAAGGGCCTCGTCTGCTAGGTTCGTCATACGGATGCACACACGCTTAAAGTCTGTTTTACTCACTGTACTGGTTCAGCTTCCTCTGCATTTCTGCTATCAATTTGATCTGGCCCGATTGCTTTCCATCCGCTTCTTGGAGCATACACTTGTAGTCTACTGCATAAACAGCTCGTTTGCCCTTTGTGCCGGCCTTGTCTTGCTTTTCGATCAAGAGCAGATCCTGCTCCAACATGCACAGTTCAGCTTGGAGATATAGGATCCGTCGCGCATTGAGGCCGTCGAAACGGCGATAGATTCCAGTCTCCGGTTTCAAAGAAATGCGCTCGGAAAGTCGAGGGTAGCCTATCGGATGATGCTCCCACGCTCGTACAAAAGGCTCCGTCTTCTTTCGATCCTGGCCACTGGCACAAAATGCCTTCTCCAGCATTTTGGCGTTCTCTCTTTTAGATACGGGGTCGGGGTGAAGCGCGAGGTTTGATGGACGTCCGAGGTCGCGAGTATTTATAATGCGGCTTTGACGCCCGCACAACAGGCTGACACGGTTACGCATGTACCACACGCTCTTCCTTCCCCTACTCCTAGCGCTATACCCAGTGGATGTGCAGGTAATTTAGGTTACACTACAGGCACGAATGTTTGCTGCATTGCTACAGTCATCAGAAGCTCATACTACGTGAGCAAATCCCACACGTGATGCTAGTAGTGAGGATACTTACCATTAGTTTGAAATGTGGTGGGGGTGAAAAGTGAAAAGCAGTAAGATGAATCAGCAATGCATTCGACACTGGCATGTGTATACTACACATGCTCCAACCAGCTGAATTTCAGCAGCCGACCACGTCTCGACAGCGTAGAGTTACCCCACACGCATTGTGCACCGTAAATTTGCTCCCCTTTATCATCAGTCAATACGATGAATGCATATGAGCCAGATGAAGTGTATGATACAGGAGCACACATACACGTTGGAGGTGAATCATGACCACGTCTTGTGGAAACCAACCTTGTTCGTCACATCTCCACAGGTGATTACGGGCAAGCCAGCATAGAGACATATAATTCCATCTTCGTCGCACCTCTTTCTGGCTCACACTCGGTTCGATAGCTCATTTTTAACATGTCAGCATCCCGTCCACACGCTTCTACTCATCAACCCACTCATGGTAAGCATTCTCAACTAGGGTCGAATCCTCCAGAAGGTGTGCGTGAAGGACGCTCGGAGCGAGACGACGATGACAACATTGAAAGAAGCGCAGCGGAAGGTGCTAGGAAGATAGCCAATGACCAGTTGAGTAAGCTAGAATACGGCTGGTTATGCAACTACTCGTCCGGCCACCACTGCACTGAAGACGAGACAAATGGCCACCAACCGGAAACAGACATACAATGTAGCGGTCTAAACTGTAGCCTTGTCAAGACCAGCCACTCCTCAAGGGTACGTATCTTCCCCTCCAGCCATGCACGTCTGGCGCCGTTACTTCTGGAAGACCATAATACTGGGTCCAATTATTTACACAATCATGCGTCCAACTACTTATACAATCATGATACTGCATGGTTCCATATCCAGTGCAGAACCTTCTACAAGCCCATGGGGTCGCAAAAGTACTGTCCAAAGTGCACTGCCAATGTAGGACCTGGAGACTACGCTTACATATGCGTGTTGGGCTGAATGAGTGGAAAGGGTAGCGCGGGAGGAACTGGAGTCTCGGTCTGTTATGCAGGATAGTGCCATGTATGCTACAACAGCAGCCTTGTACTGTAACCGAGGATACATCGAGCCGGCTCGCATCCGTCAAGTACACCAAGCAAAGCGATATGGGAAGACTAAACGCAGTTCTGCCTGGAGGTAAAGAAGGCACGGCGCATGTAGGGCTCTGGAGGACAGAAGATGGCTCTCTCGGGTATACACGCATAGCACTGGCGAGTTTAGAATAAGCTTTGACATGGCCTGCTCCATTTCGCAAATATTACTCGATTTGAACACCACCACGCTCAGAGCATACAATAACGACTGCACCTGCGCCTACCATGTGCTGTAAATAACCACTATCTGTGAATGACCACTGTCTGTAATACGTTTCTATTAACGAAACCATGTTTAATAAGCGAAGCCGTGATACTCGTCAACATATGATCTAATTAGAAGATTTCTTGATCATCGTACGCCCTCACACTTTCCAGACGTTCCCTCACCTTGTTGGGGTCCTTGCAGACATGCTTACTATCCCAACCGTCACTGCCACCATTGTGATCCGGGAACGTCGTCTCCAGGCCTTCAAGAGCCATGTCCGCGCTGCACATGATGGCTTGGCGCATGTAGTCGAAGCAATGAATCATGTGCCAGTGATGATCTTCTTCGAGTTGGTGGCCCGATGTCATACCGGAGTAGACTGCGACGACGGCGTAGAGGCAATGGAGCTGATGGGTCATCGAAGTCGTGAAGACAGTGGCGTTGGGCCAGACGATGGGGGTGGGAAGATCGTGGTAGTTCTCTGGGTCCGGGATGCTCTGGAAGCCCATGCCGACTGTAGTTGATGTTAGTGATGTCATGGAGAAGATGGGATGTTAGGGAAGCTGTACCGGGCAAGAGCTCGTTCCATGCTCGAAGTACTTCTGGTTTGAAGAACTCGGATGTGTTGTAGGGTGCAAATGTCTGGTTTATCTCGAACTTGGTGATCTGGGTAGGAACTGCAGCTTGATTAATCGATGCACGGAGTTGGACAGAACAGCAAGGCCTACTGTGTGGTGACCAGCCGGTGATATCGCCACCGACATCCTTTGCGCTTGTTGAACGAGCCTTCCATCGTGTCGAGTCGAGCATGCCTTGATCTCTAGCCAACAAGCCGATGATCACGAGTTGTAGTCCTATCACCAATACCCATCGCATGGCTGCCACCAGCGGCGGGCACATTATCCTTCTTCTTGACGGTGGTGCTGTGCTGTGATATTCGCCCGCTGCCCATTGCTTCTCTGCTCCGACCAAAGATTCAACCTCAGTCGATGAGTCGTCATCATGGTGATGGTCCTGCAAACGTACATCTGCGTAGTGGTGTCGTGGCTCCATCATGTCGATCGGTGAATTAGTGACGCCAGGTCAGTTGTAAACTTGGATATTAGAATCGAAAGTGAGCGCAGCTGCAGAGCCAAAGGCAGCAGCGGCCTCCCTACAGATGTACTCCTACGTCAAACATGCCGGCCCACGCCGAAACGTCGAGGCAGTCGTTCCCGGTCGGAACTGCCATGACCACTCCTGATAGACACGGGCGACAGCTCAATGGGCAGTTCTCAGCGTGAGTTGAGGATGATGAAACGGATTCCTGAATAGGCGATACGTAGACTATGCCAAGTTTCGTTAGCCCGCCGAGGTGAAACCGTGGATGAATCGCCAAGAGTATGAAGCCATCTCGCCTTCCGCCTCAAGCGAGGATAAGCGTGAAACTCAATCCAAACAGTGAGCGGGATTGTTTGTATGCCATCAGCTGGAGCTGATGTCGGTTGTACATGTTCGTGAAGCGTATCGTCGGTATTCTCTCCCCTTGTCTCGACAGAGTAAAGAGACTCGGTAACGATGAATGACGGCAATATTGGAGCTGACACATCTGAGAGAAATGAGTTACATGTGCGATGGAGAGGCATAGGGGAAAGATATGGAGGGCCTTGAAAGGAAGCGTCTCGTGAGCCGAGGTAACTACAAGAGCTAGGAAACAGGAAAGAAGATGTTGAAAGGTGTAGGTGAGTTGGCCGGAGAGAGGAGGGATGGGTTGTAATAATGGAATTTGGGGTAGGCCATTGTGGGTGTGTGGTGGGATATGTCAAGCCCGGACTACCACACATGCAAAGCGAACCACACGATACATGGACTAGGCCTGGACACACATTGACTCCCGGTCGCGCGGTATGACAGCTGTAGCCATGTGATGTCTTGTAGGACTTCAGAGTAAGTGTCTACGATCATCTTCGTCGGTTCCACAGCGCTGGTAGCAGATTTGGGTAAAACCAACGTCACAACGTATGCGCAGTATCGCACCTAGTTGCGCGCGTCGTCATATTCCCTTGTTAGTCCCGTAGGACTACAAACTGGACTGGTAAGTGTAGAAATATACGATCTAGGCTTACGACGCAGAAATTCGGCCAAGTCTGGGAAGGAGTAACCCATGGCATCCGAACGTTGGCGCACAAACCACGTAGAGCCATGGCCGCAGTAATACACGACGCAACAGACCGTGGCAAGATATATCAACGCTACGAATATGGCTTGCCGTTGCGCATGTCGGGGTCAATTTTGCGAAATGGGCAGTGGTGTTGAAACTGGCGGATGCGTAGCGAGTCGCTGGCCCCGAGCAGCACGGCGACTCAGCGCTTGACACACAAGTCGCTCCTGATGACCCATTTCTCGCCGCTGGTGACCTCGCGCCCTTCATGCAGCATGCAGTCTGCGCCATGTCGATGCAGCAGCGCAAGGCCAACCTGGAGATGGACAACAAAAGGCTCAGGTGGTGGGTCCCGACTCTTCTTCGTAGGGGGGTCTGGGTAGAACACCGTCTCTCCGCCCATGCAGCCGGTGGCAGGAGAGGAGAGGTATATCAACAAGGTCCAGGTGGTGCGCGCCGGCACAGGCGGCGAACCAAAGGGCCGCATCGTCACGTTGTTGGAATCGTCATCTGGGCGGGTTAGCACTTGGTTCATGACCGTCCGATGGCGTTGGCCGGGCCGCTCAGCGGAGATGACGTACAGTGCTGGTCGAAGAACTGGCCCTTGGAGTAGCGGTAGATGCGAATGTTGGGATTGAGACCCAAGACGTCGCCGCCCCACAGCGCCTTCCGCTGTTCTACGCTGAGGCCGAGCGCGCCTTCCTCAGCGTCACCGCGGACCAGATCGCGGAGCCCGGTCTGGCTCCACAGCCGCTCAGCGAAGGCGCCATCGTCGGCCTGATAGCGGTCGTTCACCCGCACCGCCTCTCCCCTCTTGGGCTTTCCGGGCGTCGTCGTCAGTGGTAGTGACGACAGGAAGGAGACGTACGTCTTGCATAGCGACGCCGTGAAGAAGTTGGGGATGGTGACAATCTGCTTGGGAAGCACCTCCTGCAGGGCAAGGTCCTCTCCTGGTACGAGGGGAGTGAGGGCAGGCCAGTTGGGGGGCTGTCTCACTGGGTTGGACGAGGGCGCTGGCTGGCTAGAGGCGCCTTGCTGGGCCTTCTTCTTCTTGGGCGCCATGTCACAGACGCTTACTGGTAACTGACGGGCAACCCAGACGTCGTGGTTCTGCGGCGCTGCGATTGGTCTCGAGGTCGCGCTGCCGGGTCAAAAGTTTGGTCCTTCACTCTTTCCCTACCAGCGAGCGGCCAAAGGTGCCCAAGAGCGCGTTCGCCGCCGTCGCTGTGTCGTTCTCGGGGAGCCGTCTTCCCTCTTCTCCCACTCTTCTTATCACGCCTCGACGCCGCCTGCGCCGTTGCCTCTGTCGCCTCTGTCGCCTGCTCTTACTGCGATTGGCACCAACGTAACCAGCAATGAATCCAACAGACGAAAGCCCGGCGGACGACACGGACACGCCTTTGTGGCCGTTCAGGTTTGAAGACGTCTTTGATGAAGACTCAATGTACATGTCCCAAGCATCAGCTTCGTCTTTCTCATCGGCGCCGTCGGACATGGGCGGCCAAGACGCCCGTGCAGCAGGATTAGGCCCGGCGCAAGCCTCTCATGGGCAGCCTCGACCGACCTCCTCCGAAGACACCAACCTGCTGCGACAGCACGACCAAGGCCCTTTGCAACTAGGAAACACCCTAGCCACGACCTATTCCGCCTGCTTCGGCCCTCACTCCTCTCGTATGTATTGCGCGACACCGCGACGCCGTCTGCTGGGCGAAAAACAAGCGCGCCGCTAACCACCTGCAGAGGACGCCATCTTCGACCACCATTCCCTGGCCCTTGACTTCCCTCTCTTACACAGCTACGCATTTCCCAACGAAGATGGCGGCGGCAGTATGGCCGTAGCCCCTTCCCACGAGCTTTTACACCATGTCACCCCCCAACATGACACCCCCGACCCCAACATGGCAGCCGCGACCAGCGATGCGTCGGCCATGCCTGCCCTCGGCGGCGAGAACCCACCTGCCGACCACAACGTAATGGACACCGACACCACCCTCGCCAACCCGCTGCCGCCTCTGGACACACCCATCGACTTTGCGCAGTCCAGCAACCTAAATGGCGCCGACATGAGCGCCATGCCCATGGACATGACATCCGCGTTCCCGCCCATGAATGCCTTCATGCCGCCCACGACCAATGAGCGCCTCACGGCCTTTGCGCGTCTGCGCTTCGATGACGGCTCCTACTACATGCATACCTACCAGATCACCTTGGGCCGAAACCTCGATCTCGCGCACAGAGACATGAAGCGCCTCATCAAGGCCGAGGCACTGCACGCAAAGGGCCATGTACAGGCCGCCCGCGAACACTTGAATGGCCTGGACGAGGTCAACGGGAACAAGGACAAGAAGAAGAAGAAGAAGCACAAAAAAGGTGGTGCTCGTAGCGTCATCTCCGAGAAGGGTGGCATCCTTAGCGCGCCCATCGAGTCGATGCCCATGGAGTACCAGCAGCGTCGCCAGAGCAATGCGTCGCACTCTCTCAGCTCAAACTCACATCCCACCGGCGAATCTAGCGAGGAAAAGCCCGCCGAGCGCGCGCCGCAAGACATGATCATGCAGGCCTTTCCTGAAGTGCCCGCCCAATTCGATGGCCACGTCCCCGAGGACCCCAACGACTGTCCATTCGTACCTATACACCCGCAGCAAATCATGGCCAAGACCGGGTCGCTGGGTCCCAAGGGCATATCACGAGAGCATGCCAAGATCTTCTTTGATTTTGACGCAGGACACTTCTGTATCCATGTCCTGGGTAACAATGGCCTGCACCACGAGGGAGAATTCTATCCCAAGGGCGAGACTGTACCTCTTGACCATGGCGACCACTTGCAGCTTGGTGCTGTAAACATACACTTCTTCCTCCCAGACGTCGCGCTTACCGAGCAGCAACGGCATCGCCAGGAGTCTGGTTCGCGCCCTATGAGTTTCTCCTTCGAAAACGGTAATGGTCAGTTGGAGAGTGACGAGCATGTCAGCTCTGAAAGCGAAGATCAGCAGAGCGTCAACCCGCGCCATGTCTATTATCACCATCCTGTCAGTGACAGCGACGACGACGACGCACTCGCTGATGAAGAAATGGACGATTATGAGGAGCCTGCTCCCAAACCGCGGCAAAAGACCAGTCTCAAACTCAAGATCAAGAACCCGCCTCCCGCACCTTCGAAAGAAAGCAAGAAAGCGCACAAGAGGAAGCATCCGCACCGTGAACTCACGCCTGATGAGCCACCAACAAAGAAGGTCAAGCTCAAAGTCAAGGACACTGCGAAGCTCAAGGAAGCGATTCGGGAATCTGCAAAGGAATCCAAGGTTCAGAAGGAGCGCAAAGAACCCAAGGAACCAAAGGAACCTAAGGAGAAAGAAGTGGCACCGCCTAAAGAGCCCAAGGAGCCCAAGGAAACCAAGGAGCCCAAAGAACCCAAAGACAAGGGCAAAGCACCAGCCAAGTTTCCCGCAAAGGCACCTGTCAAGCACGAGACGCCAGTCGAGGAGCCCGTCAAAGATATTCCCATGGCTCCAAAGCCCGAGCAGCCAAGCAAGCCCCCGCCCAACGATAGCCCGCCGTTACTACGCAAGCCACACGAAGGCGAGCTTGAAGCCGGAGACATTGATGGCCTCATTACGGAAGAGATGGCTCTTCAGCACAATTTGCCACGGAACCTCATTGGACACGTCGTTGAGAAGCGCAAAGGACCAGGCAGACCGCCCAAGGATGGCATCATGTCAAAGCGCCAGCGCTCGCAGCTCATCAAGCAGGCCAAGGACATTGAGAGAGCAAGAGCCGCTGGCATCGACCCAGCTGACATTCCGATCCCGACCATCAAGCCAAAGGCACCCAAGCGCAAAGAGTCAAACGCTGGCGATGGCGAAGATGATGGAGTTATGGAGACAACGGAACAGGGCGATGGCAGCTTGTCCAGTCTCCAGAAACAAGCGAAGCCCATCAGGCCACCCCGGACTCCTTCACCTGAGATGCGCATTGAAGACTACACCGAAGAACAGCTGCAGCGTCCTACGGCCAACTATGTTGTATTGATCCACGAGGCAATCTCATCTTCTCCTACTGGTCAGATGAACCTGCAATCGATTTATACTTATATTGAGCGCAAGTATCCCTGGTACAAGTTCAAGACTACTACAAGCGGTTGGCAGTCGAGCGTGCGTCACAATCTCGGCCAGCATGACGCTTTCATGAAAGGTGATAAAGAGGGTAAAGGATACCTCTGGAGAATCAACCCTGAAGTTTCAATCGAAAAGGAACGCAGAAAGAGGCAAGCCAGTCCTCCACTCAGTAACGCTCCACGACAGTACTACACCCCGCCGAACGGATACCAGCCATACCCTCAGCCTGGATACCCATACCATCCAGGCATGCCTCATGCGATGCCACAGCCACCACCTCCAAGACTGCCACCCAGTCTTGCGCAGCCTCGCTTACCACCTAGTATGGCTCGCAACGAGAGTAACTCGGCTGCTTCGAACACGTCTCAGAACGCACCCCATCCTTCGCCTTATGCGTCCCCGTGGGGCGGTGGTGGCAACACGGCTGGAAGTCCGCCAGCACCTAATCCTCCACGACCGTATCCGCAGCCCAACTCTCAGGCTCCATCATCCTCTTCAGCAGCTGGTTCAAGCGGTCAGTATGGCGTGCTCTATCCCACAGCTGCCCCACAGCAATCGCCATATAGCCAACCTCCCGCACCGAGCCCCTACGGTGGTCCATACGCTAATGCGGGCGCGAGCCCGTATGGCCCCGGTCCGCCTCGCCCCTATGCAGTATACCCGCCACAAAACCAGCAGTCGAATGCTCCTTCGGCGTCTCAGCCACAGTCTTCGGCATCGCCTTACGGCCCGCCTCCATCTCAGACATTCTCACAGCCAGGGCCTTCGAATGACGCTTTGGCGCCGCATCCGTCTGGACGTTACCCAATTGGAGTTCACCCAGACCTCATTCGTCAGCTCGAAGCGTACCGTCACGTTTACCTTGACAAGAGGCCAGGCCCCGAGGAGCAGAAGAAAGTGGACAATGCTATCAGAGCTTGCGTAGATAGAACTGTACCTGAATCGACCTTGACGGACCAAGAAAGGAAGTTGCTCATATCTATCTGCGGCGTGGAGAGTATCAACAAGCATGTCAAGAGGGCACCTGATGTTAAAGATGAGGACGAAGCAAGTACTGCAGCAGCGTTTGCGGCAGCGGGCGCAGCGGCAAATACCATGGCTCAGCAATACCAAACAGCATCACAGTCTGCAAACCCGACAGGCAGCGCGTCCCCAGCACCGACACGTGAGAACAGCGAACCGCAGAAGTTCACACCAAACATGACTGGCGCATCACCAGCTCCTTGCACGACTGGTGCACCGCCAACTGCCGCACCTGCGCCTCCCATGGCATCTTCGCACCGTCCGAGCGTTGAGCCCATCACCCCTGTGCCCGGTTCGCCAGCAGTTCAGAACGGTACCCCACTGCGACGTCCAATGACCGAGTTGACCGCAGACAGCACATCTGGCGCAGAAGAAGCGAAGAAGACGGGGAGCAGTCAAGATGGGTCGAAGAAGGCTGAGTAGCGTTCCATCCTATGGCGCTTTCTCCGTTTTTGACAGTCTCCTTTTGAACGCTTCGTCGCCCGGCCCATATCTATGCGCGTCGTTTGTTCTCTCTCTCTCTCTCTCTCTCTCTCTCTCTCTCTGATTAGCGTTCCAGGCCTGTTTGGAGCTAGCTAGCATTTGACTTTGGCGTTTTAGGCAGAAGCATTGTGGCTTGTGCCAACCTCGGCGATATCGATACCCCTTGACAGCGTAGCTAGGTTGGGGGTTCATGGTTATCAAAAGTGAAATTTCGCGTGAGCTTTTACGTCGAATATGGGAACACGCGTTATGGTACACATGACCATCTCGAGTAGATGGATGTTAGTGACGACGAGCAAGAGTAATGCGTCGACTTACAAAAAATGAATATATGCTTCTCGCATGGACATGTCTTGTCGTGCTCCGATGGTCCGGAGTGAATGCTCGAGACAGAACAGTTCTACCTGAATCGGGTGGCTGTTGTCTCGATTGTGGTCTGGCCTGTCCTTGTTCTGATCTCTGGCGCGTGTTCATTGCTGCCTGTTTCGACAAGTTGTTGCCTGATAAAGTTCTTCTGCGGTCAGAGGCATGGCGCATATCACGCGTCTGTAATTGATGAACGGTGGAAAGTTTGTAGGTTGACAAGGTCAAACGGTAAAGAGTCTGGTATTGCCCGCGTATCTCATAGGTAGAGTAGGTGCCTCGACACAAATCCAAAGCCCAAATGCTGCGATTACATATAAGAAAGAAGAAGCTGAAGCCCACGATGCCGCTTCTGCTGATGTCGCCGTACGCCTGAACACCCCGCCACTCGCACTCGCTATGCCCAGTTGATAGCAATAGTCTGAGCCAGCGTCGCAGCTTACATGGCCATTTCGGCCTGTAGCTTCCGCAGCTCCTCCTCTTCGTCGTCTTCCTCGACCCGTTGTGGTGCCTTGGGGTTGGTATTTGGTGCTTGTGGTAGCTTCTGTGACGATGGGGCGTCGTAGATGGGCACGTTGCCAGTATTGAGCATTTGCTCGTCGAGCTTCTCTTGTTGTAGCTCTGCGAGTTCCTCGTCCAGCTCGTCTTCGTCGATGCCGTTGGAGCCAACGCCCGAGGTAAGGGCTTCGCCAATCTCTTCGCCGATTGCGTGTTGCTCGCGGAGTTCCTCCCTGCGCATATTGTTAGCAAGCTTCTCCGTAGACGCTGTACAGCGTAGGATACACACATGACGTTATCGACCTTGTCGATGGTCAGACCAGCGTGTATCTGTTTCATGGCGGTTCCTGCATTCTTCATAGCGTCCAGCGTCTCCTTGTTGATGTTGGCCGTCTCGATGGAATAGATCTCTCGTTCTAGCGTCATGATCTGTGAACTGGTCTGCTCGAGCGAGTGCTCGAACTGCTTCTTTCGCCGTAACGCCGATTTGGCAGCTACAAATAGGCGTTAGCGACCGTACCAGCAAATGGAATCCACGCGAAATCACCTTGCTTGTTGGAGGAAACGTGTTTTCGCGCCAGCGCATCTTGCTCGTCCATCTGATTTTGCAGGTGCTTCTCCCTCTTGTTCAGCATCTCAAGTTGGCCTCGAAGCTGGAGGATGGCCTTCTTTGGCGCCTCCTTCTTCGCCTGGCCACCGCCAAACCAGCCCAGGCCCCAGCCGCTCATGATGAAGTAGTCCTGCGGGTTCTCGGTTAGCAACTATCGTGCACTTGACGCCATCGTAGGTCCATGCAGCTGATCTGAAGCCTATCAAAGAGTGGCATAGCGGGGCTGCGGGGATTGTGGGTGGCTTGCACATACTGTGTGGGGATGCGGACGGTCTTCAAAATAGTGTAGGTGAGAGGAATTTGCAGAAGGTAATCCTGTTGGAGCGGCGGTGTTGGAGAGTTTGGAGGGTGCCTGGCTGGTCATGAATCGGGCCTGGATGCACGAGGGTATGATGTCGTCCGCGCTAACCATGGCACGTGCATCTCGGCTCCGGGTTCCACCGCCTTCTGCGGCGCCTTCACCACCATGTCTGGTCCTGTTGCGTCGACGTTGGTGCTCTTAAGTGACTTGCGCGTATGTGCGCAAGGGACAAAAGTCCGCTTTCTGGGCTGGTACCTGGGGTCCTTCCTATTAGTATCGCAGAGACTGACTCTATCGCAGCATCGATGAGTACGTCACCGAGACCGCGACACTGCGGCTCAAGCACAACTACCCGATATCCAATCCGCCCGTTATCGCGAATCTCGATATTCAACATGTACTGGAGCGTACAAGGTATCTTGACGTAGATGTCGGAACATGGCTAAATGTCATCGGATATGTCGAGCGCAGGAAGGAGCGGGGCGTCTTTGTACAGGCCGTCACTATCTGGAATGCAGGCAATGTCGACCTCAAGGCGTATGAAAAGGCTGTCGAGGCGCGCATGGAAGCTGTGTGAACAACAGTAGCGCCTACATGGATTTGCGCAATACGGCTGGGAAGACGATGCTTGACCAGAAGCGTTACATAATTTGCATACAGTCACACCGCCGCGCCTACGGCTGGCTCGTGGAGTGTACTAGGCGCATTTGCATCTTCGGCTTGGAGCATACTACCCCCTGTGCGGATGTAGCCCTATTCATGATCTCTACATGTAGTCTCTGCGGCACCCCGGCCTTATAGTGGTTAGACGGTATGTCATCATGGGTTCCTGCTTGCTATCCGCTGGAGACGTAGACAGCTTGAAGAAGACTAGTCGTTGCAGGTTTGCAAAATGTTATAAGAGACGGGGTCTCAAGAATACTCTGGGGTTTAAATTGCGCTACATTCACGCACACATACTCCAGGAACGATTCGTGCATGACTGTGTAAGAACAGCACCTTGTTTCATTTCCTATCCTTGTGTAGCAATATCGTCGTAAAGTTTCGAGAAGCCCACTGTTGGATTTGCGTGAGTGTATTCCCCGTGTGCCTGTCCCACACATGGAGCCGCTCCATTGCATACCACCCACTCTTGCTACTACCACCCCCGCAGCAAGTAAGGTATACCCCATGCCCAACGGTATGTCAGCTCTTTCAGCAGCTGAATTGTGGTTGCTGTGGCTGTGTCCACCATCAGCCCCCATGCAAACAGGTCCAAAATCAGAGCCCAATTACCTGAGCAATCCTCTGACAGTGATGTGGGGTTGAGACGCTGGAAGAGCGTATGCTGCAGACACCGTGATGATAAGACAGAAGAGGCTCAAGGACACGAATATCGACAGCTTCGTAGTGGTGAACATCCCATGGTTCGAGTGCTGAAGGCGATGATGTCAGGATCTTTTGTTTTGCGAAGTGAGGTATGAGTATTGTTGCGGCGGCGTGAGGGCTTTTGGAATCCCTGACAACGGACGCGAGGTTTTTCTCGCAGGGCTTTAACGGCTTTGAGCTTTTTTGACTTTTTAAGAAAATTGGGGATGAAGATACTTGGAGGAGACTATGGAGATAGTAGTGTGAATCCCAACCTTTACACTGCTCAGAAGCGAATACTGGACACAATTGACTCATTCGAGACGCAGTAAAGTGTGAGCATGTACTAGGGTGTTTTACGATAACTGAGTAATGTTGAGTAGCTTATGTGTGCGACCGAACATGGTAGCGAGATATAATGCCATCAAACCCGCGTAAACAAATTACATTGCTAGACGTGAAAGACTCACTTTTCAAACCCTGACCCATTCCATCTTGCATGCTTACTTACTTTCGGTAGCGTCACATGTTCACTTAGTAACATGATCCAGAGTGACTTCCAGTGGCTTCTTATCCTACGTTGTCGTTAGCATTTGTTAGCGCATAATCTGTTCGCGTAATAGAACTTACCCAAAGTAAATATGTACATTGCTCGCCCCAATCCCACTTATCCCGCTCATCCTTCAGCCTGAGATCGAAACTCCACAGCAATCTCGCAAGTATAAGTCGCATTTCGTTGTAGGCCACCTTGGCACCTATGCAACTGTGTCTGCCCACCATGAATGGCGCAAACGCAGCCATGTCGTCTTGTTCTGGCTTTGGGTGTAGGAATCTCTCGGGTATGAAGGAGTTTGGGTTGCGGAAGTTATACGATTGCCTATACGCAGAGTATTGGTTGTAGGTTACGTAAGTCTGTTCAAGATGGTTTAGTTAGGACGAAATAGTATGGGAGCATGGATAGCTTACGCCTTCAGGGACCCATTGGTCGCATACGGTATCTCCACCTTTAGGAGCAATGCGAGGTACTCCGATAGCATTGGGAGGGCCAAGACGCATGCCCTCGTTAATGACCGCATTGAGGTAGGGTAGATTGCTTGTCGAAGCTACCGTCATGTCGCTCTCATTCTGGAAAGTCTCCCTGATCTCCGCTGTGACTCGATGCAAGACACCCTTGTGCTGCACCAACATTCTTACGATTGCAGTCAAGGCACTGGCCGTGGTTTCGCTCCCAGCAAAGGCGATAACGAGCAAGTTGATCCCCCACTCAGCATCTGTAAAGCGATCCTTCTGATCACTGTACTTCTTCGTTGGCGATACCCAGTCTGGCCGCTCTAGATCCAGTGCTATTCTCTTCTGAGCTTGTTCCATACTCAGTCTACGATGGTCCATACTCCTTTGCATGATGCGCTTAGGAATGATGTGTCGGAGTAATTTATCAATGGGGGGGTAGTGGTTGATAGACCCAATCAAGGCAAGCCCTTTGCCGAAGTCTTGGGCAATGTCGACCCAGGCATGCGCTTTTCCGTTCGCAACACAGTTCCAGGACTCGCCATATGTGAAGTCTCCGGAGATATCAAAAGTCAGAAAGTTGAGCCACTTTTCAAGGTCGACAGTCTTCTTCTTTTTCACTTGCTCCATGAAGAGGTCGACATAGCTTTCAATGACTGGTGCTTGTTCTTTCAAGCTCTTCTCTGAGAATGAGTTCGCAAAAGCACGTCTATACCTCGTGTGATCTTCTTCATGCCAGTTCACGATTGAGTTGGGTTCGGTTGGTGACATCTTCTTGAATGAAGTACGGTTACGCTCGAAGGGTAGATGGCCCGGGCGTGTGATGTAAATCTCTTTCAATGCACGACTGTCGGCATAGGAAAGCTCGTTAGGAGCGACACGTACGATTGGTCCATACCTGGCGTGAAACTCAGTAAATCGCTTGTGGATTTCGCCGCGGTGCGTTGAGATGACATAGGGGATGCGGAAGGATCGCCAAAGCAGTGGACCAGGGTAGTGGCGTAGTGGATGGAGGAACGCGTTGTAGAAAGCGTATGCAAACGTCAACTTTGTTGGTAGATTAGCATTGTAAAGGGTCATTTTGCATCCTGATATGGCTTACTTACGATTGAGATGAGCAACACGCATGCTACTATTGGATGCACTCGACTGGATAACAATGACGACAATTGGAGGCTGGGGGCATCGGGGTCGCCTTTGTCTGCCATTGCAAGATCTGGACCAAGCCACGAAGCTGACTTGTTTGTGTTGAAGGCCCTTCTTCTGGACTATTGCATTGCCATAGCAAGAATAGCTATTTGGATGTAGCGTTGTCGTGACGAAAGGGTAGTCCTTGGCTCCTGAAGTAGGGCACCCCGCTTTGGCCTTTCCTCTTTCGGTCACGATACTTTGCCATCTCCAGACCCGGGCCTTGGAGCGTCCTCACGTCGATGGCACTCAGAGATTTCCTACTAATCACTCTGACATGGGCTTTACATCTCCGGCAAATCTTGCGAAAGAAGATAATCGAAGACCATGAGTCGCAGGCTGGTCCACCACTTCCGCATCGGATGCGCCCTCAGCCTGCGACGACGCCTCGAGTATTAACTCATGCCGACCCATCCAGAAGTAAACCCAACTGAACGGATGCAGAACGGGAGACATCTGCCGTCGTGGTAGGTGTCACAGTCTCGACTGCCACCATGCAGCCTATGCAGGAGCTGTGAAGAGTTTGAAAAGCACTTCAGGACGCTGACAGGAGCTCAACATCCCGCGCACATGTGTATCTTCACCTTAATGAAGGGTGCCTTCTGGAAGCGTTCGAGCGAAATTCATGAGCTGGGGAAGTGTCGCACGTTGCACGGGATCACCGCTGAAACCCCTCGCTTGAGTTCTGACACAGCTCACTCTGTGAACTTCATGGGTTTCGAAACAGTTGTTACTGTGAACGGTCCTTCGGCCGACCTGTCACTCACATGTCTAAACAAAACGTTGGAATGACTCTCGGATGGCGTATGCAACGTCGTGCCGCAATGCACCACGAGTATGCTTGCTAGCTAGGCAGGTGTGTCACAAGCTTACTGTGGAGCGAAAAAGAAGGGAGGCTAATGTTGCCGCTTCGATGGACTTGCAGGAAGCTAATAAGCCAACATTACCCCTCTTTCATTTCCAATGAGGCGATACTAATTCTCTGTCAGACGATTAGAGCGCATTTTGCGGCTCGTGAGTAACCTGGCTCTGGGTTTCCCGGCTAACGTCTTCGCTGCACGTCTCCCACATGATTGCGGCCATTGCGAACGCTTTGCCGTGTTGGCATCAAAGACGAAGGCCAAGGGATGGGTTCAAGACTGCTACACCTTTCCTAAACGGATAATGTTATTCAAGCGTAAAGATTCACGTCTTTGTTTAGAGCAGGAAAGTAAGGCTCAAGCTGAAGCTTCAGATTCGCCTAACCGCAGCTGTACGTAGCATCGGTGCCACTGCGGGTGCAGACTCCATCAGACGCTGACGCAACCTACGCCACGATTCTTTCCTAAGGTTACCCGCGAATGCTTTTCCATTCCAAAACTCACAGTTGCCGCATCTTCCGTTAATCTCTGTCGAGTACCCAGTTAATTAACCAACATTTGAGCTTGGAGCGGGGCGTTCAATAGTGCGTGCATACCGCTATCGGGGCATTTACTGACTTTGCTCGGCCAGATCAGGTCATTTACCAGCCGTCCGATGCATGGCATCTGCAGCGCACAGGCGGCGGGTGTCAGCCAGGGAGACCCCCTGCCTTCTATCCAACCTCCCGTTCAAGCAAGCGCAAATCCAATTCCCAAGATTGGGTGCACTTCTGCCAACGTTTGGTGTTCGTCTGGAGGGCCTGATGCTGAAACTAAAGAATCCTTCGTTGGACGACCGTTGAGTGTAATAAGCCAACTGCGCCGCCTCCTCAAGGCAGAATCGATGCGTCGCTGTCAGACATTGCCATAAACGTGGAGGCGAAAACCAACGTTCAAAAGACTCGGGAGCGCGAATGGAGGCTCAACACGAAGAGTGGACAGTGCCACTGGGATGCGGCTCACTAGAAGGGAAGCAAAGCCGCCCATCGTATCGCTCTCGAAATCCCTACCTTTGATCGCAAGATTGCACGTATCAGCGCTTACAGCAGACACAAGCCTTTTACCCAGCTTGCCGAGAGCGGCAAGGTGACATGCGGAAAGAGGATTACCCTGAGACGCTAAAGCCACCTCCAGGTCTCACCAATTTGGCGTGCATATCGCTTCAAGGATAATGGTAGGAAATCTGGTCAAGATGAAGGCCCGTGTTGACATACATACACAAGTGGGCGCATGCATGCCCATGTAGGCCGCCTGTCTAACGGCCAAGGGCAAAGGTTACAGATGAAGGTATAAGTCTGTCGAGCCGCCTGGTCTAAGAGGGATTGTAGCAACGACATCAGCTTCGAGTTCTTGACATTAGCACTAGGGGAGAAAAACGACGACTCCCTTATTCCGATAGTATCGGTCTTTTCACATCATCATCCACCGTTCACCATTCTTCAGGGTCTGCCCGCATTGTACATATCATCCTCGCAAGATTCTTTTGACTACGTCCGCAAACCAGCCTGGCATTTCGCGTCTCCAACAGCGTTCTCTTCCCACAAGACTAGTCGCTATCAGTCGCCATGCTCTTCTCCGCCGTTACTACGGCGCTCCTCTTCGTCGCATCTGCTACTGTAGCTGCTCTACCATTTCCCGGCAAGCCGCAAACATATACTCCCGCCCGTAACCTCAAGAGCCTCGCCAAACTCTTTCCCCAGAGCACTCTCACAAGTCCAGACAGCCTCGGCCTGGACCTGAAGTATGTTGTCCTCGGTATTGGCACACAAAACTACACATGTAGTAAGTCCGATGACAGCGTGACTCCTGGTACCACTGGCGCATATGGTAAAAACCTCCTCAATCTAACAGCAAGACGCCTCTAACAACCATGCAGCTACCCTATATGATATCGGCACGAAGCTCAACAACGACTGGATGGCTAAGTGGAAGATTGGCTCCATTTCTCCCCTTGCACTCTCGCTGAGCGAATGGGCTCCCCAAGTTGTGGACATGAGCCTGAGGTCTCAAGGATACGAACATATCGCTGGTCATCACTTCTTCGCCAATGTATCAGGGACCAACACGCCAACCTTCGTCTTCGACAAACTGAGAGCGCCCTTCCCCATGACGCAAGTGGCCAAGATAGGCAACGTTGATGCACCAGCACACGCATGCCCAGGCAAGAACGGCCTACCCGCTGTTCAGTGGCTATACCTACAGCACAAGGCCGGTATCACTCAAGGAGGAATCGACACTGTCTACCGTGTCGAGACTGCCGGTGGTAACAAGCCTACCACCTGCAAGGGCATGCCAGCTTCTTGGGAAGCCAAGTACGCTGCGCAATGTAAGTATACAGAAAACATATGCACAACCAGGACAGACCACTAATATCTCGCAGATTGGGTCTATGGTCCAAAGCAGTAAGCGCCCAGCTTGTGACGCTCGTTTCGAGTCAGTTATGAACGCTTCTACTCCTTCCTGCCTTCTATAATCCCTATGTAATTGGGTTAGTCGCGCGCGTCTAGATTTGTCCTATGAGCATCTGAGCAGTGAGCAGCAGGGCATGTGTTTTTTTTTTTACTTTTCACCTTTCATTTCATCTTCTAAACCTACGATACCCTTTCTTACCCATGGTTCGCACGGCTATGCAAAGTCTCGATTCATTCAAACGGACATTGGCATGGTTATGGGCGTTTGAGGCTTTCAGTACACGGCGGTTATAGTGTACACGGGCTCAGCATGGGCCTTGCCTTGATTTTAAAAGCTTTCCATCTATGCTTTCGACTGTTTGCCAATACCTGCATGCTTTTTTCATGTAATACTTCACAGTACGGCACGCAGCTTCAGTGACTTCATCATCTCATTGCGACACATTCCATGCGGCACGTTCGCAACTGCCATTCCACCAATATGACCCGCTTACGTGGACCAAGTGCCGCGACAGGCTGTGAACCCACCGACCAGGTTGCGGCACGACATGTCAGTCAACTTGCGAACCTCGCCGTATACGCCGCAGTAAGGCCTGCAAGGCTGCTTGTGCTATTGCGTCCACTCCAACTGACTTGAGATACTAACAGCCTCTCATTCGCTTACCACACTTTGTATGAACGACCAACAACCACTACCGGCTTCCTCCCAAGCCTCCATGTCTCTCACGCGCCTTTTTTTCCGACTCGATCCTCAGAAAGCCTTGCTCCAATATATAACATGAACCACTCGCCCAACCTTGTAGCCCCTTTCGCTACCGAAGATATCTGGAAATAAACCAGACCGTTTAATTGGATGTTTGCTAGATCGGAATTGTGGTTCGTACTACTTTGGTGGCCGTGGCGGCGGGTATTTCGCTTGGCGAAGCGCGTGTGGTTGGTGTGGCACAAATCTGGTTTGACGGCGGCTAGGGTACATCGGAGGTATCTCTTGGGCTGATATGTAGTCTTGGCTTGAACTCTATTCAATTTTTTGGGTCTGAGACAAAGAAACACTTCAGTAGCATGCGCCGGAAAAAGGTCTTCCGTGCCAATGATGTGGCGTACCTTTTTGTTTGAATCTTTATCGTATCATATGCATCAAAATTAACGCACCAATGTGCAACTCTGTGCCTGCTTCTCTGCGTGATCGACAGTAAATTCTGTCGTGCACCTGATGCCCTTCAACTCCTCTTTATCATCGAGAATGTTATCCTCGCTTCCGATTCGCTCCTCAGTAACGCTGTAGACCGCATTCTTCTTGCCCTGGCCCGAAGCACCGAGCCCCTCAGACGCACTTTCTCGTACGCTAGTTCTAGTTGACAATTCGAAATTTTTGTTGCCCATCAATGTACTGTTCGTTGTCAGAAAGGTTTTGCGACGCTTGGCGGGTTTTCCTGCACTACCAAATGTGCATCGTTCGATGTCATCGTACCGATTGTTTTTGGACGAGTTCGCATTCTTCTTGAATAGTGGTTTGAGGGTGGGTACGGAGGCTGCGATGATGCCCATGTGTATTTGCATGCTAAAGTAAAGAAAATCAGCCTCTTTCAACTGTGCATTAATGCGCGAAGGAGAATTGTAGGCTGTCATTTACCTTCCCCAGAAGTTCATACTTTGGTTGCTAAATTTCGTAAGCTTGAAGAGTCAGAGATAATGGTGACTAACTTACAAAGTCTGACCTGCCATTGTTGAAGAGCCGAACTGGTAATAAGCCTTTGGAATGCCCATGGCAGCTGCACTGCCGTCATATGAGTGATTACAGGCTCAAATTGTTGTAAAGATACGTACAGCCAGCCTACGCTCAACAACGCTATCAAGCTCAAACGTGTCTTCCGCGACATCTGTAGGATCCAAATGATTGGTATAGGTATAGTCGCAAATACCACATCAGTAAACATATTGCACGCTTTCCGACGTTAGTGCGATTCAAATTTTTTCCTAGAGATGGGTGGACTTACCTGTGTTCGCCAATGCAGTACCGACAAGGAAAGTCCACGAGTAGCATTTGGCATTGATAGTAGTATCCCAAGCGCCGGATACGGGTGAACACCGAAACGTGAAACTGAAGAATGCAAACAGGCTGAATGCCACGATGAACGCTATCACCGCCCATAAGGTGCGCCTGAACCAGGCGCTGTTCTTGCCCAGTCTGAGCAGGAAAAGCGCGATAGATACTTTCAGCAGAGCGAAACCAATCATAGCTGAAATAATGGTTTGATAGTAGACAGCCTGGTTGATGGCTGCAAGATCAGACACTGATAGGGTTTGTTGATGGCGTCCAAGGCCATGGTAGCCCTGGACGATGAAACATATCAATTCTGTCAGTCCACCAAACTGTGTACATCAGCATCGCTCAGTAACATGAGAATATGGTATTCCGAACTACTTACATATGCTCCTACGATGAATAGATCATCCATTGCGGGCTTGCGTAATACAAATATGCGCGCGTAGAGCCGTAGGCAAACAAGAACAATGGTGATAATGTGCACGATAGTGGACACAGCGAGAATTCGAGTCAGATTGCTCTCAGATGCCCATTCAGGGCCCATATCTGGTTGCCCAGATGGCCCGGTTACGGGAGCCATACTCATGTTGGAAGATAGGAGACACCTGCGCACGAGTAGTGGGCTCAGTTGATTCGAACAAAAAATGTAGCAAGAGGTCGTGATCACCAGAAAACCGAGAAGGTCGTCTATACGTACGGTATTCAGTACTCGAGCTGGGAAACAAGTTTCACATCGCTTGCACATCTCATTAAATCCCAACGACTGTGCCGCCCACAGCGACGCAGGTGATGGCGTTCCATTGAACTTCATACTTGTTGTGTCATATATCACTTCCGCCACCCGCATCCCTTTGGGTTCAGCGGCTCGTACAGACCGCGGAGTCTCAAAGCCAAAGCACGTTGTAACTGCACCGTCCCAAGGTTGAGATGACGGTTTGGACTTAGGCATACCGGTAGGTGTCCTCGACCTGATTTGAGCAGAGCCATGCACTGGTTGTGCACGCAAGCCTTTGTACATGTCAGCAATAATAATGAAAATCAGTCCTCTTGGTTTTTCGGTCAGGCATCGTCACCAGGTCCGTGTTGGGGTAGATTACACTAGTAACTAGTGCCGGTGAGCCCTGCTGATGCTGGCTCCGCCCGCGTCCCGTCCCACGGAACACGGTAGTGACTTTTGCGATGAACGCGTCCGACTTCACTTGCAGCATCCACCTCGAAGAAGCTACAATAGTTATTGTTGTATCTTGTTTGCTTTGTCCAAAGTACCACGATGCCGATCGATCATCGTGGTCGTACGAGCGAGTCGCTTGAGCTCTCCATCCGACCCGCATTGAAGAATCTGCCGTTCCTGCGTGGCTGCGGCATGGTCATCAGAATCGCGACCTCGACCCGGCCGAGCCATCCTATCGGAGCTTTGTGATTCAGCATCTTCAACCGGTAAAACCCAGCGTTCGGTTGAGGACGAATCTCGACTCCCGTATCTTGGGCTTATGCGAGGCTACGGCATAAGCATCTCGTGAGGCCATGTAGAAAGTACGTGGGTTGCCTCAAGGGGGGCCCTATTCCAGTAACTCCGATGCCGAAGACCACAGCGAGCATCCTTCGTCTCTGCGACCACCTCGGGTTCAAATTAGCGAACCTTGCAAGCGTAGTTGCTGCATGCACGTACAATTCTGATATGGGGCAAAGATGTATCGTAGACGCATATATAGAAATGTCGGCGCGCAATTGTCGTCGCTCTATTCCATCACAGCACTTCACTTCTCTTGTTTGGGTTCATAGAAAGAAAAAATGCGATTCTGTGGGATCTCAGCCATTGCGCTGGCTTTGACCAGCGTTGCTTCGTCTGCTGCGATAGCACCCCGCTATGATTTGCTCACAGATCTGCAAAACCAGGCCATAGAAGCACTGAAACAGGCCTAGGCAAACGGTACGCTTGCGAAGAGGAGCTGCTCCCTTCACAACGCATATGTCCGTCGAGACTGGCAAGTAGTTTCCAAGTATTGTTCAAGAAGACGAGAAGCTAACTTCTGCTATAGGGCTTTTTTGAGCAAGAACGAGCGAAAATCCTACATCAAAGCCGTGAAATGCTTGATTTCATCGCCGTCGAAAACACCTGCAGGACTTGTACCAGGTGCAAAAACACGATACGACGACTTTGTTGCCCAACATATCAACCAGACGACGTTGATTCACGGCACGGGCAATTTCTTAAGCTGGCATAGGTATTTTGTGTATGGCTATGAGAAGGCACTGCGGGAAGAGTGTGGCTATACGGGCTACCAGCCGTACTGGAACTGGTTCAGCCATCAGGACGATTTGAGCAAATCTCCCGTTTTCGATGGTTCTGAGACCAGTATGGGTGGTGACGGCGCGTTCCTCAAGCACAACGGCAGTGTTAGTGGTGGCGGCTTGATCCCCTTGCCGTCAGGAAACGGAGGCGGATGTATAAAGAGTGGTCCTTTCAAGAAGTAAGTTTGGCATTCTCAAGCTCTCATTCATCCGTCTAACAACGCTCAGTCTGCAACTCAACCTTGGACCTGTCCTCCCTGCTACAGAAGGATACCCTGCTGTGACTGACCCATTTGAGTGGAACCCAAGATGCGCTCGACGCGATTTCATCTCCACTACCGAAGACTACACTCTGATGAACCTCTTCAACATGACACTCGGCGAGGCTTCCAAGAGCGTATACACATTCCAGAACGAGCTTCAGGGACGTTTCTCCGATGGATTTCTGGGTACACACACCGCTGGACACGTAAAAATTGGTGGTGACGCCGCGGATTTCTTTAGCAGCACGAACGACCCTGTGTTCTTCCTGCACCACGCCATGTTAGATCGTGTGTGGTGGATGTGGCAGGCGTTGCATCTCAACCAGGCAAAGACAATAGCTGGTACGATTACCATCCTCAACAACCCACCTAGTAGAGACACCACGCTGCAAGATATCATCAGCACGAACTTCCTCAACATGCCAGACAGGCCGATCGGGGATTTGCTAGGTTCGCTGGATGGAGAGCCATTCTGCTACATCTATTTGTAGAACATTATGACAATGTATATAGACTGCTTCGAATAAATCATACATTTATTGCATATTTCGGAACTTTCCAGTCATGATTACCTGTTGATGACGGTGTTACGCAGAAGTCAATATTTAGAAACTAACAGAGCCACAAACTAACACGTACCCACACTCCGCAACCCCCTAATTGGTCCGATCACCATCAGCCATCAATATACCACTATCGACTCTACAACAACAACCACTCGATGAATTTCAGCATCGCCATTCCCACAATGATGAAATAAAACAAATGCCACAGCCCATTCCCATAATCGGCGCAGGCATCGCCGGCCTAACACTAAGCCGCAGCCTCCTTCATCGCGGCATTCCAACCATCATTTACGAAGAACAATCCTCCAACCCACGCTTCAACTACGCCATCACTCTCCATGCGACTGCCTACCAACCCCTCCTTGAAACTCTGAATCTCGACGGCACCGCGTTCAAGAAACGCGTCGCTGTTGATGCCGAAGACGGCGGCGCTGGAAAAATCGGAGAGCAAGTGGATTTACCCAGCCACGCAGGTTTGTACACAACATCATCATCATCATCGTTTCGCGCCAACAGAGCGAAGTTCGAACAACTACTCCGCGAAAGTCTCGACATACGTTGGGGACACAGGCTTCAGAGTGTTCAAAGGAGTTCCCAAGGATCCAGGCTACGCTTCCACAATGGCGAATCGTGGTCTGACGGGAAACTTGTGGTAGGCGCAGATGGCGTGCATTCCAATATACGCAAACTCCTACTCCCGGCTTCATCACGGCTGGACGTCCTTCCGTATGTCGCTTTCAACGGGAAAAGGAAAATGGGGAGGAAGGAGTTTAACGACATTTTCGACGACGTAGCGATGCAACGGGAGACGAATGTTTGGGAAGCGAAAGATGGGGATGTGATGCTCAACGTTAGCGTCAATAAGAAGACGAGCGAAGAGGTGGGTCTTAGTTGGATATACACGCGTCCCGTGCGTGGCGATGAGGATGCGCTACATCGTCCTAATAGGTCGAACGAGGACGCACATGAAATACCTGATGAGTTATTTCAGGAGGTCGGTGGGTTGAGAAATCTTAAATCTCCCTTCTCAGCCATATTCGATGCGGAGAAGATGCGCGGAGACAGGATACTGCATTGGCTGATGCGAACGACATCCACGCCCTTGTCGGATTTGCGCAATCTGTTGGCGAAGAATGGAGTGTGCCTCATGGGCGATGCGATTCATGCAGAGCCTATCGTGGGAGGTAACGGAGCCAACGCCGCGATCATGGACGCGTTGACGCTTGCAGATGCCATCTCGAGCGAAGAAGCAAAAGGCTGGGAACGCCTCACTAGTGATATGGAGGGTAGCATATCGAAATGGTATGACGAACGATATTCGAAATGGGTGCAAGGGGCTGAAGAAAGTCAAAAAATCATTGCCAGAATGCATGGGTCGTCTTTGAGTGGAAATGATCACCCAAAGCAAGCTACAAAAGCCAACTACTGCGAACAAGGCTGACGTACTTGATAAACTTGTATACTAAGAAGCTCGTCTGTTATGATTTGATCTATACCCGAAAAGTCACTTTAGAAGTACTCGCTATAAGTCTTAGTAAGACATCTGTAGAATATGAAAAGAAGCATGCCTCAAGAGCACATTTTTTGGCATGCAATAAAACTTATTGTAAAAAAGGAATTATCGTACTAGAAACAAGTAGTCACTGAAGAACGATACAGGTATAGACATCTGGATAGGAAACATCTCTCATATTTTGTATTCAGAGAAACCTGGGCAGCAGAAGCTACCACACAGTCAGACAACTACCAAAGACATGTTGGCATGAATCGTCCGTTGGTCATCCAAACCATAATCCCTTGTCCGAAGTTGTCGAAGCCGTCTACCAGCCACCACCGCCAGTGTCGCCACCCCAGGAAGCCTCACCTCCAGCAGCAGCAGCGGCATCACTACCACCCGCATCAGCACCCCAGCCACCACCTGCATCACCACCATCCTCAGCGACAGGCTGCTTGCAGCGCTGTTCAGGTCAGCCTGTTGCACTTTGTACATGAAATGATATCGAACATACCTTGATAGTGTGACCCATTTCATTACAGTTGTTACACTTGACCTTGGACCAATCTTTGGGTTCGGGGCAGTCACGAGAGAAGTGACCCGTCTTTTCGCAGTTGCGGCAAAGAGCCCTGTCTGGGTTCTTGGGCTGATCGCAGTCTTTGGCCATATGTTCAGTGGAGTCGCAGTTGCGGCAAGCACGAGCGGCGACATTGGGACACTATCAGCTGTTAGTGAAAGGCTAGAATGATTCGCGGGTTCACAATACTTACATCCTTGGAAAAGTGGCCAGTCTCGTTGCACTTGCGGCACTCGACGCCTTCAGCAGAACGGGGCTCAGGACACTCCTTGGAGTTATGTCCCTCCTGTTTGCAATTCTTGCAGGCGTAGGGGTTGACACGTTCTTTAGAACAGTCGCGAGCACGGTGACCGACTTCCTTGCAATAGATGCACTGGACCTCGGGTACGGTGTTCTCGCGCTCAGCCTGCTCTTGCTTGCAATGCTTGCGAACATGACCAAGCTCACCGCAGTTGCCGCAAAGCGGTACACCGCAGTCCTGAACATAGCCACAGGAGGTAAGACGTTCCAGATTCTGGGCAGGGCTCTCAGGCCAACCTTGTGCCATCTTGGCGCGACGAGGTTTGGCAGAGAGCTGAACGGACAAGACATACTTGCAGTCTGGGTTACCTATGAGATCAATGATGGTCATGTTGGAGGCGATCTCTTGCTGCTTTGCGATAAGGAAGATTGCGAGGTCATCCTCACGGAGTGCCTGTTCAACGGCGGCAAGGTTAAACTCATCCATGGTAGCGCGAGCGTATGCCTTCAAGCAGACGCGGAAGGTGTCGAGGTCCTTCTCTTTGGCAGCATCAATCAAAGCGATCCAAGCAGCCTCTGCGTCCATCTCGGGGATGCCAGACCAGTCGACGATACGGCGGGACTTGCAGTCGACAGCGCGATGACCCTGCTGATCGCAGAGCTTGCAGGTGCCATCAAAAGCACGCTCGACCTTGTCGTTGGTACAGTCTGCCTTGTTGTGACCGACTTGACCGCAATTGAAGCACTCGCCGGTGAGACCGCCGCCGCCGTCAGGCTTGTCGGGGCAGTCGCGGGCGAAGTGGCCGGTCTGCTTGCAGCTTTCGTATATGTCAGTACCGTAATAGCTGTCTGATTGGATGTTGCTTACATTCGGCAGCCGTCATCGCCAGTATCACCTCCGCCTATGCCGGCGTCGCCGCCTCCTCCCCAAGAGTTGCCAGCACCAGCGGGGGCCGGATCCCACGAGGAGTCGCCACCTATCGTTATGTCAGTAGAGGCTCGAGGCAGTCGCGAAACGTCGCATACCTGCAGTTGCACCAGTATCCCAGCTCATAGCTTCTGTTGATAGTCGGTGAGATCGAGGCTGATTTCAGAGGTCTAGAAGACGGTATGGTCAGCATACACAATAGGTGTAGAACCACCACTGCTATTTTGGGTTTGTAGTCGCAGTGCCGACTGAAGAACTAGTTGCCTGACGGGAGTGACTAACCTTGATGGAGCTCAGTGACGGAAACGCAACCGGACTGCAACAAGTGTCGATGAGACGATCAGGGTGATCAGATAGTAGGCCAATGCAGTCGGTGGAACGACGGCAGGAGAAAAGATGGACGAGAATAGAGTAGTGGGGTTGCAAAATTGTGTTGTGGATGCGACTGCTCTGTTGATGAACGGTAAACAGGCAGCAGGCCCGTGCTGAAACTCAGCGATGGCGGCGCAGGTGAAGGTGAGATGGGAGTTGTCGATGTCTATCCGAATCGGGAAGTGCACATGTATCGCTTACGGTATGCTATGAGATATGCCGAGCATGGTAAGAGAGGATGCGGATGGTGGTATGTGAGAATGTAACGTGATGAAGGCCGCTTTGGGACGAGAGTTGTAGCAAAAGCGATGATCCACTTCGAAAGCAAGAGCAAGAGCGACAGGAACATTAGGAAGACAAAAACAAAAAAGATAATTCAGAAGCTCTTGTGAACGTTGAACTGGCATTTGGCACATGAAATACGTAAATACTCATCCTACACGCCCAATATCGTGTGCTTTTCCAAGAAGCTGGTATCATGTCATGAACCTCACCAAGAAAAGGCTGAGAGCCTTCGCAGCACTACCCACGACCATTCAATACCTGAACGCCAAACAATGACTGAAAAGAACTTCAAACTGCCGAGACCATGACCGATCATACACCACGGAACTGTAAATGGTTAGCATATGCTTCATGCATGACTGGTAGCGCCCCAAGGTCTTTAGTGTGTCACTTACCATTCGTACCACCAAGAACCACATAGCTCCGATAAACCTGAACGCAGCCAGCCCAGCAACACTGTACAACACTACCGCCAAGTAGATGGTGGCGGCGTCGTTCTGCTTCTGCTGCGCCTCATCGGGACTACTGACGGTGAGCTCCAGGCCACCAGACTGCAGGACCAAGGCAGACAGGCCCAAGTTGCAGAACATCCAGAACAGTACGACACCAGATCGGAAACCCTTGTAATAGTCTTCTTGCTTCTCGCCGGCTGAAGGCACCTTCTTCTCTTCTTTCCACTTGGCGCTGAAGACGCGGAGCTCTGTCTCGTACTGAGTGTTGAGATCCGCATCGTCGGTTGGCGCCTGGATATCCGCTTTACCATCAGCCTTGGTAGTGACTGAAGGAAGCTTCTCTGGTTTGTCGTCTCCCTTGGTACCCCAAGTAATGTCGTGCGTGTTGCAAAAGGCATAGACGTTGAGAATGTTGATGTAGGTGGGTGTCATGAGCAGATATTGGAAGAAAGAAGTGAACATATGCCATGGATCCAGGAAGATGATGGACACGACTAACCACATCACATACGTTGATAGTAGTGATATGATCAAGGTGGCAAAGATCCTATCCTTGAACAAGTCTGCCGCGTTGAAGCCGCCATTGGTTTCGATCTGACCCTGGACGGAGCGAACGGTGATGAAGATGGACGCGAACATGAGGTAGGCCATGATGATGCACCAAAAGTAGACCATGGACATGTACCACTTGTTGGAACCCTGCGGCCGATTACCGAGTGATAATATGAAACATGTTATCAGCACAGCAATGTAGAGCCACTCGAAGACGATGAAGAGGACTTTACCCGCAGTGCCGAGTTCGTTTTGCAAAGAGGCAGTAAGGATGCGGAAGACCAGGAAGAAGTTACCAAGAGCGAACCAAGCAAAGATCATGCTGATAGTTTGGTAGACAAACTCGACAAGAAACATGGTTTTGCGCAAGAAAGAGTGATCACTTCGGAAGATGTCGAAAGAATGGGCCAGGGCGTAGACAGCAGCGAAGAAGGAACCGTTCAACCAGCGACGACGTTGACTGATGAATTCGGCCATGGTGGTCGGCACGTCGGTCTCTCCCGTGGCAGACTTGACGTACTGGAGGATCCAGTGACAATTCCTCTTGGAGACGAGCTCGAAACACAGAATACGATCCTCAGCCAAGTACATGTTGGCAGTGAAGATACCAGCGTTGGCGCCGTGCATCTTCTCACCAGCAAAGTACTTTTCCAGTGGTCCTTGTCCGGTCTTGTCGTTCTGAAGCGCAACGTAGCGGTAGGCGGAGAAGGCACCAGGAAGCACAGAGATGAAGCCAAACGCTGACTCAAGAGGCTTGTCCAGGATATTGCTCATCTTGTACTCGAAGTTTTGCGTCGCTACTAGCGGATTCAGGAGCTTCTTACCATGCACCAACATGGCCTTGATCTCACCACAAGCACCTGCACACATGGGCTCGAGATCGAATGCCTTCCATAGCTGGTAAACCGAGTCTTTACCCGGCTTTGTGCCGGCATCAATAAGCACACAGACGTTGGGATCCAAGACCGTTCCGAATGCCTGAAAGAACCATCGATGAGAGTTGATCTTCTTCTGGTTCTTTTCCTTCAAACAAAAGAGCATCTGGACTGGGGTGTTGCCCTTTTTGACGCCGACAACACCCTTTTTGATGTCGAGCGTCATCTGGGTGGTGTACTCGTAGATATGGGCAGTCACATCCTTGCCGTTGACTTGCTGCTTGGCAATGCCGTCCTGGTAGACACCGAGCGCTGCTAGTACGGCGCGGGTCCTCGGGTTGATCTTGGCACGACCATCGCTGACGACGCAGACTACGATCTTCTTCCACGCGTCCTTGCCCCACGTCTTGCTGTTGGTTCGCGAGTTCATGTACTCGATGTTCTTGATTACACCAATCATAGTCCGCGCAAACAGTTCATCCTCCTCGTTGTACATGGTAATAACAATGAACAGCTCAGTATGCCTTGGCTTTGCGAAAAGCTTCTGACGCAAGGTGAAGCGCTCGGCGTCGAAGTCTGCCGGGTCGCACGTGGCGGCCGAGTAGCGCATATGGGTGAATTCGTCACGCTCCGGGGGCTGTGCATGTGGGACCTGGTTCAGTAACCGCGGCGGAATTGGGCAATCGAGCACCAAATTGCCCTTGAACAATTGGACCTCCTTGACCGTCTTCCAGCGCTTGATTGGGGCTGGGCTGGGCGTAGGCGCAGGCTCATCGTGGAACGGATTCTCGGGATCCATGTCCTCTGCATCATGGGGATCTGGGCCGTAAGAATTGGCTCCGTGTATCATGGGTCTGTTCATGTCTTCATCCTGCCAGTAATGCGTCGGTTGTGTACCGTAGCCGGCGCCTGGGCTCTCGTCATGTGGAGTTGGGTCGTATGGCTGGTTGTAGTATGCATCGTGATGGGCTTGGGGATCGAGGGAGTAATCGGCGTTTTGTTGTTGCGGTCGTGGGTCGTAATCGTCGTGGTAGTTGCCAGCGGCGTATGGGATGTTTTCTACCGAGTACTGTTTCTTGGGTGTCAGTCTGCTGAAGACCGCAATGAACGGCTGAAGGGGCTGCATCGAGGCGCAATACATACACTTGGCTGTAACGGCAGGCGGTCGCCGGACGCTGCTGCTGGATTGGGTCCCATTGGAATCTCCAAGATACCCGACGGTTGTGGTGACGCATAGCGGTCTTGGTGTGGTGATGCATAGCGGTCTTGGTGTGGTGATGCATAGCGGTCTTCGAGTTGGTAGCCACGGAGAGGCTGACCTGGCGAAGGGGTCCGTCCAACTTGTCTTCGTGGATCCATCTCGTACGGGTCGTGGCTACCACCTGGTGCGCCTGAGTAGTACAGTTAGCGGAGGCACCTCGTGGTAGAAAGGGCCTGTTGCGTGGGTTGCAAAGGTGTCAAGACTGACTGGCCTCTCCCATGCGACGTCGAGTCCGCCAAGCGATTACTCACCTAGTCGGTTGTATGACATGCTGGAAGTATTTCCAGCGTTCTGCTGCGCCTTGAGTCTTGCTGCGGCAATGTGACGGGCAGATGAACAGGCCCAAACACAGATACAAGGGGGATGCCGGGCAAAAAGGCCAAAAGGTGCGACTGTTATTGTATGCTGTCGTATAGGCGTTGCGGGTAAGGCGACTGGTGTATCTATGTCCGGGTTTCAGGTGTGTCTGGTGCGTTTGGTGGGTCGGTAGCGCTCCGGAGTTGTTTACTGTAGCAACGAGCGGGTACGCGTGGGCGATCAAATGATGTAACACTAACAGCGCAAGTAACCGGCTGCCGGAAACTGCGCGACTGGGGGCCTCAAAGTCTGTCGAGATGAGGATGTTGAGATTGAGTTCAGCTCACGGCAAACTGACTCCTCGAGGGCTCCTCCATTCAAGTGCACCTGAGCAGCTGCCAAGGAAATCATCGTGGGGGTGCGCCACACTTCACACAGCCCTGCCATTACGAAGCCTCCAAGCTCTATTTCCGTCAAAGCGTTCATCATCAACGGCCGCGAGCAGGCCGAAGGCTGTTGCCGCCATCGATAGAGGGCTGAGTTGCACAGGTTGACTCGACAACATGGTTTCCGTCGACTTCTCAGTGTTACGCTGGGATACCAGGCAAGTCATGAGCCACATGCAGACCAGACGCGGCTCTGGCAGCTGGACGACTTCGGAAACCCCACAATGGCCGAAGGGACAAGTCACTCGCGCATTGTACTTCTTTACACTACACCGTGTATGCCTACGAGTACGCAGCGAAAGCAGTCTGAAGCCTTGATTCACGGCATCGCACCCGAGTTGCATCAAGACCATGGTGCATTGACAATCGCCTGTTGTCGCGTCTGGTGTGTCCGCGTCCGCGAGCAGTACCTGTCGATCCCACGTCATCTGCGGCGGAGCACACCAATTGTCAACAGGACATTTTGCGCCAGTACGCAGTCGCATCACTCTTGTGGCATTGTGGTTAGCTACGCTTCCACGTCTTCCATACTGTGGAATCTTGCAGTCGGTTGCAGGTACGGGTAGTCAGACTTGCTGCAAGATGTCGCTATACCCGACGGGTCTAATCCCGACGATACGCCGTCCCCAGATGCCGCATATCCTCGTCTTTCCACAACACTCACCTCACACCCATCTAGTACACACACACACCCCTAACGCCTCTCATATCGCACAATGAGTGACGCTAAATCCCCCAAACCGGTTTCTGTCCTGTTCGTCTGCCTAGGAAACATCTGTAAACACGCCCCACCACCCTCCATACCTGCGCCACAGGCAACTAACAGGTCCCACCAGGCCGTTCAACAATGGCAGAAGGCGTCTTTCAGTCCCTCACCCAACCCTCGCACCCCCTCGTTTCGGCGATCGACTCGTGCGGCACCGGCGCCTACCATGTCGGTTCCAGCCCCGACTCCCGCACCATGGCCACTCTCAAGGCGAATAAGATAACTACATACCGCCACTCTGCACGCAAGTTCTCCCCTGGCAGCGACTTTGAAAAGTTCGACTACATACTCGCCATGGATGATGAGAACCTTGAGGATTTGGACGCGTTGAGGCAGAGGGAGGTTAAGAAGAGGGGTGGTGATGACGAGGGTGTGGGCAAGGTTATGCTGTTTGGTGAGTTTGGAGGCAAGATGAGGAAGGGGAGGCGTGGGGAGAGAGGCGAGGAGATTGTAGATCCGTACTATGGGGGTGATGATGGATTCAAGGCTGCGTATGAGCAGTGTCTGAAGTTTGGGAGTGTGTTTTTGGAGAGGCTCGAAAAGGGAGAGCTGAGCTGAGAGGGGAGACGAGGCTGACGAAGAGTGGGAAGCTATTTTGGGTGTGGAGTGTTTGTGTGTTTAGATACCCCATAGACTGCCATAGGCTACAATGCATGTACAATGCCAATTAGACTCTAAGAAGCCTCATCACAATGCGTGATTCCTCGGGGCTATAATTCGGCATCGTGTCGTGTCGTGTCGTGCCGTGCCGCTACGAGTTCCGCTTAATCTGCCTCTCTAGATCCAGCAGCTTCTCTACCATCTTTCCTCGCATGAAGTCGGTCAAACCTAGACTGCGCAAATGTTAGCCCCACGCCCAATCCTCATAGCTCCAAGCAATATGCTCACATTCCCTCTCTCGTCACAATACGATACGTGCCGCTGTTCTGCCAGCCTCCGTCACCTCCACTAAAGCGACCATTGCCATCGACTTCCACACTGCCGAAGATGTCCTCGGGCCACGCAATGCGCCCATAATCTGGTGGGTTCCTCAGATCGCTAATGTGTATCCAACCTCCATGACCTGCACCTCCCATGCCGCCTTGGTGGTTCGCGCCGCCTGCGCCATCGTTCGGTCGTGAGAGGTTGGAGCCGCCTGGCGACGCGTAGACGGCTGCTTGCGATTGTACATATGGGTCTGACATGGCATGTGTGGCGAAGACAGAGGATAGGATGGGCAGGAACTGCGGGTTCTCCATGAAGTTCTGCGGTGTTGGTGGGAGAGCAGTGCATGTGCCTATTGCAAGTTGCGGTGTTGGAGGTTCGGTAGGCAGTAGGGATAGCAACCGCTTGCTCGGATCGAACGGGTCTTTATGTACGTACTGGACTGTGTTAGTAGTCAGCATTGCGAGAGCGCAAAAACATACAATGTGTGGGTTCTCTGGCAATGTCGAAGCATGCCTCGCGCCTCTAAGCCGTAGTGTTTGCGCACAAGGGCGTATGCGACGCGCAGAACGCACAAAGGTGTTTGCAAACATCTGATACAATACGGGACACATGGGTCTATGCAATTCCAAGTTACGAGGTTTGTTTACTATCGTTGCTGGAAGTAAGACGAAACGCTTATTGCTCAGAGGCTCGACTACTAACAATGACGAGGACTCGGGAGTCCGCACTAGGGCAGCGGCACATGAAGCCGCCCATTGCCCTTTGCGTCTTAGTCACTACTACGTCAGCCACCGCGATTATCTATTACCACATATCCGGGATAGCTCCAACAAATTTGCTATGAGTCCTAGATAGTGCCGCTATCCCGCGTGGACCCCCGGAAAAGCACACCTGGTTGTAACCCAAGTCTCGACCGCCGGCCCTGACCATTCCCCAAACCATTGCTAGCGTGACCCCACTAGCCATGCAAAATGTTTGTATGGGCGAATGGGAGTGCTGACGCAGTTAGTGGAAGGGTAGGCCGATCGGTCTATCGGCTCAAGTAAGTAGACAAGGTGCTTCGTGGACAAGTATCTTTTCACCTTCGACTCATCATTCTTTCTCGTCTTGTCGCAGTTCTATATCCCATGGCTTCGGACGCTGTGGAGATAGCACCCATCGAGAAGAGGGTCGAGGAGGCGAGCGGTGCGAAGCAGACAGGGCTGCACCAGGATGTCGAAGTCGGCCCTGAACTGGTTGATATCGACAGGATTGAAAGGGTGTATTCGTAAGTTGTACGTTTCCCGTCATAGATCATACCAACAGCCATCCAGCAAGCTCGACCGCCGGATTCTTCCAGCATTCTGGGTCCTGTACTTTTTGTGCTCAGCGATTCGTTCCAATATCGGACTTGCTCAGACCATGAACCTGGCAGAAGGCCATGATCTCGGATCCGTACTCAACATCACACCGAAACAGATCTCTACCGGTCTGGCACTGTTCTACGTCTGCTATGTCATCTTCGACCTTCCTTCCAACCTCATCATGTCAAGGGTCAGCCCACACGCCTGGATGAGTCGCATCGTCACTTGCGTTGGTATCATTGGCATGTGCCTAACTGCCATGAATGCTGCTTGGAACCTCTAGTAAGTGCTTGTGATGCACGTCTTGTCGATAGACTAACAACAGCGCAGCCTCCTCCGTCTGCTACTGGGTATCGTTATTGCCGGCATGTGGCCCGGTATGTCATACTATCTGACCCTGTTCTACCCTCCGTCTCGCACAGGCAAGCGCATTGGGCGTTACTTCACAGCATCCCAGATGTCTGCGGCGGTTGTCGGCCTAGTTTCAGCTGGCTTTCAAAAGATGGATGGGGTAGGTGGCCTGGTAGGGTTCCAGTGGATGTTCCTACTCTACGGTATTGTCGGCTTCATTGTCGGGATATCGCTCCTTTGGTGGCTTCCCGACAGACCACTCCCCCCTGGTCAAGTTCGTCAGCGAACTGGATTGGCGAAATGGCTGCCGCAAGGCAAACCAGCCCTGGAAGGCGAAGACGCACGCATCCATTACGAAGACTTGACTCGCGTCTACAGCCGCAAGCTGTGGAACATGAAGGACCTCTGGCACGTCGTAATCGATTGGAGAATCTACCCCCTTGTCATCATGTACTTTGGCGTAGTGGGAGTAGGCAACGGAACACAGGCTTACGCAACCGTTATCATACGCGGCATCAACCCGAGCCTCACAGGCATCCAGCTCAGTCTGCTCTCGGCACCCATCTGGATTGTAAGTACCCAAGGCTTGTTGAGTGAGTTGAGCTGATTGTGACAGATGGACCTCATCGCCATTCTACTAGTGACGCCAATTTCGGATCGTTTCCACCACCACCGTCCTGCTTTCTTCAGCGGCGCCGTTGTGATACAAATCGCCGGTTTGTTGATCGCCACATTCGCCAAAGACTGGTCGCGTTACGGCGGCGTTCTACTTATCGGCTTCGGACTGGGCCCGACGGTGCCCATTTGCATGGCCTGGTCCAACGAGATCTTCCAGCCCCGCCACGGAGAGGTGGGCGTGGCAGCAGCTAGCGCACTTGTGTCTGGACTTGGTAATCTGGGAAGTATCTTGACAACCTACGCACTCTACTCTGGATGGCCCGAAGATGCCAAGGACGGCCCGCACAAGTACCGCAATAGCAACTTTGTCATGATTGCGATTCTATGCGCCAGTATACTCAGCGCAGGAAGCATGGTCGTCTTACTGAAGGTATTTGGTGACAACAAGGGAAAGCACATTAGTAGTGCAAGCTCGACTAGCGAGGGCGAGGGCGAGGGTGCATACGTGGATGGAGCTGCACGGCGCGAGGTTCAGCAGAGGGGTCTCGGACGAATGTTCTGCTTCCGATGAAGAACGGGTGGAGAATGATCCTGCAGGCGGTGATTGGCAAAGTGGACGGGTCATGGAGAAGACATTGGTTGGGATGGGTTTCTGGAATTGCCCATAGGGGCAGAGAGTCACGAGGAACGTGGAGCAACTCGCGTGGAGGCGGGAACCAGCTCTACTTGATGCAAGTCAACGTCGACGGGGCTGACAGCGTTGCTGCAGACTGCTGCAACACAAGATGTACAAGTACCACAAGAAACAATACGGTATCCGGATCCGCTGTCGCGTTTGCCTGTGTCATTGCGATTGCCCTCGCATGTGTGGCTGATAACGATAGCCGACCAACTCGCAGGCAGAGCCAAGAGGGGCTTCACGATACCCCCAGCTTCATCGCCTTTTGCGCCTAGCCTGCTTCCCCATAACCCCATCTTTTTCTTCACCTTGCGCCGCTTCCGGCGCCCTGCCTCGCCTAGAAAGCCTCCCAACCTCTGCTCTCGACATCCACAGCACTCCGTGTCTCGTTAGGAGCGCGCCCCACGACAGCTGTCCATGCACGGCAGTCGACGATCTGACAAGCGATAAACCGTGTCACCGAACTCTGCCCCCTCACATCGATCAGTCACGTCCAGTCGCTGCAAGCACGCGCTTCAGGGAATTATCATACGAAGCCTTTCCCTCGCCCCCCCCCCCAAAGCACGTTTGATGGTGGCCCTCGCAGCGTAGTAGCGGGGCAGTGAGCCAAGCGCGGTATACTCGCAGCAACAGCGCCCCCAGAACCACGGCTTGCGCGCCCCGCTGTAAAGAGACAGACAGCAGTGACGTAAGTGTTCACTCCCTTTCAGACCACCGTCCACGGTTGCACGGGCGGGAAATGAGGTTGCCCCAATAGTCGCGCCGACCTTCACATGCTTTGGAAGCCACCCGCTCGTCTGGCCCAGCCCTGCATCGGCATACCTGCTAACACTCCATGTCTAGTCCCCCCAGACTCTCACCAGCAACGACCCCGGCTCAAGCTTCAGCCAGTGCCCCGAAGCACGGAAAGCCCCACTATACGACCGCCGTTCCATCCATACCACGCGCATCATGTCCGCCGCAATCGACAACGAAGATCTGGAGGAGCTCTCCATCTCCATGCCCGCCCAACGGCGAGGAGCGGGCGCAGCGAGCACCACCAAGGCCCAGGACCATGCCGTCGCGCCGCCCACTGCGCTCGGCACAGCTGTGCAGGAGAGCAAGAGTAAGGACTCCAAGGCGAACCAGCGGCTCGGACAGTACACCATAGTCAGGACACTGGGAGAGGGCTCGTTCGGTAAAGTCAAACTGGCAACACACCAGGTCAGCGGCCAGAAGGTGGCTCTCAAGATTATAAACCGCAAGCGACTGGTCACCCGAGACATGGCCGGCAGGATAGAGCGTGAGATCCAGTACCTGCAGCTGCTGCGGCATCCTCACATCATCAAGCTGTGAGTTGTTTGTATGCCTCTGGATTCATACACTGACCCCTCGCAGCTACACCGTCATAACAACGCCGACGGAGATTATCATGGTCCTTGAGTACGCCGGTGGTGAGCTGTTCGACTACATTGTCAACCACGGCAAGCTGCAGGAGGCCCAAGCGCGCAAGTTCTTCCAGCAGATCGTATGCGCCGTTGAATACTGCCACCGACACAAGATCGTTCACCGAGATCTGAAGCCAGAGAACCTCCTGCTCGATGACGAGAGCAACGTCAAGATTGCCGACTTCGGACTCAGCAACATCATGACGGACGGCAACTTTCTCAAGACCAGCTGTGGAAGTCCGAATTACGCCGCACCCGAAGTCATATCCGGGAAGCTGTATGCTGGTCCCGAAGTTGACGTATGGAGTTGCGGTGTCATCCTCTACGTTCTACTGGTAGGCCGACTACCCTTTGACGACGAGTACATCCCCACCCTATTCAAGAAGATCGCCGCCGGCCAGTACAGCACACCGAGCTATCTATCTCCTGGCGCCACGTCCTTGATCAGGAAGATGTTGATGGTCAACCCCGTACACCGCATCACGATTCCTGAACTTCGGCAAGATCCCTGGTTCACCAAAGACCTTCCCGCATATCTAGAGCCGCCTGCCCAAGACTTCTTCGACAGTGGAGCCGATCCGAACAAGGCAATCGATCCCAAGGCTCTGGCGCCATCGGCGGATGCTCCTCGTGTACAGGCGCTACACGAGAACGTTGTCTCGAAGCTTGGTAAGACTATGGGTTATGCAAAGCATGATGTGCAGGACGCTTTGGCGCGCGATGAGCCAAGTGCGATCAAAGATGCCTACTTGATTGTACGAGAGAACGAAATGATGCGGAAGAACCGTAAGCTGACCCCTGTCTTGCATCGTACGTCTCTAACAATTGGCTATAGCATTATTGACGGGCCCTGAATGGGACCATATGTCGCCCCCTACTCACGACAGTCACATGGATCGATTCAGGCCTCAATCGTTGAATGCCGCTACTCGTCCACAGTTTATACCCCCGTCCAACTCGGAACACGAACGAGCACGTCAAGGCTCAAACGCTAGCAGCCAACTCGCGAATATTCGAAGTCCTGTGAGCACAGTTGCTATCTTGCCGAGCAGTCTTACAGAATATCATAAAGCCTACATGAAAGGCCACCCAAGACCGCTCAACAAGGTGCAAGAGAGTGATGGTCTCCCGCCCACCCCAGAACAGACCGAGGAACAACGGCAAATCTCTGCCAGGAGGTTGAAGCCGAATTTCCGCACGATGCCAGAAGCAGGTAGAAACAAACCCGAGCCAATGACGAGTTTGCCAGCCAAGAAGCCACGAGCGACCAAGTGGCAATTCGGTATTAGATCGAGGAATCAGCCTGCGGAAGCTATGCTTGCAATATTCAAAGCTCTGAAAGCGATGGGTGCCGATTGGGAAGTACCCAAGATACGCAGGGCAGGTGGCAGGAGCGGATCCCGCAGTCGCAGTACTTCCCAGACTCCTGATGACCGCTCGCCACCGAAATCACGAAGCCAATCGCAAGATTCGATTTCATCGCACTCGTCCCACGAAGATCAAGGAGCTAGGGTGAATTCGCCACATCGTGAGCCGCTTGGTGTACGTAGCAAGGACGCAAACGAGCAGGAAACAAGAGGCCGGCAGAAGAGGCATTACAACCATACCAACGACTGGGGTTATCATGTACCAGAAGATCCATGGGTCATCAATGCACGCTTTCGCAAAGAGGGCATGTTCCCTCCCGGTGTCGCACATCCCTCCTCCACGCACTCGTCGCGTGTTGATCTCGCCAACGACCCCTCAGGTCTTCGCAGGCGTAGTTCAACCAACGCAAGCATATCAAGTAACAGTCACGGGGTAGAAGGCATGACCCCGTCTGAGCGTGCGGCTTCTCGTGCGGCTTCTCGCGCAGCTTCCATTAGCGAAGGGTATCTTGACTCCGACGAGGCAGTCTACATCTACATGTCCATTCAACTGTACAGTATCGACCGCGACTTCTTCGTCGTAGACTTCAAATGCGCAGGCTACGAACGTCTCGTTTCCAGCCTTGTCCGTGAGATCAAGGCGTCCCCCTCCATCACATTATCCTCTAGTCATTCAAACCCGCATCAAGATGGCTGGGATGATGAGCAAGGTGTGTGGCGCAGACTCGGTGAAGGTGAGCCGCTGCCCGAGGATCTGGCGAACAAGCTCCGCGAGGGAGGTACGGATATCCTCCGAGAGCGGACGGAGCTTGTCGGTGCTGGACGACAGGAGGGAGAGAAGATTGTTACCAGTCCTTTCCCTTTCTTGGATGTCGCTAGTACGCTCATTCTGCAGTTGAGCGGAGAGTAGTCATCGTACTATGAGACGGATAGACTTTATGCCATGTTGAATTGGACTTTGTGGAACGGGGAAACAATGCGATTTGCACAGCACGGGTCCGCAAACGTTTAGACCATGGATAGAGGCAGATGTACGAGGAGGCTTTTGATACCAGTGTAGTATAGTCCGCCCAATACATCTTTCTGAATCATACAACTTCTCTCACGTCGTCTCATCGTAATGAGGGCTCTGAAGTAACACCATCACCAACCATTCATACATTTACAACTGTACACAATAACCAAGAGCAGGAGAGATATCGCATCAAAAAAAAAAATCAAGAAAAAAAAACCCGCCCTTTTTTGTTACTCGATCGTGCATTTCATTTGCCCAACTTTGATCGTCTTTCCAACCTCTGCGTCCACGCAACTGCCTATACTAAATACACATTTTGGAACAAAAGGGTGGAGAAGAGCGTAGCAGCAGGCCGCTTGGAGCAGAGAGAAAACAGCGCAAGGGCAGAGAAAGGTGTATCATGATCCGAATACAGGCATCTATCGCATGCCACCTGCGCCGAAGCCGCCAGCAGCGGCCCCCATAGCACCTAGCCTGGAGGCGAGCTTGGGGTATTTTTCCTGTACCTAGAGGAAAGAGTTAGTATTTGTTCTGGTCTGGAAAGCGTGTTTGGTGACATACCTCAAGTTGTGTTCTGGTCGCCTCAGCGTAGCTAAGAGCATTGACAATCTCGCCTTCTGTCCTCGACAGCTCAGCCGCACGCTCAAAGTACTTGAGCGCCTCTGTGACCTTCCCTTGCTGCAACAGCAGCTGTGCCATGGTTGCAACAGCAATATCGCATTCTGGGTCGATAATGAGTGCCTTCTCGCAAAGCTTCTCGGCATCGTCGAAGTCATTCTTCCATTGGAATAGCGCGAGCGCCTTGTTGATGAGGGGCAGGACGTTCATGCCGAGGGGCTTGCTCGTCTTCTCCATCTCAACAGCAGTGTCGAACTTCTCGATAGCCTCCTGGTACTTTTGCTGGTCGAGCAGCAGTTCTCCGTAGTAGTTGTAAACGTCGGGTACCTGGGAGAAGTTCTTCATGCAGCGACGGAAAGTGGCCATTGACGAGGCGATGCTGCCCATCTTGTATTGTGTGACACCGAGTTGAATATGCGAGAAGATGAAGTCCTTGTCGAGGTCGATCGACTTTTGGTAGTCCTTTGCGGCCTCGCCGAACTCGGACTTGATGAAATGTAGTTGTGCGCGGTGGTAAAAGATGTCGGGATCGCTGGAGTTTTGTTCGAGGGCGGCGGCGAAGTCGGCTTCGGCGGCTTCAGGGTTGGCAAGCTCCAAGTGCATGCTGGCGCGCTTGATGAAGCTCTGTGTTAGTGTGGGCTGGAGCTCAATGCTCTTGTCCATGTCCTTGAGCGCGTCCTCGTTGTCGCCCTTGAGGTAGCTAAAGGTTCCACGCATGTTATACGCGAAGGCTTCGTGCTCCCCAAGGTCTCCAAGCTCGACTGCGCGGTCGAAAGCTGCTGCAGCTTCCGTATATCCATCGCCGGTCTTGGTTGCCATGGCCTTCAGACCCTTGCGCAGCTGGCCCTTTCCGCTCTCCTCATCGAGCTCAGCGTCGTCTTCGAGGCCCTCCGGTGTTGATTTGGGCCGGAAGCTCTGGAGGTAGTTTGTGATGAACGTTGGGCTGGGCAGCTTCTTCTCCTTGGAGGCGAGAATCGCCTTACCCTTGGCATCAGCGACCTTCTTCAACAGACGCTCAACGCTCTGTGCGCTGCTCTCGTTGCGGAAGCCATCGATGATGCAGCTCGCGGTGTAGTCAAGAAGCGCTTCGCTGTTGCGCTCGACCTGCTCGTATGCGTTCGCTCGTCGGTTGAGCGCCTTTACGTATTCGTTGTCGAGGTTGATGGCCGCAGTGGTGTCTTCAATAACCTTGTCCCACTCAGACATGGCATTGTAGCAGGCGGCGCGGTTCGAGTAGAAGACAGGATCTTGCTTGCAAAGTATGGCCTTGCCGTATAGGTCGATGGCGCGATTGTAGTCCTTGGAGCCGTAGGCCTTGTTGCCTGCAGCCTTGAGTTTTGCGGCATAATCTTTCCGGTTCTGCGACCCGTTAGCATCGAGAGATAATTGATCATATCTAGGGGTGGCGCACCTCGTCCGATAGAGCGCCTACGCTGTTCTCGTCCACCTCTGGGAGCTGGTCTTCGGTTGTTTCCGCTACAGATGCCTTCTTCTCTATTACCTGATCAGTCTATGCTCTTGTCGTAGTGGTGCATCTACCTACCAGACTCTGGAGATGCCTTGTCTGACGCTGGGTCCTTCTCAGCCCTCTCCTTTGCGCGCTTGCGCTCGCGTTGTCTCTTGCGCTTTGTCGCCGCCGTGTCTGCCGCGCTATCTCTTGAATCATTGGAGAAGTAGTAGACAGCACCACCGGCACCAACGACCAGCGTTATGCCCGCAATTGTGTAGACGACGCCCTTGTTCTCCGACGCCCAATTCGACAATCGGTCCCATAGCGAGTTGTTCGTGTCGACGGGAATCTGTACAGGGAAAGGCCCGGGGCCCTGCGGTACAGGAGCATTTACGGGCGCCATGGCCGGTGTATTCAGGTGTGTATTAGGTAGATGGCGGTTTGGAGAGCCCGATGTCGTAGTGCTCAATGGCGTTGGGCGGTTGTGTGTTGAGCCGCAGAAATTTGGCTGCAAGCTTGAACGACGTGAGGGCTGTGCTCGGGCCTGCGCGGACGTCATCTCAAAGACCCACATGGTGACTAACGTTCCCTGTCTCTCAAACTCGACAACATGGGCATTGTGAACCAGATAGCAGCTGAGCAGCGCAAAACTCTTTCATGTGGTTCGTCACGTACTATTTGTACTCGACCTGATGCCGTCAGTTTCGGTCCTTGACTTGATCGATCAAACTGTCTCGCAATACTCTTTGTCCAACATCCTCAAGGACCCTCATCCATTTCGACATTCTGCAATTCGATTCGTTACATCTATACCTACCATGGTCCGCTACCCGTCGAAAACATGCGCCTCTTGTAAAAACTTGGACAAGTTTCAATATTATCAGTAACCTGGTCAAAACAGCCATCTGATGAACTAGTCGTAGTTTCGTTTCTAGATGAATCAAAATACAAGTCACTCGATGCGGTCCATAATTCTGTCAAGATGTAGCGACTTCAATAGAAAGGTATACATACGCCATACCTTCATCGTTTGCAACCAACCACACAAGGACAACTATCCAATCTGTAATAGTGCCCAAATACAGGCCATCTTGAAATCAAGCGCTCTTCCAATGGCGAGGAATACAAAGTACATACGCGCCCGCAGTTAGGTACGATCTGAAACTAACAAACAGTGGCCAAAGACATCCGCAGAAGGGCAGCCTAGAACTGGAGATTACAGGGTGCGGACAGAGTGATCGAAGCTCTCAGGAGGCTGACAGCGATAGCCAAAGCTCGAAGTTTGTTCTGAACCGTCGGGGGATGGAGGTTGTAGAGTACATGCACTCCATGCAGTAATCTACCATGTAACACTGAATCAAGTCAATGATCAAACCAAGGGGTTGAAGGTGGATGTTCGGGAAGGGGCGATGGGAAACGGATACGAAGATGTGCAACAAGGAGTCGTCACTAGGCAATGATGTGAGCTTTCATACGATCCAATACACGCTTTCTTTTGCAATGTGTATATGTCGTAAGTACGTGAGAGATTTCACACCATCGCGCGAAGCCTATTATCATGGAATTGAGTACCCTGGCGCTCATTTCTGCTCAGGCTCTGCTCCACTCGACGTAATGTAATTACGACTACAAGTAGTCGGTAGTGAGCCATGTACTTTGTACTTCACGACGCCAAGAGTGCATTTTATTCAAGAAAGAAGATACGTAGATCCGTCTGACCATTCAACCTTTCATTATGCATAAACATTATCTACACGCAGCAAAGCAATACCCCACAAGAAAGAAGCTCATAGCATACTCCTCCTCTTGGCCAGCTTTTGATACTGCCGCGACGTCCTCGTATGCCCATCCTCCATCTCATAGTCCGCCGACGCTATGCTACCCTGTCTCAAAGTTGCGGGTGCTCTGAAACTCTCTACACCACTTGCTGGCCGGAACTTTCTCGGCGCGGAGTCTTTCCTGCTTAACCGTCGTTTAATCACCTCGGAGATATGAGAGAGATAACTATTGCTAGCCTTCGCCTCTTGTGGGGCAGCTTCGTGTACCGGGCCGTTGCCATGACTGTGCTCATGCGGGTGCCCGTGATTATTGAGGAGATGTGATTTTTCACCGGGCTCCATATATAAGTGGCTACCCTCATGATTGACAAACCAGTTCACCATGTATTGTTTGCCTTCTGGCCCACCACCACAAGATCCGGCGAGAACGTGCGAGGGAGGCGAGTTGACTGCGAGAGCAAAGAGGTTTGGTGGTTCACAGAAGTCTGTCACTAGTCCGCGGTGCAGTATGAAGTAGATGAGAACGAAGATGTTCATGGCGAAGACGAGCGCAAGTATGAGGACCCATGCTCTAGACGCACCAGGCACGCCGCCAGATGCGTATTGTTGAGCTTTGAGCGATGCGTTGAAGTACTGCGTCTGGAACTCGTCTAGCATAGGGTACGTGTAGTTCTAGGGCAACAGTCAGCATACGGAATTGTGTGTAGCAAGCGGTGAGTTTCCAATAAGACAGCAGATTTGGAATGCTGATAGGGGTCGATTCGAAGTCTTGCGAAGGACCATTATCTTGGAGCCTTGGTGGACATTCCGAGCCCACAAGAAGGAATTCATAGCCCAGCGCCGTCGCCCATCCGCTGTGTAGCTATGAAAGTCATAGGAGAGGAAGTTAGATAGTATGAAAGAGCTTGCATACCCAGAACGTTACGAAGGGCGTATCCACCATGCTCAAAAGCAGGGTGGATCCAGACAAAACAGCCAGAGCCTCCGCCAAACTAGGCAAGGCCTTGCTGAGTTCTATCTTCTCTGGATTGGTAGGCTTCAGTATCAATTGTGTCAGGAGTCTAGAGGTGCTAGCATTCGCATCCATGAGACCGGTGCCTAGGGAGAGACTGTTCGCCCAATCAGTACCTATGTCACGCCAATTGGCCACGCCCTTGGTGTTGGTGCTGAGTTCTGTTCCAGTCTCGACAAAGGCCATTTTGTCGTTGGGGTCTTCGCAAATTGCTTCCATTGTGGCTCCAGAACCAGTGACGTTATGTCTTGTACTGCATCCTGGCCTGACTGAAACTTGTATCTTGCACAAGGAATAAATGCCTACCCCGGACATACCCATATCATCTGGACCACCCTGTCCGAGAAGGTAGATTGCCGGTCGTCCCCATACGGCACTGGTATGATTCAAGACTGTATTGAAAGGCATAGGCAGTTTGCCGAAAACAGGTGGCCAGTTTAGTGTAGTCGTATTGTCACTGGAGTCCCATCCGAAGATGTCGTCGACCACAGTCTTGTTACGCGTGGTGGCCCCATCTCTGATGCCTGGAGTGGTGACCCAGGTGGTGATATTCACAACGTTGCTCGTGTTCCACATATCGTACACGATAGGCTCCAACTCGGCCTCGTTCAAGTTGACGCATAGTACGTTCATGATGGGTGACGGTACTGACGCACGTAGTGAGTAAGTTCCTTCGGAATTTAACTCTGCCGGCTGCAGGATCCCATTTCTCTGATCGCGTGCAGCAGAGAAGACGCCTGAATGTGGCATCGCCATTGTTATGTTGTTGATAACTCTTCCGTGCTTCTTAGATGCCTCGGCAGTATCGACAATGTCGATCCATTGTCCAGTGACCGTAGTGTTTTCGTACAAGAGACCAAAGCCTTGGGGTCGTGACTTCAACTCGGACGTACCATTGCCATTTCTAGAGGAAAGATCCCAATCAGAGAGGTAGCGCTGGAAGTTATGGTAACCCTGACCAGCGTGCTCCATCTGCACACATGTCTCGCCTTGGTGGTCTTTATCGGTGCGAATAGGTGTTTGGCACATGTGTTTGAGGTAATCGATGTTCGCAAAGTCGCTCTTGACCCGGCCAGCCAATACCAGGCCATTATCCCAGTTGCCATCTCTCAACATAGGCTGGACAGTAGCAGCGGCGGCAGACGAATACAGCGTCGCCAGAATAGCGCTCAGTAAACTCATTATACCCAGAAAGGACAGCCCAGCATACTTAGCAGACTCCCAGTGCGTGATCAGAGTCCCAGGCTGAACAACCCATCTCCACATGCTGAGCTCTGACAGCGTTACACCGCGACCATGGTCTTTCATGAACGCTCTTCGACTGAGCACCTGTCCAAGAAAGGCTACAAAAGCTGTGACAAAGGACAACTCGATAAGCTTGGCCATGACCGTTGTAAGCAGAATAGCATCGGATGGCGTAATAGGACCATGGCTGGTAATGCGCCGACCGTAGTGAGGTGCGCGGATAGCCAGAGCTAGGAAGATTCCCGAGAACAAGCACGAGAAGACCGAGATGACAATCAGAGAGAAGTTGAGCCAGGTGAAGCGCGGGTGGTAGAAGTCCCGGGTAGTTGCACACTCGTGTATTGGGCGAAAGTCATTCTCGTATGCCGACTTGATGGAAGGAGCGCCACCGCCTCGTCTGAGTCCATCGGTGTCGGAGGCATGTATATATGTCTCGTACTCGTTCACACTGAGGTTACTTTGCTTTGCGTTCTTCAGGATACCATGCCGAAAGTCTTCGTATGTGCCGACGTCCGGGCTCGCCCTGCCAACGTCAGGGCTGAACCTGTCTCGTCGTAGATCTGGCGTTGACTCATTCGAGCTCTTGGGGAAGCCTCCAAAGTACGGATCGGCAGAGCCTGGAGGCGAGAAGGTGCCAGGGCTCTTTGTTGGTGGGCTCTTGGGGCCAGGGCCGACGGCTCGTCGCGGGATGGGTTGTATGCTGACACGTCTAGCAGTCTGAGTGGTCGCACCAGATGCCGCTATGCCCAGTCCACTGTCCTTGCCTTGCTGGAAGCCGTTCGGGACATCTGCCTCCTCCCCCTCCCCCTCTTCCTCCTCTTGTACGATGCTTGGTGTGTTGCGGCCGACGGCGGTAGTATCGCTCTGTTGCCGTGGGTAGTTTGGTCGAGCAGACGGTGGGGTAGTAAGGCTGAAAACGTGGGAGTTGTTGGAGAAGCCGAGCGAGGGCAGTGCAGGTGTGTTGTCTGAACTCTCAGAAAGATCCGAGGACTCTTGCATGAGTGGCCGGCGATCGACCATGATGCCTGGTGTATAGCGCCCTCGTTTGTTGTTGCCTATGTTCCAGCCTTTTTCTTCCTATAGTGCTCTTGCGGACCGTGTTGCCGGGAGGCTGCGTACGGTCGCGTTTGTACAACCGGAGCCCGCAGGTGGGCAGCTCAGCGTGGATGCGACGGGAAGATTTGACGAGAGGGAATAAGGTGATGGACTGTCGCAACAAAGAGAAACCGCATGGAAAGGCCCGTCTGTGAAAAGCCTGACAAGTCAGGCTGGAGGGGATTACTATGACCCGACTGTCCGCAGTCGTCGCACGCACCTTCAGCTCTATCCGGGCGTCTGCAAGCTATTCGCTTGTGGCGCAGGATTCCGGCCCCCAAACTACATCCAGACCCATCTGCTGTGCCTTGAAGTGGTCCATAGTCTCCATGATACCTCGTCTGCCCGGTCGCGAACACGCCGGTATTGATCAGTGCTGCCGGCGCTTTGCGAGGGTATCTAGCTGTCTGGGGAGCTTGACGACGCTCGTCTCTCCTGGCATGGGTTGCAGTGTGCCGCAGGCAGTAGAGCAAACATTCACAGTCAGGCTGCAAGTAGAGGGCATCAGGCTGTCTCAACAAGCCGGGTGCTGCATGGTGGTACGCGGTGGCAAGCGATCGGGTGCGGCGGCGGGGTGGTACGCGGTGCCCAGGTGGGTTGGAGTATTTGGTGTTGGATCCCCACCCACACACTGGCATGCTTCGCGTCGCAAGGCCAAGGCAAAGCACAAACATCAGAACTAGAGTCATGCCCGATATGCTATCATTCTAGTATCCTACCCAATAGCCTTGACATGGTCATCAACCAGACACTTCCAATCTCCACTTCCATAATAGACCGTGTGCCCATCATCATGCGTCAGCTGCCCAGTACTCTGCACCGTGTCACCCAGCTGCCAAAACAAATCCGCCGCCATCCCACTGTCCTTCAGTGACAGACTTGTCTTCTGCCAGCCACCCTCCACCGGACAATGGTCTTCCTTCTTCGGTACTCCATACTCTTCAAACAGACACGGTTTGTTGAGCTTCTTGCAGATCTGTGCATGCGCCTTGATCCAGCCGTCGCCAAACGCATTGCTCACGCCCCAGCTGTCGGGGTAGAGGTGGAAGGTACCAAAACTAATGTTTCCCACCTTCAAGTTTGCCTCCCAGTCGATGCCCTCGCCATATTGGTAGGGGTAGGAGCCATCACCAGGGAGACCGAAGCCTTCATCGCCGACGGTGATCATGTGCTCTGAGTCGAGGGAGCGGATGTAATTACTCGTCGTGCGGATCCATTCAGTTAGGACAGATGTCGGGCAGCCATTGCAGCGCGGTTCGTTGGCGAGTTCCCACGCAAACACAGCATTCGAGTTGCGATAGCGGCCAACGACGGCTTTGATGTAGCTCTGGTACATGCCTTGGCATTTGGCTGCTGTGTACCATTGTGCGTTGCTGCTTACACCGCAGGCGGAAAAGTATGCAGCCATACCTCCATAGTCCGTCCAGTTGTTCACGAAGTTGATAATGAGTTTGATGCCGTGTTTTTCCGCCGCCTTGACTACGGCATCGAGGCGCTGGAGACCGTTTGCGCCTGTGTTGATGGTGGCAGAGGATTCGGAAAAGGACTGGAAGTATACTGTGCCGGAACCCGGAATGGTTTTGACATCGTTGAAACCCCATACTCGCAGTATCTTCTGGCCTGAGATGGCGAGATGACCCATGATTACGTCGACGTCATTGTCGTTCGTCAGGAAAGGGATCCAGTAGGAGTTGGTACCAGCATAGTCTATCATGGTGTGAGCGATGCGAAAGTGACTAGCCATCTACAAACTCACACTTGGTCACACCGTCGATGTTGAACTTGAGGCCATCAGCTTTGGAGATTGAGGCTCGTGGTGACAGATCAACTGTTGTGGGTAACGCTGCCGCAGCTGCGCAAAGCGAGAGAATTGAGAGCAGCTTCATGGTGTTGAGCCGGTGGTTTGCTGTCGGTAGTCGTCCAGCTATGGTGTCCAAACGAGCACTTATAGGTACTCATCACGACTACGGTCCATACCTACCCAAACCAGAGCGGCACAAGACACTCCGCTTCATATTAGATCATATGGCAATCGTACGTCGAAGCGTCTCTAGTTTGTGGGGTAGTATAGTAGCCAAGGTCGTGGCATAGTCGTAATTGGTGCACTAAAGAGGAGTAGAGCTTCCATTCAATTACCATGTTTGGCGTGAACGCGACGGACCGAGAGCCTCCGCATCGCATCTAGTAGACTATTTTCCCCAAAGTCCCATGTGCAAGACGGATTTGCAGAATCTGCGGCAGTCGCGCAGAACAGTCGGCGTCCGTGGACGCAATGTTTTTGAATTCCTCCGGTGCTAACCAACAATGTACTATATTCGCGACGATCTTTCCGGAAACCAGCATCACAATGAAACGCGAATCATATCCGACATACAGGGCAGGGACAACAAAGACGAATCATGACCATGCGACAAAGACTTGACTGTAAAAAAAAAACTTCATAAAAACTTCTTCTGTGTAATGAGAGATTCAATCCAGACTGCAAATTCATCGAATGTAAACGTAGAATGGGCCCTGAAACTCAGCAGTCTTACTCTTCGATAAGCCTGATCAATCTCGCGGTATTCGAAATGAACCTAGGTTTCGCTTTCACTGAAGCTTCGATAAGGGCTTCTGAGCGTCCATGGCGCGTTGAAAGGCAGGACGCATAAGATCTATACACCCGTCTAGGACTAAGACGACCATGTGCGTATCAGCAAAAGCTCGAGAGTGTTATGAGGAAATAAAAGTTCGAGTGAAGACTAACAAACAAGAGGATTTGTTGCAGAGATAATGTAGAAAAGAAATACCAAGGCTGGTTCAGTCCTCTGTACGATGATGGGGTTCATTGGCCGATAGCCGCATGCCGTAAAAGCAAGCAGTCCCAAGCTTCGGACAATATTGGAAGAACGAAGAAGTCGTCACGAAAAAGAAAGTTAATGCTTGAGTTTGCCCTGCTGCTCGCTTTCCCTGGATTATGTCGAGCATAAGGCTGCAGGACTGCACGTGCGTATGACGCCTGCATGTACGTCGTCAAGCTGAGATATCAGTGCCGGTCCTCCCATTTCATGATACAGTCCAGACCGATTCAACGTGACACAAATCATTGGTACTGAAGCGTGTGCTACTGAACTACCCTAGCACTTTGTGTGGAAGGATCAAGGTGAGGGTAGCGATGGTGTCGGTCGGTCCTCCTATCTCCTCACTAAGGGTCGCGAAAAGGCCTTCGGAAGAGTTCCACCCTGTGATTTCATCAATTTTCTTGCTTTGTCAAAACCTATCCAGTTTGTGTAACTAAAGGAGATTTGCTGACGACATACTGTTCGGAAAAGATGAACAGGCTCGGAACTCAGTGCTATGTGTTAGTCGAGCAGTTCTATCGAGGCGGTGATGGCATGGCAGCTGCAACCTTGTGGGACGAGCACCTAGTGTGGGGGGTTGTTGGAGCTATGCAACATAGTCGAAGTTAACAACGCCGCCAACAGTCAGCAAGTCACATCTCAATAGTGAGCAACCACCGGTGAGTATACCTGACGTGGGCGGTGAAAGTTGGATTCGAGTCATCCAATAGTGGGACAAAGGTTCGGGGCCAAGATCCTTTTGGTAGGCGCCGTTTTGCGCCTTTCCAACTCGGAATATGCGTACAGACAGTCGCATGCTCGATGATGCACTCAACCCTGACCTGGAAGAAATCGCGCATTGCTTCCCATGCCGTGCAATCCGCATCTTGCTTACGGGTTGCAGAGAGCTGACCTGGTGTAGCGATGCACAGAATTAAGATCTGAACTAGGGCTGTCGCGTGGCGTAGCCGAAGGTAGCGTTGAGGACAACGACCACGAGTCTGGTGTTGCTTGTCTTAGTCCCACGCGAGGCGTGACATATGTAAGACGTGGGAATTAGTAGTCAAAAGCGCACGGCGTAACTTGCCGTCCCAGTCAACGCCCCGCAGTGTCGCCGTTGGAGCCAGAAAAGGACATGAGCAGGGACGTCGTACTAGAGGAAGTAAGGAGACGTCTGTCCTGGGGTGGGTTTCAGACCTAAATTTGAGGATCTGGCTGTACAAGAAAACAATGAGACAAGAGGGTAAAGCAAAGCGTTGTGGTGTATCATCCCACGCATCAGCTCTTCTCCAGGATAGCCCTGGAACGTGCTGCATATTGAGGCTCGGGCCGGTTAGGGCCGGAAATGTGACCTGGGCTATCAAGTCTGACCCCGGGTCCGCGTACACGGTTGATCGACCATAGCGGCCGAACGCGTACAGTATCGAATTTTCCGCGCTCGGTTGCGGCAGAGCGCTCTCACTGACAAGGATGCTGCACCTCCTGAATAATCATCGTGTTGGTCAGGCGAAATCATGCGTGACCAGTTGCTTTGTGCTGGATGCTGCTCGGTGACTTGTATTGTATTTGTGCCACGCATTTCCACGGAGGATGACCGCAATTGGAGAAAAACAACCGCATCGTTCATGAAATTACTGAATGTGGTGTTGCCGAAGACTACCGAATGTCTGTGCTGGAACGTTCACATGGGCGTACGGCATGAAATTTGACAACAAAGGCTAATCGCCCGTTGTCCGCAGCTCACCACCAGAGCGATATGACACGAGAACCAACGTCTCGTAGGAGTGTCATGGAAAAACAATAGGCATAAGAAATTGCCGTGCTTACTGCAAGTGCTTTCTGCCAATGACATCCTTTCGAGAATGACGCACAAGCATTTCAGCCACCGCCGATTCCGACTTTCTAAGGCCCGAGCCCTGCGAGCACCGTCACAGTTCCTCACCTCAGCCTCTCCCAAAACAAAATCTCGCCAAGGCTAGGCGGAAGCGGGGGGTAGACCGCGGTACCCTAAAATCTCCTGCTCCTCTTGCTTCCTGTGATTCCAGAAACTAGCTGGCTTTCTTTAAGCGTCGTTCGTTGTCCCCAGGTCGTCCAGTCGCCATGAGTATTCGGATAAATGCGACGGTGCAAGAGGCCCGAACAGCTGCAAACCACAGCCAGGAACAATGGGACCGGTTCTATGTAGGTATGCTCTTGTCGCAAGGGTATGCTTGGCTAATGAGACTAGTTCATTACCAAAGACGAGGCCAGACAGCTTGCGGAGGCGCACCCTGACTGGAAAAGATGGATCCTCATCCCCGCGAACGAGAAAGAACAAATGCTGGAGAGGATCAATACCCGTCTTCGAGCTGAAGGTATCCCGCCCGTTGAGATGATAATCCTGAAGTGGCGTGTGTCGCAACTCCTCCGAGATATCCAACGGAAATACGGTATGTGCATTGGTGCCCGACTCTGGTGACTCAACTTAGCGGTCGCCTATAGTGACGCTCTATACAAGTACATTAGCTAATCCAGATGATATCGCAGAAGCCGGCAGCATGCTACAGGGGATGCCGGGTACGAGCTCAGGGTCGGGGTCAGGGTCACCAATCCAGGTACAGACAGCCCAATCGCCTCCGGATAGCAGCGTTCAGTCATCGAGCCCACAGCGAACGGAGTATTCACCAAGCGAGACTCGTCCATACGATCCAATACGGGATGTGTAGAACCCAAACCATCGGAGGAAATCTGTCTTTTACAGCGCGCGTTCAAAGTCGAGAAAGAGCACTCGACCAATATTTGGTATTCGAGCCTGATACCCCAACCGCAAGGCGCGATATGCATAACGAGGATAGAGCGAGCTAGCGAAACCACCTCACAATGAGACGGAGCGCGATAGGATCCAGCAAGCTATCTCTGTGCGATCGCTGCGGGAGGCTTCGAGGAGACGCATCGGCAAGACACATCGATTCGTGAGAAGCCGGCTATACGACCGCAGCGTTCGGTGCGGCAACACCGAGCGCGTCCGATTCGATCTTGTGTATAGTGTCTTGGTACGTAGCCGAGGGAGTGCTGAGGGCGTGGTGCGCCGTCCGACCCAGCTCTTGCCTACTTCCAATATCTTTTGCTTTTCCCTGTACCTGCAGTCTATCACACGTCTAAATTTCTCCGATGCTGGCTGCTCATTGTTGATTGGCACACAGCCTGCACCTGGTCTTGGCGTGGTGGCTTTTCCGTCTTCGTGCATTGTGCATATGGCCCAGTCTCGAAAGAGTCGGAAACAGTCCTGGTTCTAGACCCTGCGTCATGTTTTCCGGTTCCTTTTGGCGTGTTTGTTTTGACGCTGTGTACTTGCATGTCCCAATCTAAGAACAATGCATTGCAGTGTTGGAAGTTACTACAACTTTATATGCTGTGTCGTTGCAAGAAGGCACCACTCATCGGCTGCTAACAGTCCCAGATAGTACCTCTTGTATGTATGGCGCGTGCCGACGTCGTCGCAGGGTAGGGACCGATGGCCATAGAGTCGAGGTGCGTAGGCGCAAAGCGGTCTTGTGTGGCGCAGCCAAAGACAGTTGATTGGTGTGTCTTTTCGAGACTCGACCGTATTCTTGGTCTTTTGGATATTCCTGCTGCCGTGTGAGCTGCTCACTATGTGGGCCTGGTCCTTCTTCGTGGCACTTCTACCCATCGCTACAAGTGCCGGTAATGAATAACCATCGCCTGCAGAATTCATCGAGCATGTCTGGAGCGTCGCACTTCAAGGTATGAAGAGTATAATGGCGTGGACGCCTATTGTCGGCTCGCTGGCGGAGAAGCTTTTGCGGGAGCGTCGTGGCATCAGAGAGGAGTCGCATATTGGTGTGGCAACCAAACCAGCGTGTCGAAGAACATGAGCAGGTATGGCATCTTAGATGGCAATGTCGAGTTGGATAATAGCTCGATGACGAAGATGTCCAAAGTATGGTACCCTGGAGGTCGTGAAGGCTGGCGACAGAACGTGTCCGACGTGACTGCCTCCAAAGTATGGTACCCTAGCGGACTAGTACTCCCCTCATCCATGTCGAAGAGCAACCACACCCCCTCCCATTTTCAAACTCTTGTAGGCGGCGGCCTCCTGTACCCTCTACACCTCCCCGCGTCGTTGAACGGACTGCAATACGCGCTATGCACTCCACTACTACGTGTCTTCACTTGGAGTGGATTGAGTGGCATAGTCGCCACTACCCGCATCGCTGTACTGCGCCTACCAATTCCTTTCATATCGACATCTCGACGACCACTTGGACGTGCTCTCGCACAATTCGAAGACGAAATTGAACCAACCCGGAATTTCCGCCAGGGAATGCTTCATCTGGACCAAGCCTTCTGCAAACTGACGAAACACATTGTGTGTCTAGAACATCATGGGCGGTGGCTGAAGGCTTTCCTGCAGCTCAGCATAGATCATCTATGATATCAATTAGTTTTGGTTTTGTGGAAGAAGCTCTGTTCCTTGCTCAAGAGTCGTTCACTCTGGTGAGCTGCCAAGACCCACAAAGGACGAGCACTAGCTGCCGTTGGACAAATGCTCTTTTTCGTAGGCTGCTCCAACCCCAGCCCTACTCTCTCTCTCTCTCTCAGAGTGCACGCTGCATTGTCCGTGCTGTCAGCTCCATCGCGAGCTGCAAGCTGGTACGCTTCAGGGAATTATCTGTAGTCCACGATAGCCATTGAAATGAGATTGCTGGGTAGTGGCGACTATATAACTCTCGCCAGCGAGAACTCCAGAACAGCAGCGGTAAGTGGAACTCACAAATACATCGTATATTGACTGTAGATGTTTTTAGTATGACAGGACCGTGGCACAGCAGAGTGACACGAGGATTTTTGTCCCTGCGACCTGCACCTTCATCGTAGCAACGAGGCGGACCGCTCGGTGACCCCTCCACGAAGCGGGCGTAGCTCCGTCACCGATACAGTTCACTGCAGACGTGTATCCACCGTATCCACCTCGAATCCGACGTGCCTATGTCGAAGGCTCCACCCGCACCGCATTACGATCACGCAGACATTCCTAGTAGCTCGGCCTCGACGGCTCCACACCACACACACACACACACACACATACACACACACTTTCTGGCGGAATGCAGAGTAGTGCTGTCCGGATGACTGTGCCTAGCATCTGCACCTGGGCTGGGCTTGATACCTATTAGGCGCAGCTCCATGCACCCTGGTGGAGTCTGATGCAGGAGCAGGCTAAATGCTGCATCTGACAGCACGTAGCTGGCTGTAGTCACACCATAACAGAAGTGAGGACAGGCCTGTACAAAATGACACTCGTATCAGTCTCTCTGCTACAATGTCTACGATCCATGCCTTTGTCTAGTGTGTACCATCGTTTGGTCTAGAAGCTCCTTCTAGCAGAGACAAAGGCAGTCTTTTGCAGTCTTCGGGCAACGAGTGGGCGTCGTTAGCTCAGGCTGCCGTTTCGGCTCTTTCGCTCTGCCATGTCCACAAGATAGAGACCATGCTATGTCCAATGAAGCCATGGAGCGGCAAGCATGGGCTCACGCTATACCAACTGAGCATTGTCGCTACTGGTTCGCGCTAGGGCTTGCTGCCACTGCGGCATCCATCAGTAATATGAGCTGCGCTGGACACTCCGACAGCATTCATGGCTCACGTACGTGTTGATACTAACGACGAAGAGTAAGCGCCTTTCGCTCAAACTACTGCCAATGTAGGGCGGCACAAGGTTGCTAACTACTGTGGGCAATGATAATCCTAACAGAGATGGATTCCCTAGACGCACAGTATGCATCCTTATACATGTGCTTCCCATGACCAAACTCGCTGCTATAAACCTCTTGCGTCCCTGCGTCCTGGCCACATAATATCCGCGATGATGCATACGGGATGGGCTTCAGTACTACAATGACATTTCATACCCAAGGACCCTCAAGTACACAGGCAGAAAGTGCAGTACCAGAGCGCTCACTTTTCTGAATATGTTGGCTCTGAAGCATAATTTAGTTCTCATTCAGTTCTCATTCAATGCTAATTGATTGGAGTGATTAGTCCGCACAAACTAGGTAATGTCAAATCATGGAGTCCGAGACGGACATCGTTTCATAGGTTGCGAAACGCGACTCTAGCCACATCGGTCAAAGCTTCAAAGACTCAGAACCGAGAAGTTGCCCCATGGCAGGTGGACATAGCGTCCTGGTATCATTGATATCATAACCACAGCCAAACGCAGCTATCCAGAGATCATAACGACTCTCCTTCCCGTACCACGAATGCATTCATGTCATAATTCATGTCCCCCATTTCCCGTTTTTCGCCCTTTTCGTTTTCTGTTTGTAGTCGAACTATCCTTGCATGCCAAATCCCGGCTCAATGCCTGCCTGCTTCAACGCCTTGGCTTTCCGTGAATCAGTCCCCTTCTTCTCTGCTTTTTGGGCCGCTGCCAGCGCCCGTACTTGATCTTCTTCGGCGAACATTGCGCCTCTCGGGTGCTCTTCTCGGTCGAGGTCGACGGTTGCACATATGGTGACGTTTTCGCCTCTTACGGTCATTACACCGGGGAGCTTGACATCGTGAATCAGCCAGCGTGGGATGGAGGGGTCGAGAGAGGATGATGCGTCAGGGTTGCGCGCTGCTATTCGCTCGTAGCATTCTGTGAGAACAAGGTTGGCTGTATGATGTGAGCTAGTGTGACGACGACGACGCGAAAGGGTTGGTGGTAGACGCACCGAATTGGTCGTATGACCGTAATATACCAATGTACTCTTTCTCGTCGCGCAGCAACACGTCAACCTTCTCTGAAATGTGTCAACGTCATATTCTCTGAGGCGCCATGCAAGGTGTTTGCATACTGTCCACCATGTCCAACAGCATTGCCGAAGTCAAGAAGGCCTGGGGTGGAAGGTCGATGGGTAGTACAGGCGGCGGCGCCTGTCCCCGTGCACCACCAAGCACATTTGGACCATGTTGCGGTGGTGGAGTGGCACTATACACGCCTTCGTAACCTGGGGCGGTGTTAGCACTGCGCCATTCATTGTGCCTGTCGACGGCGGTGATGCCTCACCAATGGACGGCGATGGTCCTCGTGGAGGCTCTGAGACATGGGGCTGCAGCTGTCCCGGTGGCTGTATAGAGCGCTGAAGCATGGCATTAAAGTCCGGGCCCATGTTCGGGGTACCTCCAGCCTGCGCGGGGCCTCGGGGTGGGCGCTGGTTGAAAGCCATTGTGTACGATTCGGCAGTGGGTAGTGACGTTTGTTTAGCGGCTGCAGGAGGGCGATGGATATGGTGCTATCATGGCGAGGCGGCGTACGTGTTATTCTTCCTTCACTCCGTGTTTACGTCGTTGACGCTGCCCCGACTCGCCAACCGTTCGCGTATGCCAAGCCCCGCTAGTCGTGAACATGGCAAGGTACGAGTGAGTGGTCTTGCATGCTTCGCTTCATCTGCAACACGACTTCTATTCTACCACTTACCGCCCATTGCACCTAGCCTCGACACGAGGAATCTTCTGTCCAGGGCTGGTGTTGTCGTGCAAGAAGGAAGTTCCTGGCAGAGATATTCGTCTACCCGCATAGACGAGTGTTGGCGCAGCTTCACCATTCAGAAACGCACCACACAGACATCATTGCTGTCCTGTAGTCATCAAGTGGGCACCCTAATTGGTTTTGCTCGAGCGGGTAACACTCTCATCCTCTTCTTCATCTTCACTTACTGGCATTTGTTTTGCCAGCCTGACAATATCGATTTCCCACATCTGTCTCTGCAACAGCACTTTTCAACCACATCTACCAGTAAATCACTCACATTCAATACTCCCGTCCACTATGGCTGCTTCCATGTTCAGGGTCTTCAAGGACAAATGGATCACACCACCGAAAGAAGTTCAAGAAGACTACACTGGAAGGAACGTCATTGTCACGGGCGCGACTTCTGGTATCGGTGTAGAGGCAGTCTTCAAGTTTGCAAAACTGGGTGCCGCCAAGGTCATCATCGCAGCGCGGGATGTGAAGAAAGGCGAATCGACAAAATCTGCTTTGGAGGCTCGGCTCGGACGTCGCAATCAGCTGGAAGTCTGGGAACTGGACATGATGTCCTACGACAGCGTAGAAGCCTTCGCAAACCGCGCAAGTGAGCTTGATCATCTGGACATAGCGGTCTTGAATGCCGGCACTCGACGAGTCCAGTTCATACAGTCGAGATATGGGTGGGAGGAAGATATACAGGTCAACACACTGTCTACCACCCTCTTGGCCATTTTACTGCTACCAAAACTAAAAGAGTCGAAACGACAAGATGGTAAAATTCCGATTCTTGAGTTCGTCAACTCTGGTCTGCATCAGAGCGCCGTTGTCGCGGCAGAGGTCCGTCAGAAGCCCAGCGTACTTGAGCATTACAACAAGAAAGAAAACCACAAGGAGGGCAGTCAGTACAGCTTCTCCAAAGTCTTTCTCATGTACGCTACCCAGAAGCTTGCCGAGGAGATATCACCAGGCCATGTGATCATTACCAGCATCTGCCCTGGTTGGGTCAATACCGATCTAGGCCGCGATCACTTCTTTCCCGGTGTACATATATTGGCGTTCTTCTTCATCTTTTTGTTCATGAGAACACCTGCTGTTGCTGCGAACATGGTATTGAGTGGGACAATACAGGGTGACCGTTTGCACGGCAGGTTCTGGCGACACGACAAAATTCAGCCCAACGGACCGAGCTTGACAGGGCCTGAGATGAAGGAGCTTAGTGCGAGGATGTGGGTTGAGATTGTGGACGCATTGAACAAGGACGTGCCGGGGGTTAACAAGGCGGTCGAGGCGGCATTCTCGAAATGACGCTGAAAGTTAATCAAGTCATAGGCCAGGGTGGAAGCAGACAATACCAACGAGCAATTTGATACATAACCGCGTTGTGCAAATGATGGTGAATTGCAGAACAAGATGAGTGTGGCTGCGTGCGTGGCTAAGCACGCGGACTGACATATGACGTAAGTAGCCAAATTGCAGCATCATCAGATCATCAGTGCCTAGAATCCCCGTCTGGTGTCTCCAGAGCCTGCGCACATCAATCCTTCAGCAAGGTAACACAGCTGCAGCCGCTGATTCGGCTGAATGCCCAAATCGCCCTTTCGCCGCAAGCCCGCCGCCCACGCTCCCTCGTTCCTCCTCCGCTACCTGTTCCCCAGGAGTCGGGCACGCGCGCGCCTTCACCTCTCCAAACTCCGCCACGAGACGTTCCCGTCGCTCAGGCAGTACGCCAAGTCCCACATATACAAATACATCGTATATCGCCAGGCTGTCAGGGCGCAGGGGAAACAAAGTATCGTCCAGCGCCTACGGGGCTACACACGGAGGTTGAGCGGCCGAAGCTACCTTGAAGATGCCGCGAGGTTGCGACGACAGCAGATAGCCAAGCGTCCTGGAAGTTCCGAATCGGGCAATCAAGCGATGACATACCAAGAGAGCTACGAGGCGCGAGAGCCTGGCACACGGAGACGGAAGCTGGCGGGCTATCTTAAGGCTGCAAATGAACTCAGACAGACATACACACAGCAGTATGCGTCCAACTGGAGTAGCAATGAGGCACAATATGACTACGAGGATGATACACCAGGCGGGTTTCAAGATGCAGCCGTCGTTAGAAGCGGCCGGGAAGAGATGATACTCTTCCCCAGTTATGCTCGGAGACACGTGAAGAGGAAGCCAGAAGCACGACCGGGCACAATACAAGAAATCGAAGGTGAAGGACGCGACGTTCGAGACTCGACTGGCGCCGGCGATGCCGAGTTCTGGAAGCAGCAATGGAATAACTACGAGGATGACAACGCAGTTGTTGACGTCGACGTTCGTGGCTGGATATACTCGCCACATAGGGGACAGATGTCACGGAAGCAAAGGCTATTCATTGGACTTGCACGGCAGCTTGTGGGTGTACAGGCGCCTGCTACGCTCTCCACTTCGTCTACGGACAGTAGCCGGGATACAAGCCCACAACGGCATGGCTTTCGCGAACGAGCCCACTTGCGCGACGCTCAACAAGATGAAGCGATTGCGGCCAGGGAAGCTGAGGAGATTCTGCGCAGGGGCGAGAGAGAAGCAAGAGCAGCGGCACGTGGTGCTTATAGTGAAAAGCCTGCCAAGAATATGGACGATACCCAGCTCTACCGAACAGAGAGTGGAAGCAGCACGCGGCCCAACAACGGCAGGACCCATCAGCTCGCCCACAGCACATCCAAAGACTCGATGAGGAGCGAGGCCAGCATCAAACCTTTGCAGAAAAGAGCGTCGTGGAATCAGCCTTCTGAAATGAGCCCGTCAGAACTTGCCGAAGCCAACACTCGGCTGATGGCTCGCCTGCGACACTTCCTTGCGATACCAATGGCCAATACACCCATCAGTGTCTTCTTCTACAACGAGAATATTTCGAAGCAGAGGACTGTGTACACCGACGCCGCAGGACATTTTAGTATGAGTGTAGCTTTGGACTTTGTACCCACCCATGTTCGCATCTTAGCATCGGATAAGCTCTCGGCAACGGAAGAAGTAATCGTTACTGCCTCGCAGGGGATCAGTGTCATCAGTGACATCGACGATACAATAAAACACTCCGCTATTGGCAGTGGCGCCCGCGAAATCTTTCGCAACGTTTTCATTCGCGATCTTGTTGATCTCACCATCGATGGTGTCAGAGAGTGGTACAACAGAATGGCAGAGCTGGGCGTCAAGTTCCACTACGTCTCCAACTCACCCTGGCAGTTGTATCCTGTCATCTCAAAATACTTCGAGCTAGCTGGTTTGCCCCCAGGCTCATTCCATCTGAAACAGTATAGCGGCATGCTTCAGGGAATCTTCGAGCCCGTAGCTGAGAGAAAGAAGGTTACTCTGGACAAGATCGCAAGAGATTTTCCAGAGCGTAACTTCATTTTGATCGGAGATAGTAGTGAGGCTGATCTGGAGGTTTACACCGACTTCGTCCTAGAGAACCCAGGGCGAGTTATTGCCGTCTTCATTCGCGATGTCACCACGACGGATAGCCCGGGCTTCTTCGACCCTTCTACTCGATTTCCATCAGGCGATCGCTCTTCGTCATCGACCCAGCGTACCAGTCGTGGGAGTTCCGCTGCTTCGATCAAGGCTCGACCACCATCTGAAGAGACCGATCCTGAACTGAAAGCCGCTATTGCAGCATCACTACGCGACATGGATGCAGACAATAACAAGCGCTCAAAGTCGATGTTTCCGCACATTGATAATGAGCAAAAGCCGAAGTTGTCCGAAAGGAAGCCCTCTCCGCAAAGCACCTCACAGCGAGGTCGTTCGGCCAATCTGATAGACCTATCATCTGACGATGAAGTAGACGATTCGACCGCGCTCAGGAAATTCAACAGCGAAACCCAGGCTGACAATGAAAGACATCGTTCGTCAACCGCATCGAACGCAAACATGAAGGCCGCGCCTGCGCCTCCCAAGAAGCCAGTTGCGTTACGAAGCCCATCGAGCGAGTCTGCATCTTTCAATACCCTACCCTCTTCCAATTCACGGCCACAGCCGCCCAAACCCCGAAAGACCTCGCCGGCAGTCAGTCAATTCAGCCCACTCGCACAGCAAGATGGTGCCCCAAAAAACCCAAGTACTTCAGCACCCTCCAGGCCTCCAGTGGGCCCCAAGCCATCTATGAGCTACCAGAGTCGAGCATCGCAAGATCAGCAGTCGTACGCTGGTATGGCTCGCGATAAGCTGTGGTCTGTCTACAGCAATCTGCCTGCGTTGCGATCAACAGAGGAGCCAGGCTCCAATGCGTCCAGTTTAGACGTCACTGGTGTTCGTAAAGGTCCGCCTCCACCTCCACCTCGCCGCGGAAACCGCGATACAGCTTCAAGCGCAGCATCCTACGTAAGCTCCAAGGCATCGTCAGCGTGGCAACACGCGCCCTCTGTATCCTCCCACACTCGCCCTCAGGTCACATCTGCACAAACGTCTCAGCCTTTCTCTACTGCAGCGCCACGGCAAGGTATCAATCGCACCAGTACTGGGAGCACATTGGGCAGTGCGGCAGGCGAGCAGTATGGGACGAAGAAAGAGCAGCTTTGGCGCCAGAGATGGGCGCATGCGGAACAAGTTCTTGGGGAGCAGGGTGTAATACTGAGGGCATGGAGGGTAGGAAGCGATATCATGGCCGAGGCGGAGAGGATAGTCAAAGACGCAGAGAAGAAGTTCGAGCGAGATGAGCAGAGGAGCGAAGGTAGTAATAGGAAAGCAGGCGAACGAAGATAGAACACAACAGTGCTTGAGTCAGTTGGACGATTGCTCTGTCGGTGGGGGTATTGTTGGAGTACACATGAACACGATATTATCCTTCATCTGTCCCGCGTGTCTAAAGCCCATGCTACTTTACGGTTGTCGTGGCGCGCCGCGAGCTGAGACTAAGCTTCTCTTCTCGCCAAGAATTCGATAGTGTCCCAGAAATCCGGAATGGAAAGGACGGTGCATGTTGGCGCACGTGCATGTGTGTGTGCCAATTCAGGAGTCGTGATGTCATTCCTGCCTACTGGTATCAAAACAAAGCCACTAAGCACACCTGGGCAGGTACATAGTCTGAACGCGACCGCGACGCGACTGTTTTCTGCATTACATGTTGAACTTTTACTTCTGCTACTTATACTAAACCGACCAAGTTTTTGTTGTAACACATATTGCAAAATGTACGTAGGCGTGGTGTTTCTCGGGTCGCAATCGCGACTGTGATTGTGCGCCGTGTTACTGGTGGCCTTGAGCACGTTTGAAAAAGGCTTCAAGGCTTTGCGGGGAGACTCTTCACGCTCGATTGGGCGCAGGAGTTACGATGTAGATTTGAAGATGCGTATTTTGAATGAGTGCTGACTACGATTGTCTCGTGGATAGGCCATCTAGCAAGGGAAAGCCAACAGACCCTAAGCTTAGGGAGAAAGTAAAGGAGGAGGTCAAGAACGAGACAAATAAGGACGGAGGTGGAAAGGGACAATGGAGTGCTTGGAAGGTGAGTTTGTAGCTGTTTATGATCGAGGCGCATTGCTCTGTACATGGACTAATGCGACATGTAGGCTAGCAAGCTCTCCAAAGAGTACGAGAAGAAGGGCGGAGGGTACGAAAACGAAGCCGGAAGTAAGAACGAGCCGAAGAAGGGCGCCCCACAACAGAAGTCCAAGGGTAAGAAGAAGGCCGAAGAGAAGGAAGACAAACAGGAAGAAGAGACAGAGAAAGCAGAGGAAGAGCCGTCGAAAGAAGACGAAAAAGACGTGGAGAAGAAGGAGGAGGATGAGGAGGAGGAAAACAAAGATGGTGAGAAGGAGGAGGAGAAAGAAGAGGAGGAGGAAGATGCTCCTCCGAGTGCGCAAAAGCCCAAAGCCAACACCGGTGCAAAGAAGACGGGTACCAAAGCTGGCGCTAAGAAAGCGGAGAAGTCTGCTGAGCCCAAGAAGACAGCCGCACCGAAGAAGCAAGCAAAGGAGAGAACGGAGGGAACGAGAAAGTCAACCAGGGTTGCTGGGAAGAGGAAGGCGTATGATGAAGATGAAGACGTAGATGAAGACGTAGATGAAGACGTAGATGAAGACGTAGATGAAGACGTAGATGAAGACGACAGTGAGGAAGGACAGAAGCCAACCGGGGGCAAGGCGAAAAAGAGCAAGTCTTGATTATGCAGCGCGTATGTCCATCAGTAGTGTAGTGACATGGACAGGTATATGGTTGTTGGTGAGGAAGCTATGCCTTCTTCCACCCATTCGTCATCACTCGTGAGCAGTGCGGATGGCGTAATGGTTGTAACAGGTAGTTCAACTTATTTCCGAGATGTTCAAAATGAATGAGATCTGCCTTGGGCGCTAGCTTCTCCACGCAGTCTTCTGTCGTCGTCCTTGCTAGGCTTACGCGCACCTGCTTGGCCGGAAACTGCAAGCCCGACGAGATAATCCGCACCGATGGGACAGGTAATATCGACCTCACCACACGTTACGCCCTGGCCCCACTGTCCAACGTGGCTGCAGATCGCCAAGATCTCACACCGATGATGTTGCTGATGTCGAGCTCGAGATGGTCGGACTCTCTGAACAAGTCACGATGCCTCTGGAATCAAATTTGTCGCCGGGCAAGCGCACCCCAATCTCGCAGTCGAGCTTTGGAGTCAGCACTCTTCCGCGTGCCCCATAGGCCTTCCAATCCTGTCAACCGAACAGCCTTCTCTCTGAGTCTAGTCACACCTACGAACAGCGCATCGTCGAGGTCCGCTAATTGGGTGCAAACGCTCACGAGTCTTCGTGCATGACCTCTTCGCCAATAAAATGGTGCCACTGCTAAAGTGCAAAGACGCATTCTGCCCTCAAGATATCTATTGTCTCGCCGTCAGCCTTCTTCGTTTGCACGTCTCGGTCATGCATACTCGAGCTTCGACGGACGCGTGATCGCATTGTAGATCTCTACACCTTCAGCACTCTGGTCTCTTTCGAGGCCGTTGACGCCCAACCGCTCATTCAGGCTGGCAAGCACGTCTGGGGGCTGGAACTGGTGGTTATATGCAGATTCGGATTTGAGCTGGATACTGCATACTCCTACAATGCCTCCTTGTTTCAGTACTGCCGACTTGAAAAACCCGCGTAATGCGTCGTAGACATGCTTAGACTCGTTTTCGTCGATGACGTCTTCTGCAACAAGTACCACGCATGCAGCATCTCTCAAGGCTTTCTCGTACTGAACAGAGTAAGACGCTATCGTGTCTGAAGGAAACTTTTGGTAATGATTTCGCTGAAATTTGAACATGGGTGACGAAAAGAACGCGGCAGGCCCGACAGTTTCCTTGACAACCATAAGCTTGCACTGTCACTACGCATCGTAAGGCATAAAACAAGTTGAGATACTGAAGCCGGATTGGTATCTTGCTTGGGGTTGGGTACTGGCGGTTGGATGAGACAGCATTGCATAGTTGAATACGTAGGCTTGCCTTGCCGTCTTACAAGCGATTTCTCTGAAGAATCTCGACACGACTTGGGGGTGGACTTGGTCGACACAACAACAACGAAGATGGGACCGAGTACAACAAACACACAGGAAGATTAGTAGCAGGCTGTTTAGATGCGGGAGCAAGTCGATAGTTGCGTGTCCGTTCGGTACGCGAGGCAGGTTTGCGGGGAGATGCAGCCCTAACGGAAGCTAAGACATGCATGGCACCGACACAATGAACCAGTGTGGTTCTCGACCTGCCTTTGGTGCCTCGAGCCTTCCTACCATCGAACTCGAAAAGCAACGATCTACCGTGTAGGCTTTGCTTTACGGCCCAGGCCGCCATCGTTCCCTGTTTCACGGATCTTGCTCATTACCTCTAAGCGAATGAGCGACACGCACCCTCGCGACACGTCCTCTGAAGTTGTACGCAGTCAGCCGCAGCCCTCCATGTCTACCACCAGTTCGCAGTACAGGAATACCGCCCAAACTCCTTCGCACTACCCGGACTTCCCCACAATCAATCACGACTCTCTGTATGGCTTGGGACCATGGCAGCAACATCATAATGCTCCCAGCCACGACTCGTACACTTCCGGCCCGTCAACGGCGCAATTCCTACATTATCCTCCGGTCGGAGTCGACTCCGCTGTTCCACAGCCGCAGTCTGCGCCAACTGCTTGGGCTGGCCACGTCAGACAAGCACCTCTGGAATGGCAGCATGCTGGACCAGAGCAGCAGAACTACACGACGCGCTCAACTGTCCCCTATTGCGATGCGGAGGGGGCAACGTCCGTGCCGCACCAAGCCCCTACTGTTTCGCGGCACTACCAGCAGCAGCACCAGCAGCAGCACCAGCAACAACAACAACACCACCACCAGTATCAGCACCAGCCAGCGCTAAGTTTGGGTCATACATTACCCCTGGCCTCTCAGGACCATGCGTTTCGAAGCACAGAACGCTTTCACGAGCTGCGCATTTCGTCAGTAAGTGCACACAAGCAATGTTGTGCCCGGCACTAGGTTCGCAACTAAGTCTTCCAGGAGTCCCCCGCCAATACGGTAGACCCACCATACTCGAATCATGCTCAGAAGCTACCTCCAGTCCCACAACTGTCACATTCCCAACCGCAGGCTGTTCTGTTGCACGCAAACAATGCGCCACCGGTACCATTGCACCACAATGTCTCCTGGGAAGCGCACCAGCAGTATCCAGGTCATGTTGGCGATGTCGTTAGCACCAGAGCTTTAGATACGAGACATCATAGCTCGTCGTCTATCCCTTGGCCCTTAGTTGAGCCAGTCGAAGCTTCCAGTGTGCCCGCTGTTTACGAGCCGCTTCAGGGTTTGCGTCGAGAATGGAATGTCGCCGAAGCACCACCTGATCAGGAACTCTACGCACAGCACCCGGTTCCAGTCGAGCATAGGGATCGAGCGACCCAATTACTAGCTCAGCATAAGTCATCACCGAAGAAGAAAGCAGCCAAGGTTCCTTCATCTTTCGTGGAGCGACAGGGGAAACTGAAGGTGTCTAAGCGGAAAGGCCCTCTCCAGGAAAGGCAAAGGGAGAAGACCCATACTATGCGCAAAACGAAGCGTATATGCGTCCGTTGTAGATTCTACAAATCTGGAGTATGCATGTTCTTTACGAAAACAAATGTCAGACTAACGTACGTAGTGTGACGAAGGAGACCCGTGTGAAAAGTGCGAGAAGATCACAGGCCACGCAAGGTCGTTTCGCGAGCCGTGTTATAGAGAGCATCTCGAAGATACAAGCCTCATACGTCGGTGTAAGTCATTACAACATCTCTGGCTTGTAACAATCTCATCGTCAAACAGGCAATGGTCGTGAGCACCAAGAGGAAGCTGAATTCCTCGGTTACGACTGGATACACAACAGTCAAATCTACGAGATGGAGATCATCTGGAATCTTCCCGGATACGGTCCTATATCAAACGCACAGCCTTTATGCATCGCCTTTCGACCATACAGCCCGACGCGTGGTTCACTTGATGTAGCGACATCTGTCTGGTCGAACAGGGATGGACAAGTGCCGTCCGTCGAGCAGCCCGCATATGCCATATACGATACCGCAAATCTCGTCCTGGCCTACGAACGCTACTTCTCCAGTCTCCAGCCTGAGATTGAAGAGTGGATTTTTGCTCGCATTCGGCAGGATGAAGTCGCCTACCATACCTACCAGGAAGTGGTACGCATGCGGAGGGTAACCGGAAGTAAAGCTCTCGACCTCGCAATGCGACTCCAGTGCCTTTCGGTTGTCTCGCAGGGATATGGTTCAGTCTTCTCGGAGAACATACCTGGCATACGCGAGTACGACTATCGAAGACTTGGTCGTAGCGACTACGAAGCATACGACCGAAACTCACGCGATCGCCCACTTCCTGGCGCGATAACCCACCAGATGGATGTTGCGGCTGTGAAATATCTTCGCAAATTGGAAAAGCTTTTCGTCAAGGAGCTAGCGACGCTGATTTTCAAGCCCAGAATCAAGCCTTGGTATGAGCTATTCCTAGCATTCTATGTTATTTTCTGGAACCTTGAGTACATCCACCACGGTGCGCAAGACTACATCAAGTCGAAGAATGGCACAGTAAGTTAGGCGAGTTATCTTGGTACATGTTTTGCTTTGTCTAACTCCGCTAGTTGATCGAGAACCAGGTTAGCAACGTAGTGACCACTCAGATCAAGAAGTGGGAATTTGCTTTCCCTGTCCTGCTGTATCACTGGCGCTGCATCCTCCGCGGCTACCTGCCCTTCAAGTTAGCACGCGACAACCCGGAAGAACTCCGGGAGCGAGGTCACATCGATGCAGAAGGATTCGCATATGTCACACTCATTGCGAGTCTATTTGACCGAAATAAGCCCGGTAAGTTGGTACCGTAGATCCGCTACTGCAAGTCATTTTTTAACCAGCATAGATCGCTTCCAGCCGCCGCTTACCGGGTTTGCCGCAACGCATTGGTCCACTTCAAGTGAATGGATCGTAAAGCTTTTCAAGCAAGCTGGAGCGTAACGTTCCGCCCATGTCATGTTTTTCCACTCTGTTTTGTGATACCCAGTCATGAGAAATGGCTATTGCGAGTCATTTTCTAGCCTGTCATATACGAACTGTTATTTTGTGGAGAGAGGCGCAAAACAAATCTGGCGAATGTCTGGGCATATCTACCATTGATCTAGTTAACAGAGGGATACTGAAAGGAAAGACTATGGATACAGGAAAACCCCCCACACAAATCGTCACGTTGAAGTCGCAAGGTGCGTGCCAGATTCACAATGCTGTTCCAAGTGCGACTACGACTATTGGCATCTTCCGCATAAGATGAGTCCCTCAAGTCAGTCGTCACGGCAGTATCTAGCCGTGGCTTTCGCGGCCGCTGATGCTGCGCCATGGGTCTGTGTCCACGACAGGGAGGCTCTGAGGTCTGCCGGGAGTGAACGGATCATCAAAGTTGTTACGGCAGCTAGCCGGCTTCTCCCAAGCATTTGTGGGGTCGCGGAGGAACATGCGCAAAAGGTGCCGGGTACTAGCCTGGCCATTGATGCCACGGTACGCTGCACGAGCATGCATGACAGACAAGTTATGGAGGAATTGGATGTCCCCCTGCTTCCGGTCGACTTTGGTGCAGAAGCGCTTGGCTAGCTCTTCAACGGTGTGCATTGCATGCAGCTGCTTCCGGGTAACCTTTGGCATGCTAGGGTCACGCGGGATGGTATCAGTACCAAGAAGTGGAGCCTTAACTAGCTGGCAAATAGGCTTGCCGTTGGAGAAGAAGAGGGCAGGTCCTAATTCAAGGTAAGGCGCTCCATCCCTGGAGTAAATTAGCAAACTTTCTCGACATCAGATACGACAAAACCATGCTTACTTCTGCTTTAGCTCAAAGGGCCAGTTTGGCTCCGCCATTGTCTCCACGACTTCTGGATCCTTCTCAAGAAGCTCATTGTAGATTCTCGAAAAGCTCGCAACGAATTGCTCGCCGCCAGCATCGGGGCCGCCGTCGTTGCGCACATACAGAGCGATGACATCGCCAGAGAAGCGGTCACTGTGAAAATCCATGGCCGCAGTGATCTTGGAGCCGGCAAGACCAATATTTTTGCAATCTTCTGGGACAGTCTTCTTGGTGGCGTCGAGAACGTGACTCAGTGTTTGATTGGCATGAGAATCCGTTGCTCTTTCCGGGCAGACGTATGAGCATACGCCCGCAAAAGCAATAACGGCCTCTTCGTCATTGAGGTAAGCACTATCCAGACCACGGAGGACGACCACGTTTCTACCGTGGTGAAGCTCTTTACCGATTGAGGAGAGTTTACTAGCTAATTCTGGGTTACTGAGATCAAAAGTTTTCTGGTTTATCTTCGTCCGCGGAAGGCGGGAGACTGGAGGCGTAAATTAGCATTTGTCCACGAACGATTAATGGGCCACACCCACGCTTGAACTTGATAATGGCGGCCCTGATATCCTCAATATCCCGGTCGTTAAGTTTGACCACGTACTCGGCTGGGTTCAGCTCATCTCCCTGCCATACCATGGGTCCCGTCATTGCTGGGCCAAGTTTATCGGGAGAACTGAATATGGATGAAGAGTTGCTGCGCAAACTCTCAAAAGAGGATCTTGCGCTGAGTGCGGGAGACGACATTCGACCGGTCGATTTACTCTGTATGTTTCGTTGTAGGGCGAGGTTCAGATGGGGTGTTTTAATGTTCGAACCGATCGGCTGTAGGTGAATTTGTAGATGTAATGTTAATGTTGTGATTCGGGAGTGAGCCTGAGGAAGGCGTTCTTATACCGCATTCTCGATGGATGGGATTCTCTTAACGATGGTCATCGCGTAATCGCACGCCGCCGTTGTTATGGTGTGTGAATTTAGAGCTGACGGAGCCGCACTTGCTAACGAGAGACTGACATTGAATTTTAGTCGCCGGATCATTGGAACAAGGCCGAAAACTAGTCCCGCTAGCCGGGACAGTTGCGGTGGGTGGGTGACCGTGTACCTATGTGTATCCTCTCCGTCTTATCGTGATTTGTCACCTGATGCCATCTACGCTAATGGCTACCAGTCAGCCGCTGTGGCAGTGAAGAAATCTTCACAGAATCACCCTACAACTCGGGTCTAAACGCTCATGGGGGGACGCAGCGGAACGCATCGAAGCTTTGCCACATGGGCGAAATTGGGTCCTTTGCTTCCACCAACTTTCCCACCGCTTGTTTACTGGCAGGTTCTTCTCCGGGAGAATAATGTCGCCCCATGATTGCCACAACGTCCGCTGTAAGGATCATACTCCGAGTTCGCGTAGACATGCCGGTAGCAGAAAACGATACGATTGGAAGATCCGCCGCAATGTGACTTTGACGTTGATAGACGTTCACACGGCACATGGAAACTTCGACGTGTGCATGCGATCCTTGAAGAAGCTCGGCTCATGAAGAGCAGGCACTTCCTCATTCGCATCAGCCCTATGCCAACATTGTTACGCATGACAAGTAGTCACTGTTCGCCCAGCTCCTGCATATGCAGATGGATTGAAACAGGCAAGCTTGATATCTTCATCAGATCTTATCTCCATCCTCAACTCTTGCAACGTCAGCATGTGATCAAACGCACCAATCCCTAATCTAAGATCTATCCCGCGATTTGCGAAGGTGATGGCAAGGATGTACCTCAGTATTGAGCCTTGGTCCTTCACCATACTTGAGCGACAGCCCATAATCCAACATATTGACTACCATACATGACAGCGGCTGTGTCTCACCGGAATCTCTCTGCAAAAAGACAGCATGATAACGTGCTGCTAGGCAATATGCGCAGTGATGATCCGGGCAACGCTGCAGTTTCAATGCAAGACGCCTCGGAACCGCCCATCTGCGACCACGTTGCGCTGCGCAACATCCAGGGCCTGCCAACACGCGCGCTTCATTGGCCAAATAGGTTGAAGATGCGCTGCCGAGCCTTCAGCTGACGAGGGTGACCTTTTGCTATTGGTGTGTCCCAGCATTTACAGTGTCTGCACCCCTCCCATGCCAACATATCCTAGTGTCGCATCTGTTGGGCCCAGGGTTGCAGTAGTCGAATTCTGAAAGATACGGCCTACGCGTGGCAAACATATCCGGTGATCGCGCTATGACCTGTATAGAATGATCCAGTCATTTGCTCATAGTCAAGGCATTCAAGCGTTCCCGACCGCTCTGATCACGATTGTCGGGAAAACTTATGTGTACTGGAAGGTACTCCCGCATCGAGATCTAGCTCACCGCTAAATGCGACTGGCCTTTACCTTATAGGAATATGACACATCCGCTGCCGGGCCGTTCGCTTGTCACATGCATATAGTGAAGAGCTAGAGCGTTTGAACAAGGGCGCACTGCACTATGCATGACTAGGGCAGTATCTTTACCGTAGCCTCATGACATGCCTTGGCAATGACACTTCAACTGCGCATCGCTTCAGTGCCGTATATTGTAGGGGTGCTCAGGAGGATCCGCTGGAGCCTTCATAATGGGTGTAGTTATTGCATGAACGTGCAGCTAGTCGACCCATTGTAGGCTGGGGAAACACGCCAGTTATAGCGCATAGCTCGCTTCTGAGTATGATGTGGTCCTTTGTACTCAGCCTTGCGGCGCGTAACAAATTTCGTCGCTTGCATAACGTCAGAATTGCGCTGACTCGGCTCAGACAGCTTCTGGGAAACGAACAAAAGGCATGTTGTCTTCTTGTAGACATATAAGCCCGTAATTATACAGGTGGGTCGTTGTGGGGTCGGATCAATGTCTGTATTGGGATGCATGTGTATCTATATGGCAATTTCACCCTAGATTTGCAGGTGACTGTCGTGACACCGACAAATGGGATAGCATAAGCATCGGCTCAGCATTGGTAGCGCTCTAGACCTGGCTGTGCTCGGAATGAGCATTTAACCCTTTGAATACCATGTTGATCGCGTACTGAAGGAAGTTAGGATTCGTGCAAGTCTGCTCGCAGCGTCAGCTGAGCTGAGTATGCTAAGCGTCACAACGAACCTCGTACGCGAAATTGTCTGATGCGCCACTCTGATTTTCTTGCGATATATGTGAGCTCTAATGGTATGCTGTAAGATTACGGCACAGGCGCAAAAGGAAGTTCGGCCCAGTGTCACTAGCGTGTAGTCGGTGAAGTAGATGTAGCTTGCGCGCTAATAATGTGGCGCATATGCCGGGCAAGGTCGCCCAGTCCGGAAGACTCCATCTCTCGTTGTTTCGAATGGGCGTGGTCGCGAGTGCTGCCGAGTTGGCCATTGCGCTTCCACTCCTCCACAATGGTCGTCCGTGAGGCGTCTGAGCCTGTGAGTGATGAAAAAAGAATGTTTCGTCAAAGGAGCACATCTCATACACAAATTGGTGCGATCTTCAGGATATGTGGCGTTCAATATATCGGGTTCAGAGGTCGGACTAACTCAATGCGAAGTAGCTCCCGTTTCCTTTTAGCCTACCTACGCTCCTACATCCAGAGCATCCGACGACACCTGTACATGAGGAGCTGCGGTTTTGGTTGCGAAAGTGAACCGTTGGTACTTATAGATGCGGGAGATATTATCGAACCTAGCAGGTGAGCTTCTGTAGGGATAGACATGAATTCGTGGGTTAGTACGGCACGGCGTTTTCGCTTGAGGCTGCATGGACATGGAGGAGAACGCATGTGGCGACCGTGAGGACACGGTGATCCAATGAGGAGGTCTCGTCTGTGGCTGCTGATCGGTGAGCACAACCTGGAGTGGAACACGAGGTGGGGACAGGGGGGTGCCGGATCGAGAATCTCGCAATTTTCGTGATGGCTTATCAACTGCACCCCTGTGAAGTGGCTATCGACAATCCTATTTCTCGTAGCTAAACAAAAGTTGGAAATAAGCTGATAGCAGGTAGGTCGCTCTATTACTACTAGTACAGCCTTTAGTTTCAACTCTTAAATCTTGATAGATGGAAATAAATATGAGGTCCTGCAGAATACTTACGCTTTCAGATAATATATAGATAACTGTTAGTGTTGTGATGTAGCGTTGGTGTAAGGCACTAGAGTAGCCTGTCTCGATTCTAGCTTTCGTGTGGACGCGAGAGTCTATGTAGGAGGAGGAGTTAGGAAAGAAGTTACTGTAGTACTAGACAGAGGTTTTGTATGTGAGACGGCAATCCGGTCTTAGTCCGGGTAAATTCTAACCGATTAGAGATGCTTAGATGATCGATCTTAGGCGAGCCCACGTGACGGTCATTCCTATGCCACAGCCCCTTGCTAGCCGCCTACGTACAAAACCTTTGCCTAGTACCATAGTAGATTTGCTTGCAGGCGTAGAGGTAGGGATCGCGCCCTTGTCCATGTTCGCAGTTAGCCTCCACTTGGCAGCTAATCGATATCCTAGTCAGCCGTCCATCAGAATCCGAGCACATGGCCTTTTTATGCACGTCACAGGCGCTACAGATGCTAGCCCCGGCGCGTACCCATCAATACAAGGAGAATCGCTCTAACGCGTGGACGCATCACAAAATGGAGGCACAGACGCCTGCCTTTGCTGTCTCTTGCCTGCAGTCCAGCACTTCTCGGATCACCTTCTTATCGGCATTAATACTCATGGGCACAGTACCCTTCGCACAAGAACTTCAGTATGCCACGATGTCAGCTTCGAGTCAGCTTTCGATCTCTCCAATTAGAAGAGTTGGTAACCTGAAGAACAGAGTAGAAAATTCCACCGCGAAAATCGCAATAACTGAAACAGGACACCATCATGATACGTCCTGAAACGATTCACCACACAAACGATGATTAAGCAGCGCCAATTTTAACCGATACTGGGATACTATCCCTCTTCCTATATATCACGTTCGCCACACCTCGGTATATCTTAGCCCATTTCGGTTTCATGTCGGCTTCCTAGAATGCAAAACCAGACATGATATCGTGGCCGGGGAGCTGTCCCAATGTCTGAAGATCTGATGTGGGTATGCAAAGGTCTGGACCGCCCTGGCACTTCAAAAAAGGAATTAAGGGGGCGGGGGGGAGGGGGGTGAGGAACAGAGGGAAGTTTCGGATGTACGGCGAATTTGGGTTAAGTTGTTGTAGGATTCTACTAGCCTGAACCCTACTAATTTTTTCGTACGCGTACGTTTGAGAGCCAAGACCAGTATGTTGGCATCACAGAGTGCGAGACCGAAACCCCCAGAGATTTGTCTCGAGACTAGAGAAGAAAAGGGAACACGTAATGAAGAACTGTCAGCTTCCCCGGCAGTCGAGATTCACCTCCGTCTTCACCTACTTCACATCAATCTGATCACTCATATTTCTCTCCAAATTAGTTCAATGCGGTCGTGAGGTACTAGATGACGTCATATCTACCACTTTTTGGCTTCAAGGATCCAACAGGAACGTTAGCAATTACAACAAGTATACAGCACCTGTCGATCCCATAATATACATATTCCTACGTCTGAATCAGCCAACCGTAGTGCCGGAACTGAGATACATCCTGCGGCAACAGCATATCAGGAGTCAGGATATACCGGAGATAACAAGTGATTTTCGGTGTAGACGTCATTCCCTGTATGGCAAGTCATGATGCAGTCACCGAGGATCAGGTCTCGGTCAACACAACAACAGCAAAAAGAACCTAGAGCAAGATGAATTTGTAGTAGAACTTGAAAATAACTCCAAAATGCCGCCCTCAGGCTTAGCCATTCTCATAGGGGCCGGTCCTGCTACTGTAGGTCGTCCGGCGAATGCAACACAGTATACATAGTTTTAATGCCATACCTTTAGGGCACAGGAGTTGCACGAATTCTCTCATCCCCCAAACACGGCAATCTCGCTGTCGCGCTTCTAGCCAGGCGGCCAGAGAACCTGCAAACCGTCATCTCCAAAGTCCGCTCCACCAACGAAAACGCGATACTAGAAGCGTCCTCGAGCAACACCTTACAAGCATCTTTGGAGAAGGCTTTCGCAGATATAAAATTACACGAGAGCTTTAAGGGCTTAAAGCTGAAGCTAGCGATATACAGTATCAAGCATTCAAGCAAGAAGCCATTCTTAGAGGAGACGAGGGAAGACTTTAAGGAAAGTCTAGAGACGTATGTTGGTGGGGCATTCACGTTTGCGCAGGAGAGCCTGAAGAGGTTCTTTGCAGATCATGGAGAGGCGGGTTTGGTAGATAGAGCGGAGGTGCGATTGTAGATGAAGATGGAAAGGACCAGAGGGTGGGCAACAAGATGAACGCTGATGCTGTTGGCGAGACCTATCTTTGGCTGTATCAGCAGAAGCCTTGCTTGTGGACCCATGAGCTGGATATGAGGCCCTCGTGTGAGAAGTTCTAGATTAGAGCTGCAGAATGATACGGTATAGTGGGCAAAAAGATCTATATCGCCGGCATGAAAATAAGCATATGAACGACTAATAGCAAACCGCCCCGAAAGGAAAGAAAACAGTACAACCAGCTTCACCATCTCCTCATAGCGATCTACGCCGTCAACTAAACATCTCCAAGCTAATCACTCCAAAAAATCATCTGGCCGGTGGCTGCATCCAAAGGCCTAACATTTGGCCAGGAGCCCAGTTCCATCCGTTGACGAAAGCATTAGTGAGCTGCGTGATCTGCTCAACAGAAGGCGTACTACCTGCCCACATGGCCGGCTGAGATGCCTGATGATGCGCGTAGTACGGAAGGAGTTGGTTGGTTTGACATTAGAAAGGGTGTTCGCAAGATGTTGTCTATCCTGGCAGACGTATTCAGTTTGTATCTTGTTCAAAACTAACCAACAGAGATTCCACGAGCGGCTGCTTGCAGGATCGGCGTAGACGCGCCTTTTAGCCTCATCCAAGGTATCGGAACTGTGTCTTGATTAGCTTATGGACCAGAAATGTCTTGTGCATGATTGGAACTTATTGAGAACAGCTTACTTGAAAGGATAGTTCCTCGTCAGACCGCGAAGCTCGGTCAACAAGCTGTGCGAGTCGACGTAATACTTCCCTGGTAAGCACCATTGGTCTCTTTTTCCCGAATTGGCTAGGGTTATCGACTCTTACAAGCCGATGTCATGGGTTCACTGCAGTCAGGTGTGCCTAGCTCTGCAAACGCCAGCTCAACGCGGTCCAATTCGACTATGGCATTGAACGGATGAGACAATAGTGCTTGGATATATTGTGCCTTCTCGGCCTATTACAATATGATGTCAGCAAGGTTAAGGTCGAAGTCCATTAGCGGAAAAAACCATACGGAGGTAATCTTTCGGTCACAAGACATGCTGGCAAACTCTGGCAGTCTGTGTCTACGCGCTAGTGGGTCGCTGTACTTCCTGTTTTTGGTATAGATGGAGGATATAGAGTGAATGGACATGTATTGGGGATTCGAAGCTGGACTTGACTGAGTAGGTGACGTCGAAGTTGATGTAAAGAGAAGCTGCTTGCTGTGATGAATTCACAAGTTGGTAGGAGATAGTTGCAATCTTATATATAGATATCTTCAAGTGCTGATGCTGTTGTGGTGTGTGACTCTCGCAGCTATAATCCAGTCATGCTGGACGTGTGTATGTGATGAGGCAACTCAGGAGCCAGCAGCCAAGATCGACAAGAAAGCAAACTTCATGAGGAGGTCAGCTTTGGACGCCATATCGTCATAAAAGCTCATGATGGTCCAGGATATTAGTGCCAAGTGTGCGTACGCAGCTGTGTATGATCAAATGTGGAAGATCAAGTAAGATCAAGGATCCTATAGGGACGAGACTGATCAGCCTCGTCCTTCTGAGGTAGATCTGACTCAGGGAGTGTTGTAGGGATACCATGATGCTACTAGCCCAGATCTGATACCGAAAGAGTGGGAAGATCGCTCATTCGTGGTGTATTCGATATGGTCCAGCCGTGCGAGCAAAAGTGGGCCCATATCGGCGTTTGAAACGAGACCATCGCCGTTGGCAATGCGGAGAAACCATGTATTTAGTCGGTGCTATGTTAGATATTGACATGCAGCTGAGTAGCTGAGCTCGATGTTGTAGAGATGTGCCCAGGTGGAGTTGGTCAGGTAGGCGCAATTCAAACGGAGATTGCGAAACATGTTGGGAAAGTCAACTTTCCGTCGTGTATCTAAATACATCGATGTGATCAGGAAACGCTAAGCAGAATCAGTCGTTGGTGAGGCTAAGGCTAATTGCTACCCGTCTTTGTGCTGATGATGGAAGGAACTGGGACAGTCGGATTCGTCCGCTGTGGCTGGTCTAGCTGGTGGCTGAGCACCGTTCCTTCTTCAACTTCACCGCTGTTACTTCATAGTCCTCATGTGTTTCACGATGGCTAACAAGGCCGCTGTCCGGATAGTTTAGTTCTCGAGGAATACCTGACAAATGCGCTGCTGAGCAACTGAGCGTCTCGCGTTCCGTGTTTGGAAATGTCCTCGGACATAACGAACCTACATCATTCATCTCATCAGCCACAGGAATAGGCACGATGTTGAACCTCCGTCCCCAGTCGCGCGGCCCTGTAAAAGGTCTGGCAGTCCTCAAAAAACCAATATCACTTCTCTTTGGGTCTCTTACAGGTCCTCGACAGGCGCATGCGGATAGGTCGCTGAGGCTGAAATCAGCTCATCAGCAGCCATGTCAGAAGGAGCCTCCAGAAGTCAGAGTACCTACGCTAGTGTCCACGTGCACACAACTAGACGCACCTGCAACCACGTTTAGGCATTTGATGATCGCCCGCGAGAAGATGTGCTTGTTGCATCTCACCTCATTTCACAGGGCTATTTGGAAGCTACCGCCAATACTCGAAGCCTGAAAGGCCAATCTTCCCCCAGAGACAGGCCAAGATGCCAGGTGGTAGATGCGTCTCTTGGTCAGTCTTGTACGTGTTGCAGCTGAATAATGATCACTGCTTCACTCTGTCTTTCGTATTTTGCAGCTGGAAGGTTTCTCCTCGAGTCAATCTTAACCGCTCACGCATATCCAGAGGTAAGAGCTCATTGGGCACCGAAACTTTTGAGTGGACCGAGGAAGGTCACACCGATCTTGCGTAAAGATTCATGTTGATAGATTCTTTTACATGAGCAGGTAGGTAGTCTTTCGACTCGGCGATGTCTTTGAAGTCATCATCCACCTTTTACACCCAGACACCTAGACTGGAGCAGCCTATATGCTCAGCGCCATGATGGAGTTTACGATATCGTTGTCATTCTCCTTGAGAGCCTTGACGGCCTTCTTCCGCGAGACGCTGGCCTGCTGCATGACGAGCTCGATGTCCTTGGCCTCAAGACCAGAGTCGTCGATCTCCTCATCGTCGTCGTCCTCTTCCTCGTCGTCCTTCTTGTCCTCGACAGCCTTGCCCTTGCCCTTGGAGGCTTCGTCGCCGTGGTCGTGACCGGCGTGGTCGTGGGATGCGGCCTCGGCTTGAGCGAGCTGCTGGGCGGCGGAAGCCTGAGCCTGGGAGTTCAGGTCTTCGATCTTGGCCTCACCGAAGATGCTGGTGCGGGGTCAGCAAAAGTGGCATGTGCGATGGAGGGGCAGCTACTTACATCCAGGTGTTGCTTGAAGGGGACTTGTAGACGTCGGGCTGGTTGATGACGAAGAGGATCTGAGAGGGTTGTTAGTCTGGTTCCTAGAAATATCCAATGGCCCTGCCCGCAGCTCTTGTTTGTTGACGGCCAGGGCTGCGGCTTCCTCGACCAATTGCGCGCAAGGCACTCACGTTCTTCGGTCGGCGGAGAGTGACGCGTGTGATGCCGTCAATGTGCTTCAATCCGAGCTTGGCGATGGCCTTGCGAGCCTTCTTCTCGTTGCGGGAGTGGACAGCAACGGAGGAGCCCGCGGGCACGCTGACCTCGCCCTCCTCGCCCTCAGACTCGTCGCTAGACTCATCCTCCTCGATCTGGACGTTCTTCTTCTCGGGCTCGTCGGGGAGCTCTTCAATGCGGGGGTTGGCCATTTTGTCGGTTTGTGGGTGATTTACGGTGTTGGTGGTGCTGCAATATCGAGGTTCGCGGACTTGGGGTCGGAGCTTCCAAAATGATTTGTGGGCGGTTTAGCGCGGGCAGCCCTCAGTACAGAACTGGCAATGACGAACTATTACAATCACTTTCATGACCTAGGTCGCGCAGTTCATAGAAACAAGCATTTCAAAGGGGGTATCAAATTGCAATTCTAGTTGCACTTTTCGTGTGTGTTCATGAATTTGTGGATTGAACTCTCTTGCTACATGTGGAATGCATGCGAGAGCCGAGTAAACCTTTCCCAAACCGAATTGCACCGTGCCAAACATTGGACTTATTCACCCGAAACCAGGTTCTTGAATTTTTGAATGCCTTTGAGGTCGCCTTCGGAATGCTCATGAAATGCACGTCATGCCTCTCCGTCACCTGCATGCAGCGACCACCACAACGCCTGTCTCCCGACAGCATCTAGACTACCTATGCCTTTGCGCTGGCGCGGATCTTGGCGAAGGTCTTTTGAACCTCGAAGCGAGCCTGTATCTGGTTAGCCAAAGTGTTCTTCAGTCGCATCTGATGTACCAGGTATGGTCCGAGTCGTCGCCTTCGAAATCACAGGTCCACGGAATAACGTACCTGCTTCCTCATCTTCATGACCTTGAAGCGCTCAAAGTCGTTCAATCCCCGCCTCTTCTGCATAGCCGTACGCTTCTTGGCCCATGCGCTCTCGTCAAACTTTTGTTGGACCTTGTGCTCCTCCCACTTCTTCGCGACGTGGCCGACACCGGCGGCGCGGGGAAGCTTGGGCATGACGATGGGTGTAAGGGAGAGTTTGGCAAGCGCGATTTCCTGGCGGGGGATGGGGGCCTTCTCGGAGGGACCATCGATGAGGACCTATGTCTCTGTGAGCCGCTGAATAGCGTTCGAGTCGCGGATTCTCCATACACGCTTGTGGTCGATTATCTCGACGATGACAGCGAGGCGGCCCTCGAACTGACCCTCGTTGAAGAGGACCACACGGCCGACCTCGACCAGCCTCCAGGCGCTCGTTGTGATTTCGGCGTCACCCATTTCGTCGGTATGTGCTGCAATTAAATGTTAGACTGCGAGAGGCGACAGGTATTACAGCGTCGAGAGCGTACCGGTCGGAAATAGGATTCGGTGTTGATGTTCAAGTCGGGAGTAAGTAAATGTGTGTTGATCGGGCGTCGAATTTCGCGTGTGGTGCCGGGGCCGTGCACAAGCGAAAGGCGCCTTGGCACTAGCGCAGCTCTTAAAGTTTTCCGCGACCGCGACTTCTGTCGTCTTCTTACCAGCACCGCAAACTCTTCGCCTTTCTCTCTACGCGCGACAACTGTCACGGCTTTGTGCAGTCGTGGACGCGGCTCTCACGACCGCTGTCTTCCAGAACATGCGCGTCGTAGATGGTAACGCGAGGCACGCTTGCATCTGCCGCTTAGATACACTAATCTGAAGACCGACAGTTACGAGCCATCACCCATAGCTCCACCGGTAAGTTTCCAACCTCCACACCATACTTCCCCATTCTAGGATGACATAATTTGCGATTGAGCTCGGCGCCGGAGACCCTCGCCGGGGTCTCTTAACGGCGTCGAGTTTATGATATTCAATTTCTTACATATTCTGAGCCTGCTTCCCCCAATCAGCTTTCTTCACTGCTCCGAGCTTGCGACAAAGGCTGACAATAACAGATCTGTAGAAGTCTCAATCATCGGACGCTGAACTCACGTCGTTGCTGTGGGCTTGTCCGCTTGCAAGCTGCAATCAACATATGATCCATCGATGCCCACAGCTATCTTCCAAAGGTCGGTTTTGCCAATTCCACCCCATCGCCCACCCCGCTTCCAATGATTACAACATGCAATAGATAGTATATGATCTCTATGATTACTATTTTATCACCAAGATCACTGAGGAAGACCACAACCACGCATTTACCTGACAACGCTTTGTTCAATACACGTTACTAACAAGCTTGCAGGTAAATTCTTATACAAGCGTATACGCTATCCGAGTTCAACACTGCGGCATGCGCCACTGGCAGTTCATGTCCGACCATGACCTGATCCTGCTCTAACTAAGCAGGCGTCGCTGGATCGGCAGCCCGCCACACATGTTCACGAAGCCATAGACATGGATCAAGTAGTTTGACAGTTGGAGTGCATTCTGTACTACGTGTGTAAAGGTAAGCAGTATTTGATAGGTATTCATTTCGTCTTCATATATGTAGGTAGCTAGTCTTGATCATCCATGTCATCTTCTGCAATTCTCTGCTCAGGCGTAGTCGCCCTCCTCCGTGTGATTTTTCTACCATAGTTCCGATAAAGGTTCGTCAATAACTCTCTGACAACGCCATTAAACGCCGTCCTTGCATCGAATTTGCTTCCACCATACGGGAAGGGGACAATTTTGGACCAATCGGCATTGTCTTCAAAGTAAAACTCAAGATCGAACGCATCTGCATCTTTCAGCATGTTCTTGAGCGTCTCTCCCTTGTGGCCGTTAACATCTGCCCATGCCCACAGTGCCGGGTCATAGAAGTCCAACGTGCTTGACGCCTCCTTGGCAAGGATCTGAGCGTTGAAGAGCAGGTGTCGGATAATGTTGGTGTTGCAACCGCAATGTATGACAGCGTACTGCAGCAATTCGGTAGTAATGCCTTTTGGCACACCCAAAAGCACAGCTAGCGCCGCCACCGCGTGCTCGTTTCCCTCCTTGATGGCATCTTTCATTCCCGTCTTCGCCGCTTCACCTGCCATACTACCTTCCCAGTCAATCTCTCCGTTCAGACTGACCAACACGTAAAGCAACGACGCTTTGTCTTCGGTCCAAGGGCCATGCAGCAACTTCTCCGGTATGTGGAAACCCTGCGCGAAAGCCAGATGCGGGATCTTAGTAAACTTGTATAGCCACAGTCCGTCAAAGCAGGACACTCCCGGAATCGTGACTCCAGTAGCTTCCCAGGCTCTTCCACGTAACCTAATCATTGCATCTTGTGCGCGCTGCACATATTCCAGAAAGAAGTCGTAGGTAAAGAAGTGGCAGGTCAGAATGTTAGATTGGAGCGAAGCATCGCTAGTAACGAGGCGGTCCCGATAGTTGGTGCGGTGATCTACGGTGTGGAAGAAGGCTTGCATAGTGAAGTCCATAGCTATTTTATGGGCGGAGAGTTTCTTGCCTAGATCCGGTGAACAGCGTGGAAGCGCTGTGTTCATGCTGTAAAGAAATATTATTTCCAGTAGTTCCTGGGGAAGTCCTTGGAGTGTTGGCATGGCGGGCGTAACGTCTTTTTTGTTGGATGTTGGCTTTGTTTTCCGTTGTCGTTTGGACTGGGATGTAGATGTTGAAGAGTTTTGTGCTGGTATCGATGGAGATTTACTGTTGGAAGCAGCAAGGGCTGGGTGCAGATATCTCCTCTTCTTGCCACGTATGATGATAGGTGTCAGTTCCATCGGCTGATAAGTGGCCGTTGTGACCAGGCAGCACTCAAAAGTAAGCCACTTCCGCTTTGCTTGCAGCATGCGCAAGGTGGAATGGATTGGGAAAGGCTCCGCGTCAGCTTGGTGATCGCACGCTGCGCCACTTGGGAGGAGGTGCACAGACCTGTGGCTTTGCCGCGGCGTTCCTGGGGCTAGCGCTAACTTTCCGCTCGTCTTCTCGTCGCATAAACAAAAGACGAGATTACTACACTACGCGCATTCACCACGAAGCGAAAAGTGAAGGCTCAAATACGCATCAGGTAAAAAGTTCCGGAGAGATGCAGGTCCACGCAGTACCAGACTCTGAACGCGCGTTCGATTCAACGGGGAGGAAGCTGCCTTGGGCGTATGAGTTTGCGGAGTAAGTAACTCTTTCACTGCCATTGCTGAATAAAGCCTTTTGCACAAAAGGATCGAGCCCGGCGATAGAGAAGACTCTAGAGCAAACTAAATATCCTTGCTCTCTTCTCTATCCAGACCCATCACTATGGAAGACTTCGACTGGGACACTCCCATACTCTCGCACGCGCGGCTAACATGGAATCCTGTCAGTTCAGAACAGAACCAACGGCGCATCCCAGAAGAGAAAGGCCCCTTTGGCAAAGCACGCAAACGCGGTACCTCACGAGCAAAGACACCATTGGGCGCCAACAATGCAGCCGACGAAGCAAGACTCCATAACCAGCGCGCAGAGGACGATATATTCGGCCGCTTCAAGGCAGAGGAAGACAAGAGGCGCTCAATATCTACGCGGCCGTCCACCGCACTACCCCCATCAGCCTCCGCGCCGAATCTCATAGACGCGAGCAATGGATTGGGCAACTCTTTCGCAGCAGGCGCGTCTGCCAATGCGACTTTCGCACAAGAACCCAAGGAGGTCATACTATACGGCTTTGGCGCTGAGCAGCAATGGGCCGCGATCGCACATTACGAGAAGGTTTCTAACGGGATGATCTACGAAGAATACGACCGCGAGCCACCCAATCCCAGACTTGGTTATAGTCTAGCCGCACAACGCTCATCCTACTACCCATCTTTGGAACCAAAATACATGGCAAGGATTAAGACATACATAGGAGGTAACCACTGGGTCAAGGTTACCTTTGATAGTGCCGAGGCTGCTGAGCGCGCGTGTCACTACAGCGGGAAAAACATTCATGGCTACACAGTACATGCTGAGATGTACAGGGGGACAGAACCGCAAGGCGGCGACAGACCGTTACGTGCAGAAGGAGGAATGTCACAAATTGCGTCACCCAACACGATGTCTTCAGGAACTTTGGGACTACGCGGCGCATCGCAGTCTTCTGCAACCGCCTCCTCAGTCACTGCAACAGTTCCCCAACCTCCAGCGCCGCAGACACTTGTGCCACGATCAAACGTCGAACCATCCTGGTTACGTAGCATGAGTGGCGCTGGTACTTTTCCAAGCTATGTCGATGACATGCCTGTTGAACCCGTTCAACCACAAGAACTACATCAAGTTCTGGACCCAAGCACCGTCCCCGCACACGCGACTACCACAGCATTAAACCCCCGCTCCCAACGCGCAACTCTCCGACTCAAAGGCGCAAACGTAAAACCTGTGGTATTCCTCCCACAAGAAAAGGCGTTCCTTCCCGCGAAACCCCGCTGGCAGCAAACATTTGGCTCCTTACCTGTCATTGGCTGGGTAATTGGTTCGGGACAGGGTATCATCGGCGATCATGTGCCGAGAAAGGAGGACGGAAGTTTTGATATGAACAATGCAAGTTTGTATTGGCGGGTGTGGTATATGGTGGATAACTGCTTTGGCAGTGACTTTTGCGGGGTCAGAGATGCGGAGTACGATGAGTAGTGGAGGCAGTGTCGTTTTGTGTGTATGATCAAGGGGTGTTTGATGAGCATTGGGCGGCGTTTTGGGAATGGCATTATAGCGACGTGGCTTGAGTATTGCTTGGGGGACTGGTATTGGATGCAGATGTAATGAAACACAACATGCCAAGCAGAATGCGTGTCTACCGGCGTAAGATGAGTTGTGAAATTGTCTACTTGTGTAAGGATTGGAAGTATACCACTCTCAGCATGTTCGTATTGAATTAACAGTCAAGCAATGCACACGCAGGAGAATGCAGATGGTCAAAATCTAGGGTGCATTTCCACTCTCTGGAACTATTCACAAATACGTAGGTAATACAACCCAGATCGGGTACGTTTTGGCTATATGGACAGAAGATGCTTAGAGGACGGACAGATCGCCGAACTTCTCCTGCGGGGCTGTTAGTTCGTGCAGACAAATCTTTCTTGTTGTTCCAAAGACTTGCCTTGTAGCCAGGGACGGCCCAGCGACCCTTGGAGACGAGCTGCTCGGTGCGCTTGTCGATCTCGGGCTGAGCAGCTGCGACCTCGTCCTGTAATATTGGTCAGCCTCTTGTCCCGCCCTTGCCCGTAGTCGTATGTACGTACAACAGTGAGGTCAGCGAATGGCCTGGCATCCTCGATGTTCTTCAGTGTCTTCTGGAGGTCGCTCAACTCCTTGTCGACAACAGCCTTGGTCTGCTCTGCGCTCTGGACGGCCTGGGCCTCGAAAGCCTCAATGGCTTTGATTTGCCTTCCTACATCGTATGTCTGGGGCTTGAAGGCGTTGAACTGCTTCTCGATGTCGTCGATAACGGCCTGGTTCTTGAGTATGCCGCGGTAGTGGTTGAAGTCGACGGTCTGGGACTGCTCGGAGAGAACGGTGACTTTGCGACGCGCATCGTCGTTGCGCTTCTTGAAGGACTGGAGGGCGGCGGCGGTTTGGCCCTTGAGGCCGAGCTGGGTGCCCAGCTTGGTCCAGTCGAGCTTGAGGGCTGCGCTACGCTACAAGAGGGGACATGTTAGTTTTGTTCTTCACTTCGGAGGTGCCATTGCGAGTGGGGGCTACTGCCGGCGCAGCAATGGGGCATTCGAGAGCTTCGACCAGTCTTTTGCAAAGGGATTGACGTACTCCGACGGCCATTGTGATGGATTTAGACGGGGATGCGGTGGGTTTAGTTCGGGAGGGTTGATGTCCAAGTTCTTCGCGAGAGCTCGGAACAGCACCGCCAAGAATATGATGCACGGGCCATTCTACTTCCGCCCTCGATCGCGGCCAAGCTCCCCCAACATTGATCTTACCCATTTCACTCTCCACAACTTGCTGTTATATACTCGACCGACAGTCCAAACCCCAACACTTCTCGCAGCTATGTGGATTATCGACTGGTGAGTACCCTTATCCTCTGCTTGTGCCGACTTCTTACTGATCTTGCTCCAGGTGTAAGTTTACTACCCTCTCTTGTTGTATCCCGGAGTGGATAGACGAACGTGGAGATACCCGCAGCACAATGGACCGAGCATAACATATTCATCCCGCATAACACCACCATTGCCTTCCAGGACCAGAGCCTTCGACACCGTGCTAGAAACCACCAATACCAAGGCTTGTCACAGGCGCATCAACACTACACCACCGCATACGCCACGAATGCCTGCCAGATGGATCAATCGCTTGCTTGCGTTGTACTCGAACATGGGCTGATAATAAACAACAGTTTGGGATGTTCTGTCCTCGCTTGGACTCATGAACAAGGTAAGGAAGGAGCGAGATCTAGGCTTCGTCACTGAAGCTAACACAACTTCACAGCATGCCAAACTCCTTTTCCTCGGGCTGTATGTACCCTCGCATACCAAACCCTTCGACCACACGTAGCTGACTAGGCTCCAGTGACAATGCAGGAAAGACCACGTATGGCATACCAACCGGATACGCGAGCTTCCACTAACACGACTAGGCTGCTACATATGCTCAAAAACGACAGGGTCGCTGTCCTGTAAGTTATACTTCGTCTTTGGTCATTACTGCCAGCTGACATGTATTCCAGCCAGCCGACCCTTCACCCTACCTCCGAGGAGCTCTCTATAGGAAACGTCAAGTTTACAACCTTCGATCTTGGAGGTCACGCACAAGCCCGACGACTTTGGCGCGATTACTGTACGCCAACCCTGCTCCTCCATTCGTTTGCATCCTATTGACCCTCTTCCAGTCCCCGAAGTTTCCGGTATCGTCTTCCTTGTTGATGCCAAAGACCACGAGCGTCTCTCCGAATCGAAAGCCGAGCTCGATGCTCTTCTCGCTATGGAGGAGTTGAAGAACACTCCCTTCGTCATTCTCGGAAACAAGATTGACCACCCCGATGCCATCTCCGAGGATCAGCTCCGTTCCGCGCTCGGTCTATACCAGACAACTGGTAAGGGCAAGGTACCACTCGAGGGTATCCGGCCGGTTGAGGTCTTCATGTGCAGTGTGGTCATGAGGCAGGGTTACGGAGAGGGTATCAGGTGGTTGAGCCAGTACGTCTAAGCGCAATACTTTGCTAAAGACGAGGACGTCAGTTGGACGCAGAACAGCAGGGAGAGCATTTGGCATTTTGGCTCTTTCGACCAAATGAGCTAGATGCACGTATAAAGCATGGTTATCAACCGTATGTTAAATGTACTCTTACGGGCGTTGGCGTTAGCTCTTGATATAATATCACATTGCACACATAAAAATCCGTGTTGGCACGAAACGAGACTGGGCCGGGCCGGAGCGAGCCGAACCCATACGGCGGCATATACAGAATAAGATCTAAGATGGAGCGTGATTGTGGCTTGGTTCCAAGTCCGTCGACAGTGTGTTTCACCAAGGACAGATGGTTGTTGCTGGCTTCGATTCCCTCCTACGGCTTTTCAGGTTTGGTGATCATAGCACGAAGCGAGTGCACTGTAGTGAGGATTGTCGAAGGCATGTTTTCGTCATAGATGAGTATGCTGACACGAATCGTGTACGAACTGTGCATACGTCCAGTCAATTATACCTGGTGATTGTAAGTATGAATGAACTCGTTGTTTCTCAAGCTCCAGGGCAACGACCAAATTGGCATGGAAGTTAGTACTCAAAAGAAACGAGCATATTCGTATTATTATCTCATCGCAAATTACCTTTGGGATGAGCAAATCTTGGGCATTAGGGCCAATGAGAAGATGGGTGTACAGGAAAAATATGGCAACTGCATTTCCTGATCACGCAGGAACGAAATTGAGGTCACGGGAAGATAGTCTTGATGGGAGTAGCTATCTCAACGTGATGAAGCGAACGCAACGACACTTTAGCAGAAGAACTTGAGATTACTTGATTCACCATTAGAAAACGAGGCTCCGCTTTAGAAAACGGACTCATTTTCACTCTCCAAGATTTTTTCGCGACCTCGGCCCGGCAGTTGCAACAAGCAGCTACTGGTTCGTCGAGCAAAACTTAGAACTAACCAAGCCAATCTAGGCCCGCCATTAAGCAAAAGGAAAAGAGAGGAAAGGCGGCACGCAGCATTTCGCACCGCCACAGCTAACGAATCTAGCCTTATGCTCGGCCTATTAATACCTTCAAGCAGACCAAGGAGCCTTGGATGACGCTTGCGAATAGTCTACCAGACGGCGCATCATCCCAACGAACCTAGTGTATGCATGCGTGTCCATTGATAGCGCGGCCTGGAACTTAATCTTTTTTTGGTTTAAGACGTCGGATGAGTGACTGATGGCTGTAAGGGTGAGCTGTCAGATGGATCATATGCTATTAATTTTAGGAGAGCAGGGACGGAGAGAGTGTGCAGGAGTGGGTGTTGACGAAATTTGTCTTGGGCTTGCTTTTTGCTCAACAACTACAAGAGATTGTTTGTTTGTCAGGGTTTAGGAGCCTTTTTGCTTGCTGTAATGGCTGGGTGAGTATGGTAGTATAGAGGTGAGACGGTGGTATTGATGAATCGGGGAGATGATGTGGAGTTGACATCACAACCTGCTGTTGCTTGTGTACCATTCACATTCTTTGTTCGAGAAATGTGGAGAGAACCTCTTTTTGGACCGGAATGTACATACGTATTGCTTCGAGGCGAGAAGAGACATATGCACGACGCTGCATGTCGAGCAGTGCATGCAGTGGCAAGCGAGCAGCGTACTTCAGGGAACAATCGCCAGTGTAGCAGCGTGACATGCCACAGCCAGGGTAGAGATCAGCGTACAGGAGCAGGGAAATGCGCATTTGCGGCGTTGGAGGATGAACATCGTCTGACAATGTTGCTAGGATCACTGCAGAAGCTAACATAAGATCGAGATGGTGCTCTGACAAGTGCAGGATACTCGATTCTGAGAAGCGACGGGGGTGAATTGGGAATGGGCCACATTCTGAAAACGGAAATTGATATATTAGTTCATGAGTTTGCATCAATATCTTCTTCCCATGGTCATGCGGTGCTACCTATGAAACCAATTACAGCCATGGCGTTTCATGCAGGAAGCATTATCCAAACACCATGCCGCCGATGTCTCAGCTATATACATCAATGTCGTAGATGCATGTATTCATTAAGGAACGTCGCCAAGGAATCGTAACATCCTGTACAAAGACCTTCATTAGATGGTCGCCGGGGCGACCGTATTCCCTGTTTGTGATGCCCACAAATCTCTTACAAGAGAGAGAAAAGAGCGAAGAAACCGGCAGCGAGAGCCCCAATGCTGGCAGCGCCAGTGGCGGCAGCACCGGTGAACTCGGACATGGGAGGCATGGTAGCGTTGCCGGTAAGGTTACCAGCGGGGGCAGAGGCCTGGGGCTGACCGTCGGAGATCTGGGTGACGAGGGGAGCGGAAGCCTGGGGCTGGCCGTCGGAGATTTGAGTAACTACGGGGGCAGATGCCTGGGGCTGACCGTCGGAAATCTGGGTAACCACAGGCGAAGAGGCTTGGGGCTGACCATCGGAGATCTGGGTCACGACGGGACCAGGGGTGGAAGCTTGGGGTTGGCCGTCGGAGATTTGGGTGACAGCGGCGGAAGTTGCCTGGGGCTGACCATCGGGAATCTGAGAGACACCGCTGGTACCCTCGGACATGGTTGCCTGGATGTGGATGGGAATGCACTGAGCACCGGTGGACTGGCTGTACAGGTTGTAGAAGTCACCAGACAAGCACTGGTAGAAGACTGTGGAGCCCATGAGAGACATGGATCCATTGCTACAAAGACCGAAGCCCTCACTCTCGAGCGCACCCTCTTGAACTGGAGCATCGAACTGGAATCTGATGGTATGTTAGTATTGATCGAACATTTCCAATCGTAATGCAAGACATACTGGTAGTTGGCAGCGATGTAACCGGTGCGACCAGCCTGGTCGGTCAACTTTCCGTCCTCAAGAGACAACATCAGCGTACCGTCAAGCTGACGTCTCTCGATGCTGCGCCTGGTGGGGGCTTCGGTGGCATTGACAGTGGTGATGGCGAAGGTGCCGTCAGCGGAGGACGCACACTCGGATTCGGAAGAGGCCTGGGGATAGGCAGCAACAGCGGCCACGAGGCCGGCAGCAACGAAGGACTTCATTTTGGGAAATTCGGTTGGAACGATTCGTCGGTATTAGAGTGTCGGGTGTACTTGACAGCGAGAGACGGCAACGACGCGGAGAATACTGATGAACGAGGTATCAGTCACTTCAAATATGCAAGTAAGCAAGACTGTCGACGATGCTGGTATCCACGACAACGAGAGTGTGAGATGTTCTGGATATGTAGAAACGCGGCAAGGTAGGACGGCTATATAGCAATACCCAGGCGAGTGATTAGTCTATTCAATCTACCTCATCGAGCATGTCAGCGCGGATCGGACATGGGCAGAAGCCTCAGCGCTCGAGCCAAGGCCATGGATCAACTCCACGCGTCAATGCAAATCTACAGCAGCCTAGCGTCGACGCTTCTGACGGCAGCAAAAGAAGGCTGGAGTAGGCTCGCTTGTGCCGTAACGATAAACGCTGCGTAGCATTCTGCCGTTTTATTGGATACCCATTCATCCGACCCCTCACTTGGTTCCCCACCATCTCTCTGGGAATGCGCGTGAACAAAGCCCGTCCCGCCTCTTGTCCAGACTTGTTCTATTCCCAGCCTGCGATTAACTTCCAAACGCAAATGGCTGCCATTGCATGTGGAGCTGGAAATGGGCAATTCCAGTCTGTTTAATCGCTATCTCTTGCTCGTAGCCATGACTGGTGAGACTCAGCGTAATGCGAATCGCGAAGGTGTTGATATTTTCCCGCGGTATGCAACGTCCAAGACAGATGCTGAACCGAAGCCTCGTATCAGCGGGCTTGGGACGATCGCTCCGCGGTACATGCTAGGGCCTTAGCTAGGGCAATATACGTGCGTTCTGTAGGCCTCAAGGTTGAGTGTGGCGGAGCGTTGTTATTCATCAGTTCACCATGTCTCATTGGTTGCCATGCACGAAGATCTGCAGGGTAGTGTGTGGTGAGGATGTAGCACGCTCGATCGGACTATTGAGAGGCAAAATGCAAGGATGGCGTGGAATGGGATTGGTATCGAGGCGACAAATGCACAAGTGATGTCAAAGATCGGTTCCCAATTCGGAACGACGCTAAGGTGCACTAGTGCAACACTTGTGGGGTACATGTGGCTCTCGCCTCCACAAGCGTGTTCAGCCGCCCCATCCACCGTCTCCAGTGGAACCGTTGCTTGGGAACGCATAGGAAAGGCTGGGGGAGGCTGGCACGGTGATGTTGGCGTTGCAGCTGCATAATGATAGTGTGCCGCTGGCTGGCTGGCGCATCTGCTTCGGTTGACTGGTTAGCCCTAGAAGACGCCTAGATCGTTGAGCAAGACTGGTTGAATTCGTGTGAATACTGTGCGATGAAGACATGGCATTTCGAAACACCAAGATTACGCTTGGCTACGAGGTGGAGATGCAGACGTTGCAATGGTCCAATGTATCTGACATGAGACGCGCATCCCAGACGCACCATTGACGTCACGCACACTGACTATCCTCCACCCTTTGTGCTGCTATATCCCGCAATCGTGGCGCTAAGCAGATGCACGTACTGGACAGCTAACCATCAGTAGTCGTTTCTGTTGCAGCTTCTCACCCCGTCACCCCGTCGGTGACACGGTGAGGCTTCCAGCGAGTGACGAAAGCAGCCTTGATCATCTGACCCCGCATAGCCTATGTACATCCAGCACCGCAACAAGCGCATTAAAGCGAACCGAACCGACCCCGTCTGTATTGGTGAGGTTGTTCGGCCTCGGCGATCACGATCTCACGATGGATGGACCCTCCGCTAATCCATGGCACAGTGACGCGCCGTTCGATGAATTAGTTCCCGCAGGGACATCTTTACTTCCCATCGGTGTCCTTTGAACTGGTACCCCGAGGCAGAACCCGATTGACCTCTGACTGTGCCGTGGTTCTGTCCTGCGTGCAATGCTCATGTATCTGGATCCGGGAGGATATTCTTTTCACCTGGCACATCCGAGGCGATCGTCGTCCTGTGGAGGGCCTTCGGAGCACTCGGCTGCAGCAATCTTGAGGATCCAGAAAGCTTCACCTAGGCGTTGCATCGTATGAGCGGATACCACTTCGGCGCATTGTTCCGGCACTGCAGTCTTGGACACATGCCCCATCACAATGCCTGCGAAGCCGATTAGAGCTAGTGTGGCATACTGGCGTCACAGGTACATTACGAGATATGTACCTCTAGATTGTGAGAAAGCCCATGCTGGTAGCGTCTTGTGGCTGTCTGTACTGTAGTCCGTCCTCCAATTATACGCCATGGTATAATGTCAACATGCTATCAGCCTCAATCCACCATGATACCTTTTTCTCTTGCCTAACTCTCGTCCACATTTATTTGCCCTCACCAGCACGTTTCACGCCTCCAGCGACGTCGTTTGCGCCTTTCTCGATGCTTGTGGAAACGTCGGAAATGCCTCTCGCAACAGGTCGACCAGCACTGCCCGTGGCGCCCTCAACCTAAGCAAAGGCGTCCAAAGTCAGTTCATGTTTCGCATGCAGTTAGTACGAGTTAATTTACCGTTTCACCACTAAATGTACGTGTACAAAGTCAGTGTATGTCTCACGTGCAGTCCGTACGGAGACACTTACACGCCACGACCAAGTGCGCCAACAACACCTCCCAAGGTGTTCGTAACTCCGCCAACTGTGTTGCCTACCGTGGACGTGACAAACTTTACGCCAGAGGTCACACCGCTTTCTTGTTGGCCTACGGGCATAACGACGATTGGTCTTGAATCTTGGTCGGGTTGTTTGTTTCTTTCGTGTTGTCAAATGCCGGTGATGGTAGAGTTTGTTAGATTGCGGCTAAGGTGATGCGAGCTTGGTGGTAGTGCCCATGGTGTCTGTGCTGCAGTGGTGCATTTATGCATCAACGGACGGAATGACGTCAAGCGGCTTTCCAACAACAACGCGCGGTGCCTCCTGGAAATCCTGCATCGTGCAACCGCCAACTTCCTCCTCGTGATCCGAAGCATGGTCACGATTCGGCCCGTGTCAGATCGATGTTGCACAGCTCGGTTGTCGCCTTCTCCGCACTCTTTTGCGCAAGTACCAGCCCTATATGTGGGAACCACACGCGGCATCCGGGGAAGCATCACGAACTACTCATTGGCATAGGTCCATCGGCAGCACCTGCACGAAAGCTCGCCGATGTTGCGTGCACAATCGCCACGAATCCGCTTGGCCATGGATCTCCCTGTTGCCTTGACAGCAGTCTCCTTCTTACGCATGACTTGCCAAGAAATATCCCAAAGTCTAGTAGCCCGCGACGTCGTTGTGCGCAAATAGACGCAAAGATACAGCATGTTCTTCGCAGACGTTGCTTCGGAGGACGGAATCTCCAGATCTAGCCAGGCAGGACGCCTAAGAGAACCGCAAGCTACGGACTGTAAGCGCAGCGCTTCCCGGAACGTCATGGGTAGAACGCGCTCGTGGTCTGATAGCTGGTTAGGTCCATTGTAAACAGACAGCAGGCAGCGATCTTGTCTGTGGAAGACATCTATCGCGACCGGTGTCGTATTGTCTCGGACTTCAGCTGCGTTGGATTGTACGGATAGCGAGAATGCTCACATACTCGCAGATAGATTGTGTTGCTCCTGTACATTGTACGAAGTATAATTCAACCGTGTTGCGTATTCCTACCGTAGCTCGTTACAAGGCTCTTCAAGCCTACATCTTTTTCGAAAGGCCGCTCATCAAGGATTAGACTCCACCACGAGCGAATCTATACCAACGTGGTTCCACTACTGCCGACTTTCCAATCGAAACTTTTCGCGGGCCGTGCGAAACGTACAACATGACGTCCCTCTTCTCACACCCCCAAATACGCCAAAGACCAACCATGTGCACGCAGCATCCTCTACTTATACATCATGCGCGCTTCAGCCATGTCCTTCTCCTTCTTCTCGTTCTGGGCACAGCAAGTGGCGCAATAATGACTTGAACGCGCATGAGAGGCCAGGAGGAGATTGAATGGAAGAACAGGGCATGGTGTACACTGGAGAACGAATGGGGAAGGGAAGACAGATTGGGTCGCATTGGGCGTAGCTACTGGAGGAGCTAATGGGGCGCTGTTGCTGCACGGACTGGTACACCACCTTTAAGTACGGGCAATGCCATGCTCGGTGGAGCCGGTGTTGGTACGGCTAGTGGAATACCGTACATATCGCGTCATTCGCGTCGGGAAGAGAATCTGCTTAGAGGTTGAAAATGCGGAACCGGAAGTGGCGTTTGTCTCTGATACATGGGCGACATGCTATCACTCGACCTTGGCAATCGATCCGTCAAAGTTGATGTGCGGATGTCGAACGAATGAGCTACTCCAATACGGAGCCTCATGTTGAAAAAAGGTTTCCTTATCACAGTGTTGGTTATCGGACATTGTAAAGATACACCAGTGCAGCTAGACAGAGTTCCAGTAAGCTTGTCTCGGTCGTGCAGCATTATAACAGCCTATGCTCTACTGCAAAGCTTGAATATGGGAATCGCGACAAAGTTGACATCGGCGGGAAATGTATCAAGAACAAAACGCACATGTCAACCTGTAGTGTGTGATAATGGCTAATTAACCTCGACAGGCTTTACGTAGGTAGAACTTGAACTTTCCACCACGTACGCTTCGTGCTTGGCCCCACAACCCAATATCGCTTTTCGTCGTTCTCATTCTCACTCGTGCCCAGGGCTGCTTCGGCACATATATGTGTGGTTTGATGTCAAGCGTCGTGAGTGCTCTAAAGGCAGGCGGGCAATGGGGCTCGGCTCACCACTAGACGAAAACCTCGGTCCATGACATAATCGCATTTTCAACACTTCCATTCACAATTCAACACAACCAGATGGCTGCCCCGCTAGCCCATGACCTCATACGGCTAGGGTTACTGTGGGCGGCACAATATAACAACACACAGATCGTCGGCAGTTTCCCCTAATCTTGTTCGTCCGACCTCTGCTGTCGCAATGATAGTAAATGAAGGTGATCCAACATGGCGTGTAACTGTCTGAAACGGTCTTGTGCCGAGTAGCTTCTGCCGTCACGTCGAGGGCGCGTTACCCAAAGGTGTCTTCTCGAAACATCTCCGGAACGTGATACCTGTTGAACAGGCCTAAGCTCCCGGAATCTCGACGCATTCACAGCTTGATCCACCACGAATCCTTTACCTCCGAAGTCATGTTGTCAGATTGCACCGTTCCCATATCTTGTCCTCTCGCTTGCCGGCACTTACACGCCACGTGCTGTCCGCTGCGTCGCATTTACTATGCGCGTCGCCCTTCATTGGGCCATGCACTTTAAGCGGCGGCCCCAGATTCGCCTACAACAGGGATCGGCTACTTGTCACGCTGTAAACGGTCCAGGTTCCAGGAAGGATACGTTACACCAAGTCTTGCCGTGTTAGAGCTAGCGGGTCCCAGGTTGCGTGCCAACAATTGGCGCCTGTACAACACCCCCTTCTCGCGTCTCTGACAGCCACGAACCGAATCGCGCAAAAGCCCACATTGGCGCCGTTTTGCTACACAGTCTCCGAGTTGTTGGAAGGCAGCCATAAATTTATGTGGTGCGCTGTTCGTGTAAGAGCATCAATAAAGGTACACGGAAGGAGCGATATCATGTTTGTCGCACCATGGAATACGACCGGCTTCCATAGCGATACCAAGCCTTTTGGGTGGCAGGTGTATAGTGTGGCCATCAAGCAGATCCACGTGAGTGCGACCGACTGGAGACTAGACCGTGGGGCAGATAGAATGTCCTTTGCTTAACTCGTTTCTGTAAGTGTTAATATGTAATAAGTAACAAACTGCGGGGGGATGACTTGGAGGGCGACCGGCTGTGCCTGCTTGGGGCGCGCACAAAGTGACAAGGGTTGCGCTGCCCTTGCTCACCTCGTTCCAGGTTTATATGAGATTGCCCACCCACAAGCAGCGCGAGATGTGGTTTTTGCGAGTTTATCAGGTTCCCGACAGTAGGTCGTCGGAATGCATACCTATCCTCTCCAGCTCACCTGCTTGGGGGTCATCTACGGCACACCCCTCCTGGCATCAATATTCGTTATCCTGAGGATATATACACGGCGGAAGCTGAATTCACGGTTGAGCTGGGGTACAGTGTTCATTGTCTCTTGCGTGAACCGGATTAACGTATCTGAACAGATGACTGGCTTATCATACTTCCGTTGCTCCTGTCGATAGCCCTTATAGGGCCCTCGCATCGACGTAAGTACTAGGACAAGCGCCGGTGCTCATTCTCACTAATGTTGGATAGATGTCAAGATGTGGCATGTAGGTGTACATATCTGGCAAGTGCCAGTCGATGAGATAGAACCAGACTATGACGAGTACTATGCCGTAGGTATAGGCTTAGCGAGCTACACAGGGCTTACTGACAACTACAGGTTGTCATGGCATTCAATCTCATGAACATTCCCATATTACCGCTCGTCAAAGCATCAATTATACTGCTCCTCCTTCGAGCCGGTTCCGTTATCGAATGGCTTAAGCGAGTACTTTACGCCATCTTGGTCTTCACTGTTGGAAGCGCTTTGATACCGTGGTTCCTATACATCTTTATATGCCCACCTCTAACTGGCAACACCTGGAAACCCAAGACTTTCGGTGGGCTGCACTGCATGGGCCGACACAGAATGGGCGAAATGTTGATTTGGGTCACTTGCGCAAACCTGCTCACCGACGTTTTGATCCTTCCGATACCTTTTCTTATTGTGCGAAGGATGATGAGCGCTCGACTAAGATCCCGCTTGGTGGTACTGGTAGTGTTTACTTGCAGCCTCGCGTACGTATCATTCAGGGGTTCCTCAAACAAAATGACTAACGTATCTGCAGTGTCACTGCAATCGGTGCCGCAAAGATTTACCTATCGTACCGTGACCGACTTTACACATTGTTCAACCCCGACTGGACTTATCCAATCGATTACTGTATCAACCACATCGAGAATAATGTGGCCATCATCGTAGCCAACATACCAATCCTACGCGGTCTCGTCACCCGATGGATCTTCGACTTTCGGACCAAAGCGATGCCCATGGAACGCGAGTTTCGAGTTGATGGGCAATATTCAAACAAATCAAGCTCTTCAAACATCAGCCATTACACAAGAAACAACCGTGTGGTACAGAAGATACTCCCCTGTATACAGAACGATTTCTCGAGCAGCCTGGCCACGCGGTCAAAGGGCGATGTCAGCATACGAAGGGACTGCCGAAAGGACTTCCTACCTCGAGCCGTCACCACAAGCGAACTACGACATCAGAAACGAAGCTACTTTCCCAGATCGCGAAGGAATAGCCTGGATTGGTATGAGACGGCCGATTCCTGTGAGAAGGGTGACTTGTTAGAGACTGTTTGGAGTGTGGGCAGTTTGGGGTCCGCGCCAACGCTCGTTGAGAGCAAAGATGTGGGTGTGGGGTGGAAAAGTATGGATAGCCCAACGTTAAGTTCGACAACCCCAACGACGAGGTTTTCGAACTCGACGCTGAGTCCGATTGCGCCATTGACGCCCGCAAGACTACGAGGAACTGAGGGTGGTGAAGATGACGATGAGATATACCCATACCCACGATTATGATGATACCATAGCGAATGGACCTTTCATTCTAACAGCTTGATTTCTGCAACCTTTCGCTATGTACATCCAAATGTTCCTCTACAACCTAACCTATGATGCCATAAAAGCGCGAGATACTGCATTATCCCATCTTTCCCCCAGATCCCCAAACTATGGCCCGAAGAACGTCGCCCGAGTCCACGCAACCCCAGACCCCCTCATGCCGGCAGTCGCCCACCTGGTACGTGCCTACCACTCTCTAATCCCGCACGCCCTATCCGCCATGCCGTTGCCTCAATTTCCTACCAAAGTTACCAAGACTCGCATCCAACCACACCATCACGGCGCTCAGGCCCGTTTGCCCGCAGGGGTTGTGCATTGAGATGGGTCTGGGGTTCAACCGTCACAGTGCACTTACCACGTCAAGACGCAATCCGAGCCGTTCCTCTACTGCAGGGGTGGATTGCCGATCATGCTGCCTGTGCGTCAGCGCGTGTCTCGTGTCGTGTCATGACAGATGTCAGTCAATGGTTATTTTCCCTGTGATGAATGTGCTTGTGACGGGATGCGCTGCCAAACTTGCTCACAGCCCCAGTGTGTATGACACTCTACTCGTTGCGTGGGTAGACGTAACTCACAACTTTCACTTGTTTGGATGAGCGAAGGAAAAGTCCAAGACCTGAACATCTGGCAACGGTTTGGCAGGATATCGACACATCTCACACGTGCGATAATGCAATCGACGGAAAGGATCTCACCGCGCCTAAGCGAGGGGTAGGTAGTATTATCCTCCACGCAACACCTCTTCCCACTCACTGCAGCACACAACGAAGATCCCAAACCCTCGATAAGTGGCGACTACTCCTCACTAGCATATTCTCAGCCCCTCACTACGTATCCTCATTTTCATTCATAACTGGTCCGTTGATATCGTTAACAAGTTGCCCATGTGATGTGTCGGGTTTCCCCTAGCGCCCGCAGCTCAATATGGATAATCTCCCTTCTCGGTACGGTGCGCGCGCACGGCGGGGAATGTGCAAAATGCAAATGCGGAAAACTTGTTCGGTGGTGTCATTTGCCTAAATGAAGAGCGGAATGGGGTGGGTAAGTAGACTGGGCGAATGCGATCGGTTTTCAAGGCTGGCGCGTTGCGCAGGGCGTTTCCGAGTGTCCTCCTTGGCTCTCTTTCGGATGGGAAAAGGGAAGGGCGTATCCCTGGAGGAGTATCGTGGCATTCTGTATGATGAGCCGTTCACGGATAAAGGAGGATGCAGACGATGGTGGCAAGTGGTCCGATTTCCAATAGGTTTGCTTTTTGTCAATTGGTTCGATCTGAGTGGTCTCTTGACTTGGTGTAGGGCTTTTATGTCGTGGACTTTTCCATTTCCACCAACCGGTCTGGCTAATTCTCTGCACCAACAGTATACCTGATGACTTCTTCCTCCAATCTCACGCCATGGTATGGATTTCTCGAGCGAGTGTAACGTGGCTCATCATTTGACGTATGTTTTGCGCCGCCACAGTAGCTACAAGAAAACGCCACTAGATGTCCCTATGCAATGACCCAATCGTAACAACATACATGAGCTCTTCCTCTAAATGGGAAGAGAGGATACAAAGAAAGGAGATTGCAGTCACAATAACATCACCGGCGAGTCCGATGCTGAAATGGTTGCAGAGAGATAATCACGCGCTGTTCTTGACGCGCTATACTGTCCACTGCGACGCAAGCCTTTTATTGGAAGAGCATTCATGCATAAAAAATGGGCTGGCAAGCTCCGCCATGTGACGTCTCTAGCCAGCCTACAAAGATAAACGACATAAAGGAATCGAAAGGACACGACGATCGTGAAAACAGGTGCTTGAAAGAAGGTGACGCATAGCCTCGCGTCACCGGTGCTATGTCCATATTAAACCCAATATGATGACGGAGAAGAAAGCCATAGCGGGAGAGCTAGGCATGAGGCTCTGGGCGGAAGACGCTTCCCCCGCAAGCACTTTTTCGTCATCGCGAACGCAGTTTGTCTTGGCTGTAATTTCCGCAGGACAGACCACGCGTTTGAAGTTTGCACTGTGTAACATTAGTCTGTATATTTGGTGTAGCTCTCGGATCGAGATGATATTTACCTTGGGTACGATGCATCCTTGAACCAGTCAAAGCGCCATTCGCAACCGGCTCTTAGGTTTTCGGGTAGATTTTGGCAGTCTTCAGTGGAGCTGACACCAACCATGTTCTCACCAAAGACGGATTGATCTACGCCATACTGCTGGGCGCATGCATTTGTTGATGTTGTGTTACCACCGGGAGCCTAAGTGACTCAGCTTTGCAATCATGATAATTAGCCTCCAATGGCTTACTGCAAGTGAAAATCGGTTTGTGTTGGTCACATCGTAGGCGGTATTCGAGGCTTGTACAATCATGCTCTTGCCGAGGAGGGGCTCACTCGTGAAGTCGAGTTGGTAGCATGCACAGCACCAGACGTCTTCGATACCTCCATGCGTGAGACCTGGTGTGATGTAGACACCGGCGTAGCCATATGAAACAGTGTCGTTGATGGCCCATGGCTGCTGGCTGGAGCACTGAAACGCACTACCACCGTTGCAACCAGTACCTGCGGCAATGTCCGTAGGCTTGTCGTCGGCCGTACATGATTCTACCGGTCTCGAAAACTGTGCTTTCCCATTCCAACCACAAGACGGTTTACAACAGTCCCAGAAGCGAGTTGTGACAGCCTCTCCAGTGTAGTTGACATGTGCACATTGCGCAAGAACCGCGAAGAGCTCGATAGTGAGGGCGATATTGCGGAGATGTTGCGGCGTCATTGCGGAATGAGAGATGTGAAGTCGAAGTAGAAACCGAATGGCATGGTTTATTAGCTAGAAGGATCCGCGCACAATGCCAGGAGATGATATTTGAAGGAGACCAAAAAGAGGGGTCCCTCCTTAGTCCGGCTGCAAGGAGAGATTAAACTGCTTTTGATACTCGAGGCCGAGAACCATCATGCTGTACACCTTGCAAGGGTCAACGGAGCTTGGGTACTGAAACGATACCCGGGGTAATGGCACCTGAGAGGTCGAAGAGCCGCTGTCACTCTTCCCGCTTCCTGTCTACCTACCCGGTGCCTTGACTTGCATAGTTTTACCTTATAAAACCGCCCCTGTCGTTGCCCCGTGGTTCATGTTCCCCACACTTCCCACGCAACGTCGTATCGTTCCCCGCAATTCGGCAATCGCGATATCTGTTCACAGTGTCGTCTGAATGCATGCTGAGAGGGGCGCGACAAATCAGAAGTTGTGCAAAGCTGGGGTTGTCCAGTGCGTTGCTCCACGTTCGCATTTGTGTTGACAGTAAGGTTTGCCCAATGTCTCACGCTCCGCCCTTGTCCCCATCCAGGGCTCATCTCGGCTATTTTCGCGATCGTTCACACCGCCGTGTGACGCAACCTTGAAGGCTGGTATAATTCCGTGTACGCGGAGCACGTGGTCCTCGAAAGGCTCGAAAGCCGTAGCTGAAAAGGGAATTGACGTACGCGATTGGTGGCATCTCCACCATCATTATCAGACCAGAGGCAATTACCTGAGCAGACAACGTATATTTACAGGCTCAGTTTGGTAAACGGGTGCCAGCATTGTTCCGGTCGAATGAGTGTCGTCAGCATCGTAGTACGACCACGCGTAATAGCGCGTTTGTCATATCGCAATCGCCACCGCCGTCGCCAACATCGCTCGACGACGTTTGCAGTTTCGCGGTTGAAGAAGGACCGGTATGTGTGGATACAAGTATGGAGCGGGTGTTTGAGTGAAGCGGGAGGCATGAACGACTGCCATGTCTACTATCTGCCAAGTCTCCGATACACGAATTCTGCCCCACTATACGTTCGCAGACGGCACCCACTTCTATGAGACATCAAACGCTCAGCAACTTAGATATGGAGTGCTGCCTGGGCATGGCTTACACGCGTGAGCACGATTCAGGGTAAGAACGGAGTGGCATGCGCATGTTGAAGCTGAAACTTATTATGCGGATTCATCGATACTATTCATACATGGTTAACAAGTGTACATGCTCGTGATATCTTCCTGTGCATGCCGAAATCCAAATGCCCCTCAACGCCGTGAATATACGCTCATTATGCATGATACCCTTGTCTCTTCTCCAGCTCCCTTTCTGCCACCTTTCTCGAGGCGCTCGAAGACGTTTAGTCACTTCTCAGCATGCTCTCCACCAAATCACCCAACGGGCCCCAGAAGTCCTTGCTTCCACTAGCCAGGCCATGCTCGTCAATGAACAGCACATAGTGCTTGAAGCTGGTGTTTAGATGTGGCTCCAGACCCAACTCAATGATGACAGGATAATGGTGACAGTAGATATGCGCATAGACACGGTATAGACGCTTGAACATGTTCCGGATGAGAGCCGGGAAAGTCTTTGGGAAGGGTACGCCGATGCGCGAGGGAAACATGGACTCGTTATCGACGTTGGACTGTATCCATGCCATGAGGTGTTCAATGTATTCGGGTGCGGGCATCTTGGTAGGCTTTTTGTAGTTTTCGGAGTCTTGCCAGAGGTACTCAAACCTGTCGATGGTCAGCGTTGTGCACAATAAGCGATTGGTGTAAGCCTACTCGTCGGTTGCCTTCATTTCAGGACAGCTTTGGGGTGAGCAGAACTCGGTGATTGATCCATAGAGCAAGTTGATTTGGTTGTAGAAGTCGACGACTGCAGTCACACTGTGAGAATAGTTCTCCGACCCATTCAGCGATTCCTCATACCATTGACGGCTAGCCACTCATCCTTGTCCTCGCCTTCGGGTAGCTTGACAGCCTTCCTCAAACTGCCGCTACCAAGCGTGGCCTCGGCATACTGCTTTAGCTGCCAGCTGCTGGTACCTCGGTTTTTTGACGGTTTGAACGGTGCGCGGGTTCGCGGGTTGCTAAAGAAGGAGACGAGTCAGCTTGTGTGCGCAAAATGATCCTGGTCGCGTTGTATCCGCATCGATGTCGTTTTACAAAGCACATCGGCAGACCAAGAGAAGGGCGACGAACATGGTACTTATGAAGCCCGACATATCGACTCTCGAACCGTGCTATAGTACTGACCGTATCGACGGTATCGCGCGTGTGCTATCGGCTAGAGCGCATTCCGATGGTGAGCCGGGCAAACAGCAAGAGAGTTACAAACAGCTGTACGTACCAAGTAGCAGAGATCTCGATGCAGCAATCTCCAAACGAGCGACAAGAAGAGGGTGTGAGAGGGAGAGGGAGTACCAATGACGTTGGACTGGTTGGGTTGATTGTTTGGGGCAGCGGGGACGGGGGTCCGTCTAAACACCAAGCAAACTTTATCGATAAGGTCTGATTGGCTGACTAGGCAGACGCCCTTCCGAAAGCCATCTCTGGTACATGAGTACATGTATGCTCCAAGTCATATTCTCAAAGGATTTACCAAACTTCACGGCATACTCGAGATGATGCGAGTTTGATTGTAGCAACTCTGGCTCCGTCACAAATACATGTATGGAATGGGCACTAGATTTCGTAGGACTTTGGAGTATCGGATCCAACATGCATGCTCGGGAAAATGCTCTACATGCTTCCACTATAGTTGTGACCTATGTCGCGCGTGTGATAACTCGCAGGGCGTCTACTAGTAGTACCAGTGCCAAATCTTTGACTACGCTGATGTCACGACAATGCGTCATGGGGGACATGTTAGAGACTGAAGGAAGATGTCGTTGTATCGTGGAAAGGTCTACTCTAGGTCTAGGATATAGGACTCTCCTGTTCGGAACTTGGACCAGATCGCCAACACGCCTTCTGGCAGCCGTTACTTGCTAAAATAGGGATCTTGCTCAAAGTAGTCGCCTTTGTCGCGTCCACGTCCATTGCGACGACCATTCTGCGTGGTTGGCCTTGAGTCGGAACCGCCATCGGTCATGGTCTCGAACTCATCCGGTTCGTAGTCCTGCATGCCTGTCTTGATACGCTGAAGCTGACCACTGACGTAGTGGTGGAGACGATCTTCCATTGCAGACTTCTGATCAAGCGCCTCTTGGTTTAGGACACCGACCGAGTTCTTGCGCTTGATCGGGCTTGTGGCCTCGTCTTCCTCACCATTGGTAGATGTCTCACCCCAATCACTTCGGAAGCCTATGCTACGGCTTGTCGAAGACCGGCGGAGAGTCTGGCGCTTGCTTGGTTTGCCTGTCGTAGTGAAAACATCGTCAAAGTAATGGTCGGCAGCACCTCCTGGTGTGCGTGGCGTTTGTGGGAGACGACAAGTCATGCTACACGTCGTTAGTCAATGTATCATACAAACCGTGATCGAGCTTACCCAGTGTCATGAATCATTTTTGCAATCAGACCGGTCCAGCCGCACTGATGCGTCGCTCCCAAGCCACGACCCGTATCACCATCGAAAAACTCGTGGTACCACATGTAATCTTTCCAGTTCGGGTCAAAGTCCAGCATTTCGTTGCCGTCGTTGATGGCTCTTCTACCGTCATCTCCACGAGCAAACAAATGCTGCAGACGATGCTGGATCTCTTCTGCGACGTGACCGAGATGCATGTAGTCACCCGACCCTGTAGGGCATTCTACCTTCAGATCGTTGCCATAGTAGAGATGGAATCTCTGGCAAGATTCGATGAGTAGGAAGTTGACGGCTAACCAGATGGGACCTCGCCAGTTGCTGTTGCCACCAAAGAGTCCACTGTCCGAGTCACCGGGAAGGTAAGCGACTTCGTACTTTTGGCCATTCACGTCCATGGAGTAGGGATGGTCCTTGTGGTATTTCGAGAGCGATCGAATACCATGGTCGGCAAAGAACTCGTCCTCGTCCAACATTCTCTTCATTATGCGCTTGAGTCGGTCTTCGTTGACAAGTGACAAGAGCATACGGTTCCCTTGGCCACGTTTTGAGAGTGTATGGATGTTGCGCTTCGAGGTTTCAGGGCGGTTGGCGATGAACCATTCCACTCGTTTCTTGAAGCTGGGCAGACGATTGATAACCTCGGGCTCCAGTGTCATGGTCGAGTAGAGAGGAATGAGACCGACCAGAGAACGGACGGGCATCTGGTGAGACCATGGGCCACCCCAAGAGATGGCATCATAGTAGAAACCGTCCTCCTCATTCCACAGTGGTTTCGACTCGCCCTCGCTGCGGAATTGCATGGCGTCGCTGATCATTAAAAAGTGCTCAAAAAACTTGGAGGCCATGTCTTCGTAGATGCGTCGTCGCTTGGCGAGCTCGAGGCAAATGTTCAGCATGTTCAGACAGTAGAAGCCCATCCAGCCAGTGCTGTCAGCCTGTTCTAGGACACCACCAGTCGGCAAAGGATCCGAACGGTTGAAGAGACCAATGTTGTCGAGACCCAGGAAACCACCCTCAAAAATGTTCTTTCCGTCAGTGTCTTTCCGGTTGACCCACCATGTGAAGTTTAGCAATAGCTTCTGGAATACGCGCTCGAGACAGTCAAAGTCCTCGCGTCCGTACATCTTGCGCTCAATCTTGAATACCCTGAATAGCGACCAGGCGTGTACCGGAGGGTTCACATCGCCAAAGTTCCATTCGTATGCCGGTAATTGCCCGTTCGGGTGCATGTACCATTCGCGCGTGAAAAGGTCCAGCTGCTTCTTGGCGAAGTCTGGGTCGATCATGGCAAGCGTGATGCAGTGGAAGGCGCTGTCCCAGGCAGCGAAAAAGGGGTATTCCCAAGAGTCGGGCATGGACAGGATATCGTCCAAGTACATGTGTTTCCATTCTTTGTTTCGAATAGCCTTGCGACCGGGTGGTGGAGGAGGCATGCCGGGGTCGCCGTTTGCCCACTGGTCCCAGATGAAGTGGTAGTATTGCTTGCACCACATCATACCGGAAAAGGCTTGACGCTGGATGTTGCGCAGATCGTCGGCAATTGGGAGCGGACTGATTCTGTAGTAGAATTCGTCGGCCTCAGCACGGCGCTGCTCGATGATGTCGTCAAACATTTCTTCGTCGAAGAACCCGTCATTTCTCCTCGACAGCCTGAAGCGGACTACAGCGCACTCGCCAGGCGGGACACCGTCGCCTTCATCGAAGGCGTACCACGCGCCACACTTGGTGCCAGTGTTCTCAGGGTTGACAGCGTCCAGCTGCTCGTCTACGATGCGGCGATGAATTCCGTCCTTGACATATGGGACTTTGTTCTCGACGTTCCATAGCCCCTTGTAGTTGGTGTCGTTGTCGGTGAAGAGAAGCTCAGGCTGTACATCTTCGCCGCTTGGGCCAGTGCCAGGGGACGGTGAAAGCTGAAAGTAGCGGTCTCCCAGCTTGTGATGTTTCGACTGCGCTGTCGTTGGGCCAATCTTGGTGATTGAGGGCTTCAGCTTCTCGTCCTCATGGCCCCATGCCCAAGTGTTCCTGAACCAACAGTGGGGTACAATATGCAGCGGCGCCGGTTCTGGTCCACGATTGTAAGCCGTAACTCGGAAGCACAACTCCTCGGGATCGTCTGCCTCCTTTGCAGTTTCAATGAAGATATCCCAATACCGGTCATCGTCGAAGATGCCCGTGTCAACGAGGTTGTACTCCTTGTCCAACCGTGTTCGCTTTGCGTTGGTGTCGATGAGGTCTTGGTATGGGAATTTCCGCTGAGGAAGTTTGTAGAGGAACTTCATGTACGAGTGCTGCGAGCGAAGTTAGCAGCGTGGGTACCGTGAGCCAAGTCAACGTACGGTTGGCGTGTTGTCCAGGTGGAAATGGCACTCCTTGAGCGACTCGCCGTGGTTACCCTGGGGGTTTGATAGACCGAAAAGACGCTCCTTCAGAAAATCACTGCAGAGAAGTCAGGATCTATTTTCAATGGTTGCAACAGCGCACACATACTCCTTCTCGTTCCAGAAGGCAAAGGCAATGTTCTGGAAACCGTGCGAGTCGGACACACCAGCAATGCCGTCCTCGCCCCAGCGGAAGGCGCGCGACCGTGCCATGTCATGCGTGAAATCTGTAGAGCGTTAGTGACTGACAACGGTCTTGACCAAGCGTACTTACGGCTCCAGGCATCTCCATCAGGGCTAAGGACGTTTGTTAGTAGCAGACCATGGCGGTGGTAGCAAGGGTACTCACGAGTAATCTTCGCGGACTGTTGTACAGATTAGATTGGCTCGAGTATATTCACCAAGAAGACTGACCAGTTGCCCACTGCCGCTCGGCAACGTAGGGGCCCCATCGCTTCCAGTAAGCGGTGCGCTCTCGGTCCTGCTTCAAACGCTTTTCCTCTTCGCAGAGGTATTCTTGATTCTCAATGAGAACCATGGCGACAGTGTGTGTCGGAGTGGTGGGGGAGGCGGAGTGCTAGTTGCGACGAGTGAGTGAGATTTGGGTGACGGCGCGTGGAGCGGTGTCGAGGCAATTATTTCCTGCAGGCAGTATGGAGCAAACAATGGGGTAATCAGACAATCAAGATAGTGGAGAAGGGGTAGGTGGGGTAATGGATACCAGGAATGTGGATTGGAGAGCAAGTCGAATGGTTTGGAGGAGATGCAGAGAGGAAGAGACTGAATGACGGGAGGTTTTCCTGGCGGGGCTTGTGTCTGGATGGTAGCTACCACAGGCCGTCGACGCAGGAACTCGCGATGCATCATAGGACGGCGCCCGTGCATGGGCGGGACTTGTCGCGAACGGCTGACCTAAGCCCGCTCTAGCCTAACGCCGTGGTCGGCCAGGTTTCCATCCCATGTCCAACGCGCCGCAGGAAACGGGCCAGAGGCTTGGAAATGTGCATGGCTATGGCTGCAGCAGCGTCGGCTACACGTGTCGGCCTTCTGTTGAGCCGCCTCCAAAATCTCTGCGTCAAAGTGTTGAACGCGCTTACTGGGGAGCGACGCCAACCTTGGGAACAAGCAGCGACGACAAGGACGTTAGCCTCCGGGCCTCCCCACTGTGCCATCGCCGATCGGAGCTGGCCAGCCTCGGAGGCCTTCTGGGGTGTGGAGTTGTGACAGCGGACCCCGGCATTGCGATTCGCATGCCACAAGTATGCCATTCTGGACGTGCTGTCGTCCTTGCTTCCGCGGCATGCAGCACAGTTGAGAGGGATAGAGGTGCGCACCGCCTTGTGCGCCCAAGACGCCAGTTCACGTGATACATCACCGACACCTGCCCGCAACTGAGCATGCCCTAGAAAACACGCCTCGTCTCGGGCGGTACGTACAGTGTGCATCATGACGCCACACATCTCAAGCCGTTGGTAGGGGGCGGTTCAGATGGATTCGTTGAGATGGATTGTGCTGTGACAATGCAAACATGCGAACCCAGTCATTCTATCCTATACACTAATAGCAGCCAAAGTCCACTCCCATGCAGATGCCAGCCAACTCTTGTATGCTCTTCCATGGGTCCTTGTCAACACCGCACACCTCGAATGACTGGCTCGGATATAGCAGGAACACGCTTTCAACCAGACCATGGCTCACGCATACCCACCAAGTCGGACACAGACTTTCCGTCATGTAGGGTCATTTTTGTAGGCTGGAGTTCATCACATTTCGTGCTTGGCTGAGAGGAAGCAGAGAGACAGAGACAGAGTGTAGAGGCTTGCAGTTTGGCAGCTAGCGCCTGCCACGGCAATTCTTCGGGCCGCGCCATTGATGGTCAGGTACGCGGCTCAGCGGCATCAAACAATACACGTACGTAGCGGTAGTTCGACAACCTCAGCCATTTACACACAAAATGCTCGTCTCTCTCACAGTCGGAAAGGTCGATGCCGGAGTAGCCGTGCTACTGACCGAAGACAAGCGTCTTGTGAGCCCCTCAATGCCTCGCCGTGCTCAACTCAGCGCAAGCGCATCCTTGCACTTCACCCTGGCTGACGGAAAGCTAGATCGAGTTCCCCTCTATATTGCTACCCCCAGACATCTCGTCTGGTTCCATGGTGGACATTGACGTGGGAAGAAACTACAAAGCCGAAGCCGACGCACAGAAAGCCTTCCATGAGCTCCAGTCTGAAATCTTCCGCACCTTTGGCCAGCGCACCCCCTCAGCCCCGATCCTCAAGTGTCGCAATGCCACCCAAACCTCCGTCGTACTCGAGTGGGATCCCATCGATATCGCGACCGCCGAACTGCGCAGCCTCACTCTCTACCGCAATGGCAACAAGGCGGGCACAATACCCAAGCCGAGCGACGTCCACAGTACCAAGCTAAGTGGTCTGGCAGTCGACACGGAATATCAGTTCCACCTGGTCCTCAAGACTAGCGCGGGCACATTCAGCAGCGAGAAGCTGTTGGTCCAAACACACAAGATGACAGACTTGTCTGGCATCACCATCACCCCTGGCCACATGCCCGCTGCTCTTCGCGAGTCGCTGCAGCGTTCTGTTGAACGAATCGGTGCCAAGATTGCGGATACTGTGCGCATCGACACGACGCATTTTGTATGCACCGAAGGCAGAGGACCGGCATGGGAAAAGGCAGTCGAGAACAACATTCCTGTAGTCGTGCCAGACTGGGTCATAGGCTGCGAGAGGGAAGGCAGGATTGTCGGTGTGAGGGGCTACTACCTGAATGCAGACCCTAGGTTACGAAGTGTCGGTCCAGGAGGCTCTCAGCAAGCACCTCAGCAATCATCACAGCAGCAGCAGCAGCAACCTAGAAGCCCCATCATGAGCCCGCGCACAGAGGTGACGCCACCTACACCCGAGCAACCGAGGCGTGATCGCGATGCAGATGGAGCAGCGCCGCCCCCTCCACCACCCAAAGACAATGTCAGCGACAAGAGTGAGCGAAACTCAATCGAGCCGAAGACGCAAATGGAAGAGCAAAAAGCCCGGACCGAAGATCTCAAACTGTCATCGGAGAAGGAGAAACAGCAGGAGGACAGCGACGAGGACGATTCCGAGCCTGAACCGAACGGCGAGAAGTCCGTAGAAGCAAATTTACCACAACGGCCAAAGCCTGGGCAGCCATCAGCCGAAGACGACGGTGACGGATCAAGCTTCCAGGACGTGGAAATTTAGGGGCTCAACCAAGAGGACACAGAGCATTGTGCACGTTAGTAGTGTTCAAACCTGGCTTTTTTCGGTCGATAGCATCGATTGCAGCCAAGCTTATAGCATTGTAATGATAGCAATTCTTGGCACTATGGTGCGGAACCTCTAAGATTTTCGTCTATGCGGCGGCTACAACTTAGCTACACTCGTCATAGGCATACAAGGTACATTGCAGACCCATACGCTAACGTACTTGAACGACTCTCATTGGGCCAGACCAGCATGTCAGCCTATCCCCGACTTATCACCGGACACTGTCACTTATGCCCAGTTAAAGCATCATATATGTTCTTACATGAGTTCTACAATGCGCCGTCATACATTACTTCCTTTGACCACAATCCCCTCATACTCGCAACTGCATAGTCGATACTGTGGCCATGGTCCTATACCTAGGCAACGTTCTCACCCTTGCCGCAGGACCTGATCATCACTTCGAGTAACCGAGTAACTCAAATCTTGGTCCTGACGCGATAAACAAGACAAGTCACTAGCGAGATCTTCCCATTTGTTCTGGTGATCATGTGATCCATGTTCTGCATGACCACTGGAATGGCGTAGTAGAAGAGGGGCCAGTATACTTGTATTGCATTGTCCCACTGCTGGGGCGAGATTAACGATACGATACCGACATTGCTCAGATGCCCCTTGTCGAAGATCTACCAACACCGATCGAAATAGCGGCTGCTAGAGCCCCGCTATACACTACTGTGCCACTCAACACTACCCAAAATCTGTAGACCACGCTTGAAGCTTCTCGTCGAGTCGATGCGTTCGAAGAAAAGAGAGTTTGGTACTGCTGGATTGATGCATTATGTATCAACCAGAGTGATTCATGGGAGACGACACACCAAGTCGGCTTTATGGGCAGGGTTCTCTCAGCTGCTGAGTCGGTGTCGGTATGGCTGGGACCAAAGGACATACATAGTCAGATTGAGTGCACAATGTATCACAGGAATATGACAGACAGCATTTTCTTCCATACAAGCATGTATCATTTCACAAGCGATGCAACCTTTTTTTCTGACTCGGAGAGGATTGTGATGCATCTGAAATCTCTCTCAGCCTCGAGTCAAGTGGTGAACAGGCACTGGTATCGTTTTTGATACCCAGAATGGAAGGCTCAGGCGCGGCGAGGGCTCCAAGGCCAGGGCTATTCCAAGGTATCCGCCAGTCTCAGATGGTATGTACCAGAGTGGTGGACCGATAGAATGTGAGCACATGACGAGAATGGGCCTGATATCGATCACCTTCAGCTGTCGGGTGTCAGCTAGGCTAGGTCCCATTCGCCGACTGCAACAGGTATGGCAGTGGACGCAGTGCATTTAGTACCGAACGACTGTATGTTGATAGCGCAGATTTGACAATGAATACTGATGTGCCTAGTAACAAGTAGAAACTCGGCTTGATGATGCAAGAGGTTGTCAGTTTCCAGAGCAGCAACTGCCGAAACGCTTCGATTTTGGCCTCCTTTAACTATATCACGGCATAGCTGAGGTGTCTCCCTCCGATTTATGGAGATGTGAATATCGCTTTACTGCATGTCGTGCACGGCGTATCATCCCAATGCCATGCCAGCCCAATCATCAATAAAACCATGTAGTATATAGCTCTTTCCGGACAAGGTGGGCTCCAAAACGCCATGTATGCATATTCCTCTTGTCGTGATCTACAGCCTTGTAGCACATGCTGTTCCTACGATTTCTTGAAGTCTATTCATACCCCCTCATCGCCTCCCCCGCCCTCTGCTCGATGTAGTACCCCGGATCCGGTCTCCTCGCAGCGCGCATTTGTTCCTTGGTCATCGGGTTCTTGACCTCCTTGACGTCGACCAACTCCTTTATCCTCATGATCTGACCGGCGACGGATTGTGTAACGGGGTGGTATACGGTCGTCATGCGTTTGCGGAGACCGAGCGCTTTGAGTACTCCTTGTGTCTTCTCGGGCATACCAATGCCGGAGCGCATGAGTGTTATCCGGAAATAAGACATTGTGGGTGTGTGACGTGGAGGATGGATGGCTTCGCGAGGTTTCGGCGCGTTTGCGAGCGTGGGTGCAAGTTGTGCGTGACGGGTCGCGGCGTTTGGTGTGTATTTTGCGACAGCGCGGAGGTGGTATGGGCTAGCGATACGTTAGATTGAGATTAAACCGATGTGTCAAACAGCCTCGCATACCGCTAGTATGGCTATGTAATGTTGCCGCTTGCCTGCGCCCTTGCGATCGTTGTCGTCAACTTTTCGAACTTGTGAAGATATGACGCCTGTCCTGATACGGCCTAGACTTGCGGCGGTACCAAAGCCGGACCACGTGTGACGAACCTTTACTCCTCTCTTCCCATACATCTCACATGGAAAATACTTACGGCGTCATGGCGAACGGACGTCGTCCAAGAAGCAGCGGTGAAAAATACTGACAGGTGTCATCGCTACTCACGCAGGTCGCCTTTCTTCCGCGTCTCTGGACACGGTACTGCGACTTCCCATCCCCATTGCAGACGTGCGTCGGTCTCAATACTCGGGAAGTACCGCACGTCCGTTTCCCTCAATACTATATGTTGGACGAATGGGATGCGATGCCTCACACTTCCCCTGAATGCGTCTACTCGCTTACCTGCACGACCCCAACAATCTGGTTCTCATGAAACGACACATCGGCAGCATTCCTACACGCCTCCAACAGCAGGGAAACCCAAATCTCAGAGTTCCTGTTCTTCGTCTAGTCTGATTCGGGACTGTTTTTCTTTGGCCAGGTGGTGTTTCCATGTCGAATCGGATGTTTTTGTCACGACCTAGGTTTTTGATATCTGCAAGTTTTCACTCTTCATCGATGGCATATTTTCCAGTCATCGTATTTGTCTTACTCTGTTTCTGCTGTGATAAGGTCTTCGCCTCAGGATATATCTGGGATTCCAACTCTGTCTCGCTAGGACCCTTCTACCCTGACATGTCCGATCCAGGAGTAGGTGTTGCGGGTACATGCAAGAGACTGCGACCTGCACATCAAACGGATCTCGATCGGAAAAGGCATCTGAAGCACAAGTACCGAAGACCTGTATCATATGCACTTGGCCTAAGCTCCATCGCCAAACGAGGAACCCAGCAACGGCACCGTACTTCAATACTGAATGAGCTACAACCGTCCCCACAATCCGGTTAAGCATGCCGGCGGCACGAAGCATGGGATCTTGTTGTCTCTTTGTTGACTCTCGGGAAGTCAACACTCGAACGGATGAGACGATGTACACGTCCGGCCGGGGAAGGGAAGCCAACATGACCAACAAATTCCTGATCCATATGCATTTGGACCGTTTGAACGGCTCTTTTGACCGCTTCTCTGCGAACCGGAAGATAATAAAATGTATAGCGATATAAAAGACTACTCTGGTTCTTACTACAACGATTTCCCCAATATAGTCCCCATTCTTAGAGTCGCTTGTCACTATTTCTTGAAGTCGCCCTTGCAGTCTTGCAAGAGAGTTTATGTTCGACGGTATATCTCGTTAGGCACATCCCAGATCCAACTACAAATCATCTTTGGAAACACATCGACTCGAACACCACCATGACGGGTAAATTTTCGAACCTATACAGGCTTTTTGACATGACATACTGATATCGAAAAAAAAGCACTATACACACTTACACAACCCCACCCCATCTACGCGTCACCAGCCTCAACCTCTGCCCCAACTGCCTGGCCCGCCCAAGTCTACCGTGTGCACCGCACCAGCTCTCAGACTCGCTACTCCTTCTCCACAGGCTTCAGTTCCAAGAACCAAACTACGATTGTCAACTACACCTCCGCACTATCGCGCTTCGGTCTTGCCCACCTCAACCAGCAAACCAACATCTCCTCTCCCTTCATCAGCGTGTATGACAATCTAGCCCACGCAGAGGCAGTAGCCAAGCACTTCGGCGAGCAGTATGGCGAGGATACTTGGGTTGTTACGGTGGACCCAGCGCATTTCGCTAGGGGCCCGGTGTTTCGTGCGACGGATATACTGAAGGATGGTGCCGGTGGAAAGGGAGTAAAAGGGGAATGGTTGCATTATGGCGAGTATCTGGTCATGTATCGCATTCCGCCCCAGGCGATACGAGATGAGACGCCTGTTTGTAGGGGTGCGGATCAGCGGTGGAGGGCTGTAGGTGTGATTGGTGGTAGCAAGTAAGTGTTGATGGTGATGGTAATCTTGATGCGATTGAAGGGATCAAAGGTATAACATGTCTTTGCCTTGTCTTGTAAAGTCGTCGTGGGCGGTTTTGTTGGCGCTCTGTTCGTTCTGTAATCCACTTCCTAATCTTGACTCATTTCTGCCAAGGCTTGCTAAAGCGTCCACCCCATCGAAAACCAGACTGAAACACCTATCAATACCATTCTAGAGTGCTTAGTACCTAGCCACAGCGGGAAGTATTCAAAGCCACGAGTTGGCTCTTCTCTGGGCGGTGAAAACGGTGTGGTGATCTTATAAGTGGCAGCAAGGCTGCTCTTCCGCAACGACTAACGGGAGCTATTGTTGCGTTATTGAGGTGTTATTGGTTGACTGCGTGTGCGGAAATCGAGGCTCGTCCTGGAGGTAGCCGCGAGTTGATAACGGCTGGAAGAGGAACGACCTTGCACGAAATGCGCATAATGACAGCTAACGCCCCGAAGCATGCAGGCTGAGCAGCAAGGTCGCTTCTCATCGCATTTCACGCGTCTTCTTCGGCATCCAGTGCATCCGGTTCGAGACTTGCTGTGCGGTCGACGGTGAGGTGTTTTGTTGACATACTGATCCAGACATAGCTGAGGGTAATTGACAGGCAAAAGGAACAGTTGGAGAAGGAATTCGAACGCGAACTAAGCGAATACTATGTAAAACTGCGCTACACGCGCTCGACCGCAGCGTAGGTTGCCCAGACACAGCTGTCTTGGCTAAGAATTGATCGACTGGGAAAATGCCTGTAGCGCCAAGTTCCGGACCCAGGTTAGACACTGCGATAAGACGATGTTCATCATATTTCTGTTAGAAAAAATACTCCGTTGACGGAATACGGTGATGCCCTTTTTGATATCACCATGGAATCCCAGTGCTTCATCTGTAGAAATTAGCGACACACGAGAAAGTAGCTCACTGCTCAAGAGTGGCAGCCATCCTCCGCCATACTCGGGGAGCCTCGTGTGTATCGCCCAAACAACAGCTCGCCAACAAGTACGCTGCCCGTAACAGCAAACAGAAAGCCAATATTATAAGTCATGACGGCAAGCATCCTAACAGACTGTTAGCATTCCTGCCCGTTCCTCCCATAGTTCTTGTCAGAGACCCACAAAACGTAGCCAATCAGTGCGCGTACAAACTCCAAAGCCGCACTTGCCCCATCCTTTTTGATGCTCCAGGGTGCTTGCGCTATCCAGAACCTCTTCCGGGATACGTTTGAGTCTCGTGGGACTCCAGTTTCTTCAGCTGCTAGTGTCTGTGGCTCCGCAGGACTCAAAGGTTCGATCTCTTGCCTTTCTTTATCGTCCAGTTCAAGAGGTTGTTGTCGCAGGGCGCGGCTCCATTGTCGCGCGTGGCCGCGAATGCTGCGATCGAGCTTCTCTGTGTTCGGTAGGGATGGCAAGGCGCTCTTAGCCTCGCCCTCTGAATTCCACTTGGCTTCCAACTGGCTCTTCAACGCACTTAAAAATCGATTGAAGATACCCAAGAAGAAGAGAAAGAAGATCGCCAAGACGTAGCTTGCCGTTGTTGTCGTTGTCCATTCGGTAAACCATAGCGTAACGCGGGTACTGCTAGAAAAGGTCGACGCCATTCCGGACATATCTGCTGCTGACATGGAGGATTGGGGCCCCATGGATGGCATGTGGTGTGTATGAGCACTAGTCGAGGTTGCTGAAGGCATGTCCATGTTCATCGTTGTGTTGGTGTCTGTATGGATTGATAGTGAGACGTCGTCAGTCAACTCGTACGGGCATCAGACACTGAAGAAAGGGCTGAAGAGGCAGAAAGACTGATCCTGGAGTGCAAAGGATATGGCAACTGTCAGAATGTCAAGAGAAAGCAATTCCCTGTTCTAGACTGTCAATAAGATAGGCGAGGAAATGACAGTGGCCAAGATCGCCAGGCACCGTGTTGCGCAGATGTATGCTGCCAAATGAGCAAATTTGAGAGCATAGACGCACTACGGCCCGCAATGCGAAGAAGCGACAACCGAGTCTTGGTCTCATCGCAATAGTATTCATGGAGCTTGATTGCGCTGTCTCTGTGATCCTGCGTCACTACAGTGTCCAGCCTTGAGCTGATGAAGGGTTGTAGCTTTGGGCTGTTTACTAGAACAAGGTCAGCAGGCTCCGCCATGCAAGGACCGTGAGAATTCTCCGATATCAAAAGCAAGGTACACTCGTCCCGTTGTTCGCACTCATAATCATCACGCCTAGAATGCGTCCATCTGTTTCACAAAGCAACTTCTTGTACAGGCAGGCTCCTGGGAGGACTCTTTATAACAAGAGCAGATTGCTGTAAGGAGGCAAGCATCGCAGATCTATACGTGCCTCCTACATACACCAGTTTCGACGCAGATCAAGGCTTCTGGAGCCTGGTCTAGTAAAACGTTTCCCAGAGCCAGGTACAGAGACCTGCAGCCCCACTGATACTCCTTTGGGACGGAAGATGTGTGAAGCTGCGGAGACATTCGCCGTCTTCGGGCTTTATGTTGTGATGTGCACCGCCCAACCGGACAACAGTCTCGGTGTTTCGATGGTGGTACAGCGGTGGTAAGGTCGGTCAGAGAGGCGTTCACGGTCGTGTGATGGGAAGCTGTGGCCAAGTGTAGCGCGAACCCTTGACGGAAGATGCCACTAGTGCACCGCCATACTGCCCTGCCACGACGCGCATGTTTACGGCGTGTACAGCCCGGTCGGAGGCGGCCCCGCCGGCGTGGTTTCATCTCGTGGCTCTGTGCGTGGAGACGGCATGTTGACCAACTTGAAAGGCAGAGGACGCAAGAGGAGACGAACAAAGATTCGCAACTCGTGCCCTGCAGGAGATATATCTAGCGAGCTCGGACCGTCACTTGGTCTGGAGTGAACGTTGGGCCGGGTGTGGAGTTCAAAGCAAGGTGCACGTGCTTTGGAAGTGTTGCTGGCCCAAAATGAAGCCAAGACAGGCGGGAGATGTGCAACAAAGGCTATTCACCAATTAAACACGGGCTGTAGGTTCCCCTGCTTTTCCAGTCCGGATGCGTGGCTGCCAAAACGGCCAGATTGTCAGCTTGCAGATGGAGAACGTGACGGAATCCAGGGCCGATATGCATGTCCACGGGGGAGATGCACACATGTTGGGTGCATTGACTTGTTGGAACGCGTCGACGCGATGATGATATCCAACACTCGAGGCGGCCAGGGCCATGCTGGCGATGATACGAAGCCTGTGTGCCCCGAGCGCCATGCATGCACGGCTGCTACCGAATGGCGCGGTCAGAGTTATCAGCCTTGTTGTCTACGTCGGAAGTTTTGCTTGCTGTACATGATTTCTTCTGAGAGGCGACCCGTTGCCCCAGGACTACCAAAGCCACATTGTAATCACCCTCGCGCAGCTTCAACGTCGGACGTGCCCCGCTTACCGTAATAAGGTTCTGGTCAGCATCCCCAGATTTCCCATCGGTAATCCCATCAGGGGCATCCTGTGCAGCGCACCCCATCAGCACCCGAATCTGAAACTCCCTGGGAGAACCCCCCAAAACATACATTTCTACCGTCGACTGCTCGTGATGCTCTGTCGCCGACTCCCCCCAATATAGCCCGACACGTCTGGTGCCATGCCGAGCTGGAGACCGCTCCCGCGCATCGCGTTCGCAATATGCATATACCCCTTCCAGCCCTCGTCGCCCGCCGACCTGCCCCTCGAGATTGGTGACGAGTTGTACATAATAGAGCAGGGTGGCCAGGATGGAGCGTGGTATCGAGGATACTTGGTTGCGCCGCCCTCGCTGCTGGCCGGCTTGACGAGCGTGAAGGGGCAGACACTCGAAGCACGCGTCTTCTCCGGCATATTCCCACGAGCGTGCGTCGAGGTGCGCGAGGTGCTAGGCGAAGGCAAGGACACGGCCAACCAAGAAGATTCGGGGCGTGCAAGTCACTACGCGCATCCGACCAACGGCATCGTCACGCCCACCGAAAGCACACGTGCAACCTCTCCTTTTACAAGAGGCTCCGGCCCTAATGTGCGACGAGCCTCCAAGGGCGATGCCGTCTCGGTGCTGCCCTCGTCGCTTTCCCGCCCGCTGTCACGGCGCAAGTCTGCCAGAAAGCGCGCTGGCAGCACCCATTCGCAGTGGACCTCGCGCGAAGAACACCTCCAGCAATTGATGCTCCCCCTCTCGCCCATATCAGACCCGACCGCCCCTCGACCACCCGCGCCCGTACCCATGCTGAAGATTGGTGACGAGACACCCACATCAGCCCAGGAGCCATTGGTCGACGAAATCGCGTCCTGCCTCCGAGAATGGCATTCCACAAAAGTGCACGAGCTGCTGCTTGCACGCAAGTATGGGTCGTTGGACAAGATGTCAAGGCTAGTGAACCGCCTTGACACGGCGCGCCGCCAGCTGTTGCACAAGGTGCTCACCGCCAAAGAGCTAGACAAGGTACGCGAGGCGACCGTCTGGGACCTCGTGGCGGGCAACAAGATGCTCTGTGGCGATGTCATTGTGCGCAGCCCCTCGCAGCGTGGCCGCATCTTGACGGGCGACGACTCGGCCATCCAAGTTACCAAACTGCAGTCGATGATGAGCCTGCTCGACAGCCGACCAACGGCCCAGGTCGATGAGCACAACCTACACCACTTGTTCGTCTCCCTGAAACATGTGGTCGGCGACGTCGTGCCAGGTGCAGCTCAGATCAGCATGTACCTGTGTCTGAAGGCGCCAGGATCGGCACCACAGCCCCTCTCAGAGGCCTACTCGTTCGATCTGACTGGCCGAGACGGGGCAGCCGTATCCTTGGGCGGCGACAAACTTCGTGCATTACTTGTAGACCTCAGTCTGACCGACATTGGCGAAGGCGCAGGATCAGGCACTACTTTGTATCTCGTCTTCAGGCTGATGACAAACGAGCCGCTTCGCGCGGCGACGGCAGCAGCAGCAGAAAAGGCAGGCACGAGCAGGGACACAACACCAAACAAGGGGTCCGCGGTGCAGCCTTCCCAACAAGGCAGCATCAAAGGTGGAAGGCGCAGCGTCATGTTCGGCTCCAAGAGGAAGGAATCAACCAACTCCCGGCACACGGAATCACGACACACAGACTCGTCAGATGAACGCCGTCGCCCAAGCTTGGAACAGACGCGATCACAGACATCGGACACAAGGCCGGGCTCGTCGGCGACGGCGAGCACACGAGCCCGCGCTCTGTCCAGAGACCAGAAGACGCTGAAGAGGTCTGTCGCAGTCGGTGTCGTGTCTGTCAACCAGTTACTGCAATCCAGATCAGAGGGTGACCAAACCGTCAGGATGTACTGCACTGCAGCGGCGGGAGAGGAAGTCTCGGAGAGTGATGACGGCTGGGACAGCGTGTTGCCAGAACTATACCCAAGCGCCAGTGGCAAGTACAAGGTGAACGCGCCCATCAGTCGACTTACCGTACACCTGAAGGCCTTTGTCCATGCCGATGCCGAAGGCCTCATCGAGAAGATCCCCACCATGTTGCACAACATTAGGCAATGTCGCAAGATTGGATTCTCAGGTGCGCCAACCAAGCCACGTAGCGACATCTACCTCACGCTCGTCGAGCCTTTCCTTCCGAAGAATGCATTTCTGGCCCACCCAAAGACTGGCACCGTGCCGCTAGTGCAGTCTTCGCCAATGACTAACCTTCAGCTCACCATCGAGGTCCGAAAAAGCTCTGGAGACCGTATTGAGGGGTGCATTTACCCTTCAACTAACAGTGCAGGCCATACAGCTTGGCGCACCACAGCCGCCCAGCGCGGCGAGGGCTGGAACTTGACAATACGTCTGGCCATCGACCCCCAGGACGTTCCTGGATCACACTTGGTCATGAGCGTTGCCGATGCACCGGGTTTTCCATTTGCCCTATGCTGGATGCCCCTTTGGAACCAAGACGCCTTTGCTCGGAATGGCGACCATGCTTTGACGCTGTACAGGTACGACGAATACACATCGGGCATGATTGCCGGCAAGGGCGCATACCTTGGTCTGCCATGGAGTGCGAAGAAAAAGGACGAGCATGTTATGGGTCCAATGGCGTCTGTTCACGTCAAGACCTTCTTGTGCAGTACACGATATTCTCAAGATCCAACTATCCTAGGTCTCATCAAGTGGCAGGAGCAACCACCAGGAGAGCTCGTAGGACTGTTGCGCCGCTTCAACTTCGTTCCGGAGATAGAGATCGTCAAGCTGTTGAGTGAAGTTTTTGACGCCTTGTTCGCGATTCAAAGCCATTACGCCGGTAGTGACGAATACGAGGATCTGATCTTCAATGCCGTCGTCATAGTACTAGGCATAGTACACGATAGGCGCTTCAACCTCGAACCGCTCGTGGATCAGTATGCGCGGACCAAGGTGTTCCACTCTCTTGTTACTTCGTGCCTGATGCAAAGCCTTGGGCGACTTCTCGCCAAGCCTACAGATTCTGAGAGCTCTCGACGACTGCGCGCAACTTTCAAGGTCGGCAAGCTCATCATGAAGTTCTTGGTCAACGCACGAGAGAAGCAGAGGGCGAAAGAAGAGAGCATTGGCATCAAGGACCGGACTCAGTTCAGCAAAGAGATGAAGTCACTCTTTACCTCGCTACAGGCGTTGATGGAAAACCCCTCGCCTGTGCTTATCGGAACCAAGACGCTCTTGGTACAGAACCTCCACTCGTGGCTTCCCGAACTTGACGGGTGTATGCCGGCCACAGAGGTATTCAAGCTTACGGCGGGCTTCGTTGACTCCTGCTCCCAAGTACAGGGAAAGCTGATTCTCTATAAGCTTCTCCTAATACACCACCTCTCCAACCTGCAGATCTTTCGGCCTCCAGACGTACGTCGCATGCTTTTGGCAAGTACTGTCCAGTGGTTGGCGCCATACTGGGGTAGAGTGGAGACCGTCACCGACCAGTGGAAGGATCAAGTTCGTCTCTGCTGTTCGGTAGTTGCGTCGCAGGTCGAGGAGCTAGGAAAAGAAGCTTGCGAGTACATGCCAAAGCTCGTAGACTCATACCGCGCAATCCAAGCCACCCCTCGACCGGCGAAGAAGACACTCTCGCTGCTTTTCCCCACGAGTTATCCATTCCAATCACGGGCAGCGACCGCGGAAGCTCCGTTTGATGAGGCAATGGCTGAGATATCAGCTGTACTCGCTGCCATGTCTAGCCTGCCTACCCTCTTACACCCCGAGCTGCCTAGAGAAGAAATGGCAGAGTTCCTCTTCTCGGTACTGCAAGTCTACATTTCGATTCTGGATTGCGAAGCTTACCCTAGCTCGTGGTTGAGTGTGCACATCTATCATCATAAAGCCACCATGCGTGCATTGGAGAAGCTGTTCAACATGTTACACGACTCCTTTCTTCCTCTCCCCGACGAGGCTGATAGCTTTAGCACGGAACTATGGCGAGCCTTCTTCGATGCGCTCTTGAAGCTCGTCGGTAGTGATGCTCTTGCACTAGAGACCTTTCCGGAGCAGAAACGACGCGCTGTGTGGAAGATTGCTGGCGACGTCCGTGAGCATGGCGCAGATTTGCTACAACGCAGTTGGGAAGCAATTGGTTGGGAGGCCAGTGCTGAGGATAAGAGCCAGTATGGGCTTGAGAAGATGGGTGGCTTCCAAGTGCAGTATGTGCCCGGCCTTGTGGCGCCTATCGTTGAGCTCTGTCTTAGCGTACATGAGGGTCTGCGCAGTGTAGCCATTGAGGTTCTGCAAACGATGATTATCAGCGAATGGACGCTCAGCGAAGATCTTGCTCTTGTACAAGCCGAGATGATCGACTGCCTGGACAACCTTTTCAAGACCAAACATCTGACCGAGGCGGTTTTGCAAAAGCACTTCATCCATGAGCTGGTAGAGCTGTTCGAGCCTCTTGCTCAGGATCCGGAAGAACCATTGCTCGCAGCTTTGAAGGACCTTATTTCGACCATTGATGAGCTGCTGGACCTTCTCGTTGCTGTGCACAGCACTGACGCAACTGGCGAAGTCTTCCACATCATGGATACCCTGCATCTCATGGAGTTCCTCAAAGACATGCAGAAAGAAGACATCTATATTCGCTATGTGCATCAGTTGGTGGAATTGCAGGTGGACGCGGGCAATTATACGGAAGCAGGTCTTGCGCTCAGGTTACATGCTGAACTGTACGAGTGGGATCCGAACTCGACCGTGGATCCGCTGACCGACCCCAACATGCCGCCGCAGCCTGCATTCGAGCGGAAAGAGCAGCTGTACTTCCAGATGATCGATCTTTACGAAAACGGACAATCATGGAACAATGCGCTAATCGCCTACACTGAGCTCGCCGCGCAGTACGAACACAATATATTCGACTTTGCTAAACTGGCCCGCACACAGCATGCTATGGCGAAGATCCATGAAAGTATCGCAAAGGGTGAACGTTTGAACCCACGCTACTTCCGGGTAGTATACAAGGGCTTAGGGTTTCCACCAGGACTTCGAGATAAGCAGTTCATTTTTGAGGGATCAGCTAATGATCGGTTGGCATCTTTCACGGATCGAATGCAACAGCAACACCCTTCAGCGCAGATTGTCAATCCGGGCGGAGAGCAAGACCTCGAGGGTCAGTACTTGCAGATCTACCCTGTAAGCCCACAGAAAGACCTTACTCATCCGATCTATCAACGAGCCAAGGTCTCTCAAACCGTCAAGGACTACTACTTGCTGTCCCGTCCATCCCACTTCACATCAGCATCTCGCCGGTCGCCCTCTACCGTGAACGCAAGAGACGCGGCAGCAGAAAAGACGCTCTACACTACAGCAGAGAGCTTCCCCACAATTCTGCGACGAAGCGAGGTAGTAGCGGTTGGTACGGTGACACTTACACCACTGCAAATGGCCATTGAGCGAACCTCGCGCAAGACCGGAGAGCTCCTCGCAATTGAGAAGCGAATTACCGATGGCGACGACACTACGTTCAACACACTGACACAAGAACTCATGTACGCTGTGGATACGAACTCTCGAGATTGTGTTGCAAACTACCATGATTTGCTGCCTGCTCCAGGTGAGGAGGATGAAGACGGTGGAAACGCACGACGACCTAATCCGCTTGAGAATGGCTTACGGGTTGCGCTGATTGACTACGCCCTGGTCATTCGTCGCTGTCTGTCGTTGTATGTAAGGCCTGCCCAGCAAGCCACCAAGTCAGACCTCACGCAGCGTATGTACAGTCTCATCCATACTTTTGACTAGCGACTAACCCTATCAGGTTTCGAATCGGCCTTCTTTCGCGAACTGTCTACGCTACTACCGCCAAACATGGCGCCAACATTACGCTCGCCTACCGGCTCGTGGCTCGCAGCAGCTACCTCTCGCTCTCAAATAGCCAGTCCGACGCCCGACGAGGCTCAAGTCAACGGCGATAGGAGAGCGTCGCCGGTTCTCAACGGTCGGGCTTCCCGGCAAGACAAGAAGAGACTCAGTCTAGCCTTTCTGACAAAGGAGTTTCTTATGGGTGAGCACGAGAAAGAAAAGGAGAAGGAGACAAAACCCGAAAAGGCGTTGGCCGACGACGACACGTCCACGACGGTGTCATCGCGAAGTCGCAGCAAGGAGACTCACGGCAGAAATCGCTTGAGTCTGAGCTTTCTCAACCATACGCCAAGCTCCCCTCAACCAGAGGCATTGCCGAGCTTTCCCAGTCAGGCACCGGCCAACCGAAGCGACCCCAGCCTCCAGCGACAGGCCAGCCAAAAGCGGCCAGAAACAATCAAGAGTCAAAAGAGCGACAAATCGCTGTCTTCACGAACCGGCAGTGTAAAGAAGAGGCTCAGCTTCATGAACATGTCGAAGAAGAGCAGTAAGAGCAGTGTGCGGGGGCGCTGTGATGATACCCTAGTGGAGGAGTAGTGGTTTTGTACTTTCTTTCACTTTTGCATGTGCGGGTTGGTTTGACTTCGCGGCAGCTCATACGTTGTCTAATGCTTGTTTTTTTCAATAGAGTAGGGGATATAGGGGGCTGACGGGCCATGTCAAGGGTTTGGTTCGATGGGCACGTTCGTCTGGGCCACCTGCGAGGGCGCGCATATTTGTCCCAGGTTGGCCATGTTTTTGTTTATACCCTAGTTAGTTGCCTTGGTGTGCGCAATAGCGCATGTTAGATGCTTGCAGAAAGCTTTTGCGATTACAATGTACCTTTGGATCGACACGATCAAGGTCCGGCATGGATGCATTGTGTGAAGGTGAAAGAAGCCTCGTGGTGGAGCCCAGTGGAGTTTAGGGCCGTGCAGGGCTATCCGTCTATCGATAGCGTGCGGCAAGATCCCTGCCCGGTCAAAAAAGTTCGAGGCCAAAAAAAAGCGAAATGCTGCAGGGCAGTCGTCTACAACAACGCCAAAGTTGCCCGTCATGTCGCTCGAGGAGAGACTGACCAAGATTCGGGACAACCCAAAGCTGCAGGGCCAGCAGCAGGTATGTCGCATCGTCGCTTGCATGTGTGGTAGAGTACTAACCACTGCAGACGCATGTCCTGCTCTCGGCCATTGAAGATACGCTCCGCCAGCAGAAGTCAGACTTCACCCCGACGGCCTACTTTGCCGCATTGCTGTCGCTGCTTGGTCGCCAGATCACCGCCCAAGGCATCGCCAACAAAGACACGGCGACTGCAACCATCTACCTCCTCGACCTCGTCACGCCCAACGTCCCCGCCCCGCTGCTACGAAGCAAGTTCACCGACATCCTCACCAACCTCGCGCCCGCCCTCACAGCCCAGGACGCCGATGCGCCGCTTGTGCGCTCGTCGATCGGATGTCTCGAGTCATTGTTGGTGGTACAAGATGCGCGCGCTTGGGAGCTGCCGCAGACGACCATCAGCCCGCGCAGAGCTGTCGCTGGTCTGCTGCAAATCTCTGTTGACCATAGGCCTAAAGTGAGGAAGAGGGCGCAGGAAGCACTGAAAAAGGTCCTGGCAAACCCACCACCGAGCCCCGCCCTTGATCACCCAGCGGCCGACATGTGCGCGGAGACGGCCCAGAAGATGCTCAAGGATATCGCAGCAGAGGCAGCAGCCAAGGCGCGGAAGCACAAGGGAAAGAAGGACGTGGACAACAAGGACCCCGATCTGATACACGCGCTGCAGCTCATCAAGACGATTGCGACCTCGTCTGGTGGCTGGCCCAGCAGCAAGATTGATGTGCTGTGCGAGCTCTTGCTGAACATCTCCAAGTCGACCAACGAGTTTCTGACCATGGCTGCCTTTGACATTTTCGAGGTCATCTTCGCGGGCATGGCCGACGAACTGGCTTCTGCTAAGCTTCCCAGACTACTCGAGGTCATCTCCGAACTACAACCCTCCAAGAACGATTCGCAGCTACTTCCCCCATGGATAGCCGTCATTTCGCGCGGATACGAAGTCTCGGCGCAAATCGAGCCCGAGGACACTTTCATGAAGCTACCCGACCTGTTCATCATGATCGCCGAGTTTCTCACGTCCTCATCGCACAACATCCGCATTTCCGCTTCCGAGTGCCTCATCTCCTTCCTCGTAAACCTCGTACCCGACAGCGTTATCCTAGAGCCGTCCATATACGACGAGAAGACACTTGAAAAGGTAGCCAAGATTGCGCAAGATTTGTTGAGCGTCAAATACCAGGCTGCGTGGATGGAGGTGTTTAGCGTCTTATCCGCCATGTTCGAGACTTTGAGGTGGCGTTCAGACCCGATTCTGAAGCCTGTACTGAAGGTCGTCGGAGATCTGAGGGGCAATGACAGCTTTGCTGGCAAGAAAGAGGCGGACTCGGTCATCTCAAGAGCCATCAGCGCAATGGGTCCCGACGTTGTACTAGACATTCTCCCCTTGAACTTACCGCGGCCACCTCCAGGACAAACCGGAAGAGTCTGGATGCTGCCGCTTCTCCGCGATTCAGTTCACAACACTAAGCTGGCGCATTTCAGGACCGAGATGGTGCCGCTCAGTGAAGAGCTATACCAGAAGGTTATTGATCATGGCGAGAAAGAGAAGACCATGGAGATCAAAGTGTTTGAGACGGTTGTACAGCAGATTTGGTCGATCCTTCCCGGATACTGCGACCTGCCCTTGGATCTGGTTGAGGCTTTTGACCAGAGCTTCTGCGAAATGCTAGCAAACTTGCTCTATGGCCAGGCTGATCTACGAACGGACGTCTGCCGGGCTCTTCAGAACCTGGTTGACAGCAACAAGGCAATCGTGGAGCTGGAGTCGGATGATGATCTACTTGCACAAGCTCGGATATCAAAGGCCGACGCACAGAAGAACCTTGATCATCTGGCCGGTTTCGCTAGCAACATGCTTGCTGTCTTGTTCAACGTTTACAGCCAGACTTTGCCACAGTACCGCGGCAGCATCCTCAGGACCATAAATGCTTACCTGAGCATCATTCCTGAGCGCGAGCTCATGGAAACTTTTGAACGAGTTGCATCTAACCTTGAAGCCTCATTACCTGAGCCCGGCTCGCAGATCCAAGCAGCCAAGCAGAAGCAAGAGACAGGCCCGAACAAGATGCCGCCAATGAGCCATACCCTGATGGATCTCATCATCACTATCGCTCTTTACCTCCCACGCGACAGTTACCGCTCGCTCTTCCGCATGGCTGAGATCATGATCAACAGAGAGAACGAGCCGCAACTACAGAAGAAGGCGTACAAGCTCATTCCCCGTCTTGCGGAGTCGGAGATGGGTAAAGCCGCTTTGAAAGAGCGCAATGGTGAACTGCAACAGCTGTTGATAGGAAGCGCAGAGAAAGCCTCGGCCCCAGCCCGCCGCGACAGACTGAATGCACTATTCCAGGTAATCGAGTCTCTACCTCAGAGCGATCTGCACTTCATCCCAGCGATTCTTTCCGAGGTAGTCATCTCAGCCAAAGAGACGAATGAGAAGGCGCGCGAGGCAGCCTACAACCTGCTTGTCGCCATGGGTGAGAAGATGGCAGAAGGAGGTCAGGTCGTACAAGCCAAGGTGCCGAACATGCCGGCCGATGCGCCAACTGTCGAAGCCTCGCTTGAGGAATACTTCACGATGGTCTCGGCTGGTCTGGCTGCTACTACACCGCACATGATCTCTGCGTCTATCACCGCCGTCACTCGCATCCTCTACCAGTTCCACGCTCAGATTTCCAACGAAACCATAACGAACCTTTGCGACCTCATGGACATCTTCCTCCAGAACCCCAACCGTGAGATTGTACGCAGTGTGCTCGGGTTTGTCAAAGTGGAGGTTATCTCACTACCAGAATCGCTTGTACGACCACGTCTTAACACCTTGCTCAAGAATTTGATGGTCTGGAGTCACGAACACAAGGCACACTTCAAGGCCAAGGTCAAGCACATCGTCGAGCGAATGGTGCGGAAGTTTGGCGTGGAAGAAGTCGAACGCGCCACTCCCGCTGAAGATCGCAAGCTCATCACCAACATCCGCAAGACACGCGAGCAGCGCAAGAAGAAGAAGCAACAGGCCACAGAGGATGGTGAGGAGCCAGCTGAGAAGCGAAAAGGCAAATTCGAGAGCGAGTACGACCAAGCTGTGTACGGTAGTGAAAGCGAGGAGAGCGACGGCGACTCAGAAGACGAGTTCGTCAAGAGCCAAAGCAAGCAACAGCGGGGCGGTGCAAAGGGCGGCAACACATACATTATCGAAGACGAAGACGAACCGCTTGATCTACTCTCCAAACGCGCTCTCGGAAACATCTCTTCGACCAAGCCCTTGCGCCAACGCAAACAACCACAAAAGATGAAGGCCCGCACAAACGAAGACGGCAAGCTTGTTATCGGCGAATCTGACGATGAAGTCGAGACCAAGGGCAAGAAGTCCAAGAAGCAAAATGTTGCCGAAGACGACGTCCTCATGGACATTGACGACCAAAACACATCCCTTGAAGCAGGTATCAACGCATACGTTGATGCAATACGTGGCCGCGACACAGCCCAGGCTGGTCAGAAGGGCAGACTCAAGTTCAGTAATAAGCGCACACACGAGGATGACGAGATGGACATGGATGACGATGGTGCAGAGGCAGATTGGCAAGAAGTGCGAAAGGCGAAGTCCGGTTCCGGAATGGGTAGGGGTGGTGTGAAGAGCGGAGGCGCTGGCCAAAAGAGTCAGAGGAGAGGACTAGGTCAGGAACGAACAAGGGGCGGCAATGTCAGTGGTGGAGAGGGTAGAGGAGGCAAGGGCAGAGTTGAGAAGATGAAAAGTCCACGCGGTAGAGGTGGTGCCCGTGGCGGTGGCTTCAGAGGAAGGGGAAATGGCCCGAGTGGCAAGTGGAGTGGACCCAAGTAGGATGTGAACCAAAGGCAGTTACTACACTAGTAAGGCAAAAAGGGAGAGGAGGCGTTGAGGCGTAATCTCGAATCTTTCGACCAATTGAACATAGATATCCCCACGTTCCAGCTTCACGTTTCTTGCGGCGAAACATGGATGTTGGTAACTAGTGACGCACATACGAGCTCGGTCATCGGTAACATTGGAGTGCGAACACGACCCGATTACCAGCATGCTTGCAGGAGGTTCGACCCGGTCTGGCGGTGGAGGCTGCTGTAACATGTCGAGATTGGACACTTCTACTGTTTGACAGACGGCGGATCTTATTGTGTTGCCGACTACCAGTAAAGTTGGGGCGGAACAAGGCATATCATCGGTAAGCTTCTCCACATACCGAGCGGAATGGCGCTACTACGGGGTCAGCCGCGTGTGCAGCCCTGCGGTGTTGACGGCTACTAGCTACTCGTGTCTTAATTTCCCTTGTCAAACCTCAAATCTCTTGCTTTCTTTCTTTTATCGGTGAGCGTGCAGTGCTGATTGGACAACAGTTCTATTGTAGATGACAGTGTGGAGAAAATACGTATAGTCATGCGATGTGTTGCTGAGCTGGGCTGGGGTGCTTCGATGAGTACATAGGGCTCTGGAATGCACGAGTGGATGAATGTTTACCTGGTGAGTATATAAAGGTTGAAGCACCACTCTATACCGAATCCGAACTATTCTGTTGCTCAACTACCACCGTCCTTCCCACATACTTTCAACCAAGCATCATCCACAATGGTGACCACGGCCACCCCATCCCTCCCCATCCTCACCCGTAACGACTCCGCCATAGCCTCTTCCTCCCATCCTGCCAAATCAAAATCACAGCAATCCACACTACCACGTGTCCGCCTCCCCGCCGGCGCACCAACGCCCTACCTCCTCCCCTCACACACAGGCGAAAGCCTAACCATCCCCGGCACAAAAGCCGTCTTCCGCATCCTTTGCTCCGCCGCCGAAACCAACAACACCATGAGCGTCTTCGGCCAAGACGGCGTCCTAGCCGACCCCCCAGGCTTCCACTACCACAACCACGCTCACGATGTCTTCATGTGCACAAAAGGCCGCTTGAAGATCTGGGCCAAAGATAAATGTCGCATTCTCTACCCGGGTGATTTCGCATACGTACCACCGGGCGTGGTGCACCAACCGCAATTACTAGACCAAGGTCCCAATGAATCAATGGGTCTGGTGACACCAGGGGACTGGGTTGATTTCTTCCGCTTCGTGGGGGAAGACTACCAAGGTGTGCTGTGCGATGAGTTTGATGATAGAAACACGGGGGCTGTATTCGGACCCAAGATACGCGAGATTAAAGAGCGGTTCGACGTTGTCTTCCAACCTCAGTTCCAAGGCGCCGAGGTGGCGGATTTCGAGAAAGGGGAATGCGTCTTGCCCGAGGGGCAGGAAGCGTATTTCCTGAAAGCAGATACTGGGCCGTGCTTCTTGCTCGAGGGTGTGCTGTCTAGACCGTTCATTACGATGAAGCAAAGTAAAGGACCATTCGGCAATTTTGCTATTACGAGTATTGAGTCTGGGAGCGAATTGGAGAATTTAGTGCTGGGCAAAGGATTTGTATTTGAAAAGGTTCATCAGGTGTATCATGTTCTGGATGGGGCGGTTCTGCTGACGGTCAATGGCGAGGCGGGACATTTGGTCAGGGCGGGCGAGACGGCATTCATACCGGCGGGGACGGAGGTGGCGGTGGAGTTTGTAGATAGGTATGTGAGGTTCTGGTCGTATGCCAGTGGAGATGGACTGGAGACTTTGATTGCAGAAGCCGGAGGCGCTTTCGAGGGGAAGATGGTGCCTGACCAGATAAGAAGCGTGGATGCGGATAAGTTGCGGGAGGTCGCAAAGCAGTTGAATATCAAGGTTAGCATATAGTTTCTAGGATTAATTGCTTACCTAGACTTGCGCGGTAGACGGACCACTTCATGCACGCAGCGTTACACACCGACATGTTACGAGTTTCTCAGCTTCCAATATGCGCGACACATTCTGCATTACTTTCGTGCGGGACCAGGTCAGAAGTATGCAACTAGTATGGGCTGGCTGTGGCTTAACGCAACCTCGAGAGATCAGACGCTGGTCCATTGTTCTTCAGCTTGTAAGTTTCTATTGACACGATGAGTACTGAAGTATTATTTTTTTATAAAGCTACTCCTAAGTTTCTTTACTAAGCTAACTATACTAAAAGAAATAAAAGTAAGTGCGACAAGCACGCCCATTGCATCACGCACTTGGAATGCTTACAACGAACACCCCACAGTAAATCTCATGTGTTGTCGTATCATAGTTCCGAGTGCCACAGATTCTTCTTAACGAGATGAACATGTCGCCAGGAGATGATCACCACGAAAGCAAGACGTCAAGGCGCTAAACAAGGCTTGGTGCTGTGTGGCTGACTAGCGCTACGAGGCCTCGACTTCTCGTGTTCCACAAAGGCACAATCATCACCACGCCTCGAAAAGGGAATCGTAAAACAACACTCAAATGTGGATTGCCGCCTGTAACTTTGCGCAGCGAATTGAAGAGTGGCACCTTCACCTAACAAAAGCACCGCCTCCGCTTGCGCCCAGCTGATTACCCGTCATCCAGCCACTCTCCGGCAGACAGGCGATACCTACAATACCTGCCACCTCTTCGAGCGTGCCTGGTCTACCGCCAATCTCGTCGGCCAATCTCAAAGTTTCCTCGCTGTCTACCCCTGGTCTTTCTTTCGCCAACGGGATCAATGCGTTGTACATCCTCAACGCTTGCTTTGGCGCCTCTGGCAGCCCGTTCAAAAGACCTGTATCCATTGGACCAGGACTCACACTGTTCACAGTTGCGCGCTCTGCAAGCTCACGTGCCCATACACGCGTCATCGCCTCTATGGCGCCCTTGGTACCGGCATAGGACGTCTGCTGGATCAGACCCCACGTCGTAGTCGCGGACGAGATGTTGACGATCCTACCAGACCTGTCGTGTGGAAGGTAGGGAAACGCAGCTTTGATGAGAAGGGCAGGAGCTTTGCAGTTTATATTGAAGGTCTGGTCCCAGAGCTCTACATCGAGGTCTTCGATGGGCTGCGCATTAACTACGGCGGCGTTGTTGATCAATATATCGATCTGGAATGGGTATGTGGCCGTAAGGTTTGCGAAGACGGCCTTTGCCGTATTGACTATAGTCTCGGGAGCGGAAGGGTCGAGGAGATCGGCGCGTACGGGGACCGCGGTGATGTTGTACGTTGTGGAGAGATGGGTTGCTAAATCGGCTGCGATCTTATCGGAAGATGGGTTTGCGTAATTGATCACAACGTTAGCACCGCGCGAGGCGAAGTGTGTAGCAAGTGCGGCGCCGAAGCCTAGTCGTAAGTCAGTGTCCTATTTATTGGTATGTATTCACATCGTGCTGAAAGAGAAGTATCAACTCATGGTAGAACGTACTTCGCGAAGCGCCGGTGATTATGACAAGCTTGCCTTCGAAGACTCTAGGGGGTGACATGATTGGATTTGCTATATTCTATGGGACGTATCATAGGTATGCGATCTATACATTTATCTACGGACCGAGTACGTGTACAACGCCCACCGCTTGCACCTTGCAATATAGTGGGGGACCCTTGAATTTGCAAAACTCTAGGGTCTGTGTTGGAATGCCTCGTGGTGGAGGCACTTGTCTCCTGATGTGGGTCGTAGGCCAAACTCTCCGAAGTAGCGCCGTGACGTGCACGACTATACCGAACATTAGGAGACCTGCTTATCCAGTCAGCGTTTGCGATAATGTCTGGATTGTTCCTTTGTGGATGATGCTGGCTCCACAGAACCCATTTCGGGTTCTAGGTTTCTTGTCAGGAGTCACCTTTTGGTTCATAGCAATGCGCGTGGATGTAGGTTCAGTCCCACAGACCTCAATGCTCACCAACTTCTGGCAGTTCTCCACTACACCCCCGTTCATGCAGCACTTGCCGACGTGCAGATCCTTGTACAGGATGATTCTTGAAACAGGATTAATGCGTACACGTAGTAGGGTTTTCTAGTTCACCGCCTTGCACAAGAGCCTGGACTTAACCTTGAACATGCCGCAGTTCATCGGTTCATCCGAAGCTGATACGCGATGATGTCTGGAGGCTCTTTGCACATTTAGAAGATGAACCCACAAATGATCTCAGACCACATTCTACAGCTTTCAAGTGAATTAGCTTTCTTGGTCTGCCATTGGCTGATATGACACGAAATTACTGTGGAGAGTCTGCTTCCCGGTTATGAATAGACTGAGAAGCATAAACCATGCTAATTAGGTCGGACCGCGAACTACTGCAGACGGGTAAGAGTACCGGCACTAGGAAGCCTCTGCCGCTCTGCCGCCCGCTTACCGTTGTTAATATCAAACTCGCACGGCCTCAAAAGATCATCGCATCCCAAAGACTTGGATCCGAGAGGTACTGGAGGGCGAGTGCGGATACAATGGGGATGAGCTGGTGGCTCTCATTTCTCCAGCTTTCGTTGCGTACTCTTATTGCTCTGCATGACCGGTGCCTGCACAGCGTGGATTTGCGAACTCCATTGTCCTGCTGTTCGTTGAGGCTTCTTTAAAAGTCAATCAACACTATGGCGCCACCGACTTCGTACCATATGGCCCTATCTGTTCTAATTCCTCTACCATTCGACATCATCTCAACTATATTGCGGTTCTGGATTCGTTACAAAAGAAAGGCATGGGGACCGGATGACTGGGCTATGTTGATCAACCTAGTGAGTCTTGAAAGCATCGACATCTCGATATTTACTAATGGCAACCCAGCCATTGTGGTCGTTGAGTACCATAGCCACCATTGCAATGGCTTGGAGTGGCGTTGGACAGTACGATGGCTCGTTGAGCGAGTCTCAGTATTCCAACTCTCTAATGTGGTTTTACATCTTCCAAGAGCCATGGTGCTTCACACTCATCGCCATCAAATGCAGCATCGGGTTCGCCTTGATCCGAATCGCAAGTGGCAAGAAATGGATCGAGATGGTAATCTATGTTTGCATGGTGTCTTGTGCCGTTGTCATGGGCGGGACAGGCATGTATCTATTCTTCCAATGTTCGCCGGTACAGTATGTCTTCAGAAGCCCCTACAGGAAAGAAGACAAGAAGCTGACGGAAAGATAGAAAGAACTGGTACGTCAACATGGAAGGCGCATGTAAAGAGCGCACTATCCAAACGACACTGTCATATGCCGTCGCAGTAGTATCGATCTCAACGGACTGGATCTTTGCGATCCTACCCATATTCCTGCTATGGAATATACAACTAGACTGGCGAGTCAAAAGCTCCGTGATAGCCATGCTCGGCCTAGGAATCTTGCAAGTAGACCCGCAACTTTGCGCAATTGCAAGACCCCGCCACTAACGTAGCACAGCGCTTCCATCGCCCCAATCGTACGTCTCAAGTTTCTAATCGGCTTGAACGACCCAAATCGACTCCTCCAGAACCTCGGGGAAATTCTCGCCTGGGCTTGCGCGGAGATGAACGTTGGCATGTTCGTCGCCAATCTACCCGCATGCCGTCCCATACTCACCAGTCTCATCTCGCACTTTTCGTCTTCGTTCCGAAGCCACTCGCGACCTTCACATAATTATGGCTTATCGAAGAAGCCATACGCTCGGGGCTCGCTGCGCGGCGGCGATCCGGCATCGAAACATTGGATGGAGCTTGATGAGCGCCCGGACAGCACTGGGTTGAAGAACTCCTTGGGAGGTAAATCCAGGGAGGTAGGCGTGGAAACTAAAATCTATGGCGACTTTGACCAGTTCAGCAATGCTAGTCTGGACCTTGACGACGAGAGCCAGAAGCGTATGGTCAATAAGCGACCAAGCGGCGATGGTATTCAGGTCAACGTTCAGAAAGACTTCAAAGTGGAGATCAGTAACAAGAAGCAACTACCACCGTTGCCTAAGTTGCCATCAGAATCTGTCTGAAGTGTCCAACGTCGGCGTGAAGATGTAATAGTAGAGGCTATAGATGTAGAGTATCATCACAATTAGCCGTAGTTCTTATACCCTGCCTTGTACTCAGTTGACCTGGAAGGCATTCGAAATTAATACCCATGTTTTTTCAACTCCTCCTCAGTCCATTCCCACAACTTCTTCCTCAGCCCCTCATCTCTCGCGTGGCCACTTCCCGAACCCTTCTTGCCCACGGGCATATAAAATGCGCCATTCTCCAAATGGTCCTTCGCAGTTGTGGCACACCACGTTGTGTTCAATGCGCCCCCTTCAGGACCCTGGTAATGGCCCGGTAGTATCATGCCCACTAATCCATATATCCATAGTCCAACCTTCAGGAACACATTCACGCGGAGGTTGTTGAAAAGATCCGTCAGGATGACACCGGGGTGTAAGGAGACAGATGTTATTCTAGGGTATTCGAGGGCGAGGGAGCGAGCAAAGAGTATGTTGGCTAATTTCGAGGCGCCATAGCGACGCCAGGTGTTTTCCTTCTCGAGCGCTTGTTGGTCGAACTCAATGCCTTTTGATACGGCGAGGCGTTCGCCCATGCTGCTCAGATTTACGATCCTGACGTCGGCGTCAGGTTGTTTCGCAGTATCTAGCATCGTTGGGATGAGGAGCTTTGTGAGCAGCGCGTGGCCCATATGGTTCGTGCCGAATTGTATCTCGTAACCCTCCTTAGTCGTGCTATATGGGGACGCCATGATGCCAGCATTGTTGATGAGTATATCGAGTCGCGATTCTTGACTCTTGAATGTCGATGCTGCGTCGGCGATGGAAGAGAAAGAGGTCAGATCGAGCGGTAGATGTATAATTTCGCAGGCATTTGGGACGCTTCTCTTTACGTCGGTAATAGCGTCGCGGGCTTTGGATTCGGTACGAGCGGCGAGGTATATGCGTGAAGGGTTATGGGCCGCGAGGTATGCGATAGTTTGCTTGCCTAGGCCAGTGTTACCTGTTCACAGCTTAGACCAATGGTTGAACAACACATGTTGGATATTGCGAGATACGTACCACCCGTGACCAAGATGACCTTCCCCTCCAGGCTTCCAATGTCCTGAGCCGGGTCGAAAGATTTGCCCATATTAATGCTAGTTATCTGTTCGTGGAATACGGGTATGACAAAGCTGTGTCCGCACAACAGCAGGGTAAAGAGATCCTTTGCGATATGGCACAAGATATAGAAGATGCCTGTCAACCTCGATCCGAGAGGCGTACTTTGTTGTTGCTGTTAGTTCACAGGAGATGTAGTCTTAGATTCCGTGAATTTCCTGTTGGTCGCCTTCGTCTGGTATCGAATATCATCGTTGGTCTGCCTACGTACGGAGCGGTCCGTTCGCGGTGCTTTCGTCGCGAAATGCCGACGTCGAGAACGCGCTATGACGTCTTCTATTCGACGCGTCTTGTGTAACCCTCATGGGCCCATGCAAAGGCCAAAAGTGATTACAGGCTTGAGGCTCGTGTGAATGTGATATCGATGCGATGTATAGCGTTACTGGTGCGAGCAGGCGCGCTAATACAGCAGTACGCAGTACAAAGGGATCATGGTTGGATAACATAGTTGGGAATCATTATGCTAAAAGTACAAAACATTGTTCAAAAAATTGTCCAAAAAAATATAGCCCATAATAGATGAGGATGCTCTCAGACCCGCCTTGTAGATGCGATCTCTACGCCATTGCCACTATAAATCCCAACGCTCAATGCGTCGAACCAGAACATCCAGCTTTTGGATTACTTTTGAACCTCTCATAAGGGTTGTTTACAATTGTCGGTTCTTCATCAGAGTCGATATCATGAATGATTACGGGGTCATGTTGAATTGGAGCAGTGGACGCTTTTGCTGCGGTCGTGGCGGCAGCAGAAGGTTTCTTTGCTGGAACAGGTTTGGCCTTGAAAGAAGAAAGGAGATTCTGTCGTTCTTCTTCGAGCTCCTTGTCACTGGTAATGTCGATGGCCCCTTCGCACTGAGTAAGAGTTGGGCGTGTAGTGCTTTTCCGTTTTCCGCTATCTGGCTGTGGCGCTACTGGAGCCGTAGCTGATCTCCCAGGAGGCGTTCGAGCTGCCATTCGTGGAGATATAGACGCGATGACACCCTCCCACTGCTTATTTGTATGAGTTGGTGCGAAGGCGCGGCGACTTGTAGGATGATATTGGGTCATGTTTGGAGGTCGTGATGATATCGTTGAGGCGTCGTGTGAACTTTGGCCTGTTTCAGGAACGCGCCGAGATACTGAATAGAGTTGTGTTGGTGGCTGCATAGGAACTACTGGCGCATGGTAGTTGCTAGACCCCGAGACGTGAGTCTGCTGGATCTGCGGAGGTGTAGGCTGTGGCATGAGAGGGGTATGTACGTTAGGCTGCTGTAAAGCTTGCAGTTGTGTCGGAGGCAAGTGGTGCTGACGGTATGCTTGTGGAGCGAGATTCGAAAAGTCTGGTATCAAAGGAACGTTCCCTTGAGATTGTTGTTGAAGACCATATTGTGCAAACATATTCCCAGCTATAGGATGTTTCGTTATCACTGTTGCGGGACGCATTCGATCTGAAGAAACAGTATCTGCGTCAGTGATATGTGAGTTGTTGAAGTTTCCGTGTACAGAACTAAAGGCTGAGGCTTGAGCGTTGGAAGGTTCAGAATCAGTCCGCTGTCGCTTTGGTGCAGCGATATCTGGATGTGACTCGTTCTCCACAACGAGTGAATTCTGCGGCGGCAAGATGGAGATTGGTTTGTTCGTAGGTGCTGCTCTTTTTCTTGAAACGCTCGGCGACAAAGAGACGGTTTCTGTTGCTATCGCAGCGTTATAAGACGTCGACTTTGAGGGCTGATCCAGCTGGTTCCGATTTAAAGTAGTGCCATCCACTGCACCTCTGATGGCCTCTATGTTTTCGATGAAGTCCCAGACAAACTTCCAAACTGTCGCATTCAGGCGAAGGTCCTTGAAGTGCTCACGAAGTGCTTCTCGAAGAGCTCTGATATCTCCGAGTAGTAGTTCGTTATTACGCGTCTCCAAGTACATTGAGATGAGGACGGTCGTTGCTACCATCTCAACGGGTGCGAAGGTTTGCACACCGCTTAGATACTTGTCAGCGTTTGTAAAAGTGTCAGAGTCTCGCTCTATGAGTTCCCTAAAGGTAGTCCAGACACTCGCAAGATGTGATTTGATGGCATCATCTACAGCGCCGGTGTTGCTCAATAATTTTAGTAGTGCGTTGTGGTTCGTCTTCAGAATCGGCAGACCCTTCGCGGCAGTTGGATGGCTGACTTCGATGATCTGGCTGAAGCAGGCTAGCGTGAGTTGAAAGTCTTTCGCTCGGGCTCTGTCCTTCATCAAGTTGTAAATAGCTGGAAAGTCTTCCACGAAAAGCTTGGCTAGTTCTTGCCACGGGCCCTGCTTCGCGCACATTTTCTCGGCCACGGTGAGTTGCACACCCATTTGGACCCTAGCGAAAAGATCTTCTTCTTGTTCCGGAGTGAGCTCTGTGAATTGAAAGGCAACAAAGTCTTTTTCTAAGAACATTTTTTGGGTTTCGAGAGGAAGCACTCTCTTGTGTTTGGTACCAGGAGACTTGCAGAACCACCTAAGGCTGTCAGTGAGTCGCTACAGGACAAGGCTTGGACTATCTACCATCTCTCTCCTTTGTGGTCGTGGCAAGGAATCAAGCCTTTCACGAATGCCCTAATAGAAGAGAGACGCTGCTTCCCATCCACGCAAACAAGAGTATCGCGTGGTGTACCGCCATCCATGCCAGCATTCCGCTTCTTATTCAGAATGATGGGTGGGATATAGTAACTTTCTATGCCACCATTAGCAAGCTGATGTGTCTTTACCATTGGTTGAGGACTATACCCATCAAAGAATTGATCAGACCTGTCATACGCTCGGCTATTACTGTCAGCGTACTTAATAATCAAGCTGGATGCTCGCTCTCACCTGTCCAGACAACCTCACGTTGGTATTCCGGATCAACGTCGATGATGCCAGTCTCGAGTTCATCTGGCGACTGTTAGTAGATCATCTTCTAAGTTTATCTATTTGGGCCTCTACTTACTTATCAGACACGCCAAGCTTCGCATATTGACGTTAGGCTGCGGTAGCTGAGGGCGAGGTTTGTAACCGTTCTCATCATCGCTGTCGCTATCGCTTCCCGCGAAGATGTCGCCATTATCCGCTTCGTCTTTGATGACGGAAGAGAGTGCAGAACGGCTGGCGTGCGGTTGATTGGCAGACCCGCGATGCTTGTGGTCAACGGCGGTGGCCTCCATGCCAGTGTACAATCCTAGCATCCTAGGGTAAGAGCACTGTATCGCTAACGTAGCAGGAATTAGTCTTAGATTAAGCTTACATAAGCTATCTTAGAACTTTGTAGATACTAGCTAGGTTAGAACTAGTTTAAAAGCTTTAATTCTTACTTTTACTACCTAGTACTTATAGATTAAAGGAGATATACTAACTAGAAGTAAAATATATCTTCTTATATACTTTGTAACAGGCTAAAGCCTAATTAGCTAGTGCCTTAATAATACCTTAGTTACGTACGTAAGGCGCACAACCTATACTTACTAGTACCTAGCGTGTACGCTACTAGTACTAGGCTAAGGTTATCCTAACTTACTACTATTTCTAAATAACCTTTAGAACGCTAGTTAACGTGGTTCACAAGCGAGTGGCCACCCCAAGCGAGTGGCCACCCTAACACTAGCGCAGCGCACGCGCAGCGACGCAGCACAACACTACAACAAATTACTATACTCTACGCAATACTATAGTATTATTCAGAAGCGTCGCTATTATCTACATCCTCTATTTCTACTTTGCAGGTGCGGGAGTTGTGCCTAACCTCGCTGCAACGGCCGCAGCGCCTCTCTGCGCGCACCCTCTTCGCAGGCGTCTCGCCGTCCTCATGCCTACCACCCTCCTTTTTAGCAATTAAATCAGATACCTTACCAACTGTTAGAGTCTCCTCTGCGCGTACGTACCGCCTTTTGCGAGTCTTGCGCTTTGTGAGCGTGTTAACAGCGTCTCGAAGGCTGCTTACTTCCTCTCGCATTAACACTATATTATAAGCTATTTGCTGAGCGCCTTTACTTAGCTGCTTGACCTGCTGATCTAATAAGCTTGCTAGTGACCCTTAGTAGTTTCGCATGCGATTTTAAATTAGCGTAGATTGCGCCTCTATCTCGCGGGCGTTGCGCGGTGTTTGCGCCTCCTAGGCGACAGTGCCTAGTGCAGGTGGTGTTGGCGTACGCAGCTGTACATCCAGCTTTAATAGCACAGCCTCTAGATTGTATAGGACTAGCCCAGCACCTCGAAACCCTGCGCGAACGTTCTCTGGTGTAAACGTCTTCTTATAAGCTGCTTTAAAGGCTGGTAGGAAGGTTTCCTTGTTAATATAGTAGATGCGGCTGCGTGCTAAGAGCGAGATTCCATCGCTATAGTAGCGCTTTAACAGCGAGTAGGGGACGACGTCAAGAGGCTACAGGAGGTGCGATGAGTAAGATAGCATGCAGAGAGTGATAATATTGTTCTCCTTGCAGTAATCCTGGAATTCTACTAAGCAGTAGCTCTTATAGCCGTCGATAATAAGTAGCCTGTACGCCCCAGCAGAAGATGCCTTTGTATAAGTATTAAAGTGCTTAAGCCACGCGAGTGCGCAGTCGTTGTTGATCTAGCTAGTAGAAGAGACAGTGATAATCCAATCGCGAGGTAGATTAGCGAACTAGGAGGTAATAAGGACCTTCCCTGCAAAGATGAGGAAGGGCGGGATAACGCGCCCTGTCGCAGAGACGCCTTGTACTAGAGTTACCTACTCGCGATCGCTAGGCTGTAGTTTCTTCTGTTTCCTAGGTTTCTCTGAGCCTGTAACAACAAGCTGAGAGGATATCTTGCCTATTATAAAGCCAGACTCATTAAAGTTCTAGGTGTCCTCATCCGCAATACTATATTTCGCCCTCATCAATTGAACTAGGCTGAACTAGGGCCGGATAACCGCTGGGTCTTCGCAGGCAGCTCGCTAGCGATTATACGGACGGCTCTATCGTGTTCGCACTTTAGGTGTACGCTTAATAAAGTTATCAACCTAGTTCTTGCCTGTAGGCTTCCTACCACGCTCCCTTAGCAGTCTATTAGCTATATCTCGTACGTGTGCCTTCGAGAGCGGCAAACTACGTAGACTCTCTTTAAGTATACGCTCTACAATCGCCTCCTCTTCTAGCTTTGTAAGGCGCTTTGAGTTCGGCTCACAATCGCGTCGAGAGCGTTGTCCAGCGCGTCGGCGGCGTACGGTCGTTTGGGGGACGTTATAGACGGCTGCAGCGCGCTTTTTACTTAGAATCTAGTTTAATGTAATATCTAAGATTGCTAGGATTATATCTCCTTTAGTATAAGCTAGTTGTACGTTGCGTTGTTGAGACATAAGGCGATATTGCTGCGCGTGCGCTGCGCTGGTGTTGGGGTGGCCACTCGCTTGGGGTGGCTACTCGCTTGTAAACCACGTTACCTGTAGTTCTTTTTTATATTAAATATAATTACTAGTATACCTATATATCTACTCCCTAAGCGCAGCCCCTTATATTTTATATTTAATCCTAATTAATAGAGCCTTACCTTAAGACTCTATTAATATAAAGCGCGTTAAGCCTCTTAACTACCTTACTATTACGTACAAGTAAGTTAATCTACTATATAAGATTAGTGTTATCTTATTACCTAAAAGGCTTTTAGATAATAACTAGGTAGAAGCTATTATAAGATTACTAGCCTAGGACTATAGCCTTATAAAAAGCTTAGTTAGATAAAAGTTTAGCCTTATAAAACGCTAGTACTAAATAGATATTAGATAGCTAGTAGACTCTAGTCTATATACAAGATACCTTTTTAGAGGAAAGCCCTATAAAATACCTTAATAGTATAGAGGTATAGGTCCTACTAGCGCGTAAAAATAACTATAAGAGAGTAAGTAATAGTAGTTAAAGTCCTATTAGTTCTTTAAGGTCTAAGGAATAGGTAACAACCTTACGCTAGAGCTAAATTATAGCTAAAAGAGTAAGCTATTATTTAAAGTCCTATTAGTCCTCTATTAAATAGGGTATAGGCTATAATACTACGTTAAAGTACTAACTAGTACAAGAATTGTAAGCGTAAGGTAACTAGGTTACTAAAAGTTATAACTTAAATAGTAAATTAAGATAGCTAGTTATAGCTTAGAGATAAACGTTATTTAGATAAGCTTTACTATTAAAAGTAAGCTAAAGAAGCCCTATATAGTAATAGGCTACAAAAGTCCTATTAGTCCTTACTAAAGAGGAGTAGGCTACAACACTATATCTAGATAAACTAATAAGCTTATAAGCGTAAAGTAATTATATACTAAAAGTTGTAATATTTAAACGCCTAATAGCTATTTAGAAAGCCTTACTATAGAATAAGTAAGCTATAGAAGCCCTACTAGTTCTTACTATAAAGGAGTAGGCTATAATATAGTAAGCTTACTAGAAGCTTAACTACTAGATAAAGTGTAATTAAAAGAAAATACTAATTAGAAAGCCCTATATAAAAAGTAGGTATATATAAAAATAAGCCTTCTAATAGATAATTAGAAGATAGAAAACAATCTACCTAACCTAAACGTAGATAAGCTATTAGCTTACGCGTTAGCTAAGTACCTAGCTAGAGTACTAGTGTTACAGATAACAAGCAAAGGTCTCTCCTGAACGAAGGATGCGATGTTGGCAGCTAACGGTCGCACGAGACGAAGGACAATGATCGGCGCGGGGCGCGCGGATCACGTGATTGGCATCACGCCAAGACTAGGGCATTAGTGATGCTACCCCCGACATGTGAGGACATGGCCTTACATGAACAAGGTGGAGTTAGTGACTCCAGGACCTGGGCATGATGCTAGGACCGACTACGATGAGGATATAAAGATGGAAAGGTTTTATTGTTTCTCTCGTTGTGGTTAACTCTTATAGTTACATCTCTTACCTAGATTGCCAACTAGTTATTCTATTGTTTATATAGAATTGAATTGTCTTTACTCGAATACCTACTATCCTACTTAGTCGCCAGACAACTCTACGGGCCTACCGCCATACAATACCTCGCCTGCCTTAGTACGGACCAGGAACAGAGAAGTATCGCCGAACCCTGTATAACACTTTGACTACCTACGGACTCTGTGGAAGGTATTCACTAACAGTACGCTTCGAAAAGATCAAAAGCTATCATGTTAGCAGCAGCCAACGGAAGACACGCACTGGCTACGCTAGCCGCGGTGCCAGGCCCTAGTGGGACCTACCCGCCTGCCGACGATGAAATGCTCGAGAACTCTGAGTCTGAAGATGAAGACAACAACCAGACAGAGTTAGTCAAGGATCTTAAGCGCCAGCTTAGGGCTTAGGCAAGGCAGACTACCGCCCTGATGGAGCTAGTGAACCAGCTCACGGCACAAGTTATGGCTACGCCCAACGAGCGCCCTAAACTACTACCCAAGATAGCAGCCCCGGAAAAGTACGACGGCAGCCGTACTGAACTCCGCTCGTTCCTTACGAACATCGAACTGTTCTGCGAGTTCAACGGCGCACCTGATGATTAAGGAAAGATCATCATGGCCAGCATGCACATGAAAGGGAAAGCAGCTAGCTGGATGCAGCCTTACGTGGAGGACTACCTTAAGAATCCTGTTAGGGGAGGTACCAAGGCAGAAACACAACACCTCTTCACGAGCTGGACTAATTTCAGAGAAGAGATGGGACGCATCTTTGGGGAAGTGGATGCTTAGAACCAGGCGGAAAAAGCAATCACGCGCCTGAAGCAGACTAAGTTAGTATCCTCGTACACTGCCGAGTTCAAGTAGTTGTAGTCGCGTATCGACTGGGACGATGCAGCGCTTCGAACGGTATACGAGAACGGTCTGAAGGAAACGATTAAGGACGGCTTAGTACATTACGACAAGCTAGCGGATCTACACTCGCTAGTAGAACTGGCCACCCGCATCGACAATAGATTGCAGGAACGCTATTAATAGAAGACTCGAGACAGCTTCGTTCCCGCCAACACGAAGAGGTTCCGCCGGAACATTCGGATCGATAAGGAAGGAGACGTGATTATGACTGATCAAGTACAAGCCAAGGATCGTAAGCCTAGAAGGAAGTTCAACGACGGACTTTCTAAGGAAGAGCGTTAGAAACGCTACGACAACAAAGCATGTCTCTGATGCGGAAAGGAAGGACACTTCCGCAGAGACTGCCCAGAGAAAGACAAGGGACGATAGGGAGCCGTCAAGATTGGGATGATTAGACAGGGCACGCCCTACCCCCGGGAACAGTCTACTGACAGCGACGTCAGCGACATGGAACTGTATGAGGAAGCTTGGCTGTTGGATAACGCCACGTATGAGCTCCTCCCCCGAGCAGTCGAAGCCAAAGAAGTCACGGCATGGGACGAAGTCTAGCCAACCGACTTACAAGTCGATGTAACTACGGTACGACAACGCCTACAAAACCAACAGTGTTGGAAATGCGGATGGAATACGCACCTAGCGAACGAATGCGTCCACAAAGGAAGAATCGCCGTTTCCGGCAGCGAAGCCGAGGAAGCGATACAAGAAGCCTTTGAGCAGCAACTATACTTTGAGGAACTAGAAGATCTAGCGGAAGTACCCGCAGAACCTCAAGTACCGCAATGGCGTACCCCTGAACATTAGACAAAACACTGGATGGATTGTGACCTACAATGCCGCTTTCACAAAGGTTAACGGAAGGCCGCTGGCAAGCAAGTCGAAGCCGATTGGTACGGGTTCCTCGAGAACAAGGAATGCTAGGTGAAAAACTGCTATAGGCACCCATCTAAGCAAGGAAACCCCCTAGAGGCCAAAGGAAAGAACCGAGCCTGGGAAGATGCAAGCAAGGATAGACCAGTCGAGGACGAATGGTACACGAAGAACGTGCCTACGGGTCCGGGACCTATTCCTTACGACTACTTGCATTGGACATTCTGCTACAAGGATAACTGCAGAATCCACTACGACGCTAAGTACGGCGCAGGCTACTTTCCTAGGAAAAAGAAAGATAGGCAGTTAAAAAACTAGGATGCCGCTAGGGACAGGGTTACGCTGGTGCAGGCAGTCCTAAAACGACCCTCTATAATGTACGAGACACGAGTCCGCAGAATCTCAGATTGAAAACGGAAGTCTTGGTACACGGACACAAACTTACAGCGTTCGTCGATAGCGGAGCTGTATGGACAATTATCTCGTCACGAGTAGTGGAAAGATGTAATATACCCTACTAGGCTAAGGAACAGCTGGTGCGAGTGGTATTAGCCGACGATAGCCCTATAGAATATGGGGGCGGCATGATGAGACTGGAGACCCAACTGGTGTCACTAGATGTGGCAGGGATTAGGGACCAGACAACTATTAACATTATGGATCTTGGAGAAGAAGACATGTTGATCGGCTATGATTGGTTAATCAAGCACAACCTAGCTATCGATTGGCTGAAGAAGACGATACTCGGCCGAGAACCTGCGCGCAAGGTTGCCGGAGTACGGAAAGAGACACGCCCGACAGTCTAGAGCTTACCCGAGAAAGGGAGGATTGGCAAGATCTCGCCTTATAAGATCGCGAAGATCTATAAGAAGGACCCTAAGAGAATAGGAGTTATATGGTTGAAACGCGCCGCGACCACGAAGGAAGGGCCCGTACCACTGGATATTCCGAAGGAATACGACACGAACGAGTTTAGAGAACTGTTTGAGGAAACGGAAGCAACTGAGTTGGCAGATTACTAGGAGTGGGATCACGAGATCTACATCTAAGAAGGAGCCAAGCTCGTCCCGGGACCAATGTACCCAATCGCGCCCGAGCATGAGCCGGAGTTGCGCGAGTACCTTAGAAAGAACCTGAGTAAACGATTTATACGCGAGAGCGATAGCCCGATGGCTTCGCCTATACTGTTTATTAAGAAAGCTAACGGAAAGTGGCGACTGTGTGTCGACTACCGTAAGGTGAACAGCAGTACGATAAAGAATCGATACCTATTACTACTAATAACGGAGCTCATGGATCAACTCCAAGGAGCAAAGTGGTTTACGAAATTCGACGTTCGGGAAGGATTTTACCGTATTCGAATCGCTAAAGGACACGAGTGGAAGACAGCCTTTAAGACGAAGTACGGACTATACGAGTATATGGTTATGCCGTTCGGATTGACGAACGCGCCGGCAACCTTTTAGGCAGTTATTAACAAGGCACTCCACGAGTATCTAGGAATCTTCGTAACAGCCTACTTGGACGATATACTGGTGTATTCCAAGGGCACGCTCGAAGAACACATAGAACATGTGAAGAAGGTACTACGGAAGCTTAAGCAATACAAGCTGTACCTACAACCCACGAAGTGTGAATTCCACACGAAGGAAACGGAATTCCTAGGGTTTATTGTCTTAACAGAAGGTGTAAAAATGAATCCAAAGAAGATCCAGACTGTACAGGAATGGCTAACCCCTAAAACAGTTAAGGACGTGCAATCCTTCCTAGGATTTGCGAACTTTTACAGGAAGTTCATCAGGAACTACTCCCGGATTACAACACCACTCACAGAGATCACAAAGAAAGAAGTAGGGTTTAAATGGGAAAAGGAACACCAAGAGGCTTTCGACTAATTAAAGCAGGTATTCCTTGAAGCCCCCGTACTTGAGATGTACGACCCTAGACGCAAGACGCGAGTTGAGACTGACGCGTCCGATTATGCACTCGGCGCTGTATTGTTACAGCTGTGCAACGATGGGAAATGGAGACCAGTGTTCTACTATTCCAGGAAGTTCTCTGGAGCAGAACTTAACTACGATGTTTACGATAAGGAACTACTTGGAGTAGTCGATGCCTTAGAACAGTGGGAAGTGTACCTATTAGGACTCCTAGAACAGATCGAAGTGTTTTCCGATCACCAGAACCTGACAAGTTTTATGACGACCAAGAAACTTACTAGAAGACAAGTCCGATGGGCTGAGATGCTCTCTCAGTTCGACTTTAGGATCACTCACTGAGCCGGATCGCTTAACGGAGCAGCAGACGCTCTAAGCTGAAGGTCCGACCTACGAGAAGAAGGCCGTTAGGAACCACACGACGCCTTACTCAAGAAGATGCCTGACGGTAGTCTTAAGTACAACCAGCCGGAACTGGCCCGAGTAGCTAAGGTGGCCGAGCAGGTAGACACTCTACAGAAACAGTGGCAGCAGAAAGCAGCTAGCTGGGAAGTAAATCACGACGATACAAGTCACGACGACCTGTACAACGACATAAAAGAGTACTGAAGTATGACTGACAAAGAGCGGACATACGTACCCCCGCACATGAGGAAGGATCTTATTACGGAACTACACGAGTCCCCGGAATATGGACATGCAGGTGTAGAAGAAATGGTTAGACGACTGACAAAGGTGTTCTCTATACCACGCTTGCGAGCGCAGGTGCAGGATATCCTAGGCAACTGTTTGGCATGTTATTAGAACAAGCCCAAGAGACATAAGCCCTATGGCCTGCTGCAACCCTTGCAGCCGCTAGAAAGACCATGGACTAGCGTAACGATGGACTTTATTGTGAAGCTCCCGAAATTGTTAGAACCAGGATTAGCAAGACTATGCGATACAGTACTAGTTATTGTTGATCGATTGACTAAAGCAACAAAGTTTGTGCCTACGGAAGAGACTATTACGGCGGAAGAATGCGCGTACGAAGTTACTAAGGCACTAGTATTAGAGCACGGGATGCCTGAAGAGTTTATCACAGATCGTGACAAACTATTTACGTCTAAATATTGGGACACTTTCCTGGCGAAGTTAGGTGTGAAAAAGAAGCTATCAACCAGCTTCCACCCTGAGACAGACGGCTAGACAGAACGCACGAACTAGACACTGGAACAGTATCTGAGAATGTACGCCAACAAGCTGCAGGACAACTGGGTTGAACTCCTGCCGACAGCACAATTGGCCTACAACAGCACGAAGTCGGCGACCACGAAGCACTCGCCGTACTACGCGAACTACGGATATGAGCCGATCGCTTACTGAGATCCGAAGGACATAGAAAGTATCGCAGTAGGCGTAGACGACAAAGCCCGCCTTATGCGAGAACTCCACGAAGAACTGAGTAAGAACATAGCTTAGAGGAACCTTACGACATCCAAGAGCGCGAATAAGCAAAGGATTGAGGGACCAACCTTTAAGAGGGGGGATAAAGTTCTCTTATTAAGACAAAATCTGAAAGTTAAGAGGCCATGCAGAAAATTGGACAACCTCCGAATAGGACCGTTTGAAGTTCTAGAGGCAGTAGGCCCGGTAAATTACAGACTCCGGTTGCTACTAGGCATGCGCATCTACCCCGTCTTCTATAAGAAACTACTGGAACCAGCACCCTAAAACGCCGAGCTAGCAACGGATATAGAGCTCGAAGACGACGAGTACGAAGTCGAGGAAATTAAGGACCTGCGGGAATACAAAGGTCAGCGGAAGTACTTAGTTAAGTGGAAGGGATGGCCCGAGAGCTATAACACTTGGGAACCTGAAGGAAACCTGACGAACTGCAAGTTACTGGTACAGCAGTACCACCGGGAGTTCCCGACGGAATGGGGACCGTATCAACGAAAAGGAAGGAGTAATCAAAAGAAGGATTAAAAACGTTAGCCTGTAACCAGCCTAGATCAGCTGATGGTTTGGGTAGCGACGGTTCGACAGCAGGAAGGTCCGCACCTGGGGCAGAACTCCCCTCGACCCCCTCTTTCGCACGCTCCTGGAGATCCAGCAAAGCAAGATCACGTCGAGCGAAGGAATGCTCGCGATTCTTTACCTCTAGAAGATTAACCTTACTCTGAGCAAGGCGAGCCTCTAGACGAGCAACTTCCAGCTCTTTCTCACGACGCTTACGCTGCACCTTCTCCCACTCTTCCTTAGAAACAAACAAACTACAGTCCGCAGAGACGGAAATGCAGCCCGCACAACGACCAGTGGTCGTTTTAACGAAGCACCGAAGGTTCTTCTCCTCGCAGCGCTTACAACGAAAGTCTATCTCTAGGGATTCCTGCTCTACGCGCGCGGCTCGAGCGCGACGTTGGGAAGTCGAATTCTGGGCGCGGACGCGACGAGACGTTTGGACCTTGGGCATGGTTAGGAAGGCTTAGGAACGAGAAAACCGGCGCGGGCACGCCACAGCCATATTGGCGACCTACCTTCTCGGCACGGGAAAACGATAACCCAGGGTATCGGGACGATGACCCTAAGAGGGGAGGTAGTGTTACAGATAACAAGCAAAGGTCTCTCCTGAACGAAGGATGCGATGTTGGCAGCCAACGGTCGCACGAGACGAAGGACAATGATCGGCGCGGGGCGCGCGGATTACGTGATTGGCATTACGCCAAGACCAGGGCATTAGTGATGCCACCCCCGACATGTGAGGACATGGCCTCACATGAACAAGGTGGAGTTAGTGACTCCAGGACCTGGGCATGATGCTAGGACCGACTACGATGAGGATATAAAGATGGAAAGGTTTTATTGTTTCTCTTGTTGTGGTTAACTCTCATAGTTACATCTCTTACCTAGATTGCCAACTAGTTATTCTATTGTTTATATAGAATTGAATTGTCTTTACTCGAATACCTACTATCCCACTTAGTCGCCAGACAACTCTACGGGCCTACCGCCATACAATACCTCGCCTGCCTTAGTACGGACCAGGAACAGAGAAGTATCGCCGAACCCCGTATAACAACTAGATAAGAAGATATAATAAAGTATTATTAATATACTTAGGAGTAATAGGTAGAAGGACGCTATAATAATAATAATAATAATTAATAAAGTTGCCAGATAGATAGTAGGACTATCTAGTAGTTTACTAAAGGCTACTTAAGACGTAATAGTAACAATTATAGCTAACATGGATAGTAAGCGAGCGGCGCAGGCAAGCGAGCGGCGCAGGCAAGCGAGCGGCGCACCCCACTAACTTTTGCAACTTCAAAGCGACATATCTCAACAACGCGATAATATTATTGCTAGATATTAATATAGTAGACTACTCTATATTAATAGTATCTGCGTTATATGTGCGCAAGTTGTGCCTAGTCTCCTTGCACCTAGTGCAGCGCCTTTAAGCGCGCTAGCTAAGGCCTAATCGCGCTCCTCCTTAACGCTCTTTATAAGCAATCTGCTAGTTAGCCTTATTTTAAGCTAGTATATCCTCTCTAGCGCCCTTTATAAGTACTCTATGCTTCTGTATACGCCTTTTAGAGCGCCGCCTACGCGCTAAGGCTGCGCTATTAGCCTTCTTAAGGCTAGTAATCTAATCGCGCATTAGCTTAGCCAAGAGCATTATTACCTTAGCGCCCTTCTTAAGCTAGTTAATTGCCTTAATAATTAAAGCTAGTAATAAGCTCTTGTGCTAGCGCACGCGCTTACATATAAGGCTTAACTAAGCCTTAAGCTTACGCGCGTTGCTTGGCGTTTAAGCTACCTAGGGAGCCTCTAGTAGAGCTGCTAGAGGAGTAGGTGTACGCAGCTGTACATCTAGCTTTAATAGAACAGCCTCTAGTTGTAGAGGAACAAGGCCTACGCCGCGGAAGGCTAAGTAGATATTAGCTAGCGTAAACGCTTAATTAAACGCTGCCTTAAACGCTAGCAGAAACTCTAGCTTAGTAATATAGTTAATGTAGTTGCGTATAAGGCTCTCTACCTTATAGCTGTACGCGCGCTTTAATAGCGAGAAGTAGCTAACATTAAGCGGCTGTAGTAGGTAGGATAAGTAAGGAGGTATACAGAGCGTATAAATATTGTTCTCCTTGTAGAGCTCCTAGAACGCTAGAGATTAGTAGCTCTTATAGCTATTAATAATAAGCAGGCAACGCGCGCCTACACTACGAGCCTGCGTGTAAGCGTTAAAGTGCTTTAGCCACTTAACTCTAAGCTTATTATTTGTCTAGCTATTGTCGCTAACTGCGATCGCCTAGTCGCGTAGGATCTTAGCTTCCTTATACTAGGCTAATAGGTAGTACTAGCTAGCGAAGATAAGGAATAGTAGGACTAACTAGCCAGCAGCGCTAATAGCAGCGATTAGCGTTACCTACTCGCGATTGCCTAGCTAAATACTCTTCTGCCTGCCTCTTCTCTCTAATCCTGTAATAACTAGCTGCGTTGTAATCTTGCCTATTATAAAGCTAGCTTTATTAAAGTTGTATATATCCTTATTACAGATACTAAGCTTAGCCTTTGTCTCTTTTACAAGCTTAAACTACCTCTTTATTAATGTCGCATCCTTACACAAAGCTCTCTGCCTATCGTACGCTTAGTTAAAACACGTCTAAAGACTGTCTGTACGCTTAACAAAGTTAGCTAGCTACTTCTGCCTAACCTAGCTAGCGCCGCGTGCAGCTAGTAGCTTATTAGCTATATTACGTGCAGCTGCGTAGGTAGGCGCAAACCCGCGCTGATCTAGCTAAAGTATATAGCTAACAATTACCTCCTCTTCTCTCTAGGTAAGCTTCCTTAAGTTAGGCTAGCAATCGCGTCGGGCAGGTACACCAGCGCGTTAGCGGCGGAGCGTTGTTTCGGCTACGTTGTAGACTACTGCAGTAGTACGGGTACCTTAAATCTAGTGCGCATTAATAGATAAGATAGCAAGCTAAATATCTGCTTTATTTAATAGTAGTTAAGTAGCGCTACGTTAAGCCATTGTAGATTAAGATTAGTAAGGTAAGTAAAGTTAGTAGGGTGCGCCGCTCGCTTGCCTGCGCCGCTCGCTTGCTATCTATGTTACGCTTACCTAAATATTAAGTCCTATAATATTATAGCTAGAGGCCCTAGAGGGTACTTAATTAACTCTACCTATACGTATACCTAAAAACTAATTAGAAGGAGTTACTTTACTAGTACATCTAGAAGTACATATAAAGGCAAAGTACCCTTACTTAGAACTATTTAATAGGGATAAGTTAAAGTACTTATCCTTTAGGTATAAAATAAAGGCAAAGCTATATAATAACTACTAGGGCACTTCTAATAGAATAAAGATAGCCTACGTAGTTAGCTATTATTCTAAATAAGCTTTAGACGTTATACTTTCTTAGATAGAGCAATACTAGGAATACTACTTAGTAGAGAACTTATAGTACTTCTTTAACTAATAGTATAATAACCCTTACCTAAAAGCAAAGGCTCTAGACTAGCTTTTAAACCTATAATAAGAAAAACGTTCTATCTAAGACTACTATATAGAGTTTAACTAGTTAGAACTCTAATTAGGCGTATAGATTAGCAACACCTAAAAGAAGAGTATATTCTCTAAAGGACTAAATATTAAAATCTAAAGAGCCTTAGTTTTTATAAATAAAGTCCTCTTGTTTAAATAGTTCGCGTATAAAGCTACCTAAGTATTAGATACTCTATATAGGGTAAATATAGCAACGCGTAGCTAAAAGGAGTTTAGCCTATAGTATAGCTACTACTCCTAATAATAGAACTACTAGAATAGCGCAAGAACGCCTTTACTACTAGAAAATATAAACTAGAAACTAATAAAGGTTAATAAGGTAAGTGTAAAGGAATAGAAACTAAATAATAATTAGATTACGTACTACTCCTATAGTAAAAAGAGTTATATAGCTAGGTACTATAATAAGAATATAAGGGTAGGAAATATTAAAGTAAGCTAAGTAGCCTAATAAGAGCTATTACCCGCTAGTAAATACTACGTAAAGGTAGGGAATAGTAATAACTTAAAGGAGTTAGAAAAAGAGTAGCTCTAAACTAGAGTCTTAGTTAAGAGCCCCTAAAGATAGATTAGTAAATAAGTAGTAAATAGAACTAGTTCTAACGCTAATACATAAATGCCCTACCTCTTATAGCTTACCTAATTATAAATACTATCTACAACGCTACTACGCTAATTAATAGTAGGTGTTTGTACTACGTACTAGTTAGTAGGAGGTTTATACGCTAAAGCTATCTTAAGCGCCTTATAATTACCTTTTAGATAATAAAAGAAATTAATAGGAAGTTATCTAGAATTAAAGAAGTTTCCTAATTTAAGTTTAATATATATAGCTACTAAGAGGTTACCTACGTATACGTAATTAATAATATAAACAAGGACGTTATCCTAGAAAAAGGGTAGATAGACTACTAAGATATTATAATTAGTCTAGTAAAGAGGAGCTTATATATCTACTTAAAAGGCGTTTAGGTAAGGTACAACAAAAGCGTTGTAAGTTAGAACGTTACCTACTAAGTAAGCGTAGCTACGTTTATAGGGCTCCTAAAGAAAGCTTAGAACTTAGAGACTAGAGTGTAGGCGTTTACTACCTCTATTATAGATATTAATAAGGCGTTAGCGCTAAAGAAAGTAGTAGATATAAAGTTACTACTACTAAAGGAATACTAGAGCTACTATAAGCTCTTTAACCTAAAAAAAGTAGTAAAGCTTCCCCTATATAGGGGACCTAGAGTAGATTACTAGATTAAACTTAAGCTAAAGAATAGTTAGTAACTATAGCTACTATAGGGCCTACTATATAGTATATCTAGAGGCAAGCTACTAGTTCTTAAAAAGGAGCTTACCTCCTTACTTAAGAAAGAATTTATTCGCGTTAGTAGTTTACTAGCTTTAGCACTAGTCCTATTTACTAAAAAGCTAGGAAGAGGCCTATAATTATATATTAACTATTAAGCACTAAATACAATTACTAGGAAGAATAGATATCTACTACTACTTATCTAAGAGACGCTTAATAATCTAAGTAAAGCTAAGTAGTTTACTAAGCTAGACGTAATCGCAGCCTTCTATAAGATTAGAGTTACTAAAGGTAATAAATAGAAAATAGCTTTCTAAACGCGTTTTAGACTATATAAATAGCTAACTCTCTAAGCACGTTCTAATAGTATATTAACTAGACCTTATAAGAGCACCTTAATAAGTTCTACTCTACCTACCTTAATAATATATTAATCTATATAGATAGTAGTCTATAGTAATACTAAGATTACGTCTAAAGAGTTCTTAGTAAGCTATAGGACGTAGGCCTTTATATAGATATTAAGAAGTGTAAATTTAAAGTAAAAACTACTAAGTACTTTAGGTTTATTATTAAAGTAGGAAAAGGTATATAAATAGACCTAGATAAGGTTAAGGCTATTAAAGATTAGGAAGTACCTAAGATAGTAAAAGAAGTACGTTTATTTCTAGGTTTTATAAACTTCTACTAAAGGTTTATTAGAGACTTTACTAAAGTAGCTACTCCCCTTACTTATCTTATAGGTAACGTAAGCTTTATATAAAGAACTAAAGAATAATTAGCTTTTAATAAACTAAAGAAGGCCTTTATTACTAAGCTAAACCTACTAACCTTTAACTCTAAACGCAATATAGTACTAGAGTACAACTTATCTAGTTACGTAGTAGGAAGAGTACTATCTTAATATAATAATAAGGGTATATTATAACTATACGCGTACTTTTCTAAGAAGAATAACGCCTATAAGTATAACTATAAGATTTATAATAAGGAGTTACTAGCTATTATATATTACCTTAAAGAATAGGACGCTAAACTACGTTTAGTTAAGAGTTTTAAGGTAATTATAGACTACAAGAACCTAGAGTACTTTATAAAGCTAAAGAGACTAAGTAAATATTAAATCTAATAAGTATGTTACAAGCAACAAAAGGAACTCTACCCTTAATAAAGGAGTTGGGGCTAAACGCTAACCAACGACTACGTTAGAAGGTAATAATTACCGCGGGGCGATAATTACGTAACTAGCCTTACGCTAAGGAAGAACGGCCCTACTGTTATGTAAGGACAGGCCGGCACGTAACTAGATATCTTTAGGTCTTTAGAAGATACAGGGATTAGTATGTAAGGATAGTAAAGACAGGTACAGATTGCAATAGGTATAAAGGATAGACAGATTTTATTATTATACTTGTTATAGTTAACTTAAATAGTTTATCTCTTACACAGATTGTTAACTAGTTATTCTATTGTTTGTAGAATTAGTATTGTTACCTTTTAGTTAACAATAATAACTCTTTTCTACCTAATTATTCTATACGATACCTTACGGACTACTGCTTTAGTCTACCTCGCCTTAGTACGGACTAAGCCTAGAGAAGTATAGCCTAACCCCGTGTAACACTTTAACTACCTGAGATATTAGTAGACGTTTTAACTAATAGGTTGCCTAATTAAGATTTACAATAGCGGCTACGGGAAATGCTTAGAACAACATAGCCTAGGGTTAGGGACCCCTAGCACTAGCGCAACCTGTACTAGAAAATAAGGAAATACTTAAGGTATCTAACGCTAAGTTAGAGGAGGACCGCAACATTAGGGAACTTAGGAATCTTAGGCAAATAGCTACTACGCAGGCTTAGTAATTAGCTAGAATGCAAGACATAATTAATTAGCTCGCGAGTTAGCTAATAGCTACACCTAACGAACAACCCGTTACTACTAGGAAACCTAAGATAGCGTTACCTAAGAAATATAGAGGAGATAGAGATAAACTACAAGTCTTCCTTACTAATATTAACCTATACTGCGAATATAACGAGGTACCTAATAACTAAGAAAAGATCCTTATAGCAAGTACGTATATAAAGGACAAGGCTTCTAACTAGATACAACCCTATGTAGACGACTACCTACTTAACGCAGACTATAGGGGCACTAAGGAAGAAACAAAAACCCTGTTTGCAAGTTAGATAGGATTTAAGGAAGAAATAGGATACATCTTTAGGGAAGTAGACGTAAAGAACTAGGCTAAGAAAAAGATTACTTACCTAAGGTAGACTATGTTAGTAGCAGCCTACACGGCAGAGTTTAAGCAACTAAAGGCAAGGATTAATTAGGATAACGCGGCACTTTAAACAGTGTTTAAAGCTAGCCTTAAGGAAAATGTTAAGGATAGTCTTGTATACTACGATAAGCCCGAAACTCTGCACGCTCTAATAGAGTTAGCAACGCGCATTAATAATAGACTTTAGGAACAAAATAATTAAAAGAAATACTTTTAACCTAACTTAGCTAATACGAAGAGGCAGCGCGGTAGATACAACAGAGATAGAGACACTATTATAACTAGTAAGGTATAGGACAAACCTAAGGACAAGAAGACCTAAGGATAGAGGCAAGATAGCCTCTCTAAGGAAGAACGCTAGAGGCGTTATAACAACAAAGCCTGCCTAAAGTGCGGCGAGGTAGGACACTTCGCACAAGATTATAGCAAGGACGGAACAGTTAAACAAGTAGCTATTAAGATTAGGATAATTAGACAGGGCATACTATACCTAACTTAGATAGAGCTAGATAATAACCTAAGCAATATAGACCTATACGAGGAAGCGCGCTTAGCGACTAAAGAGGAGTTCGTTATAGTGTTACGACCTAAGGTTGTAGTCTTAGTAGAACTAAGAACTATAGACTAGAAAATTAAGGGTAGAGTTGTAAAGGCACAACTAGCTAATAACTAGTGTTAGATATGTAGAGAAAAAACGCACTACGCTAACAACTACAAGATTTAGAGACAAATTATAATTATTAGTAAAGATGCTAAGGAGATTAGGCGCGAGGCTATGCGCTAACAACCCTACTTTAATAACACAGAAGCTAAGGTCTTAGACTAAGAGGCCCCTAAAGTAGAAGATACTAATAAACACGAGAAACTATATTAGTATAATTACAAAACTAATTGCACGTTCTATAAGGAAGATAAGGAGAAATGTAGAACAGACTAAGACTAGTACTATTACCTTAGTCTATAGGCTAATAAATGCCTAGCAGAAAACTATTATATCTACAAACTAGTAAAGGTAGATATTTATAAGAGACTCTTATAAACGTAATGCAAGAACGAATGTAGCTTCTACTAAAACTAGTTTAAAAAAGTATACAAGGTAGACGACTACTACTACGCTACCCTATTAGTAGATATTTACAAGATTACAAATTGTCTAATTTACGAGCTAAGGAAAGCTACCTACCTAAAGGAAGTTACTAAGGAGGAGGTGCCTTACTTAGACCTTTACTAGACTTTCTACTATAATAATAGATGTTTAATATACTATAGCTTAAAGAACAACACAGGCTATTTTCCTAAGTATAGGGGAAAGAAGTAGCTAAAAAACTAGGACGCCGCTAGGGACAGGGTCTTACTAGTAAAGGCGTACCTATAACGACCTTTAGGAAGGTATAGGATACTATTAGTCTAGCAAAGTAGTTGCTTACAATTGTATCTATATAAGGTTAGAAGATTAAGGCGCTTATAGACAGTAGGGCTACACAAATAATAATCTTATCCTAAGTAGTAGAGAAATATAAGATACTGTATAGGGTTAAGAAGACCCTAATACTAATAATACTAGCTAACGAGAAACCTATAACGTATAGAAGCGGCATAATAAGGTTAGAGACTAAATTAACAAAGCTATAAATAGTAGGTATAGATTGCTAAATAAATATTAACATTATAGATCTAGGAGGACTAGACATGTTAATTAGTTATAACTAGCTAGACGCCTATAACCCCGCTATTAACTAGCGAATAAAGACAATACTTAGAAGAGAACCTATATATAAGGTTGCTAAAGTACGTAAAGAGATACGCCTAACAAATTAGAGCTTAACCTAGGACAGGAGATTTAGCAAGATCTCGCTGTATGAGATTACGAGAATCTATACGAAGGACCCTTAGAAAATAGGAGTTATCTAGATAAGACGAGTTGTAACTACGAAGGAAGGACCCTTACTACTAGAGATACTAAGAGAGTATTAAACTAACAAGTTTAAGGAACTCTTTAAGGAAAACAAAGCTATAGATTTAGCAGACTATTAGGATTAGGATTACGAGATTATCCTAGATAAAGGGGCAAAGCTTAGCCTAGGACTAATGTACCCTATAGCGCCTAAGCACGATGCTAAGCTACGGGATTACATCTAGAAGAACTTAAAGAAGGGATTTATCTAACTAGGATTAGGCCTAATAGTATTACCTATCCTATTTATAAAAAAGGCTAACGGGAAATAGCGACTGTGTGTCGACTTCTAAAAGCTAAACAGCGTAACGCGGAAGAACTAATATCCCTTACTACTTATTACAGAGCTTATAGATTAACTCTAGGGAGCTAAGTAGTTTACGAAGTTTAACGTTTAGGAAGGATTTTACTAAATTAGAATTAAAGAAGGCTATAAGTAGATAACAGCGTTTAAAACAAAATACAGACTGTTCGAATACATAGTAATACCTTTTAGGCTAACAAATACCCTAGTAACGTTTTAATTAGTTATTAACAACGCGCTCTATAAATACCTTAGAATCTTTGTTACAGCGTACCTAGACGATGTACTAGTATACTCTAGTAGAACGCTTAAAGAACATGTTAAGCATGTAAAGAAAGTGCTTAGGAAGCTAAAGGATTATAAGCTATACCTACAGCTAGGGAAGTGCAAATTCTATATTAAGGAAACAGAGTTCCTAGGCTTTATAGTATCTATAGAGGGAGTAAAAATAAACCTAAAGAAGATCTTAGCTATACAGGAATAGCTAATTCCTAAAATAGTTAAGGATGTGCAATCCTTCCTAGGATTCGCTAACTATTACTAGAAGTTTATTAAGGATTACTCGAAGATTACGGTACCCCTCTTAGAGATTACGAAGAAGAAAGTAGGATTTAACTAGAACAGGGAATATTAAGAGGCTTTTAATTAAATTAAGTAGATCTTCCTTAAGGCACCCGTACTTAAGATGTACGACCTAAAACAAGAGACGCGGATTAAGACTAATGCGTTAGATTATACACTAGGAGCAATACTATTATAGTAGTGCCTAGACAAGAAATAGAGACTAGTGTTCTACTATTTAAGAAAGTTCTCTAGAGTAGAACTTAATTACAATGTTTATAATAAGGAACTAATAGGAATAGTTAATGCCTTTAAACAATAGGAAGTCTACTTGTTAGGGCTACTACACTAGATTAAGGTTTTTACTAATTACTAGAACTTAGCAGGTTTTATAACAACGAAGAAACTTAACTAGAGACAAACCTAATAGGCTAAGATGTGAGCTTAGTTCGACTTTAAAATAACCTACTAAGCTAGAACGCTTAATAGAGCAGCGGATGCTCTAAGCTAGAGATCTAACCTACGCGAGGAAAGCTATAAGGAACTACATATAGCTATATTTAAGAAGATGCCTAACAGCAGTCTACGATACAACTAGCTAGAACTAGCTAGAGTAGCTAAGGTAACTAAGTAGGTAGAAACATTACAACAGCAATAGTAGCAGAAGGCAGCTAGCTAGCAGTTTAAGCCTAAAGAAAACGGCTCTAATAAACTGTTGCAAGACGAACAAGAGTACTAAGATATAATTTAAGGAGATTAAACATATATACCTCTACAAATAAGATTAAATCTTATTAAGGAACTGTATAAGTCTAAGGAATACGGACATACATCGCTAGAAGAAATAGTTAGACAATTAGCTAAGGTGTTCGCGATACTACGCTTGCGAGCGAAGGTGTAGGATGTAATAGGCAACTATTTAGCTTGTTACTAGAATAAGCCTAAGAGACATAAGCCCTATAGCCTATTACAGCCCTTACTACTACTAACTAGACTATAGAGCAGCGTAACAATAGACTTTATAGTAAAGCTCCTAAAATTGTTAGAACTAGGATCTAGAAGATTATATAATACAGTCCTAGTTATTATATACTAATACACAAAAGGAGCAAAGTTTATACTAATAGAAGAGACTATTACTGTAGAAGAATACGCATACAAGGTTAGTAGGGCACTAATATTAGAACATAGGATACCTAAGGAGTTTATTACTAATTGTAATAAACTGTTTACGTCTAAGTATTAGGACACATTCCTAGCGAAATTAGGTGTAAAGAAAAAGCTATTAACTAGCTTCTACCCTAAGACAGATAGCTAGATAGAAAGAACAAACTAGACACTAGAATAGTATCTAAGGATGTACGCTAACAAGCTACAAGACAACTAGGTTAAACTCTTGCTAATAGTACAATTAGCCTACAATAGTACTAAGTCCGCAACAACAAAGTACTTACTACACTACGCGAACTATAGATATAAGCTAACTGCTTACTAAGATCTAAAAGATATAGAGAGTATCGCAGTAGGTGTAGATAATAAAGCCTACTTAATACAAGAACTGCATAAAGAATTAAGCAGGAATATAGCTTACAGGAACCTTACTTTAGCTAGAGCAGCAAATAAGCAAAGGATTAAGGGACTAACCTTTAAGAAGGGGGACAAAGTTTTCCTGTTACAACAGAACCTAAAAACTAAACAACTAAGTAAAAAACTAGATAACCTCTAAATAGGGCCTTTTAAAATCCTAGAGGAAATAGGCACAGTAAACTATAAACTCTAACTACTACTAGGCATGCGCGTCTACCCTGTCTTTTACAAAAAACTCCTAGAAGGAGCACCTCTAGATACTAAGCTAGCTACAGATATAGAGCTTAAAGACGACAAGTACAAGGTTAAAGAAATTAGGGACCTACGGAAAGTTAGTTGTTAGTAGAAATACTTAGTTAAGTAGCAAGGATAGCCTAAAAGCTAGAACACTTAGGAGCTAAAAGAAAATTTAACAAACTACAAGTTACAGGTACTTAAGTAATATTAGAAACACCTAGGAAAGCAAGGACTAGGTCCTTAAGGGAAAGGAAGTAATTAGAAAAAGGGTTAAAAGAAGCGTTAGCCTATAACTAGCCTAAGTTAGTTAACAATCTAGGTAGCAATAGTTTAGTTGCTAGAAGGTCTATACCTAGGGCAGAATCCCCTTTAGCCTGCTCTTTTGCATAATCCTAGAGATTTAAAATAGCGTAATCTTAATTAGCAAATGCTCGCTCTTGCGCCTTAACCTCTAAAAGCTTAAGCTAAAAACGCGTAGTCTTTAGCGTCGCCTAAAGTTAACGCTCTTCCGCGCAAGCTATCTTAAGGCGCTTCTACTATTTCTTAGCTTCTACCCTCTCCTACTCTTCCTTAGGGACGACAAGACTACACTTAGTAGAAACTAAAATACAGCCTACACAGCAACCTATTACAGTATCTACAAAACAATAAAGATTCTTCTCTTTACAACGCTAGCAACAAAAAGTTATCTTATTCCCTTGTTTATAAACACAGTTAGCACGCGCCTAGCGCTATTAAGTTAAATTCTAGGTACAAACACGTTAGGAGGACTAAATCTTAGGCATAGTTACGAAGGCGGGGAAAGAGAGGAAACAGGTATAATACTACAGACCTATAGAAGCCTTATATGCAACCTGCTTACTAAAACGCGGCGTAGGAAAACAATAATCTAGGGTATTAGGATAATACGCCTAAGAGGGGGGATAATATTACAAGCAATAAAAGGAACTCTACCCTTAATAAAGGAGTTAGGGCTAAACGCTAACTAACAACTACGTTAGAAGGTAATAATTACCGCGGGGCGATAATTACGTAACTAGCCTTACGCTAAGGAAGAACGGCCCTACTATTATATAAGGACAGGCTAGCACGTAACTAGACATCTTTAGGTCTTTAGAAGATATAGGGATTAGTATGTAAGGATAGTAAAGATAGGTACAGATTGTAATAGGTATAAAGAATAGACAGATTTTATTATTACACTTGTTGTAGTTAACTTAAATAGTTTATCTCTTAACGTAAGCTACAAGCGAGCTAATTATACAAGCGAGCTAATTACTTTACTAAGATAACACTACCTCCTGCTATCTATTACAATGTTACAACTACCTAATCTTAAATTACTTTCCTGCGCAGATAGGCTAATTCTTGCTATCTAAGCTATAAAATCTAATACATTACTAAGTTAGCGACGCGCTGCTGCTATCTACAACGTTCCTTAAAGCACGCTTAGTACCTAACGCGCTAAAACACCTGCCTAACGCGATATCTATCCTAATTTATTAAAGCTAGTAAAGCACAAGGAAGAGACGATAATCTAGTATATAAGGAAGCTTAACGCGCGAGGTTTTGCTCCCACGCTTAGCTACGTACGAGAAATGGCTAATTAGCTACTTGCTACACGTAGTAGTACCTAGGTTAGCTAGAACTAGGCTACTAACTTTATACGCCGTAAGCCTAGTATTAAATCTTAAGTAACTAGGTAGCGTAATCTCTAGAGAGTTCTATGCAGCGATCTAGCTATTATTAGCCCCTAGTTTAATCTTGTACGTAGCGTTAAAGCTACGTACGGTATCTTAGACGAAGATACCTATAACTTTAACGAGACTAGCTTCTAGATAGGTGTTAGAGGGTTAGTAAAGGTAGTTATAGCTTCTAAAAGGCGCCTTAAGCTATTAGGAGTTTAGCCTAGCGATCGTAAGTAGGTAACGTTAATTGCCGCAATTAGCGCTAGAGGCTAGGTTGCTCCACCTTTTCTAATCTTTAAAGCAAAGTACTACGACTAAGCCTAGTACTATAACCCTTAGGATTAGAGAATAGGTGTTAGTAATAATAGTTAGATAACAAATAAGCTTAGTATCGCCTAGCTACAGCACTTTATCTAGCATACAGAGGCTTAAATAGTAGGTAGTTACTAGCTGCTTATTCTTAATAGCTATAAGAGCTATAAGTTACTTGCCTTCTAAGATCTATGCAAGGAGAATAAGATTATTTCCCTCTATATACCTCCGCACGCTTCCTATATCCTACAGCCCCTTAATATAGGGTGTTTTGCTCCCTTAAAGCGGGCGTACAAGAAGGAGATTAATATCTTAGCAAATAGCTATATTAACTATATTAATAAGAAAGCCTTCTTAACTACCTTTACTTAGGTATTTAGTAGCGCGTTCTTAAAGGAGAATATTATATCTAGCTTTTAAGCAACTAGCTTAGTACTATATAACCTAGGGGCGGTGTTATTAAAGCTTAAAGTTAAGCCTCGTTCGCTATTACTACCGCTACTAGGGCTTACTACCTAGCAGCCTAAAACACTAAGCAACGCTATTAAAATAGAGGCTTAATTAGCGCTTATATTTAACTAGATTTAGAGGCACTATAGCTTATTACCAGCATTAATTATTAAGATGATAAGGTAGTTTAAAAAAGGGGCGGATATTATAGTACACTCTTAGGTGCTTTTAGCAGCTAGGGTAGCTAACCTTAAGGCAGCAAATAGAGCTGCTTCTAAGCGTAGGAAGCGTAAAAAGAAGCAAATTTAGGAAGGAGGGACCCTATTGCAGGTAGAGGCTAAGGCAATAGTTAAGCAAAGGGACGTTAATAGTTAATTTAAGAAGGAGGCGCGTAATAGGAGGCTGCGCGCAAGTAGTAGTAGAGGTAGTATCTAACGCTGTAAGACATGCGGTAAAACTAGGCATAACAAGCGCACATGCTAAAAAGATCTAGTAGAAGTAGACAATTAATTTAAGCTACTGTACGTTGTAATAGCTTATTGTAGTGTTAAGTTGTTCGCGTTTAAACGTAGGGTGCTGCATTTAGTAATTAGCTCGCTTGTGTAATTAGCTCGCTTGTGGCTTACGTTAGTAACGAAGGTAGTTAATAGTTATTTAGTTAAGCTAAATACTTTATTTAGCTATTATTCTATCTTCTACGTTAATAGACTACGTTTTACTAGCTTAGATCTATTACTAAGTTAGATATAAGATAATTACGAACTACTACTATTATAAGTAAGTAATAAAGAAGAGTAGGTTATAGAAGAAATTATAAGAGAATAGCTAAAGTAATAAAGGCGTAGTTAAAAGTAGTACTTTAACGTTAAATAAAAAAGATACTACTAAATAATAATTAAACTAGTAGAGCTTCTAGAAGATATAAAGGCCTTAGACTATTAGAAGGCCTATACTAGAGAATTTTAAGACAAAGAGAAACGTTTACTAAAAGGGTTCTAGTAAGACTCCTAAAAGAAAGAGAGAAGTGGGGTATTATAATAAGCTAAAGCTTAATTAGTTAGTACCTTAATAATACCTTAGTTACGTACGCAAGGCGTATAACTTATACTTACTAGCACCTAGCGTATACGCTACTAGTACTAAGCTAAGGTTATCTTAACTTACTACTATTTCTAAATAACCTTTAGAACGCTAGTTACCTGTAGTTCTTTTTTATATTAAATATAATTACTAGTATACTTATATATCTACTCTCTAAGTATAGCCCCTTATATACTTATACGCTAGTAGCTTAGCTATAGCACTTTAAAAACTAAAATTATTCTAGATAATATAGAATAATTTACTTTTATTAAAGCGCTATAAATTTAGTTATACTAGAAGGAGCTACGCTTAAAAAGCTATTATATAGGTAGGCTAGCAAATAGGTTAGGGTTAGGTTAGGGTTAGATTACCTTAATAGGTAATTACTAGGTCTAACTAGTAAAGACTAGTTCTATCTTAGTCTAGTTATTACCTATTAAGGTAACCTAACCCTAACCTAACCCTAACCTATTTGCCAGCCTATATATAGGTATTGTGGTTAAGCAACTAGTGCTGCTAAGGGCCTAAAGACCAATTAGACCTAGGGGTAAGATCGGAGATAAAAAACAGATACTAATATAGACAACACACACAACAACTAATACACACTTTTGCATTAAGCACCCGTTCCTGTAGAGTATTCAGCACTGCGTAGAATACTCCACCACAATACTTCTGCACAGTAGATAAAGTAGCTTTTTACATTAGTAAGCTGTTAAACAATAGGGTTAGGTGCGATGCTAGACGTACGATATTAGATAGTAAGGGTGTATTGTTCTAAAGACTAGGGACGAATCGTTGTCGAGCCACGATAGAGGAAGAGAGATATTTATATCGCCTCCTGGTGTCAAGCCGGGCCCTTCCGGGCCGGGGCCTAACACAGGCAATCGCTGTAGCAAACAGCTAATTATCACACATTAGCTAACACAATCGTCACTTTACAAAATGCATGTTATCTTTCTGTCTTTACGCCTAATGTTTAATAGACATGTACTTCTTTGAATGTTTCAGTATAGTTTCTAGAAATCGACCTAGATGTAATTCTCTCGTCTACCTGCTCCCCCTCGTTGCCTAGGTAGGAACCGAAAATGCTTAAGAATAACGATATTTTGAAATGCTGTGCATGCAGCTACAGGGTGGAAGGCAAAAGCCACTCCATGAATGTGAAGGAATATGGTAAATTGCAGGTTACAAATCTTCTTGTCTGAATCGAAATGACATTAGATGGCTTAGTCTTCGTACAGCGAGTCGTGATCATCGTCCTCCTGAGCCGCGTGACTAGTGGCGAGTTGCCCTTGGAACTGGCCCTCTTGTTCGTCCACGGCGTCGTGCTCTTGCATCTCTCGTTCTTGCGTTCCCAGCTGTTCTGCGATGCCTTGCGGATCGCCTGTACCGTCTCCTTTGATGATGTCGTCATCTTCTTCAATATCATCGTCATCAGACTCTTCACCGTCGCAAACTTCAACGGTCTGCATCGCATTGGCCTTTCCAACGAGCTTGAGGCTGATCTCTCCCAGGTGCCGCGGCTGCTGGACGTCGAGCATGCCCTTGGAGCCGAGCCCAAGTACCATCATGAAGCCCTGACAAGCGATCATCCTGGTGTTCTCAGCAGGCGGAAGGAGCTCCTCAAAGGTGATCTCTTTAACGACAGCAGCGGTTTCGGTTTGAAGCACATCAGCCATGTGTTCTATATCTGCTTGAGCCCGCTCGCGCTTCTCAACAATGCGTTCGTTGATGAAGGTAATGAAGTTCTCGCCTTCTGTTGATAGAGCCTCGCGAACGCGTGCTGACGATTCTTGGACTACTGGCTCGGGATAATCCGAACTGGGACCCGGTAAGCCAAAGTCATCACCGCCATGACCAGCATCGCTCGTAAGATTCTTTAGTCCCTCCAACGCCACAAGCTGTCCATGACTATGTAGAGGAGAAGCAGAGACAAGGCGGCTTCCAGGTCTACTCTGATCAACAGAACCTAACATACCCACACGCCCGCTTCGAGGAATCGCTGAAGAGCCCCGAATGGAAGCACTGATGTTCCATGGCATCGCAGAAAAGATCTGATGATCATCGAGAGCGGAAACACCTTCGCGAGGCAGTTCGACAGCGATGTCATCATCGCCCACCATAGGAAGATCTTCGTCATCAGCTGAACGACCGAGCTCAGGTTCGCCGGTTTTCTGACGCACGCGACGAGATTCTTCTTGGGTGGCATCATCGATGCCACTGTCGCGGTCGTGCTTAGTTCCGGTGGTCTTGTTGCGACTAAGACCAGTGATAGACTCAAAGAGGTTGTCCCCAATGAACACGTCGAACGGACTGGGACCTTGGCCGCTGAGGATGCGCTGACCAATACCGCCGATGCCAGACCCCCACACGTAGTGCTCAGCATTTTTCTTAGCCTGAGCAGCAACACGGCTCTGCATCTTCTGCCGAGCAGCGACTTTCATGTTCTGGTGATAGTTCTTTGTCCAATCTGCCAACTCCTTGTTACGAAGCTCAATGGCTGAGTCGGTAGGAAGAGTAGGCGGGATTCGGCGTCGGCGCATGGGCGCGGCGAACGTGTCAGAAGATTCGACAATTTCTGAAAGCACACTGGCTTGCTGCTGACCACCTGACAAGAATGCCTTGCCTTCAGCAGGATCGTCGTCATATATTGGAAAGTCTGTGTTGACTTGATCGCCAGGGAACTGGTATGGGTCAGTCTCCATTTCGAAAGGCATTGATAGTGAAGTGTGTAAGGATGGGAAGAAAGAAGATTCAGGCATTAAAAAATTACAAGCCACGAAGCAAACAAGGACGCTATCAAACGTCTGAGTGGGCTGAGGTAACTGTGGTGAGAGAATGCCTTCCCGTGTCTTGAGCCTACAGTGAGGGTAACGAAACCAGACCGCAAGACCAGTAACTGATACCGCAATGAAAAAAGGTGTGGGGAAATGCAGTGAAACTCACCTGATCGTCCGCTCGCTGTCCCTCATCGTGTTTTTTCCGAACCTGGGCACTTGCTCCAACATCGCCGGACATGGTCGCACCGGGGGTTGTAGCTGGCGTTCTAGCCACCGAACGCCGTGGTGAGAACTGGATGATTTCACCATCATCTCCGAACATGAAGTCTGGGTCTTCAATCTCCACCATATCTACGACTGGTCCGGCAACACTGCTCATTCCCTCGTCGCCTTCGAGTCTGAACTCACCAGCCGCACCAGGAGACGACGTGGGCAAGATGAGCCCACCAATAGTGTTAGCATAAAACGAGGACTGCAATGTCTGGGTGCCGAAGGGAGTCAGCGATTGGGAGTCGCCGGAGTGCGCAATGTCAAGGTTGAAGTTGTGGTCCAGCTCTGAAAGCAACTCTGGGGGAGGGAGCGCGAACTCGGGAAGAAAGGACGGATCATCTTCGAAGATGAGTTGCTCGGGCCTGCGAAGTTCCAGTGAGCGAAGTGCTCATGGTATGAGCATAATGTATGCTTACTTAGCTTTGCCAGCATCTGGATCAAGCGCGGTATTCTTCACAGTCCGTAGCATCACTCGCAGTGTGTTGTGCGCATTCTCTGCGTCGGAAAGTATATATCCACACTGTTGTAAGTATATGCGCGATACACCGTATCTGCGCGCGTCAATGATCTGTCATCTTGAGGAGGCATGCTAGCGCAACGTACAGCAGATTGCTCTGCAGGCGCAAAGCCATTGGCGCCACAGGATCGACAATGGTCTGACATGCTTTGGATACATCGACTTCGAGAATCTGCTTGCGGTTGATGCGCTTCAGGCGGGACGTAGAGCCCAACGTAGCTACAAGCCTACCACTTCCGTCAGTACAAGGAAAGGAGCGACTGGACGCCTTTCTGACATACCACACGGTCGCCACGCCATATTTGCGTGACGTGAGTACTACAAGAGTTAGTTCTGCTATTGCTGTTAGGAGTTCTGGCCTCGAGCTCACTTTCATGACTGTAGAACATATTGTTGATACTTGTTACATGGAACGGATGCTTGTACGGGCGTAATGACACAGACAGAGAATTGCGGCGTCTCGCGAGTGAAACGATATACTAAAATAGGAGCGCAGTGGTAGACGGGAGAGAGAAGAGAGCAGTCCTGGAGGTGGGCGTCACAATCATGGAAGGGCTTGGCAGCAAGCTTCGACGCGCTTCTGGGACGCGTGGTGAGGTGAGTGAGGACAAAAGAGGACGAGAAAGAACGAAACGTGCACTTCACCAGTCTAATACTGTGTCTATTAATGCAAAGTCTTGAAGTCATGCCATCATTACTTAGACTTCCAGCGTATCGTCCTGTAGCCTTTCTAGCTGGTACAACGCCGAATGTCATGCATTACATGCTGCGCCGGTTTCGTTTCCGTTTGCACTTTCGCATCCTTACGAGCGCCAAATGCAAGGAGTCGGGCATCAAGCAGCGTGTCGAGTCAGACTATGAGTCGCCCATCTGCACGTCCTCGTCGATGACGGGTAGGGGAACCGCGCGGTAGAGCAGGATAAGAGCCGAGTGGCTTTGGCCTAAAAGATGTCAGTCACCGATAATAAAAACGGTCCGAGGTACTCACCTCCGCCAGACAGGGTCTGTATCCTCTCGGCATCAACCTCGGACACTTTCTCGTCGTTGAACCACCACCATTTGCCGTCTTCTTCCTTCCGCTTGCCAGTGTTGGGGTCCTTGGCACCCTGCTTCTTGACAAAGGAGGTGTAGTGGCCACTGTCAGCGCTGGCGCCCTGGTGCGTGATGACGCCCCTCAGCTCGTAGAGACCAGTCTGGTTCGCACCTTCATCTGCAATCATCTTGGAATCAACAAGAGCGAGAAGCTCCTTCTTGGCAGCAAGAATGGATGCAGCACGCTCCGCCTCAACCTGAGCGTCGGTCTTGTACTCAACCTCCTCCATCTTTGTATCCTCAGCCGGCTTGTTGGCGTCCTCTTTCTTCTGTGCAGCTTCCTTCTTCTTCTGCAGAGGCTCCTTGCGAGCAAGAGGATCACTGTCGTTCTCCTCACCAGCCCTCATGCGTTTCTGTCGCTTGCGGGCACGCTCCACATCCTCCTCTTCCTTGCGAACTTCACGGATCTTGTCCCGGATAGGGACAAGCATCTTCCTCAGATCATCTGTACAGAATTCCAATGCGTCCAGCTCTTCGGGGAACGTGACCTTGCGCATAATCTTGGCCTTTTTGTTGGTATCTTTTCGCCAGTCGAAACGTACGAAGTGGATGGGGAGGTGCTTCGGTAGACGGGCGATTTTGGATGTCTTGGTGTAAAGCGCGTTGCGGCCCAAGACTTCTGACCGCTTCTCGATCTGCTCCTTCAGGCCAGCAGCCAAACCGTCCCTAAGGTGGTTTGTCTCTACATTGATGTGGCAGTTGAGCTTGAAGAAGAGGTCCTCGCTTTGAACGGGCTCCTCGCCACCCTCCTTTGCTGCAGGCTCATCGCACTCCATGACCGACTCAAACTTGCCCGCCATGTACTTGTCGATCCAAGATAGCTCCTTCTGCTTGTTTGCATCAGATCCTGTCTCGTTGTCGGTGATCTTCAGCTTTTGCCGCAGCTGGGCAACAATCTGTGACCAAGCCTCCTCTGCATCCTGCTGTGCATAGCCGTGGCCGTCCTTTGATTTCTGGGCGAACTGGGGAAACGCGGTTCGGAGAGCGTTGAGGAACATGAGTGGAGGGAAACCCTGTTGTGTCTCGGACATTTGCTTGAAGAGGTCGCGGAGGGAGCCCGTCAGATCAGTCGAGGCACCGAGGCCACCGAGACCGAACTGGCTGAGCTGTGCGGCACCTGATGAGCTGGCGCCGTTGCTGGAGATAGTCAGTAGGAGCGCGTGGAGCACGTGCAAACGATCAAAGGAGGCGTACCTTTCCGAGTATCGCAGAAGCTCCTCTTGTAGTTCTGGAATGGAGCGTAGCGCCTGCAGGGTAGAGTTCATGTAGCAGGTGTTGCCCAGGTTCTGCAGACCAGCCGGTGTGGCGCCCTCCAACTGCGCAACTTCCGCCTCGTCCATGTCCTCGAGGAACTTGACAGGAACCTTGGGCTTTTCTATGACGATTCCTGATCCCGAGGGCGTCCCCATCATCATGAGAGTTTGGTTTGGCTTCAGGCCCAGCTTCGACATGTCGGCGTCATCCTTGAGTTGGCCGCCCTTGACGATGACCTTTTGGCGCTCTGGCTCGACACCGGTAATGGAGAAGAGCTGGTACTTGAACGTCTCGCCGGTGGAGGTGGTGTCGACTTCGACCTCGTGCTTCTTGCCCTGGTGCTTTACGATTACTACAAACGGTGTGAGTTAGCCTTGGTGTGTTGCGAATGAAGGCCGAACGCAGAACACAGCACCTACCCGGTATGGTGGCCATGATGAATGCTCAACTATACTGCGGAAAGAGTATAGCAGACTAAGGGGAAACGAGGCGAGGGTGTGTTTATTATAATGCGGTCGTGGGGCAAAAGGTTAATGGAAGCATGAGGAAGGACGGCCGCGCCAAGGTGAGCCGCCGCCCAGGGCTTCTACCTACCCGTACCCCACTAGCGCGACCCGCTGCAGCAGGCACCGCCAACTCGCCCTACTGGCATGTCATAGCAGCCCGCTCTCCCCCAACGGCAGCCCTACCATTCCAACAGAGCGTAGAGCTGGTACTGAGCTCTATTCGCAATGGTACTCTCCCTTCCTTCCACCACTATGGGTTAGGCCCATGCTCACACTGACATGCCCAGTCGCAATCCCTCCGCCCGTACCTCCAGTGCGTGCGCTCGTCGCTCACAGCCGCCCTCTCCCTTTCCAACTTTGCGTCCCAGGCCTCGGAACGTCACAATGTCCCCGAAATCGAAGCTGCAAGCTCGCCCGAAGTCATCCTAAACCCACTTACCGTATCGAGAAATGCGGAAGAACGCGTGTACATCGAGCCCAGTATCAACAGTGTGCGCATAAGCATCAAGATCAAGCAGGCCGACGAGATTGAACACATCTTGGTCCACAAGTTCACACGCTTCTTGACCCAAAGAGCCGAGTCTTTCTACATCATGCGGAGGAAGCCAGTCAAGGGCTACGACATCTCGTTCCTGATTACCAACTTCCACACCGAGGAGATGCTGAAGCACAAGCTGGTCGACTTCATCATCCAGTTCATGGAGGAGGTGGACAAGGAGATTTCAGAAATGAAGCTATTCGTAAGTCAGCCGACGTCTGCATGTCCGCCCATTGAAGCTAACACATTGCTAGTTGAACGCAAGAGCGCGTTTCGTGGCCGAGTCTTTCCTTACACCAGTACGTTCTACGCTACAGATATACTGTGCATGCACACTGACCAAAGCTTAGTTCGATTGAGCTTATTACCATGACGGTGTTTGTATATATCGGCTTGTTCCCAACACGCTCGGGCAGATGCCGCTAGGACGGTCAAGGGCCAGAATCGTTGTCCACGAACAAGCGCTGGTGTGGAAAAGCTGCTATCCAAGCTGGGCATTCGACCAGCACTCAATACAAATACGAATCTCGAATCCCGTATCGTACTTGACCTACACCGCCCATCGCTCAAACGTAATTATAAATACTACATGGACAAGAGTGGTCGACTGACGTGGCAAGAGAACATCATATGCAAGTTTCGTTTCACACTGTCATCATTCTCATTTGGTTGTGCCATCTACAAGATACCGACTAGATCTGTTGACATGTGCAAAAGTTCTCCGAACAGCGAGGTCGTAACGCAGTCAGCGCTTACAACTTGGCCAGCACGGCGTCGGCACCGGAGACCTACAAACTGTTAGCAACACACTACTACTCTCAGGAACAATGAGATACTTACTGAAACCTCGCCGGGGCTCTTCTCGTTCTCAGCGTAGATGACCTTGCCGTGGTCGAAGACCATGGCCCAGCGACCGTTGCGGTCGCCCATACCCGCAGGCCAACCGTATTCCTTGGAGAAGAAGGTCTTGGTGTCGCTAAGGAAAAGGACCTCGTCGTTCTTGACGCCATTGACCTTGCCCCAAGCGTTCATGACCCAGCTGTCGTTGCTTGCAATCGTAGCAATGATGTCGACGCCCTTCTCCTTGAACTCCTTGGCCTTTGCGATGTAGGGAGGGAGGTGGTACGCTTGGCATCCTGGTGTGAAGGCGCCAGGAACCGAGAACAGGACGACCTTCTTATCCGCCCATTCCTTGCTGGCATCATATTCTTGGGGACGGCCGCAGACGGTGGGGTCGCTGTCGGTAATGGGTGCCCATCTACGTGTGAGAAGATACAATGTTAGCGTGAGTCCAAAGAGCTCGGTAGCGAGCGGAGCTCGATACAATTCTACTTACTCGAACTTGACGCCCTCGGGGAGCTTGTCGCCAACTTGTAGAGGAGCCATGGTGATCAATTGGTATGTGTGTAAAGGATTTCAAATGAACTGTAGAGTTTTGAAAGTTGAGTAGCAAGAGAGAGAAGATGACTTGTTATTGTGGACACGCCGATTAGTGATTCGGAGGGGCACCCGCCTGCTTCCCAAGCTTGAAGCTTCGAGATCGTAGTGGGGCACAGCTCCGGCATGCGCCCGGCCGAGGCGTATGGCGCATGACGCCAGGTACCAGCCAGCGCATTTTGTTAATGCAAGGTAGGTTTGACAAATCTTTTTAGCCTATTAGAGAAGCTCGTGGGCGTGTACCTGAGTGGGTAGCTAGAGGAAGTCGATGATGCAGCCTCGATACAAGCTGTTGTGGTTGATGGCATCTGGAAATTGGGTGACAAAAGCTGTCTACAAAGATTTGACAACCATGTGCTTTTCTGTTCTTGGGAGATAGATAGAAACCCTGGTGCGTATGTATCCTGGCATACGGTCGATGTAGAAGTGATCGTCTATTTTGCTTCTTCCAGTTCCAGAATCTTCTTCGTAAAGGCTGTAGGCTGCAGTCTTCACTCGTCGAGATTCCACTGTATTTGCACTAGGTGGTATGCACGATCATTCTCTTGTATGGGATTCCGTCAGGTCGTAGTACTCATTGACTATCTCAGATGAAATGAGCTTCGTTCCACAGGGATGCATGTAAGCGCATGCCGAAATGCCGACATGAGGCATGGCATCTCTCAGATCATCATGGTAACATTGCTACATCAGCATGACCCAACTTCATAACAACAGCCTTTGATACTTCGAGGCTCTGAAATCGACCCCAACTACGATCCATCCCGGACTATCTAGCCTTGTTTGTCCTGAACATGTCCTCCGCACCACCCTCCACCCCAGAAGCCGCCCATGCTAAGGTCAAGAAGGCTCAAGACCCCTACAATGACCAGTATGTAGTGCTTTGATTTGCTATCGCCTTGGCTAAGTATGCCCGGAATTTCAAGGCAATCGCGCAAGCCTACACACCCGACAGTATCTGGCGCAACCGATCATCTTTCATATCCGGTACGGCAGAGATTGAAAACTTCCTAACAAAAAGGTGGGAGAAGGAGAAGAGTCATCGGCTGCGTAAGTGGCTGTTTGCCTATACTGACGACAAAACCGCTGTGTAATGCTAGTATGCGTACCAAGTCGCGTACGATGGTATAAAGTAGAAGCGGTGCTATGGCCTTGAGTACTGGACCTTCGCACAAGACGGGAAGATGCGTAAGCGGCAGATGAGCGGCAACGATATCGAGAGTAACAAAGGCCGTGAGTGCTCGAAATCTGTTTGCACAAGGGGAAGCCTTGACTAAGATTCGCACATAACGGTGATTCAAGGAGGGTGTGGATGTGAACGCAGTCGAGACTAGCGAGTCTCGTTGGTGGTTGACGTTCTTGCTGTATTCAAATCAGAACGGTCGGGTACCGTAACGCTTTCGAAGACAGAAAAACATATGCGATCAGTTCGCTGTATGGCCTATGCTGGAGATGTATCGTGTATAGCGACAAGAATGAACTTGGAATCTGGAGACGTTAGCATGAGCCCCACCATCAAGTACATGGGGAAGCTACCGGGCACGATGACCAACTCGTTCTTCTTCGTACGTAGCCTGAGAAGTTTGACCTCGTCCTCTTTGTCCAGCTCGTCTACAAGGCTCCCCGCTGCTGTCAAGAATGACCAGACCATGCTCGCAACATCTTCAGCGCTGTGTATCCCGCTCTCTTTCCTGCCGTTCGAGTAATTGTCGGACGCAGCTTCGCCAGAGGCTGGTAGAGTACTGTTTGGATTTGCCGAAGTGCTGTTCGATATGAGACCGGAAGTGCGTATTATGGTGCCGTTCTCGCGCGACAGTATGAGGGTGCTCTGAACGCCCGGCTTCTGGCTCAGTCGCGCGAGTAGCGAAAGTGTCTCGTCTGGCTGTGTGTTCATTAGTGAGTTACCGTTGCATGGATCATTCAGTACGTACGGCATTCTGAGCCATGTTTCGTGACAGGCACAAGTAAGATAAGAGATGGAATAGTTGCTGTGTACAGAGGCTAATAATGACATTGGCGTACATGGCCGCGAGCGACTGGACCCTGCCAAGAGTTCTACGACCCAGGCCTCTTTGGTCTTAGCGGGTAGCTGTAGATCAATTTTCCGCTCATCAGTAAGGGACGCGTCTTTCAATCGTGAACGCGAACATATCCGTTCCCCTTCTCGACATTTTGCGCGCTAGGACAACGTTCTTGACTCCCGGGATTCGCGAACTTAACCTGCAAAACTCTGATAGTTCGTCATCATGACCGCAAGTTCAAAAAAGAAGAAGGAGAACAAGAAAAAAGATTTTCAAGTAAGCATGACGCAGACAAGTTCTGTGAGAGTCAAGGCTGATTAAAACAGAAACCAAAACTAAAGGTCGGAAAAGCGAGGCCAAAGGCAGCAAATAGCACAGATACGAGCTTCCGGGCCAAATGTGAGGCCCACAACACCAAATCTCGCATTGGTAACTAATGTATCGTAGCAATTGCTCTCAAACAGCAAGCACTTTCTACAAGTGCCCCAACTTTAGAAGCGCAGTGCGCGCATCACCTGGGTCTACTGAATCACAAATCAGATACCCAGCGAAGAGAATCCTTGGCCTTCTTAACATCAGCCATTGCGAGCAACCCACCCTCAGTCCCATTGCCGCAACCTTCGTCTGTAATCATTCCTTCGGCGCAAAAGCTTATTCTCGATGGATCGAACAGTGTTCGTCAGCAATTACTCAGGCTTCTGCAAAGTTTGCCACCAGCCGATATCGCTAGCCACGCAGACCAGCTGCTGCTTCACACAAGAGCTGCGATGACGCACTTAGCAACTGAAATTCGTATATTTGGCCTCGAGATGCTTGAATGGCTGCTTTCAGTCACAGGCGATGAGATCGTCAGTTGTGCTGGAGGCTGGGTGAAGATGCTCAAATGCTTCCTTAGTTTACTCGGTTGGCAGAGCGAAGCGTCAAGCAAATGGTCGACTGGGAAATCGTACGGAAAAGCCGATACGAAAATGCAAGTCAAGCAAATGAATGCTTTGACTTCCTTCCTCCGCACTGGGCTCTCTCATGCGCAAACAGTTGCTTCCGTCCATAATAGCGACGACAGCTTTCCACTTTGTCACACGCAGCATCACATACTTTCCGAACGATCGAACGTCTATGCGCATCTGAACTTGTTTGGCGCTGCCAGAGATGAGGAAGCAGAGATGTATGAAGACCGCGAAGATCGACAAAGGTTGTTTCGAGACCGAGCTGAGGCTGCAATCATCGCAGGATTAGAGCAAGCTACCAAAGGTGGTGGAGAGCTGGGAAGAGCGGGTGCGCAGCTTCGCAAGGCCGTGAAAGAGGGGATGGCGGACTTCTACCGAGAAGATTCGACAGCCTAGAACCGGGACTCTTCGTTCTACCCGTTTCACTAAGTGATTTGCTGTGGCTTGCCCCAGCACACTTGTGCACGAGCGATCGCAGTTCTCTATCCACGCCACTTACACCCATGATCTTAACAAGGGGGACCGGTGGGAAAAGTGACGACCTCCCACCAGCTCCGTTTTATCGTGACCTAGCCACAGCAAACAACAGCATCTTACTCATGAGTAATCAAGCTACAGCAACAGCTAACTCAATGGCTCGAGAGTCGAGCGATGAGTACCTTGCGCATCACAATCTCCCTCCGCTTCCGAGATGGAGAGCTCATTAGCCATTTTTTGGTCGCCCCTGTCACCGGTGTCATACCCTCCACCTTGCGTCACCACTTGAAGGTTCCTTCAATGCCAACGATGTCGTCTCCAATACCAACAATACTGTCTCTTCTGTTGTGGATGAGGCACTGGTATCTTCCAGACTTAATATATGATCAAGCGAATCCGAACAAGACGATTCAGAAAGAAAACCGCGTCTAGGGACGGAACACATAGAGAACCAAGTTACACCCATGATACATGAACATCCAGTGAATGTAAAATCTCATCGCGCAAAGCGCTTAGCGACAGGCTTAAGATATAGCATGGGTGTGGGGGCAGTAGAGCACGGAACGCAGGGAGACAAGTAAGCACTAACTACTGAGACTATCAGCGCGATTATAGTTCTGCAAGCGGGCTGGATTAGAATACCTTCATTGCACCATCAAACCGAACTACGGATTCCAGATACAACCGCGGAAGTTGCTCGCTAAACTGTCTTTTTAGCAGTGCATTGCCCAGAGATCCGTTAACGCCGTCACCGCACAGCTTCGCCCAGGAACGACGATGTGTCATGGAAGGATACACCTACTCACCTGGACCCTCTCCTTCCTTATATAGAACAGAATGCACCAGAAGCAGACATCGGTGTGTTAGCTTACGATGCTACGATTATGGACGCCAGTATCATCCAAACCTGGATTGATTGTTGCAAAGCACACACGGAATATGCTGCCACGGTAGCGAGTCCAGTGTACATATTTGAAGACACTAGCATCGGCAGCGTTATTCGGTCATCATTCCTTTGGGGTTTAGGCAACCAGCGTTCACCAAATTTGGAGATGGCCTACCTTCAGCTTGGTCCATATCCGCAAACTTGGGAGTGGGCGGACATGCAGTTTGACATTCATGTGACCTTTCCGTACCTTTGCGCTTTCCAATTTCCATCCTCGACCAGACAAACCGCCTGCAACCTGTAGTCAACGCTCGATATCTATATCGTACCGCGAGACACGCGTTCCTCTTTCTCAGCACGGAGTTTTAAATATGACATGGGGATGTCCTTCCGTACGGCTTCTCACTGCGTCTGGTCGTTCGGCTGGATGTCTCCGCCTGGACTTTATACCCTGACACGCGCGTGACAAAAGTTCAATGTCGTTGGCTCCAATCCTAAAATATAGTTCTCGGGACACTTTCAGAGCCCTTCCGAGCTCTTCGCTCACCAGACCTTCGGCCTCTGGAGTCGCGAACGCGCTCTGCGACACTAGCATGATAGGAAATGAGCTATGCGAACCTATCGAGATGCCTGCTGGATCATGAGAGGATCTGGGAATTGATAAAAGAAGCTCCAACGGATGGTATCAAGAAGACTGCGGTTGAAATCAAGGGCTATATGGGTTTGTCAATGTAATCTGGGCAAAGCGGGTGGAAGGAGTTGCATATTGCAAAGCGCTTGGAAGAGTTTGAAGAGATATCTGGAAGAGCGAGGCGAAGGATGCAATGGAGGTTACACTTAGGTGAGGCGCGGAGATAGGGGTGCTTTATGAAGGTATTTTTCGTTAAGGCAGACGTCTTTGTGCATCTGCTCAAGATCATTTCGGGTTATTGATTCGCGCCATCAGTCTATTGCAGCGCTTGCGAGATCGGAGAAGTTCCAGGTCTACATGTCAGTTGGATTGCATACATTGACAAGGTTTTTATCAGCCAGCTCCAACGTTTGCGACTGCATAGCTCCTTCTAGCAATTCCCTGAAGCCATTATATGGCGTGTAAAGTCGTCTTGCATCAATCTTGTCTTGTTTCATACACTACTTGGCAGACCAGTATTGTGAAATACTATGAAAGAGCAGTCCTGAGTAAGGCGGCGTTGAGCTGCGCGTCTTGATTGACATCGCGGTGGCCGCGGACTGCGCGGGTTGGCGGGATGGCGGGACGCGACTTGCCACAGACGAAACATAGTTGATACTCCCGACAAAAGTTGACGTGCTGGCCACATTGATATACACAACCTTACACACTGCTCCCGCCTCTTCTTCTGCCTTTATCCTATCCGCAGTACACGGTACACCTAATCGTCCTTCTGCAATTGCCCAATCGCTGCAGCGCATATTTGTACACCTAATCAACAACAAAACCATGTCGATGGTATCGCAGACCCTGCAGGGCGCAGTACTAAGCATAACTTCGAATGTGCTTGCGCAAGCCATATCGTCGTATCAAGACGGCGTATGCACTATTTGCGCAATTCCGAGTTATCTTGCGCTTCTAGCTGACACGTATCCAGACGTCCTTCGCCCTCAACTATGCCACAGTCCTCAAGTTTGCGCTCTTCAGCGTACTCAGCACCCCACCCAATATCGTTTGGCAAGGCTACCTAGAAGAGCAATTCCCTACCAACGTACCCTCTGCCGCTCCACCGTCTGAGAAGCCAGGCTCAAAACCCGACCCCACCAAGACGTCCCTCAGCAAGACCAATGTCCTCATCAAGTTCCTGCTCGACCAAACAATCGGCGCCGTCGTCAACACACTCATGTTCCTGAGCTATATGGGTTATGTCAGTGCGCAGGGCAAGCCAGGTGTCAACGCCATGCACGTGGTCACGAGTGACTGCGCGAACAAGCTATGGCCAATGATGAAGGATGGATACAAGTTCTGGCCTGCGATAAGCCTTATCAGCTTCTTGTGGGTACCAGTAGACAAGAGGATCGTCTTTGGCTGCTCTGTGGGCGTCGTGTGGGGCATATACTTGAGTCTGGCTGTGGGCGCATAGATATGGGCGCGATAGAACCGGTGCGCTATGGCCGCGGAGATTCTGAGCGTGGTATTCCCCTTCCATGCGGGTGCTGTTCCAAAGTGTAGAGTGCGCGAACGCGCTGAAGCCATGGAAAAGGTCCTGTTCTGCTCGTTTCTATCACTCAACAGAAAACCCGATTCTATATCCTAGAGGTATTCGTTGTGTGTTACATAATCCTATCGTCATTGTGTGACACCGAATATTTGGAGGGTGCTTTCCAGTGGTAGGTACAACTTGTGATAAATCGAGCTTTTTCGTACTGAGTGGCTCTTCCAATCGCCGTACCCTCAACCGTCAATATTTTCCACAGGTACCCCCACTAGGCTAACAATGACCAAGTTTATGATTCGAAGACATTATGCTATCTTTATAGGGGAGCTTCGCAAACAAGATGTGCTCGTACCAAGGAACTTGGTCGCTCTATCGCACAACCAGATTGGACCGCCCACTGAATATCCAGTCGGGCGTACGCCATGCGAACATGCGTTCCACAAGACCACTGAGACACCGTCTACTAGTCACAGGGTTCCCAAAACGTGAACGCGTTGCAATTCTCGTATTAGGCGAATATTGAACTTGCCTACTACAAAAGGCATGCTGCTTTAAATTCTTCTCTCGTCACACACAATAGCGCCCGCGCATCATGCAGAACCTCACAGAAACTCCTGGTATCATTCCTGCTCTCGCCTCAGAGGAGGGCCCTTCAGAAAAAGGTCGCAAATCCAAAAGCACCAATAGCAAGCAACGCTCCAAGGGTAAGCAAGCCGTGGGCTCTGGCTTCCACTATGGACCGGTACCAGGTCAGTATTTCCGCTCACGACGGGTGAAGCCCGAGGATATCCAGATGCCGTGGCTCGACAAGCCGCATCCAAGGCAGAAATGGGGTACGATACTTCCTCTCATTGGCCTTGGACTCGGATTTGTGATAGTAGGTATCATGGTCTGGGACGGTTTCAGAGTTATAGGCAGGCATAGTTACTGCGAGATCTACCATGACAATTTCACCTCACTGAACGAGACCGTCTGGACCAAAGAAGTCGAGGTAGGCGGCTACGGGTAAGACGCCTCGGGCTATTGTTACGCATGAACTGACTGCTATCTGTAGCAATGGCCAGTTCGAGATGACTACAGCTACGGATGAGAACGTATTCATCGAAAACGGCGAGCTCGTTATCAAGCCAACAATCCAAGACGAAATGTTCATTCGCAGCAATTATACCATAGATCTCCGTGGTCATGGATGCACCGGTTCCGACTGGACTGACTGTGTCGTCACTACCAACACGACCAACGGCACGATTATCAACCCTGTCAAGTCTGGTCGAATCAACAGCAAACTCGGTGCTTCGATCAAGTATGGTCGTATAGAAGTCGTCGCCAAGCTGCCCACTGGCGACTGGCTGTGGCCAGCTATCTGGATGTTGCCAAAGGACAACGTATATGGCGCCTGGCCTCGCTCTGGTGAGATTGACATCGCAGAGTCCCGCGGTAACGCTCCCGGGTATGCGCAAGGCGGCAGCAACGTTGTCTCGAGCACGCTGCACTTCGGCCCCGACGCCAACCACAACGGCTGGTGGCGCAATAACGTCAAGCGTCAGGCGCTGCACACTACGTACGCAGCCGACTACAACACCTATGGAGTTGAGGTAAGTGCCTTACTTCTTTGTCCATCCCACCGTACACGACAGTACTGACCACCTAACCAGTGGAGCGAGAAGTACATCTTCACTTATATCAACACACGTCTCTTACAGGTCATGTACACGCACTTCGATAAGCCCTTCTTCAAGTACGGTAACTTTCCTCTCGCTGATGCCAACGGCACCCGCCTTGAGAACCCCTGGGAGCACACCAAAAGTAACATAGCTCCCTTCGACCAGGAGTTCTACCTCGTCTTGAACCTAGCTGTTGGCTCAACAAATGGCTGGTTTGAGGATGGTAAGAGTGGTAAGCCATGGATTGACCGGAGCTCCCGGGCGAAGCTCGACTTTTGGGAGGCCAAGGACCAGTGGCTGCCGACATGGAAGGATGGTGGACAAATGAAGGTCAAACGTGTCACGATGTGGCAGCAAAGTGGGCACAACGGGTGCAAGGCTTAAGAAGTGCATGACTACTAGCTGCCATGGGCTTGAATTGTCAGTGTCAGAAGTACTGCCTAAGTACAAGTCAGTACGAGGAAACTCGCTCTTTCGTAGTAATGCTACCCAAAAAGATCATCCTATTCTAAAGGTATATACTGTCTTTTCTCGAGTAAGGTCTTGATACAAAATACGGCAAATGCCTTCAGGATCCATTTTGGGTACAGGCTAGAAGAAACGAGCTTCATCGTGTTGACTTGCAGAGCACCACCGAAGATGGTTTTTAGGCTGGACTGTGGTTTACCGAAATCACATGTACCAAACACGATGGAAGCAACGTGACCGCAAGCCATGTTCAGCGTACCCTGGAGGTACTGTGTTCTCATTCAAGACGCGCATTGCAGAAAAGCCGGTGCATATCTTCAGGGTACCTCGTGATTGTACGACATGACGGTCCGTAAGCTTGAAAGCTAGTGTCCAGTCGGGAAGGTGGGATGACCTCCGGTTTACCATTTCGGGCTATCACGATCAAGCAATCCACTCTTCTACTCCCAACGCCAATCTTCAAGCGCTGTGTCTGCTGTTCGCACTCCGTCACGCTGTGACTAAGCCCGTTTTTCTCCTAAATATATGCGTTTCTGGTCGTAGTCGAGCTGCTATTGCGATTCACCACCAGCAGCGCTCTACACACCATCGGTTCTACCACCAGCCCGTACCCATCGCAATCATGCCGTACACTCCCAAAGTGGGCGAACCACTAGACTCTCTCGACACGCCATCTATGATTGTGGATTTGGACCTTATGGAGGCCAATCTGGATACGCTCATGAAACAACTACTTCCCACCGGTGTCAACATCCGTCCACATCTCAAGACCACGAAATCTGCCATTCTTGCGAAGAAGATGGTTGCAGCGGGTGCAAAAGGTGGATGCGTGGCGAAACTCAGCGAGGCAGAAGTCATGTGCGAAAAAGGCTTCACAGACGTGCTAATTACGTGTGAGATAATTGGTTCCGCAAAGGTGAAGAGATTAGTGGAGCTGGTCAAGAAGTACAAAGACGTGAGAATAGTCGTTGATAGTAAAGAGGGTGCCGGCGCTATCGACCAAGCACTATCAGAAAGTGGGTTTGAAGGCACAGTCATGACGCTCGTCGATCTTGATGTGGGATTACACCGCACAGGCGTGCAACCGGGTGGATCAGCCTCGGAACTAGCACGTTCGGTCGCCAGCTCAAAGCACCTCAAACTCATCGGCGTACAAGGGTACGAAGGCCATTTGCAACACATCCACAGTCTTGAAGAGCGCAAAAGCCAGTGTCTTGAGAGTATGAAGATACTCACTTCGACCGCCGAAGCGCTGAGAAAAGACGGACACACGATAGATGTAGTAACAACTGGCGGAACTGGAACAGCAGAGTTTTGTGCCACCGTTCCTGGAATCACGGAGGTACAGCCTGGCTCTTTCCTCTTCATGGACACGGACTATCGCAACGCCGTTGGCTCGACCAAGTACGCCCAGAGCCTAACGATCTTATCTACGGTTCTTAGCAAACAGGGTCCGAATATCATTACTATTGATGCGGGACTCAAGTCGCTGACGACAGATTCTGGACTTGCAGAATGTAAGACACCGGGGTATACGTATGGGGTATTGGGTGATGAGCACGGCAGTCTTGCTTGGGAAGAAGGCAAGGGTGAAGAGCTGAAGATAGGAGATAGGGTCGAGATGGTACCTAGTCATATCGATCCGACGGTGAACTTGCATAGTGTGTATTATGCGTATCGGAAGGGGGTTGTCGAGGAGATCTGGCCAGTGAATAGTAGAGGATGTGTGCAATAGCAGTCTAGGCTGAACAGCGCCTTTTCAGATATCAGATGTAACAGTACCCATACACCCATCTAACATTCTCAAAACAAGTCTCTCCTCTTACATGTCCCCCTACTCGCACTTGGGCCCTAAACTTGATCCAGTAGGTTTTCCTTCAAGTACTTCACCGGAATGTCTGCAAGGGGATCCTTGCCAGTGAATGACGCAGCCGCTCTGTCTGTCCTGCTCATCTTGGTAATGTCATACTTTTGACCACCCAATGTTTTACCTTGCCTTTTCTTGTACGCTTTAAACTTTGCATCCCAGTGCCATGGGTCTTTCACTGTGTTATTCGCATTCTCTTCATCACCCAGGCCCCTCTTTCTCTTGCCCTCTGCTGTCGGCGGCGGAAAGACAGTCTTTTGACCTGCAGCCTCAGAGTCTGCGGTCTCTTTGTCGGCGTCGTCGTTTTCAGGAATCGTGACCGGATTTTCAGCCGAACTACCAACCGGTCTCTCAAGAGTCGTCGGCCCAGTCACGCTGTTCTCATTGGTTCCAACAGTCTTTTTACAGCTGCCGTCGTCTCTTTCGGAGTCGCCTGCTTCTGCCAGCTTTTCAAGGCGCAGCTTCGTTGAAAAGATCCCCTTCTCAGGATCGAGCTTGCCTTTTTTGAAGTAGTTGACAGCTTCCTTGCGCCAAGCTACACATTCTCCTTCAATGCCAAATGCAGGGAGATCGTGCGATAGCTCCAAATAGTATGCCATACCAAGGGTCAAGTCGAGGAAGCGCGAGTCTGGCTTGAGCTCATCTACTGCTTCAATGGCCGCGAGCACAGTTAGCAGCGCACAACCCAGTAGACCGAAGAGCTCGCACGTCGTTCTGCTGTCTTCACTACTCAGGAGTGCATCGAGATGGTCTGCCTCATTCAGCCAAAGGCCTACAGCACTGATTACCGACCACATCTTTTCAATGTGGTTATCCTTGGCCCGGAAGACTTGGTCGAACTCGATCATCTTTGAGGTGTCAGCATCTGATTAGCATACCCAACTGATCATCGCGTATACCGTGTTTTCCATAATCTCCTGCATTCCCCACCCTCGCCAGTCCGTGTATAGGTTCAAGCCAAAATCGTCTGGGTCGCAATATTTGGCCTTCCTCCCTAGCAAGCCCGCCTTCAGCCAAGCATCCCACATCATCACCCATTTGTGCTCCGGGAATTGGCTCGGCGGTGCTTTGTAGACCCCGTCCTTTCTAAACTTATCGTTGATGGGCTTGTAGAGCTTATTGAAAATTTCCGACTTATCTTCAATGTAGGCGTCCGGGTTCAAAGTCCAGTTCAGCCAATTTCTGCCTTCCAAGTCGAAGAAAGGATGGGGTATACAGACGTAATCGTGCGGTGCTGGATTTGTGGACGTGCCTGATTGGCCACTGTCTGTGCTGTTGCTTTTCTTGCTTTTAGAAATCTTCTTGTCGTTTTTGTTGGGGCGCACCGACTCAAAAGCAGAATCCGAGCTCTCGCTGCCCGACTCCTCACGGACGCCGGAATCGCGCGCAATCTTCTGTTTCTTTGCCGAGGGCATATTCACGTACGGAATGAGATGGAACAAGAATCTAATGAAGTTTGGCGAACAAATCAAGATGAATATGTTATGATGATGATGGAACGCAGTGTGGGCTGACAAGGATCATCTGGATGTTCGTTGAAATATGACATCAACGGGTTTCGTCATGAAGCCCCTGAGCAACGCGAATCTATCACGATCACGTGAGCATCATTTTTGTAGTTGCGCGACGCGTCTAGCAAGAGGGGATTGACCGGAACTTTCATGTTTTGAGGCACGATTAAGAGCTCCATAATCTCATCTACTTTACCCAGGATTATTCTAGGCACAGCTGGCCGGCGTTGCGTATTCTAGGGGAGGGGAGGTGAGTGTGGAGGGTTTGTGATGGACGCGTCAATGGAGGAGGCATCGAGGGGAAGGAACATGCGTGTCGTGACCATGCAACCTCGGTAGCTCACCACCGCCACCATTTCAGCTCAAACTGCTTTTGTACTCTTACTCTCGATCATGCTATCAGGTCCCTTAGATTCCGATACTCGAAGTAGTGTCTCGACATACAAATATTATGACAATGCTGCAGAGGTGTCCAAGTCGTGATATGCTCTCTGAGGAGGGTGCGAGGAAGGAATGCTTGAATCGGTCCGGGCTCTTTTGTGTTTAGCTCGATGAGTCACCGCATCTTACGATGAAACCCTACTCGACTACCCTGCATTGAGTTTGAGCAGAAAGCTAAACATTTCTTAGTAGTCTGGCCGTCTTGGCCTAATACAGCACGCGTAATGATGATGTTGAAGACTACAGTGCTAGAGGATATCTTGAGTTCTTCAACTGTAGGCTATTGGAGAGTCTAAAACGATAGAAGTTCTGTCGTGTCCTGTTCATCTTCTTGTTTGTATATGGTAATCCCATCACACCGTGGTAAACAAAACCAAGGCGTGGGTCTCAAACCATCATATAAGACTGCCCTAAGTAGCAAATGACTCGCAATGGACGATAATCTTCAATAGAATACCACTCTGATCAAGCTCAGGGAAACATGTGGACCTGGAGAAACAAGTAGATACAAGAACAAAAAAATAAATTGTCCCGTGCCAGACTCGAACTGGCGGCCTTGGGATGTCTGCTGCTCAGAGCAGTCATACATGACGATATGAGACCCACGTGATAACCAACTACACCAACGAGACTTTTCAAGCTATGCTTGAGTTGGAGAAATGATCGATGGGGATTTCGAAAAAACTGCAAAATATTACAGGTATGGAAAAAGATAAAGCCATCGTCTTGCAATGCTAGATGGTAAACATCCGCTAACGCGCGATCGCCGCGAGAGCCACAATAGCTCTTCAACCCCATGTCGGCAGCTTGATCTTGGGCTTCTTGTCGCCGTCGCCAAAATCGGGCCCCTTTCTAACAGACCCCATTCGGCGTCCGCCTTTTATTCGATGCGGCGGCGTGCATTGCACGACTTCTTTTTGCTACGTTCAGTCAGTCACCCGACCTCACACAACATAGCATAATAGCGGGGTAGCTTACGCAGGCGGGCACGTCTTGCGAGTCCTCCTCTCTCCTTTGCTTGCCCTCTTCTCTGCCTAATAATATTTCTATGCAATATGTTATCTCCGGTACAAGTGCATAACGAGCGGTTAATCCAAACTAAAAGAGCTATGCGATGGAAGGACAAGCAAGAGCGAAGAGGTTAAGGTAGAAGGAGTAGAGTTGGAAGCAGCAAGACGATGACCTCTTTCCAAGAAAGCGCCATACAATATGCTGACAACTAAATAAGACGTAGGGATGGGTAGGGCTTGAGAGGGTCCATTTCGACCTTGGAGGAAGGCACGATTTTCGCCACCTCTGCACTTCGAAACACTGCCCAGCACGGTTCAGGGCCATGACCACTTGGAGTCGCCTTTGGTGGCATCAAGAGATAGCAATTGATGGTATCTAGTTATAGTAATCGCCTAGTTCCACCTAGGTGCGTAGAATATGCATAATCGGGTTTGTCCGAGGGTTGGAAGTAGCGCTGGTTCGTTCTTTCTTCACGTATCGCTCTCTCCGTCAGAGCAGTCATAAGCTATTACTAGAAAACGCGTTAACTGTGTAAATGCGTCTAAGAACGATCCCCTAATTGTACCCTCTCCCATGCACTCGCCTCATTACAACTAACGCTTCACTTCACTTCACGTTACGCTACTCCTATCCCTACCGTTTAGATCAGCGGAATTCCTATAGCGGATTAGCAAGAGAGCTTCCTGTAGGTAAAGCGAAGGGGCGACCCAGATCGATGGCTTCCGAAGCTGAATCGCCTTGTCGAGTAGCTCAAGAGCCTGGACCCAGAATAACTTCGACCTCGTCAACCCTACAGACCAGACAACATGGACTTTTCCCCTGAATTCTACACTCGTCGCCCGCTTGACTCTGGTAATGCATGGAACTAGCTTGTGGAAACGCAGTTTTATGTCTTCTACTAGCTTGCTACGAATACTAGCTTTTGCCTGGCTGCCGCTTGATTACCATTTAGACGTCCGCTGGGGTGCTTTTATTATTGGATTATTTACTACTGCTAACATGATTGGATCCTACTCTTGCCTTTTTTGATTGTATAGGCGCGTCGTTGTCCACATTAAAGAGTAGCTTGTTTCCAAAGCTGAGATTGCGTAGTTGAGCCCCTGTACCCCGAGGTCCCAAATCCAGCTACCCTCAGACATCTCCAGTTCGCAACCAAGTCCTAGACAGAGTGTCTTCGTCAGTCTAAGTATCTCCGTGTTTCCCAGCACCGTACTTGAACGCGCCGAATAGCGCGATGCATCCTGCAGCCCATGAATAGACCCTGTCAGCCCACACCCCTCCGGCCCTCCGACCTCGGCCCATCTTATCGTGCACGCTAAAATTTTGGGAAGTTGCGTCACGGCGAACAGTCACTTGGAGTGCATTTGATGAGGCCTCGAAGTTGGTGGGTCGCCTTTTGAGTTTTATATATTGCAATGGCTTCACGAATGGCTTCTAAGCGCGTGTGCGCTGCATTGCGCACATCGCGCGTCAACTACATGTCCGCGAGGTTTGCTTCCGCAGCCTCTGCAGTCAGGGGTTCCAGTCTCCCACAGGATGTGAAGGATGCCATAGCCGTGAGTACCAACCGATTCATGATCTCTAAACGCCCTCCGTAATGAAACCCTACAGCGCGACTCTACGCTTCCTACACCCGATCCACCCTCATCATCAAAGACAGCCGGTCTCGTCAACCAGCAACTACCGTACATGGTCCCGACCTATGTACGACCACCGCCCATGTTCGAGAAGGGCGAGGGGTGCTACATGTGGGATATCGAGAACAGGAGGTATCTAGATTTCACAGCTGGCATCGCTGTCAATGCGCTGGGGCACTGCGACGCTGGCGTAGCCCAAGTCATTGGAGAACAGGTACGTCTGCCATCAGTACGAAGAATGCAGCAAACTGACCACTGTACAGGCCAAGCAACTTATGCATACATCCAACCTTTACCACAACCCGCACACTGGTCTGCTATCGAAGCAGCTCATCCAGCTGACGCACGCGACCGGAGGCTTCGCCAGCGCGACTCGCACCTTCATCTGCAACAGCGGCTCCGAAGCCAACGAGGCTGCCATAAAGTTCGCGCGCAAGGTCGGAAAGTCAATTTCACCGGACAAGGAGAAGCACGAGTTCGTGTCGTTCCACAACTCGTTCCATGGCCGGACCATGGGTAGCTTGAGCGCGACACCAAACCCCAAGTACCAGACACCATTCTCTCCAATGGTGCCCGGCTTCAAGCACGGCACATTCAACGATGTGAACAGTGTCAGCGAGCTAGTCACGGATGCGACATGTGGTGTCATTGTAGAGCCAATACAGGGAGAGGGTGGTGTGAATGTTGCGACACCCGAATTCCTTCTCGCGCTCCGAAAGAGATGCACAGAGGTCGGTGCTGTCCTCATCTTCGACGAGATACAATGTGGTTTGGGCCGAACAGGTACCTTCTGGGCACATGGAGGCTACCCCAAGGAATGCCATCCCGACATTGTAACCACAGCAAAGGCGCTCGGCAACGGTTTCCCCATTGGCGCGACCATCGTCAACGACTTTGTCTGCGAGCACATCAAGACTGGTGACCACGGCACCACTTTCGGTGGCAACCCTCTTGGATCGCGTGTCGCTTCATACATCCTCTCCCGTCTGTCATCGCCGGAGATCCTCGACTCGATACCTGCCAAAGAGCAAGCATTCCGCAAGCACTTTGATGCTCTGCGAAAGCGTTTCTCGAGCCAGATTAAGGAGGTCAGGGGCAAGGGCTTGATCCTAGGTCTTCAGCTTGATGTTGATCCGACGCCTATCGTTACTGCTGCCCGTGAGAGAGGTCTGCTGATCATCACTTGTGGTACAAACACCTTGAGGTTCGTCCCACCACTTGTCATCACTGAAGCAGAGATCGAGGAGGGCATGCAAATCCTAGGACAGGCAATGGAAAGTGTATGGGTCAAACATGATGATGTAAAGGGCACAGACGGCCAACAGGAGATGCGATAGTGCACGTCTTAGTTAGCATGGCGTTCATTGGCGTTCTAGAAAGGTAGCATTGTAAATATTCCGCCAGAAATCTTGCACTGGACGGACAATGTGAAGGTGTATTTGAAAAAACTATACTATCAATGTCTGTTAAGTTATCATACGACATTGAAGCAATAAGGACACAAGCCTGAGCCAATCTCGGTGGCTATAATATATGAGAAGAAACGAGCCGATCGTCATCAGACGAAGACGAGCCTGTATGACTCGGGTAAATTAGAGAACGCCACTCGCCGTGCCTTAGCCATTGCCAAATATGCTAGTGACTGGCTCTGGCCCGGCCGCATCAGCCTCTGGCATACAACCATTTTGAGCTTGCCCTCGCATTGGCAAGCTAGGATCTGAGTCGATCCTGGAGAGTGTCGTCGCAATGTCAGCACCACTAGTATCCTTCTTCTTGCTTTTCTTCGCACTTGTCAAAGACTTCGCCTTCTTCTGCGGTCCATCCCCAGTCTTCTTCTCCGCGATTCCATACCGATGGTACTTGTGCCGGTTTGACCGACCAAAGACCTGCTGTGGTGTCTGTAATAATGCAAAACTGGCCATGCCCTCACCTTCGTCATCATCTACAGGTAGTATCTGGGCATTCTGAATAATCTCGATGATGCCAGCATCGTCCTCAAGCTCTTTCGCTTCCTGGTGATCGGCGCGAGACATTTTCTTCGCGCGGTTGAAGATTGCATGCTCGATCGTGTTCTCAAGAACCAGTGTCTCAACGAGCACTTCCTTCGTCTGTCCAATTCGATGGGCTCGTTTGATGGCCTGAGCTTCGATATTGGGCCGGTTGATTGGGTTCACAATGAGGACAATACTGGCCGCATTCAGATTCAACCCCAGAGCACCACAGGCGACGTCAATGAGTAGGACGCGCACATCCGGATCTTCGTTGAATAGCCGTACATATTCGGATCGCAGAGTATTGTTTAGGGTTCTGGCGTAGATGCGATGGTTAACGTACATCAACTCGAGACATTGGGCAATGTAGAATGCCGCGTTGTCGCCGTCATAGAAGATGATGATTTTCTCTTCCGCCTGATGTTGCATTACCTTGTCCATGAGATAGGTAAGCTTGGCTGACGTCGTGCCTACGAAGCGTGTATCTCGCAAATCCGAGTCTTTGGAAAGTTCTGCTGTCTCATCCTCAAAAGTAAGCTTGCGTTTCTTCGGGCGAACAGGTGATGCGCAGCCTGTGGAACTTTCAATGTCCTGTGCAGGCTTGACTCTTGTTGGCTCCTGAGGAGGAGCTTTGCTTGCAATGGATGATGATCGCCGACTAGTCAGTGACTGTTGGCCATTTACTAACGAGGCCGGAACTCCAGTCCTCTGCGAGCGCACGCCATTGACTGTGCCCTCGCTCGAATCCTTGGCCTTGCCCTCTTCCTCCGCCATCGCGATAACCTTTGCTTTCGCAGCATGTCCGACAGATTCCAGCCCGGCAGTGGGGTCCGGCGAACGTATGCTGCTATCGACATGAAGTTGGCCTTCAATGAGCTGTGTGATTCCCACCATAATAGGCTTGGCTGGGTAAACGAGTGCGAAAGCCTCTTGAGTCTCCTTTGGCCAATTCTCGACGGCTATTGCCACTTCATGACATGTGCTCAATGCAATCCATTCAGCGGAAGTCGCAAGCTTCGACACGACCTTGCTGCTCTCCAGGAGGGATCTGGCGTCGTCAAGGGAGCAACTTTTGTCCTCTTTGGTAAGATACTTATCACTAGTCTCAAGCGTAGCGACTACATCCGAAAGACTGAATCCCGTCCATGTGAAGTTGGACTGTCGTAAATTCCTGATGAGACTGTGACGGGCTTTGACGCTATTCTTGTGAAAGAGGTAATCGACGTCGATCCTTTCACTTGTAATGGCGTTTGCTCGAAGGACTTGAATGAAGAGGTTGGCTGTCATCTTATCGAACCAACATGGTTTGAGGTATACAACTTGGTGTCTCATCGGAGGCAGGATGATATCTTTATCAACGTCTTCCGGGCGTGTTTTCACAATCAAGCCTTCTAGTGTTCGGACAAAACACGAGGAAAAGCTGGAATAGGTCTTTCTGTAGTGGTGCTCGTGACGGTAGATGTATTCGTCCCAGTCAAGCCTACCTTCTGAGTTATCGCACCAGGGTCGAACCATAAGAAAATTTGAAGCGAGCATACCTAGAGCCTTCGCTGCTTTGGTGTCTGGATTAAAGTCGAACGACTTCCTCTGATCAATGGCGAGCTCGCGCTGTAATGCAGGGTCGCTTCCTGGGTCAACTGTGGACATGTCTACCTCGACACCTATTAAATTCTTCGCAGGTGCTGTGAACAAACGTTAGTCTATGCATAAATGGGAACATTTGTATGACTTACTTCCTGATACGACCCAGCGTCGCTCCGCTTGTATCTGCTTAGACACTAGTACAGCATTGGAGACGGAGCTTGAGAACGAATGGCCTTCGTCGATGATGATTCGTAGCCAGTGTATCTTCTTGAGTGGCGATTCGTACACTCTTTTAGTATCAACGCAGCTGCAATCAGGTATACGAGTTGCTCCGATGTAAGGACAATTGCAAACACGAGAAACTTCAAACCCCACACGCCGTCCAAGTTCATCCTGGCCGTCTTGTATCTCTTGTTCAAAACGGTTGCGGGTGAACAGGACCACATCGAACTTTATAAGTTCGGTGGGAGCAGGTAGATGGCTCTGGAACTCCATAGTCTCATCAGCCGGATGAACGATCTTGGTCTTGCTAGCGCGCTTTGGCACAGAATCCATCACGAGGATCTTCAGACCGCCTTGGAGGACGTGCTTTTGTATTTCCGACTGCCATTGATGCAGCAAGTTTCGTGGTACGACAATGATGGTACCGGAAGAGAGCACCAACTCGCGCGGTAGTGGTATCCGAGTGTTTCTATTCATACGTGGAACATCAGGCGGTACCTTATAGAATGGAATATCTCGGTCAAGAGCGTCTTTGAACTTTGTCATATCACCAGCACCATTTGCCTCAGACTGTTCGAGGAAGGCCTTTACCGGAATGGAGTGTCGGCCCGCGGCAGAGACTGCCATATCTGCCAATGATCCAGGTCTGTTTCGCAAAGGCGGTGATGGTCGGTACGCGGCTGGCATCTTAGGAAGATGGCCCTTACTTGCCAAGATAATGGCCAAGCAGATGACTGTCTTTCCCAAACCCATAGTCTCTGCTAGGATACCACCCCGAGCTGTTTCATAGTAGCGCGGCTCCTGCAAAAACGATCCATCCCGAGCCCCAAAGTAAAACTTTTTCCCATTCGGTGCGGTGCGAGTCTCCAATCGCGGATCAAGCTGCAGCTGTGGCGAAGCTTCTCGTTGCAGCATCAAGCTCGCTGAACGTGTCTGATATGCGTACAGTCTGGTTTTGAGCCCCGGCAGCGCCTGTTCACCATGCTCTGACCACACGGATACAGCTGCAGACTCCAATACATCTTGTACGGCGGCACGTGTATAACGACACTTGATCGCCGCTGGGTTTGGCGCAGGTGATGGCAGCTTGTTGAACAGGTAATACAACGAGGAAGGTTCCGCGTCGGCCCAAGGATCAAAATAGTGTATCTCACCCTGTTCATAGTCGCCGTTCCAAGTTCTCGGTGAGATGTCGATGTTTTGGAGGAGTTGTCGCAAAGCAGTTTTCAAACTCTTGCTATTACGATCGATGAAACGACGGCCCCAGTCTTCTGGTAACAGGTAGACGCGAAGAAGGCTTCGAGGACGCGTAGTATCGGGCGTTTTCTTACGCAAAAACAACCGGATCCAGCGAGCTTCGAGCAGTCTTGATGCTTCTACGCCGATGATTACTTTGATCTCATCCGGAAGCTCATGGTACAGCAGCTCGATCCAATCACCACTCGATGGCGAGACTGGAGTAAGATGAAGTGGTTGTTCGAGATGGAGACAGCCAAGAGCGATATACCGATCCATGTCCTGTACCTTGGTCACCACATCCTCGATATTGTCGGCGGTCATTGAGTGTGCTAGAGTGACAGGCGTAGATGATCCGGTTGCGGTGGAGGCACGCGCTGAAGACGAAGATATAGATGTAGAATTGTCACAGTCGTTCATTTTTTCGTCAGCTGGACTGTCCATTTCCTCGTGTGTAGTTCGATGACCATGTCTGGTCGTGACCCATGAGGTAGCTGACTCAACTGATATTAGTTCAGTCGTCATGAACGTTCATTCTCATCAGTTAACAACGCAGTTGTACAAGCCAAGTACTGTGGTATGAGATCGCAAAGGGGGAGTGGTGGTTGAGTTGCGATAGAAGGGGGGAGGCAATTGCCAAGTGCACGGTGTTAGCGTCTCGCGCTAATGCTTTGGGTTAGCGCATATCTTGAAAATGTCTACCGATCGACTGCAGTGAGAATGGCAAAGACCTTTTGCGATGTCTAGTGATTTGTGTTCATGATATTGATATGGGTTTTGTTGCAATTTTTTTTGGTGGCTGTAGCATGCCAATGATGCTTGATATCCGGTGGTAAACATGTCTACGCGTGATGCGACTGCAATCGAAGTCTGATATTGCAGACCAGGATCAGGTGACGCAAAGACGTGATCATAATATAGGGAGGTCTGGAGATCAAACTGAATTCCCGTCTTGCGTGTTCAAGCCGCGAGAATAGTCTTTGCTACGACGCTGACGTTCTTTGCCCAAGTCTTGCTCATCGTATCGAGTGTACACGCGGCGCCCGCCGGGAATACCAAGAGCGCAGCAACCGTAGGCGGGATATGCGGCGTTTGCGACCCGATCTACCATTCATACCTTTAGGCCAATTCTAAGAAAGGCACGCAGAGCTGCTTCTCTTGATCCTTCTCCTTCTGCTTTTCCAGTAACTCCCTATTTGACAAACATAGCATAGATCCTCGTCCTAGGTCCCGAATGTGCAGCTGACGTGTTCACTATCGGTGGCACCATTAAATCGAAGACAAATCTGTAGTTGAACATCGCAACTGCATCGACGAGCTACAAGCCATTGGTCTGCGAGGCGTATTGGGAGACGACAACATGGGGATCGGAGGGTGATACCATCATCACTGTACAGAGTAGTAGCTACGGGCGGCGTAAGTGTTCGATGAGGTGTGATATGCGCGGATTACTCTCGTTTGTGCTACCGTGCAACTTGGAGCTGAACTTCCTCGTATGTAAATGGACTGATGCAAGCTATTATGACTTGTATCTGCAGACTGGGAGCGATACGTCGAGTGGCAGGACAGGCAGCAACCACCAGACCATACATGTGCCGTGCCTTTGCTGAAGACGGTGATTTGGGTGACATTTTTCGTGTAGCCGAGGTACTGGAAAGGTCAGTTAGGATATTGCAAAATCAGGAGTTTCTCGTCAAGTCGGCCATATTCGATCACTAATCTAAACGCAGTGCTGGCATCGTTATGAATCACCGCAGGCTGATCTTGGGAGACGGCAGGAGCAGGAAGGAGATCGTGGCCGTGGTAGTGCTAACGCTATCGGGTATGGCGCCTTCCGATCCGATACCGAAGAGATCCACCGATGATTAGTGACGTATCGGCGACCTTCTTAACTCCGAACAGCGTAGCTCTTTTGATGATGATCAATAGTACAGATGTGGGGAAGATGCGGTGGCATGTCCCTGTGCCCGCTTCCTTTTTCCAAACGTCCATCTATTGAAGCATATCGACAATCATGTCATACAGCACAATAGGAGTCGTCACCGGCGCGAACAAGGTATCTATACATGTTTACACCCCTTCGCATGCACTAGACTAATTTCTATAGGGCATTGGACGCGCCATTGTCCAGCAGCTCGCCCTGCAATACCCAACGTCGCCGCTGAACAGCGGGCCCTTCCTGATTTACCTGACGGCCCGCGATCAGGACAGGGGAAAAGCTGCCGTCAAAGACCTGGAGCAAGATGCACAGCTCAAGGAGGCAAAGGCATTGAAGGCCGACGGAGGACTCTCTGAGATCAAGTTCCATCTGCTTGATATCACGAGCAGCAGTAGCATCAAGACCCTCGCGGACCACTTGAAGCAGGCGCACGGAGATGGTATCGACTTCGTCATTAACAACGCGGGAATTGCAATGGACGGCTTTAGTATGCATCGGTCCCATACGACGCATTGCTTTTGCTAACTACTACAGACGCCGACATTGTCAAAACGACTCTCGACTGCAACTACTACAAAACACTCGAGGCGTGCCACGCCTTCCTCCCCCTCCTGAAGCCCACCGGTCGCATCGTAAACCTTGGCAGCATGTCTGGCAAACTCAACAAGTACTCCGAAGACGTCCGCAACCGCTTCCTCGCCTCCAAGTCCGAAGAGGATGTCACAAAGATCATGAAGGAGTTTGTTTCTGCTGTTGAGGCTGGCAAAGAGAAGGATGCTGGGTTCCCTAGTGCAGGGTATGCTGTGAGCAAGGCGGGGCTGATTGGAGGCACACGGGCGCTAGCCAGGCAGGAAAAGGAGAAGGGAAGCAAGGTGTTGATCAACAGCTGTTGCCCAGGCTACGTCAACACCGATATGACGAAGGGTAATGGCACGAGGACTGTTGAGGAAGGCGCCCAAACACCCGTGTTACTCGCGATTCACGACATCCAAAATAAGACGGGTAGCTTCTGGCAGTTTGAGAAGGAGATTGACTGGGTTGGTTAGAAGTACAAAAGAACAGAAAGAAATGAATCCTCCACGATTAGTCCTTTTTCCCGTGTTTGTGATTGATGAGCTACAAGCTTACATGCAAATAGACGCAGGCTACCATTTCTTCACAACTAAGCGTTTCATGCCCCCTGGAAACGCCCGTTCGTATACATGTCTAGTAATACAGCACTCACAGATGACTGACAGGCGGAATCTTACATCCGTCACCACACTTCACATATCGCATTGTAGAATAGGCGCCGAGGTCAAAGCCTACTCCTGGTCTTGCCCTCTGAGTTTCCTGGTGTTTGTGTTCCGACTTATGTCGTTGCGATGCAAGTGAGCTGAAGGGACAAACGAAGTTCTACCAAGGGAAGGCAGCTCGGATGTCGAGCCGCACCTGCCTTGTTAGCGCCTTCCTCCGCCACAAAACCTCGCCAGGCACGAGACCATCGCAGACCTCATTCATTAAGAAGGCCATAGCATCGCACACGCACATGCAGTGCAACAATGATGGTTAAGTTCTCTCCGAGAATTGCAAACAGCCGGTACTATAGCCGAAAGAGCATGACAGCGTGAGTCATGGCGAATGACGTTGCGGGGAAGAGCCTGTCAGACGCATCGTGGATATTGTTCTCCGCATCAGCATCGACACCGTCAGACTACTCCAAGCAGGAGTGCTTGCATACTGTAGCGTGGCTATTCAGAATAACCATAGTATGCCAAGTAGAAAAGGCAGGCTAATTTCCAATGTGAAAGCAAATACATATACTAGGGTCCGGCCGTTACGCGCCGCGTTCCTGTCCCCACGAGCTCTTCACTGTGCATACTTCTTGAACCCATCTTGATGTGTGTCTAATATCTAGATAATGGGTAACCACGCGCTCATCTACGGCGCCTCCGGTATCTCAGGGTGGGCTATTGTCAATGCCATCCTCAACGGATATCCCTCCAAAGATACTTTCTCTAGGGTCACAGCCATGGTCAATCGGCCACTGACACGTGAGATGGCTCTCTGGCCTGAGGACCCCAGACTTCAGATCGTATCTGGTGTTGATCTAGTAAAGGGAACGCAAGAGGAGCTGGAAAAGCAAATCAAAGAGAAAGTGCAAGACGTTGAGACTGTAACGCAAGTGTACTTCTATTGTAAGTTCAAATCTTTAAGAAATCTGCCGGGTCTAACATGAGCCAGCATACAAGCAGATCGATGATCCTGACTCCGAGTGCAAGACCAACGAAGCCATGCTCGAGCGTGCCGTGACTGCGATCGGCCATCTTTCTTCCAAATTATCATACGTACTTCTTCCCACAGGCACCAAAATCTACGGCTGCCAGATGCTGGACAAGTTCCCATTCGCCAAAGAGCTACCACTCAAGGAGACATTGCCACTTATTCCCGAGCCACACCTCTCCCAGCTATTCTACTACAACCAGATTGACTGCTTGAAACGCATCTCCAAAGGAAAGAACTGGAGTTGGTGTGAGGTCCGACCAGACAACATTATCGGATTCGTACCAAACAACAATGCGTACTGTCTTGCGCAAACACTTGCCTTGTATCTCTCGCTGTATCGATCTATTGAAGGCGAAGGCGCAAAGTGCCCGTTTCCGGGGACTGAGAAGTCATGGGTGAACAAGTACAATGAGTCTCCACAAGACATGGTCGCGCACTTCTCTATCCATGCATCTTTGCACCCGGACAAGACCGCGTCACAGAGCTTCAACGTGGGTGGTCAAGAAGACAGCTGGAGCGGCAAGTGGCCGATAATCTGTGATTACTTTGGTCTGAAGGGTACCGGTCCTGAAGAGGGGTCACCACAACCTGGGGCATACGTTGACGCGCACAAGAAGGAGTGGGAGGAGCTCGAGAAGAAGAAGGGTCTCAAGAAGGGTAGCGTGGGTAGCGATATCACGCATCCGGGGTTCCAGGTAAGTCAAAAGGACTGCTAAGGGTGTCTTTCTTTGATGTAGTAGCTGACCTGCACCAGTACTTCATCATGACCATGTTCGACTTCGACCGCCAGATGAGCATGGAGGCTTCGCACAAAGTTGGGTATACGGAAGAGATTGGAACCAAGGAAACATGGACGACTGCGTTCGATCGCATGAGGAAAGCGAAAGTTATACCCTGGTGGTAAGAAGGTAAGGCTCCGCTATTAATATTAAGGGGTTCGTACGTAAAAGGGTCCGATGTGTGGGCCCCTCTCGAACTTGTTATTGCCGGGCCCGGTGCCATCTCCACTGGCGTAGTGGAATCTTGGAGATGCACCGCACCCAGTTCCTGCTTATTATGCGCGTCTCTTAGTCCATGTAGGACCGTCTATGAATAGCGCAAAGCCCCTGTGTCATAAGAGCTATGACGTTAACCACCGAGTTATAATAAACCTCCTGATAGCTGCACGACTGCAACGCTTCCAAGGTTGCAAACCGGTTCAAATCTCGGCAAAAAATGACATTTTTCGGTATACTGTGATGTATCCATCCATTGGGGGCCCACGATACAAGGCGGTCGTGAAGAGCTTAGGCCTAGTGGTGGTGATTTGCTTAGGTGCGTCGCGAGGCTAACACTATGCGCGAAATCAACTCAAACTCCCATTGACACATTGAAAGCTCAAGAGGCTGCTCGAAGAATGTAGTAAAATAGCAGTGTATATTGCTGTTCATGCGTGGGACAAGTCACCCATTTCTTACATAGCGCTAACATCCTTGCAGTGATCCCACTCATCTTCGGCCTTCCCCACGGACAACGCGGCGCGAACCTCGACGTCCCATTACGCATACTCCCGCTTGGCGACGCGACAACATGGGGCTGGCAACCAAATCAAGAGAATGGAACGGACGGATACCGTGCGCGACTGCTGCGTGAGCTCGTACGTGCGCGCTACCATTCGGTTGACTTTATTGGCACGCAGCACTCTGGGTTCATGGACAACGACAGCAACGAGGGGCATCGGGGGCTCACAATAAGTCAGCTACAGGTGGCGATGAGAGTAGGGCTACAAATGCGGCCGAACGTGGTGCTGCTACATGTTGGCACGAACGACCTGGCTCGCCCTGAGAGCGCGAAAAACAGGTGGAGTGATGCGCCGCAGCGGTTAGCAAGGCTACTGGATGACGTGCTAGATGTATGCCCGGATGCCGTTCTGCTCGTCGCAAAGATTATACAGGCAGAAAAGACGCAGATCAGGGAGAACATCAAGTTCTTTAATGATGCGGTGCCCACGGTTGTGCAGAAGAAGCTTGAACAGGGCTTCAAGCTCGCGGTCGTCGATCATAGCGTCGTGGGACCTAATGAGTTGGCCGATGGGCTGCACCCGTGAGTATTGTTTACGAAGAAGTTGTGAGTCTACTGTTGCTAATATACATGTATGTAGATCGTACGCTGGATACTTCCACATGGGAGATATTTGGCTTGATGCTATCAAGACTGTCAGTGCCAAAGGGCTAATAACACTGCCCGTCGCAGTACAGCATCAGACATGACAAATAAAGATCCCAGACACATAGTTAGCCAGTTGTTGAGATCACTCGGTCTTACTTGTGGGTGTACGCTGCTTTCTGACGGTACTAACAAAACCAAGGCTGCATGTCTGTGAAACACAGACGTCTTGTATGGAAGCTTGATATCAGTTGGGCAATTCAGATTGTCAGACCGAGCACAGCAGGAGAAGCAAGTGTGTGTTGCTACAACCACGCTAGAAGCGATTCCTTCTGGCGCACTCTTCGTGGATATCATGCAAGCCGTTTTGATCTCTTTCAGAGTAGTGCGCGAGTCGCATGCATATGGCACGCACTCATTCGCCAGACGCGACTTTTGAATCCTGAGCGGGGTTAGCATGCGGGCACGCGGGGCGTCGACGCTACCGGTAGGTACATCACGCTAAAGCATATCCAAACCCAACCTTGGAAGTTCGCCCTTGTGCAATTGCTTGTCTAAAACCCGCAATATGTACAATTACGCCCCATGGATGATACATGCTGTGGGACTGCCCAATCATGGTTCTGGAATTTTGCTTGCACTCTGATCGTCAGATGATATTGGCAAGTCCTGTTTACCGGTCTGCATGTGGGGCGTCGGAAATGCTTTGGCGAGCAGCTGCCGCCATAGATAGAACGACAGACTACACGCTATAGTTCCCGTAACGTCATGGTCATAGGGGCCTATCGGCATTGGTACATCTCAACCTTTGTGCGGTTCGTTTTCTTGTCCGGCCTTACTCCACTCGTCCCAGCTTGGCCGTTGCCATCAATTTCTCTCAGTTCTTGAATATCGAGAGGATCAATTAGAGAACAAGCTTCGCCATGGGGTTCGTAGATGAAGAACGTGTTCAACTGCTTGCAATCTGGGTGTCTGTCGCCGTACGTTTGTCCGATTCGTGTCTAAACATTGACCTGACAAGTCTAGTTCATCGCCTATGCAGTCGTAACAGCAGTATATAACCTGAAGTTTCACCCTCTAGCCAAATACCCTGGACCGCTGTTATGGCGCATTTCGCCTATACCCTCCATCGTCTCCCTGCTACGCGGTCGCATTGCCTTTGATTACAAGATCCACCACGACAAATATGGACCCGTGGTACGTGTCATGCCTAACGAGCTCTCTTTTAACACTGCAAAAGCATGGGAAGACATATACGGTCACCGGGTCGGACTTGCGAATATGGACAAAGATCCTATTCATGTCGGTGCTGTGGAAGCGATACCAGGTGCCACGAACCTGACAATGGCACCGGACATCCACCATGCGAGACAGAGGAGAGCGCTCGCTCATGCGTTCAGCAAGCAAGCACTGCTGGAGCAGCAGTCGATCTTGAAGGGGTATGTAAGCCTGTTCGTGGACCGGCTGAGGGAAAAGGCGCTCAAGGGCGAACCGGCAAACATGGTGTCGTGGTTCAACTTCTGCACTTTTGACATCATTGGCGATCTTAGCTTTGGCGAGCCTTTCGGATGTCTACGAGAAGGTACATTTCACCCAGACAATAGTCGGCGCAACATTTAATGTAAACTTGTACTGACATCCCACAGGCGAAGGTTCAGAGTCTGCAAATTGGGTCGTCCTGATTTACGAGGCAATAAAGTCCGGTGCCATTGAACAAGCAACTCGTCGCTTCGCGAAACCAGGCTCTCTCGCCCAGAAGTTCCTCATGTGGTGCATCCCCACGATCGTCCGCGAACGCCGTTTCTGTCATTTGCGCAACTCGACCGAGAAGACCGTGAAGCGACTAAACCAAAAAGACAACAATCACCGCGATTTCATCTGGTATATCTTGAGACAAAGAGAGAAGAAGAACGAGGTCAGTGATGACGAGGTGATCATGAACGCAGCGTTATTCATCGTGGCGGGCAGTGAGACTACGGCAACAGAGCTGTGTGGGTTGACAAACTACCTCCTGAGGAACCCGGAGACATTCAAAAAGCTGAAAGATGAGCTAAGAGGCGCGTGTAAGACTGAAGCGGACATTGATATGGATGTGCTGGGCAACCTTCCATATATGAACGCTTGCATCGAAGAAGGTCTTCGCATCTTCCCTCCTGTACCCATCGGCCTTCTACGCACAGTACCCAAAGGCGGTTCATTGATCGACGGCCATGCCGTACCCGAGAACACATCCGTTTGCGTCAGTTCTTGGGGTGCATCGCACTCGGCTTCCAACTTCGCAGAGCCAGACTCTTTTGTTCCCGAGCGCTTTCTTGACACGCCAGAATCAAAAGCAAAGTTTGCTGGCGACGCCAAAAAAGCAGCGCAACCCTTTTCAACCGGACCGAGAGGGTGCATTGGCAGGAACTTGACGTATGTCGAGCTGAGGTTGATTTTGGGCGCGTTTCTGTGGAACTTTGATGTTGAGTTTGCGGATGGAGCGCCGCTTTGGAATCCGAAGGATGAGTTCAAGGGGCTAAAGGCGTATAATACCTGGGAGAAGAGTCCGTTGATGGTAAAGTTGACGGATATCAGGAAGACGCCTTCTTGATGTCACTCCTCAACGTCAATGGTTAAAGATGGTAATGTTTGCCGCCATGTATGATAGAAGAAGCTTGCCGTTGGTACGTTGACTCGCGTGTGTTCTCCTTTGTGTTTTGGAACCCCAGCCAGGCCAGCGATGCGTACACGTGACTTCGTGATAACGCGACGTGGGGCCCGCGCCGTAGCTCCAAGTCTCCTACGTCAGCGTCTACACTCGCTGGGGCTTGACATTGAAATCACCACCAATGCACAGAAGCCCGATTCCGTCTCTCTTAAAACGCATATCAATCCCTACTCAACTCAACCCTTGGAGCACAGCCCCACTGCGCAATTTGACTAGCTTCCTCCGCAACTTCCATACCCGTACACTACTCCGCGCGGCCTACAACATGCCGCAAGAGCCGAAGATTATCAAGGTCGAGGTAAGTTGTGACTGAACGAAATGCATGTGAGACATATACTGACTTCGTATCCTCACCTCTGCAGGAGCTTCCTGCCAGTGAGGCCAAGTGGATCGAGTTCCAGAAGATCTCATGGCAAGATCAGACGGGCAGAGATCGCGTCTGGGAAGCCGCTGCCCGCAAGTCTCGGGGTAAAGCAGGCGTCGACGCTGTAGCCATTACAACAATCATCCGCCACCCCTCGCGCCCACCTTCCACCATTATCATCCTACAATACCGCCCACCCGTCAATGCCGTCTGCGTCGAGCTTCCTGCCGGCCTGGTCGACGAGAAAGAGTCGCCGAGCGAGGCTAGCGTGCGAGAGCTCCACGAAGAGACTGGATACAAGGGCAAGTTGGCCTTTATTAGTCCGACTATCGTCGCGGACCCTGGTCTGAGCACGGCGAATATGCAATTGGCCATGGTGGAGATCAACCTGAAGGAAGGCGACAAGGAGCCAGAGCAGGCGCTGGACGATGGTGAGTTTATCGAGAGGGTCGTGGTGCCGATTGACGAGTTGTACGATCGCTTGGTCAAATACGATCAGGAGGGCAAGACGATCGATGCACGGCTCTGGCATTGGGCGGCAGGATGGCATGCCGCCAAGACTATGTTGTGAGGAGGCTCGTCTGGAAGCATGCATGTGACAGCCACCATCGAGGCCTCACCTTGTGGTACAATTGTGCCCAGCTGGTAATTATCCAACTCACAAGCACAGTGGGTAATCAGATGCTAAATCCACACAAACATATCGATTAGCGAGGCTATTAAGAGGCCGATGACTTACAGTGTTGATCGGCTTACTGAGCAGATTATACAAATACCCAACACTCGCGACCTCCACATCTCCCGTGATCCAAGGACGTGCCCTTTGTGTTTAAACAGCTTGATAGTCGCCGTCTTTTGTTTGCTGCTCGCTCGTGTCCGCAGCAAACGCCTTCGGTCGTCTGACTATCTTCGACATTCCGCCAGGTACCCACTGGCTCCTACCTGTTACAGACGTACTCACATAAATGTTGGTAAGAGCGCGCTAAAGTAGCGCCAGTAGCGCACAATCAATGGCCCATACAATATGCAATCTTCCTCTTGTTCTTTCTCTTCTATATCAGCTTCGACTTCCCTGATCGGCGTCTTTTTCCGAAGGTCGTCTCTATATAGCACTCGATCCTACCCACTTTTCTCGGTTATCAGATCTTCCAGACACAGTCACATCCATCCGTCAAGGACAAGATGTACTCTTCCAGATCTTTGGCTGGTAAGAATCTTCATGGCATCTGTTGTCTTCCTCCGCTAATCGTCATCAGTGGTGCTTGGCTTTCTCACTGTCCTCACAACCGCCGCCCCAACTTCTGCAAACTCCGCCCCCATGTCCAAAGACTGGAGCCATGTCTTCACCGCAAACAATTTACTCGCTTCTACTATCGAACCAGGCTCATCGATGGCCTCCATTCTTATCCCTGACATGGTGGGTGACCCGAATGTCCCTCAGATTCGAGGTGAGCTCCGGAACCATTGTTCTTTCTCTGTCTGGGCTCGTCTCTCGATCGCCCCATTCAGCTCGGGATCTGGCAATGGGGCGTGCGATAATCCTGGCGAAACCCCAATGGTCGAAGTCAAGCCAGGTCAGAGGTACAAGGCGCCCTTTCCAGCCCAAATCAACCAGTGTGGTCACGTCAGTATGTATCATCGCACTCCTTGCACACCTCTCCCTGCCATTTTCAGCAACTCCGACTAATGAACATACAGTCAAGGTTGCCTACCATCCAGCGGACCTACGCGTCTCTCAGATCGAATACTCCGCGGACGCCCACCACGGCCGTATGTGGTACAACCTCTCCGCTGAGGACGGCGCGCCTTTCCAAGATGTTGAGCGCTATCTGGGCGGCCGCGGTCCTACATGCCCTTTTGTGCACTGCACACCTGGCCAGTGGGGCAAGGACATGGACCGTGGATGCGATTGGCCTATTCAGCCCGTATGCGACACCTTGGGCAGTGTCGTTGCTGTTCTGTGTGGACGGCTTTAGGGTCGCCAAGATGAGGCCAGCGTTTGGCACGGGATACACCTTTTTAGATGAGAGCAAAAGAGTTTTATGGACGATATGAGATATATGGAGTTTATGGAATGTGATGTCAAGACGTCCCGATATACATTGGTTTGGCGCACGCTAGGTATGAGATATGTAGACGAGGTGCAAAGCATTTCGAATATCAAGAGTCGCAAGCATTGCACTTGTTCCTATTCTCATTTTGGTACCAATCACTGCAGATAACTTGTCTCGTATTGGTATGATCATCTCCTTCAAATCAATCCATACAGAGTAAAACGCTGTTCCAAGGTTCACTTGAACGATTTGTTAAGCTCGTTCGGGATTGACACAGATGGAGACTGCGCAAGTCCTCGGAGTGTTCGAGTACGCCAAGGCTGTGCTCAATGTGTGAACGTCTGTACAGTACCTCGTACAATACTCTTCTTTGAGCCATGTTCCCTGATAGAGCAGGTAGAAGACACGTGAGCTGGGTCACATGCGTGCGCTTGCCGTCACATATCATCATCCACCAAATCGTATTTAAAATGCTTCTACACTGAATCCCCTGCTTTCATCGCCCGTTTTACACTTTTCAAGATACCTTCTAGACTCTGTTTGGCCGCTCATTATCGTAGGATGCCCCTTGGCTGACTTGAAATACACTCAGTAGCTCACCGTCTCCCATCTTGGGCTACATGCATCTTCCGCCTTTTGACCGACGCTACTCCGGATGTGTTGCTCGATGACAGCGTGGTGCATACAAACCTCCTCTCCCATTGTTTCCTTCATCTTTCTTGACCGTCCTCCTTCGTACACTCTCTTGTACAAACCTCACATTGTACTCAACACTTTCGCCGACGTCGCACGTCATGTCACCGGCCCGGACGGCTACATTGGTATGTGTAGACAGTGGGTTTCACGGATATGGTATTGGAATTGTATATCAAGGTTCGACTGGGTTGGACATTCGGCTCTTGGGAGTGATAGTCTACCTGTCTGAATCAGTAGTAGACTGACTTGAATGGAATTACTTCCTTACCAGTTCTCTCTCTTTCTCTCTCTCTCACCTTGCTGCAAAAACTCCCCCCTCCCCTTCCCCTAACAACTCAATACCCTCACCTCACATGTTCTAATTATTCGCCGTCTTATCCTTGTAGTAATGCGCAGTCTGATCAGCGCATGCACTTGGCGTCTGATACAAATAGTTGCCCAGATTGATATCAGGCTTCTGCCCCGTGCACACATACCACGCACTCTTATTCGGCCGATTGACACTAGCAACACTCCACCGTAGATCATCTCCCCCCCACGCAAATGTGCCGTACGTGTTCTTGCCCTCCGAGAAGCTAACAGCAAGAGACATGCCGTTTGTAGAGCTCTCCTCGGATACGACGGCGTAAAGAAGCTTGACGGGCTCACCGGGGGCGGAGACTAATTGGACTAGTTGGCCGTCGACAACTTGGAATTGACCGGCTGTAGTGTAGTCGCCTAGGAGGGCCGGGCCGGTCGAGCAGAGGGGCTTGGTTTGGAAGTATTCGTGGAAATTGGGTTGCCGCGACTGCGCGGATCCAGTAGTAGCCGCTTTGTAGTGTCTTGCCCGGTCCAGTGTCTGCTGGGGAGCTGCTGGCAGTGGGTGTATCGGGAGAGACTGTTGTGAATATTGTAGGCGTTGGTTTTGGCACCGGCTCGGGTTGCGGTTCGGGTGAAGGTGCTGGGGCTGAACCAGGTTGGCATTGAGAATAGTAGGCACTTGAGACTCGTGAGAAATGGATCATACGGCACCGATGCATTTCGGCATCTTACTTGACCTCGACGCAGCCAGCACCTGAATTGCATGCTGTCTCACCGGACCAGCTCATACCACCACCCAGCCTCTCGTTAGAAACTGCGTCTATACGACTTTGCGACAAGCGTACATTGCTGCCAATCACCCACAGCCGCATAAATTAGTGCTAGCTAATAGGGCTAGCAGAGTTATAATCGAGTAATGCACGTTGGTACCCAAGGTATCAAGTTTGCTTCGAATAAAGAGAAGGGTTGACAACAGTCGTCTCACGGAACGACCAGCTTTGAGCATGCAACACCAATAACATATACCTTCTATTCGAATTCCAGGACGTCACCAGGTGACCCGACGTAGTGCTTGACCCAAATATAAGTCGGACCGTGGTCGCCGCGTAAAAGTGGTTAAAGTGCCCTATGCCTGCAAGCGAGCACCAGAACGCAGGAGCGAGGCTGAAGAGCAATATGCTTGTGCAACGCCAAATTGCTTGATCAATATCCCGAGGCTCGAGAGGCTCCGACCCAATCTTTGTGACAGCAGCGGATGCAGAGATTGGCGACTAAGCCTGTAACCCGGACATGGCTCGTTATGCGTGCAACGGAGGCTTGCTGAAAGCTCTCCTACAAGTCTGCAATTCGACTTGGTCTCTCCTGGTGTAAAGGGTTGCCGGTATGATCCCCACCCCCCAAACCGGTTCGTGACCTAGCAATTTGTGCTCACGCCTTTGTAGGAAGAATGCGTTCATGACGTGAGGGTCGCCATATCATGCGCGGTGTCCAGGCGTCTCTACTCGTCACGCGATTGTTCAAACGCCACGTGTACACCACAAAGGTCGTCCTGCCTGTTGGATTCGGGAGAGCAGCATCCTCCTTTCCCTCCCTCTCTTTATTCCGCCTCAGCAACCCCACTGATGGGCTCTGGTCGCGCAGAAAACACAACCTTGTACCTCACCACCTCCACAATCTCCAGCTCTTCCTCCTTCGCACCATCATGTTCCCCAAGACCACCCATGTCCACATCCTCGACGTCTGTCATTTCTCTCTTGCGCATAACACCATACGGCTTGGGCAATTTCTTGCACTCGCCTGTCATGCGCTGACCTTTGCCAATGTACATGTATACGCGCTTCATCCATTTTGTATCGCTCGGGTCGTTGGTGTCGGGGTTGTAATGTGGGAAGACAAGTTTGCCGACTTGCGTGGAGGGTATGGACGAATCTGTAGGCGTCGGGAAGTGAATTGTTCCCTGGATCTCTACGAGTGCTAAGCCGGAGGGTGTGTGGAGGAGCTGTGGAAGAGGATTCTCGGCGCAAGAGGGTGTTGCGGAAGGTAGGTGGACCGGCACCGACGGCATTTTGAGAGATATGAAATGGAGTAGCGTATGGAATTTGGGATTTCCGGTGACGTAGCTAAGTGAATGTCGTGTGGTGGTGTTGGAGAAAGGCAATCCTCGCGTCGAGAGGTACGCGATACGCTGAAATTTGGTGGGGCGAGCGCGCAAAGGGTCAGCAAAAGGATGATGGTGAGAATACGCCTCTGACTGCCCATGAGAAATCGGGGTTGCATGATCATGACACTCGGAAAAAATCAAATGAGAAATTGAGGCTATTGGTGTATTTCATTTGATCATAGGTTTAGTTTAGTCGTCATGCCGAATCGTCCAGCCCCCCAGTACTGTACCGACACGTCCTGCAGTAACCACGTCCTTTGAACTTTCCCTTGGTCTTGTAAGCAAAAGGCACGAGCGCAGCTCAGGCAGATTTCCCACTACGCCTCCAACTGGAACTAGGAAGCAGACCCAACATGCAATGCAATGTACATCGTGTAGTCGTAAACAAAGTAACTGAGAGTCGTTTTACATCATACCAAGATCTTCCATGGCCTTGGCATAGCTATCCCAATCGGTCAGAGCACCGAGAGCACGGCGCTGGTGTGCGCTGAGGAGCGTAAGGCCGTAAACGTAACTTGCATTGACCCATCCGAAGCTGTGCAATGTTAGTTTGTGAGTAGACGAACGCGTGAGAACAAAACATACCCCTCGCGAGGAACACCCTTGAAGTCGCTGCCTTGATTACCGTACTCGGCCTCCACCTTGTGAGGATCGATCTTCCTCGTGACATCGTACTTTTCCACGACAACGCCGTTGAAGTCAACAAATGCCTTGGTGACCATAAAGAGCCAGCGGTAAGCCAGACGCTGGGCCTCTGCATCGTAGCCGTATCGCTGCATACCGACCCAGGCGAGAATCTGCTGCGGCGCCCAACCAAATGGATAATCCCACTGACGGTTGGGGCGGTCAAGGCCCACTTTGCCGCGCGACTTCTCCGTACCTGAAACAAGTCCACCGAATGCCTCCAGCTTAGGGAGGGCCTTTTCCACAAGAATGCTAGCCTGGCGGGGAGTGGCAAGACCGGACCACATGGGCCAGAAAGTAGTAGCACTCTCGTAGCCGGTGCGTTGCTGCTTGACGGTGTTGTAGTCAAAGTACATGCCGGCTTCTTCGTCCCAGAGATACTTGTCCACCTGAACGCGGCGTTTTCTAGCGCGGCGCTCCCACGTGGCAGAATTCTCAATGTGGCCGGGCTTCATGTCGCCAGTGCAGAATGCTGCTGGGATCTCGAGCTTGTCGCCAAAGTGATTGCGGATACAGCGACCAATGTCGACTTCGTACTTGTAAAGTAGCGCGTTGACGTCGACTACTGCGAGATCTGCCGCGACCCTCTCCAGACGGTATGAAGTGTCGTGGCCGGATTCACGCACAGCGCGGTCATGCAGGAAATAATCGTCCAGTTCAGGCTCCTCGACGCGTCCGTTGTTGTATGCATCGACGAACTCCTTAAATGCCATGCCATGCTTTTCGGCATACGGCATCAAAACGTGGTGGAAGTGGCTGGCTTCCGTCTCCGGTGGCACACCTCTTCCGCCAGGTCGGTAGCGGGTGAGCCCGGTAACGGGGTCTAGGCGAGGCGCGCTCATCCAGACCGAGTGATATTCCTTGATGGCAGCAAGAATGGCCTCGCGTAGGAAGTCGAGGGCGCCAGGTTCGTGCTTGATGCGTTCATAGCATCGCAGAGCCATGTCGGTGAGGAAAGGTGGCTGGGATCGGCAGAGATAGTAGGTGCGGTTTGCGTTGAGGATCTTGTTGTAGTGCTTGATGCAGAAGCAGAAGTGGATGACCATGGACTTGACCAGGTCAACACGATCGTTGACAAGGAGACCGAGCGACTCCATGTAACTGTCCCATCCATAGAGCTCGTTGAAACGGCCACCTGGAACGACAAATGGTAGACCCCTCAAGTCCTTCTTGTTCGTCTCCGGGTCTATCCACTCCTCCATGGCGATGGCCAGCAGCCCAGGTGCCTTGTTCAAATCGCGCACGTAATCGTCATTGTCGCAGTCCTTGTCCAGCCAGATGACATCGAGACGCATGTCGGGATGCTCGCGAGCAATGCGGGTGTAGTACTCGTGCTGCTCAGGCGCGCCCTGAGGGATGTAGATGCGCGGACGTGGGTCGTCGGTCCAATCCTTGGGGTCGACACCGACTTTTGCAATGTTGGAACCATCGATGCGGCGTGTAAGGCCGTCCCAGAAGGAGAATTGGATAAGGCGACTCAGGCGATTGACGGGGTTCTCATTCAACCGTGATTCGTCAAGCACAATGGTTTTGCGGCCGTAGTCTTTGGCGAGTGTGAGCTCCTGGAGCAGGTTCGAGAGCATGTAGGTGCCGCGGACGTCGTGCTTCTTGAAGGCGTTGGAGCCGAGCGTACCCAGAGACAAGGTCTGCGTCTTGTCAGCCATGTTCTGTGCACCAATGCATCACGTCGTACCTTGGGTCCCTTGTCGTCTATTGTGATTTGGTAGTTCTGGTCCGAGTCTTCGCGGGCGAGAAGCTGCTGGAGCGTCTCTTCGACGTTTATTTTGAAGCGGCGAGGCTGCAGCGAGATTTCATCTGGGTTGGTCAGCACCTTGTCGCGTGCCGTGAGTGCTGTGGCAGGTACGTACCGTGACTGATACGCCGGCCAGCAATGGCGCCCTCGGCAATTGGGGCATTGCGGGTGGAATTGTCTACGTTCTGCACTCGATTAGTGCTGCCATGGCAGTACAAGACGGAAGGAGCGCCGCACTCACAGCGGAGTAGGTCCTGGCTCTGGCGTGCTTCCGCGAGTGACTCTCGCCATAGTAGATGTGCGGTGCAGCGTATGGGTCGAGAACAGTCGAGCTTCGGCGGGGCTTGGAAGATTGCGAGCTCATGCTACGGGGGAGGTCGAAGACACCAGTCAATGGGTGGCGGTGGTGGCGGTGGTGGTGGTGGTGGTGGTGATGGTGGTGATGAAGATGGTGCTGTAGCGTAGGTACTTCTCCGGGGTTAGCTAAGACGGTGGTCGAGGGTTGGGGTGGGGAGTGGGGGCGGGACCTTTGTATGAAGATGCTTCAGACTATAGGGACGGAGGAGCAGCTGTCACACGACGATATGCTGCAAGTGCTAGTACGGGTGGCGTATGCGGTGTAGGACTGGAGCGAAACGATGGGGTTTACAATGGGCGGAGGTAGCAGTGTTGAGGGAGTCAAGGCCGGCAGGTCCGCCGATGGCTATGGAATGCATAGCAGCAGGCGTCAATGGGTGGGTCTGCTATCACGATAGGCAATGTCAGACCAGGCGGTGAAGAAGCTGCATTGTGCCAGACTCTGGCGGCGTGACTGCCATGAATGCTTTCTCCCAGATGCTGAGCGGACACGACCAGCGGATCCCGTGCGCCTCGGAACCCCTGGACGTACCTGCCTCCTCCTCATCATCATCACCTGCACCCGTCGCGACTTCCACGCGGGCGCCGAGCTTTGCCGCTCCATCACCAACCAGGCCAGGCCCCACCGGTACGTCATGGCCAGCCATGTTCCTCCCACAATGGGCGTCGTCTTTTCGTGTTGGCGGCCGGCCATCCATCTTGTTGGGCTTTGGTGCCTTGTTGTGCGCAGGAATTTTGTTTTTCTCCTCCGCAGCTTCGGACGCGCCTTCCTCGAGGAGCCTGCGTACGGTGATTGGCTCGGTTGCTTGGTCAGGCGGTGCTTGGCCGTCAGCCTGCAGGACATGATCCCCCCCACGGGCACGGATGGACCTCTGATGCATCTGCTCATGGCCCTCTCCAGTTGTCACAGCCGTCTCTTGATACTTGGTCTCCGGCTCTCCAAACTTGGCCGCCGTCTGCACTTTGGTCTTTGGGTAATGTAGGCCAGCACGGCACAAGTCGCAAGGCACATGTACGCCGTGTTTGTCAAAAGGGCTCGTTGAGTCCGTCTTCTCTTGGTATATATATGTATAAATATATGTACATTAAACACTACAAAGTCGTGCGTGCTTTTCCATTGGTTTTTGAGTGGTTGCGCCATTGGCATCGTGACAAAAGAGATGGTTCCGCAGTCTTGAATGGTATCCGTGATCCCCAACGCCTTCGCTAATAAACATAGACACAAGAAACATGTAAACACCCAAAGGCCAGCCATGTACACGGCTCTCCTCTCCTCTTCTTATTCTTCTTCTTCTGTTTCTCCTTTTTTTAAACTTCGAGTTTCTTCGCCGCCGGCTTTCGGCTCCTCCTCATGCTTGTCCAACTCCACTTTGCTCTCTTGCTTTCGGGCACAGGTACGCCCAGGGTAGACGAATCTGGTCGTGGCATGTCCATGTTGCTACTCCAGCTGCTTGAGGCCGTCTCGAGTGAGGCAGTGTGGGAAGCCGTTCGTGACATGTCGACGCTGTATGCGCTCTCGTATGATCGGAGTTTGGATTTCGGCCTCGATGGCAGTGGTTCTTGTAGTGCGAGGAAGCCAGAGGCGAAGCAGCCGCCGTACGCCTTCAAGACCTCTAATGATGCTGCTCTTCTCAAGGCGATCGTCTCTCTTTGGCTTTCCACGTTTCCGTCGTCTGACTCGGCAAAGTCTCCGTCGTATCGGTAGTAGAGTTGGTCGTCCATTTCACAAGCACTGTCAATCTGTTGCATTGTTAGCAGTGAACTGGTAGAGGCATCCTTCCAAAGTCAAGACATACCTTGCTGTGGGTGGCAGTGTGTGTTCGCAGGTTCTCCTCGGTGAGCTGGACTTGCTTGAAGCAAGTGTCCCAGTTGGGTGTGCGTCCAAGGTTTTGATACATGTTGACGGAGGGAGGGGAAGGGAAGAGGTTGATAGAATGTTCCGATGGATGTTGTTGGTTGTATTGGTGGCCGAGAGTATGGATGCAAGGCTGGTAGTTGGGGCTTTGGGGTTGACTGGACCAAAAGGCTAGGGCGACCAAGTGTTATATACCGAGCGTGGTTTTGCAAGGCATCAGGATGGCATCCACCCCAGCATGCGCCATAGCGCCGCGCTCGCCGATGGACCCCAGGGATCGCGCCCAAAAACGTGGTACGTGGCTGCGGCTCTACCGTTTCCGTCACTCGGACGCTCTGATCAGATCAGCGTTGGTTGCTTTTAGGTGCCGTCTGCGCAAGGGCCCCGTGGCAGATCGTAGTCGACAATCTCGAGAAGCGTGGCGCCTCTGGACGACGCACCTATCACAGGCAGCAGACATGGCATAATTCAAGCCTCAGCCCCTCTTGCTGCTATCGGGTCGCGGACGCCCATCAGCCACGTATTGGGACTTGCACCAGACGCCTCAGCCCCCACCTGCTTCTAATCAGTCTGCTGCCACTCTTGCTCGCACGCCAGCATGCAGCAGCGGCAGCATGATAGTCCAGAACGACAGCTCACCTGACGTAGATAGCGCAACATCTCAATCTGGCGCGGGTAAGCGAGAGCGATTCTGTAACCAAAAGCACCGTGGGCATCTGGCCTCCTCGCACGTTCAACCTTTCGAAACAACAGCAGCTCATGGCCAAATCTCACCGCCTGCCCTGTCATCGCGGTACAAGGCGCCTGGGAGTCGTGTACCCCTCGACCTCACGGACTCGGAGCTAACTGCATGCTTCGAGGCGCCAAGGGCGGTGAGAGTAGTATCTGACAGCTGTTGCAAAAAGCACCAAACTGCCTAGCGCATGCGCGCCCCATGCGCCGAACCATGGATTTGCTACCATGTCGAGATGACGAGGCTGTGAGACTGCCGCCTGTTCCTGAGACGATGCATGGAAGGCCTGGTGCGATGCCTGGTGGGGATGCGACGCAGGAACAAACTTCTGCGCCGCCCTCTTCCCGCCAATCCGCTGCCAGTCGCACGCTTGCGGGCGATCATTGCCAAGCGGCTTTGTGAGTCATGGCCATGTTCCCATCGTCATCGCCATGGCCATCTCACGACTTCGGTCTTTCTCCAAACTATCGCGACGCTCTACTCGAAGCAATAGACTGTGGGCACGCTGTGCAGTCTTCAACATTCAACGCGAAATGCGCCGTCTTCCCACCACCGCCCACCCTCCCGGAGTCAGCGACCACTTCAGCTAGCCAGAGATGCGCAACCCCTGTCCAGGTATACTAGCGTGCAGGCTCGTCTCCCAGTGGCTGGCGCTCACCATGTCCCACCTGAGAGGCCAAACAGTTGCTGTAGATACACGGCTCCTGTCGCTCCGGATCGCGGCCGAGCGAGTAAGCCTTCTCTCCTGCGCGCTGGGTCCATCTGCTCAATCTCATGTCTGATCTCCCGCGAGCCAGGCGCCCATTTGGCCATGTCCCTCGCATTCGGGATTCGTGCAGCTCTGTGCGAGAGACAGTCGGACATCAACACCAACGCTCGTCTCACTTTTCTTGGGACTTGGTACAACGGTAATGAACCCTTTCCCTTTTCTAGATTCACCCACTCGGCATCACACACACAACAACAACAACAACAGCCCAATTGTCATCATCTCATCATCTACCCAACTCGCATTCGCATCATGACGATGCCCCCGTTGATGATTACTCTACACCCTGCTGCCAACACTACAGCATCTTGGAGTTGCCTTGTGGGGAATATTGTGCGAACCCGCAGATTCACCATACGCAGCCTCGCCGAACTGTCAGGCATCATTTCCAAATTAACGAACCCCCGGTCCCGTCTTCCGTGCAAGGACACTTCCACCCTTCTTACCCCACTCAATTAATGTTCAGCACGCCGGCGACCTAATCGCTCGTATAACAGTCATACCCATGATGGAAATCTTTACAAATATCCATATTCAAGATCGCGATTCCCCATCCCAACTGACTCGTTACCCCAGTCCGGATCACCCAGTTCCGCGGCGCAATCTTGGGACTTCTAGATCGCCGAGGACAGATCAGGAGCGGATTACTATGGGATTCAGGATCCCACCCCCAGTCCAATACATATATACACACATTATCATGACAATAGCCGCCTTGTCTTTTGACCCGCCTGCCGGCCAGATCCGCCGGTAGCGCAAATCTACGTGTGACGTCGTACCCGTCTGTAAAGAGGAGCAGTGTGGGCCCCTTTAGAGGGGCAGAGTGGAGATTTGTGCGACTTTATACATGTTTCGGCTCTTCTTCTGCTGCCTTTCTGTCCGATGAGGAAGGGTCGGTTGATCTACGGATCCAAGCCTGGATCCCACAAACGAAAAAGTACAATGGGGAGGTGTGGCGCATGCTTCCACCACCATCATTCGCGACTCGGTGAGTATTCGGTGGAGGGTTCTTTTCCTCCACCTTCTTTCGGTAGTCTGGATTCTGCCACTGCGCGCAGCCATCGGACCTTTTTTCTTCTCTTTCGAGTAATTGCATTTGGGCACACAAGGTGAGTTGGGTCTAGATGTCGTGCGTTCGATCGCAACTTCCTCATCTTCTCTGCTGAATCGGTGCCTTGTGCGCTGTTTGAAATGGCGAGATGAACTGGTGAGAAAGCAAGGTAACGCGAATCTAGAGCTCTTCTTTACATTTACAAATATCAAATCTGTCATGAAGACGGGCGTAGATCTAGACTGCCCACTTTATCCAGGTTATTCCTAGAACTCAACTCCACACGCCAGTCCTCGCTTCATTACCAAAACTCCCCCCCAACCTTACATCTCTCGTTTCGCTTCCATGGCGGGAGGTCAGTAGGTGTTACCATTACATGAACAATTTGCTCATGACCTACCTGCCTGGCTCCTTACTTTGGTACCGTTACTTGATTCGGTTGTTCAAGCAGCACGGCCGTAAACTTCAGCGACATCGGCTAGCCACCTATCCAGGTGCTGTCTGACGTGTAGATGTGGACGTGGCATGTGCATGCGTAGATGTGCATGTGGAATTTGGAAGCGGTATAGCATCGTGTTCGTGTTGTACATGCAAGACCGGTAGAGTGTTGTGTAAAATGACGAGGTTGTTTGGACTAGTTATTGATATCGTGGAGATGACAAGGGATGACAGGTATGAAGAGGTGGGATTATATGTCAAGTTTTTTTGAAAATATGCAAGACGTGTATACTGGGGTTGGATAGGGTCCCCGTGGGGAGATGTGTGAGCCATTTGTGAGGCGGCGTTACTACGGTGTTGAGTGGAGTGACTCTGATGGAGTAGGCAAGGAGGGCATTTAGCCGCGAGGCCATGGTCACGCCACGCCACGTCGACCAACATTGCAAGACTGCGACACCATTCGACTAACTTTTATGGGAATCCACCAAGAACATGCTTCAAGTCTGACATGATCTTCCTACTCTGTTGCCTCTACCGTACTTGTTCTGCGAGCTCTATTTTGTGCACTTGCGGCATCCGTTCTCCTGTAATGGTAAAGACTGGTTGAGTCGCAACAGCGGGAGCACGCGCGCACTCGTCTGGATCCATGCTTGTCCTCCTGTGACACAGGTTTGGAATGCCTCTGAGTATCTCCGCGCATCTTCCTACTGACTGGGCATGTTGGTTTGGTTCCGTAGTATCATACAACTTACGCAACTTTATGATTCCACCTTTTCTCCTCCCCAGTATAGTTCATCGTGTGCACCTCCGCCATTCTTCTTCTCGCTTCCAATTTCAAGTACGGTGGGTGTACGCAGAAGACGAGGAAGGGAATGGAGACAAGGACGCGAGGTGCCGAGGGTAGGTGATCATCGGTTGAGGTAGGAGACTGCTAGTGGTAACGGTTATTGAAACCGAACGTCATGGCAAGGCCCTGAGCATAGCAGCAGTGGCTAGGGTCTAGAGAAGTCGGCGTGGCCGTCTGTTTCACCAATGTACTTGCTATCATCACTGCGGAGAGAGGTTGACTTCGCCTTGCTTTTACACTCGCCCGATCTCGACCTTAGCATATTCAGGGTTCGAGATCGAAATAAAAAATGTTGAAGACCCTGAGGCTGGCCTTTGTGTTGTTTCGTCTGTTGAAACATTCGCTGCGAACGACTTGCCTCGCACTGTCCTCTTGCTTCCCCGTTACCAGCCATCGGTTGTTGGTCTTTTGTTTTCGGCACGTCCATGGTACGACGTTTAATTCAGGGTAAGATGTTGTTCTAGGCTTCCAGGAGGCTCTTGCGGTGTCTGTCGTCCAGAACACATGGTACTGTGCGCTTTGACGAGCGAATAATGCCGGCCGTGATTGTGATTTTGATGTTTTGACTTCTAGATGGACCGTGAAATGCGTGGAGCACATGTATACAACCGAGCGATGGCTCGCTACCACAGACTTTTTCTTCAGCTCAGGGTCCATGTTGATTTATTCTCGCGTTTTTGTTCAGACAAGCAAAGATGACCTGCATCCCGGTACACAAGTATGAAGCTCGCAATACAGGCACAAGTGCGTGATATCTGGAGATCGTGAAGTTCATGTTTCGGAAACTGATATCATGAGAGGGCCGACCAGGAAGATTCGAAAGACACTGCGGCATAAGTGAGCGCACGGGTATGAGCAGCAAAGTATGTATCCACAAACTGTGCTCGAACGAAGCTTAGCGGCCACGGAGTTGGACTTGGTGTCCTGAACAGGCGTAACTTTTGCAACACTGCCAACTTCTGCACGTTGCGACGCGACGGCGGGTACCATCTCCTGGGTCTAGCTCTTAGCTGGCCGCCGTTTGACGTTCGTTTTGTAAAGCGGTAGTTCTGGGTGGCTCTATACTTTGGCTCGGCAGTACCACACCCTCTTCCTCAAGCTTCCCAACTTCATACTTTTTTTCTTCGGAGAAAATGTATCTGCCAAATGACGAGGAATGCTCGTCAGTCGATATTCGCTTGTGGGACTCGGCGGAATGTTTTCAAAGGCGACATTAGAGCATACACTGAAGTTGGACTGGTTGAAAAGATGTACGCGGTTCGGGCAACCCAAGGTTGACGCCAGGCACACTAGTACAAACTCATTCACTCGAGTTTAGCACGGAAGCGGTACACGCGCAGCGCAGCATTCTGAATGAGGATGAGCAAAGTGCATATACCGTCGTGAGCTTGATAGCCTCTTCGCGCCGTGCCACATGCACACTCGCCCTTTCTTTCCTTTATTCTTACGACTAGGGTCCACACCAACTCTAGCAGACCCTCAAGCACCATTTACCCCAATACGAGCTCATGTCCCTCAAACATGCTAGCGTGAAGCGAAGAGGTCGATCAGATTGCCTTGCGCACACCTTCTACATGTTTTCTTATTACGTATCCACATGGCTCCGTGCCAGTTTACTTTTTGGAGCATCACCAGCCTCACCGTAATTTCTCCTCCTGCAGGAAACTGAACCCAACACCTCCTTTGCGACTACTGCATCTAAACACTGACCATGACTGTGTTTAGCCATTGCGTCCAGCCTCATTCGGCATTTGCGCTTTCGGATTGGGAACAGGATGGCTACGAAGGGTTAGCACCGTCTGCTAAAACCCGGCTTGGTTTAAACCTCCCGGAATAGTCTCAGATCGCGGTAAATGTATTGACATGGTTTCCGCTTGGTTAATGTTGTAATTGTCCCGAATCTGCGAACAACGCGCTGCACAGGTCAGTGGAGGCATGTGCGCCTCTTCCCCGCGACTTCCAACCTCCTTATTCTTACCCTCCGCGTCGTCTTCCTAAGCTCATCATTGCTTCCAGTCTCCTGAGTGTCATCATCTGCAATCTGACCTGTTATTTAGCGCATCACACTTGGATGGTACACAGAGGTTGTGTGGGTTGCTACGAAGATTGGGACGCGGTGATGAATCGCTGCATGTTAGCTGGTCGTGGTGATGACAGCAAAAGACGAGACTGGAGACGACAAAGGTATAGACCAGGCATACTGACATCTGGCACAGAACCAAAGCGGAGACGGAGGACACATGTGAGAAGAGGTGCAATCTAACAAAGTTGGATATTTGAACCGTACCCCAACGCCGCCCAAGACATTCCGTAGTTGAACCCAAACATGCTATTACTACAATGATACGCACACTCAGAAGACGCTGATGTAGTTACCAATGCGCTCCTTTTGGTTCTGCGCGATGCACTCGGCTATCCATGTAATGTTACGGATTTCCTACAGACGATGTTAGTTAGCGTACTCTCTTTGCAGTGAGATTCCAAAGCATACCTGCTCGCGCAGCTTTACCCATGCATAGACGATGGCGTGAGTGAACTGGTGGGTGAATGCGAGCTTCGAGATTTCCATCTCCTTCTGGTAGAAGAGGTCCTCTAAACTCCTCGTCTCACCACCAACCCCACCGGCCATGTTGCCTACACCACCGCCGCCACCTCCACTGAGACCGGTCTGGTCAAAGAACATCTTGTAGTCAGCGACGCTCTCAACGGCGATGCGCACACCCTCGACATCATCTGCCCTCGATAGCATCAGGGTTCCCTCTGGATATAGCTTGCCGAAAGCTGGGTACAACTTCTTCCTGTCCGCTTTGGAAAGCTCGGTACCGAACGAGTTGAGGGAAATGTTGATGCTCCTACGGTCGGCCTCGAACTCCAGGACTTCGGACATGACGTCTGCAGTGGGTGTTCCGGCGATGTCAGAGCAAGAGTTGATCCACTGGTGGAAGTCCTCCAAGTAGTTCTTGTACAGGGTGTTGCGGATAATCTCAATGTTCAGTTCGTCGAGATCCTGGTGGCTGAGCGAGCCCTTGAAGTACGGCGCAAGCGGTGTCTCAATCAAAACGGAGTTGTAGAGTTCTTCGATGTTGGTTGCCACGCACAGTACCGGCATAGTCTCGAACCAGCCGAGTGGGTGACACCTCTCCAGCAGCTCTCGCGTATCCCTCTCGTGCAGAGTACCCGTAATCAGCAGCGCGACGTTGTCGATCATGTATCCGTACGTGAGGTATTCCATAAACTTGGAGAGAGAGCCGGTCGCGTTGGCCTGCAGATAGCGGAACTCGGCCACGAGCTTGTCGGTGGTCTTTGCGGCGAGGGCAGACGTCGACGGGTTCGGGGGCAATGAGTTCAGGAAGTCGCCGTACGCTGGCGAAAGCTGGAGTTTGACATCTAGACCATCGTTAGAGAGGCCCCAAAGGCAACGGCGACTAGATATGATGTACCGTCGATGGTTTCGCACTGGGTCAAGTTGCTGTAGTTCTGGCTGGTGAGCAGTGCATTGCGGTAACCGCGCACGATACCCTCAATGTAGCTGCGGCACACTGTCAGACGGGCACATGGACCAGGAGAAGGCAGTGGTATGCGACATACCCGTATTTGACGTTGTAGTAAAGGCCCTCCATGGTGCTGATGCTGGCTGCTGTCGACGGTCGCAGGCAAAGAGCTCCAGCTTGGTCGTCATGCCAAGGCGTGGTCCGTGTCGCGCCTGGTGCTGGGGTGTTAACGCGCTAGCCTCAATGGCCGGCGGTGCAGTGACAACTTTCTTAACTCCATTGCAACTTCCTCTGCCAACACACTCCAACACGACAAACCATCCCAACACACCCGAGCAGCTGCACCTCGCATCAGCTCCTCTACTGCTCACTGGCAATTGCATCCCAACTGCCTCGTACGTCACTGCTGCTGTTGCGCATCGCTCTTGCTGACCTCATTCGCAGCGTAATGTCTACCACCACACGGCGCAGTACGCGTCGCACCGCCGCGGCGGCGGCTGCAGCCACCGAGTCTTCGCAGCCCGCCTCAAGGCAAAGCTCACAGTCGGCATCGCCTGCTCCAGAGCTGGCGCCCAAGAAGAAGCCCGGTCGCAAGCCCAAGGCTGCCAGGGTCGAGTCGCAGGCCGTGACGGAGTCGCAGCAGACAGTCATAAAGAGTCGCGCTACGTCACGCGCAAACGCCGCTCCCGCCGTCACGACCAAAACGACCACATCAACAACTGCAGCAACAACCACCACCACCACGGCGGCGAAAGCTCCTGTTGTGGCTAAGAAGCTCACGAGAGCCGCTCGCGCGGAACTGAAAGCGGCCGGCGTAGAGGCTTCACCACAGCGCAGTTTAGAACAGACGAGACCTGCGAAGCAAGGCCGCGGCACAGCCCGGCAGAAAGTCACCGGCGAGAAGCGCAAGGCAGTTGCCGCAAAGCTGGCGGCTACAACCGTTGAGAGCAGCGAAGACGAGGCAGCTGTCGACAACGAAGATGGCGTGGGCCTCTTCTTCACCAAAAGTAAGCACCGTTTTCTCTACACCAATCCGCCCCCAGAGAACGCAATCGACAATGAGATCCTCAAAGAGAAGAACGCGGAGCAGCTCAGGGAGATTTACCACCTCCGCGCCCGCGTGACAGACACGGAGACTCGCAACCAGAATCTCGCCGAGATGCTGTGTCAGAAAGACCGGCAGATGGTCGAGTATGAGAGCGAGAACCTTCGTCTGCGCATAGAAAATACGCGTTTGCATACAAGTTTGCGAAACCTTCCACGTCATAGCTACGGTTCTCCGGCTAACGTCAATTACGCAGAATTCGACAGTGAACTAGTAGGAATCAGCGAGTCATCTCCAGCACAGGGTGTGTTTGTAAATGGCAACGAGGAAGCTCTTGCGCTCCTCCACAAGATCGAGAGCAACGCCAAAGAGAGCAGACGTGTTGAGCCGTCAAGCAACCATAGTGAAACATTCTCAGACAATGACGTCGGCATGCAACCTTCACCGCAGCAGTCTGTTAAGAGAACCTTTCAGGAGGTCTCAGCAACACCTGATCGCCCAGTCGCATCCCCATCCAACATCTTCACCAGGTCTTTCTCCGCCATAAAATCTCGTCTTTTCTCCTCGACTCCCAAACCTCCATCCACCCCCGAGGTTGCTTCACCTACCGTCGCGAAGCCCCTACCACCCCAGAACACGATGACTGAAACTCTTTCACTCCCACCCACACCTGTCGGCGAGCGTGTCAAGACACCAAGAAAGAGGCGTGCGCCCGCCAACATGTTGATGAATCTCTTACTCAAGGGTATCGACCGCGAGGACAGGCATAAAGCAGAGGAGTGGGTCAAGCAAATCATTCCCGAACTGAGGAACGATCTTGCCTTCCGCGAGAAGCGCAAACGCCTCGAGACACCAGTCTTGTGCAAGGACTTGTCAAACTTCCCCTCAGCTAAGCCTTGGGAGACTGGCTTCGGCGATCCACTCGGTGATCTGGACGATGAAGACGAAGTACCAGTCTGGGCTGTCTACCTTGATATCGTGGCTGAGGAACAAGAACACGCTGCCAAGAAGCACAAGAAGACCCACGATGTCGCCATGAGCGACGATGAGGTTCCCACCATTGACGAGCAATTCGCCGCTAGCAACAGCGCGCGTACTTCTCCTAAGCTCTTTGACAGCCATGGCCAGTCTGCCTCCATCCGTGACTTCCACCCTCGGCGTTCAATCGACCCTTCACCCATGTTCTCCAACTCCGTTTCACACAACACTGGTGGTAACATCTTCAGCGAACTTCAAGGACACGACACTGCAGCAGAGATTCGCGAGAAAGATCGTGAAATCCTCAAAAGTGCGACCAAGCAGACCACCGAGAGCGCCCACACCCATAATCCTGACATGGGCTCATTCAGCGTTCCTGATGACTCTGACGAAGAAGATTCCCCAATGGGCAGCGAGACCTCTGATACCGAGGCCACCCCAATTTGGACCCAACCACCACCACCAGCCCCAGTTCCTGCGCACGCTCCACTGCCAGGGGGGTCCACAGACGATGTGCCCCCAACACCTGCCCGTCAGCAGCCAGCAGATGAGATTGAGCGCCAGCGCCAGAGACTTATGAAGCACACCCCTGCTAAGCCTTCTCGTCTCCGAGAGGCAACCTACCCTTCACCAAGCGTTCTTTCGGACGCTGGCAACGAGTCGCTTCTTGCTGCCACTCCCGCACAGATGGCTGCTTCTGTAGCCAACATGGCCAATATATTGGACGATATGCCCGTAGCGGAGATGATCGAACTTGACGAGGAATGTCAAGCCGCTTTCGACGAGCTCATCAACAGCGAAGAGTACCAGCAAAAGCTCACTGCTGAATGGCAGGCTCCTATCCTTACCTACGAGTCAGATGAGGAGGAGCCGAGCCCTACGTCCCCTTAAAAAATTGTTCTTATTGCATTGTTTTTGGCGCTTCTCATCCTTTCTACGAATCGAATACGATTAGCTGGAACCAGATTCCTCGCCTACGGGCAATCTTCATCATTGTATAGCGTTCTTTTGTGTTTACATAGCCATGCGTTCTCCTCAAGTGCATGGTCTCTGATGGGTTGGAAGGGACATTTTCTCGTTGGCGTTCTCCAGGGGCATAAAACATGGATGATTGACGACTGCTGTATACCCCTCGCGGCCCTTGTACGGTCGGACTAGGCGCAAGTTTTAGCCTAGTTACTGCGTTGCTTACCTGTTTTCTATAGTCGCGTGTCTTGAATAGTTCTAATAGTGATTGAGAAACTCATGCGTTTTCATTTTGAGCGAGATGATGATGTCAGTCCGATGTCTTGACATCGAGGCTAAAATGCAGGTGATGGAAAGAAAAGATCTGAAGCACTCAGGGTACTTTCCTTGCTTCGATGAGATCATTTCGCTAGTCCCGGAATTCCATGTCGTATCATACAGTCGTTGTGGGTTAGTCGACCGGAGTGTTTGCATGCACCAATCTAGTACCCAAGTCAGAACATGCGATTGAGATACCAAAAGCTGGTCGAAACGCATTCGCGCTAGATTCAAGATCAAAACGACAAGAGTGGGATATTTCCATCCTCCATAATCCTACGCTTCTCCAAACCCTTCCAAACCAGCGCGCCTTTGCCCTTCCGATCATGATTGGGACCGTATATGGCTGTCGCCTAAGCGAAGATCATGTCCAGGGTATGGCATGGGCATACCAGACTACCACAAGATGGACCACATACCCAAGAAGAAGTCTTCTGAGGCCGCCTGGTATCTCCCATGCACTCTGGACGACAAGGGCAGAGTGGAGTGGGGCAAAGGATACGCCATCCAATAGATGGACACAGACAAGTGGTCTCAGGTGTCAAAGACGGCACCAAAGGAGGTAGCCGAGGACGTCCGAGGCCAGTAGGCATTCAACAGCATGACTGCTGGCTTGAATATCTACCTCCAAGGCAAAAGAGTGGAAGAGGAGGATGCTCGATGCCATACCAAGCACCTGTTTAAATTTTGCGGCCGCAATGCTAAGGACAAGATCAGTGAGAATATCAACAACAAGATTCGAAACAGCCGCGCATGGAGAGGCTCAGCTTCCGTGAGAAAGCCGAAACGCTGCAGGGAGTCCAATTCGGTAGACTACAAATCCAGCATAGATAACCACAAAGTTGGTAAAGCAAGTTGCTGACGTAGAAAAGGTTGTGGTGGTCGAGAAAGCCCACATGATGAAGAACCGCAACAGCTTCAACCGAAAGCTGCTACTCAGCCTTCAGGCGTCGGAATCTGCAGGCAAAAGCCAAAACGCAATGCCGCAATGCCTATGCAGAAGGCTGCATTCGACAATCTTTGATCCGTGTGTAGAAGTTGATGCGTGGTGCGGCATTCGGTTCCGAGCCTTGATTCGGAGCAGCGGTTCTAAAGAAATTCCTTGACGACCTTTATAATGACGAATCCGATACCGAAGATGACAACTATTAAAATGGCCAGATAGTCCAAGTTGACGATGATACCGTCACTGATCCGGATCGTGTTGAGGAGGAAGAGGAAGAGGAAGAGATACACATGTGAGACAGCAGTGACTCAGACTTCGCAAAAGTAGACAGCACCCTCTCACATAAGCTTAAAAAAGCATACACGGCCCCAAAGACCTTCCTATACTGGGAATGGTGCACGCCTGTCGGGAACCGATAGGAAGTCGATAATGAAAGATCTATGTAAGAGGGACAACATACATAAAGTTAGCAAGAAGCGCAAGGCTGAAGAGGAATCTGCGCACAAGACCAATGATGCCGATGCCGATGCCGATGCCAATAACAAGTCTGCCGAGAAGAAGACCAAGACTGATAAGTGAGGCGGGGGGAAGACCGGCACAAGGCAGACGTCCGTGTGATTACGAGTCCCAGCATTTCTAAGCCAGCTGCGGCTTCCAGGCTTTCCAACAAGTTTGCAAGGGAATTTAGACGTCCATGACGGGTCCTGCGGCTACTCAAGCTGCTGTTGAGTCTCGGTTGAAGTATAGCCAAACCTGGTAGGGACACCACCTCCTTCTAGCTTTGACCCCTTCACGTCTTTCAACTAGCTGTATATTCTACACACTCCCTTTGTGTAGGTTTGGGACAATCGATGGCACTTGGAACCGTTCAATAGAGGGCAAGCCTTCATCGTGCTTGCGAAACCGCAAACTACTGTATGCGCAACCAATCGGCCTTTGCGACATGGCCCGTTCTGGTGGTATTAGAACTCCGCGATCTGTTCCGCCGATGAGGATGCTTATCTAGTCGTATTTTGTATGAGTGTATTGGTGCTCAGATTGGGTGGAGGGTTAACATGGCACAGATTTGGATCGTTGGAGATAATGCAGTACACGATCGAACAACACAATATGTCCTGTAGACGTTGAGAGAAAGAATATCGTCATTCTATTCTCTCATGGACTCACGAAGAGCAAGCGTAGATGGATGAACGGCGCGAAGATTGACAGATCGCACGTAGCACTTTCGTCTCAGCTGGAGAATGTCAGTACAGCATGAAGAACGGAGCATCTTCGTCTTTGCATACTTCTTGTTCAGGTGCAAAAACGCCACCCTAGAATGACTGGAAGAAGGCAGGGAGAACTCCACATTGTGACGTTCAAGGAGCTTGCCAAGGTTTTCGTGAGGCTCACAAGTCCGACTTCGGGATAAGCAAAGTCAAGTGGGCCGGCTCGCCAATCTCCAAAGATCGACACATAAAATGTTCGAGCTTTTACTGTGTCAACTATTGGTCGCCTTACTTCGAGAACAATCAATTACACATATCAATCCAGATGTTTCGTTTTTGCAGAGACACGTTGTTCGGCTCGGCAAGGTCGTCGTGTGTTGAAGAAAGTGATTCGGATCCTGGGCGCAATCGGATCGGCAAACAGGAATACGATTTTGGAAATTGTAAAGCCTCACTTTTTAGATAGCACTCCCTGTGAAGTTGTGTTCACAGAAGATTCCGGCAAACACTGGTCGGTCAGAGGATCCTGTAAAGAGTTGCGAACGATGTGCTGCATGCATCACATCGGGATCAGCAATGATGACCACGCATTGACCGGAGCAGTTCACGTGGCACGTGAGATCAACGGTTCATGCTCGAAACGCCGCTCCTATCGAACTCATACTTAATGCTGTTTTCAGTGGAATCGCAGGCTAAACCTGTGTAGCTCAGTGAGGCGGATGCGAGCGCTATTGCCGTCTTGTTGTCCTATCGGCACAGACGAGTATATCCCGCCGCCGTCACTAAGCTCATGAAGCCTTGTGGACTAAGCAGGTCTTTGTTTGTCAACGAGAGACCAGTCGTGTCCATTCCTCGGATGAAGCGTCTGTCATGGGTAGGCTTTTACAGCTATCGGATCTCAGCCGTCGTGTTAGGGCATCGGTGTGGAGGTATGATGAAGCTGACGTGAGTAAGTGTCCCGAAACAGCTCTCACTTGAAAGGGTTTCCTTGCTCAAAGAAAGCCCAGATGACCGCACGTCGAAGTCAGTGACACAAGTGATGCCAAAAGCCCCACTTATAGTCCTGCTGGTGCTGGCCCATATATTGGTGGCTCTCCGTCTCCGGTGTGCAGGCAGCTGATAGGAGTGTTTCTTCGAAGGAGCATCGCCCGGCCTAGTCGCACCCCGGTGAAGATTATGGATCTCAGCCAGCAGATCCTTGTACAATGACTAGCTGGCTGGAGGGAGACGATGTCGTCAAGGTTGTCGTCTCTAACAACCACAACAAGAGAGTGATCCTTATCAATGCCCGGTGAGCAAGCTCCTCTGCGTGTTAATGGACACATGGCTTCTCAAGGCCAATCGCATGATAGTGCTGAGGGATAGCCCGACTGCTGTCCAGAATTATGGTTTCAACATCTATGACAAGTCGTGGGGTCTGAGGAAATTGACATCTGAATACAAGAGCTGTCCTTGGCCAAAAGTGGTCGCCGTACCTTGCATATCAACTCCTACATGATCTTCCGTACCTGAATGTGTTTTCCACTGACACTAGTTGCAGCACTCGTGTGCCGCTCGAAAGTCGCCTATGATACTTCTGCATAGTCACGATAGGTAGACGCTTTCCGGCCTTGCGTTAGTTGCGGAGTTCCTCGGGCTGCGCCATCTTCCGCCAACTTCCAATAAGGTCGGTGAAATAGACGCACCGATTCGACTATGGCGGGATTACGCATTCGTCGTGGCAGGGGTACCTTATGCCCGCAAAGAGGCCGGAAACCAGGTTCTCCTTTAAGGTCACAGCCCACGCTGCATCATGTTGTCTCATCCATCGAAAGATATGACGTAAGGATAGGACGTCGTGAGGGCATTCTCTTGAGAGCGGATGCAAGGTGAGCTGGCGTATGAGGGGGCTGCAGGATAAAACCTGCGGGGTAGCCCGGTACATAGTGTACAGTACTGTACTGTAGCTACAACGATGCGATGCTTGTTTTTGTAATCGAATCTAGACGCTTGGATGTTGGGCATTGGGCACATGTTCGTGCAGTCGCACACGTGTACACGACTTGTGCGGCGGTTCTAGAGCCGAAAACACCGTCACGATGGAGCTCAGAGGACGATCCTTTGTTTTGGAGAAATGATCCACGCTCGGCCGAGTTTTGTTGGGTGTAGGAGATGATGTATGCCGGCGTAAACAAATGTCATGAACGCCTCAGATACAACAGCTTCACATCCGAAGCGATAGCGAAAGGCGTTGCTGAGCACATCCTTCTCGCCATTGATGGTACATGCCGTAACCCATCCACCCTTCTCAGTAGCACCGAAGTAGATCGTTAATGACAAGCGGGGTAGACCAGACTTGCCTCACAGTTAGTTAGAGTATGCTCGCCACATCGTGTTGGCGCTTAGTCCGTCTGCCGTAGAAGGAGCCCAATTACTCGGGTACCGTTGTTGCGTCAACCAAGATACATAATGTGGATTCTGTAGGGTCTCGGCTCGGATCTTGGAGTATTTGGGACTTGGAATATCCTCGTAGCTGGATGCATTCATACCCAGTGCGTCGCGTGCCTGGAGGGATCTCCCTGATGTGATCGCATCCTTCGCTTAGTGGATCTAGCGGTGAGACTACTCTGGCCGAGTTCAGACACCGAGATAGCTCTGCCACTTTTTTTTCATGCAGTGCGATTATCGTGGGGTGACTGAGTGTCATCTATCGTGCAAGCTCAGCCGGGGTATTGATCGGCATTGGGGGTTTCCGCAGGGATGTCTCTTATGTACAGTCGGTTGGACTTGGAGGAACAACATCAGCCGGCTGGCTTGGATCTCTGCAGGAGGGTGTAGAGGGAACGACGCCTCCCAGGTGTCTTCGGAGAGTATGGTGGCAAAGAGATCGCCTTTGAGCATCCGTAGTTGTCCTGACAGAACACCACCCTGTAGACGTGGCAGCTGTGTTGGCCGCTTCAGATATTAGCGCCGAGTTGTGAAGCATATGGAAACGGCTACAGTGTTTCCAAGAGTGACAGATATACCAGACGATGCAGCGGAAATATTGTGAGTGGTCAATCCTGGAGGGTGCTGCGCGACCCGGTCTTAGTCGCTGCCCAATGGCGATGATTGGGCTTCCGAGGCGAACAATGAGGCGAACGTCAGTGCGCGTCCACGCCCAACGGAGGGACTTGATCGCAGCCGATGCATCGCATCCTCATCCGGACTGGAGCCGGTGTAGACAGAATGTATGCAACCGACTAACCAGTCGCAAGGCTGTCGGTCAGATGTATAAGTTTTCCGCGCGCCCAACCTTGCCATCATTTCCCAGCGCGCGAACACATAATACACCTAGCACATACATACCCTGTCGACGTGATTGCTTCAACGCAAACATCATGGCTGTTCCCAACTCGTACTTCGTTCCAGGCTTCGGCATCTCAAGAGCCGTCATCCAGAGCGAGATACGCTATCATTGCGGCCCGGATGCAATCGTTCGACCCTACACCTTCCAGGGACGTGACGGTTTTCTGATTACCACCATTGGACCACCATTGACCAAGGTAGCTTGACTCTGCCATAATACTGTGCTTAGAGGCTGATTTGACAGGCGCAAATCGACGATCTGAAGTTGTCTTCTCTAGAATACGAAGAGAAACAGTCTCGCATCGCCGACGAGTCCAATGTCTTCGTAAACGCACCTATCCCAATAAATCAACGGATACGACGAAGTACATGATCACCCCAGATAAGACAGCTGTGGATTTCGCTTCCATTCCCGGTCTAGGAGTTCGAAGAGCTTTCGCCCTATACCCATATTTCCACGTGTTATACGTTCAATCTCTTTCCGTCAAGTCTTCTTTAGCGTGCATGTCTTCCCTGGGTGGAAATGAGTCGATGAGCTTATGGTATACGGGTTCATAGGATGTTTCAGTGTTTTGACCTGGCGTTCTTGGTTGTTTTTTTCTTCAGAAATGGGTAATGCTAGCCACCACGTTACTGTTGGAAGAGTGCAGCAAGATGTATTGTAGCCCCAATGTAAAAAGCGTCTGTTCATTTATTATATTCGTCGATACGTCCGTAGATGGATATGCATTCGTCCCAACACATCATGTTTGCCTGTCATGGACTAAGTTGCTGCATGGACCAGATTTGGAAGCTCTCGTTTTTGGTGCAAGGAAGTATGCCGACGTCTGCCTCCAGTACAAGTGGTTTGTGGGGGCGTTTTCGAAGCGGGCTCAGCCATTGCTTTTGCTGATTCTGGCAGCTGGTTATCGGCTTCTTGTCTTCATGCCTTGCCAGGCGGCCAGGGCGATGGAACTTGATGGGCGGAAATGCGAACAAAGAGTGTCGTCTCAGCACTTGGGCACCCGTCCCATCATGTACTCACCAGCCATCTTGGCCATGGGGATCTGGATGAACGGATTGGTGCCACGTCGCCCGTCGAATGCTTGAAAAACACACACGCAACGAAAGCAATCAAGGGCAAAACAGGCGGCGTTGAGTTGTTGAGTTGTAGTGATGAGGCGGAGCGTGAGCCGCTTCCAGGAAGCAGGAACGAATGACGTGTGATTGGTCTGTGTGTAAGCGAGCCAGAGGTCGGTGAAGTGTCGTCACAACACAACGCAGCATTCGTCACATCACGACCTGAAACAGCGCATAGGCACAGCTGGTCGAGATCGTCTGCGCCAGTACAGATCTCAAGATTAGGCTCTGGCTCATAGTTGCGCAGATCTGGCTTCGGACGCGTGAGTCAAATCGAATTTTGCACGAGGCTGCTTCCTAATGTGGCCCTGAAGCATAACACAACTCAGAGTAATCTCATAGTCTCTACAACTAGCAAACTAGTTCAACCGCTCCCGAAATTGTGGAAGTTTTACGATCATCTTGTTGGTGTCTGACCGAATGCCAACCCCTTAGTTTTCTGCAATGCCCCTAACTTGTTGAAGACTAGTTGAATCCAACGGCACTGAGAAACTAATGGATGATTTTTCACTTGGTCCTTTTGACGGTCATTCGTTGCATCTTCACGGCCCGAGTGCCAGAGGGTAGCGGTCACATTCGGGACTAGATTCGCGTGTTGGATGTGTCTATCTAGCCTTGCTGCCGGAAGCCCACATGCCCCGCATACCCACTTCCTCGCAGCATACATCCAGAGCATCAGGCTGCAGCACCATCATTTTGCAACCCTCGTTATGAATATTGTAATTTCTCGATGTGTCATCAAACAGCTCAGTAGCTGCGAGTCTTGGCACTTTGGCGGGTTAGTTAGCCTTATCCCTCCACCGCCATCAGCCCTTACTAACATCCCTCTCAGAGTGGTTAACGCGCTGGCCTGCTAGTCCTTCACCGGAAAGTTAGCCAGTTCCTTCGGGAGCGTGTGTTCGAATCACACAGGTGTCGCACCAACCAATCTTTTTGCACATTCCGACGTTTTCTGAATACAGGGTGTGAACTCTTTTTGCACCTCGAGAGGGTCGGAAGTGCTTTATGAAAGCATCAAAGCGAGAGCGACACCGACTGTATTCAGCATGACATGCGTGTGATATCCCTTCACCCATATACCATTGTGCGTTCATGGTTTCGCACCGATTTTACGATATAACATGTTTTTGCATTGTACTGGGTATAGTATGAAAAAGGCAGAACACAACTCCCATCATGGCTTTTAGCCGTTCCCTGTATTACCTCAACGCCGTCCCAATGCTTTTCCCGTGCGTTCAGCAACTCTCAAACCGAGCTAGGATACATCATAACCCTGAGACTAGCACCAAACGACTTTGGCGGGAGGTTGTTTGCGAATGAAGCACGAACAACACCCGAGTTGCCTGTAGTTGAATTAACGTGTGTTCCTTTTGGTCTGGGAAGATGTACGAACCATGCGTCCTGCGGATCTTGCCCCAGATCACGCGAGGACCATCCTCTTTGCTGCCTGCAACGCGGTAGACGTACGCGACGCGCTTGCCGAGATACCATTGCGCATCCTGCGTGCTGTCGACGCCCTCGAGCGCAAGAAGGCTCACGTTGGGGTTCGTGTTGCGCTTGCCGCGCTGGTAGCTGACATGGCGGGCTTTGACGTATACTGTACACATTGTTACTATGTGCACGACGTAATCCACAGCCGCTGTTACTTACGACGGTGGCTCTTTTCCGAAGACATCACGATTATGGTACTTGTTTGTTGTGGTGCTTGAGATGGCTTTTTTGATCAATTGGTGCGCGTTCGGTAAACTGCTTACTTAGCGTTTACTATGGGTCGTCAAAGTTCAGACCACGACACCAATGTACATCACCATCTGTCCCGCCTAATGATTTCTACCTTGTCGTGTGCTAGCAACGCATCAGTGAATGCGCGACTCGATAAACCATGCTCGCAAGATATTCCTCCACGCAGTGGCGGCGAGCACTCCCAAACACAAGGCTGAGGACGCAGCATCAGCGCCATGTTTTGACTCGAAGAAGAGAAAGAAGCATGATAAATAGCGGATACATGACAAGGGTTCGATCTTGACAGAGACTTTCAACTTGCTTCTACCCAATTTCGGAGGAGGCTTGTTACGATAAAAGTGTAAGGTGGGAGTGACGCGTGGGATCGAGTTCAAAATCCCATACGTACCCAAACGAGCAAACGAGATAGGGCGTTTTCGCAAATGCCAGTTCACATCGTTTGCCGCGCCTACACCGACACCTCTAACTGCCGACCCCGCCTTCTAGCAATAGGCAACTTAGCATCGTGCGTCGGCTTCACAACACCTATCGCACATGACATTCGTCTATTTGGTACCGAAGCATGGCTTGACACACTAAGCCCACCGTCTTCGGGAACCCCGACGATCCCCTAGTCTCGAATAAGCCCTGGTGTGCGGGAAGAAGGTGTAAGCGAACAGTACAGCTGGAATCCTTGTTTGACAAAGCGATGCCGAATGCATGGAACTTGGAACCGCGGATATGATGCTGGGCGGTGCATGGTCGTGCATGGTCGTGCATGACATTTCTGATGACGGTAGTCTTGTGCGATCGATGTGAAGCCTCTAATAGCAACTGCAGCGTTATTGCACTTTGGCTTGAGAAGGTTGCGTCTGAATGTGATAGGTATGACTGTTGTCAAGCGCATCAGCACACGTTACTACGATCCAATGTAGCAGACTTCGTATGCTAAGTGTCTGTCCTACGATTAACGGCTTAGTAGAAGCTCCGTTACATGTCATCCACGTGCATAATCGGTCGGCTCCGCTGTGTAGGATTCGATGGTACGAACTCGACTTGCAGGTGTTTATCAAGCCGAAGGTTAGTGCATACCGCTAAAGACAGTTAGCTGGAGGTATCTCAACTGCTCTTGCCTGTGCTCTCGCTTCTTGGTGAGGGGTGATTAGTAAGGGCATGTCTTCATGAGAGGGTGTTGAACGTGTTTGGATACCAATAAAAAATAATCTAATATTGACATGAAAAGAAGCAAAAGGACGAATGGAATAGAAGAGCTCAAGAGAACATAGGACATAGTATGCAGCCTAAAAGCAGCCACTGTTAGCAGATGAGGAAGGACAAAAGAAACACTCCAAAAACGGTCCTTTGCTCAAATATCCCCGAAGTTTCCTATGCTTTTGCTATGCCATTTTTCGCATGCTTGTTGACTTGTCGACCAGTCGCTCAAACTTCCCAGAAGAGAGGAGAATGTCCAATGTACCAAAATAATACAGACGCCAACGCCAACGCTAAAGCAGGCCATAATCCAAGGCTATCCCAAAAAAGCAAAGTATGTGCTTTCCGAGCAGTGTGACCAGCACCAGAAGTGGAAAGGTAATCGAGTGGCTTAGATATAGTAGGATAATGCGCAAGCACAACCTGCCACTGGAGGATTGTCTGACGAAAAGTGTGTAGGGAAATGATGCAGACAAGGTGACCGGGTTCACCGTGGTACAAAGTAAGTGAAAGTAGGCGTGGAGCGTTCCAGTAAAGCAACCCAGTAAGAAGATGGTACCATGCGTTCGGGTTCGATGTACAGCGGGGAAGTGTCGTCGGTATCGCAAATGCTCATCGTCGAGACATGAGTATCTGTTGGATCTGCGCCAGCGATGGATCCTCATTCAGCCACTTGCCTTGTGCGGCATCCGCAGCACGTAGCGTGTTCTCGACGTAAGCATCGCTAATTGCGAGGAGCTCCTATAGCCCAGTTGTCAGTGGAGGTTTTACGAGGAACAGCAAGGCTCATTCAACGTACATTCCTCATCGTGGCATCGGCTTGCTGAAGTGCACCCAAATGGCTCGCATTGGGCTTCTGACCATGCAGGATACTGTTGCGACTGTTCATCCACCGCAGACCAGCATGGGCTCGTAGGTAAGCTCGTTGGCATTGGAAGCGTCGTAAAGCTGCGTCTGTGATGATACTGTAAAGCTTCGTTAGCCTCCTCTTCTTCCACGCTCTTGTATCGCCCCTTGCTGTGGGTTCTCAGGTTGCGGTCAGGTAAAAAGAAGTGACTTACGTCTTCAGTTGCTGCTTCTCGGACTCCGGATCCCCTGAACCCGCACTGGCACTGCCAGAGAAGGGTGTCTGAAGGGTAGCCTGTGCCTCACTAGTGCACTGTCGAAGTAGGGAGTAACCTTCAAGGTAGTACTCTTCTGCGGTGGGTGTGGCGCGTAACTGGACGAGGTAGTGTTGTAGATTGCGAAAGTCGGTCATGATCTCGGCAACGCGCATGGCACGGGCATCGTTAACTGTGATAGTGTCAGTGTATGCAGTCTTGGTAGTGGTATGGTTTGGCAATGTTGAACGGATAAAAATATCTTGCTGGGGCAGGCAAAGACGTACGACCATCGGACATTGTAGTTTTTTGGTGGGTTTGAAATGGAGATCGACTGGCGACAGATTGTTGAAGTGGCTAAGAAGAAGTAAATAGTAGATAGTCGAATAGAATTGAGACTTGCTGCTGTGGATGGGCAGCAAAGAGTGGCAATGTGGCGAGTATTATATAGAATGTAGAAGACATGTATTCACGATGATGATGCCGATGGTGGTGGTAGTGTCCATCAACAAGGCTCTCGACAGCGTAGGGTAGGAATAGCCATACCTGCAGGGCTGCTCCCGCCGCTACTACAAGGACGAGCTCCACTTTGGGACTGTGAGTAGCTCCCAGCTGTACTGGGATCATACCTCAATACACCACTCAGCACCTGGCATTCCGCACTTGGAGGCTTATGAGGAGGTGTGAGAATCAGCATAGTAGCATCACCATTTGTATCAGTCTCCACTACAACGGGATAGCCAAACATGCAGGAACCGTGCGTCTGCATCTAACCATGCCTGTTGTTTTCGATGATCCGCTACCATCGCTCTCCAGCTGGAATGAACAGCGTTGTGCTGGGCCTTTTCAGCAGCCCTAAACGCGCCACATCGCGCGATGCAGTTAAGCGAGCCAGCCCTGGCAGCCTGCATCGGGTAAGGTAGCGAAGACAAGCTGTGTATTTCAGCCGCAGCATGCACTCTGATTGGTTTGTACTTATAATTAGCGGTGCGGCCTCCGCGTGGTCGTCCGCTGAGTGTGAAGTTGAAAAGTGCGTAGCCTGTGCGTTTAAACGGACAACGCTCGCCAAAGCCACAATCAGCCACACGACGGCTGTGCTGGGCACTCCGATGGCTAGGAGCCAGTAGCATGACGTCGATGGGACAGTTCCTGAGTTGTTGCAGACCGTTGCAGCTGAGGTGGTATGGAACTCTGGTGTCATGGGCAAGTGGAGTCATGGCTGAACTTACCACATGTCTCTTGTCCCGGGTTCGGCTGCTTTGTTCACAGTTGCGCTTATGCAGGAGAATACAGTCTAACGTCTTTATTCATGGTGCTGCTGGAGCACTTTTAACGTCTGAGAGGTCGTATCATGCTACCTGTTGTTATCGTCATGGTTCACGTCTCGGTCATACTTCAGCGACCCACATCCTCCTTGCAGCCCCACGGCCATGGCTCCTTAGTCCTTGTCTGCGATTGACTGCAGTCGCTCATCGATTTCTTCCTCGGTAAGCGCCCTGAAAGTTGGGTCTGTGCCCTCCTGGCCGTTGGTCTTGGGTCCTCCTACGATACCAATCTCCAGTTCGTTCTTCTTGAAATCAACAGACAGAACAGTGCTCAATGCGGTAATTGCCAGCTCGACAACCTCCTCCCAGTTGCCCTCAGCATGCTCCTTGTTCTTCAGCTTCTTCTCGAGGAAGTTGAGCGCCTCTTGCGTCTTCGGGCCTGAGGCGGTTGCCTTGTATCCCACGTAGTAACCGGCTGGATCGCACTTGTACAGTTGAGGGCCGAATTCGGAATCGAGGGAGATGAGGGTCGTGGCCACGCCGAGCGGTCGCATGTAAGCCTGCATTGGATTAACATTGACTCGCACGTTCCTCATGTATCGCGACTTACGCGCTGTGTGTACACCTGGCTGATGTTGGCTATCCTCTTTGCCAATACGTCGCAGGGCATCTCATAGCCATACTTGTAGCGGAACTCGGCTGCCTCACCCCGCGCTCTGCTCACTGAAGCTCTCGCATCGGCGATGGATCCGGTCATGACACAGCCAACCGAGGGTGACAGGCGGAAGATGTGGGACACGGAGGAGGGGTCAATGAGCTTGTCCTGCGTATATGCGTCAGTACCATGTGCAGCCCTTCGTACCTGCCATACGTACAGGCACCTTCTTCTGCGAGATGACTACCGCGCAGTCCTTGCCCCGCACGCCCAATGATGTGATGTTTGCCGCCGTAATCGCCTTGAATGCATACTCTGGCGAATGTGTTAGTGGTGCTCCATTGGCGAAGTCATTGGGGGTGTGTATCCTTGCTCCGGCGCCATGGATAACTTGGGCTGCGTACCGACTTGGTATAGACGACCTTGGTCCGAGAAGATGGTAATGTGTCTGTCGTAGCCTGCGCTTCCTATATGACGAGGGCAGCCGTTAGCATATATGCGGCAAACACCAGTTTGTAGCTTCCAACGCACCAGACATGATGGCGGGTAGTGTAGTTGTGTATTTGTAATTGACGTCTTCAGCTTCGGTACAGGGTTGCGGAGATCAGCGTAAGCTCTATGGGCGTGGTGTCCGAGTTGAAGGCGAGGTTGTCGGCGTTGGCTGTCACTACACGCGTTGCTGGTGGCCTGGGAGCTCTGGGATCGCCGTCACTTGGTCTGTGCCTTCCTAGCATCAGCCCCGAAATTCTCTGCCTGTGACCTCTCATTCGACCTTGCCATACTGATAACTGACAGCATCTTCTGCTCCAGCTGGTTCGGTCATGCGCGATGCGATTTAACCTCTGCATCTCAGGTCATCAAATATCCAAATTTCCCGTCTGATCATGGCTCAAGACGGCGCCAGAGTTCCGGCTTGGAAGCGACTGGGTCTCGCCCTGAAGAACCAAGCTCACACCGGAGTCGCCGTACCTGAACAACAAACACCATCTAGCGACCCACAGCCATCTACAGCCTATAGTGCACACGAGACGTCTTATGAGCAATCTGTTCCATCCAATGGGCCTGGCTTGGATAGCAATTTCTCAAAGCTTGGCAAGCGAAAGCACCAACATGAGCCCGCTGAGGATCGTCACCTGGACGCCAAGAAGAGTCGGAATGATATTGCGGAAAGCCAAGTGAACGGGGCCGCCAGCCATGAGCTTTCAAATGCTCCTATCGTGGAGAATGCCGAGGTAGATGATGTTGTGGAGGATGCCGTAGCAACAGGGAAGCCCATCAAAGGAGATTCCAATTATCGAAAGAAGAAAGAGAAGCCAGTCAAGCGCCGGAGAGAGAAACAGGATGCTCAGGATGGCGATTCCCAACCTCAGGCGCGTTCAAAGCACGGATCTGCTCCCTCACCTAACGAGCCGGCGTATGCGACAGCGCGCCCAACTTTACTTGCGTCCACCGAGGTAGACCATGCCAACACAGCTGCAGCCTCAACCCCACAGAAATCCACCAAGAAATCCAGCCGGAAAGACGTCTCGGGTTCGCCTCCACTGACAGATCGAAGAAAGTTTGTTGCATTCACCCCGGATACCAAGAAGTCTGACGGCAACACTGGTCAGGATTATTTCAAAGCCTGGGTTGCAGAGCAAAAAGGAACTGGTGCCGTTTCCCAGCCACCGGAAGTCTCCAATTTTGTTCTACACTCGCTGATCGCAGAGGAAGAGAAGACTGCCAGGAGGAACGGACAGTTAGACAAGAAAAAAGCGGCGACAGAAACAGAAGCAGAAGCAGAAGTAGAGGCAGAAGTCGAAGAGTCTACCAATTCAAAGACACCAGACACTAAACCTGAAGAGAAGTCGATACCAAAGCCAGCGTCCAAGCCTGTTGAAGCAAGCCCGACATCCAAGCCAGCGTCCAAGTCTGTCGAAGCAAACCCTGCATCCACACCAACGCTCAAGGGCAAGAAGAAGGATCCTTCCGTATATATTGCCTATCTCACGCAGTACTACAACGATCGTAACAACTGGAAGTTCAACAAAGCAAAACAGAACGATGTTGTTGACAACGCCCTGAATATCTTTCGCATTCCTAACGAACATACCGACGCCCTAGTCGAATACGTCGCTGGTCTAAAGGGAGCGGGTGTGATTGAACGTCTACGCGAACGGTGTAGGGCGACAGTGAAGGATCTTGAGGAACAAGACGCCCAGATGAACGATGCGGAGGCCAAGAAGGTCGCCCAAGAGGACGCAGAGCAGGAGCGTATTCTCAAGGAGCGGAAACGGAGGAAGATAGAGGGTGATATGACCGACCTCTCGAACCACGAATACAGCCCTGGTTTTATTCGGCGACTGCAGCGACGACGAGCTGAAGCGCTCCTTAATGCTTTGGGCCGCGCTGCGCCTGTGTCACCTGCTGTGAATCCAAAGTCCAGTATCAATCCATTGATGGAGCATGTGGAGCCAGCAAAGCCGATCGCGCGAAAGCGAAAGCGTAGAACAGAAGTTTCTAGTGATGAGAGCAGTTCAGACAGCAGCGATGACGATAGTTCCGACTCCGACTCCGACGCTAGCAGCGACTCGGAGTCAGGATCAGGACCGGACAATGAACGTTCTGCAAAGAGCGCCAGTAGCTCCGGAAGCTCGTCGGAAAGCAGTGACGGTGATAGTGATAGCGATGGAGATAGCGATTAGATGGAGATACGGATAATGGAAGGCTTTTGAAGATGGTACCAATGCTGCTGCAGTTTTTTTTTCTTTTTTTTTCGATTATTGCAGTGGATAGGCGCGAAGCTGACATCGCATTGCGCTGCTTATGCTGCTGCAAATTTACATACCAAACAGTGCTCGGAAGTTGGCCGCTCTTCTGGGCTATGAATATCAGTGGCACTCGACAGTATAGACTTGGGGTTGAGTGAGGTCTGTTTCGTGCAGTACATTGTGCTTTCCCGATTGAGGCATGCACAAGACCCAACATGGTTAGTGCATGGTCAACGTGCATTGGGTTCCCCGCCTCTTTGCCTCGACATACACTGCGAGCACTCGTTGACTTGCTTTGCTATCCGTACCAAAGCTGTCAACTACAAGCAAGTTCAAAAGCCATGGCATTATCCAATCTCCCCACTGAACTGATTGAGCACATAGCCACCCATCTCGACCTCTCAACCAGTTGCTCTCTGCGTCTCACCAGCTCATCTCTCAGCAAGCAAACCTCCCATGTATTCAAAGACCGCTTCTTCCGCCAACACACGCTACAATGGACTCGTGAAGCTTTCTCCAGATTACAAGAGATGACTTTACATGGGCACTTTGGCAACGGCCTGCGACATCTCGTCATAGACGCCACACCTCGCCACTCTATGCGTCTTTGGCAGACACAAACACACATTTCAAACACGCAGGGCATATCCACGCCCTACGGAGTCGTGTCAGCCACCCGTAATCTGGAAGAAGAATATGCGGCTGATGGCAAGGTAGCAGACGACATGGCTACCTGGTTTAGCGAAACGAGGTTCGATCGCAAGTGTCTGGTGACGCTCTTCAAAGGACTGGAGCGGCTAGAATCCATCACATTTGCGTATGAAGGCATGGACGAGAGGTACGCCAAATTCGCACCCAGGTACTGCAAGAGCAGTCAGCACGAAATGTCTCGGCCCTTTGTATCCACCATGTGTGCTATCGCGACGTCGAGGATACAGATCCACAGCATTAAACTTGATAGCTTGAAAATATTCGGTGCTGTTGGTATTGGGCGGCTTGAGAACATAGCACCCTCGCTTCGCTACTTTGACCATGCTTTCGAGAAGCTGGATACGCTGCAGTTGCATTTGAGAGATTTGCGGTCTTCGCATTCGGGGTTCCAATTGGAGGCCCCGCGCGCACCGTTTGTGGTACGGTTCCTAGCCAAGGCGCGCAATGTGAGGAGACTGGAACTCGGCTGCTACAGCAGTTTGGATGGCGATATTTTTGGGGAAATGGCACGGCATTGTCGGTTGGAGAGGTTGGAGACGTGCAAACTCTCGACTATGCACGTCCAGGCGGCGGAAGATCTTCTCACGCTTCTCCAGCCATCTGAAAAGACGCTTACTACTCTTCATTTGGTGAAGATTCGACTTTCTGATGAGGTTGCTACGTGGAGGGATTTTCTTGGTAGTGTCGCTGCGTCGGAGGATATCCTGCCGAATCTGGAAGATTTTTCTCTAGGTAACCTGTTTACCCTTGACAGGTTCAACATATGGTTGAAAGGAGAGAGAGAGCTGCGCTGTACTGGCGACGATTGGCGGGGGCAGTTGTTCAACGCTGTTGACGAAATCGAGGAGCGAGCTGCGGAACTGCCATGGGGCATAGCCGCTGCTTTATATCCATTTGTTGGATTCAGCGTGTAATATGCAGCTATCAAATGCAGTTGACGGATGCTCGAATCGGTGACTTCTTCTTCCATAATTGTTTACTTGCAAGTGTGACATGGATTGGCATATAAAGATAATTATAGCACTGGCTACTCCATGGCAACCACGTCAAGACTATTGACAAAAGTGACCGTGCGAGTGATTGCTCCTCGAGGATAGCGAGCGATGTGTGATAACCTTTGAACTGCGGACCGATCGCTGTTTCGTATATGGCAAGCCAGTGCCGGACCGCCTCGGCCGTTGCTACGGGGTGCCAAGTTCCTTGTAAAATGTGAAGTAGCTCAAAAGCAACTCTGCCTCCACTGTGACGGGCGTATTCGGAAATCCATGGGCACTGACAAGTTTGTGCGGCACAAGTTGTGGTAGGAGTCGGGAATCTACGGGCAAACTCACACGAGGTTGCTGTGATGAATTATTGCAAGACTGTCATCGCTTTACACGTATAGGGCAGTATGGCCAATCTCGGTTGTCAGCAACGGCAAAGCTGCTCTGGGTGTTGAGCGTCGCACCGCAGCGGTCTCGACCTTTGCGATCAGCAAGCGCTGAACGGGAGATAATCACCGATGGGCAGCGCAAGGGAGACGCCATTGCGATGACAGACGACGGTGGTACAAAAGTCTCGCACCCCTTGCTCTGACTGGTTGGTCAAGGGAAATGAGAGGGCGGATGCGGGATAGCCCCATAGAACAGGATGAATATGGGCGGCCGTGGCTCGTCGTGTTTCACATGCACGTTGGCAGTCCGACAAGCCTGCCGAGCAAATCAGGCGGGCAGTAGAGGAAGTGTTGCAGGTGGGTGTAGGTTTGGGCCGGGGGAACCAATGCAGCCTGGGGCTTGAAAGTAGCATGCGCGGGGTGTGAGGTGTCAGGATGAATGGGTCAGCCAATGGCATTAGTATGCAGTAGCATGAGTTGGTGGAGGGAACTGCACGTGTGGGCGACAAGGTGGATGGTCGATATATTGGCCCTGGGGAGAGAGGAATCTAGACGCGCAGATTGACTATTTACCCAAGAACAAAGGGCCAATAAGGGCTGGGGGGAGGCTCTGCTAGCGGCGGCGACCGCGACTGCGACCGCGTACCTCTGGTCAGCGAGGTCCCGGTCAGCGCCGGCAGCAGATGAGGTGCAAAATGTGTGCAACCTGCAACATTGTACGAAGCCTGGCGAAAGGAGGGACAGGCGCAAGACTGTCCTTTGATGCTGGGGCAGGCGTTCGCTCGCACGGCCAGGGCGGCGAAAAATAGACCAAGCTTGTGCACGGCGAGGGGCCGCTTGGCCAAGAACGGCCGTGGCTTGGGCTCCCCCGTCAGGTGCATCAAAGACAGCAGACGGGAATCGTCGCCTTGCCCCCCCCCCCCTCAGCAACGCTCAAAGTCGGCTGCAACACCACCACAGCTACCTTGAGGCAACCAACACAAACAAGAGCGTTTCGGACATTTCGCTGTGCACAAAGACAGCGACATTGTGGCCCCGCCTGCACACCTCGTCATCTGGCCCCAGCGGGAAGGGACGAAACACGCGCGGCTTCCTCAGCGAGCCAGGCCCTGACCCGCCGCCGTCGCCGCCGCCGCCGCCCCCAACACGCAACCAAACCCGCTCACAGTCGTCTTAGCACGCTACTGCGCCCTCGTCCTCAGGTTTCCTCACCACCTTTGCGCCGCATCACCGCTTTTGCTTCTTTGCTGCCTCGCCCGCAGTCGTCTTTGTTTCTAGTCGCTCGTTACATACCCGCCGTCGTCGTTGTCGTCGTCGTCGTCGCCTACCCGTCTCCTCTCGTCCTTGCTAGCGCCGACCGCACCATCGCTCTTTCCTTGTCCTCCGTCGCCAGGCACCCCAAACACGCAAAAACGTCGCACAGTGCTCTTCTACCCTCGCCATACTACATAGAGCCACACCGTGTCGCACACCACCGGGTGCGCCCATAGCTGACAGCTGGCCCTCGTTGCTTCTTAACCTGGGGCTGCTGATCCCCTAAACCACCCCAACCACCGTTGCCATGTCTATCCGTGCGCTCAGAGGTACGATCTGCAACCCTGCAGCGACATGACAGCATGCGACAGAACAGCTAACATGATGCCAGACGCGGAAAACGTCTTCCGTGTAGAAAAGCGGTGCGTCGCGTGTGAACAGGCACCGCTCTCCTGCGAAGGCATCGCCTGTCCGGCCAACCAGGTTTGCGTGCAGAACTCGCGAACATGCGACCAGTGCGCCTCCGTAAACTGCCAAATCGACCCCACTGCAGGCGATGCGGCACCCAGCAAGCCAAACGTCGGTGCCATAGCTGGTGGAGTCATCGGAGGAGTCGCCTTCATCGCCATTCTCACATTCGTCGTGTGGAAATACTGTCTGAAAGGAAAGAGGAGGCCAATGTCACAGCAGAGTGAATGGCAACATGTGGACATGTCACAGCAGGAGAAGGCGGACAACGACTTCCAGTCACGGCGAAGTGCACGCGCCTCTACACACACCGTTGCCTCCATGGCCTCATCCGTCCTTACCCGCGCCTCCAACATTATCCAAATCGCCTACATCCCCGGTGTTACGAACCGCTCAGGGCCCGGATCGCCCGACCTGCTCGTTCCGCCCGTTCCTCCGATTCCTGCCATGTCGCCTTCGTCTGGCATGAGCACCCCGTACTCGACCGCTGACCAACACTTCTTCGTTCCCGACTTCCGCGACTCCATCATGTCCTCCAGCACCGCCGGCCGCACCAGCATTGCCCCCAGCGTCGCTCAAAGAGGCAGCGTTGCATCGACCATGTACCGCCAAAACGCCATTGTATCCCCACTTCCGGCCCAGACCATTGTACGCGGAAAGGCAGCCGTCGTCAGTGTCAAGTCGACCGCGACCAACAGCCCGGCAGAGACACCTAGCGTGGAAACACCACCTGTACCTCAAATCGACCCCAAGCACACCGTGAAGCCTATCCGCATCCACATGCCTGGCATCAGCCCCGCAAACTCGGTCCGAAGCACCGCACAGCTTGGCCCTGTTCGCGCGCTCAACATCACCAAGAAGAAGAGCTCCGACATCACTCCACCCAAGAGCTCCTCAAATTCGACAAACAGCGCAGACCGAACACTAGTCAACACGCCCGAAGTCCTCGTACCCTCTGCGCGACCACTCACCACCTACTCAACAGCCTCTTCAGATGATGGCGCTGCCCACTCGCGCGCACGCAGGGGAAGCTTAGCATCCGACTCTGGCGACGACTCCGATGATGACCACAAGCGCGCACGACAGACTCTTCTTCACGGCAACTCAGACAACAACCGCGACTCGGAAAACACTGAATCTCAAGATAGCACACCCACTATAGGCCCAAGTCCCTTCACAGACAGCTCATCACTCGAACCACCACGACCGATGATGTCGCAGCGTATCACTTCATACGATGCCGAGCGAGGCTTACGTACACCCATGACGCCCATTGTGGAGGAGGCGTCGGCGTCGAAACGCGGCAGCGCCGTCTCCAATAGGAGGAACGAAAGTCCTTTCTCTGACAACAACAGGAGCGAATTGTAAACGAGCTTGCTGAATCAATCTGCAAAGATATCTAGCCACTGCGGCAATCACAATTTCCTTGCAATTCTCTTCTATCCAAGATCTGGGCATTACGACTCCCGAGATCTGGCATCTCGGATGCATTATTCCAACTTTCGTTTTATTTTATTTTTTGTTCATTGATATCCAAGCATCTTTCTGTCATGATCTGATTGATCTTCAACTTGACGTCTAGCTTTGACGGACATAGTGCGATGACCACCGCACGGTTTTATATTCCTGTATGTATGTATTCGAGCGCTGAGCGAGCGGGCGAGCGAAGCGGTATATGGTTGGAAGGAACTGGAATTGGTAGGATGGGAGATGGGCTGAAATGAAGACATTGATACCATCCCATGCTGTCAGCATTTTTCAACTTACTTTGGTGACGTGATTGTAGGAATGGCCAAGATGGTCGCCATGGAGCTTGGACTAATCGCGTGGCTCAACGTCTTCTAGAGGTAGCATTTGAAGTGTATCAAGAGCACAGACAGCCGCCTTGTAGCCGCCTTGTGAGACGGCTCTATCCGCTGCGCTGGTATGCGTATCCTCGACCGAAATGGAGACAAGACTGGTGACACCAATGACCCGAACTCATATGTTGACAATGTTGAGAGCAGGGTACGTTTATATGCGGGATGTGGTTCCGATCAGGCATGTGAATGTTGGGCGTGTTACAGAGACGGGGCCCTGAACAGCTTCGGGGAGCTCCGAAGTGGGCTAGAGGGGTAGCTAGCTATAGGTAGCTACCGCGACGGGAGCAACGAGAGGAAGACACAGCAAGTCCTTCTTTTCGCAGCTGTCGCTTCTGTTACTATTACTTCTCCCCTTCCTTCACAATCTTCAAGTCCAGCAACGTCTCCAGAGACTTTACGTCTACAAGCTCTCACATACCTAGGTACCCCAACTTGGCTTTGTAGCTTCACGACCTCCAACGCATGTCCACGGTCCGCGCAACCTCACGCATTGAAGCCCTTTCGAGCCACCTTTCCGCGTCAGTCAACTCTCCGAGGTCTACGCCAGCCATGTCCACCGAAAAGAAACCCCCAATTACTTGTCACGTACTCGACACCACCCTTGGCCGCCCCGGCCCCAACATACCCGTCACCCTCACTCTCCATCCCACAACAGCAACAGGCGCAGAGAGCCCAACAAAATTCAGTGGTCTGACAAATGCCGACGGCCGCGTAACCTCGTGGAAGCCCTCTTCACCTTTCTCTTCCGCCAGCTTGGAAGACGTCTTTGAGCAACAAGGCGATCAAAAGTACAGCCTGACGTTTGATACTGAGGCGTATTTTGGGGAGAGGGGTGTAAAGACGTTCTTTCCCGAGGTAGAGGTCAAGTTCTTGGTTAGACAGGAGGCCAAGGGCGAGCATTATCATGTGCCGGTGTTGTTGGGGCCGTTTGGGTATACTACGTATCGGGGGAGTTAGGGGTATAGTTCCCTCGGTCGCAATGCAAGATGATGAATTTAAACTTGGAATTTTAGGACAGTATTGCTAGAGTTTGAGCGCTTCGACCATGAGTAGTCATGAAAGGATTCTTTTTTTTGGATCATATTGGTTGATTGAGATGGTCTATTGCCACGATGAACGTGTTGGTGCTAGAATCTAGGCACAACGCTTTATGGTTGTTTCATCTCCCTTCAATATTACATATTGTTTCCGGATATACTTCCATCGACTGATAGTAAAAGGATATTGCCGGAATAGGATGCATTGTTTGATAGAATGGAATGCTGCGACATTTCGTACCGTGTTGGAAGGTAAAAGTAAAAGCATGTGTGGTGTGTATGGAGTTGGGTCCGATTGGTGTAGTAGCAATGATCAAAAGCATCAATGTGTAGGTTTCAAGTGGAAGCTGGACCAGGACGCACATGTTCCATGCAGAACAAGCACAAGTGTGTCGTTCAGCAGGCAAGTATGGCGAGACTAGATGGGTCTACAGCAGTCGTTGTACGAGCAGGAGAGATGGATTGTCAACAATTACGTCACGGTCAAGCTTTGCCATACACACTCCTGCACGCTCGACGCGCTACGTGGGGATGGCTGTCCGCTCACATGAGGCCAGGTCTATGGAACCAAGAAAACAACAAGGTACGGGGGGAAGCGGGAGAAGCCGTCGTCCCCAACGTCCTTGATACGTCTCTCCCTATCGCAGACTGGCATGGCTCGCTTTTTCGGTGACAGATTCTCAAACATGCGCCCTCTTGGATTCCGCGCCTGTGGGCGAATCGACACCCGCCAAACATCAGGATCTTGATGCGCATCGTGAAAAAGAAGACGATGAAACTTTGCCATGATGTGATTGGGGCAGCGGTGCCAAAGCCCGTGCCGATGGCTGATACTTTGAACCGCTACAAGTCGAGCAGGCGTCGATCGGCAAAGCATGCGTGCATCGAGGTTTGGGACGCGACCGGCACCTGGCAGAATCGACGCCGTTGGCCGTTGTGTCGGCTCCAACGCTCGAGTAGCTGGCATTACACGTGTCCATGGAAACGTTTGCAGTCTTGTCGTCGAGGGCTATCGGAAGGATGGGATGGGGATGCAGAAAATGCGGTGGGCGGGAATAGGCCAAGAGTGAATGGAAGGCTGGTGTGAGTTCCGCGGGACCAGTGCCGGAAGGGCGTCTCGTGGCAAGCGAGCCAAAAGGGGCTTCCGATCGGCGGACCATGGACGGCGGTGGGGCCTCGACAGCAGCTATTGGCCGTAGCGCGGGGCTAGTGCCGCCTAGCGCCAGACTTTGATTACGAACCCAAGAAATCACGTTATGCGCTTGGCAGAGCTGCGTCACTCCCAGAAATTGCTCGCTCGTCCTGTCCTCTGACCTCATCGCTAACGCCTCACTGTCATCGTCACCACGAGCACAATCCCCGTCAACGCCGGTTTTGAGCCTCATTGAGCAGCAGCAACATCCATCACGCGCAACCACAGCCCCGGACTGCCCCTAACAGTCGTGCAGAGCCCGCGCGACCGCAAGTGTGTAGAGACTGCGAACGGGCTGCTCGCGAGCGTCACCCCAGGGGGCTTGACGTCACTATTGGATTTCGACAAGCAGACACCAGCATTATCGCGACCAGAGAGCCGGCGGTCAACAATATCCATCTTCATCCGATTGAGACGGCCCTACCCCGCATCTGCCGCCCTTGCTTGGATTCCTTTTGCTGAGGTACGTAGTAGTCGTGTCTCTCTGCCGCTGCCGTCGCGCTGCTGTCATCGCTCGCTGCCGACTTTGCCACGTTCCCAGCGTCCTGCGACAGCCCTTTGCGCCCGTGTCTGTCTGCACCCAGCCCGTCGCGTCGAGTGCCTGCACCTTTAATTCCGTGCGCTGACATATCCGCCCTCCAGCACAGGGGAATTGCTGTTCGAGTCGCCAGTGTGTGCACCCATTCAACCTCGAGCCATCGAGCCCAGCCAGATCGCGTGGGTGCGAGCGAACGAGCGAAGAGTGGACAAGGCCCGAGAGTACCACAAGCGACCGCCCCAGGACACCACCCCCTACGTCACCACCCCAAAGTAATGGCAGCCGCAGCCCAAACCGCTCGAACCTCTCCCCCGTCCTCCAACATGTCCTCTCCCAAGGACAGTAAAAGTAGTCTTCCTACCCTGACCAAAACTGAAGGTATGTATGCTCCCCGTCGCGGCCCTCGTCCAAACTACCTCACCGCTACTGCCTCACCATGTCGTCTCTCCCCTTTATCTGCCCTGCATTGCACACACGCGCGCGCGCGCATCCATCACCGTCATCTCTCTCCCTTCTCCCCCCCTTTGCATCGTCACATCGCGCAAGCATTACTAACCTCGATGCTGCAGCGGAGCCAGTAAAGTCCGAGCCATCTCCCAAGGTACAGCGTAAGTAGCTCCGTCCACCGAGACTTGTCAACTGTCGTCGTGCATCTCGTCCTCCATCAACCCCACGATGCTAACCTACCGCCAGCTGCGACCACGGAAGCGGCTACCAACGCAGACGCAGCAAAGCCCACAACCTCAAATGCCCAGCCGTTGGCACCTCCACCAAAGCCAGCACCCGCGACCACTGGTGACACACCAGACTACTTCAACACGGTACACAACCCCTTCTCGCTCGAGCCCAACGTCTTTGAGCAGTCCTTTGGCGGCGAGTCTGGAAACTTGCAGACGCCCGGAGGCCGTCCTATTCTTCCACCCGTTGCAAACATTACGTCACCGTCACCCCTACCGGGCATCACACCGGGGTGGCAGGGCTTACGCGCAGGACCCTTGAGCCCTGCTATGCTGAGCGGGCCGACTGGACAGACGGATTATTTTAGCGAGTCATTCCGAGGCTTCCCAACACCAAACGAATCCTCTCTCCGCACCGGTCTTACTCCTGGCGGTGGCGGTTCCATGTTCCCAGCGCCCAGCCCCAACACCCAAGCCATCTTCAACCTCCAGAGCGCTGGCGTAACGCCCGGCACTGCCGACTTCCAGCAATCTGCTCTGCGCGCAGCAGCAGCTCAACACCAAGCTAACAACAATAAACCCACGTCCAACGCGCCCACGTCGCAGCCCGAAGGCGTGACAGCAGGCATGGACCGCCGCAATAACAACAACAACTACCAGCAGGCGCAGCAGCCTCAACAGCGTGCCCAGAATGATCCATATCCAAACCATGACGTCAGCAGTGCGGCTAACGATCTGTTGTCCTTTGCCAGCCAAAACGGCGCTGCACGCACCAGTAACAACCAACCACCTTACTCGATGGCTCCTCAACAGCAATCGATGAACGCCGGGCACATGCCCGTCCAGCCTGTCAACGCCAACCATGGTCGTCGTGACACCAAGGGTTCCATCAACAGCGTTCAATCTGCAGAGACTGGTGATTTCTCAGAGAGCGGCCAGAGTGAGCAAAACAAGACTGGTACACGGTCGCGCGCTAAGAAGGGTGCCGCTAACGGCAAACAAGCTGCCGGAAACAAGCGCAAAGCTGAAGATGGCCCCAAGAACTCGAGAAAGAAGAGCAACGCCAACCAATCCATGGGCGACGACATGGACGACGGCGACTCTGATGATGAGAACAACATCAAGGAAGAGGAGTACGACAGCAAGGGCCGCAAGATGACCGACGAGGAGAAGCGCAAGAACTTCCTCGAGCGCAACAGGTATGTTCGGTCCTTCTCACCCATACTGCCGATCACTAACACGTACAAAGGGTTGCTGCTCTCAAGTGCCGACAGCGCAAGAAGCAATGGCTGGCAAATCTTCAAGCCAAGGTCGAACTGTTTAGTACAGAAAACGACGCGCTGTCTGCTACTGTCACTCAGCTTCGCGAAGAGATTGTCAACCTCAAGACGCTTCTTCTTGCTCACAAGGACTGCCCAGTGTCGCAGGCTCAGGGCCTACATGGAGCTGCCATGAACAACTTCCTCGGCAGCGACATTAGCCATCAAAACCCATATGGCATCGCTCAACTGCAGCCCAACGGCGTCCATATGATGCCCATGCAGCAAGGCCAGATGATGAACCGGTTCGTATACCAACCCCAAAGGAACCAGAGCCCCGATGATCAAGAAAACGGCCGGTACCCTTCGAAGTATTGAGTCAGTCGCTCACTTGTTTCAGGTAACTGGGCGTAAACAAGCTGCCTGACCGTGTTATACGTGCACAACCGTCATTGTCATGACTCTATCATGGCAATGACGCAAAACGCGGGGCATCAGCGGCTCCGACGATCACGATGCGCTACCTCGTACGACCTTGTAATCTACCCAACCTTCTCATTCCTCTCCTTCTCCTAGGACGCATCGTCACTCTCAACAACGCATGGACGGCGCTTGGCGTTACGTCATTGTTGCATACTTCTCACATCAAGGAAAATGCAACACCCCGGACTACCAAAACATCATTTGACCATTTCCTTCTCAGGCCGGACGGCTGGAACGGCAGGAATTCATGGGGCTGGCTACGTTATCTCATGCACGCGAACACGAATCTTCCTCGTTGGCGATGACGACTTTCTTCATCCGTTTCCTTCAGTAATCTGTCCATCGTTGGCGTGTATATATGGATGTGTGCGCAGGTAACATTTCACTGGCGTTACAAAGGCGCTCATACACAGGGTCGTATTCTGTTCCTGTTTTTGATCTTAGTGTAGCGCGCCAGTCTAGAGTTGCGCTCGGCGTTTGGGAATTATTGGCTTCTAGCCTTCCTTTCCTTCCTTCTCGATGGTGTATTCTGAAAGAAGGAGCTTTGTCCCGACGCTTGTTTCTCCGAGTCTACGGTAACAATAGGGATCATGGCGTAGAGAAGGAATAGGAATACCTGACACGTTTAGCATACGTGTGGGTGTCTCGGCACAAACCCATGTAACGTGGGATGTATGTATACCGCGAGCAATTCAAGCCCTTTTCAAATTCAACGCTATCTGTGATTGATTGATTGATTGATAGATTGCATTCGAGTCTGGACTACCACACTCGAAAATTCACTACCGTCATCTCTCCGTCCCTTCATTTCCTACCTTTCTAATACTCCTAGTTCAAAAGCTCATCCATCTCCTCTCGATGTCTCCTGACCAACTCTTCCGCCTCCTCCCAATGCCTCCTCGCCACACGCATCAGCTCATCAACCCTCGTCTCCCGCGCTATGAGTTCTACCTCGCGTCTTGCCAGTGTCATCTGCCGCATAGTGATGATAGCTTGCTCCCGTGGGCTTAGGTCGCCTTCTCGGTGGTCGAGCTGTTGGTTGCTTGCTCGCCGCTCGTCTGCTTGCCTGTGCCGGTTCGCGCATCCGTCCATTACGCGCTCGTGCTGGCCCAGAGGGTCGTCAGTGAGAGCAGGGGGTGTAGCAACGTTGTTCTCCGTAGCGGGTCGGAAAGGATTGAGAGTGCGGCGATTATTCAGCAAGCGGTTGAACACGCCTGTACCGGGAGTATCAGTGGCGTTGTCGCTGTTACTACTCGCGTTGTGACACTTGCTTGCACCGCCGTTTCCATTCCTATTGTTGCCATTCTTGTCCGTAACCCGTCGCCTCCTGCTCATCCGGGACATGTGCCCATGTGGAGCCCGACTCCGTATATCAGCAATTTCTCTTCTAAAGTCTTCAAAGTTCTGGACGTGCGTATCGTAATCCGCGTCGTCAGAGTCCGAGTCAGTCACAATGGGAGTACGCTGTTGCTCGGCCATGGGGGCCCTCGGCACGTGATGACTAGCTGGGTTTGGGAGCTCTCGGCGGATGCGTCGGACCTGCTGTAATTGTGGTGGCAGTGTATCATCATCATCTGCGAAGCCGCGTCGAGTACCAAGCTGCTGGTTGGCAATGTCGGCGCCGATTCCATCCAGACCTGCGAACATGCCTGCCATGCGCTGTGACGCGCTTGGGCTCTGTGCATGGGGAGGGACAGGAAGAGGCCGTGCGGGGACCCAGATTGCGCGACACAAGGGACATCGCTTCTCTTCATGGGACTGGCTGCGGAGCATGTCGTCAAGACACTTGCTGCCGATGTGATGGCTACATTCGGGGACCTTGGTGATGCGTAGGCATTGTTCGTTGGTGTAATCATCTAGGCATATCGGACATTCGTCTTGGTGTGGGTGGTCGTTGTCGTGGGTGGTATGATCGCGGATGAAGGTGACCGCGTTCATGGTAGGCGATTGCTAGGTACAACGAGATGATGTGGTGTAGTTCGTGAGCGGTAAATGTGGAGGAGGCGTGGAGTCCAAGGCAAATGAATTGGGTGGAAGCGTCTTCTCTCTCTCTCTCTCAACGTGGTAGAGTTCTCAGCAGACGAAGTCAAAGAGATGGATGAGAGCGGTTGGCGTATGTTCTTGTCTGGTAGTAACATAATAAACGAGGGTGGTTTAGGTGTTGGAGAATCCGATGTGTAACTCTCAAGCGAGAGTGGTAGAAGTAGCTCGAGGGAATGCAAACGAGACTGCTTGAGCAGAATACGTCATCCTAGGCGGACTCATCGTTGTGGTGAATGTGAGTGGAATGCAGGCTTTAATCAGGAGTATGATAGAGTATGAAGAATACGCTTTGACAACAAATAGTGCGGTAGAGTCCGGCGAGCTTCGCTGCAGCTGGATGTTGCATAGTCCGCCATTTAGTATCCAGTTCTAGAAGCGAATAGATGGATGAGATATGGCCAACTTCCACTAGCAAAGCAGCTCTTCTGAGAACATCCAAAAGTTATCTTCTGCCACTTGTTAGATTCACATTCTCCCATGCAGTGTATTGAGCCATTCAAGGCCTGTACCGATGATACCAGTTTCCCACCCGAACTGTGACATGTACCTTCTGCCATCCGTGGTCAATCTCAGTTGGGGCTGAACTGATGACAGTTTGGTAGGCATTTATGTACCATTATTACTTGGTTCTAGTGGAGAAGAGCAGTTGGCATCATCTCGTATGGCTCTGCATAGTCGTCTATAACGTTCACGGTGCTCTTGGGGTGTAAGAATCGAAGTATAACTACGAGCTGTAGTAGTAGTAGTAGTAGTAGTAGTAGTAGTAGTAGTAGTAGTAGTAGTAGTAGTAGTAGTAGTAGCGATATCCTTTTCGATGAACGGAGGATCCGACGCATGCTGAAGATCTGTTTCTTCTCATACACGCGCGAGATTTGAACTAGCTGCAAAAGGTTCCAGGCTCTCGTAGCCTAGGCAGGTCGTCGTCTGGGATCCTATCCTCTACTCATCGCATATACTCGGCATATTGATCAGGACTGACCGGATCTTCTGGAGGCGGAGACGGAGGTTCTCGGTTAATATCAAAGGTACTGTCCGAAGACGGGTCGGTTCTCATTGGAATTTCCTCTGGCGGTGAAAAGGTACGTAGTGCTGTAGTTCTGCTGTGATCCGCGCCGCCTGTCATGGGGTAAGGATCATAGACAAGCCTAAGTGTATGTGTCTCCATCCAGCGCCTCTGTACGAGATGATTCGCTTGACTAGAGACACTCAGGTTCTGTCTTGCCTCCTGTTCACGTATCATTGCATGAGTAGGCAACTGATAACCTGCATTCTCTTCGTATATTCCTTGGAGTTCTCGGTAAATCCTTCGTGCGCGGCGCTCGATTGCTTGAAGACGCACACGGGTATCTGCAGTTGAAGTATGTTGTTCGTCGCTGATATTCTGGATCAGATCAAGTCGCCGGAAGATGTCATCCATATGACTATTGATGAGGCTGTTGTTTGTAGCCTGGTCGTATGCCGGAGTACGCAGCGTTCGATGGGTCCTCCCTCGTCGCCCAGCGGCTTGTCATATATACCATACTCCCCGGCATTGAGGACATGTGTTGTTACGTGGACTGTCGCTGTTGAGGTAGTCCTTGAGACATTGTTGGCCAAAGCGATGGTAGTAGTCTTTGATCAGCACAGTGACAGCTTTGTGGGAAGGACCATATGCACCTAAGCATATGCAGCATGTTTCGTCGTGTGATGTGGTTGGGAGTGGGACTATGTTCGGTCGCTTGAGTGCTCGCAGACTAGCAACCGCATAGCTCGTATTGCTACATCGTGTCAGTGGGTTGTTTGACTGTCAAGGTAGATGAAGACGTACTTTGACAAGGATGGTACAGAGCTTGCTGGCATACTTGTAGCTGGTCAACTTCCCAGTATGGACAGAGACTTACCGCATTATCGACGTGGAGAATCACCAAGTAGAGAATTATCGCTTTATGGAGGGATGATATTCTTGCCACAGCTGCTGGGCCTTGCGTCATGACTGTCGTGGCTGGCACTTCGAGAGGATCTTGTTTGTATACATTTAGAGATTGGTCATGGCTGGCGAGTGATCCATCGGAGGCGTACTGTCCACGAACCATAGAACTGATAGTCTCTCAACACGTCTTACTCGCCGCACAATGCATACGCGAGGTATGGACATGAGCCTGCGCAAGACCCAAAAGAATTGACTGGGCTTTCGTGCGCTGATCAGACATAATACAATGCAATCTTTCGAATGCACTCAGCTGACTTACGCAGAAGATTCGACGAATTGGTGGTGAAAACCACGACAACGATATTGTCGGAGTCGTCCGTACCCAGATAGTGGAGGAGCGACGCAGAATAATTGCAGTTCCTTGGCTCAGCTCAATCCTGAACCGAAATCCATGATCAAGTCTGGCTATGCCCAGGTTCAGCAAGTCCAAACAGTAGCACCGGGCTCGCATTCACGAAATGTTTCTCCACTCGTGATGAAGCTCTGACACGAGTACCCATCACCGGCATGTGTACACTTTGGCTTTGTACCAAGTAGTACATGTTCTGTATAACCACCTAAGTATCGAAAAAAAAGCTTTGATGCCGAACAATGTCTGCATGCGACTCGCAACATGGTGATTGCATGTTCTCAGGTGGAGATAGGGCCGAAAACAGAAAGCCAACGGTGAAGACTCGCGCTTGGACTAATTCGAGGCTGGGCAAGACGGATAAGCGGATGCCAGCGCCCTTAATCTCCTCCTTACCGCGCGCCGGCGCCGTGTTCGGGCCTTGAATAGAATCCTTCAACGTGAAACGTTCGAGTCTATTCTGGAGACAAGCAGTGGCGCGACCCGTGGCTGAGGAGGCGAGTGTGGCGTTCACTCCACTTGGTGACTTCCCATTGTGGCTCTATCTCGACGACAATATGGTTCCCTGTGGATATGGGAAGAGAGTGGGATGTTGCAGCTACGCATACTTGAGCTTGAGGGTAAAAGAAGGCTGGTGGATATTGTTGGTTCACAGTCTGACGCTTGCACACAAGGGCACGGCTGCGCCACCTGCTGCGCCACTGTTACAGTTGTGCCATCCGGTTCATGAATTGCCATAAGCAGAGTGAGCTCACTCCAGATGACCATTGTCTGCATGAAATCTGCATCCCGCTAGCGACATTTCTCTCCGAGAAGCAGTAATGTGCCGCTGAGTTGTACAAGACGGAGGAGTATAACGCTGATTCGTGGAATTGATCACACAAACTTCTGCCATATTGTTCCGTAATCTTGAACACCAACTTTCTTATTTCTTCACAGACGGCGTCCTTTCTCCGAAATCTGGGGTCGCAAAGCCGTTGCATTGCCGACGCGCTCTGCATGCACGCCACCATGTACTCCACCATGTACCCCATGTTGATGGATTTTCGACACTCCACCAGTCAAAGCATAGCTGTAACATGGCCCAAGGGGGAATTGATCGACTTGTCGTGTTAGTTGCCTGGCTGTGTTCACGTGAGAGTTTGCATTCACCGTTGGATAGGTCATTCTAATGCTTTTGATGTTCTGTGGCTAAGTAACGCTGGTCTCAGATGTCACCTATGTTTACTGATCAGTACCCGCAAGGCGAGAGATGTTATTGCATGGTACCCACCCGAGTCCTGCATCTTCGTAAGATAATGTGCGCAAACTAATTCCGCATGTAGATGTTTCACTTCAGGTCGCACTCATCTGAGGTAGGCTTCGGAGAATATCTCACTCATCACACAGCATCCAAGAGACGCCGTCACTATGGCGATATTGAACAGCGCATTTTTAATCTATTGAGAGCCGAGATCCGGCTCAAAATCTCCTCAACTGACTCTTGTAGCAGCCTCGTGTATACCTGGACATCGTTCTAGACGGTAATCCCTAGTTTCCGCGGAGCCGCCGCAAGCGGTATGCCCACTGCCAATCCTTTTCTATGGGCTGCATCCATATCGCACCTCTTGGCGGAAAGAATGCAGACCAGGTTGATAGTGTGGTGGCTTTGTCTGGACGAGACGAGGTACCCCTGTGGATGCTGGTAGGACACATGACTGGTTGCCCATTAAATGCCCGACCCAGTTTACAGCGATGAGGTTCATCAGGGCTTGAGCGCAAAGATCAGAAGATTGCTGGCAGCTGGCATCGGCGACTAGGAAATCTCCACATGAGCTTTCCCACACACTCTCTCTCTCTACCGCCGTGCGCGGAGTGTAGCACTCCAAAAATCGACATTGTGTAGCATTCTCCACTATCGATACTATCCGGACAATAGAAGAGCGGGCGTACATAGTAGACACCGGCGAAATACCGGTTGGCGGAAGCAATGGTCGACAAGGAAATGAGAGGAGGTTTGCGGCGCTAAGCCTTGCGCTACAGCATCTCACTCCCGTAAACATGAAAGCGCCAGAGGCTACTGGGCGTTTCACGTGTACTATCGCTATGCCAAATCCACATAGTATCGTCCGAGATTCGCCTTCAAGCGCATCCTTCCAGTACCAAGCTTTCATAGCAACTCTTGGCTCTGCTGTCGCTCAGGCGGAAAGACCGTCGCCAAGATCAGTATCAAGGTCCGCGAATGAGAGTGGGAAGAAAGAGGAGGGGAATCCTGATGCGGTAAGATGGCGTGAGTTGAGGATGTGAGGTTAGCAGTGCAGAATGCATGGCAAAGATACCTGAGCGTGCCGGGGAAGGAGGTGAGAGAGAATGTTCACGTCTCTATAAGTATGGCTGAACATCCCACGGATTAAGATTCCATTCATCAGCCAGGAGCATTCTTACCTTCAAGCCTTCGATTAAATTCTTTCCATCTCCTCAACACCAATACCATCTTTCACCATGAAGTTTGCTGGACTTTTCGCTGCTGCCGCGGCTCTCCTTCCTGTTGCTCTTGCATGCAACGGTCACACTGGCGGTGTTCCCAAGGCTGTTGGTACTAAGACCAACAGCAAGGTCATCGAGGTCGCTGCTGGCCAGACCTATGATGGCCAGTGGTACAGATTTGATCGTGGTAGCGGTGCTTGCTCTAATCAGGCTGAGGGAGGCTCTGCCGATGCCGTCTTCCTGCTCAGGGAGGGTGCCACCCTTCGTAATGTGATCATTGGCAAGAACCAGGTAAGCATCAGTTTTGATCAGTGGGAGAGACAAGTACTAAAGGCATGCTAGGCCGAAGGTGTACACTGCCTGGGTCACTGCACTCTCGAGTTCGTCTGGTTCGAGGATGTTTGCGAAGACGCCATCTCCATCAAAGAAGACAAGGCCGGAAAGCAGTCCTGGATCATTGGTGGTGGTGCTTACCACGCCTCGGACAAGGTCGTTCAGCACAATGGCTGCGGAACTGTCAACATCATCAACTTCTATGTCAATGATTACGGCAAGCTCTACCGCTCTTGCGGAAACGTAAGTAATCCCTGTGGTGACAGCCAGATTTCCGGAACATTCGCTTACAGACTCGATAGTGCTCCAAGCAATGCGCGCGTAACGTTTACATCGAGGGTGTCACCGCTGTCAACGGTGGTGAACTCGCTGGTATCAACAGCAACTTCAAGGACACTGCTACACTCAAGAACGTATGTTCTGATGCGAAGACCAAGTGCCAGATGTACACTGGTTGCGCTGGTGGCTGCGAGCCCAAGAAGGCTGGTACCTGCTCTGGTTAAGCTGGTTCATGTCCATGGATAGTGGACCGACTTGATCTTGAATCTAAGAACTGACGAAGGGTGGGAGTACCGATGGAACATGGTGGAGGGGCGATGATGATTTCTTGTGGATAACTTTTCTTTGGGTACTTCTGTACATACCTTCACTTCATCGTATATATCTTCTTGCGTACTGCTTCATCGAAGCACGCTTGTTTTTGACTTGGCGAGCTGCCTGTACTTGGAGTGATTTTCCCATCGTGAATCAAATCAGCGCTGCTAATCGGCAGCCATGCGAGACCAGAAGTCATATCGTGTTTGCGCAAATATTTGACGCGAGTCCTGTACCATGGACCCTTTCATCAAGCCTAGCGACAGACGTATCCCCTACGCAAGTCCATGTGTAGTTGATCGAGTAGTTGGTATGTCGGCATAGCAAAGTGGGAACGCGACAGCTGAACGAGAACGGCGTAGATCGCTTTGCATTAGGGTGTTAGCCAAAACTAGAGCGCATTAAACCTTTCAAGGCTCCCGCGGCCTCGTCCCAAACGCGTTCGAACAGTTCACGAATGACTTCCCCAAACGCGTTGCCCTTTCAGTCTATCGATGCTTTCGCAGCACCTGGACCACTCTTGTGACAATACTTCGTTCCATACCACAGTTGCTGCGAAAATTGGTGTTCTACATCGCACGTTGTGTCGATGTTGTGCGAGAACGATCGATCTTCGCCATCCCTCCAGAGCTCCACAGAACCTAGAACAAGCGACACATGAGATCTGCACCATCCGAACCTCAGGCGCGCGGTCGTTCAGCATGGCGACGAATGAGTCAACATACCAATTTGCTCTGACAGTAAAAGTATGCAAGATAATAAGAGCTATACGAACTGTCGAGCGGAGCATCACGCCCACCAAGCAGACGAGATGGTAACAACCAAAATTTACGCCAGAACTAACCCGAACAGACATCAAAAGCTGGAACCTCACGTCAGAAACCAAGACAGAAACTCACTGGGAAGCTGTGAAGTTAGCCCGGAAAACGTGGTGATGGACTTTGTCGGCGCGGCAGCCGCGTTCCTAAAAGAGTCAATGGAGGACCCTGTTCAACAAAAAAAAAAGATTAACTGAAGTCGACGAAAGTGTTAAAAATGACGACCGCAACTCTCCGAGCAGAATGCTGGAGGCAAGACTGTCGTGGGAGCCAATAAGAGAGATCAGCATTCCATCGTGTGTTAAGAAAGTCAGTTTCATTACCAGCGACGAGGATCTGGTCCCAGACTGCGCGAACAGCTGCAGTCCAACATTCCTGGCGTTACTATCGTAGCGCCAGGTATGATAACCAAAAAAAGAGAGAGCCCGGGAGGTTCCAGCGAAAAGGAGACCCAATGGTGCCAGGCAAATGATTATCGAGCTTGAAAAGACTGAAACTATCCAAAATCCGGAGCTAGAAAGCAGTCTTCGAAAAAAAAAAACGACCCCCTGGGCAGTGACCGAGTCAAAGCCCGGTCCAAACATGTCTAGAAAGCGTGCAAGGCGAATGACGGAAAGCGATGCCGCGACGCCACGTAGGCCAGTCCCGGTCAAACACATCAAAGACTTCGCCGCATACGTCATGGAGCTGCCCTCTGACGATGAGTTTGGCCACAAGTATCCAATAGGCGAAGGCTGGGATCATACTCGCAAACGTTTAAGGTCGCCCATGAGCGAGGGATGCAGAACTATCATGGTAAGGTGGCTGGTGGCAGAGGATGTAGTTACTCTGCAACCTATGGTTATCAGTGTAGAGTCCATCTGCCGCAACTTGGCAACTTGTCAAACATAGCATTCGGCCAGTACTGCCAATACTATCGGCCCAGACAAATACAACATGATTTTCTCGCCGCTGTGAAAGACCGCCCAAGCACGCCTACAGCACTGTCAGCGCTCAGGCTCCATACACAGAACATTCATCACCAAGGCAGAAGCAGTCCAATACGCCACCTTCTGCGACCACCACATCAAGATCCCTAGTCTCAAGAATATCAGTGTCCGATGGAATCTCGTTTGCGTGCCTGTTCAGTTGAAAAAATGCGTCTATTGTATCGATATCTTTCCTTCTCGTCCAAGTTGCTAGCTTTCTGCATTGTAATCCTCAGCATATTTCAGTGTGTAGGTGTGTAGTAAAAAAAGTGGTTGGAACATGTATAAATGTGAATTATATCTCACGCTCACAAAGGAGTGGTATTAGCTACTAAAGCCTCTCTAGTTCCCGTACTAAGGGCGAAGGAATGTATATAACCATAAACAAGAGTAGAAGAAGAACATTGAAATCGCTATGCAAATATATGTAAGGTCAAAGGAACGTCCTCGCGAGCCATCACGGTCCGTCTGCCCCCTCTTTCCCTCACATCGTTTCCATCCTCCTATTGACCCTATAAAATGGCCGTTTACAACTGGCACTCAATAGTGAAGTAGGTGACATCGATAGGAATAGCAGCGTTGATGTTGCCATCAAGGTCGATGAAAGTGTTCCAAGCATTGAGCGCAATGGCCTGTTCGGGGTAGTTGGGGTCCTTGACCACACACAGTACGTTGTTGCCGCCAGCGCCGGGGCTGACAGCCTGGAGCGAGGTGGCGAGGACTTGAGGACCAAAGGCACCGCCGAAGAGCTGGCCAAAGGTTACGGCAGCGTTGTTGACAATGACATCGGCGTTGGCGTTTTTGCCGCTCTGGTCGTTGGTGAGCTGGACGGTGAAGGCGAGGGGTGCATCGCGGGCGATGGCTGGAGCCGCGAGAGCCGAGGTGAAGAGAGCAGCAGCGGATGAGATGATCATGGAGGCCCTCATATTGAAAGTTGTTTGTGCGGTTGTGAAGATTGTTGGAGTGAGTGTTGGAAGGAGATGGTGAAGTGAAGATTGGAAGTGGAAGAGTGTAGAAAGTTGTTGTTGGTTCGCTCTTGTGTGACATGAGATGATCTTCTGTTCAGCGAAGACACGTCCTGCTCTTATACATTTGAACATCCTCCATCCTTGCTATTGTGACTCGGAATGTTCGTGATGAATGACCTCCAGCAATGCCTCCACGTAACATCGTAAGCGTGGCTTCTCGAAGACCTAACAACTGTGGGATGGTACTGCGCTCAGGTCACATAGTTTTTCTCAAGTAATCTGAGAAACAAACTCCACTATTCTCTCGTAAGGTCTCAGTTTGGTGGAGGCAGGTCGTCTGCCGAGAGGCAAAGGGCTGGAAATGCGGTCAAGCAAGGGTCCACGCGAACAGCCGATGTTACCACGCGGAGTAAGCACGTAAACGTCGTACTCTATGATGAGGTTTGCTTCTCCAGCTTCTCGCTTAACGTCGTGAATCAGCCACCACCGCTCAGCTGTCAGCTTACGATTGATTCGTCAGAGAGCCGAAGAGACGTCGCTATTTTTATCTGGATGCTGATGCCCTTGTGTTGAGTGCGTTACTTTTGACTTGCAAGGTAGCTGTAGGGGCTGGATTTAGGTAGGGTAAGACTCTAGTGAGATGCGGGGAAAGGCAACGCGGAGGCTGAGTGCTCAGCTGCAGCTCTTCGATGTCAATTGTCATATTCGTCGCTCTTGGTACACCTGCTTTAGGATTTTGGCTCTCTTTCTGTAGCTTGAGTTCGTTCTGTACCGCTCGTATGATAACGCAGCCTCTGAATGGCGTTGCTTCTAAGATTGGAACTAAAATCGTATCTGCTGCTCGCTGAGCTAGTACGCACGCGCAGACTGACAGGTGTGTCTAGCCTTTTAGCCATCTTGGGAAGAAAAATGTGAGAGAATCTTCGACGAATTCTATTCTTGTCGGATCATCTAGCTGTTACGCCGAGTCAAGGCTTTGAGGCTTTGAGATGGCTGTTGAGGCTGACGAATATACCTGTACACCTCGGAAGCCTTATTTTCGCGTCCAAGTGAGCCGCATGGGCATTATATCCGGTATGAACTGTATTAGATTGGATAACTATATGCTTGTTGAGTATGTTGAGGCCTCAGCTTTGTCTCGCATGCCTGGGTTTCGTTTGACCCCACGCGCTTGCCAACAGTTCCACGACTGCCCCACTTTCACTACGAACCCGTCGAGCATCGCTACATCCGCATACTCAAGCTCCAGCCCGGTCAACGATCAGACTCTTTTCGGGGCAAATTTGTCGTGGCAAATGTGCATAGGACGATACACTGTCATGCATTCTTGTTGTTGAGGGACACAAGGACGTAAAACAGTTCTCGAGCGAGAGACAGCCTGGAGATCAAGTCGGCGAATGAACAGTCGAAGATAACAAGTTGGAATGAACAACATGCGCTTCATGACGATGGAGTATTACCGAACATGGAGAGAACGTCTCCTTCGCTGCAAACACTCCTCAAGCGTGACCAATATTATTCATAGTATATACACTGCCGGCATTATATCATATCATCATAGTGCGTCAAGTAAAACCATATCCTCGCTACCATCATAGACACTGGAATAGATGGGGCAGAATCTACGCCGGAGGGCCAACAGGGATAGGCGGCGGTCCTGCAAAGAGTTAGCATCGTGTTTCGCTCGTCAAGAGTATATGATCTACTTGCCGAAGCCTGGTCTAGTAGGCCTTGGTCGTGGACCGTGACTGGGGAGGCCAGGGAAACCTCCAGTGGGGAATGGAGGCGCGCCGCTTGGGAATCCAGGAAAGCCACCAGTAGGGAATGGTGGTGCACCAGAGGGATATCCTCCGGTGGGGAACGGTGGTGGGCCGCTGGGGAAACCGGGGAAGCCTCCTGAGGGCGTTGGGAAAGAACCAGTAGGGAAGGGTGGGATGCCGACTGGGGGTGTGCCAGAGACTTGACGCTCGACAATGGGTGCAGCGAGGGCGCTTGAGCGTGTTAGTCATACGTTATTGAAGGAGTGATATGGTTGGCATACCCAGCGGCCATGAGGAGAACAATAGTGAGTTTCATGGTGAATGATGGATGACTTGCGAGTTTATAGGTTGGTAAGTGAGTGAGTGAAGCAGATGGTATTTTCTGATGTCGATCTAAACTTCTGGCACGAGGTTCTCTTATACTTCTGGTCATCCGCGTTCCAGCATCTCTCGAGCATACGCGTACCTAGCTAACAGACGTCAGTGTAGATTAACTCTGTAGCGCCTCCCTCCAACCACAAGCCTACGTGCATGAGCCCCAATATCGCATTTTACAATTTAGCAGTGCAATGATGGCCTGGCTACCAGAGCCCAGATGTCGGAGAATTCTTTCACTCGCGGAGCTTTGGGGCCGACGTGTTGTTGAGGAGCCATGACGTTGCGTGGGCGTTACGCAAGGAGCGTTTTTGCCAGGTTATTGCAGAGCGTGGGCAATCTATCGCAAGCTGTCACCAGGTCCGTTGTCTAATTAAGCTTTGCTCTGACGATGCGGACGATTTGTACAGCCGCTGCAAAGGTATGGCTTGAAACGGCCCATCTATGTTATCCAATGGTAACGGTCCAATGGAGCGTGTGGCCTGAATCCTCCGACGCCACGTTGAGTCTGAATTCCAAAGAGGCCGGCAGATATTGCTATATGGAAGTGAGGATATCCAAAACTCGAGTCGAGATTGTCTACTTTGGATATCAAGATTGGAGACGCGTCACTCCTAGATGGGGGTCTTCGAGCGGTTTAACCGGCCATTCTTTTGCCCTGAACTACCGATAACACGGGATTTGTTGTTTTGAGGCTAAGAGGCTGGCATTCATCACGGCTCGGGTCTCCTCCGCCTTGGCCAGTGGTGAGCTCATGAAGTACTCAGCGGGACTTTTTGTGGGTCTGGAGGCGTAAGCTCAGAGCGCATCGGCAAGTCGGCGCTTCCAAAGTACGTGGTATGCGGGTTTAAAACAAACTTGCCTCTTGGGCAAGAAGCAAAAACTTTCAGCAAGGTCTAAAGGTATCCATTAAGATTCAACTCCAGGTAGGTTAATATTTGAGGGGCAGCCTTGAACCCCCGCATTCTGGCGCCTCATCGAAATTCGAGTGCGGCAATGCTCCAAACACCTAGCCCTCATGTTGCAGGAACTTCGATTGGCAGATCGAAGATGTCGTAAATGGCTTTTGTCGGGAGTAGATGAAATGCGATTTGCAACACATTGATGACGCCAATCGTCAAGCAGTTTGCGAGGAAGTTGCGACTGTTGATGAGGAGATTGCGCAAGGCAGAGGGTTGCGTGACTACTGGCAGGACGTTATAACTGTAAGGACTCTTTTCGCGACTAGGGTCAGCACTGAACTCAAGAGTAAAACATGCCATCGCACCTTTTGGCCCAGATGTGTGACTCATGTCTCCATCAGCTCTTGATGAAGCTTTGCTGAATTAAAATTACTATTCTTCTGCTCGAGCGACCACTCTTTGACTGGGTGCATACGTCGCTCAATCGTCGTCTTGGATAACTAGTCCAATTTCTTCCGCATTCTTGACCTCTCCGCCTTGGTCGTTTGCGTCCACGTCCTCGTCAACACCAGTCTTTGGCACGTTGGCGTTGGGCGCCAGCTTCTTCTTCGTCTTCCCGTCTTCTGCGACGGGCGTGGCATCCCCATCGCTGCCTGTTGCGCCCTTTCCGCCCTTCTTGGCTTTCTCTTTCCTCTGTCGCGCCTTCTCCCTCTTCAGCCGGTTCTTCTCCGTCCTCTCCTTGTCCTTCTTTTCCAACTCTTCTTTCCGCTTCGCAAACTCCTTCTCCTCCTCCTCCTTCTTCACCTCTTCGTCCATGATCCTCAGCCTCTCATACTCGCGCCGCCGACTCGCCTTGTAGACATGGAACTCCCCGCTTCCTGCACCCGCGCTGGATCCTTGTACGTTGGCAACGATTTCTGGGGGCAGAGAGGATTTGGCTAGCGCGCTGGAGCCCGGGATGTGGATGTCGCGGTCGGGTTTTGCGAAGAGGGCCTCGACCTGTGAGGCTTGAGCCGAGCGGGGAGTGAGGGCGCGCTTCTTTGTCGGGCGATGAGAGCGCGAGTCGGCAGATGTGGGTATCGATTCGGCTATGGGTTCAGACATGTTGGTGAGCGCCCAGACGCAGATTCGTCGTTTGCGTGGATGTGTTGCGCTGGCCAGTCGACGAGCTGCCTAAGGGCGGTGGTTTCACTGTCGAGTCGGATATGGGACAAGAGTAGTGAATACCAGTGTGGTAGCGCCGTGTGGAAAAGTGGAAGCAATCGCGAAGGATGATGACGCGCTAGCATTTGCGGCGAACGCCTCGGGCCCGCTACGGCCGGCGAGACAAGCTATTCGCGCTAGCTTAGCCGCCATCGGATCCGCCGCTATCGTTGGGCCTGGGGCTTGTAGCAACACATGAAACGCCCTCAATCGCACTTTGCCTGCGCCTCTGTACATGATTCCTGCCTGCCTCGAAAACTTCTCTGTACCATAGCATAGCAGCAACTGGCCCTACATAGCGCTCCAAAAAGTCTCTCCATCCAGACATCCCACCCTCTTCAGCATGGGGAAACCCCGCGTAGGTCCACTTTATTAGTGCCAGCAAGGTCAATGGCTAATTCCTCGGCAGATGATCATATTGATTCGCCATGCCCAGTCGGAAGGAAACAAGAATCGCGACATCCACCAGTTCATTCCCGACCACAGGGTGAAACTAACTCAGCATGGCTGGACTCAGGTACGCTCGCCGTCGCATCAAGCTCGCGTTGACACCGGACTGACGCAAGCGATCATAGGCCGAAGAAGCGGGACGCCAGCTACGCTCTCTCCTCAAGCCAGACGACACACTCCAGTTCTATACTTCGCCCTACCGTCGAACGCGCGAGACGACCGAAGGCATCCTCCGCACACTGACCTCGGACGACCCAACACCATCGCCCTTTCCTCGCAACAAGATAACGGTATTCGAAGAGCCACGGATACGCGAACAGGACTTTGGCAACTTCCAGCCATGCTCCGCCGAGATGGAGCGCATGTGGCAGGAGAGGGCCGACTATGGCCACTTCTTCTACCGCATACCTGACGGCGAAAGTGCGGCAGACGCATACGACCGTGTTAGTGGCTTCAACGAGAGCCTGTGGAGATCTTTCCAAGATGACAACTTCCCCAGTGTCTGTGTTCTGGTCACGCACGGGCTGATGTCTCGTGTCTTTCTCATGAAATGGTGAGTCGCATTGGAGCTCAAGGCAATAGTCCAGACTGCTAACACGTTCAAGGTACCATTGGTCGGTTGAGTACTTCGAAGACCTCCGCAACGTCAACCACTGCGAGTTCATCATCATGAAACGAAGCGAGAACAACGGCCGATACATTCTGCAGAACGAGCTACGAACATGGTCAGAACTCAAGCGCCGCGCTGCCAAGGACAAGGAAGAGACAAAAAGCGCTACCTCGTCTACACCGAGCAGAGCTACGCCGTTGACTGGATTAGGTCAAGCAGGAGCCACCTCGTCCCCTACCATACCTACGCGCCGATGGGGAGGATGCGTCAACGGCTGTGACCATGACAAGATCAACTACCCCCGCCGGCCGATGCGTAAGAACACCATGGAGTACATGGGACATCAATCCCAGCTGCTGCCTCCGCCAGCACTAACACACATGGAGCCAGTAGAAAGCGAACAGGAAGACCACCCGGTTGCAGCGCAGCAGACTGAGCACACTCCCGTCATCAATGAACCCTCACCGGCGAAGCTATCACGAAAACAGACCACCAAGGGTGCTACTATCCCAGAGATGCCGCCAACACCCGCCTCTCCAAATGATGCCTCCAACGACGCTACGAGCAGCGAGGAAGAGGAAGCGGCATCTTCCATATCGCGTTCGGGTATCCATGCGCAACCGAGAACCGCTGCTGTCCTTCGTCACCTACAGCCACCCCACAAGACACCAGGCGAGGGCTTCTCCGACGATTCAGACTACTTTCCGGGCATGCAACAAATTCACCACCGCAAGTTTCTCCGAGCAAGCTCAACGCAGCGCAAGCAGTCCAAGGAACGCAAATTGCAACGCAAACAGACGGAACAGGGTTGGAAGGAGGAATCAGGCATGGGCAACGGCGTCAAAACCGATAGACTGGGTGATGGCGATGCCACCGGCGATGATGCTGCGTTTGCGAAGCAGAAAGAAGGAGACACGATCCTTGCGGAAGCGCTAAAGGGGAACATGATTGTTGAGAAGAGCGAGGAGGAGAGGGAAGCGAGTGAAGAGTCTGGTAATGCGGAGAAGAAAATTGGAGAGACGGAAATCGATAAGATGCAAGACGCAGAGAGAAAGGGCTTTGGTGAGGTATATTGAGACTTTCTGGATGAATGACACGTCAAATACGAACACGGTAACAATTCGGTGACGACATATACGAGGGAAACAACGAGGAGTGAATCAAGACTGAGACTTGCTCTTTATGGCTCTGAAGTTCACCCATAAGGCCATTTGCTCAGTATTCTAATGCTGAAGGGTGGATCGGACGGCACTTGTAGCTCGAGAACGCGAATTGGTAGATACTCTCGGTGATTAAACCCTAAACGAACCACGCCACAACGTCACAAAGCAGGAAGACGAGTATAGCAAATCGCAAAGAACCCGATATATCCATCACGCTCAAGCGTAACCATAAAGTCGGCTTTTTGGATCTACCAGGCGGTACATTCATCTCCGCAACTCCGTGCCGCAACTCAGCTCTCTAATACCCGCCTTTAGAACTCCGCAATATCTACAACCTCGTAACGATTTCCCCAAGAAATTTTCCATATCCGAATCCTCACACAGAAGTCAAACCGAGGCACACCAAAAGCTTCTACAAAAACCTACCGTGGGCCATAATCCCAACGTCAAGACCTAGGCCTTGCAAAAACCTGTGGCAAGAGACGCTTAGAGTACCTACGAATATATTCAGCACATACAAACCAACATATATGCATGCGCACCTTCGCCTTCGCTGCCAAAGCCCTAAACATAACGAAACACAATATCGGTTTGCTAGTAAGCAATGCAAGAATTGGCATGCGAAACTGGGATGGTGAGGTTTCAGGACCAACGAATCGATCATGTATGATGGACATGGTGCCGCTTCTACATCTTGACCCTCGTCAACCCGGGCTTCTATTTAGATTTGACGTCATTGAGTGTATGCGCAAGGGTGAGTTGAGGAGTTGTTTGGGAAGTAGAATGTGTAGAAGCACAGTCGAAAGCCTGGATCAGAATGTTGTAACCAGAATACAAAGAGCTTCGAAGCATATGTACACACTCGTACACAGTATGTCCGTTGAGCAGCTTGGCATGCTTGCTCATCTTTGAGAAGCATTCCTTCGTTTTCACAAAAGGCCTTTTGGTCGGCCAGGTAGCTGCGGCCTGCAGATCCATTCACGGCGAATAGTATCCTAAGCGGGTCGCATGTGCAGCTGGTATGCAGTGGTGCGAGGAGCTCCGAAAACGCATATCGAAGGTCTTCTTTGAAAGCTGGGCGTTATATCTTGTAGAAAGAAAGCCGTGGTGAACGTCATTAATACAAATGGCGCCAGCGGCCGTCACCCGGCAACAATTTCCGTCCGTCGCACGAAGTCCTTTTAGAAACCAGCTAGACACCGACCAGTACCTGACGGACCATGTTAACAATGGAAACAATATAGCAGACGAAGTCGCCGACCATGCTCAAAGACGCCGAGCACAGAAACAACTTCCATCCGCTACCACAACGTAGAGATCATACGACATCCCACATCGCGAAACACTTCGCAGACCGGACCACATATTGTCCGCAAAATCTTTAGCCTTGCTATGCAGTCGTCCAAGCCAGAGCCCGCGTAATATCCCCTCCTGTTGTCCCTAGAGCCCGTCCTCGTCGCCGAGGACCCACGCACCTGCCACGCGCGAGCCACGTTCAAGGCCCACGCTAGGCGATTTAGGGGTATGTGCATAACTGCTGCCGGTGCGCCACCAGTCCGTCCTCCACAACATGTCCATTGTCGGGATGGCCACATTTTGGTCAAGTCCACGTTTTCAACTTGAGGTCGCCGACTAGGAGAATGTTTACACGGCGATTGGCAGATGGGCCGTTTTGGGCCGTTGGCGAGGATGATCTGGCACTGATTAGTATCTAGGGGTTTATAATGAGGTGTCATAAACGGCTCGTTTGCCTGTATTGGCTGTGGCTTTCTTTGATTTTGCTACTTTCGTTCTGCCACAGCGTACATTGGTGAGGCTTCTTGGAAGTCAAGTCTTGAGAAGAGAGAGTATCGACGAGACGACAATACCTTACCAGGACAATGTTTACACCTATCGAGACTAGCATCGGCGCCTTTCTGCTACACCAAGCAACTGGCAGTCTTCTCTATCAGAATGGCGGAATCCTGGGAGCCAGCGGCCATCTACGAAGACTCTTGTCTGCGCCTACGAAAGAACTGCTCGCCTTCTTCACTGGCATGGCAGCAAGCTACGTGCCACTGAAAGCACTAGTACCGCAATTGATCACCGAGTATCCTGCGATACAGATCAGTCCACAAACTGCTGTAGTGACAGTGGCGATTGGTGCTCTGATAGGATGGGGGACCAAGGTGAGAGGCTTTTGACTTGAGCATCTTACAAGGCTAACAAGGACGATTAGATGTCGAATGGATGTACTTCCGGACATATGCTGTGCGGTCTCTCCAGGCTGAGTGGTCGCTCAGCAGTTGCCGTCGCTACGTTTCTTCCCACTGCGGTTATAACCCATCATCTCGCCCACCCAAGCCTCTCGAGCGCAGTATGCCCCAGCAGTGCGCCATGCTACACGCCTGTATACCCATCCAAAGAGACTACCGCATCCCTTCTTGCGCTTGCTGCATTCAGCACATTCGCCGCTCGGATGATACCTGGAATCGTGATGCAAGTTACAGCTTCGCCCACTGCCACCAAGGATGCCAAACAACAGCCCGCTGGCTCGCACACTGCTGCACGTCTTGCCACGCAAGCCTTCTCGGGTCTTCTCTTCGCTCTCGGTCTCCACATCTCGCAGATGGCCCATCCCGCCAAGGTCGCATCTTTCCTTTCTTTTCCCAACTTGCAGCACTGGGATCCGTCGCTGGCTCTGGTCATACTCTTCGGCGTCGTACCCAACTTGATCGAGAACCAAGTAAAAGGCTTCAACAACCCACCATCGTTTGCCAATACGTTCTCGCTGCCCACAAAAACGTTGCAAGATATTGATAGGAGATTTGTTGTGGGGGCTGCAGCTTTTGGTATTGGTTGGGGCTTGTCGGGAACGTGTCCTGGTCCGGCTGTACTTCGAGCTTTCTTTCAGCCAGTTTGGGGTGCTCTATGGATTGGTGGATTCTGGCTCGGAAGCAAACTGAACATATGATCCAGCTGTTTCCTTGGCTTTCGTGCGTGGCTTTCTGCGTTAGATGATACCTTGTATAGATTCATGCTCCATCATTGGCCGTCGAGGCTGGACAGCAGTCGTGGAGAATGATATTGGGTCGGCATTCAATGCCAGCATAATGATTACGAACATGTGTTGAATTAGAGAAGCCAGAATGCTCGTGCGCTTTGGTTGAAATGCCACCCCATGTGTAGCCTCGTTGATGGTCAGCATGCCCTTCGAGGCATTGTATCCTTGATAGGATTTGAGAACCCAGCGGCATGTGGATCGCCTTGTTCTACGGATGAGGACTAGCGGATCAGTGTGACAGAGAAGACGCCTGTGGACCCTGAGTTACCAAAAAAGTTCAGCCCCGCCACATGATCGCACCCGATCCCCGCGACGCGCTCAACCAGGAAATACACGCACACGATGGAGGAAGACAGAGCCGCGGCCAACCTGGGCCCCGATGCAGACCAAGATATTCCAGAAGAGGCAGTACCCGTGCAGAAACAGCCCAAACGACGCTTTGTAGGCAGAAGGACGGCGGAAAAGGCGGGCGAGCAGCAAGCGGACCCCAATGCCAACATCGAGGACTCGAGCGCAATACAAGGTGTGAGGAGCCCACAGACAAGCTGTAAGTTGTATAGAGAGACTAACGTGTACCCAAGTTGCCCAGCCTCGACGTACAGCTCGTGTCTTGAATGCGATACCCGACGATATCCTGCACGACCGTGAAATCAACGACGCCATCGCGCTCCTGCCCCCAAACTACAACTTCGAGATACACAAATGTATACACCGGATACGGACATCAGGTGCGAAGTCGATAGCTTTGCAGTTTCCCGAGGGACTGCTGCTATTCGCGACGACCATATCCGACATTTTGACGCGATTCTGTCCTGGTACTTCAACGTTGATAATGGGCGACGTTACATACGGGGCGTGCTGCATAGACGATTACACGGCACGGGCGCTGGGATGCGACCTTCTGATACACTACGCGCACAGTTGTCTGATACCGGTAGCAGTGACCAAGATCGCCACGCTGTACATCTTCGTCTCCATCAGTATCGATACACAACACTTGATCAATACCATTACCGAGAACTTCGCTGTGGGAAAGACTATCGCGTTAGTAGGGACCATTCAGTTCAACGCTACCATACACGGCATCGTGCCTATACTCCGTAAGGAAGGCTACAACCCTTTCGTACCACAAATCGCACCTCTGTCCAAGGGTGAGATCCTCGGCTGTACATCGCCATCCATGGCGATCAAGCCGGGTCAGTTGAATTCGAGAGGAAAGGAGGAAGAAGTACCCGACATGATCCTGTATCTTGGCGATGGACGTTTCCACCTCGAGAGCGCCATGATTGCCAATCCTCAATTACCCGCATATCGCTACGACCCCTACTCGCGACGACTTACACACGAGACCTATGAGCATGACTCGCTCTATGACTTGAGACGCACTGCCATTCTCACAGCTCGGAAAGCACGTACTTGGGGCGTTATTCTTGGCTCGCTGGGCCGACAGGGAAACCCACATACGCTGACACTTATTGAAAACGAGCTGGCGCGACAGGGTATTAGATGTGTCAACTTGCTCATGTCGGAGATATTCCCCGGAAAGTTGGCAATGATGTCAGATGTAGAGGCTTGGGTACAGATTGCATGTCCCAGGTTGAGTATCGACTGGGGCTACGCCTTCCCAAGGCCGCTATTGAGCCCTTATGAGGCACTTGTTACGCTCGGCGTGAGAGACGCGCCATGGCTGGAGCAAGACGACACAGTGAGGAGAGCTGAAGCAAGAGAAAGAAAGAACCTCTATCCTATGGACTTCTACGCAAAAGAGGGTCTAGGACGGACTACTATAGACGACGTGAAGGCTGCGGAGGTGCCAGTCGGAGCGTGAAGGGTTATGGATTGTGCATCAAAATGGCGTCTGTCTCTGCTCATACGGGCAGCATCTATGCTGTTGCACGGCGTCGATAGATTTTGAGATTCTCTGGGACTCGTCCTATCTTTACTTCTGGCTTTCCAGGTCGTGTTGGTGGAAAACCGGCGCAGGGAAACAGTGGCCCCAATCAAACGTCTCTAGTCTCTGAGTGACTGATCTCGAACGAGCTACCAGTGCTTTTCGCTTGCTCCGACCTTTCATCGCGACGTCATCAAAGAAACACCTTTCGCTAGAAATATCAGCAAGCACAGACGTATACGAAGTCACCGCTAGGCATCCACCTTGTTCGATACCTTTCTGCGACACAATCAACGTTTGCTCTAATACTCCGCCATGAACCACAACCCGCTGATCAAACTCCATCTACATCTGAATTGCGATAATGTCATCCGCCACAACTCTTTCTTTCGTCCCCATCACTGAACCCGAGATGAGTCCAACAACACCTGCCGCTACCTCTGAGAAGCGAAAGCAATCAGTGGCCTTGGACACTACCCCTCAGCGTTCTCCAAAGATGGCACGACTAGATTCCCTTGTGTCACTCATCGATGAGTCTCCGGATCCTACCATTCACTACGGCCTTTACATGCACGATCTCCTCAAAGAACCAGCCAACGCCGCCCCGAAACTTGTCACTATATCTAAAGACTTCGCTAGTATGTATGAAGCCATGCGTAAGCATGCTGCTGGTCAAATTGAGGCAAACGTACATTGGGGCGCTACAAAAGAGCTGAACACCAACAATCTCTACGAGATACTAGACAGTAGAAACCGCATTCTTCTGCGTTACGAGTTGGACTTAGTCTCCCCAGGTGGTGAAGACGCGAACGGTGTCCAAATCTGGGAGCGCGCTAGCGCATCACCTGCTCCGCCTGTGCACTATGGCTTGTACATTCATCTGCACTGCCATACCAAAGACGGAACAGAGCGCTTTTTCATCGGTGGATTCAAGAGTCTTGGTGAAGCCAGCTTCGCTATGAGGCAATCAGCAGCTATGTACCTCCATGGTCATGGTGGAGCCAAGCTGTACGAGAAGAGCATCGAGGTGTTGAACGAAAAGGGACAACTTCAGCAGCGCTTTATGGTCGAGAAAGGTAGGCGGAGTGAGAATGGAAGCTTCGTCAGAGAAGCGGATTGGCACTCAAGGCCGGACAGTGCTGATTCGAAAGTACCAGTCATCCGTCTACCCACCACACCTGAGATATCGAAGTCTTTTGAACCGCCAACTGCTCAGCAGGTCATACCGCAAATCGTACCTGAAATTGCAAAGCAAGCTACACCACAGGTCGCACTGCAAGTTCCTGCTCGTGATGTAGCCGAGCCACAAGCTGCTCGGGGCATGCGCCGCCAACCTCAGCGAAACCAAAAGCCCATGCCACCTGCCAACAAGATAAGAGAAAAGCAGCCCACGGTCAAATCTCAAGCAAAGCCCAAGGCCCTAGCTAAGCCAAAAGCTCAATCAAGAACCCAAGTCCAGACACCGCGCGACCCCAATTCTTATTGTACCTGCTGCCTTCCTGACGACGGCAGTCTCATGATTGGCTGTGACAACGAGAAATGTCCAGTCGGCTGGTATCATGGTCGTTGTATCGGAATCCTGCAGGCACTTGCAGAGGAAGAAGAGTGGTATTGCGAAATATGCACGCGGGAGCGGGACAATAAGAAAGCCGCGGGTATGAATACGCTGGCTGGGAAGACACCTGTAAAGACGGTTGTAGAGAAGGGAAGACGTGGCATTTCAAAGGTGAAGGCGAAGGCGAAGGCGAAGGCGAAGAAGAGGAAGTCGAGCTAAAGACCATGTCGTGCGTTCGCCACCATGGCTGTTCCAAGTGTGTTAGGATGTATGCTTGATAGTGTCTCACGGCGTAGCTAGACGAGTCTTACCGTCTAGCCGTAAACTCTCAAGACCTTGTACTTTACCGAATGCTTGCTGTTTCTATCCATGTCGTGCCATCTTCACTATCTTGTCCCCCCGCCGCTGCCCTCGGTCTCTCGTACTGCGCCGGTGTCTTTACAACGCGATGAAGTAAGATATGACCAAAGTATGAGCCGCCAATAAAGAATACGATGATGCCGATGGTACAGGTGTCCATATCATCTTCAAGACCTGACTAGGAATTCAACCCAGATGATGGCAGATGGCAGAATATCGCACTTGGTACTCAGATATATGGCTCGACGAAGACAGAGGGCCGTGGTATCGCAGTATGGAGAAGATGTAGAAAATAGGAAAGAAAGTCGGGTTCGAGGACGAGAGATAGATGGGTAGATATCACAAGGCGTCAGTAAAGCATGGATGTTGCTGTCAGCAAACGCCTTTGGCGGGGAAATGTAAGATAATTGGGTGCTCATTCGTCGCATATTATTGCACACGGCACCTAGAAACAAATTATCTGCGTTTCGCGGCCCGATAGCTTTGTGCAAATCCACCGTCCGTATACAATGGGTACAAGATGAAGCGCGTGATGGGTATCGTGTTCGCTATGCAAGACTCCGAAACAATGCTGAGTATATGCAACTAACTCATCAACTGTACACTAATCAGAAAGTGGGCTCAGTCAATCTCCGGCATCAACTCATCGTCTTCGATGAGATCAGGATCAACCTTGCTACCCAGATCGGTGTCTTCCAAGAACGAACGACCTCGCAGTGCTTCGGGCAAGTACTCTTGCTTCACCTTACCGTCTAGGTAGTCCGGGTTATATTTGTATCCTTCGCCGTAGCCCATGTCCTTCATCAATCTGGTCGGTGCATTGCGTATGTGATGTGGTATGGGTAGTGCAGCCACTCCCGGCTCCTTCAACGCATCCATGGCATTGTGCAACCCCCGGTATACGCGCGTCGACTTTGGCGAGAGAGATAGGGCGGTGACGGCGTGGGCGAGGTTGATGCGACACTCGGGCATGCCAATCTTCTCACAGGCGGAGTATGTGGCTGTCACCAGGGATAGCATTGTATTGTCTGCCAGTCCGACGTCTTCGGATGCGACGACAATTAGGCGTCGGGCTATATATCGTGGGTCCTCGCCGGACTCGAGCATACGTGCCAAGTAGTATAACGCCGCGTCGGGGTCGGAGCCTCGTATTGACTTGTGCAGTGCGGATATGGTATCGTAGTGTTGGTCGCCGGCGCGGTCGTATACAAGGGTCTTGGTGAGGCTCTGTTGTATCTTCTCCTTGGTCATATCTGGTTGTTTTGCAAGATTCATGGCGAGTTCGAGGAGATTGAGGGCGGTTCTGGCATCGCCGTCCGAAAAACGAGCAAAGTATTCGAGCATCGACTTGTCGAGTATTGGACATGTGTAATTGTCTGAGGCCATTGCGCGTTCAAGTATCCGCACCAAGTGGTCTTGTTTGAGGTCGTCGAGCGTAAAAGTCCGACATCTTGAAAGCAATGCCGAGATGACCTTGAAGGATGGGTTCTCGGTTGTTGCAGCTATGAGTGTTATGGTGCCAGACTCTACAGGCCCAAGGAAGGCGTCTTGCTGTGTCTTTGAGAAGCGATGCAGCTCGTCGCAGAAGACGATGGTCCTCCGACCCGTCAGCTGCAGCTCCCTGAAGGCGTCTGTGAATATCTTGCGCACTTCCTCCAACTTTGTGCTTGTGCTGTTGATCTCGACGAAGCGTGAGCCTGATGTATTGGCGATCAATCTTGCAATTGTGGTTTTGCCTTGGAAAGCCTGTCAGTTGCCGAGTGAGGCATGGGGGAAATAGGGTAAGCATTACCAGTTCCTGGCCGTCCCCAAAGCACCATTGACGGCAGTCTGCCCTCGTCGACCATGCCGCGAAGTACGCCGCCAGGTTCCACCAGCTCTTGTCCATATACATCGTCCAACGACATGGGCCTCATGCGCTCAGCCAGTGGCATGGCATCGGTGACTGCCTTGAGTTTCCGCGCCCGCTTTGGAGCTGATGGCGAGTGCGGCTCGCCATTTGGCTGTGCCTCGGCCGCCTCGTCAAAGGTTCGTTTCGTGGCCGCTGGCGGGGTCTTGGATCGCTCTACAAGCTGCGTCGCTGCTGGCGGTGGCGGAGGTGACGAGGTTGGGTGTCCATTCTTCTGTGTCGCGCCCGGGGGTTTGCGTGCGCCGGACGTAAAGAAGCTGTAGGCCTTTCCCAAGCTGGACGAGCCCTGGGATTCTGCTTCGAGAAGAAAATCCTTGCAGCCGCTGTCGATGTGTTGGTTGATTCGGGCGTCTTTGACGGCTTTGGCGCAGATGGGACAATCGACCATGTTCGAAGATGGGTGGCTCGACACACGCGACGCGGATTATCCTGGGGCAACGCGACGAGCGACACCGGCGCTATGTCGGAAATGTCCCCCCGCTTGATGACGGCAGCCGACGGACGGGAGCACGCAGTACTTCGTACAAGCCAGCGGCTTCGTACCAGACGCTGCAATTCATAACCCTTGCGGGATTGCTGGTGTCGCCAACAATACTGCCATGCGACGCATTGTGACCCCAGCTACAAGATCTCTCCGAACCTCGATAACAAGACCGTCTACAGCTTCCAAGCGCCCCACCACCAGCTGGCTCCTTACCCGAGCCATGTCGGCGACAACGAGAAGGGAAGACCCTTTCAAGCCCGCGAAGCGAGTCGCTGGGCAGAAGCAGGATGTCTGGTATGCTGTGCAGTCCTAGTATGCCACAACAGCTGACAACGGCAGGTCCATCGTCAACGAAGCTGCGGCAGCCTCGCCTGTGCAGCCCATTGTCAACATGGGCCAGGGCTTCTTTGGCTACAACCCTCCGCAATTCGTCCTCGATGCCGCCAAGGCTGCTCTTGACCAGGTAGACTGCAACCAGTACTCGCCCACCAAAGGCCGCCCGCGCTTAAAGAAGGCCATTGCCAATGCCTACTCTCCCTTCTTCGGTCGCGAGATAAATCCCGACACGGAAGTGACAATCACAACCGGCGCAAATGAAGGCATGCTCAGCGCCTTCATGGGCTTTCTCGAACAGGGTGACGAGGTCATTGTGTTCGAGCCCTTCTTCGACCAGTACATTAGCAACATTGAGATGCCGGGTGGAAAGGTCGTCTACGTGCCGCTACACCCTCCAAAGGACGGTGCCACCAAGACAACGTCGGCAGCCGAGTGGAGTCTGGATATGAAGGAGCTGGAAGCTGCCATTACACCCAAGACCCGCATGATCGTCATCAACTCTCCCCACAACCCCATTGGCAAGGTCTTTTCCAAGCAAGAGCTGCAAGCCATTGGCCACCTGTGTGTCAAACACAACATCATCATCCTTTCCGACGAAGTTTACGATCGTCTATACTACGTTCCCTTCACTCGTGTCGCTACTCTTTCACCAGAAATCGCCAAGCTCACATTAACAGTCGGCTCCGGCGGGAAGAACTTCTACGCTACCGGCTGGCGAGTTGGCTGGCTGATCGGACCTGAGCATCTGATCAAATACGTCAGTGCAGCGCATACACGAATCTGCTACAGCAGTGTCTCGCCGCTTCAAGAAGCGACAGCCGTTGGTTTCGAGCAAGCCGATGCCCACAATTTCTGGGAAGAGTCGAAGAAGGAGATGAAGGCCAAGATCGACAAGTTCACCGCTGTCTTTGATGAGCTCAATCTACCCTACTCGGAGCCTGAAGGTGGATACTTTGTTCTAGTCAACATGTCCAAGATCAAACTACCAAGTAACTACGAGTTCCCCCCTCATGTAGCGGAAAGGCCAAGGGACTTCCAGCTCAGTTGGTTCTTGATCAAAGAAATCGGCGTGGCGGCTGTCCCCCCGACTGAGTTCTTCACTCCAGGTAATGCGCACATCGTCGAAGACTGGCTACGGTTTGCCGTGTGCAAGAATGATGACGTACTAGAAAGCGCCATGGAAAGGCTCAGGGGTCTTAAGAAGTATATCCAGGAATAAAATGCCAGGTCCAATGTCAAATACAACCAAATTAACATGTGAAAATTCCGACGATGTATATATTGAGGGTGCATGTTGAAACCGCCCTGATTGTTGGTCACCTTACTTGTGGCCAGCAAACAAAATGGGGCGGAATACGGATTTTGTGCGACGCCCTTGGAGAGGATCCCATGAATATCGATCCCTTTAGCAAAGCTAACCTCTGCCAGGAACATTCTAACCTCGATCATCACTACCACAATCATGGTAGCCTTACGAACCACATGAAGGCAGCAAACGCTCCTTACTTCCACCAAGATGGTGCAGCCCGTTTGGTTTCTTTCACCTCCTTTGCCACCCATGAAACAACTTGGCCTCGTCCACATTCCGCATTGACCATACGGCAGCTTCTTCAATGCCTTTCCCAATCAGGCGCCACTCACTTGCTCGACTTGGATGCAACTAGTCTTACCGGATTCAAGTTCGACTCATCGCCCACTCACCTATTAAAGACCCAGAAATCACTCTTTGACCTCTTCATCTTCGACCTCTACATCTCCAGCCAAGTCTATCATCGAAGCACTAGCCAAAATGCACAGCGCAAAGCTTGTATGCATCCTTTGGTTCGCCATTCTCGTTTTAGCTTTGCCGCAAAGCGAAGTCGAGACAGTGACCAAAAGCGCCCCAACACCGACACTGCTAAAGAAGACACCCAGATTTTGGCGCGGTTTCATCAGCCTTCCCTCTCCTAAGCCCAAGTCACCAGCTATAGACCTACAGCGCCTGTCTAGCATTTTAATTCCTGGTCTGACGCCTATGCCCATGCCCACAACAAGGAAAGCACCAGGGTCTACACTGATCATTACGATCACGCCAGGTGGCGGGGCAACAACGGTCACTTCAGTCATAACGAGCGTAGTGATAGCCTCACCACCGCCCTCGACTGTCACTGTGTGGGTACCACCAAGCAACGCTGCAAAGCGTGAGGAGCAGTTTCCAGAGGCAGAAGACGAGGACGCGCCCTTCATCCCCACCAGCACAGATCTACCCGAGGCAGCCCTAGGCCCACAAGAAGAGCAAGACGACTACAATGATGCTCCGTCACTCCCACCCCACACCAACCAACCTACCTTGCTCCGCCGCAAGAACAAGCTCCCAACCCCCAAACTTACCCTCGGTCAACTCATCGCCCCGTCAAACGCCGGCGATCTACTAATATGTACCGAGCCCAACTTCCGAGGAAAATGCAAAAAACTCAAAAGCACAACATACAAATGCCACAACTTTCCTGCCGACATGGTCACGAACATAAGGTCAGTTCGACCGGACGCCCACCAACAGTGTAACCTGTATACAGATTGGAACTGCAACATGAGAAATCATGTATACATGAGGGCAGTTAAGTGGCCGGGATGGAACGATCTCAAGGACTCGTTTGTGCATGTTGATAATGGGATTTTGAGCTGGGAGTGCCGGGACGATGGGTGTGTAGGGGAGCAGACTGAGGGGGGCTGCCATGAGAATGCTGATGGGTCGCCAAAGGTTCCATCGATTGGTGGTAAACCTTACAATGGTGCGAACCCACCGTAAGGCGACGACGTGAGCCCTTGGCTGCACTTGCTTTCATAGTAACTTTGGCAATCAAGAGAAGGCACTAGGGTATCATAGCATCATGTATTCGTAGCTTCATTACTTCAATGATAACTTGTTGCTCGTTATTCGTCATCGTCGTATACTTCTCGATCTTGGAATACCAAGAACTCGCCCGCGTCGTCGCCCACAATCTTCTGCCACACCTCTTTAACGTTATCAAGCACTGCGTCATCGAATGCGAGATCCATAGAAGGAGGTGGGAAGCGAATGACATGATTGGTATCAGACGGTAAGGTCTCCGATCCAGACGAGGCCTGCTGCTGGTACTCGATAGACCACAGTACCGTAGGCGGTGATGCGACATCGTGAGCAGAAAGCAACGACTCTGTAGCTTTTCGAAGCAGGGCGAACGCATTTCGGCCGTCCATCAAGGTCGAAGCGTATAGTACACCTAAGGAATAGTCAGCAACATGAAGCTAGAAGAACATGCGTTGAAAGTGTAGATGATGTGCCGTTGTATCAGGTTGTCAGAGTTATTGTCTTCAATGGTATTCAGACAATGTAGATAAGTATTCGTAAGGTTTGTTCATCATAACAGCAGGGGTGGAAAAGGCGAGAGCGAACTTACATTGACCAGAGGGACATTCGCCAGTGTCGCTCGAATGCACGAAGACATAGACTGGCGGATGCGAATCCAACCCCAAGGAGCCGGACGGGAAGACAACAACAGCTGCTGCTGGTGCCGGTGCTTCTTCAGCAATGGGAGGAAACAGATGTGACAAGGGGGATGACACGATGGTCATAGACCTGCGGTACGTATCTTCAGAAACGGATGACGAGTCTCCTGCTACAACCCACTTCGTAGTGACCACTTCGCCATCTTTCAGGCGAAGCTTTGTGCCATTTTCAGTCGCCTCTACAGTGCCTTCGGCGGGTGAAGCTACGGCTTTTCCAAGAACATAGACACCACCGCCTACAGCGCAAGCTCGACATGACACCTGACTGATCTCAGACAAGCCGCCCCATTTCGGGATGACGGCTCCAAAACCAGCACCAAATACGCCGATCGAACGTAGGTGCCGCGCAATTCTCGGTAGAGCGTATTCGGTGGTCGTCTGATCTGGCCCGGCCGGTGATAGTGTCAGTGCCTCCAAAGGCCCTTGCAGACTTGTGGGAACCTTGAACTGCTCTGACAAGAAGCTCGAGAAGGGCTGCTGACGATGCGTTTCCCACACCTCGCTCTGTTCCTCGTATTCGCTGATGAAGCGCAAGAACTTCATCAAAGCGCGTTTGGCCTTGAAGTCTAGGTCGTGATCCTGGAAGACGTCTTCTCGTCCGTTTGGCACTTTCAGTAGCTTTCCATGCGATGACGAGCTGTCACTCTGTGCATCTGCAGAGTACAGCCACCAGGTACCGACAGCGAGAAACTCAAGCTGACGATAGACCCGAGACGAGACGAGGTAGCCGAGGAGAGATGAGCGCGCATAGATGACCTGGGGACTCAGGGACAGGCTGTATGCCCTTGAGAAGGACAGTGCAGGAGCGACACCGGCAGCCTCGGGCTTGGTGATTGTGACGTCGGAGAAGGCAGCATTTACTGTTTCTTGAACGCGTTAGCGACAGCCAAGTCTTTCAAGGTTATCTCTGCTTACCACGATTCATCCGCTGTGCCCATTCTTCAGCTTCTTGCAAGCTAAAGGCAGCTTCGGCACCACCGTAAAAGTCATTCTCGTCGACGTGGAGGATCTTCTTGTCCGAGCGCGACAGAGCTCTTCAAGCGCTGCGTCAGTCAGATCGCGTCCACCGTCGGCAACGAGCAGGATACATACAGAGCGAGAAGAGACTGCTGCAGGCCGGTGCCTATGATGAGCACGTCCCACTCGGTGTTGTCAAGAGTTTCCATGTTGGAGCTGTAGAAAAGGTTGAAATGTCAGAGAAGATGGTAGCGCCATTTTAGCGCGGATGACTAAGCGGAGCTAGGTGACAAAATCTGTCGACGGCTGCGGAGGAGCTTCCTTCATCATCGCGCACGCTCAAGACATCCCGGCATTATGTATGGTATGTCCAAACAGCATCCCGATCTTCACTGATCTGGACTTGTGCGCGTGAGAAGAACATCTCGTCCGGTATCTACTGCTTTGGATTTCACCTGAATTAGCGGCTCGAATGTGGCGATACATTACTTTGATACACTCTAGAGCTTTTGCTTTAATTGCACGCTGCCCTAGTGCACTCTTATCACGACTCCTGTGATCATTTCTCTTCTTTCGGACAGTGTCCGTTCAGCAATGTCGAGTCATTGATTCCAATCATGATTGTCATGTCGGGTGTTATCCCGTCCGTTCTATAACCCTGCAGTAACCTGCTGCGACATGCTCAGGTCAAATTGGCATGTAGCGCGATTGAGATCTACTCATGCCCAAGCCCCTCATCCAACTTAAAAACACAATGTAGAAGACCGAGTACATCCCCCCAGTCACGATCCGGCCCTGGATCAATCTCAACGACGTTTACCTCATCCTGCTTCATCACAGCCACAATGTTGCCAATAGAATGCTGATGATCATCGAATCTCTTCTCGAAGACATCTCCCGCCCTACCACGGCTCAGAAACCGCTGTCGAGCCACCGCCCGGTCAACACACAGTAGTAGTGCCCAGGTACTACAACCAGGCTGCCATATGTCCTTCACGCTGTCCTTGAACGTCTCCCAGCGACCCACGCCCCTGGGAAATCCATCGATTAGAATTCGTAGGTTTGGTGGTACCATACCGTCGGGGAAGATACGCTCCTTGACGTACTTGGACGTCACATTTGAAGGCGCCAATGTTCCTGCTTTGACGTTCGTCGCGAAGTGCTCCAGCTCAGCAATGGACAACTTGCTTTTGATACGTGCTGCATGGCCGGTTGCGTCTGAGCAGAGCAGGTTGCGGAGTTCATCGCCGATGGAGAGGTGGTCTAGATTGAAGTGCTTGACGAGAGTGGCGCATAGCGTCGACTTACCGGCGCAGGGGGGACCGAGGACGAAGACAACAAGGGGTGGGGATGACTTGCTGGATTTAGGCGCTGTACTTTGCATTGAATGATTGGTGGTTTTTTCGCTGTTCATGTTCTTGGAGCGTATGTATCAGGGCACTAGAGAGCTATTTTCCTTTGTGGCTCAGGTGTTAAGTATGTATTGGAGATGCTTCACGTGTCCTTTGACTTCACGCCGACGTTTTTTTGACAATGTCAGCCCTTGGCTCACACGGCATTCAAGTCTCTACACAATTCTAGCACCCACCGCGTTCCTCAGCAGCACATTGTGAAGAGTGTTGAGATGAACGCCGTCATTGAAGGTCAACGTCAGCCTCTCGCTTCACCGTTGTCTTCATGCGCTCGAATCTCTTCTTCCTTGTCCCATACCTTGTGCCCGGCGACCCACGTTTGAAGCACCTCGCCTTGCTCACTCAGTACAGTCAAGTCTGCCTTCCTGCCCTCCTTCAGTATACCCCTTCCACCTTCTCCATCAACGCCCATGAAAGCAGCCACATTCTCAGTGACCGTGCCTACAGCCTCTGCAATTCCACAACCAGACCAATTCATCAAATTTCTCACACTCTGTTGGAGTGGGATGCATCCACCGATCAATGTATCAGTACCTGCGATTGTTGCTCTTGTTCCATTCTTGACCTGTTCAAAAGGTATCTGCGAATGACCGGGGTATGTACCGTCTTTGAGGGATGCAAGCTCAATACTGTCGGTGATCAGAATTGACCGCTTTGGGTTAGAGCGATGAAGTAGAGACACAGTACTCGGATGCAGATGCTCTCCGTCCGCGATGATCGTGTACCATGGTGGTGCCACTTTCCCTGTTTCTGGTAGCGAAACCAGTCCAGGTAGCCCAGGCGCTCTTGACCCCCAAGCTGGCATTGCGTTCAAGGTATGCGTCAATCCGCTTGCTCCAGCCTTCAGCCCAGTCAATCCTTGGTCATAAGTTGCCGTCGAATGGCCCATTGCTACCTTGATTCCCTGCGACGTCAGTGTCTTGATGAGGGCTGCTGAGCCAGGGAGTTCGGGTGCGACGGTCACAAGCTTGACATTGGACTGCAAATTCGAGGATCCATAGACAGTCGTAGGAGACGTTGAGCAGGAACGGAAGAGGGACCTATCATGTGCGCCCTTCTTATCAGGGTGTAGGTATGGACCTTCGGTGTGAGCCCCAAGGAGGGATGCTGAAGAGGCAATCTGGCGAGGCTTCAAAGAAGGCAGAATCTGGAGGGTTGTCAGTAGGCTGCACATTGCGTGCACATGACGGTGTCGCAAGTACACGGCGAAGACGTCTTAAGACATAATACCTGTCTTACCTTCTGGAATTCATCACTCTTTACGGTAGGTATTGTTGCCCAGAATCCCGTGATACCCTGAGTGGCGTAGTACTTTGCAATGTCGTCTATCTTGGTCGCGTACGTGTGCTCGTCCTCAAAATGCGTGAAGTGGAAGCCGTTCGCCCCGTTAGTGTGGAGTTCCAGAAAGCCGGGAGCTATGATACTGTCTTCCAAGTCGATGGCCTCGCCCCCGATGTAGCCTTCTCTTTTCAAGATGAGCCCGGTCTCATCGGAGATGACGAGATGGTCCTCGACAAGCTCGCCATTGAGGATGTAGCGACAGTTGGTGAACAAGGAGAACCAGCCCGACATATTGCAGACCTGGCCAATAATGTGCTGGAAACTGGTAGCGGGCAACTCCCGTTACCAAAGCATGAGTCGGGAGATGAAGCGTCGTCCCAAGGTGGAGGGCATGGTCGGCCCCGCCACGTGCTGATTGGTCGATGATGCGCTGCCATGCACCTCTACGTCATCAGCCGATCATAGCGGGAACTCACGATGCGACGGCCAGGATGTTTATCAGAATTCCAGCCACAGTGGAGATTTTGGCAGCTTCTTGTCGTGGCACAGACAAGGGCTGGGCACGCGTCGTGCGCAAGAGGTAACGCGGCTGCTCCAGTTCCAGCGTCGGTCCTGCCTGCCCTACGTCATTGACTGCAATCGGCAGCCTCCAGCCCCGCGCGCGGCATCTTGTTCATGGTTTCTGCTTTGCTTGTTCCTTGCTTTCGCTTCTCTTAAGCGGGGAGATCGTCGCTAGGCTCGACCTCTTGCAATCCATCCATCGATCCTCCCGCAACAGCCGCAATTGCTGGGTGAGTTTCGTCGTACGTCCACACCCTCGACCTGGGCGGTCATACAGAAGGGAACATACGCAGCATGGAGCCGCAGCAACAGCAGCAACATGCCCCGGGAGGACATTACTCGGGGCACAACCCGATTCCTACCGTCAGGCAGTTTGTGGAGAACTTGGACAAGGACAAGGCGGCACGGGACAGGAAGTTGGACGAACAAGCCAAGCAGCAAAAGCAGCAGCAACAGCAGCAGTCACAGCCACACAAGCAGCAGGAAAGACAAGTAAAAGGTACAGAGAAGACAGTCACAGACCCTACAACTGGTAGGGAAGTCGTCATCGCCGATGTGAATAAGGACATGATAGACGAAGTAGAAAACCCGCATTTGGTTGTGCCCAATGCGAACCTGGACAAGCAAACAGTATGTTCACTTTTCTTTTGACCGTATACTTCTTCGTTGACACCTTCTAGCCCATAAAAACGGATCCCTCGCAGTCGCTCGAAGACTACAAGCACAACCAAGATGTTACAGCACCACCCGATCCAGTCGCCGAAGGCACCACGACCGACGTACCCATCCACGGCGAGAAGACGAACGTCCTTTTTCATCCGACACCTTCAGTCAGCTACGAGCCCATGTTCGCCGCCCTCGAGACGCGCGCCAACTACCTCTGCGCGGGAATACTGATTGGAACAGTCGTCGTTGGCAAAATGTTTGGCGGTGCGCTCAAGGGTCTTATACCGCTTGGCATGTGTCTGGCGTCTGGCGTATTCCTTTGGATGAAGGAGGTCGTGCGCAGCGGAAGGGAAGTCGAATGGGACAGCGAGCAAGTCCGCGGCCAGATGGTATGTCCCTGCGAAAGGTCCCCTGCCAGGATGAGCTAACCATTGTGTGCAGGCCTCTCTGAACCTATTGCCCGAGTCCGTCGAGTGGATGAACACGCTGCTTGCCATTGTCTGGGGCCTCATTAATCCCGACATGTTCTCGGGTGTTGCCGACATGCTTGAGGACGTTATGCAGGCTTCCGTACCTGGTGTCATTGAAAACGTCCGCGTGGCCGAAATTAACCAGGGAAGCAACCCCTTGCGCATCCTCAGCTTGCGAGCACTTCCGGATTCCCACATGGGTGACATGAAGAAATCCATCCACGAAGAAAACAAAAAGACAAAAGATCCTCAAGAAGCAGCGGCAGATGAAGAGGGTGGTGACTACTACAACTTGGAAGTCTCCTTCGCATACCATGCCAGCCCCAGCGGGAAGCGAGTATCTGAGAGAGCAAGGAACATGCATATGCAACTGGTATTCTACTTAGGGATTAAGGGTCTCTTCGGCGTCCCGCTGCCCATCTTCGTCGAATTGCAAGGCCTTGTCGGTACAGTTCGCCTGCGTCTGAACATGACTCCCGAACCTCCGTTCCTCAAGACCTTGACCTTCACCCTGATGGGTGCACCGCAAGTGTCTGCTGGGTGCACGCCCATGTTAGAGAAGGGCGTGAACATTCTCAATCTCCCTCTCATCAGCAATTTTGTCAACTACGCCATCAAAGCAGCGGCCAGCATGTATGTCGCGCCAAAATCCATGTCTATTGACATGCGAGCCATTCTTCAAGGCGACTCCGTCCAAAAAGATACCGAAGCCCTGGGCGTACTCTGGATTCGTATTCACCGTGCTGTCGGTCTGAGCAAACAAGATCGACGTGGATCAAAGCATGGTGGCAGTGACCCTTACATCACGATTGCGTTCTCCAAATACGGCAAACCCATGTACTGCACCAGAGTCATTACTGACGACTTGAACCCAATCTGGGAAGAGACGGCAGCTGTCCTTGTTGGCCCAGAACTGATCAAGGCCAACGAGAACTTGAGTGTAGAACTATGGGACTCTGACCGACACACTGCCGATGACATTGTTGGAAAGGTAGAGATTTCCATGCAGAAAATGATCCAGCATCCAGGCAAAATGTACCCACAGACTTCGAAGCTGGCCGGTATGGAGGCTGACAGTGAAATGCCCGGAGAACTTCACTGGGAAGTTGGTTATTTCACCAAGCCAAAGTTCAGGAAGGAGATGCGAACAGATGGCAAGAACAAATCTCTCCCAGACGAGTTGAAGGACAAGCCCGAATTACAAGACGAGAAGGGTGTCATAAACTCTGAAGAGGATGACGCCGTCATGCACACTCCACCGGATCCTCTTTGGCCTAGCGGTATTTGCAGTGTGGTTTGCCACCAAATTGTGAATCTAGAGCTCGAAAACGTAAAGGGTAGTGCCAACCCCAAGGGACGCGAATACGAGCCTGCGAAACCTTATGGTGAGGGTAAAGAAGAGACTGGCGGAGATCTTCCAAACAGTTACTGCACGATTTTGTTCAACGACGAGCTAGTCTACCGAACTCGTGCAAAAGCTGTCTCATCCCAGCCAATCTTCAACGCAGGTACCGAACGCTTTGTTCGTGACTGGCGATCGGCTATCGTCACGGTTACAGTGCGCGATCAAAGGAACAGGGAGCATGACCCTATTCTGGGTGTGATCCCATTGAAGCTGTCTGACATCCTCGAGACATCTTCCCAAGTCACACGCTGGTATCCTCTCGATGGCGGTATCGGTTTTGGTCGGATACGAATCTCTCTCTTGTTTCGCAGCATCGAGACTCGTCTGCCCCCTCAAATGCTTGGCTGGGACGTTGGTACCTTTGAGTTCCGGTCTCAGCGTATCCTGGCTTTGGGTTACAACCATCACCCCAAGATCAAGTTGCGAACCGGTGGCAGTACCGGCAAGCTGAGTCGCACTGCTGCTCACAAGCTCCAAGAAGGCGATGGCTACTATTGGGATCTAGAGGAGGGCAATGGAAAGCACAACGTCCGACTACCAGTAAAACACCGCTACAGGTCACCAATTGTTTTCGAGTTCCACATCAACAACCATCGCAAGGCAGACGCGTACGCAGTCATTTGGCTCCAGCACTTCATCGACAACGAAGATGCGGACATTAATATTCCAATCTGGAAGACTGCTGCTCCTGCTCGACTTACGCAGAATTACATTACTGAAGATAATTGCCATAAGGAACCAGGTCTCGACGATCTTCAAGAAGTCGGGCGCCTCCAGTTCCGCGCGCGATTCAAGGCTGGAACCGACGAGTCGCATGCTGCTTTCATCACCGACAATGATACACGCGAGACTTTTGAAACTTGGGAGTCTTGTGTTACGGAAGGTGTGCGAAACCACAAGGTCGAGAAGGAGATACCAGATCGTGTGCAAGAATTACATGAGCAGTCATTGACTACCGGTCGCGATATCTTGAAGAACGCGAGTGAGGAGGAGAAGCGCAAGTGGCTCGCAAAGGACGGACAAGACTGGTCCGGCGCCTTCGGAGACAATCCCAAAGCCTACATGAACACCAAAGGTCAGAAGAGACGCGAACCAGGCGTTGAAGAACCCTTACACGACCGCCACCATCCATCCGACAATGAGGATAACGATGACTCTGATGATGATTATGGCGAAGACTCTTCTTCATCCGATATTGGTGTTGAAGATGCCGATACAGTTGGCAGCGCAAAGAACATGAGTGGTGGCACAGGTGGAGGGGACCAGAGCAAAACCAACGGCCAGTTGAAGTCACAGAAGACCGATCTATCTCCCACCGTGGATCACCAGCCTCGCCAGTCAATGTCTACAGTCCGTACAAGCACCACAGCCGAGACAGATGATACTTCATCAAGCAAGGATGTTAACAAGCAGAACAAGAGGGCTGAAGAGAGGCGGCATCGTGGACTGATGCAGTGGAAGCCCGCACGGAACGTAAAGTTTGCGAAGGACGAGGCCAAGATTGGGCTGGCTAAGCTGAAGAAAAAGGTCACTGGGGGATTGGATGGACGGCAGCCCGATGTTGAGACTGGTGAGTTATACGTAGTAGTCCTGAGCAAGAGATGCATGCTAACGTCTCGACAGAAACCGGATGAGTATGTGTGCAAGTATGATACCAGTCCAACGTATTTGCAAGTTATTCACGTGAAAGTGTCCATTGTGATGTCACGAAAAGAATGGGTGTAATTGGAAGGGAGTCAGGAAGTCTTTGCAGTATATCACGCTGCTGACTGGAAGCTTAACGATGTCACGAAGTGGTTGAGGCAACCGTAGCAATCATAATAGCTAATCGAAGCTTGATCCTAAGCATGTTCATCGATAGTGCCACACCCAGCAATGGCGATCGCAGTCACGATACGTTGAGCTCAGCTGCGGCACGTCAGGACTGTCGTCATGACTAGCGCGCCAATATTCGGCAATTATATCAATAAAGTAAGCATGACCCCAGCATAAGCGGGCAGAAGTCTAAAAAGCACAGATACTGGAGTCATGAAACAGTGATGAGGTGTGTCCGAAGTACCTGCGCGAAGGTTGTCGGGCATACACGTCTGCCTTGCCCAGCATCATTGCTGGCCTGAAATGTACCACGGCACTATGCTAATCTAGTATACCAGCTCGTTGGTTGATTGTCGACGCATTGATTTTGGCCCTCACTCCAGGATAGCGGTCGGTCGTGTCGTTGTTCAAGGCAGGATCGGCCCATTTCGCTTCAACCCCATTTACGCGCCGGCGCTTGCATGAGGCGCGGTAAGCCACATAATCTCTTAACGATTGCTTGCAGAACTAGATGTGATTTGGGGAACTCTAGCGTTGATCAAAATGGGTCCAGGACCAGTTTCTCGGCTGTGCCACATGGCGGGCGCTTAGAGCTGGAGGATGATGAGCGGGACGTTTTTTTACTTTTTACGCCTTGCTCACCTGCCCGATTTGCGTGCCTTGGAAGTTGGGTGTTTAGAAGTGAGACATACGAGTAGACTTCTCATCGTAGTCTGACTAGATTATAGCGAGTTTTGAGTACTGCCGGCCATTGTGCAGCTTCCTCTAGTGGGACGGCCTCCGCGCATGGCTGTCTTAGACACTGCGAGTCATCGTAAGGTTGCATGGGGAATACCAATGATTGAAAGCTTGGAGTCTTGCCTTGTCGCATCTGTGCGGTACGTGGAGTGTCTAAGCCCTCCAAGCTCAAGATCACTAGGCCACTGACTAGGTCACCGTCAGCCGTGTCACACCAGAAATCATGGCGGAAAGAATGTTGTTGATGTGCTGCTGGGTGTTGTGTATCAGCTCGGATCGATGAAACGAGGTTGGAGATCGTGTTGGTCGCGTCAAATATGCGTTTACTCGGTTAACCTGCATATGCATGCCCAGTTGTTAATAAATGACCGTTTTTCTTGCATCTGCATGCATACACCTGCGGTCACATGTTTCCAGCACATACCTCACACTTTGGGAGAGATTGTCTCATTAGCGCAGGTGGATTAGTCCACAGCTACCGATGTTGGAATATTCCACCCAGTGGCTCCTTGTCCTGTAGCGCCGGCCGTACTATACACCATACCCGTAACACCATACACGATGACCTAATCCTCTTCAATGTTGGCCCCGACAATGTATCTGAGAGACGTCTACACGATTATTATGGTTCTGGGCTCGAACTAGCCACTATCGACGGCACAGTCGCATGACAAGTCGAGCCGTGTGCGATGTGAACGTATTTTCCTATTCGCCGCCCTGCGACAAAGGGGCGCAAAACATGATCAGGGTGCCTCTTGGTGTGTGCGTAAGGCTCAGTGTGGTCGCAGAAGAGGTCGACGCGGTAGAACAACGTGCATGGACCCTGCCAAAGCCCGGACATTCAACAAATGTCGAGTTCGGGTTATGTATTGCTTTTCTGTGTGTTTGTGTTATGTTCGTATCTGCGATAGTGGAATCGTCGCTTCAAGAGCAAAAAAACCCCTCCAGTGGCAGGTGTACTGTGAAGGCTTGGCACGTGATGATCAAACCATTCTAGCAATCGATGAGCGCGATGTCTCAAGCCACTGCTTCGTTTACCCTCTTTAAAGTGCTGAAACGTGAGGTAAACTATCGTCATCTCAATAATGTGAGATTAAGTACTGTAGATCCTGTCAGTACGACGTCACTGCCTAGACACTTACAACAATGATCACACTACACTTATCGGTTATGAGTACTGGATAAACCTGGTAGCCGTTGAGAACCCTACTGCGCTAATGACTCGGTGAGAGTGGCATCTCGAAATGCGGGGACTTGAGATCCATGGGGTCCTTGGTGAGCTAGAAGGCCTGTTGGGCGTTACCAATGATCCGGCATGCCACGTTTCTGCGCGCTTATTGTCGTCTGGTTGAGATTGGCGTCGATCTTGAATTTTCCTTTTGCCGCATCCTTAGCTACCGTTTCTCGGTTCAGTGCTCGATGGTGGGCTTTTTAACGAAACCCAACCAGAGCAAATGAGAGATCATTTGCCTAAAGTGACCTAGAATCTGGGTGTAAAACAAGGCTAGCCCAGAAGTTTGGCCTTGCGCTACGGAGTGTGGCAAGCCCTTCCGGATTCTTTTGAATCTACCCATGATTCGTTGGAGCCTCAGCTATCCAACATGAAGACAACGAATCATGCGCTGGCCCTTTGTGAAGGCCCACTTTCTCTACAGCAACGCGGACGTGTTGGCATGAAATTGGTACATGCCATCATGAGTAGTTGTTGGCAATCGACCAGGGATCTGACCGCTTCTTGAAAGTCACTTCCACACTCTGGTAGCATACTAGCATGGCGACGAATATGAAGAGCGCTGGAGGTAGGGCATCGGACTCACCACGGTTACCGGTGTATGCGCAGAACTGAGACACTCCATTATGACTATTACACGGGCTAGTCATAGCATATGATTTTCCAAGCACGGCCAACACGAGAGATGGTGGTGATTGTCCGGCTTCTTCGGCTCCTCGACTTACTCATTCCGCGATTCTAGCTAGAGTGATTGGACGCCCCTCCCGTTGCAATGGTGTAGTCCAAACAAAGAGAGCGGATTTTCTTCGGTTTGCCCCACCTGGTCATTCCACTATTATCGTCGATCGATCACAGCTGATGAGGGACCGGCTAGGGCGCTGGTTAACGTGGCTGTTGGTGTTGGGGGTCCACCTCCCGCCGCTGCTGAGAATTCTCGCGCCATTTGCCGTCTCCAAGAGTGGGCACCCGCATAGATTTTCAGCCATGTGAGCTCAGGTTCGGTCCGTTGTATTGCGAGGCGTGGGTGGTTTGAAGCGAGAGAAGAGGGCAGTCGCAATGTCCCTAATCGACAGGGTATAGCTGACACTTTGGCGTCAGATCCTTCCACCACAAGCGACCCCATCCTTGTATGCAAAGAAGACGTGGAGATGCGGTGCTATGCATATAGGTGATGGCTTGAAGCAGGTCTCATGCATTGTGAGTCCATTTAGAACGATTGGGAGAACACCATCACTAGCACGCAGAGTGGTGGAAGGGAGGCATGCGCAATCAGCTTCTATTCCATTAAAAGTTGCCTCATCTCAGGTATTGCTGTGCAAATGAAACGTCGCAGCTTGAACCAAGGGATGCCGAAGTAAATCCCGACCGACTATTGCCCAACAGAAAACTTCAATGTGCCCTCCAGAAGTGACCAAGACAGACATAGACACAACTTTCAAAGCCCATGGGCACTAGTGTTCCAAGATTGTTTCCTTTCATTGCCGACGGGGCGCGCACTGATGGGATAGTTAGCGCAGTGTTGAACCGTGGAACTGATACACTGACCATGCAATGGGCGCACAATCGATCTTTTTGATCGACGAAGTTGTAGTTTTGTGGATGGCCTTCCTGTTGCCAGTTCATGCATGGGTATCTGTTGTAACCACCACCTGTTGCTCCGGTAGGCCTGCCACCAGTAGCTGATTGTTGAGTTTGGTTCTGGGAAGAAGACATCGTAGTGACTGGAGAGAGAGTGCGTGTGTGTGCGTGTGTATGTGTGTAGAGACGATTGCAAAATTCTGTGGAACTCGTTTGCTCGTGAAATGCAGGTACGAAGAGATGGTAGCTGCTATACATTGTATCGAAGATAAGTGCACTTTATAGTTGCACAAGATATCTTTCTCCATCGAATCTTTCCATGCGGTTTCCGCGCCTCAATCAAAGATCACTAGACAGAGCAACATCAACTAGGTAGATTTCGCCCCTACCGAGAGCGGTCACATTGCATTGATGTTCGGGCCTGGTAGGTGGCCGTCAGGCAGTCTTGTGAGAACAGCGAATACGCCACATGGAACGATGAACGCCTCACAGAACGGAGCGTCGGAAGGAAACTACCTCAACTGTGCCTCCGCCACACTAGTATGCAACTCCCGGAGCCGCTCTGGCAACACCCATTTTCCAGCAACACCTCTCGTGTGATGCCTATTCCGCTCCGCTCTCCAACTCGGCTGTGCCGAGCCGGCCCTTTTGGCAAGCGCCGCACACACCGATTACATATTGCAACAACATCCGACAGCCTGAGGCATCGAATTTCGGGTTTCGGGTCCACATCAGTAGCTCTACAAGAAAAAGGTTACGTATCTCGCTCCAAACGTCATCGCATGACCTTACAACAGACCCACACATGTAGCCTCCCCTGGTAACAGCACTGCTACCTGTCAAGTGCTTGCCGTCCAACAAGCGCTAATGGTAAGTGGATTAGCTTCTACGGAGCCCTCACTACCTGTATAGGCCGCTGATCGATATCGCTACATCACAGGATGCTCAACCGATGCCAGGCATCAACCTGAACCTTCCAGAGCCGACGCGTCTTTGCGCCCACACTCTGCCAATGGCTCTGCAGTGGGCCAAGGGCCGTTCGGAAGCAACACAGTATACAGCTTGGTATTGGAAATGAGACATATGCTAGCTCACCAGGAAGAGCTGAGGGCGAGTGCCGCGTTGTCAGACATGAGGCTAGTTGTATGGAACTATACCACTATCGTCAAGTAGTACGTGCATCGAGAGCCTGGTGAGCTGTTGTACAACTTCCATGGAGGTACTGATCATGGTCCCTCTAGTGTGGACTGTTTCAGCAGCCGGTGTGCATTCTGTTCCCCATTCAAGTAACCAACGGCCCAACCAATGTGGTCCTTGAACGGATCAGTGGAACACTATGCTAGCTGCGACAACCGCGATCATCAGGCACATCTTTGGTTGATCACATAACTCTTGATAAGCAATGTGGGAATGGCTGTGCAAGAGGAGCAATATTTGGGTTGGCAGTAATGGAGTGTTAGACACCACGATAGGTGCAAGATGACGTCGAAGCAGCATCACTATACTTGGAAACACAACCAAGACGGCTCTCTAGAGATGGTTAGAAAGGGCGGCAGAAGCATTTTACCGCCTGTGATAGGTGTACGCCCTCTGCTTGAGGTCGTGATCTTAGCATTTCTCCTCTAACCAGCACCTTCGGCGTCTCCGACTTCACACCACCTCCCGCATGTCTTGGTAGATTCTTTCTTTCTAGCATACTACTACATCAATTAGGATCAATGTGAAAGAGTGGAGAGGTTATCTTCATTTAGTAGGCCATAGCATTCTGCTCGCATTCGTCACTGAGACCATCCTTGGTTATCTTGATCTGCATGATATTGGCGAGCCTAGATAGCATCATCGCTGAGTGGTAGTGGGAAGCGAGCAATGCCATCCACTTAGGTTGTACGCCGCCATTCGTTTACAGATCTTCCAACATGACCCCATTCCCGTCTGGGAACGCATCCTCCAACATCACTCCACCGCCGTCCTCAGCATCGAAGAATTCATCATCCTCGTCATCTTCGTCGGACTCCCTAGGCACATCACCAGTGCCTCCACCTTCGAGCAGCGCGATGACCTTCCAGGCAGCAATAGTCTCTGTCTGCAACCTCTTGACTCCCTCGACCACCCCTCCAACATCCTCCCCACCAATTCGAACCTGAACCTTGTACCCGCTCTCGGAGCCGTTCGTTCCGCTCTTATTACCCTCTCCGTCGCTCGTAACGCGAACATACCTGATACCCTTATTGGCAGCAAGGGTATTAATCCGCTCTTTAGGATGCAAGCAGTCTACGCCGTCGCGTAAGATACGTTCGAGGCATGGCAAGATGCCAAGACGACGGACAAAATTTTCACAGACGGGGATGGACCCGTGAGAGTCGATGTACAGGGCACCAATAACGCTCTCGACGATATCAGAAAGGAACTTGGGCGGGTCGGTGAGTGAAAGAGCATGCCACGGGAAGCGGTTGTCCTGCGCTAGAGCGGTAGCGATTGAATCCCGTGTCTCGGCATGTTGTTGTAAGGCTACATTTCTCGCAGCGATGAGTTCCGGGCTCGACGATCGAAGGAATTGCCATAAAGCTCTTTGATGTACCTCTGGCTGAAGGGTCGCTTTGTTTGTCAACTCTTCTGCTACCGTGGTCTCGAACATGCAGTAAGACAGGAATGCGGCGTTAACCATTGCCGTTCGAACACCATGCATCTTCCAATGTGGAAGATTTGGCTCGTGAGCATAGAGACGCTTTGAAATGATGTAATCGAGCACTGCGTCGCCCAGAAATTCAAAACGCTCGTATGAGCAATGGATGTTGGGGCCACGGAACGTGGGATGTGTGAGTGACTCAAGTAGGAGCTCTTTCTTATTAAATGTGTGACCAAGTAGCTTCTCAAGCAACAGCAAGCTCGTTCCAATCTCTTGAGAAGGAGCGGCGTCATAGAGTATCTGGTTTGCCTCCGGGATAGGCGTCCACTTCTCTAGCGGTAGGAGAGTTTGGATGCTTGAAAAAGCTTTTGAGAAACCACCGACAAGGTACGAGGCGCCAATAAGCGACTCTATGACGTCGGCAATCAGTTTCGACGATTTGTCTTGCTTGACTGGTGGCGCGATGTCAGCAAGCGTCTGACTAATGTATCTTGGTTTCCACTTTGCGCCCGTGAAGCGCTTGTAAAAGATGAACTTGTCGAGGCCCGCAGCTAGTGTGGCTCGTGCCAGATACCCGTTACTGACAAGCTTTCCTTTCTTCCCTGTCAGCATACCCTCTGGCATGAGCAGATTTGCGGCCATCAGATGAAGAGAAGACACAAACTTCAAGATACAGTCTCCAAGAAATTCCAGTCTTTGGTAATTGTCGCATCCGTCAACTGCGGATGAGGTGAGTGCCGTGATGATGATTGGCAGGTCTGACACTTCGAATCCAACTGGCTTAAGAAGCTTCGTTCGAAGCGTATCCGCGATCATATATACCTCAAGCTTGTGCAGGACTGATGGGAATAGCAAAGCAAGGATGGCATATGTGGTGGGAAGATTCTCGACAACACATGTAGAAGCTGGAAGACTTTCGACCTTGGTATACGCGTCATTCTTGTTCGCATCTTGATAAACCAAGTGTAAGAAGTCTCTGCGCTTGGGCAATCGTACAGCTTGTATCAAAATTTCGTTTGCACCCAAGACGCCTGGAGATTCCGATGGCTCGATGGCGATAGGCATAAATTTCCGAGCGTCTCCTTGTTGCATAGTCAGACCCCAACTGACCGTGTCAAGGTTTCCTTGGACCAGAAGTTTGGATGCTGATCGTTGGCCTTCTGTCATGGCATGCCATTCGTGGAGTTCATTCTCAGTCATCATGTGACCTGATGGGTCGCACGGTGCAAGTAGACAGAGAAAGTCATCAACTCCTTCTTGGACGTGGACTCCGAAAACTGAGTGCAAAATCTTCCAGGTGATAGAGCGCAGCAGATTTACGTTGATATCAGCCAGTGAGGTACCATATAGACAGGAACTCGTAATTGTATACTGCTTGGATTCATTCCAATACAGTAGTATATCAGAAATCTCATGCATGGCGACTGGAGTCAGGAGTACCATGCGCATCGGCTGCTCTCCTGGTGCCTTGGCCTCAAGCAGGGTACGGTACCATGTATCAGGTTTGTGCTGATGAGACTGCGCGACAGCCGACCAAGGATCGAGGGTTGGGGAAACGGGCACAAGAGATGGGCGATCGTCCGGGACCTGGTACTGTATTGCGTCGTCTTCCTCATTTTGTACGGGGAGAAGATTCTCGTTCACCAACCCATGCAAGTACAAAGCCTTGTATGCCTCAAAGGCAGCATCTTTTTGAGCCATGCGTTCTGTCCTCCACGTCTCCAAACTTTTAGCTTCCCTCACTTTGGGGTCAACAGAGAGTGGCAATGTGATCTCAGCAGTAATCTGGCCGTAGTTGTTTGCGAATCTGAGTTCTGGTCTTGTGTCGACGTAAGCACTGCTTCCCAGACGAGCGCAAAAGTGGTAGAGATGTTGAGATGCGTTGTCGAGAGTCAACAAGGCACTGGTATTGTTAGTAGGTAGAAGAACAGGGCGAGTTTGGTTCTAGTAGCATGATACAGGAGCAAACGCGGACCAGGAATAATTCTCACTCACCCAGTACTTGGGACCCTGAAGTATCGCTCTCCAACCTCATTTATCTGCTCTGCTTCGTGCGCCGCCTGAACGCGACGCTTATCATCTTCATATGCTTTCCTCATCTCAGCCTCAAGCGACTGCCAGGACGCCGAGGACCGTGCCTCTCCAGTGTCTGGGACGAAAATAAGATAACGTGATTCCTGCTGCCTTGCTCTTCCGCGTCTTTGAACAAAGCTTTTCAGGTTCTTGGGTCTTTCGAAACATATCACGAGATGGCAACTAGATACGTCGATACCTTCCTCCAGTACAGTTGTGGCTAGAATGAGATTGATGACACCAGCGCGAAGGTCGTCGAGCGTGGTTTGCTGATTCTTCGGTTCTGCCAAAGCAGATATGTTTGCCTTACGCTTGGTTGACTGCGACGTACCAACGAATGTGCCTACCCGTAGCAGATCTTTGGTGCGTGGGTGACATGCTAATATGTCGGCGAGCGATGCTACCCAGACCCGCTGCTCAATGAATACAAGGCCGGTAAAACCGGGGGTGCTATTGGCTTCAGCGACTAAAGTGTCGACAAGCTTGTTGACTTTGTGAGACGACTTCTCGATGATAGTAGCTGGTATAGGCGCAGGATTCTGGAGGGGAAGGCCTTGGAATATTTTCAGAAGATATTGCTTCTCGGTGATAGTCAGATCCAGTAGTTGCTGATCTGAGCCGCGAGTCATCTTTTCGAACTTGGCTATGCATTGGTGTAAGTAGTACTCCATAGCAGAGACCCCAAGCTCTTCGGCCATCGCTTCAGCTTTAGACACCAACTGTTTCAACTGGTCGTGGCAATAGGTCTTCTGACTATTCCACAACTTGGTCAGTTGGCGAGAAACGTCAAAACCATGCTTTTGCTGGTCCAACAATGCAATCACGTACGGATCTTTTGCAAGATCATAGGTGCGGTATACATGCTGCAACGCAAGGAGCAGATGAGAGTGCTCTTGGCCCGGGGCATCCAAAGAGTAAGTGATTTGCAGTAGCTCCGGCCTATGCGCGTACCGTATCAGTTCGGACCTGTGTAGCTTTGGTGTTTTTACGGTCGCGTGTAGGTTCTGTTCAATTTGCCTACAAATATCAGGATCATACGTGTGTTCTAGCAAGTCGATCTTACTGAAGCCCTTCCGCGCTAGCTGCTGCTTTCATGACTGGACTCGCACTCAAGCCAAGAACTTTAGGCAGTGCGTTGCCTGCGTTTCTCAATTGCGGCATGTAAAAATCTGACATCATCCTAGTATTGTTAGATTTTTCAGCTCGTTAGGGTTTGGATACCATTTGAACCTTACAGATGAGCTGGGTGCTTCAACGTGCAGTGATGCGCTACAGAAGATTAGCAAAAAGAATGTTTCTCTGTTAACGCGACAAACTGACCTTCGTCGAAGATGAGCAGGGCCAGCTTGCTCAGGCGAACAAAGCCATGTGTGAGAGCGTCAAGGAGTATCCTGAGCACGTATGAGCGGGCGCGTGTGGAGCCTGTCGCGCTGAAGCTGGGGGCTTACGCGTGTGTTGAGATGACCACGCGAACGTTGAAAAGTACTCGGTCCCACTCTGTCTGGGTTGTCCACAGCTCGACATCGTCTCTCCCACAGAGGAGCTGGTGTCCAAACCCAGGTAGATTAGACTGAAAGACGTCATATTGCTGCTCGCAGAGTGCAACTGTTGGCGCAAGAAACCAGACAATCTAAAGGAGGCGCGTGAGATTCAAAGCCTAGCGTGGGGGGACCTAGCGGCAGGTATCTGTACCTGGCCGGGTTCGCAGGTCTCCAACTCCGCTCGTGTTCGTTCGATGGCTCTGGGAAGTTGTTAATACGATCCCGTCATGGCAGAACATGTAAACCTACATATGCGTTTTTCCCGAGCCTGTGTCCATGACGACGATGATATTGTCTTTCATGCTCTCGGCAACCATCTCAGCCTGATAGCCTCGTAGTTGAAATGTCTCGCTGGGAACCCCAGACAGGGCTCCAGCGTCGTTGTTCTCATGCATTAGAGAACCCACTCGTAGCCCTCACCCCCCAAAAGAAATTATGAAGCAAGCAAAGGATGGGTGGAGGGCGTAACCTTTTGGTGTTGTGTCTTGAGGCTCAGGAGCGGCGGGGTGCTAGCCTAGCCTTGTTGGCTGACAGCGGATATGCAGAAGACCAGAACCAGTCACGTATTTTTGTCTATTGTCCTTACTATACGCGTAATCCTATTGGATTTGATCTAATTCCGCACCACTCAGTAGAGGCCAATAGGAATCTAAGCATAGGGCATTTCAAGACATCATTTTCGTAAATGCTACATAAGTCACTTCATGCCTTTGGCGCCGAGTCCATTTATTCCGACGCAATGAAAGATGGTGCAGCATCATGGCCCACTACAAGTTCGTAAGGTAGTCCTCAACCTCGGACGGGCTCAGCTTCCTGAACCGTGGTCCGACGGCGCCTTCAACACCCTCGACGCCGAGGAGCCTCTCCTCTGGCGGTCCGACAATACCAATTTCAACAGTCTCTCCGTTCATCTCTCCTTCTATGGTCTCCTTGAGTGTGAGCAGAGCAATGTGGATGGCGTCCTCAAGCTCGAGACCGTCGGTGTATCGCTTCTCCAAGAAGGTCTTGGCGCTTGTCGCGCTCTTTCCTATCGCCGTCGCCTTCCATGGGAAATAACTGCCGCTGGGATCGACCTGGTAGAGACTGGGTCCGCCCTTGAGAATGCCACCAGTCTTGCCGCTGACCTTCTTCTTCTCCTCACTCGTCTGCTCTTCGCTCTTGCCTTCAGCCTCAGGCTCGATACCATCGTCCCATCCAGCAATCAGCAGACTAACACCGTACGGTCGAACACCACCAGACTGTGTAGCCTCCTGCATCACTCGCGCCACATCCTGGACTAATATCCTCGTGGGTGGGTATTCGTTGTAGACGCGCTTGTAGCCAGTATGTGAAACCTTGCGGGCCTTGTCGACGAGGACGCGGTAGTCAGGGCCCATGCCCGAGTAGACCATACCGATGTTGGGCGTTATGAGGCTGATCTTTGATGACGATTGCGAGTCGATGAGCGGCGATGACGATTTCTTCTCAGTTGCGAGGACGATACCGTTGGTTGCTGCAAACTCTAGTCAGCACGGTTAGAAAGCAATGAGCAGAGTAACGCACCCTTGATTCCTAGTGAGGTAACACCCTGGTTGACGGCGTTCAAAGCATACTCTATTCATGTGTTAGAGCCTGTCCGCTACACTATGGCGGGACTCGTGGAATTCCCGAGGCGCATACCGATCTGTACCAGCTTTCCGCTGTACGAATGTTAGCAAACATGTCATGTGTAATCGAGGGCGCAGTCTCTACCTGGGGGAGAAAGTGGTGAGGGAGAAGGAGTATCTGTCCGCCATGGCGACTGCTTGACAGGATCGAGCGGTGGTATGTGGAGAGGGGTGTAGTCGGCGGCAGGAGGGAGGTTCAGTGGGGTTGATAGACGACGCGGGTTACTGGAGGCGATCTGCTAGAGCTCCAGGCTACTACCCAGCACCAGAGCTTCGTCGCCGACAGCGCCAAGACCGGCGCTCGGCGTAACAGCGTCTCCGGTTTGCATCCAGGAAGCTGCAACTTTGAATTCTTTGACCTTCCAGAACTGCTTCTCTAAATCACCACCACCACATCTACACCTCTGCATCCTGCCACCGTGTCCCTAGTGTCATACAGCAAAGGCGGCTGTGGCGGAACATGATCCGCGCTACCGAGACACTTAAGTTGGCGAATGTCTTCCCCGCGACTTCCTGATTGATCGCCTTGTCATCCTATGCTTATCTACATACTTCCTTGCTGGTAAGAGCTGCATTAACCTCCACCTTGTACCTTTACAGCTTTGCAACCTGCCATGTCCTCATCTTCCGGATACCAGGCTATGCCAGGTTGGTATTGGCCAGATGACGCGCCGAAGACAGAACCCTCTCACGCGACATCCCCGCCTACAGGTTCCACGTCCCAGCCACCACCTTCAGGTACCTCCAGTACCAACGAGAACACTGCATCGCAGTCGCGCAGCTCTAGACGTACCCATTGGCCACCTAGACAATGCAGGATATGTCTCGAGACGGTCCAGCCTACATTCAATGTTCCCTCACAAAGCCTCCCCGGCTTCTTACAGTCGTCCAATGTGGTGTACGAAGACGAAAGCGGTCGCCTGATCCGCCCATGCATGTGCAAGGGGTCGTCCAAGTATGTTCATGAAGCTTGTCTGCAGGCTTGGAGGCATGCAGACCCTAGCTATGGACGTAGGAACTACTGGCAATGCCCTACTTGTGGCTTCAAGTACCGACTTGCGCGTCTTGGAGTTGGGCGCTTCATAGGTAGCATCGGTACGTTCTGCCATTACATCTCCTCATCTCACAAAAACTAACAGAGACCGCAGGTGCTCAGGTTGGTTTGACTGCCATCATATTGATTTCCGTTATCTTCGTCCTTGGTTTCGTTGCCGATCCTATCATAAACCTGTATCTGGATCCATGGAGCTTCTTATCCCCTTTCTCGGGATCTGACTACTCATACTACTACGAGGACGACGAGTCAGCCACCTGGTACGAGCACTTTGCAAAAGGCTTCGCCAGCATGGGTGTGCTTGGTTTCTTGAAAGTTCTCATCGCTAGTCCGCTCTCTTACTTCAGGATCGGAGGAGGTCGAGGTCGAACGACTGGTCGAGACCGGTATGAGCAGGTCAGCTGGATCATCATCCTGATAGGCGTGGGCACATTTCTAGCGGTATGTGAAGAGGCCGCTTTCATCGCACTTGAAAGCTAACGGTATTCAGGCAATCTACAAAGGAGTCCGTGCATGGAGTCGCCGCGCGCTTGAGAAAGCTGGCGAACGTGTCATGGATGTTCAAGGCGACAATGATGATGACGACGACGAATAGTTGTAACTGAAATGCAAGCAGACGGTTTCTTCAGCAGTCGCTTTTCAGTACACGTTCACTCGACGATTGGTTATGCAATTCCTACAGTCCGCACTTTCTTAAATTGCCACAAGTTATTCCTCAATACTGTGTCGATTAGTCTACGTGCGAAGATCAAACCAGCTCACGACTTCCATATCGGCATTGCGCGTTTTGTGCTCGCCGGCTTTGTGGAACGTGGCGCTACCTGCCCTTGGCACTCATTTGTTCCATCTCGCCTGCTCTGCCCTTGTGGAGTTCCTCTAGTTTCTTCCTTCAAAAGAAGAAACAAACAGGAATCAGGAGTACCCTTCTGTGGCTTGAACGACATCAGGCCTTTGGCACATTTTTATCCACACACTCGTGAATGTAAAGAAATGGACACTTGTGTGACAGCTTGTAAGGAATTATTATTGGAAACCACAAACGAGATTAAACGCCACCATGGCCACTTGTTAGTGACACTACCATGAACCTGAATAACACCGCGGGTATGTAGCTCCTCAAAGCAATGCTGCGAAGCTCGTCCGTCTAATATAACGGCGCTTGCCTCGTGATACCGCCGAACCCAACCAATGCCAAAAACAAACGAAAACCGTGCAATACAATACAATATCTATATATAGGCCCAGGGTATCAATGTAGAATATTAAAAGCCACGTCTTCCTCTCTTCCTCACCTAGTGATCAGGCTTGCCACCCTTCATGAAGACCCTCTTGGTGGCACCAACCTTGCCCAGATCACCAAACTCCGTCTTTTTCCCACCTACAGCGCTACCCGGGCGACTGTCACTCCTGCTATCGGTCCGCTCGAAGGGCGGATGACTTGAAGTGATGACGTTACTGCTTACAGTGCGAGCTTGCTTCATCATGCCTTCAATCCACTCCAGCTTCTCGCCGCTGAGATCCAACTTCTTTGCTTTCGGGCCAGCGAGTCCGACTTCCTTGCCTTGCCAGGAATTGCGAGACGAGGCCGAGGAAGGCATAGTCGGATCTTCAGCAGCGCCTGGTGTTCCAGTAATGAAGCTAGGCATTGGCGGAGGTGTTTCATCGCTTGTGAAGTAGCTTAGACCAGATGACTTCACAGGTGTCGTATTAGGGCTGACCAAGGGAAAGCCGACGCTGACTCGTCGCTCCATTTTGCTCGCCCTGCTGTCTGGTCTTGTCGGAGAACTATCGGGGTTCTTGACTTCAAGGCCCAAAACTTCAAATTTACCTTCGCTTGCTGTCCTGCGACCGTGATGCTCAGCGTATTGGCGCAGGTACTCGCCCAAGTCAGACCAACCACCGCCGACACGCACCATGACACGCTCGCCATTTTCACCAACACGGCGAATGAACAGCTTGATGGGTTGTTCTTTGCCAGGTTGTGTGAGATGGTACAACTTGATGTCATTGTCGCCTCTTGCGGCTGCTGCAGACCTCCGTCCATGTGCAGTGTTGTTGACGTCGAATTCGGCCTTTGCAGGCGACAAGGTGAGCTCAGGGGACTTGAAGCCACTGACTGAGCGTGTTGCGCGCAGGTACCCACGGCTTCCTTTTGCCAGGAGCCCACGGGCTGGCTTGACTTCGGGTGCATCGGGACCCGGACCTGATCTGAGTCGGATGCGGCCGGGAATGGTGGTTAGGATGTCGGAGATCTTTCGCTCAAGCTCTTCGGCGCTGCTGGTAGGTTTCTGAGCAAATTGCGTTGGTGGCCATGGTGCGCTCGCTGTACCATCTGTGGTGGTGGTGGTTGTGCTAGTACTCTGCACAAGTCGACGCTTCGCCATGGCTGCATTGAGCTCGGGACGCGGTGCTCTCATGGCACGGTTGGTTGCGTTGCGAACTGAAGGAGACTCCTCCACGGTACTAGGCGGGCTTGAGTCTGGTGAGATATCTGTTGACAACGAACTCAAACTACCTCTCCACGAGCGTGGTGTTTGTGGCGGCTCCATAACGGGGCTATCCTGACCATCGTTTTTGGTAATAGTAGGGTTGCCAAAAAGCACCAGAGGTTTGGGTCGGTTCTGTGAAGATGCCTGGGATGAGTGGTCCACTCCAGTTAGGGCTGATGGAAGTGCTTCAGACTCTGACTGAACAGCGGCCTCTTCCGGACTCTCGTCGAGTTCGTATTGTACAACGGTATCACCCTCCTCGAACTCCGAGTCTTCGTCAATGTCAACAGATGGCGGTTCTGGTTTGAAACTCATATCCTCTGGAAGCGTGGTCACAGCAGGATCCGAAGTGGTTGGGGTTTTCGATGGTGGGGCAATGGTTTGTCGCAACTCAGCTTCCGTAGCCTCGGTCCCTCCAGACACTTGCCGCGTGTTGTTGGAGCCGATCGAGGTGTGCAGTGTTGAGTTGCTGCTGTTGGATGCGTTGAGGGCATATTGCCCAGAGGAGATCTCCCGATGAGATACACTACTAAAGTAGTCATGCGCACTCGTGTTGGTATCGCGCTCGGGATGTGGTCCGGGTTTAGGGACGAGGTTGGAGGAACGCGATGTCTCCTGTGTACCGCCCCTGCCGATGACACCGAAACGCCTTCGAACTTCAAGGTCAATTATCCTCCTTCTTGACTCGTGTTTCCAGCGCCCGTAGTCAGCCTCTGTAGTCTCAAAGACATCTATCCAGTTCTCAGGTAGGCAGTCCTCTTGTCCTTCGAGCGTATCGAGCATCTTGTCGAGTTGCCTCCCCAAGTCGCTGACCTTTTGGTGAAGCACCCGAGAGATGGTGTCTACCGCATTCTTCCAGTGCTCGAAGGCGGCATCGGAAGTATCTGCTGGTGGCTCGATGGCATCCCAGCCTAAGCGCATAGCTTCTTGGGCTGTATCGAGTTCGCCGGTGTAGCGGGGTGCTTCGCGGAGGATAGAGACGCGGGCAGTCCAGGTGCTCAGGCGGGCTTTGAGCTGGGCGTGGTGCGGTAGGGCGGATAGCAGGGTTTGGGTGATGAGAAAGGAGAAGTCGTCCATGACCTTGTAGTGTTGGCGGTTGGCCTCGTAGCCAGCTGAGGATGGTCTCGACCTGCCCGCCGGGTGCATATCCAGCACATGCTCCTTTAGCTCTTCGACGTCTAGCTTCAGCATCTCGTCGGCCATGTCGTCTAGCCGCGCCTCGTGTTGCTCCACCTCGACCGACAGCATCGACCCCCAGTACTCTAATGGCGGCATGGCATCGGCGTGGTCGGAATCGGCAACGTGTTCCCTAATGCGCATCTCGATGCTTTTCCTCCTCTGCTCGCGGAACTGGGCGCTAGGCTGCTCGAAGCTGCCCGACCATCCCCATTGTTCAATCTCGGCGCACCACATCTTCAGCCGCTGCGCTGCCTTTGCGACGCGCGATCCCAGGTCTCTTTCGGCGGCGGTGAGGGTTTCGATGCAGGCAAAGATTTTGTATTCGTCGCGCGTTGTGTCGAACGGCATGGGCTTCTGGGTGAAGGCGCGGAGAGTGGTTTCGGGCGACAGATCGCGGAGGCGGCTCTCTTCCGAGCTGCCGTATGCCCTGCCTCTTCGTCCTGCGGGCGACATGGCGGGAGATGGGACGCGACGAGGAGTTAATGGCGGAATCATGCGTAGCGGCGAGGAAAAGACGTCCATGGCGATGTTTGCGGCTGGGATGGAAGAGCGACTGAGCGACTGTGACTTTTACGACAAGGAAGGCACAAAGGAAACGAGTCTCAGACAGAGCCAGGCGCGAGTGGGTATGCGGCTGTGGCTGCGACGGGCATTACTTGGTATCCTCTGTCTCTCTCCTGTTGCCGTGGTGTTTGCGCTGCCGGCAGCCCGAATGTTTATTGACTGACGCAGTCTTCGCCGAGCATCTTGCGCCGTGCACTCTTGCATCGTTCACCCGCATCTGACTAAGCCAAAAGCATCTTAGCTGCAGATCCGTTTCGGACTCGACACCCACACCCTCACCCTCACCACCATTGCGCGTTGTTGCTTTGAAACGGCACCTTGATGGACTCTGCAAAGCTATATAAGCAAGAAGCCCTGTCGCTTCTCCAAGACGCCTTTGCTCTGCACTTCCTGCACTTCCTGCTCTGCCAAGCGCGCCGCCAAACAAGGCAAACCTCCTCCGCACTCCCCCGCATTCAACTTCAGCCGGCCATCTTGTGCTCTGTGCCGTCGATGCGCCATCAGCTCACAGTTCTTCCTCCTGTTGCTTTTCTTCGGACGGCTTTCGGGTCTGTCTCTGGCCACGCGCACGGGACGGCTGCGTCGACATGCGCGACTTTCCGATCTGTTATCTGGCCGTCGGATTTTGACCGCAGAAGATACGTGCATCTCTGCAGACCTTCCTCCTCATTCCAGAAGCTACCCCACCGCGCATATCGTCATCCCTCTCTGCCAAGCACCTTAATGCTCCGCCCTGCCTCTCCATCCCATTGACCTTCCAGAGTGCGTTAGCGAGTTGCCTGTATACCTCGTCGTTACGCAGTGCCTGCATCGAGCTACAGTTACCCCATGTCGCATTACGATGGCACGCAGGAGCAGGGAAGCCGGCAAGCTCAATTGCCCTCGGTAGAGCCAGCTATCCTCTAGGTAGCAAGATTGACGTTATCGTACCGAACCTCGAGCGAGCTGCCTGGAAGTATTTAAGGCACCATGCATCGCACCATTACGCAGTACTCTTCTGCCTCTGTGAAGCGTGCATTCATTTGTCAGTCAATATGAAGCCAACACTTTTGGCACTCGCTGCCATTGGCGCGCAAGCCTGCCAGCGTGAACGTGCATTCCAACATCACCCACATAAGCATGTCAAGCGCCAATCCGTCTTTCCTCCAACTTTGACACCCGATGAGGAGATATTGCTAAATTCGTTTGATGCCGTTTCTATATCGGAATGGTCGTACTACTACAGTACAACTCACCAAGCAAGACGAGAAGTGCATGCTAACGAAATGTAGCTCATGGCCAACATTTGGCTGGCCAGAATGAGTCAATGGGTAAACCAAAACTTGTTCCCGGATGATGCAGCAGAAGACTAATCAGTAGTGTAGCCCAGTGGACCGCCGACAAATGGTCCGAATACGGCTTCACCTCAAGGCTCGACGAGTACTGTACGTTACTACTACCCAGAGCTTCACGAACATTCATCGAGAAGATGATGAAGACGGAAACTAATCATGCTCAGATGTCTTCCTCAACTACCCTATTTCGAACTCGCTGCAGCTCACATATTCCAACGGCAGCACCTACACCCCTACCCTTCTGGAAGATGTACTGGAAGAGGATGAGACGACCAGCTATCCCAACAGCGTCCCTGTCTTCCATGGCTACAGTTTCACCGGCAACGCATCTGCAGAATACGTTTACGTTGGAAGAGGCCAGCAAGTCGATTTCGACCGCCTAGAGGCTCTAGGTATCGAGCTTGAGGGCAAGATCGCACTGGCAAAGTACGGTGGCCCATTCCGTGGTCTTAAAGTCAAGAATGCGCAGGACCATGGTATGATCGGTGCTGTCATCTTCACTGACCCTGGCGATGACGGAAACATGACTGAAGGTTAGCTCAGCTGGTCTCTTGCTAGATTTACCTACTGACAGTCTCTAGCAAAGGGAGTGGCTCCTTACCCTAATGGCGGTGCGAGGAACCCTTCGACTGTTCAACGTGGATCCGTTCAGTTCTTATCTACTTACCCCGGAGATCCAACTACTCCTGGTTACGTCTCCAAGCCCGATTCTCCGCGCGCAGATCGCACCGAAATCACCCCACAGATTCCATCCCTACCTATTTCTTGGATCGAAGCACAGCCTCTTCTGCAGGCACTCAACGGTTTTGGAACCAAGGGCACCGAAGTCAACAGGACACGCTGGGTTGGGGCTATTCCCGGAGTTGACTACTCCACAGGGGAGGGATCTGGCGCGTCTCTATCGATGAGCAACGTAATGAACGACACATACGGCACCATCTGGAATGCCGTTGGTATCATCAACGGTACGCTCGAGGACGAAGTCGTCATTGTGGGCAACCATCGCGACGCTTGGATCGTTGGTGGTGCTGCTGATCCAAACTCTGGATCTGCTGTACTCATCGAGCTGGCTAAAGCATTCGGCGCGCTCGCGGAGACTGGTTGGAAGCCACTGCGAACAATCGTCCTCTGCAGCTGGGACGCCGAGGAATACGGCCTTGTTGGCAGCACCGAGTGGATGGAAGAGTACATCCCCTGGTTGAGCAACGCCGCAGTATCTTACCTCAACATTGATGTCGCTGTCAGCGGGCCCATCCCAGACGTCTCAGCGACCCCAGACCTACACGCTATTGCTACTAGCCTCATGAAGAAGGTCGTGTACCCTTACCGCAACAATACCGGCCTCACCGTGTACGACGTCTGGTCGCACGAGAGCGGCGAAGTCGGCGTGCTAGGCAGTGGAAGTGACTACACCGCCTTCCTCCATCGCGGTATCGCATCGATTGATATGGGCGCCGGTGGAGGCCCAGACGACCCAGTGTACCCCTACCACAGCAACTACGACTCCTACCACTGGATGGCTACGTTCGGTGACCCTGGCTTCCACACCCACAAGGCCATGGGTCAGTTTCTCACTCTGCTCCTGTACCACATGGTATCTGACCCTGTTGTGCCTCTTGAGCCAGCGGGTTACGTCTCCGAGTTCAACACGTACCTCGAAGATCTCGAGACTGAGATTAGCAACAGCAACTTCACCGTTGACCTTACGAACCTTACTGCCGCTATTGCGCAATTTGAAGCATCGGCCCAGGAGTTTGTTGACTTGAGAGATCAAGCTATCGGTGCGAATGATACTGAGCTTATCACTGTGCAGAACCACAAGGCGCGAGATTTCTCCAGAGGCTTTACTTCGCAGGGCGGTCTGCCAACAAGAGAATTTTATCAGCATACCATCTTCGCCCCTGGACGTGATACTGGATATGCTCCGGTCACCTTCCCGGGTATCACTGAAAGTATCACATTTGATCAGGATGCAGACTTGGCGCAAGAGTGGGTGCAGAAGACTAGCAGTGCGATTTTGGTTGCTGCTAGTATCTTGAAGACGTAAAGAGCCAAGGAAAGCGAAACGTCATGGTTGTTTGGGTAGTAGCAGAGGTTGGGTAGATGAGATACTCCAACAATGAAATTGGTGAAGAAGAGATAGGTGGTTAGTAGTAGAAAGAGTAATGATAATGTATGCTCTCTCCGCAGTCCCTGGCCTTTTGCTATCCCAAGGCTAAACCACAATCTTCCCGCTCATTTCACAACAGCAAGCAAGAAGCCATTATATGACTTCTCACCGACCGTCTGCAGCACCACGCCATCCAACCTATCATCTCTGCCCACGTTCTCCACCACCCTCCTCGCCCCCATAATCCTCGGATCATCCTTCTCCTCCGCCAGTTGTCCCTTCCTCACCACATTATCCACAATGACACACGCACTAGGCTCACACATATCCAGCGCTAAATCCACATAATTCCAGTTATTCTCCTTATCCGCGTCGATGAAAACAACGTCAAACTTTGCCCTCTTGCCTGCCTTGACCTGCCGTACAAGCTCTGGCAGGATGTCCATACCAGCCCCAAGTCTAACCTCCACTTTATCTTCCAACCCAGCTTTTTTGACATTCGCCCGTGCAACCTCGGCGTGATAGCTATCAATTCCTAGCGACGTTACCTTGACGCCCGGGCTAGATGTCGCGAGCCAGATGGTGCTGTACCCGCCCAACGTGCCTACTTCGAGGATCTTGTTTGCGCGAGCGATGCGGGCGGGTGACCTGGAGGTATTTGCCTTGGGAGAGTGAGACGGCGATGTCGGGTAGACCGGCAGTCTTAGAGGCGTCGAGGGCGTGTTGCAGTGAGGATGGAGAGGGGCTTGTGCACGTGGGTGGGTGGAGGTGCGAAAACGAATACGCGTCTACTGCTGTCCGTCAAGGGTCTTCTTCGTGGGATGAGCCTGGTCGCGGCAGCATTGTGGACTAGGGCTGGAAGTATGTAGAGTTGGAAACGTTCAGTCGTTGGTTGCTGGTTAGCTATGCGCTCTGGGAACGTGGATCAACGCGTCTTTATAGACGAGACTACGTGCGCGGAGTCAGCCACGTCATATTGTATACGCGCTCTGCGTACATCTGCCTGGTCGGTGTCATATTGCGTTGTTGGAGCGCGCGTTGTTGAGGGGTGGACGAGTGTTCAGCCAGCCCGGGGGAGCTTATGGCCGAGCTTACGAAAAACGTAGTGCAATGCCTAGAAGCAGCAACACGGAACAAGGAACTTGGCCAAAGAGGTGATTCTAGCAAAGTCGATACTCAATACGCCCGTGCCATTTCATCTACATACTCATTCATCTCTTCTGGAATACCTACCTGCCTCACAGCAGCAACCTCCTTTAGCGTGCCCATGGAAGCCAGATGTGCAAGTCGCCGCGCTTCAGGTGGCAAGGGTGGAAGTTCTTTGTTCACATCTAGCGACGTCACTCGGATCAATTGCTTCAGAGGGCTGGACTTGTAGGGCCGGTGCACGGGGTAGATACCAGGTGGGGCGACCTTTGTGGAGTGGGAGTTGCTGGAAGGTCTTGATTTGGTAAGGCAGGCAGGGCTATTGTAGTGGCCTCTTTGGGGCTTGATAGTGTTGGTCGCCATACTTTGGCTTGTGCGAGGACTGTCAAGGGGTTTCATTGCGCTGAGCACGTGGGATGAGGTAGAGAATCCTGAGCGGACATTCGGGACAGTGGCTTGCTTCTTGTGTGCCGCATGACTGTCGCTGTCGTGGTTGACAGGCCTATGACTTACGCGAGAAGCTTGCAACGGGGTCTCTTTGGTCTTGGAAAGCTTGGCTTGCGACTGCCGGTTCACCTCGTCCTTCGGGTTTCTGTCCAGCATGCGATTCGACGTCTTTTTGCTTATTTTCTTCCAAAGCCCTACTGGATACTCTTGGAAATTCGGGATGCTCGCCGCCCTTGTGACTTCGTGGATCCCGTCGTACTTCCTTTTTGGCTTCCACCACGACAACGCAATTGGTTTTGTTCTTTTCGCCGTAACATTGACATCTGGTTTCGAAAAGTCGATGGAATCAACCGATGAATCGGAAGAGAAGCATGATTGAGATCGGTCTAAACCTCTGAAATCGTCCACCCTGATGGCTTGCTCTTCCACTTCGCCAGTCTTTCCTTGTCCAGCGAGATTCTGCGCCTGAGCTGGCTCATGATTACATGGTTCCATGCCGTTGAGATTCTGAGCTTCTGCTCCGCAGCTTGTCTCCTCGGTTGTGCTTCGGCTATCACCACTTCTCAGTGTCGACGCCTGACTGCCTTTTTGACCGGAGTAAGCGTCCCACTCGACAACTTCCGGTTGGCATACGGACATCTGAGACGTACTGTTACGTACGTCTGGCTGATAGTCGACCGATAGGCTGTGTTGCGCGATATCGTTCAGAAGGGGGTAGCTATCGTCAAGCGGGTATCTCGACACGAGCTCCACGATGTCGTCAAAGCTTAGTTGGTTATTGCGGAGCAAGTACGAAAATCTGAGCCAGTCTATGTCGCTATGCGGACCAAAGGTGAACGCCATTGGTGTACGCGGAGCCTCGAGATAGACGTCTTGTAGGTATTCTTTTCGCGCCCCTGTTCGCCTAAGTGTATGCACGCCGTCGTTGAAAGCCGGGTCTGAGTTGTGGTGAACGTCGAAAGCGCTGTCCTTCCGCTGACGCTGACGCTCTTCGGCACAGGCTGCACAGTGCGCCAAGCCGTAGTTGTCTCTGACGTCGCCACCTCCTCGAAGAGACCATGGGTCATCAAGACCGTGGGCAAATACCGAAGGCGAAGACGCCCGTGAATCCACTTTGCGACGTCCATCAAGGAACCTCGCCACCTGGACAGAATCATCATCGCCACCAACCACCTCTCTCGTCAATAACCATTCTTCTCCTTCTCCTTCTTCCTCCTCTTCCCCCTCTTCCTGTTCTCTTCCACAACAATTGACGCGGTCTAGTTGCTTTAGCGCAGCCTGGAATCCTGACTTGGCTTCCCCGAGCAATCCTCGATCAAGACGCATACCCTCTCTCTGGTAATCAGCTATCGGCCTCACCCGCCCTCCTTTCCTACTCTTTTGCATGCTCTGATGATGGTCGCGCAACCTGATTGCGCACGGCCGGCACCGCCCTACCCTATACTTGAGCCACCTGCGGACTTGACTCTCCTCCTCAACCTGGTCTGATCCTAAAACTGCTTGTACTACTCCCCCTTGGTTAGCCGATTTTGAGACCTTGATAAATTCAGGAGCGTGGCCGCAGGTGTAGGAGCGACAATAAACGTATGGATATACTGGGAGCCCGGACCTGCGAGTTATCGCAAGGTCAGTCTGCACTGCTGCGACTAGTCGAGTCTTATCAGCCATGAATGTTCTTCGTAAGTGGCAAGGGCGGCCCGATTGCGGTATTACGCGAGGATTAAAGGGAGTCTAGGATAAGACATACAGTTGGATGTTGGTGTGGCAGCTTGTTGGCCGCCCAGACCCTACAACGGGGGCCAATACAACACGGTTGTGCCACCTCAGCAGCGACGACGAACCTCGTATCGCTGTGATATGCCACTTGGTTTGAAGGAAGCCTTTGGAAAGCTCGGAAAACAATGCGACGTCGATGATCGTTGTGAGGCGCTGACGTTGCGCCCCAGATCTCGTTCCGTCGATCTAGCGTCGTGAATAAGAGAGGTGACTAGGGGTAAGTAAGGGTTGGGAGAACTTCATTGAAGACATCGGGCTTGGCCGCCGCATAGTCCATTATTATACTGTAACAGATAACGCCATGTGATCATGCCCATCTTTGTCCCGCATCCGCCTCCGGATATTGTGCGGGTAAGGCACGTCTTGCCAAACAATAACACCACGCTTGCTAAGATGATCAAGTACTACAAAAGGACCAGAACTACACCAACCTCATCGATCGACTATGTGCTGTAATTCTGTTCCGTGCTCACCGGAGCATATCCAGCTGGGGCATGGCCCACATATCCCTGGTTGGCTAGCGGATCGTGCCCCAACACTGGGAGGCTCGTAAGCGGCGGGCTCGTCAAAGGCTCCATGGCGTAGCTTTGATGCGGGGAGATGTACTCCGTGCTTTGAGCTGTGAGCGGTCTCATGTCTTCGGGACGCGAGCTCCACCGTGCCGTTTTGCGCATCTCTTCCAACCCTGCGTCGTGTGGCACATGTTCGTGTAGCGTACCTGTCTCGTGCACTGGTACGTGTGGACTGTGTCCTGGGCCATGGTGTCCATGCTCTTCGTATTCCAACGCATATGGCTTCCCGCTCTTTTGAAGTCGCCAATTGCAATATATCGAGCTTAGTTTGTCGATGACTAGCACGAGGAATAAAAGGACAACGCAGATTGGTAGCAGCGCAGGAGATTCAATCATAGAGTGTAGCCGCTTTGTATCGGCCATTAAAGCCAACATTGCACCGCCAACCCCGAGGGTAAGGAAGCGCGAGATGACGGACGTGAAGTCGAAAAGATCAGCCTTGTGACGGCGAATCAAGAAGAGAAATATGATCAGGCAGATAAGAAGAAGGCAGAAAGACGACCAGTAGTAGAGGTAGACAAGCTCGAACCCTTTGAGGCCAACTTCGAGGGGACTGTAGTCCTCAAGTTTGTCGACTGGGATTTTCATGCCGAGTCCGGTGTACATGCCGTTGCTGAGGAGATGAGAAACGTTCTTGAGCGCTCCAGGCCAGGTACCATCGTCGTCGTCTTCACCCATGTTGTACTCTGTAGTGTTCTGCGGCGAGCAGATGCCCGTCGCGTTCCCGACAATCCAGATAGCCGACTCAGCCTGGTTATAGAAGCTTTTGGTTTCAAACTTGCTGTCTAGCTCGAAATACTCCAAAAGGTACTGCAGCTTTTCTTGTAGCTTTTGGCCGTCAAGATGGTCGTCCTGGCAATATTGAAGGATGGATGTGGTAACTTTCCTAGTGTTTTTGGCAACGTATCGAGCTAGGGCAACTTGCTGTGAACCCTCTACTATACCGACAATAGCAAGTTGGAAAGGGAAATGTAGCAGAGACCATATCTGTTGCCGAATGGTTCCGTAGTGACCGTGGGGAAAGTTATCGAAGTAGCTGGAGGTCTGTTAGCTTGGGAACCCCGTACTGTTTATATATGCAGATACTCACAGAGCCCATATAAACACAAGAACGACGATGATGCACATGATCAAGAAACATCCCTCGACTTCCAATCCGTGCTTGCCCATCATCCTACTCACTGTCTTGGTGACGCCGATTGCACCCTCGCCAATCACAATAATCGTCAACAAGCTCATGCGCTCCATTAGATGGGTCTTTTTGAAGCTCATCATGCGCCAGATGCACGATATAGCAACAACTCCGACGCCTTCGAGTATCATGACGACGTACCAGACAAGGTAGACGAGCCGCCTGCTATGATCGCCTTCGGTTTGGAACGCGGGTGTCATAGCGGCGAATGAACCCGTGCTGACTGCATAGATTGCGAACATGAGGATGAGCGGAAGGTAAATCTTCCCGTACTTGGCTCTCCACGTGAAGTAGAAGACAACCAGATATTGGATGGCGAGAAGACCGCGGCTGATGACTAAAGTGTAGCACAAGATACGGAAGTTCTATATGACTTAGTATACCTTGTTCGAGATGCGGGTATCAACTTACCGTGTTGTTCCCTTTGCCCTTCGAGTCCGCCGGGTTAAATTGGCTTCCTACCAGCGCCAGACCGACAAACACAATGAATTGGATCGTCTTGCACACACGCTCGTAGAGCGAATCCCGCGCAAATCGTACATCATGAAGTGTGATTTGAAACCAACACGACCACAATATGCCGAAGAAGCCGATGTAGGCCAGCAGGTAGTCTAGGTCAGTGATGGAGTGATAGGCCGTGAAGGTTGCCAGATTAGCAACGAAGAACAAGTCGAAGAACAGTTCCACACTATTCGCTTCATGTCGTTGCGAAAAGACCAGATGCTCGTGGTCGGCGCCAACTAGCGGGGATTCGAAAAACGGTGTTGTCTTGTGCAGCCGTTTGAGATGCTTCTCCGCATCGACATCTCGCTTGTGGCCGTGGAAACTCCAGCCCATGTTTCCAATTCCCTGTGTAGTCAACAATGATCAAACGACCACAACGGTCGGGAAAAGGAGTAGAAAGATTTTAACAACGATAAACGGATGAGCATACCAAGACAAACAACACGAGCTTGATTCGGCCCTGCCGAGATTCTTATGCAAATCCCATTTCGCATGCTACACGCGACACGAGATAGCCCCGCGAGCTATGGCGCATGCTCTATCTTAGGGCTGGAAGCCCAGGCTAGCAACCACGGAACCACCTCCAGTCCGCTGACGACGGTGCCAACACTTGTTGCACAATCTCGCTGGCTGGTCACCTAGGAGGGCTAGGAGATGCTAAGCTGGAGGAAGCTTTGAGGCCGCAATGCTGACGGCGCCATTGTGTGTCGGGAAAACACAGAGGATGAGATTCAAGACGACAGCGTGCCTGAACCCAATCATCTCCTGCACGTGAGGCTTGGCATGCTGCCGTGTCGAATTAGACGGTGTGGAGGTTATGGAGTCAGCTCAGCCCTGGGATCCGTAGGCGGGCCGCTAGCGGAACAGAGCGTCTTGTTCGTGGCGGATGGCCCTCGCCAGCTAGCCTCATTGTAAGATGAAGTCATTGTTGCAGCATTGAAACGGAGCGTCCTGATGTGCATTGACAGAGGTGCTGCAGTAGCATTCATACAGGATGATACCCAGACGTCTGGAAGCATACCCTCATGCACCTCACACCTCCTCTCGGACGGCTCGCCTAAGGCGACTACATGGAGGCCTGCCATTTGTGGACGGGAGGAATCGCCAGGAAGATTACCGCAGCTGTTTGGTGAGCATCACCATGCTAGGCTTCCACCAGGATTAGTCAAATCTCTCGGGTCGTCATTGTTTCCTTGTTGAGGAAGGGCTTCGCATTTGTCTGTTGTAGAAACTGAGACTGTACGAATGAGCACGTTTTTTTCTCTCGAAATGTACCCACATATACCCCACCCTAAAGGTATACATTTATTTAGGTTGAGAGTCTATCAAGGAAGTCATAGTATATATATCCTTGGGGTAGGTTTTGATACTTGGGTAACAACTCAGAAAAAAACGAGCTCCTTCGTAGTGACCACTCAGACAACTTTTCATATCGAACTGGTTATTGGCTGATGCCTCAGCCAGTTAAATGTATTCTAGATCCGCCATCGAACGCCACGCTGATAGTCAAGATTTAGAGGCCTAGGCCATGCAAATATGCTGCAATACATGCTGAGTCTCGCGAACTCGTTACTTCCGTATCAGTCCTGTGCGCTCACTCACGTCCTCGCCAATCTCATCTTCTTCGTCTTCGTCTTCCTCGTCTTCGTCGCTGAATCCTTCGGCTTCCAGTCCCTCGCCACGAATTCCAAAGCTCAAAAGGAACCCGATAAGCGCGATGCCAGCGAAAATACCGAAAGGCAACGCTTCGCCCTTGGGCTTCAACTTGGTAGCAACCGTGAAGAGCGAACCTGAGAGAAAAGGACCAGCCGCACGACCAGCCGCAGAGAGTGTCTGAGCGAGGCCATTGAGCGTACCGAGCACGTTATGATTAGGCGCAGAATTGGTGATCTGTACATAGTCAGCATTTGTAGGTCACAACATAGCGGAAACACAGCAACTTACCATAAGGAGCGCAGCTGTCAGACCACCAACACCTGCGATCGTCTTGATTACTAGCACGACACCCAGCTCAAACCACAACCAGCCAGCACCCGAGCCGATACCCTTGTACCCCTTGCTCTCTTTATAGCCTACCCAAGGCATGAGGCCAAAGGCTGCGATGAACAATCCTAAGCTAACCCTGTATGCCATCTTGTTGCCGAGCTTGCCTCGGAGCCTGCCAAATACGCCTATCTGGAATAGTATTGTTGTGGCGCCAGCAAAGGACAAGGATAATCCGACAGCTTCGGGCTTCAAACCACGTCCGGTAGGTGGCTGCTCTTCCGCAAAGATGGGATAAAGAGAGTTGTACGAGATATTGGCGAGTTGGAATATGAAGTATGTTATAAGAAGCAGGACAGTATCCCGGTTCAGAATCTCTTTCCGCGTGAGTTCGTCGCCACTGCTGTGTGGAAAGAGCGTAGGTGCAGACTCCCCAGAGGCGTCCGAAGCATCATCTTCGTCCACATCATCCTGTGTGTCGTCTTGCGAGTTGTGGTTCTTGTGGTTGCCCAAGAGGCGTCGTACGTAGGTCGGCCGCGTCGAGCTTGTAAATTGCCACATCCATGAGAACAAGTTACCCAATCTCTTTCCGAGAGGCGGTAGGTTCTTGGCTTCCTCCAAACTCTCCTCTAGGAATAGCATGCACACTATCAGATCTATCGCGAGAACGAGGGCCGAGAAGAGGTTGGGAAGAAGGTACGGGTAGGGGTTCGACTGCGTCTTGTTGAACGGGTTCTGGTAGAGGACCAAGAGCCCTCCCACAATGGGCCCTGTTATGCCACCGATACCGTAGATGACGGGCAGGTAGGTAAAGGCGCGCGACTGGTTACTTCGATCCGTAATCTCGCCCAAACATGTCGACACAACGCCGCTGTTTCCGTTGACAAGGCCCATCAGAGCCTGGACGAGGATAGCCTGCCAGAGTTCTCTACAGAAACCAAAAGCCAGGAAACAACACATGGTCAAGAAAGTACCCAGGATGATGACTGGTTTTCGTCCGACCCTATCAGACAGCCAACCCCAAAAGAAATTTGTTGTGAATTGCGCCAAGGCAAACGACGAAGCGATGAGTCCGACGTATAGACCTGTCTGGCCATCTTTGACTTGAGGGAACGACTTTGTCATCTCTGGTAGATATGGGCTTATCGAGTTGAGCGCCGTTTGCTCGGCGAGAGCTATGACAGCTAGTACGATAAGCTGCTTCGTCGGGAGAGGCGACTCGTGGTGGTTGTGGTTGCCATCTTCGGAGCGGTTGCCATCTTGGCCGGACGGGGAGTCGGATGGCGGTCGACCGCGAGACTTGGGGGGGATGGTTGGGAACGTGGTGTAGTCTACATGCCGGTATACAAAGTCAGCACATGTTTCCCTGTGCAAGCTGGACAGGGACGTTGCCTACGGAGCGTTGACCGGCGCGCATCCAGGGCTGGCCGGCTGGAAGGCATTGTCACCGATTGTGCTACCTCTGTGAAGCCGAGTTGTCACAGCAAGCTTTGGCATGCATGGATGCGCAGGTCTGCTGTTGTCGTCTATGTGTCGATGCTGACGCGAGGCAACACAACACTGTCGGGTAACTCTACAGCGGCGCGATTGAAGGATGGCCTGCTTGGATGCAGGAGGCTGAAGGATGTGCTTTGGCTGTGAAGATTTCAGGCTGGCATCACGCGCGGCTCAGGCAACGTCATTATCGCAGGAACCCGCTTACCCGCTTGCTTGGCGCGGCATCTCGATGCTGTCCCACGATCGTGCCAACCTACACTCGACCCACGGCTGTCTTGCTTATCTCTGAAACCATGTTTACTCTTTAGTTGCACTCCAATATGTGTGTGGTGGGAGAACGTTGCCCTGCTTCCAACCTCGTACTGGCCTACCCCATAAGTTTACAGACAGAGAGACCACGACCTAGTTCCATCTCGATGAACATCAAACCGTGTTCGCATGAGGCGAACACGCCGGACACAGCTTGGAGAACGCGAGCGCGACACGCAAAGACCGCATTGCCGACTACGCAGATACCAGCGGAGGCTGGTCAAGCTTGACGCGAAGAACCCCAAGGCAGTCAAAGCTCAATTGTCAAAACAAAATAGTAGCGCGACGCCCATAGATGGCGTTGGGAGCAGATACATGTTGGCAATATGAAAAGATAAGGGTTGTTTGATGCTCCAGCATCTATTTAAACGCAGGCTGTCGTACAGTGCAGAACGTAATCGCGTTCAAGGCCAAAGAGCTAAGCTAAGCTAGGAACGGCCCGGTACGATTCATCCTGGGCAGTCATGTGACACAGACTGAATAGACATATGAAAGGATACGAGCATATGTTACCAAATGAAGCATCCTTGGCTTGCTGCAATACGCAAGAAGCATGCTTCTCCACAATTTTGTTTGACTACCTCCAAGGATCATCCCCTGAGCCTCAATCTATTACGCCACGTCCGTTAGCCAATACTACACGCGGATGCAAAAAGCTGTTTGAACAAACACGAGTCATCAGTGGGGGCAAGCTCTCGAGATCATCGTTATTCGCGCAAACAACGGCGGATTTAACGTGTCAAGGCTCACAGAAGTCGCTCAAATCTTCTCATACATCAGTGCTGTTGGTTCTCGATATTGGCAATGCAGGACTTCGCACAATCCACCGACTCGTAATCCCAGGCATACAGTGTTCATCACTATAAGAAGTCGAGGCCCTTCTATACAAGAAGGGCAAACAGCCAGTACGCCAGCACGGAGACGTAGATGCACAGGGATGTTTGTGTGAAGACCCCTTGCTGCAGCCTTTAATACAACTATCCCTCAACATCTCGTTGTTCTGAATTTCTTCAACTCTCTCTGCTTTCGTCTGCAGTATCTGTGTTTACAATCCCAAGCATGCGATACTCCACTCTGCTCCCAGCCCTCGCGGCTTTGCACTCGACTCTTGCAAGACCAACCCAACCCGAAATCACCAACACCACGACCTTGCCAACTCACTTCGGTCTCGTCGTGTTCCCACATTTCCAGGTCCTCGACGTCTTCGGTCCCATGGACATTCTCAACTCAGTCTTCCTCTTCTGGGAAAACTCCACTGTCGTGCCGCAATTCTCGGTTCTCAGCAAGACCATGGATCCGGTGACCTCGGCCAGGACGCCCGGAGGCTTTGGTCAGGAGATCATGCCTACCACAACATTCTCCGACTACCTGGCGAGCCGTGAACAAGCTGCAAACAATAACACGGCCGTCGCAACGTCTCCTGCGACAGACAAGGGCGACATCGACGTGCTTATTGTCCCTGGCGGTCGAGGTACACGCAGAAACGTGACTGAGGAGATCAACTTCATCAAGCAAGCTTACCCAAAGGTATGCATTCTTCCCATCTATCCTTCCACTCTTTTACTGACTAACCGTACTACAGCTCAAGTACATAATCTCCGTCTGCACCGGCGCAATACTCCTCTCTCGTGCGGGTGTACTCGACGACCGCAATGCAACAACGAACAAGGCTGCCTGGGTAGAGGCTACAGCACATGGCCACAACGTGACCTGGATGCCCACTGCACGTTGGGTCGAAGACGGCAACGTCATCACGACTAGCGGTGTCTCGGCAGGTATGGACGGAGTGTTTGCGTTTGTTAGTAAGGTGTATGGTGATGAAGTTGCGCAATACGTGAGCTACGATTTGGAGTACACTCGTCATACGGATCCTCGTGATGATCCTTTTGGGAAGATTTGGGGTGTTCCAGGTGCTGTCTAGACAGCTTTCGCTTGAGGTGAGGATAGTAATCGTAAATGGAGAGTTATCAATGTGTAGGGATAAATGCAGCGAGCTTGCTCAGTCACACTGCAACTGAGTCACGTCACGTAGCCGAGTCTATCACATGTCACTCTTTGTACTCACACCCTTTTGTTTCCTTTTCTCCACCGTTTGTTCATACAAAGAGCCTTGTCCAACACGAACCTGCCAATGACATCGTCATCGCAGACTCTAGATCATTCATACCTACCAGTTCCGCTGCGTGCAGAACAACGACGACGACGACTACTCCTGGAAACACCACGTCATTGGAGCATCAAGAAACCAGTTATGCCATTTTCAACTGCGCTAAACCTTCACATCATGTTGGCAGCCTTGCACCATGAAAACAAACAGTGTCTGTGGATAGACGCGTTGTGCATCCACCAACAAGATCACAAGGAGATGTCCCACCAGGCCCCACATGATGGGCAAAATTATGGGGAAAACTTATGCGTCGTCTGAATCGGTCCTGGTGTGACTCGGGTCGGAGGATTTGTACAGCCGATGTCTGCTAAGAGCGTACAAGCTGAGAGCCTGATTCGTCCGAATTGACTCGTCCGAATTGTCTCAGGCAGGTCTGGCGAAGAACTAGCTAGTAGTCGTCACACTTCACGGAGCGTTGTGGCGCAAGGTGAAGGTTTCGTGCAGCATGCGCACGATGTCACAGATAGAGCAATGGACCCCCCATTCGCTTTGGCAGTACAAAGAATCTCTCTCACTCTTTGATATTCAAGATGAATTGATACGCTGGTCACCAAATTTACGTACATCCCGCTTTCTACGATATCAAGTGTGGGAGGGGGGACAGGAGAGGGCGGTCTTGACAGGAAGTTACGATTGGCCATTGGAGAGGAGATCGAACATCCACCGGTTTTTGTCCTCGTGCTAGCTCAGTCTTGTCGTCACCTTCCAAGATCCTGACAAATAGTGCTGTGTTGTATATCTCTATACCAGTGGCAGGACGGCATAGTACCCTCGAGTCACAAGATGATCACAAAACCCATGTCTGCTTTGCAAGCACCTGTTTCTACGACATGCAACTAACTGATGGGGCAAACTGTACCTAAGATGGCACCAGGCGCGAGCCGTCAGTTCTTCACAGAACTTGCAAACACAGACCTACCTCAGCATCGGAATACGCATTACTGATGTTACCTTGTAGTGAAGCTTTTGATTAATGTACCATGCTGGGTAGCGGAGAAGGCACCGTGCATCGAAGATAACACTGGGCTCGTTAGTATCCTAGCGTCAGTAAAATGCACATTATGGGTAGCAAATCGTCATCACTGCCGATTGGAAAACGTTCTATTGGAAGAATTCGCATTAATGACCGTATCTTCTAATGTACATCTTCAGGAGCTTACTGACCTTTCATGTCCGTGACACAATTTCGAGACTGATCCGTTAGTCCGTAACGTTGGCGACATGCGATTCCCTGAAGAATCGACAACCGGAAGTTTACTGCAAGCGGACACCAGCAGTACCCTTCTTCTTCGCCTGATCATCGAAAGCGTTGCCCAAACCACCACCTCCGCTCCTACTAGCCTCAAGCGAGCTCTCAGCCATCCTCTTCTTTTCAGCAGCAATCTTGTCAAGTTGCTTCTTCGTCTTCGTGTTTCCACTGCCCTTGCCGTGGAACTGGTGACTGAGCTGCTTGAAGGCTTCTTTCTGGTTCATCTGGCGACCGTGTTCATCAACATATTTGAGCTCAATGTTGGGTGTGTACTCCTTGTTGAAGAGCTCAGCAAGGCGACGGCTCTCGACCATGTCGGCGCTGGTATTGTTCTTGCGGGCCCATTCTTCACGCTCGCGGGGGGTCATGTTGTTCCAGCGGGCGGAGCTTCGTTCGCGTTCACGAGCAATCTTACGCTGGCGTTCTGCATCGGCTTCGGCCTTGAGCTTGTCTGCAAGGAACTTCTGGCGGTCACGGTACATGGCGTTCTTCTCCCCAGCGTCGGTCTGGGTGACCAAGCCTCGTTGCTTGAGCAGGGCAAGTGTCGCACCTAGACCTTGGTCGACAGTCTTCTCAGCCTCAAGACCCGTCTCAGTAATGTCGGTGGACCGAGCGCGAGAAACGCTGCGATTGCGAGCCTCTTCTGCTTCAGCTGCTTCGGCGTAGGATTGTTCCATGTCAACATCGCCATCTTGATCAGCGACTGGGATATCGCCCATAGACTTGATGCCTTCTGAAACGTGGCTGGACTTCCTACGTTTCCGCCGGGCCTCCTCTTCGTCGGCATCGCCAGCAGCACCCAGATTTTGCACGAATTCAGTCGTTTCGTCAATGACAAGGGCACCATCGCCGTCTTCGGTAGACTCCATAACATCTGGTTGGGGTGTAGATGCTTCTTCGCGCAGTTGCCGTGCGAGGTCTTCCGGTCGCATCTTCTTGCGCTTCTTGAGGGCTTTCTGACGCTGTGCCGCGAGATTCGCTTGAAGGTCATCGTCATCCACAAATGACTCGTCGAAGACCTTCTTCTTCTTCTTTTGCTGTGGTACGGAGACTTGATCGCCGTCAATATCCATGTCATCGCCAGCGGCAGGTTCTTCCGTAGCCATGACAGCCATTTCATCTTCATCTTTGACGCGTTCTCGCTTGGATTTCTTGCTCTTCTTCTTCTTGGGCTTCTTCATCTTGACTTCTGAAATGTCCATGTAGTCGTTGGTGGGCGCATCTTCTTTGAGTATGTCTAGGCTGATAGCCACCTTCTTTGGCTTTGCGGCACCTGCAACCTCGGCCTGGACGTCTTCGACAGTTCGGCCCTTGCCGTCCAGTGTGAAAGCCTTGCCCTTCTTGCCCTCGATCTCCTCGTCGTATTGTGCCAGTATTGACTTTTGACCTGATTCGTCCATATCGTTGGGGTCGTATGCGCGCTTCCGCTTTTTCGAATCGAGTCGCTCTTGCAGTCGCTCCTTTTCTCTCAGCGAAACCGCCTCTAGCTCGTCGTCTTCATCCGCATCGACTGCAGTATCTTTGAGGACAAGGATCTGGTCCTCGTCGTCAAACTGGTCGACCTCGTGTCCGACTTTGACACCCGCAAGGTCTTTATCGGTGTACTGCATGGCCTCGAGAGCCTGACGCTCGCGCTCTTCAAGCTCCCTGCGCATCTGTTCTTCCTTGGCGATCTTCTTCTGACGCTTCTTGCTGCTCTTCAGCCATGCCAAGTCATCGTCGACATCAGCTTCGTCCGCCAGCCCCTTGCCCTCGAGCTTCGCAAAGCGCGCGGCCTTTTCGCGCTCCTTCTTGATTGTAGCAGCGCGCTCCTCGCGTCTTATCTTGGCCAGTCTCTCCTCCTCTAGCCTTTTCCAGTTGTCTGAAGCGGCGGCCTCGCGTGTCTCGATGGTACTCGCAGGCTCTTCGTCTGAGTTGTCGCCATTTTGCGTTGCCTTGAAATCGAGACCCGAGGATGCTGCGGGCGCTGCGGGGGCACTTCCACCGGGGAGAGCAGGAAGGCCCATAGAGAGACGAATCTTGTTCGCCTCATCGATGGATAGATCTGCCATGACTGATGCGGTGGTGGTGTCGATGTCGCAACGCGGAGACGACGATGGGGTTGAATGGAGAGCTGGTGGCGCCGCTAGTTCCTGGGCCTCAGTACAACCTTTGAACAATGCAAGGAAGCAGTCGTGGCGAAGAGTGAAAGCACGCCTCCTGTTTCCCAAAAGACAAAGTTCACTGTTCGGGCGCCTACTCGTCGTGCACGACCTGCGGGCAGCCTCGCACCTCCGGCCATCTTTTCGCCAAGCCTCTAGTGCACTAGCGCACCGGGGATTAGCCGGGCGACATAAAAAAAGTTCGTCGCCCTCACCCGTCGTTCTCACCACAACGACCTGTGTCAGCGTCTCCCGTCCATGTCCTTCGGGGTGTGTGATGGTTGAGAAACTGACAGTTCGTCCATTGTGGAACTCTCTTTTCTTTTGTAGAGCGTTTCGGACGACAGGTGGCGGAGAACAACTTTGGCAGCTCCCGGCAGCCTGAACTCACCCTTCACGGGGTTTGAGCTCGGTGTATGGTTGTCTGTCAGGCAGACTGATTCCGTTTCCCTTTTGCTAGGCCGTCGGCCACTGATGCTTGGGACTAACCCAGTCGGCTACATACTTTTTGTTGCCTAGGAAAGCTTTTGCCATTGCGCGGCTTCATTGCGCTGGTCGATGCTTGATCTGTGACGCATGCCAACTTCGCATGCAAGTCGCTCGCATAGCGCGACAGACGCGTTCACGCGTCTGAAAGATGTTGCGTCAGTCGCGAAGTCATGTGCATGCACCCGGTCTGCAAACGACGTCGGGGGGCCCGAGAGGCAGACGCGGGCCCACTGTCCTTGCGAATTAGAAAGCTATCGCGTCCAAGTGTCAATGAGCACTGAGGCATCATCATCATCATCATCGTCACCAGACACATGGTCTCTTATCGACGTCCTAAGCATGCCATTCAATATACATAGGTTACAGGATCTCAGCCTTGAAGCCGCTGGATCGTAGTCGAAGTGCAAGTGAAAGACTAGCTTTCCCACGTGTCTCTTATATCCCAGACCGCACTTAGTTTGTAGCCGGTACCTCTCCCCTTGCCAACTTGAGCAGCTCGGCCTCTCTCCGCTCCTTCAACAACCTCTCCCTCACCTGCACCCTGTCCGCCTCCGCCCGCTCCTTGAACTCCTCAATCTCCTTCATCTCAGCCAACTCTTGCTCCGTCGGCTTGATCTCCTGCGCGCCTATCGTCTCTACCAGTGCCTCCAAGATCTCACTGTCTGACTGATCTCGTATGTCAATTGTGTATGTAGGTTTCGAGGTATCGGGTACAAGAGTATTGCGTGGGTTCGGTGTGCCAGAGGGTGGTGAAGAGTTTGATTGTTGGGTTGTAGGGGAATCTGTGGAGCCAGTCGTGGGCTGGGTTTTGGCGGCTGTGTAGATGTGGAGGAGCGAGGGACCGTCGGCATCGTTGTGTCGTGCTATTTCCATCGGGATGGATGGATTGCGGTACTTCATCCGCGGCAGCATATTGCGCCAGAATTTCCTGTTTGTAGAGTGAGCACACCCTATCATCGAGTACTATTGCCGGCCCGTCAATGAAGTCTTCGCCACAAGACATTGTCTTATTTCTTTCCTCCAGGCCGGTAGAAAAGAGATATGCAAGCGTACCGTGCCCCTCTATGTCCTCCGTAGATCTTTGTGTTGAACTCCAAACTGATCTTCGATACCTCTTTTGGCAGTATGAGTGCGCCTGGTCCGCATCGTATCCACAATAACTGATCCCAATAACCATCAGCGTCATGTCGCCTTCGCAAAACTCGAGCATATCCGGTGCGATTACATGCTTCAGCGATATGTTCGGAGGTGCCTCGGAAGGTTGACTGTACGTACCTTCTGTGGTGGTTGTTAGCTCTGCCCAAACAAAAAAAACAGACAATGCATTCCAACCCCAGCTACTTGCCTCATGTAATTTGCGCATGCGCTTCAGTATGTGCACCATGATTGCTGTAATGTGATGTGATGTGGAATTGGAGTTGCGGAGTTCAAGAGATTCTTAGCGCATGGCCCGCGGTAGCGCGGTCGCATCTTGGCAGCTGCTGGCGGAACATGATTGTCTTTCGACCCTTCACTCCGAAAATAGCTAAAAGAGAAGATGATAGGATTAAAAGCATTGCATTGGTTGAATGCCATCCCAGGTATCTGAGTTACATTATTCTTCCCGTATACACGTTTGAATATCCAATCCAAGCCAGAACAAATCCATCTGCAAGATTGTATATGTCGCATCGACCCAAATGGAAATGATATAGATTCGCATACGATACTCGTCGTTTCCCATCAAGCTGCACTAAGCAATTGGAAGCCGGAGCGCAGTAATCTATCGAGCGGGTTGTGCGTTTGCAGCGCGAGCCTCTGCGGGAGTTGGTCCCCCCATACGCTTGCTCCTACAAAGTGGTTAGCATATGATCCTGATCTGCAAAGTGATTCAACTTACATGAACGACCTGCTGAGGAAGGAGATGATGATCATAGGCATCCATGAAGGCATCTTGGAGAATCCCCAGGTAGCGTATGCGTACGGAATGGCAAGGTTGTATTGCTGAAGCACACCGTTGAAGGGATGGAAGGGACCCTCGTACGGGGTGACCTGCTCAATGTCGTTGTCAACGATGAGCTGCTTGAAGGTCTCGGTAGTGGTGCTTGTGCGGTTCAAGGGCTTGTAGCGGACGGTGGGAACGGGCGCGGACTGGTCGGCCATAGGCTTGGGAACCTGGAAGTAGTAGAGCGCCGGTGCGCCGACGGACCATGCGTTGCAGAGGATGGGCTCAGTTTCGCAGTCAAGGTACGCGAACTTGGGCGCATTGGTCTTTGCAGCCATGATGGGAAGGGAAGCCTGGGTCGGTGTTAGTGCATGTCATCAACATGTTCGCCTGTTATACGTACATTCCACGCCTTGGTTGCGTTACCGCACAGACCAAAGCAAGTGGTGTTGCCGCCAGTAGTGAAGATAAGCCAGTCCTGGGTGGTAGGAGGGCTGGCAGTAGGATCAACCGTCAAGACCTCCTTCCAGTTCTCTAGGGTAATGGGGTACTGGACTACGGCGGCGGCATTCGATGCTGCCTTGCTTGTTGCTGTGTCGACTGGCGCCGATGGCATGGAGGAGATGGATGCGGAGACGGCAGCAGTCGCCTTGTTGAAGAATCCCTTCACCTTGTCAAGGAGAGGAACCTGCTCCTCGGCGACAGCAAGCGCCGGGAGAGCGAGAAGAATGCCTGATGAGAAGCGCATTTTGGTGGTGTGTGAGAGAAGGTATGGTGTTGAACTGCGAAAGCTATGGGCGGTACGCTTGCGCTCTTCTGCCGGATGATGCCACAGGGTCCAATTGGGGCGACGTTGAAGTAATGTGGGGGGGGGTGCAACTCAACCTCAGAGGCAACCACTAACAGTCGTGAATGAGTGCTGGAAATGTAAACTGAGCTCTCGGCGAAGAGTGCAAGGAGGCTCCCAAGTCGAATAGCTAACAATACGAGGAATAGGGATGAAGCCTGACAACCGGGTCTCTGCACGAGCTTGGCGGTCCAGAGCTCTGCCGCGAAATTGGGAAGCCTGGGCCAACCGTTCGTAGACAACACTCACCATGCACACGCGTTCAACTCTTCGCCAACCCGACGCGTCAAGACGTACACGCGCGCGTGTTAGAAGGGCAGAATTCAACAGTCTACAGAAGTTGCATCAGCTATTCGATTCCAGTATCTCCCTCCATCTCATTCATTTCATCTTCGGCTTCGTCAATTCCTACTCGGACCATCGAAACTCCAACCTGGCTGCGCGATATGTGCTGCTAGATTAAAAACAAGATCCTCGCCACTCCCTGATCTGGAAAGCCGCTGAACAGCAACCTTTACCACCACATTAGGACAAACTTACCTAAATCCAAGGATCTGTCAACACACCCTCGTCCTGCAATTTCCGGCACACGTTGGCAATCATCGACGTCCTAGAGCCTGCTATTAGTGAATTGTCGTTAGAACCTCTTCGAGGTCCTATTGCAGGAGTGCAAGTACCTGAACCCCATGCCCTGGCCTGAAGTGCTCTCGCCAAATCATCTTGGAATGCCTTGTTAGATTCTGGTCGTACGTCGGCTTCTTCGCTTAAAGACAAGACAGTGCTCCATGCATTGTTTCCGCGAAATGGCGAGTGGCTGTTGGTTTCTCTGGCCTGCGCTCGCTCATGTTCTTCTACGTCGTGACTGTGTGCTGTCTGCTCGTACGCTACCTTATCGGCTCTCGGGTTGTTACTTCTATCTCTCTTGTCTGAATCTGCTACTTTACGCAGTTTGAATCCACCTTGGATATCACCGAGCAGAGCGGCCATCCCACCATTGTTGGGCAGTCTCACTGCAGGTGGTGGGGGAGCTGGAGGAGGTCCGGGCGAAGGCGCTGCTGATCCTGGCGGAGAAGGTGGAGGGGGTATGGTAGGTGCCGAATGTTGAAGAGCCGGCATCGAGATATTTTGCAAGAACGCGGGTGTGAATCGAGAGGGGGGTGATGCAGGTCGTGGTGCATGCAACATGATTGGTGATGACGACCTTGAAGGACCTTGTGATTCGACTGGAGAAGGTGGCATATCTGGATATGGAGGTATAATAAGAGACGTAGGTGTATGTGGGCGTGGCACTTCATCATCAGCTTGTGGTTGATGGTAGTCTTTTCGTTCGGCCTCATCATGATCCTCATAACCTCCTGGCATCGGCGAACGTGGAGCTTGGCCGTAGTAGCTCGCTGCTGCTCCACCTTTGGACCTATCGTTTACACCTCGAACACTGGGCTCTCGCGACGGTGAAGTCTGACGCTCGTAAATCTCCTCCAAGATAGGCGGAGGCCGCTGGAGAGACACATACTGCCAACTAGGTGGTTCTGGAGCAGGTGGAGATGGACAATTCGGAGCGTTAGGCATTGATACCTTACGAGTAATAGGTAACAGCGGACGCCGAGGACTGCCGCTCGATGTGGAAGGCGGTACACGTATCTCCGGGACGGGTGAGTTTTGCTTCTGTCGCTCCCACGCCTCAGCCTGAGCAGCCCTCAGTTTCCACTCGTTGCCCTTAATCTTCCAAGGATACCCCTCAGCCCATCTAACTCTCTCTGGCTCACTCTTTCGTATCTTTTCCCTCTCCCTCGTCTGGCCACTCTTTCGCTTATCACTATTACCTTTTGCGTCCGTCTTCCTCTTCGTTCTCGCCTCATCTAGCGCTTTTTCGAACATACCCCTGGTTCGATAGCCAGCATCATGCTCGGCTTTGATATGCCTGTAAGTATTCATGAAGTGATCTCCAAAGCCAAGAGCTATGCCAGCTTTGCTTTTGTATTCAGGTAGGCTGCCGAATGGTGTACCATCTGGTCCTTTCTGCTGCCGTGTTGGGGAGCGAGATGCGCCTATGCGGCCTGGACGAGGATTTGACTGTTTGTCATGTGGATGGTCACGCCGGCGGGAGCTTGAGCGTTCTCTGGACTTTTGGCGATGAGGTCGATGGAGTGTGTCCGACCTCTTCCGTCCTGACCGAGGTGTATTCTTGCGTGCACGAGAATGGGATCGCACTCTTGAACGCTCCTTCGACGGTCTACGCGCTGAGCGATATGGTATTGGAGCTCTTCTTCCAGACGTTGGACTTTTCTCTCCCTCCAGGGTCAAATCTCGCCATGAAGTTTGGTAGCCACTCGCTCCGCTTTCTGGATGATTTCCATCTCCAGGCAATGGTGCATTTGACTCCCGATGTCCGTCATGCAACGTATCTGCAGGCCCTATACCACCCATCACCTGATAGTCCGAGTCATTGTTTGGTGGGTTTTCGGTAACGGGATCGCGAACATCATCGTCTTCGTATCGTCGACGAGATCTTGGGCGTCTGTCCCTAGACCGGGATCTTTCGTGGCGCTTTCCACAAGACTCGTCTCCATATCTATGTCGCGATCTTGAACGTCGTTCATCTCGTGAGCTACGATGATGTCTCCCACGGTCTTCACCCCTTGATCTGGAGCGATGACGACGATGTCGGCGCCTACCAGTGGATTCATGCCCATGCCTATGCTTACCATTCTCGCTATGCTTCCTATGCTCATCTTCCCTACTCTCCCCCATGTTCCCTTTCTTCTTTTGCCTCCCACTCTTCTTCCCCTTCTCTTCCGCTGCTTTTTCCTCTTTGTAGCTCCGGTATAACTTCACTCCTTCAACTACAGCCTCGACAACAAGTTTCAGTGTGAGCTTCTCGTGACGCTCGGAGAGTAGGTCTTGCACTTTTTCTTGGACTTGCTTACGGTATTCGTTGTCCACCGGCATTGGGATTGTTTAAGATGCGTGTGCAGAGACATGGTGGTAAGGTAGTAAGTTGGGTTATGAAGGGAAGCGGTGTGAAGCGGGAGTTTGTGAATATGGAGATGATGAGGCGATGGAGTAGCAGACAGTCGGTTTTGCTCAGCTGTTAGGGTGGAAGACAGTGGAAGGGGTGTTGGATGGGCAAACACAATGGATATGTGAAGATGATGTGTTGGAATATGTAACCAACAAACAGCCTTTTAGTTACAGATCCGGTGATTGAATCTCAAGTCCCATTCGGCGTAAACCATGTTCATGGCACGCTGCATTACTGTTGCAGTAGAGTAAGAAAGCCGAATGGCGAGAGGCATGGTGAACTAGAGTAATGGATCGCGTTAGATTCATAATCAGACAAAACCAAGCAAACGTAAGATGGATTACTCCGAGACAACCGTCTTGTAATGTAGTTGGATTCTCCTCCACAAGCGCCTTGTCGCAAATGTATACGCGGAAGGATAGAGATCGCCCGAATATTCCAATGGTCTATCTAGTATCCGCGCAGCCCGCAAAACTTCGCATGCTGGCAAAGCTGAATCGCCAAAACGCCGTTGGCATGCAACCCGTATCCATATGCTCCTAGCCGTCTATTCCTATGCCACTCCATCCAGATCACCCTTGTCCAGAGCTCCACCGTATTACCACCTGCTATCAACACACCCATCTGTCCGTTCGTGTGGAGGTGCTACTCTTTCTTCTTCGCTTCGCCCTTCTTCACCCGGACACCACTACCCCTGAAGTCGTTTGCGTCTAGCGCTTCGCTCTTGCCCAGACCCAGATCTTCAGCTTCCTTTTCTAATTGTTGTTTCTGCTTCTTGGCAGCGGCGTTGAGTAGGTATGGCCGTATGAGGAGGTATGCGCCTACAATGGCGACGATTCGGACCCAGCGCTGAGCGGTCATCTCTTCGAAGGACTTGATCGAGTTGTTGACCAGGCGGTCCTTCCACTCGCCTACGTTGTCGAGTATGTAGTCCATCTTGAGTACGTGATATGGGCGATTGCGATCGATGATCAGCGTGTGCGAGCTGCTGCTGGAGAGGCGTGCAAAGTCTGTATCGAGGATGATCGGTGCGTACAAATGTGCGTGAGATGCGATGTCATGCAGGTGAAGAAAGCGATTGCGCGCAACAACAGTAAATCACTCAAAGCGTGGACCGTCGGGTGGCAGAACCTAGGCGGCAACTATCTTCCCGTTCATCACCGAGGCCCCGCTACCGTGTTTGCACACTAGTCGAGCTACTCTTTACTCGTCAAAATAGTAAAAAGCTCTTTTAAAAACTTTAATATCTCTTTAATGCTCTATAATCTTTAAATCCTCTAATACCAAGAATATAGAGAAAATGAATTTCTAAAAATTTATAAATTTCCTATTTTAAATTCTATATATATTAGACTTTTTTACTAAGATAGTATTATTGTTATCATGGGGATACTGACCATTAGTTTGGAGACACTCGCTACCATAAGATACTTCGATATTCCCAACACGATTGTTGTCTCCGGTAATGTCGCCCACATCTACAGTGTTGGTGTAATACCGGAGGCCTTGGCTCTGATCACCCATTGCGCTGAACTAACGACGATATAGAGGCTTGTGAACAACACTGGAAAGACGGGCTACTTTGATGTACCAGAGGCGCAAGATATGCGCGGAGATCTTTCTAGTCTCTCACATTGTTAATCCGCAGGCGAGTCCCGTTGTCAGTTGGTGGCTGCATGGAGGACCTCCCAAGAAGAGCTGCAAGTCGTCTGGTCCATAAGCCACGAGCTGCAGCCCGTAACAAGTCTGAAATGACCGTGGGCAACAGCCTGGCGCATCACGCATCATGAGCGCAATGTATCTCCTTCACTGCGGCAGATTCTTCGTCGTAGTCTCTTCTTAGTGTATGAAGGCAAAAAATGCATGGTAGGTGTGAGGTACAGGTAGGCGTTGTCGATTTGCTGAAGGATGCGTGTAGCCAGATAGAAAGGCGAAGGGCCAGAGACGATGAGCAGCTGGCCCCGGGAGCAGCTGCCCAGTTGCGGCGAGAGGTGCGGGGCCATACCGGATGCGGCGGCACCGTCAGCGCTACGTTGAAACCATCGCATCCGATCCTCCCGCCCGTATGAACGAGCGCGAAAGTGGAATTTGAGCAGCAGAATATCTTACGTCTACCGTGAACTACAACGTAGCAATTGAACAACAGTAAAAGGTAAAGCAGTATGTTATAAAACCACAAGTTATTGCCTTGTTTTGAAACTAGCTTTTGCTTATTCCTCGCTTTCGCATCCAGGTGAAAATCGGGCTTCTAGTTGCTAATATGCAAACATATTGGATAAAAAGACGGCAACGATTAGGCATGCGCGCATGCTGTCTCGGGATCGATACGAGATGGTGTGTGAGAAATGTGACAACCTGGACGACTCTTCGGGTTTGTACAATTCTGCCGTTGTACTACTGCGTCTATTTCAGCCCAACGGTCCTCCTGTTGCACGCACCTTAGTGGTCACAGTCATAGCCTTGCCACCACTTACACTGTTATCTCGCTTCTTAGCAGTGTAGGCCTTACCGGTGAGATTACCAGATAGTGTTACCTTGGCTTAGCACGCTTCGACTGGTTGGCCTTGCGTGGAAGATACTACCGTGGATGCGGGGTAACGTTGGACTGCCCAGTCCGAGGCAGACTTCCATGTTGACTTAATAACGCTGAGGGACCTATTTCCCAAACTTTGCACGGCCTTCCCCCTCTAACTTTCATGTCTGGTCTTGAAAGTGTCGCAGCTATCATCGGGATCACTGACGCAGCGTTCCGGAGCATCTCATTGCTTTACGAGAGTTTCGAAGATCTCAAGACTGCGCCACGCGAAGTGCAGAGTCTGAAGCGATAGTTGCCTAGTTTACAACATTGTTTAACGCAGTTAAAGCATCTCAGCACTAAGGACGAGAAAGCGCTTTCGGTCGTCAAAGGGTTTGGACTGCAAGAAGTGCTAGAGTTGTGCTAGAGTTGTGCACACAGGCTTGTGAGCCACTTCGAGCTATCATCCAGAACTGGTCAAATTCCGTGGCACAAGAGTGGCGACTGAGAGTTCAGTTTGTTCTGAACAAGAAGGAAATTCAACGAGCCCGCGACAACGTCAGTAGTGCAAAGCAGACAACAATACTAGCTGTCGCCATCACACAATTGTAAATCTCTGCGACATCCAAGTTCTTGAAGCAGCCATTGATGACATACATGACAGGTCCCTCAAGCTACTTGAACCAAGCTCAGCAGAAGAAAAGCTAGAAAAGATTGAGAAAGCCAAAAGAGAAGTTGCAAGAATGACGTCGTACGGAGAACAGGATCGTTACACGTCCTGCCGTAAAGCCTCTACACTATTAGATGACTCGGGACAGTACTTAGGACAAGGCTACACGGAATCACGTCATCCATACCGGGACTATCCTAGGAGACTCTCAACACAACAGGCCAGTCGTAACAATGAATGCTCGCCGAGAACACCTCCTCCTCAAGGAAGACAGATCTACTATTCGGAGGACAGTAGCGTCGAGAGTACTCCTGAAGACACGGGTCGCTCAGCAGACGGTCGCGCATATGAAGATTCTCTAGCCCAATCAGAACGTTACTCACCTATGTCAGGCGGATATGATAGAACCCTTCAGTGACAAAACCCACCTCTACATCACGAACCACGCAGTGGAGCAATGACTCAGCAATGGCATCAAACAACTCCGGTCAACATCGTGATTCACAACACCCACTGGATGCCCAGTAGGGGGGGGACTTAATCATGCGCCATACAAACAGCCATATGTACAACCGCAAAACCAAGGTTATCACCATCAGGACGCCAGACAGAGACCGAACCCTGTTACTTCGTACAGGCCATACGACTCTGGTTCCTCCATGAACAGTAGTCAACATGCTGACTTGGAGGACTATCTTCACAGTACTACAGCTGAAGTTAAGAAAGGTATCTCTAACAACCTACACATACCAGAAGCTGCAGGAGAAGGCAACCAATTCGCCGATATCACAGGGGCGAAATACATTCCGAGGCTCAGGAACGACGTCCGTGTTAGTAAAGTGAAGGATTCTGCAAAGAACAACAGAGTAGGTTGTATCAGTGGCCTTTGAATCTCGTGTTATGATCTATTGTCATCAGGGTAGCAATCTGTTCACTTGCCACAGTCACTTCCGTATATCATTCAATAATTCAAATTGATATCATTTTCATATGACATCCTCTCCATGGAATCACGTCGATTGTCGACAATGGGCCCAAGTGTGCCACGATGGCTGTCCATTGACCTTCTGGCGTCGGAGTAGTGGCTGCTTCTACCTACCTGGCATCTGAGCGTAAAGCGATTCTTGTGCTGCTGACTGTCATAGAGGCAGTCTTCATATCCCAATGGAAGAGGTTATCGACTCGGACATGCTGCGTATGGACTCGTGCAAGTGATTTGACGGTATCGTCCCATCCGTGTTGCCATCTTCGAGACGGAGCGATAGACGAGGGGTTTCGTATATCACCCCTTCTGACGCTCAAGGTGACGACGCCGTGGAGTCGTCATCCACCGGCGGAAGGGTTGTGAGACAGTGGTATCGACGTGGTTCGGTAGTGCTGGCTCTGTTATTGGCTCGTCGCCACTGTTGTCGGAAAATCGCGTCTCTGGCAAGGACACATACATGGCTTCATAAAGATCAAACAAGTCGGACTCTTCCAGATGGTCATCGTCAACCTCCATTGTTCCATCTGAGCTGTCGCTGCTGGTAGAAAGTTCAGGCACATGATATATGTCTCTGCTCTTTCTGAAGTATAGATTGGCAAGAGGTGTGGTTTGCGAAAAGGTCGGAGCTAGAGTGGCATAAGAGGTAAACTTGACTGCATCCAACAAGTAAAGTGCATCTGGATTGTCGAATGTCTGGCATGAGGCACGGCAGCCCTCGGAGAGTTCCGGTAAGAGCTAAGACATTTCGGGTTGGTCGAGGGGACGTGCACGAAGTCCTATCTAAGACAAGCTCAGGGGTGTAATCTCTACGGCGTATACCTTCGTATATGGATGATCGCTCAAGCATTGACACGCACGCTAGCATTTTTCTTGGTTCCTGCTTGATCCCATGAGCTAAAAGTTAGCTTCAATGCAAACCTCAACAGCAACGTCTCAGATGTCCCGTTGACCCATTTCGCAAAGATGGCAGTTTGACGGTACCTAGGTATCCATCAAGGGGACGTCCGGCCCCTGGGCCATGCTCCAAAGCCTTATGGTCAGCATCAATCTCAATAATACGACGTTTGTCCGCGCTCCTGCTAGCGCACGACCCAAGGTACGTAGATAGCCCACCCAAAAAGGGATCCAACTCGTATCTACTTAGTCAGGCACACTACCCTTTTGCGCCCGTTCGAGCCGACTCGACACCCAGTTCGGCTGAAATGCAAGATGAACGCTCCTATTAAACTGTTCCCCCGAAGCCTAGAGGACTTTCTCTCTTCTCACAGGTCTTCCAACCTCGCAATCTAACCATTACACTCGCTTTTTGACGACCGATTAATACCACACTCTTTAACCTTTAATAATGTCTTCCATCATCCGCAACGTTCTCGCGCTCAGCGCTGTCGCCGCCGTCGCCGTCGCTCAAGACCCAGCCCCCAAGCTCGACGCTCCCTGCGCCGATGCCGTCATCTTCATGGCCCGCGGTAACACTGCGCCGTACCATGACTTCCGTACATTCCCCTTCGTCGACGCTACGTGCGGCAAACTCAGGGCTGAGGGCAAGACCTGCGACTACATTGAGGTTGTGTTCCCGTATGGCGGCAACTACTGCAAACAGATTGGCGAGGGAGTCCGCAACGGTCTATCCCAGATCACTGCTTTCAACAAGAAGTGCCCTTGCACGCACCTCATCCTCAATGGCTTCTCTCAGGGTGCCTGGATTACCGGAGATATTCTTGCTGGACCTGGTGGATGCTCCCAAATCACCACTGGTCTAGACCCTACCTCGGCTCCTGGTAATGCTAGTAAGTATTCTTGATATGACACATTCGAACCTTGGACTGTGCTAATGTGGTAACTTAGTTGCTGCTGCTCTCCTTTGGGGCGATGTCAAGCACGAGGCTAACCAGCCATACAACGTTCTTGACGGCTCTGATCTACAGAAGAGCGGTCGCGACGCCACCTCTCTTGCGCGCCTGAACCGCTACGCACCCGTCCTGCGCTCTTACTGCGCTAAGGGAGACCCGATCTGCGCCAACGGCGACGACGTCGAGAAGCACTTGAGCTACTTTGAGAAGTACACCGACGACGCCTCGACCTGGGCCGTTGGAAAGCTCAATGACGCCGCCCCTCTATGTGCCGCTCCCACACCTACGTCCAGCGCTTCTTCTACTGTCGTCGCCTCGTCTGTTCGCGTTGCCGCTGTTGCATCTTCGAGCGTTGCTGCTTCCTCTGGCGTTGCTGCTTCCTCTGGCGCTGTTGCTTCCTCTGGCGCTGTTGCTTCCTCTGGCGCTGTTGCTTCCTCTGGCGTTGCTGCTTCCTCTGGCGCTGTTGCTTCCTCTGGCGTTGCTGCTTCCTCCAATGTTGCTGCTTCCTCCAGTGTTGCTGCTTCCTCCAGTGTCGCCGCTCTTCCCGCTTACCCTACATCTCCAGTTTACGTTGCTCCCTTCACTGCTCCCCAGCCATACGAGGCTATGTGCGTTCCCCGCATCACGATTAAATATGTCTACGCTTAAGAGTAAGAAGGACGGAAGATGTAGCGGAGTAGACATAGTGACAGCAGTAGATGGGTGTAGATCGATAAAGGAACTATGAAAAAGAATGACCGTCGTAGTCGACGTCTGCCTGAACTTTTGGTTTTCGTGCGTGATGAGTGTTTTCCGTCTGCTCTGTAAGTGCGATGTGAATTCTTGTAGAGCCCGATGGTCTAATCTATGAACGTCTAGCCTGGAACGTGAACGTCCCTGTGAGCCTCCTGAACTAGCTGCGCTTGTAGAGCAACTCGAAGACTTGGACGACCTAGAGTCGGTGCGGGAGATTATCGGCTTCTGTGGGTAGTTTCTCACGCTGCGAGAAGATACCGTCTACTTTGTGCATCAGTCTGCAAAGCACTTCCTCTTTGAAAAGGCTTATGGCGAAGCCTTTCCCGCCAGAAGCGAAGCCATTTATCAGGTGATCTTCTCAAGGTCGCTAATAATTCTATCGAGGACATTGCGCAGGGACATGTACAGCTTAGAAGCGCCAGGACATCCTATCAAGAACGTCAAGCTATCTAAGGCAGACCCACTAGCAATGTCACGCTACCTGTGCATCTACTGGATCAACCATCTGTGCGACTCAAAGCCAGAGTCTTTAGCAAACAAGGTAGATAACGTGCAAGTTCCAAGCGTAGTTAAAGAGTTTCTAAGGAAGAAGTATCTCTACTAGCTAGAGGGGCTTAGTCTTTGTTAGAGTATAGAGAAAGGCGTCGTCTTAATAGAAAAACTATAGTCGCTAGTACAGGTATGTTTTACAAAATCTACCTGCCTTTAGTTTAACCTAGATACTAATATAATAGGCTGAAGCCTAGTTAGTAAATCCTTAATAGGATCTTAGTTAGCTATAGTTACGCAAGGCTTAACCTTCTTATCTAAGGAATCCCTAGCTTAAACCCCTAAACCTTAGCCTTATATTATTTTACGCTACTTACGCTAAATATCTTTTAGTGTAGTTAAGCAACTAGTGCTGCTAAGGGCCTAAAGGCTAATTAGACCTAGGAGCAAGAACAGAAATAAAAAACAGATATTAGATAAAAACAATAATAAGAAACTAACTACCTATAGATAATATATTAGCTTTAGCCTTTAAAGCACCCTTTTGCTATAATACTGTTTAAAAACTAATTTAGAAGATTATTAACTAGGTACCTAGGCTCTATTTTAAGCCTATGTTTAAAACTAATTAATACGCAGTTAGTATATTATATAACTAGACAAAAGACCCTATATATTATATACTTAAGTAGGATAAGATAATATTACCTCTTAACTTAAATTACGCTTTCTATTCTACCTACTACTATTCTACCTACTATTATTCTATTGCCTATAGATTCCTTCTAAATACTAATTACTTCTTAGTAGGCTTCTTTACCTCTAGTGCTTCTTATACAAGTATTATCTCTTTATAAAGCTACTTATAGGTTTCTTTACTAAGCTAACTATACTAAAGGAAATAGAGGTAGGTAAGGTAGTACACTATAAGCGTATTATAGTAACTAACGTAAGCTATATACTAGATAGAGTTCTAGTACTACCCTTTAATAATAACTATAAATATAGCAATTCAGTAGACGCTATATAAGCTAATAATATACTTATTAAGAAAGTACTTTTACTATAGCTACTAAATAAGTATAGGCTACTTTAGCTAGAGCTCCTTATAGATTACTATAGAGGGCTACCTAATAATAGTAAAGTAAGGTATCTTAAATATTAAGGTAACGTAGTTTATAAGCAAGCGGCTACCCTAAGCGAGTAGCTACCCTAACACTATCGCAGCGTACGCGCAGCAATATCGTCTTATGTCTTAACAACGCAACGTACAACTAGCTTATACTAAAGGAGATATAATCCTAGCTATTTCTAATATTAAATTAAACTAGAACCTAAGTATAAAGCGTACTATAGTAATCTACAACGTCCCCTAAACGACTATACGCCGCTAACGCGCTAGACAACGCTCTCAACGCGAATGTAAGCTAAACTTAAAGCGCCTTATAAAGCTTAAAGAGGAGGTAACTATATAGCGTATACTAGATAAATCTCTACAAGGTGTACTACCCTTAAAGGCACACGTACAAGATATAGCTAATAGACTACTAAAAGAGCGTAGTAGGAAGCCTATAGGTAAGAACTAGGTTAATAACTTTATTAAGCGTACACCTAAGCTGCGAACGCAATAGAGCCGTCTGTATAATTACTAGTAAGCTATCTATAAGGACCTAGCAATTATTAGGCCCTAGTTTACGCTTGTTTAATTAATAAAGGCGAAGTATAGTATTATAGATAAGGATACCTAGAACTTTAATAAGTCTAGCTTTATAATAGGTAAGATATCCTCTTAGCTTGTTGTTACAGGCTTAGAGAAACCTAGGAAATAGAAGAAACTACAGCCTAGTAATCGCAAGTAAGTAACTCTAGTATAAGGCGTCTCTGCGACAGGGCGCGTTATCCCGCTATTTCTTATCTTTACAGAGAAGGTCTTTATTACCTCCTAGTTTATAGATCTACCTCGCGATTAGATTATTACTATCTCTCCTACTAGCTAGATTAACAACAACCTCGCGCTTACGTAGCTTAAGCACTTTAATGCATATATAAAGGCGTCCTCTATTAGGGCATATAGGCTGCTTATTATTAATAGCTATAAGAGCTACTACTTAGTAAATTTCTAGGACTACTATAAGGAGAATAAGATTATTGCTCTCTATATACTATCTTACTTATTACACCTCCTGCAGCCTCTTAACGTTGTCCCCTACTTGCTATTAAAGCGCTACTATAGTAATAGGATCTTAGTCTTAGCACGCAGCTGTATTTACTATATTAATAAGGAAACCTTCCTACTAGCCTTTAAAGAAGCTTATAAGAAGACGTTTACACTAGAGAACGTTTACGTAGGCTTTTAAGGTGCTAGACTAGTCCTATATAACCTAGAGGCTGTGTTATTAAAGCTAGATATATAGCTACGTACGCTAACGCCGCCTGCACTAGGTATAGTTGCCTAGAAGGCGCAAATACTACGTAACGCCTACAAGATAAAGGCGTAATCTACGCTAATTTAAGATTGTATACAATACTACTAAGGGTTACTAGTAAGCTTATTAGACGAGTAGGTTAAGCAGCTAGGTAAAGGCGCTTAGTAGATAGCTTATAATATAGTATTAATATAAGAGGAAGTAAGAAGCTTTTAAGAAGCTGTTAACACGCTTATAAAGCGTAAGACTCGCAAAAGGTAGTACGTACGCGTAGAGGAGACTCTAATAGTTAGTAAGGTATTTAACTTAATTGCTAAAATAGATAGTAGTAGGCGTAAGGACGGCAAGACGCCTGCGAAGAGGGTGCGCGTAGAGAGGCGCTGCGGCCGTTATAGTAAGGTTAGGTACAATTCCTGCACCTATAGGGTAGAAATAGTAGATATAGATAATAGCAACGCTTCTAAATAATACTATAGTATTGCGTATAATACAGTAATCTATTATAGTGTTGTACTGCGTTGCTACGCGTGCGCTGCACTAGTGTAAGGGTAGCTACTTACTTAGGGTGTAAGGGGCTACGCCTAAGTACCGCAAGAGGCTACGCCAAAGAACTTCCCACTTGTCTATCTTTGTATTAGCGTACGGAGGATAAATACCGTACAAGAAGGACACTACTCTTCTTTTCTTTATCCTTCTTCTTCTGTACATAGGAGCAAATGCATACTCGTTAGCAGGCCTCTTTCCGCCCATAACATTAGAAGAAGGATCAACACTTTCTTTTATTTTAACTCTTCCTCCTCGTACGAGACGAGTTGGAATTAAGGACGATACTCTTCCTGCGCGCGTAGCAAGAATCGAGAACGACTCTTCCTTCTCGTACGAGACGAGCTGGAATTGAGAACGGCTGCTTGTTGAGTGTCACAAGTTAGCAAGACCCTACCTGTACGATGCAAGCACGGGTAGACGACGATACGATGAACTGGGAAGAATCAAGCGGAAGTCGGACAGACCTCCCCCCAGAGAGAAGCCGAGCTCTTGAAGTAGAGGAACTTCGAGACCACGTACGACGACTACAGAACGACCTGAACCAAGCGACCCAGGAACGACAGTCGTACGCTATGTTAAGCCAGCAACTCCAGAGTCTGACTCAAATTGTTGAGGATCAGAGGAGGACGCTGAGTGTGCCGAGCCTAGGTGGGACCACCCCACCTGCCACGTCAACATCGGGCCGAACCCAAGAGCCCGTACGATACGAGAAACCGCGCCTACCAGACGTAGAGGTCTTTGAGAAGGGTAGTCATGAGGACTACGCCCAATGGAAGACGCGCGTACAAGCGAAGCTCTTTGCCGACCAAAGAGCTTACCCAAGCGAGAGTGACCAAGTCCACTATGTGATCACTCGTACGAAAGGATGGGCATTCACCGCCCTAAGAACGTACGTTACCGCGATTATGGAGGGGAGGTCTAGCCCCTCGCTGCGGAGTCTGTGGCAACAGCTGGATGGGTTCTTCATTGATCCCACGATTAAGGAGAAGGCAATGCAGTTCCTTCGTACGACGAAACAGGGAAAAGGAGAGCTTGTTCCCCACGTGCAATCCTTTGATCTTAAGTTCTTAGAAGCAGGACTCGACACCGCTAGCGACGCACAAAAGATTGATTACCTCAAGAACTCACTAAACAAGAGACTGCTACGCTATCAGGTAGGCTATCAGCCTCCTGCTGGAGAGACGTACGAGCAGTTTGTTCAGAGGATACGTTTTACCTGGGAGAACCTAAAAGCAGTGGATCAGTCTTCTACTGACTACACACCTCGTACGACTTCTCCCCCTCGACCTAGTCAACATAGCGATGCGATGGACTGGACTCCTACTGTGGGAGTTATGAGACCCCGTACGACACGAGAGTTCTGGGGTACAAAGGCTCAAGTCCAAGAAAGAAGGGAGAAAGGAACCTGCCTACGTTGTGGAAGGCCTGGGCATCGTGTTGCCCAGTGTCAAGCTAAGCTAAGAAGATCTACTTCTTATACGGAGGAAGGAGGCAAACAGCCTAAGGTGGCTACTATCTCTACTGTAGCGAATTCCGACTCAGAGGAGTTGGGAAAAGAAGAGCCCTAGCTAAAAGGCGCAAGCTAGGGCAGAATAAGGGTATGGTCCAAGAGACTGTACGACCAAGGAGGGAGATTCTTCGCCAATTAACTGCAACAAAGCCTATGTCTATTGATGTCACAATTAATGGAATCAATCACGCTACCGCTATGGTGGACAACGGATGTTGCACGTATGGGATTGTTACTGAAGAGGTCGTACGGGCGAATAACCTACCGCGCATTAAGATACCACAGATCCTTGTGGAAGGAGTGAACGAGCAAAAGAGTCCTGTGAGTGTGATTACAGAGTTTACACTAGACGTAGGAGGGCTAAAGCAGAAAGCTGCTGCGTACGTTATGCCCTCTGCGTACAACTACGACATGATCTTAGGAAAAACATGGTTAGAACGAGTAGGAGGGGTTATCGATAGCGACAAACAGACCCTCACCTTGTCAAAGCACGGCTTCTCCGTACGAAGCACCGAATCCCAGGAAATGAGGGTTAAATTCTACCCTATCTCCGCGGCGGCCTTCCAATTCCACGTACGACGGAATAGGGGAAGAAAAGAGAAGGTCCAAATCTTTGCAGCAAGCTTGAAGGACATCGAGAAGGCCTTACAACCTAAGGCCCCTCTTACGAAGACAGATATCCTAAAACAATTACCAGACTACCTGCAGTCGTACGCGGATCTGTTCCTTCCAAGAGAGGGTGAAGACCTTCCTCCACTAAGAGGGCCTGACGTTGACCACCGCATCGAGCTTGAACTACAAGATGGGAAGGAGCCCAAGGTGCCGTACGGACCGCTATACAACATGTCAAGAGACGAACTCTTAGTACTAAGGAAGACGCTACATGAGCTCTTAGACAAGGGGTTTATACGAGCTAGCAGCTCTCCCGCCGCTTCACCGGTCCTATTTGTACGAAAACCAGGTGGAGGACTAAGATTCTGTGTTGATTACCGGGCATTGAACGCGATTACTAAGAAGGACCGCTACCCTCTCCCTCTTGTACGAGAGACGCTGAACCAAATCGGACGGGCGAAGTGGTACACAAAGCTGGACGTCACTGCCGCATTTCACAAGATCCGGATCACCGAAGGACAAGAATGGATGACCGCCTTCCGTACACGTTTTGGCTCGTACGAGTGGCTAGTAACACCCTTTGGTCTAGCAAACGCACCAAGCACGTTCCAGCGCTATGTAAATTGGACGCTACGTGAATTCCTCGACGACTTTGTGTCAGCATACCTAGATGACATTATTATCTTTACAGACGGTTCACTCTCTCAGCATCACGCACACGTACGAACAATCCTAGACCGGCTAAAGGAGGCTGGCTTACAGCTAGAGCTAAAGAAATGCGAATTTGATGTCACACGTACGAAGTACCTTGGGTTTATCGTTGAAGTAGGAAAAGGGATCTCTATGGACCCAGAAAAGGTCAAGGCAATCCAGGAATGGCAAGCTCCTACAACAGTGCGTGGCGTACGAGGGTTCCTTGGTTTCGCAAATTTCTATCGGAAGTTCATCCCACACTTCGCTCGACACGCTGAACCTCTTGTGCAACTAACTAAGAAGGACGCGAGGTTTACATGGGGACAGGAGCAAGAGAAGAGTTTCCAGACGCTGAAGGACGCCTTCCTCTCGGAGGAAGTCCTAGTTACCTTTAACCCAGAACGACGTACGATTCTGGAATGCGACTCCTCTGGCCATGCAATAGGCGGCACGCTATCGCAAGAAGACGAGAATGGAGTTCTCCGTACAGTGGCTTACCTGTCAAAGAAATTACTAAGTCACGAAGCGAATTACCCAATACACGACAAGGAACTCCTAGCGGTAATCTACTGCCTGAAAGAATGGGATGCTGAACTGCGAGGCGTACGAGAATTCGAGGTTATCACAGACCACAAGAACTTGGAGTACTTTACTAAGAAGCAGAAGATGACAGAACGACACGTACGCTGGTCCGTGGAACTTTCCCGCTTTGGCAACATGCGTATTCATTACCGCCCCGGAAAAGAGAACGTACGAGCTGATGCGCTATCCCGCCGCGATCAGGACTTGCCACAAGATAACTTAGACGACCGTGTTACTACTAGAGAGTTTGTAATGCTCGCACCCGTACAACAACAAGAAGTCGTAGGAATGTTTCCTGTGCAGCTAGACCAGAAACCATTAATATCGCCAACACTACCCCAGCCCCCGAACGAAGAGGAACTCCTAAGTCGCTATTGGACTACAGCACAAGCAGAAGACGCTATGTACCAAGAAGTGCTACACGCTGTACGGGAAGGGCAACGGTCCTTGTCTACGACGAGAAAGATAGCTGTGTCCCTTAGCGACTGCTTAGTTGACGACGAAGGACGACTACAGTGGAGGAACCGCGTGTGGGTTCCTGAATCCGAGCCCCTCCGTACGGGCATAGTCCAAATCGCCCACTTATCCTTGCAAACAGGTCATCCCGGACGAGAAGAAACCTACAGGATAGTCGCTAGAGAATGGTACTGGCCAAAGATGAGCGACGATATACGACGCTTCGTACGAAACTGCGAGCTCTGTAGGAAGAGCACCCCATGGAGGGACGGAAGACACGGCTACCTACGTCCTCTGCCAGTTCCTAGCCGTACGTGGCAACACCTCACTGTAGACTTCATTACGGGCCTACCGCTATCCCAAGGGAACTCTAACTTGATGGTGGTAAAAGACCGCCTAAGCAAGGGAGTTGTGCTAATACCTATGGCTAAGATAGAGACGCCAGATGTCGCATGGGCCTTCATACGAGAAGTGTACCGTCACCATAGTTTCCCTCTCTCTATTACATCTGACCGCGGCCCTCAGTTCGCGAGTGCCTTATGGGGAGATATCTGTACGCTACTAGGCATTAAGAGAAACCTGTCTACAGCATACCACCCACAGACAGATGGTACAACAGAACGAGCAAATAGCGATATCGAAGTAGTCGTACGGGTATTCTGCAACAACGATCAAGATAATTGGGCAACGCTATGCCCAGTTCTAGAGCTTATGCTAAACTCCCGCACAAACTCAACAACTGGAGTATCTCCCTTCTTCCTGCAGCACGGCTACCACAACACTCCCTTCTCGCAAGCTAAGACATTAGACCGTATGGCAGCGAACGCTACAACGACAATAAGCACCCAGGACAAAGCTAAGGAAATCGTAAGAGTTATTACAAGAGCAGCTGACTGGGCGATCTCCGCAATGTCGTACGCGCAACAAGAACAAGAAAGGCAAGCGAACAAGTCAAGGAAACCAGCCCCTACCTACAAGGTAGGAGACTGGGTGTGGCTCGACCTACGCGACGTACGGACTACAAGAACGAGTAAGAAACTTGACTGGAAATGTGAGAAATTCCAAGTATCGCGCGTACGAGACCCGTACTGGGTAGAGTTAGCAACCCCATGGGCATCAAAGACCTACCACGTCGACAAGCTAAGGCCAGCAGCGGAAGACCCTCTTCCCTCGCAACAAACTAACGACTCCAAACCCGCAGCGGTAGTCGTACGAGACGAAGACGAACAAGAGGAGCACCTTGAATGGCAAGTAGAGACCATCACAGATGAGAGAACACGTCAAGGAGCAAAACAGTACCTAGTGAAATGGGTTGGATTTCAGGAAGCTACTTGGGAACCAGAGAAGAATCTAGTTAATACAGCAGCCCTGCATTCATGGCTAACTCGTACGCAAGCTGTACGGTTGCCTACAGATTCTCGTCGGAGAAGACGGAACCAGCAGTCGCGCCAACTTAGGCGTCAGCATCAACAAACTGCTCCTCATTAGCAGAAGAAGCACGAATGGCACGACCGCCCATACGAGAACGAGAACCGGGAAGAGCTCCTCCGCCGTTGGTAACTCCGTGACGAGGAAGCTGACTCTGCGCACTGTGCTCAGACCAGACGCAGTTAGAGCAAGCACCATTCCATTCCCCTGCAATAGATACGCAGCCAGCGAAAGCGGTAAAGGGCTTATCACCGCGTACGGCCTGAGCGCAGTTGTTAGAGCACGGGGAAGCGTTAAGAGCTCCGCGGGTATGGATAACAAAGGCCTTGAGGTAGGAGTCGCGTCCAGTTAAGATTTGGCGAGCGTGAAGAGTGCTGCGAGCAACAAGAGGAGACCAGTCGGTGTTGCCCGGGCCCCAATGAGCGTCGTACGGCGAGTTTCCTACAGGACGAAGGAAGAACTCGGCGACGCGGCGGATAGGAGGCTAAGAGACGTAAGTAAAAGAACAAGAGCGGCAACGTTAAACAACACGTACGGAGGCCATTGAGAGAACACGGCGAAGCTCGCTAGCAACGTCCCTGTCGAGGATGTACCAGACCTGGTAGTCGTTCATGTTGATAGGACCCGCGACGTTAATGACAGGAACTACAGCACCAGGGTGGGTACGAGTGAGCAGACGATGAGCGACATTCTGAATATCGGCGGCAGCAGTGGCGTACGAGCTGTTAACGTTACCACCAAGGGCGAAAGAGAGGTGGTTGACGCCGCTAGCAGCCCAGGAGCCACGGGCAGGAGGGGGAGCAGGAGTGTTCTTTGGAGGCATTGTGACAAGTTGCTATAAGAGAAGCTGTTGCAATAAGAGAAAAGAATAAGAAAGGGCAGAGCTGTGGTTCTTATATACCTAAGAAGAAGCCCTAGATTCCACCTTTACTACAGGAGCGGTATCAGCGCGGCCAACAATCGTACGGTGAAGGGCGAATTCACCGCTGACAACCCCACAACTAAGCAAACAAAACGCGGAGTTAGGAATAGGCAACTGTCCGATTACTGGTCTTGTACGATAGGAACTGGATTCACTTAGAACTTAACTAGCTGTACAATCTAGAAGGAGGGAGAGAGGGAGTATTGTAAGGGGCTACGCCTAAGTACCGCAAGAGGCTACGCCAAAGAACTTCCCACTTGTCTATCTTTGTATTAGCGTACGGAGGATAAATACCGTACAAGAAGGACACTACTCTTCTTTTCTTTATCCTTCTTCTTCTGTACATAGGAGCAAATGCATACTCGTTAGCAGGCCTCTTTCCGCCCATAACATAGGGTAGCCGCTCGCTTATAAACTACGTTATACTATATCTTATATAGTCTAATTAGTAACTAGCCTTTATTATTACGCTTTCTAGATATAGCTTTGTTTATTTAGATCTATTAGTATGTAGTATAGGAAGAAGCTCTTAAAGGTAAGAAGTAGTAGTAGTAGTAGTAAGCTTATAGAAGAAGTACGTACCTCTAGGCTCCTATAGTAATATACTATGTCCTCTCTTATTACAATATATTATAATTACGTTGCTAGCTAATACTAGTAATTACTATTAGGCCTTCTAAGGTTCTAGTAGGTACCTTTTTTAGGTACTAAGCTTTTTTAACAACCCTAATTCTAGCGTATAGTTATTAGAGTTTTTATTATAAAGCTCTAATTAGCGTACTATTTAAGTTGCGTTGTATCTAATTTTTTTTATATTAACTTTTAAGACTAATAAGTAGAGGGAAGCTGCTTTTTACTATTTTAAAGATATATTTTAGCTACAAACTACTACTTTAATAAAACTAAAAATTTATAGATAATATATATAATAACTAATACATACTTTTATATTAAGTACACGTTCTTATAGGGTATTTAGTAGTACGCTAAATACTCTACTATATATAGTAACTAATTAAAACTCTAACCTTATAGCTTTCTAACCTTAGGAAGGCTACGTATCTACTATTTTACGTATAAAATATACTCTAAAGGCTTTATAAAACACGTAGTTCTATAGCCTTAGATAGAAAAAAGATTACAAGATTATATAAGAATAAGAATAAGTAAGATAAAGTAATAGAGAGAAATAATATAGTATAAATATACTAAATAACATTTAGTAAATAAAAAAGAGATAGTAAAAGAAATAGCAAAAGGATAGTATATTAAAAAGTAGGCGTTAAAAACACCCCTAAAGGAATTAGTAACTACTAATTAAATTACTAAAGTATATAAAAGTAAAATTATAATAGGACTTTTACTACGCTATAAGGCGCAAAGAAAGGTCTATAAAGCTAGAATTAGCGTAATTAGGCTTTAAGGAGCTACCTAAAGGGGTATTAGTAAGGAAGAAGCTAAATAGATTTATTATACTATACCTACTTAGTATAATAGTAACACAAAATTAACTAAAGAACTAAGAATAAGTAGTTAGAAGGATAGCTGTCCTTAAGAGAATATAGAAAGTATAAAAAATATATTAAAGTATATAAAAAAAACAGTAATAACTCTCCTCTAGAATAATAATTAGTAGTAAGAGAATATAAAAAGCAAATAGTAGTCTTTACTATACGTAGTATTCATACTCTTAGTAGTATTTCTTTATATCCTTATTATATATATTACGTAAATAAGCGAGAGCTATCTTGTAAAGTATAAGCTAGGTAAGAGAAACTAATTAATTACTAAATAGCCTTTAAAAGCCTATAGTATAGAATAAGCCACACTAGAGTTATATACTAACCTAATTATATTAAGTAATCCTTTCCTAACTAATTCTTAGTTGCGTATTGAATATATAATAAATACCTTAATATACTATTATATTATTAGCGTTAATAGTTAATTAAACACGCGTTTTATTTACGTAAAGAGTCATAGACTTACTAAACCTAACGCCTACGTAGGCTTATTAGTAGGGAAAGGTATAAGAGTATAGTAGCTAGCGCGCTACTTCTAAACTTATCTAAAGAACTAGTAGAAGAGTAGGCGCTTAGTAAAGTAAAGCTAGTAGAAGTAAGAATAGAAATAGTTAAAGAGCTAATTAGTGCTTAAGACACTAAAAAATTTAATAAGTAAAAATATAGAAAAGGTAAGCGCAGTAAACGTAGTTACTAATTAGTAAAATAGGAGTAATATATCTACTAGTTAAATAGAGAATCTATTAGAAAAAGTTCTAATAGAAGCGTAGTACTAAGAGATAAGAATAGTTTATATATTTTAACTATAGATAGCTATAAATAGTTATTAGACTAACTCCTTAAGGAGATTATATAACTTACGTAGGAAGATATTATAACAAAAGAGATAGAAGCTATATTCTAGGAAAGGAACCTTACTAGTATTAATAAGGGTACTACGCTACTAATTAAAGTTATAATAGTAGCGCTTATATACTCTAATTAGCCTAATCCTAAGAATTTACTAATTAACCTTTAGGTTAATAGTGCCTATAAGCGTAAAGAAGTTAAAGTTAAACCTATTAATAACTTAGGACAACTATGTAGGGATATTAAAGGATAGCTAAATTAGAAAAAAAGGGTAGTAGCTAAGTAGAAGCTAAATACTAATAGTAACTCTACGCTATTTAGTTAGTATTTTAAGCTATAATATATAGCGTTCTCTAGAGGTATATAAATAACGCCTTAACGTATATTAGAAATAAAGATCTCTCTAGATCTATAGCCTAAGAAAAGAGAAATATTACTAGAAGTCTTATATTAATAAGAAAGAGCTCTACTATAGGACTTTAAAGAGTTAGGACGCGTTAGTAAGGACGTAATACCTCTAGTAGTTATTAATATAGTACTATACTAGGCGTAGAGAGTAGACTAATTTCTAGTTATAAGGAAGCTTTAGTAAGTTATTATTAATATAATCTAAGATTATATTAATAGAAGTACCCTTAAGCTCTATAAAAGCTAGTATCTATAATAGGCTTAGGCTTACGCCTAAGCCTAAGTAAGACTAAGTATAGTCTAGAGAAGGTCTAGAGAAGGTCCAGGCTTACTATACAAACTTTATAAAGCTAATATAAAACCTTTAACCTTAGTAAGCCTTATAATACTTTATTAATACTTAGTATAGTCTAACTATAAAGCTAGTCTATAATATTTATAAGGCTATAGTAGAGTATTTAGCGTAGTGCTAAATATACTATAAGAACGTGTACTTAATATAAAAGTGTGTATTAGTTAGTGTGTACATTATCTATAGGTAGTTAGTTTCTTATTATTTCTATCTAATATCTATTTTTTATCTCTAATCTTACTCCTAGGTCTAATTAGCCTTTAGGCTCTTAGTAGCACTAGTTGCTTAACTATATCCCTCCCTTACTTAAGAAGAAGGCCCCCTCTTCTTCTACTAAAAACAAACCTTAAAACTAAGAAAACTAATAAACCCTTACGTAGTATCTGCCTTTGTAGAGGCCTACAGCTAGATAACTATTAAAACTAAACCCTCTTAAAGCTTAAAAATATAAATCCCTAACTCTCTATTTTAACTCTTTTTATAACCTTTTTAAAATTCTTTTAGTTTATACTCTTACTTTTTAGCCTGTTCTTATACTTTATATATTAATCTTAGCCCTTATAAGGCTGTATTTTATTCCTAAATTAAAATCTTTATTTACAACTTACTAATTATTACTTAGGTTATAGAACTTAAATATTACTCTTAGTTCCCTCTTAGATATTAGTTAGCTTAAATTTTAGATCTTACTATACTAAGGCCTAGTACTATAGCCTTAAACATCTAATTTAAAAGCCTTGTCCTTTTAGTAGTCTTTTAGTAGTCTAGCTATATATTCTAAGAATATTTTAAACTTAGAGATTTTTAATACTTTTACCTCTAGACCCTAATTTTAGGCTACCCTACTTTCCTAAAGGCTTTTTAGCGCCTAGTGATAAAGAAGTAAATAATTAATAATAATATCTTTTTTTTACTCTACTTTCTTTCTTTTTCCCCTTACGCTACTACTTCTACTCTTAACGCTTACTACTTCTTTTTGCATAGCTTTCTATCTTATCCTACTAATTACTTTTGCCTATTTTTAAGATATCTAGCCTATCTTAAATTAGTAAGAACAATAGCCCTTTAGCTAAGCGTTAATTAGAATAACTAGCGTAGTTAACCTTACCTTAGAAGGAGTAGCTAATTAAAAATTCGCCTACTAATAAGTTTATACTTACTAATAAGTTATTTACTAAAGATTTCTTAGCTAATACTAAGAGTAACCTAGCTATATAAGTAGAAGAGCTTGTTTTTACTCTTCTTATAAGTAATCTCTTACCTTTAAACTATAAAAGTAATAATTCCTTATACTATAATCCTACTCCTCTTTCTTATTACTCTACTCTACTCCCTACTCCTCTTACCTTAGAGCTTGTAGACTTTTAGCTAACTATACTAGCTAATTAAGGATGTCTATAAAAATACGCGGTTTAGATACAATCTTACTACTAGTAAGAGTAAGAACCTTAAGGCTACTAATTTAATAGACGCTTATAATACTACCCTACTACCCTAAGCTTCTTAAACTCCTTAAGCTAGGACTCTAAAAGTACCTTAATAGCCTACGTTAAAGTAAGCGCCTCCTATCTTACTAATAAAGCGCGTTATTACTAGTAGCTATAGAAATATTAGCCTAAGGCTCTATAAGTATCCTCTTACCTCCTTAGGTTATAAGTTTATCTATAATTTCTATAAGTTTCCCTTTTTCTCTTGCCTAGCTAAACATCTTTCTAATATTCCTTTTCTTATAGTGCGTAGATATAAGAAGACTACTATTATAATACTATAGCTTTAAAAGTTCTAATAGTATCTCTATAATATTAAGTATACTAGCTACTTTCTAGGCCCTAGTATTGCGTTTATTACTATTTATAGTAATAATTAGCGTTTAGATATTATAATTAACTAGACTTATCTACTAGATATTATTAATAGCTTCTAGACTATTAGTACTTTCTTTTAGCTCTATAGTAACTTACTGCGAAAGTTCTTTAACTTAGATATTAAGGCTCTCTTACTCTTCTATTCTAATACGTATATATATATAGGTAATATTAATAACGCTAATAGTTTCTTATATAAAGCCTCCTATAGTTACTACTTTTTTATATTATATACTAAATACTATATAGAGTATATATAGATCTACTATAATAGTAAGTTATTAAAAGGTAGTGTCTATACTAAGTATATTAAGGCTAGCAACTATAAAGCCTATTCTTTTTACTATAAGCTACTAAATTCCTTTTAGACAACCTTTTTCTACTCTTAAGACAATTGCTAATTTTTCTCTTTTAAGTACTTTAGTTATCTGTTATAGGGTTTAAGGCTTAGGTATTACTAGTCCTCTTTACCCTAAAAGGCTACTTAAGTAGGATTTAGAGTACTTTTATACCTACTTAGCTACTAGTAAGTCTCTTATAAAAGCTATAAAGCTAAAAGACCCTTAGATATTCTTTACCTAGATATCTTAGTCTAATACTACTAAATATAGCAAATACTTTATTAATATCTATAAGAATTATAAGTTTAACTTTAACCCTCTCTAAGACTATATTACTACTTAGGAAGGTACTTAGGCTATAGAGATAGTAATAACTATAACTAGTACTAATAAATAGATTACTACTTAGCCTATAACTCTAACTAGCTCTCTAATAAAGTAAATACGTTAGTTTTTATTACAATCTAGACTAGGGGAACACCTAGGGGTTAGTGTAATTACTTTAAAGGATCGTGTAGTATAGTTAAAGGGACTATAGTATAGGCAGCGTAGTAGTTACGTAACTACCTGTTAATAAGTAAGAGGCGCTAGGCCTATAAGTAGGATACTTGTCTATAAGTAACGCTAGTTAGACCAATAATAGGCACGATACTATATTACTTGTCTACAATTACCTACACGCTTATTTATAAGTACTATACTCTCTAGTATATAGTATAGACACTAAACCCCTATAGCTTAGTGTGTTTAACTTTATATCTATCTAAGGATAGGCTAGTAGTATTTAATCTAAGGATTATACTTCTTTCTTAAAACCCCCTTATATTATTATATTGTTCTACTAAACGTACTAATACACCTTTATACTATTATATTATTCTACTAAACGTGCTAGTATAACCCCGTCTATTACACTTGCTTATCTCCTTAAGAACTAACCCTAGGTTATCTAAGGACAACCTTTACACTTTAAACACCCTTAAAAATAAGTAATACTACTATAAACACCCTAACTAATTCCTAGACTAGAGAAACCTAAAACTATAGTAATAAGCCTAATACCTACTGGGGTAACTATAATAAGCTTAAAGTATAGCTACTCTAAGTTAACTAATACTTCTACCTTAAAGGAGACAGGATTAAGGAAAATAATAAAGTTATATAGGCTACTACCTACTTTTAAGGAGACGCTAAAAATAGGTTAACCTAATTATTCGCTGCTATATAGATAACTCTATTAGCGATGCTAATAATACTACCTTAGTTAAGAACTAGGACGCTTTTAAGACTAAAATATAAGAGAACTTCTTACCCTTTAAAGAATTTGTAGTTGTAGAATAGAAGATTTAGAAACTATAATAAACTAAATCTACTATAGACTACACTATAGAGTTTTAATAGTTTATAATAGTTATTAACTAGGATAACAACGCTTTAATATAGATGTATTACTAGGGCCTTAAGCCTACTATACGTAGGGAACTAATAAGAAGCAGCTTAAGCCTAAACACGCTTAACAAGCTTATAACTAAAGCTATTTAGCTAGATAATAAACTCTACAAACTTACGTTAGAAGAGCGACTATTTAATTAGGGAATATAACTACTAGAGATAACAAATAATTAGATAAGGCTATAACTACCTAGACATTAATACCCTAACTAAGAACGTTAACAAAACTATACGCTATAAGTCCTAGGAGCTTATATAACTAATAGCTACAAGCCTATACATCTAGATAATATTAGTAAGGGACTAAGTAAAACTAAGTTTTAGTATAATAAGGGTAGTAAGAAGAAGATTACCTACTACGCCTATAGTAAAGAAGGCTATATAAAAAGAGACTACTATAGCTAAGGCAAAGTAGTACAACAACTAAATATCCTCTATAAGGGAGTACCTAATAAAGACCTAACTAAGGAATAGAATATTATTATACGTCTATATATTATACTTAATAAGTAAGAATATAAGACTATTTAGGGCCTTAAAGACTTAATAATTACTTAGCTAGAAAGGACCTCCTTAGACAAAGAGATTTCTAAGACAGGACCTAGTAAGGACCTAGAGGTAATAGAAATTAACTAGACTAAGTTTAGTAAAATAGCTAAATTTTAAGAGAAATATTGCCTATTAACGCTATATATTTTAGAAAAACAATTCTAGACACTGTTTTTATAAATTAACTAGCTACTTAGGTACCTTAATAAACCTATTATAAAGTATACTTATAAGACACTAGATATTATAGCTGTAATGTAATAGGACTTCTACTAACTAGTATAACAAGTAGGATAGAATAAGGAAAACCTTCTAGAGAAGCTATAGGAGTTCCTACTAATACTAAACAAACTAGAATAGATTACTAGAGTAATTGTAGTACCTAATAACGCGACGCTAGTACATAGACAGGATGTTATCTAATACCTAGAAGACTTAGAGGAGAAGATTAACATTCTACTAAGGTAGCTTAGACGTCCTAAGGTTACCTTTAAACTAGCTAAGCAAGACTTCTATAATAAATTTAAGAAGTACTAGTTGTTATGGGCGGAAAGAGGCCTGCTAACGAGTATGCATTTGCTCCTATGTACAGAAGAAGAAGGATAAAGAAAAGAAGAGTAGTGTCCTTCTTGTACGGTATTTATCCTCCGTACGCTAATACAAAGATAGACAAGTGGGAAGTTCTTTGGCGTAGCCTCTTGCGGTACTTAGGCGTAGCCCCTTACAATACTCCCTCTCTCCCTCCTTCTAGATTGTACAGCTAGTTAAGTTCTAAGTGAATCCAGTTCCTATCGTACAAGACCAGTAATCGGACAGTTGCCTATTCCTAACTCCGCGTTTTGTTTGCTTAGTTGTGGGGTTGTCAGCGGTGAATTCGCCCTTCACCGCACGATTGTTGGCCGCGCTGATACCGCTCCTGTAGTAAAGGTGGAATCTAGGGCTTCTTCTTAGGTATATAAGAACCACAGCTCTGCCCTTTCTTATTCTTTTCTCTTATTGCAACAGCTTCTCTTATAGCAACTTGTCACAATGCCTCCAAAGAACACTCCTGCTCCCCCTCCTGCCCGTGGCTCCTGGGCTGCTAGCGGCGTCAACCACCTCTCTTTCGCCCTTGGTGGTAACGTTAACAGCTCGTACGCCACTGCTGCCGCCGATATTCAGAATGTCGCTCATCGTCTGCTCACTCGTACCCACCCTGGTGCTGTAGTTCCTGTCATTAACGTCGCGGGTCCTATCAACATGAACGACTACCAGGTCTGGTACATCCTCGACAGGGACGTTGCTAGCGAGCTTCGCCGTGTTCTCTCAATGGCCTCCGTACGTGTTGTTTAACGTTGCCGCTCTTGTTCTTTTACTTACGTCTCTTAGCCTCCTATCCGCCGCGTCGCCGAGTTCTTCCTTCGTCCTGTAGGAAACTCGCCGTACGACGCTCATTGGGGCCCGGGCAACACCGACTGGTCTCCTCTTGTTGCTCGCAGCACTCTTCACGCTCGCCAAATCTTAACTGGACGCGACTCCTACCTCAAGGCCTTTGTTATCCATACCCGCGGAGCTCTTAACGCTTCCCCGTGCTCTAACAACTGCGCTCAGGCCGTACGCGGTGATAAGCCCTTTACCGCTTTCGCTGGCTGCGTATCTATTGCAGGGGAATGGAATGGTGCTTGCTCTAACTGCGTCTGGTCTGAGCACAGTGCGCAGAGTCAGCTTCCTCGTCACGGAGTTACCAACGGCGGAGGAGCTCTTCCCGGTTCTCGTTCTCGTATGGGCGGTCGTGCCATTCGTGCTTCTTCTGCTAATGAGGAGCAGTTTGTTGATGCTGACGCCTAAGTTGGCGCGACTGCTGGTTCCGTCTTCTCCGACGAGAATCTGTAGGCAACCGTACAGCTTGCGTACGAGTTAGCCATGAATGCAGGGCTGCTGTATTAACTAGATTCTTCTCTGGTTCCCAAGTAGCTTCCTGAAATCCAACCCATTTCACTAGGTACTGTTTTGCTCCTTGACGTGTTCTCTCATCTGTGATGGTCTCTACTTGCCATTCAAGGTGCTCCTCTTGTTCGTCTTCGTCTCGTACGACTACCGCTGCGGGTTTGGAGTCGTTAGTTTGTTGCGAGGGAAGAGGGTCTTCCGCTGCTGGCCTTAGCTTGTCGACGTGGTAGGTCTTTGATGCCCATGGGGTTGCTAACTCTACCCAGTACGGGTCTCGTACGCGCGATACTTGGAATTTCTCACATTTCCAGTCAAGTTTCTTACTCGTTCTTGTAGTCCGTACGTCGCGTAGGTCGAGCCACACCCAGTCTCCTACCTTGTAGGTAGGGGCTGGTTTCCTTGACTTGTTCGCTTGCCTTTCTTGTTCTTGTTGCGCGTACGACATTGCGGAGATCGCCCAGTCAGCTGCTCTTGTAATAACTCTTACGATTTCCTTAGCTTTGTCCTGGGTGCTTATTGTCGTTGTAGCGTTCGCTGCCATACGGTCTAATGTCTTAGCTTGCGAGAAGGGAGTGTTGTGGTAGCCGTGCTGCAGGAAGAAGGGAGATACTCCAGTTGTTGAGTTTGTGCGGGAGTTTAGCATAAGCTCTAGAACTGGGCATAGCGTTGCCCAATTATCTTGATCGTTGTTGCAGAATACCCGTACGACTACTTCGATATCGCTATTTGCTCGTTCTGTTGTACCATCTGTCTGTGGGTGGTATGCTGTAGACAGGTTTCTCTTAATGCCTAGTAGCGTACAGATATCTCCCCATAAGGCACTCGCGAACTGAGGGCCGCGGTCAGATGTAATAGGAGAGGGAAACTATGGTGACGGTACACTTCTCGTATGAAGGCCCATGCGACATCTGGCGTCTCTATCTTAGCCATAGGTATTAGCACAACTCCCTTGCTTAGGCGGTCTTTTACCACCATCAAGTTAGAGTTCCCTTGGGATAGCGGTAGGCCCGTAATGAAGTCTACAGTGAGGTGTTGCCACGTACGGCTAGGAACTGGCAGAGGACGTAGGTAGCCGTGTCTTCCGTCCCTCCATGGGGTGCTCTTCCTACAGAGCTCGCAGTTTCGTACGAAGCGTCGTATATCGTCGCTCATCTTTGGCCAGTACCATTCTCTAGCGACTATCCTGTAGGTTTCTTCTCGTCCGGGATGACCTGTTTGCAAGGATAAGTGGGCGATTTGGACTATGCCCGTACGGAGGGGCTCGGATTCAGGAACCCACACGCGGTTCCTCCACTGTAGTCGTCCTTCGTCGTCAACTAAGCAGTCGCTAAGGGACACAGCTATCTTTCTCGTCGTAGACAAGGACCGTTGCCCTTCCCGTACAGCGTGTAGCACTTCTTGGTACATAGCGTCTTCTGCTTGTGCTGTAGTCCAATAGCGACTTAGGAGTTCCTCTTCGTTCGGGGGCTGGGGTAGTGTTGGCGATATTAATGGTTTCTGGTCTAGCTGCACAGGAAACATTCCTACGACTTCTTGTTGTTGTACGGGTGCGAGCATTACAAACTCTCTAGTAGTAACACGGTCGTCTAAGTTATCTTGTGGCAAGTCCTGATCGCGGCGGGATAGCGCATCAGCTCGTACGTTCTCTTTTCCGGGGCGGTAATGAATACGCATGTTGCCAAAGCGGGAAAGTTCCACGGACCAGCGTACGTGTCGTTCTGTCATCTTCTGCTTCTTAGTAAAGTACTCCAAGTTCTTGTGGTCTGTGATAACCTCGAATTCTCGTACGCCTCGCAGTTCAGCATCCCATTCTTTCAGGCAGTAGATTACCGCTAGGAGTTCCTTGTCGTGTATTGGGTAATTCGCTTCGTGACTTAGTAATTTCTTTGACAGGTAAGCCACTGTACGGAGAACTCCATTCTCGTCTTCTTGCGATAGCGTGCCGCCTATTGCATGGCCAGAGGAGTCGCATTCCAGAATCGTACGTCGTTCTGGGTTAAAGGTAACTAGGACTTCCTCCGAGAGGAAGGCGTCCTTCAGCGTCTGGAAACTCTTCTCTTGCTCCTGTCCCCATGTAAACCTCGCGTCCTTCTTAGTTAGTTGCACAAGAGGTTCAGCGTGTCGAGCGAAGTGTGGGATGAACTTCCGATAGAAATTTGCGAAACCAAGGAACCCTCGTACGCCACGCACTGTTGTAGGAGCTTGCCATTCCTGGATTGCCTTGACCTTTTCTGGGTCCATAGAGATCCCTTTTCCTACTTCAACGATAAACCCAAGGTACTTCGTACGTGTGACATCAAATTCGCATTTCTTTAGCTCTAGCTGTAAGCCAGCCTCCTTTAGCCGGTCTAGGATTGTTCGTACGTGTGCGTGATGCTGAGAGAGTGAACCGTCTGTAAAGATAATAATGTCATCTAGGTATGCTGACACAAAGTCGTCGAGGAATTCACGTAGCGTCCAATTTACATAGCGCTGGAACGTGCTTGGTGCGTTTGCTAGACCAAAGGGTGTTACTAGCCACTCGTACGAGCCAAAACGTGTACGGAAGGCGGTCATCCATTCTTGTCCTTCGGTGATCCGGATCTTGTGAAATGCGGCAGTGACGTCCAGCTTTGTGTACCACTTCGCCCGTCCGATTTGGTTCAGCGTCTCTCGTACAAGAGGGAGAGGGTAGCGGTCCTTCTTAGTAATCGCGTTCAATGCCCGGTAATCAACACAGAATCTTAGTCCTCCACCTGGTTTTCGTACAAATAGGACCGGTGAAGCGGCGGGAGAGCTGCTAGCTCGTATAAACCCCTTGTCTAAGAGCTCATGTAGCGTCTTCCTTAGTACTAAGAGTTCGTCTCTTGACATGTTGTATAGCGGTCCGTACGGCACCTTGGGCTCCTTCCCATCTTGTAGTTCAAGCTCGATGCGGTGGTCAACGTCAGGCCCTCTTAGTGGAGGAAGGTCTTCACCCTCTCTTGGAAGGAACAGATCCGCGTACGACTGCAGGTAGTCTGGTAATTGTTTTAGGATATCTGTCTTCGTAAGAGGGGCCTTAGGTTGTAAGGCCTTCTCGATGTCCTTCAAGCTTGCTGCAAAGATTTGGACCTTCTCTTTTCTTCCCCTATTCCGTCGTACGTGGAATTGGAAGGCCGCCGCGGAGATAGGGTAGAATTTAACCCTCATTTCCTGGGATTCGGTGCTTCGTACGGAGAAGCCGTGCTTTGACAAGGTGAGGGTCTGTTTGTCGCTATCGATAACCCCTCCTACTCGTTCTAACCATGTTTTTCCTAAGATCATGTCGTAGTTGTACGCAGAGGGCATAACGTACGCAGCAGCTTTCTGCTTTAGCCCTCCTACGTCTAGTGTAAACTCTGTAATCACACTCACAGGACTCTTTTGCTCGTTCACTCCTTCCAC